>CM076997.1:128557848-130957848 GCA_039090855.1 Macrothele yani
TACTCTTTTAACTAATATTCCTGATGATGAACAATATGATTGTTCGAAAGATCTTGAAAGTATATTTTAATTTGTACATATGTGTTTTAACTAAAATATTTTTAACTTTGTGACCAACTTTAGTTAATCGCTGTGTTTTTTGGGATCGTGTAGCGACAGAATTTTGAACCTTAACCACATTGTGTATATACGAATAATTATTGCCTTGTACCTAAACAACACATCGAAGAAAGACAAACACTTATTACATTTAATCAGCAATCTACACAGTATCGAACTCGATGATATTGTGCTGTCCTGCCCAAAACTCCTTACCTGCCATCCCACAAAAATTTGTAGGTTTAAAGGTAAGATTCTTGTAGATCTTCCGTTAGCAAAGAAGTCTCGTTGTCGAGATTTCGTTATAACAGTGCAAACTACTCTGTGAGAATAAAGACTCGGAAAATGTGGCAGGTAATGTGTTACATCTCATTAAAAGTACACGGTCGTATCTGATGTTACCACCCCCGAAATCACAATGTACCCGTTCAGGCGCGTCATAGAGTTCACGTGACAAGGTCGATCACACGGAGACATAAGCGGCCGGCTAGGACAGATGAGCCATAGTGCGCAAAGTAAGCACAATGAGCAGAAGTATTGATTTGATGGACGTTCAGAAAAGGAATGATCATGGGGTTGCCGCACCAAGGGTGGAAGCATCTCAGAAACAGCAGACTCCGTGGGCTGTTCGTGAGGTGCTGTAGTAAGGGTGTACCAAGAATGGCACGCTGAGTACCTCCCGACGTCATAGTTGTCGAGGTCCAAAGGCCATCAAGCACAGAGGATAACGTCGCCTCCGTCAACTGGTAAAGAGCAGTGGGCGCGCAAATGAAAGCACGGTCACCCAGGTACGTGTCTCTGATAAAAGTAGAGCGAATTCTCTTACGCATGGGTCTCCGGTGTCGACGCTGCGTGAAGGCGCCCATGTTACCTCAGTTCCATCGACAACGAAATCAGCAGTTCGTATGGGACTATCGGCATTAGAGAATGCAAGAGTGGAAAAAGGTTACCTTCGCCGACGAATCCAGCTTTCTAATTCACAGAAGTGACGGACGGAGGCGGATACGACGTCAGACACACAAGATCAAACACACGGATTTGCTTGTCGGTCAAGTGCAAGCCAGCGGTGGCAGTGTGCATGTCTGGAGGATGTTTTCCTGGTATCACCTGAGACAGCTGGTACCACTGGATGGGTTCATGAACGCCAATGACAACCTGTCCGCTAACCACATGCATCCCTTTATGTTGGACATTTACCCTTGTGGTGATGGCAAAGAATATCTAACGCTTAAAGAAGGTCAACTCTCATAGTGATAACGTAAAACAGGCGGCAAGATCACCACGACATCTTAAGAGATAATATGCTCTGCGGGAAAGTTAACATTCAGGAGCAAAACACGTTAGGGGGACTACGGCAGTGAAAATTTTCTTTGATCCACGATGGTTTCCTTCGATCTGATGACTGTTTGCTTAGAGAAGTTGTTTTGTTGTTGTTTTCTGATATCCCGCTCATCCCTTATTTTGGTGAGAAAAATAAGCAATATCATTAGTATTACTTATTTAAATTAAATTTGAGCAAATATTACAGTTAGGCCTAAGGATCCGTACAAAATGCAGACATTCCCTAGTATTTGGCATTACTGAAAATATTTCTGAAAAACTGAAGAACAAACAAAAGCCTTAACTAACCCGGTTGGCGTAACAAAAGTAACATATCCGATTTGCGAAGTGATTATGCTACCGAGAAGGTTACAATCAAGTGCTGTGAGTCTGAGCAGCTCGGCTGACGGCTTGCTGTTATTTATCCAAATAATTGAAGTCAAAAGAAATACGCATGCGCAGTCTGCTCCGGCATCAGCCGATCAGCCTGTATGTTGGCTTCTGTGCACTACACGTTTTCCCTGAAGACATGGCTCCGCTAGTTGCGTCTCGCTGAGCCTTAACTTCTTCTCGTTAGATATTATTTGGTGATGGTGTCTACCAACAGGACAATGCGCCGTTCCGCGTCGCTAAAAGCTAAAGGGGTGAAAGACTGGTTCCAGGAACACGATAGCAATGTCTCGTTCGCTCTTGGCTTCCGAAATCGCCCAACCTCAATCCCATAGTGCACTTGTGGGGCTATTTGGATTGACAGGTTCGACGATCCGACCTACAGCCTCGTCATCTCCGGGACCGCCGTGCTCTGCTGCAATCCGAATGGGCACATGTGCGTTGGGCAACCTTCCAGTGCCTCATGGTGTCCATGCCACGCCGTCTGGCCGCTGTTATCCGGGAAAAATGTGGTTATTCCCATTATTAGGTAGGAGGTCATATTATTTTGATACGACTCTGTATTTTATTTTGTGGACAGCTTTCCTTGCCATTTGAGGGTGTGCGTTTAATACTATTAATACAAATTGAACGTTACGATTTTAATCAGCCTGAAAATGGACAGAGTAGAACTTACCAGCAATGAATTCCCTTGAAGGTAAAAGTCCGCAGTTTGTTATCATATTAAATACTCCATAAAATTTCGTAGAGGTAGATCATTTTAACCTTAGAGTACAAGGCACCCTCTGATCTTTATTTTTTTATTGGGTGACCTAGTTGCTGTCTGGACAATAGCTATTCGATAGCATTCCGGAACTACGTTAAGTCTTCCGTGGGACAGAAAATCTCGTTACATATTTGCGATGGTTTTAGTTGCGTGCTGTAATCACCACAGCTTATTTACTGCAAATAAAAATGAATAAATGCAGTCTTTTCTGATTTAATATGCTAGCTTTATTCGTCTTCGCTGGTGGAAGAGGTTTTGCGAGAGGCAACAAAGAAGTGGATTATTTGCATAAGTGTTTAATAACAAGTTGGCCATTAATTTTCCTGCTAAAAGGGGACGCGATGGTTTGCTTATGAGACAGTGTTTCGTTTCTTCATTTGACTACCCTGATAGTTTCATAAGAGCAGAGAACAGTAAGTAAGCTATGTGACTTAATTTAAGCTCTAAAGTTAGGCGCTACGAGACAGGCGTTATTGAAATTGTAATCCCAGATAATTATGTCTGAAATTTAGAGAAAATGTGTCTTTCTCGGGTTGGGGGAAGGGGTTATATGAGATGATCATTATCTTTGACTTGAACAGATACCGGGGACTAAATCCTTCAAATCAGTCAGAACTTGAATGATATCCCCCAAAGCATAAAATTATAACTCTCGGTTCAGGGAACAATATGCTGATGCTGATAAAGATCAAGTGCAAATTAGCTGCCAATTGAAACTGCAATCGAAGCGTTCATCATTTATCACTGCTGTGTTGCCAACGGATAAAAATAAAACAATCTTTTGACTGTCGGGGAGCGAATCGTTTGTTTTGCACGTCCTCGTTATCAGCGCCAGCTGCTCCAGCACAGAAAGTAAAGCGCACTCCAGTCAGTCTTTGACAAATGGCTCACGGTCAGTGAAGCCATTTTCTATGTCAAGGCATGTAATTAATTAGGGATAATACGAGGGAAATTTGTTTTCCTGTGGAATAATATGCTTTGTTTTCCTACGGCGCATACTGTGAAAGGCAGGATCAAGAGAATGAGACTTCTTTTTTCTTCTCATCTTTTTTCTCTTTCACGTACATTTTTCTAACGGCTGACGCGTTACTTCCTTCCGTCTTCTTACAGGTAAAATGAGATTACATTTGTGTAGTTAATTTTCCCGCTTTAATCCGATCGTTGGAGATATTAGTAGATTATTTCACGAAAAAAAGGAGGCCCTTCGAAGAAAGAGTGATTTTCATTAAACACACCGTAAGAATATTTAAGAACCAACAATGCTCTTAAAAGAAATGCGCCTCAAAAGATGCTTTGAGAGAGAAAATGGTTTTTACCCATCTTAAAAGTTAAGCATGATTTTGCGCTAAATTTCAATTTATGAAACTGCTTTGGTTTTATTTATCTATTAAGCAAAGTGTTCTCTCTCTAGGAGCCTTTGATTATAAAGACTATTATTGTTTAACTTATTTTTTTATTGTTCACATGAAAACTAATGCAAAATATTTCTCATCAAAAACGCAAAGCTTGAGAAACTTATATACCTGATAAACACTTGTTTGTTAATCAACACTTGTGTGTTATCCAATTATTTTGTTTACATGAACATTTCACTAGCAACATTATCAGAAATTAAAGAGATAAACATTTTTGATAAGTCTCTTAAAAATGAGAACATCCTGTTGGTATCACTGCTATGGACCGTTCCTCTTTACATCTGTCTATGTACATCATATATTCAAGTTCTATTTCCAAATCATCCCTTACACTGTAAAGGCAGAACTGTCTGAACAAAAGATTTGTAATTTACATTTATTCACACTTCCTCTCTCTATGAAGCGTAAATGCAGTTACTATTGCGTATAAACATTGTTTTTTTCTCATACTATTGCATCAAAAAATCCAAATTCATCAATGCCTTTTATCTTTTGGACACTTCTTTACAATGAAGATTTTGCTGGTAATTTGTTCTTGAATTATTGTACAGCTTTCCACCTAGAGAGAGCAAAATACTCCGTATTTTTTCTGAAATTTCTGCTACTAAATGTTTAGTGTGAATAATTATTTTATCAGTCCAATAACGTTTATAATGGAATATGGGACAAGATATTATCTCTGTTTGCATAGTGCATTTGCAGTAGTACCTACGCTTTCTAAAATGCGATTGGAAGAATTGTTTTTTGTACGGAATTTCAAAATGCAAAATATGTTATGAATGTCTCCTTCAAAATTATACACCCTAGTTTCGCTAGGTGAATTTTTTTATTATTATTGTTGTCATTTTGTTTGTGACTTGAGAAATTGTTTTTGTGTCAGATACTGCTCACTGCGGGAAAGCCTCCACAGTGACGTCGATGTTCTAAGGGCTCATTTCTAAACCATTCGTTAGTGATGTGTCCGAGTTCGAATCCCGTTTGGCATGGATGTTGTGTTGGTCTTACAGAACTGGCTCTCTTTCCTTCTCTAGAATCAGTGTCTCTAAATTAGAAACAGACGACTGCTTACAGCATTAATTTAGTTGTTCACGGTGGTCGTTAAACTCCAAATAAAGAAATAGTGAAATTGAAGTAAATAAAAACTGCGAGAAACGTGTTATGTATATATTCAGCAATTTGCTGTAATGCTAACTTTCAACCATTAGGTGCCGCCAGTGTACTGTTTGGTTTGCAACTCTATCTTCGCTTGTAAAATTCGATTGAAAATATATTTCTTGTATGTGCATGCATTTTGCTATGTCAAACTTAGAGAACATTATGTACTCTTCAATAAAGTACATGTTTATTCTCTATAGGGTGCATATGTAAATGTACAATGGTTTTTCCTGATATCTATGGTTCTAAAATGTATATGAAAATTCCCTTTTCCTTCAGCAGCATAACTCTCGCAATGAAGTATGTTTTTGGTATATTTTCTCTGCCTTTTTTATTGCGCAGTTCTGCCGATATGTGTGCGCCCATGTATATTTCTATTTGCTAGAGCATCTTCGATTTTAAAAATCTTATTGAACTAATCATTTTTGGTCGGATACCCTTAAGCTATTGAGAACATTTTGTGCCCATTTTCTTCTTCTACTAATAACTCACAATTTGTCGGTTAGAAGTGTGAGGTTGCATTACCCACTTTTCCTTACATCTTTGCTTCTCATAGTGCAATATGGAAAACCATTTTTGCTTCTGACACTTTCCACTCGGTGGAACATTTCGCTTCGAAATATTTATTTAAGACTAGTATCAAAGCTCACAAGATGAATGAGATTATATGGTAATATAAATTCATTTATTCATTTGTGCATTATGCTGTATACAAATCGATAAACTTTGCCTCTTCAATGGGAAACTATTTCAAAGCAGGTTAAACATAACCACGCCAGCAAATAAAGGTATTTACGATGCGCTATAAGCGTTTTTTGTTTTTATTTTTTCATAGAATTTGTAAATTTTTGGTAAGATTTCTTTGCCTAGAACTTACTAATTCAGATATCAGCTGCCTAGTGGTGTTAGCTAGCAGTTTCTACTTGCAAAAAATCTTAGCGATTCTCCATATCGGGTTGAATTTTTTTTTTTTCTCTTAAATGGTTTAATTCACTGTTAAAGAACATTATAAAAGTCTGTAATTTAAATAATGCGCTATTTTTACCGTAGGAGCATGTACGTCCGGCGTCGCTACTTCTGTCTTCCTTTTGACGGAAGCTGACACTATTTTAAAATGCACTAGCCTTAATCCCATTTAATAGTTTAGAATTATTTCCTTGTATCTTATTTTTCAATGAGCGTGCCGCTACCTCAAATTTTCTACATTTTACATCTAATAAATAAGGCTTGATGATAAAACAGGGATAAGTGAGTTATCGGGATTCTGGAAACTTATCATTAGCTCTATTACAAAGTCAATCGAACTTCCAACTGACTATTCCTCATATCGGAGAAAACAGGTGTCCATGGCAACCTCTTGCCCCAAGCTGTGCATATCCGGCCTCGGCCACTGTCTTCCTCTACAAACTTATACTCTCTTCGTTACTCCGAGAACTTTCCCACGTAGGTCCTTAGGTCTTGCTGTGGAATCCAACCGGCACCACTTACTGCTGTGCCTTATATTACAAGTAATATAATTTTAATTTAGTTTTTGAAAATGTAACCGTGTGTATTTTTTTCTCCCAAAACTGCTCCATCAGTTGACATCAGTTGAAATTTCTCACTGCATTTGGGTAAGTAACAGAACGTATTTCGAGTGAGTGAAATGTGTGTCTTATTATTCGATCTTAATTTTAATTATGGAAATGATTAAATATTGGGAATTTGCAGGCATATTGATTTTTAAAGAAATCAAAACAAGTGTGACTTTACAATGAATGAAATACGGGATTACACCATTGTACAAATTTTCAGAATTTGGAAGACGTGAATCCGTTTATTGGTGTAAATATGACATGGATGCTAAGTCAGATAAGATACGAAAACTTGAAAAATACGTCATCCTAGAAAGCGGGAATCAAATCCCGGTTTCTCCCGGATAGCGCCCGAGTATACGCTAACCACTACTCCACCCAGAAGGACCAAGTTTCATGTTTCCGATTAATTTGAATATAACCATCAACAGGATTCGCTGGTCAAAGCAACCGGCATTCATATATAGGAAAACTGGAGGTTTTTTGAATTTAAAACTTGTCGTTCTGGGTGGTGTAGTGGTTAGCATACTCGGGCGCTATCCGGGAAACTACGGTTCGATTCCCACTGCAAAAACGACAAGATTTTCAAGTTTTCGGATATTACCCTGATTCTTTAACATCTATGCCACATTTGCATCAATAAATAGATTCACATCTTCCAAATTTGTATTGTGACTTTACAATTTCATATTAACCTTAAGAATTTTGAGTGCAATTGTCATGCAGAGGAAGCTCGTAATGGAAAAAAAAGATACCTGAATACTGTGGTTTACGACGACTCAAACTCGCATGGGGATTTATTCGCTGTCGCTTTCGTACTTCTCCTCTTCCACAACAAATATTGGGAAAAAAAATATATATATATATATATATATATATATTTCCCCAACACCCAGAGCGTGTAGATCACTGTTTTCTTCGTAACCACGGTAATCTGTATTTTATATTCTGTTATTTTTTAATATTTTTTTCTGTTTATCTACGTGTTCCCTATTTCGCATTTAGTACGCCAATTGCAAGCGAACCCGAAAACAGCCCTCTTCAAAAACTTCAGAGGAAAAACATTGAACTGCTTTGAAAAGAGAAGCGTTACGAGATGCTAGTAGGGTTGTTTTTACAAACATCGGTCGTGATGGAACGTGGAAAAAGAAAAACAAGCGCAAAGAATAAAGAAAACAGAAGACCAGCAAAATAAAAAAAAAAGAATGAAGAAAGTGCAAGCGAATAGAATGCGTAAGGGTACTTCTTTGATTGCATAGCCGGAAAGGTAACAGCTCTTTCATAGAAGCCAAAGACTGCATGCTCAGCCATGTAGTGCTTTTATTGTGCAGCGAAAGAAAGAACAGGGCACAGACACACAAACTCTTTTGGACGGACTCCAAAAGTGCCGGTTCTTCTTTCCTTTAACGCAAAGATACCCGTAATTTGGGCGCCGGTGTTCAACGTCCAACTTTAAAAACAGGAAAATGCATTTTCATTCTGGGTAACTTAGACTGCGGTTTAAAAATCCAGAGACCACATTCGGGAGAAAAGACCACAAACGAAGCGCGACTTTTGTTATGGTAAATATATTGGCATTTTATTGAATAGGAAATGAGACTACTTAAAATATATGTTGCTGTTGTATCAGCCACAATGTAAATTACCCAAAGGTTCCAGATACGCGCTGATATTCGACGAATTCAGAATGTGCCTGGAATGTAGCGGGTCGCCAGGGTAGTAAAGTTCCTTTGTTGCACGGGGTCCTTTGAAAAGCGGATTTATCTTCTTAATGGTTAATGAGATAAAAGCGGAAAGTCACTCACTCTCTGATACATTTACCGAGGTTCGTGAACAAATAGCTTTCGTGCTGCTTCCTATGTTGGTTTATGTCTGACGTGTTTTCGACTTCTGAAAGGGAAGATGCACAAGAAAAGTGGTGCAGCAGTTTAAACACAGTTTATCACCGTAAGAGGAGTTATGCTTCATGCTGCAACTTATCGGCTTTACAGAGTATTTTTTTAAAAATAATTTTTGAAATATGATTTCCTTAAAACCAAAAGCTAGTAAGGTGGAAGTAACAATGTGCCACCATTTCTAAGATTAGGTACATATACGTCAAAAATTACGGTAATTTCAAAGTGTCGTTTATTCTTTCGGCTTGCTTGCACAACAACGCTAGTGATAAAGTTTGAATTGTAAGTCGTAGTTGGAAAAGATATATTTTATCATTCAAGATAAACAATGACTGAAACTTCTCGCGTACATTTTTGCACGTTGCATCAAAATAAAAAAATCGATGATCTCTTTCTTAAAAATACTTAGGTAATTTCAAAAGTTTTGCACACATGCGCATGCGCTACCCATAGGAGGATACAATACCTCCAATCGTTGCGCCAGTTGTTAGTCAGGCTTCAGTATACAAAGTTGTTCACAAGTTTTCTGGCTAATTTGTTCTTTGTTCAGAAAAATTCTGCTTAGAAATGGAAGAAGAGAGTGAGTCAGATCAGATCTCCCGTAGCGACTAGCGATCCTACATTAAAATTAAAACTTTGCGAGGAAATTATTTACCGAAATTCCTAAGGCTTTGTGTGAAGTTTGTGGAGTTAGTGTAGTGGATCATAGCACAGTATCACTGTGGGCTTCTCGTTTTTCACCAAGGTCGGGGAAGCATCAAAGACGACCCAAAAAGCGGCCGGCTATCAGATGCAACGGACGGCACTTCTGTGACTGTCGTCAACATCATTTTGGAAGAAGATCGACGGAAAACATGTTAAGAGATTGCATATGAAGCAGACATGTCTACCTCTTTGGTTTGCAGAATCTTAACTGAAAAAATACAGAAGATAAAAGTGGCTGTCAAATGGGTTCCGCATAATCTGGAGTGAAGAGCCGTAAGCAGTTTCCAAAGGGATCGTAGAGGAATTGCTTCAGCGGTACGAGACAAAAAGCTGGAAGTTTTTTGGACAGAATTGTTGCTATAGACGAAACCTGGATACGAGATTTTGTACCAGAACTGAAATCTCAGTCCGCTGAGTGGAAACATCCAGAATCATCTCGCCAGAAAAATGGCTCCGCCGTCAGCAATCGAAGATTAAGCTGATGATTATTATGGCTAATGACAAGGCTGGAGTGATAGCAAGAAACAGAGTTCCCGAGGGGAACATTGTAATACAGCGGAACACTACAGGTGAAGGTTTCTGCAGAATGTTTTCGCGCCCTAAGATTCGCCAAAAAAGGCCCGACTTGATCGGAACTGGTGCCCAACATTTTGGGCATCGACAACTCATGTCTCCCGAACAGTAAGAGAGCATCCCGGAAAATATGGATGGAAATTGCTTCTCCACGCGCCATACAGTTCCTGACATGAGCTCACCAGACTATGACTTGTTCCCAAAACTAAAGAAGCCACTCCTCGGGGAAACGATTCAGTACGTTTCTATTAATTTGACACGAGTAATCCGACGCCTCTAACAATGGAGGTGTCCTGGCTGGAGTGCAGGACTTGGCCCAAACGTTGGGTCGCTTTCATTAAGAAACATAGGGATTTACTTCGAAGGGCTGTAAAGGTATGTTGTGAAATAAATTCGTTTTTTAAGAAGAAGTAACCCACAGTGTGCAAAACTTTTTGAAATGACCTTCGTAAGTATAACTATATCAGGAATACAAAGTTTCTTGGTGTAAGAATTAAAATCAAAGTTTCCAAGCTTTCGCACATCAACAAAAGCTTTTTTCAAGGAAGGTATGCACAGCTAACTGCAAAATGAATAATAAAACCCTTCAACAACTTGAGCTCGCTGACTTGACAGACAGTAAAATGAATGATCACGAGATCGTTACCCAGTTTCTTCGGAGGAATGATCACATTTGCCTTCTGTTTCATTTCTATGGTGCATGAATTCGGATCACTAGTATAGTTATAACATTTTTAGTATTCTTGGCGTGTACTTCGTTTTTTATTAATTACTCTTTTTTTCAATCTATTAGTCCGTTTTTCTGTCAATACAATATACTTTCATCTGAAATATGATCGGAATAATGAACAACCAGAATGATGGTTAGTGCACTTTTGAGGTTCCTTGATGTAAAGCTTCAGGAGGGAATGCATAAATGCATTCCTCGAAATTTTGTGGTATTTAGATAGCCATCGGAAAATGTCACAGGAATTGTCGCAAATGGTCACAATGCTATAACTCCATAGGTGTATCCATCCAAATAAGTAATTTCGGGATTCTTCAAGGAAAATGTCGGAGCTCATGTGCACTCAGGTTGTTTCTGGACAAGTTATATGATTTAAATAAAGCATTAGACGAAAGAATGACTGCTTCGTCTTTACCAAGATTAACAGCTTCGTCTTTTTATCAAAATTAACAGTTTCGTCTTTACCAAGAGGATAACTTTTTTCTGTTTCGTTGGATAGTAGGTACATTGACCTGCCAAAAAACAGAAATCTTTTTCACAAACCTTTTTCTGTTCTTCATTGATTAATGAGAGAAGACGTAATTATGAAAATTAAAGTACTTATCAAATATCAAGTGTTTCTAGAATTACATTGTGAAAAATTTATCATAATATATCCTAATTAGGGGTGTTTCATGAAAGAAATTGGAACGTATTTAGATGAGTATATGTAACAAATTCAAAGTTCATAATTTGCATCGTTAGGTATTTCGCTGTTTTTACTGAATTGATTGTTAGTATACATCCAAAATTATTTAGATAGAAAATAATATGAGTAATTATTATGGTTGTTCTCATTTTTTTCCTCTGCTTTTTTTTTGGAGGTTTAACAACATCGTGAGCAACTCAATAGGTTATAAGCAGTAGAGCCAATGCCGTAAGACAAACACAATATCAATGCCGCACCAGGATTTTAATCCTGGACCCATCTCGGGCGAATAATCAGAAGCCAACGCTTTCACCTACTCCGACACCGGGACAGATCTCATTTAATGGAAAGTTCAAAAGGACATACTTTACTTGGCAGCAAAAATATTTTTGCTTTACATGTTTGAATGAAAATGACCCATTGTAACTTAAATAGTATAACTATACCAGGTTTCCGAAATTTCTTGGCGTAGAATATAGAAATCAAGGTTTCCAAGCTTTTTGCACATCAACCAGATGACTTTCTGAAGCCGAAGGTAGGCAGCTAACTGAAACTCAATAATAGAACGGTTCAGCAATTCGAATGTGGTGACTTGACTTGACAATAACGTGGAAGTAGATGCGAACGTAATCAGGTATTCAAAAATACGAGGCGTTATGCTCTTTTAACACACGGAATCATGGAAGGAAAACCAAGAAGCAATCACTATTTGAAGAACTGGTTACAAATCCGTGGCAACTGCAGAGAAACGCTATCATTGCACGACTCGCTGTTTGTAATGATCTCCAAAGTTTTGCGAATGGTAATAGATTTTGGACTGGAGTAGGAAGTTAATTTCTTGTACGTCATCCCACACAGGGAGCAGCAAGACTTGAACTTGACTTCTTTTTTTAGATATAGCCATGGTTACTTTGCCGTTCTTTAGGTCCCTTTTATGTTCGTTAACTCCCCCTGGTGAGAATTTTAAATGAACGTTTAGTCATCCGAATGTAGTATCGCGCGGATCCGTCCTGATATAGTGGAGGAATAGCATAAACACCTGCTTCATTGGAAGGCGGGGACTTCTCAGTGTTTCCTTTAAGCATGGCATATAAATATGTCGAAGATCTGATACCAACACCGAGGTTCATCTTCTTGAGCGCGTTCTCGAGCTGATAGGAAGCATCTGGAAGTCAAGTTCAAGTCCGCTGCTCCTATGTGGGATGATGTAAATAAATTAGCTTCCTACTCCACCCCAAAATCTACTGCCATTCGCGAAACTTTGGAGATCATAACAAACAGCGAGTCATGATGCAATGATAGCGTCTCACAGGTGTTGCCACGGATCTGGAACGGAAGAGGTTGTTGAAATAGTGATTGCCTCTTGAGTTTCCTTCCATGATTCCGCGTGCTAAACAAAGCATAACGCCTCGTGTCTTTGAATGCCTGATTACGTTCGCATCTCTTCAGTTATTGTCCAAGTCAAGTGACCGTAAGCGTTCAAATTGTTTAAGCGTTCTATCATTCGAGTTTGCAGTTTGCCTCTACCTTAATTGAGGAAAAGCCATCTGGTTGATGTGCGAAAAGCTTGGAAACTTTTATTAATATTCTACGCCAAGAAATTTCTTGATCACTAGTATAGTTATACTATTTAAGTACAGTTGGTGTACTGTTACTTGTTATTAATTAGTGACCCATTGTAAATTTAATAACGTGCAATATATTTTTCATCCACAATCACTCATAGTTTCCAAAAAACGTTTTTTTGCAAGGAACTGCTTTTATGGCAACAATTTTGCATTTTAAAAGCTGCATGAGTTTCATTGCTGAAAAAATATTGAAGCGCTTCCCTTTTGTGTAAGAAGTTTTAGTCAGACTGCATTGCATTTAGTCTTTCAGTCTCTTTATTGTGCATAGTAACTTGCTGATTCAAAATGTTCAGCTTCATTTTTTTATAAAAGATGCGACGCAGTTTCAAAAAGAAAAGACTGAGGAAAGAAGAAAATATCACCGCTTTATAAAAATGTATGCTCCGTTGTATGCAAACTTCCCGCTGACTATTTGCGTTCATGTTATCATCATGTATAAAATAAAACACCTCAGCTCCTCAGTGGAAGCTTAGTGCATATAGCACAGATTGAATACGAATGCCGAAAAATGCATAAATTAAGCATACGAATGATATTGAATAATTCTCAATAGTAAAATGCAAAAGAAGAAAAATAAAAAAATAAGAAGAAAGTACATAAATCCCTGAATCCCAACAGCTTTATCCAAGAAAGCGAAAATAAATATAACTTCGAGAGTAGAAAGTCGAGGCTTTGAAATGCGAACACTTTGAGTTGGAGTGAAAAGATCCGTTTTGAAGAAAGGCGCATTGGGTTGCATTGTTTTGGGTGTGCGCTTGAAAACTGAGAAAGTTATTGCACTTTATTTTTCTAGGAAAAATGCAAAGAGCCAAAAACGCAAATGTTGGAAATGTAATAAAAAAAAAAAATTGGGTGAAGATAAAATCCAACTAATGGAAGTACTCACGGTCTCACAGAATTTAAATACACAAAATAGAGAGGTCTTCAACTATCGGCATAAGCTTAAAAAGCAAACATTCACGTGATTTTGTTCGGTTCAAACACCTTATGGATTTTAACAGCTCATGCTTGACGATTAAATGGTCAAAATGCTTTAGCTTTAAACGTCAATTTTTCATGTTATTCGTGCGCTTGTATTTAAGCCAACACAGGGATTTAACCCTCTTTTATTATTCTCAGGACATATAATCGTTTCTTTTTCAAGATATTGAAATGCTTGTTTCCACCTGAAGGAAGGCATACTTTTATGAGCACTTAAACCTTGTTTTACTGTACCTTGATTTAAGTTGATACAGGCATTGTCCTAGCAAATGAGACATGCCTGAACGCAGTAATAAAATGACGTGATAAAAAGTGCTACTCACCATGCGTCTTGCTCACTACGTACTAATTTTCGCTAGTACACTCTCAGAGGTGCAGATTATGATTCCGAAATGTTCTGTTAAGAATCAAGAAAAAGCGGGATTACAACTGAACGTACCGAAAACAAAGTTAATATACTGTTTCAGGGCTGGCTGTTTACCCTATTATTTCTGTGTCCTGCTGCATGGGTACGTTAGACATTCGCTTGTAAGATAATTAAACATTTGCTGGGTTTTAGCCATATTTTTCTCGATGATGATATGAATGAATTATCAGCTAAGTAAGAAATCTGTTTTCTACAGTGGTGTTCTTTATTCCGTGAAGATCGGTGATTTCCTTCTCCTCATCTTTGTATTACCCTTTATTCGATGCTCTATAACGGGAAGATCACAGATTTTCTTGTCCAAATTTCTGTATTATTTCTATATATATATTGCTTCTTATTTCACACTGTATACGGAGAACATAATAGATTTGCTTCTACTTACTGCTGTGTTACTTCTATATTTCCGTTTATCCTGTGCAGTGTAATGAGAGATCACAGATTTTCTTGTCCTGATTTTTGTACTATTTCTATATTGCTATTTATTCCGTGCTGTGAAAGTGAGAATTTGGACATTTCCTTGACGTAATTTCTATATCATTTTCATATTTCTCTTTATTCTATGCCGTGTAAGGGGTTCACAGGTTTTCATTGTTCTGATTTCTGTATTACTTCTATACTACTCTTTATTCTATGCTGTATAAAGTGGAAATTACAGATTTCCTTGTCCTGATTTCTGTACTGTTTCTATATTGCTATTTATTCCGTGCTGTAAAGGGAAAGTTTGGACATTTCCTTGTCGTAATTTCTATATCATTTTGATATTTCTCTTTATTCTATGCCGTGTAAGGGGTTTGCAGGTTTCATTGTTCTGATTTCTGTATTTCTTCTATACTACTCTTTATTGTATGCTGCATAAAGTGGAAAATACAGATTCCCTTTTCCTGATTTATGTACTGTTTCTATATTGCTATTTATTCCGTACTACAAAAGAGAGAGTTTGGACATTTCCTTGTCGTAATTTCTATATCATTTTGATATTTCTCTTTATTCTATGCCGTGTAAGGGGAATCACAGGTTTCATTGTTCTGATTTCTGTATTACTTCTATACTACTCTTTATTCTATGCTGTATAAAGTGGAAATTACCGATTTCCTTGTCCTGATTTCTGTACTATTTCTGTATTGCTATTTATTCCGTGCTGTCAAACGTAGAGTTTGGACATTTCCTTGTCCTAATTGCAATATCATTTCGATATTTTTTTATTCTATGCCGTGTAAGGGGGATCACTGGTTTCATTGTTCCGATTTATCAATTACTTCTATACTACTATGTAGTCTATGCTGTATGAAGTGGAAATTACAGATTTCCTTGTCCTGGTTTCTGTATTACTTCTGTATTGCTTTTTATCCCATGTTGTGTTAAGGGGAAATATTTTCCTTGTTGTGATTTCTTTATTATTTCTATATTGCTCTTTATTGTTTCAACATTTTTCTTATTCTGCTTGTTTTATCAGGTGTATCTCTCGGTCACTTCGCTGCCACGTTCCCGCATCTTATTTATTTTTTTACATCGATTTGCCATTAATAACGTTCAAGAAAGCTCCCCTCTTCGTTCAGAAAGTAGAGAAGCCCCTCTGTCGCACGAATAATCACTCAACTTTCCTCTTTCAAAAGCTAGATTCAAACTGCCTGTTGTTTCACTTCTTTGTTTAGTAACAACAATGCTGACCAATGGTGACTACTGCGGATCAGTCATAGGTCGTGCACATTTAAAGAACAGGTAAGGGTAGGAAATCTGAATCACTCTAGACAGGCGTTTCAGGCAGCTGTGGTTGTTTGTTTGTACGGGCGTTTTGGGCGTCATGGCCGCTAAATGGTTAAGGTAACCTAAATGTAGTTTCTGTGCATTGCATACAGCAGAATGCATATTTTTCCTGAAGGGATTACGGCTACCGTCAAGCGATACTTATGTTGTTGTTGTTTTTCTAGGGGAAAAATGTAATGCATATGTATCTTACAAGCTCTCACAGATAGATACCAGGGTTTTTACCAAAAGTAATAGAAGCGTGGGTGTAACGTTTTTATTAACTGACAGAGGATGTTCAAATTGCACATGTTAATAGAGTATTTATACCTCTATACAAAATTGCTACTCAATATAGTATTAATTACATGCGATGCAATTGTGCCATCATGAACCCAACTCTCGAATCCTCTTTGAAAGAATTCAGGTGTGGACTGTTGTATCCACTTCTTTACAGTCACTTTCACCTCGTTTGTGTCATCAGATCGCTGTCGCTGGTGAGTGTCCTTCATTGGACTGAACAGGTGGAAATCAAAAGGTGACAGATCTGGGCTGTACAATGGATGGGAGACCACCGATCAGTGTAATTTTCTGATCGCCTGATTGGTTGCCCAAGATGTGTGTGGTTTCGTATTGTCATGGCGAATGTGGATCCTTTTTAGATTATTGTTCGGTCTCTTCTTCCATATGGCTTCCCTAAGCTTCTCGAGTGTCTCAATGCACCGCTCCCTGTTCATGGTACAGTCGCGTTCGATACAATCAAGGAGAATGACACCCATGTCATCCCAAAAAACAGTCACCATGACTTTCTTTGCTAGTCACTGGCTCTTGAACTTCTTTGGCCTCGGTGGAGAGGTGTGACGCCATTCCATGGATTGATTCTTCGTTTCCGGATCGTAAAGATACGCCCACGTTTCAACCCCTGTCACCAGATCGAAACAAAAACGTGTTTTCATTGGCTACACACGCTTTCAGCAGATCAGAGCAGACTTCCACACTTCTCTCCTTCAATTCGGGTGTCAGCTGCGGGTGTCACTTTTCACACACTTCCCGATACCCTAAGTCTTCCACTATCTTCTGTATGACATTGTGACCACAGTGCGGCTGTGCAATACGCTCAGAGATTGTGACTCGTCTGTTCGCGCGAAACAATTCATCCACTCACTGACGATTCGTGTTAGTGGTCGCAGATTATAATCTTTTACCGAGTGGTGTGTTTTCACTGCTGGTTTCCTCTTCTTTAAACTTCTTCATCCATCTGTACACATTGCTCTTGTCAATGGTGTCATCTCCGTAAACATTCTGTATCCTTCTGTGAATGTCGGACAGCCTGCACTCTTCCTTCTTCAAGAACGTAATGACGGCACATTGCTTCTGCTTGGAATCCATTATTTACCTGCAATGAAGAAGGTTTACTATAGAGGAAGAGTTACTCTAACATCATGTGGAATTTGAACGACCTCTGTCAGTTAATAAAAAAGTTATGCCTACTTTTGCATTGCGTTCGATACAACTATCGTGTTTTTTTTTTTTTTGACATGGCGATACACTTTGAAATATTATTTTTTATTAAAAGACATAAGTTATTGATTTTAGAAAATGGTGGAATGCCGAGAAAATTTCAATCTCAACGTTTCTTAATAAATACTTTGCCAACCCATTTAAATGAAAATGACTAAAAAATAAAAATTTCATGCTGTGGTGTTTTAAAACTAAGTATACTTTATTATGATTTTACAATATGCAGTATTTGTTTCTTAAATCAAATACTTTGAGGAACAGAAAAACAGCAGGATTAACTCCACGAGCAACACTTCTAACTATCATCAAATACAATATTTTAATAATTAATACGTTTTGATGATATTATTAAATATCGCGTGTTCTTGCCGTCGTAAAGCAACTCAAAATCGGTTCTTGAATCCCGAAAAGTGAAAATGCAGGGCAAACTGCCCATGTAACACTTTCCTCTGAGAGAGTTCATCCTTCCCGTTTAAATAAAAATGTCTCAAACATGTTATTTTTTCTCTTCAGCTGACAGAACAAACATCTGTAAAACCAGAAAAGTGACTTATATGTCCCCCTAGGATATTTCTTGGATGAACGGCGTAAGTCTATTACCCTCAAGGGAGCTACAAAGGTAAGCTTATATATCATGCCTTCGTCAGAACTATTGTTTCAGTCAGAAAGAGAACACCAAACCATAAGGTGGAACTTTTGAGACAGCTGTTCAAAACATTTAGAAGAGGCTTAAACATTTCTAAAGCACCCAAAGTGGTGATAATGCTTTAAGTTAAAGCATTGTCAACGAACAAATGGCACTCTTGAGAATAATGTCTTTACTGTCGAGAATTTATTCGACTTTTGGCTTCAGATGATTTAAAAACAACAGTTAAGGGTGATTTAAAAACAAGGATGTTTATATCCTGCGCAGTATATCAGTTATTTCAGAGAAACAGTTCATTTCTTCACATTGTTCCTAAAATTTATGATTTAGATAACCCTTACCGTCACACACTGATTTGGTTTCTGGAAAGAATTGCGAAACGCGTGTTTCATTTCAACGAAATCATACTGCAGTCATTTAGTTTTAATATATATGTTCCTTTATCATATATACTAAAGTGCGGTGCCTATTATTATAAAACAGATATGCTTATATCGTATTCTTAGCATGTCTTTTGTTATACGAAGTAAAACTTTGTATCACTGGTATGTCCATCCATCAATATGCGAACAAAATATATCCTAGCCCTTTAGTCGCGTTCAGAAAATTCGTTATCTGTTAAGCCGCATGATCTATGAGAATGGTGATTTATATCTGTTTTCTTTGATGTTTACATTGATGTACAGGATGTCTATAAATGAAATATACAACTTCAGTATGCTATTAAAAAATACGATAGAAAAAACTTACTTTAAATGTCAAGAAAAGTGGCAAGTGTTAAAGTTTAAGTCAGATGATAGATGGCGCCAGGTGTCTCATGTAATGAAAAATCTCGTTAAACAGGGAATACAACAGACATGGCTTCCCCAGGGGAGAAAGCAGCGTGTATGTTTTGGTTTTGCGGAGTCAAAATCTCTAACAACAGTTCAGAACGAAGTGCAAGAGACAGTCGCTGACACAAAGGAGCATCCAACAAATGGGTAAAGTAATTCAGAGCAACAGTCGTGCAAAAAAAATAACACTGGGACACCTTCCATTTCGGACGAAAAGGTGGAGGACGTGCTTAAGGCTTATAAAATTATCAAAGAAGCCCGGAAAAGTCCGTCCGTGTCGCCAGTCATGAACTGGAAATGCGGCGAGCAATGGCTCAGAAAGTTCTGCATAAAGATATCTGCTTATACGCGTACAACGTGCAGTTAGTGCAAAAACTTCGAGCAGATGATCAAGCACGTCGAAAAGCATTTGCGGTACAAATGCTAATCGCATTGGCGAAGACCCCACACTCGTTGCACGGACCTGTTTCAGGTATGAATTCCTTGTTTTTAGCAGAGTGAAAATACATAACTGCCAAATCTGGAGCACGGAAAATCCCCATGTCGTAGCCCACCAGAAAGACAGTCCTAAGGTTAATGTCTGTGCTGGCCAAATGGAAGACAGAGCAATAAGGTCCCTTTTCTTCGTTGAACCAACCGTTACTGGCATAACGTTCCTCGATATGTTATAACAATTCGCAATTTCACAACTCCAGGATACTCAAGGCATCATTTACCAGCAAGATGGAGCGCCTCCGCACTTGTCTTTGAATCTACGCAGATCTTTAGACCACTATATTCCAGGGCGTTGGATTGGACGTGGAGGTCCGACGGCATGGCCAGCTAATTCCCCTGATATTACTCCATGCAATTTTTTTATTTGGGGCTTCATTAAGGACATCGTGTGCAAGAAAAAGGTTACATCTATTACTCAGCTCAAATATCTCATTACTGCAGCCTTCCTCCTTATTACTGCTGAAATTCTGCATTGTATGTGGCCGAAGCTGGACTA
The DNA here is from genome assembly GCA_039090855.1 of Macrothele yani. NCBI lineage: Eukaryota > Metazoa > Arthropoda > Arachnida > Araneae > Macrothelidae > Macrothele > Macrothele yani. The sequence goes on from CM076997.1 coordinate 128,577,926, forward strand.
TCGTTTTGACATCCTGCGAGCAACCGAATGCAGCATACATGGAGACCGACTGACACTTTAAAAAATATTTCACAGTTATGTGGTTTGACATTAAAAGTAAGTTGTTATTTATTGTAGTTTTTTTTTCAATAGCATACTGAAGTTGTATATTTCATTTATGAACACCCTTTATATCATATTCTACAGCACTGGCTCGAAAAAATTCGACATCAAAATTACGTTTTTCGAGCATATCATTCACCAAGGCGAACATTACAAATTTAACTCTTCTTTGTTTTGTTGGTGACATACTTTTTTCAACTACTTCAGAGCTGTAGAATATGATTCACGAACTAGCTCACAAGATTGAAAAATTGGGACTAAAACGAAACTTTCAGACAACAAAATCGAAGTACAATTATTTTTAAAGAAATGTAGATTTAGCGATTGATGGAGAAAATCTAGAGATAACCGATACCTATATTTATCTTGCGTAGCAAGTATCAAGCGAAGGCCACACTGACGTTGCAAATGTGACATAGCCAGAATAAAAACTGTTTAAAAGGCCGAGGCCTAAGGCCTATGAATTAATGTTCAGTGCCTAAGTAAAAGCGCAATATTATTTATATGAGTTGATACGTAAATATTTAGTGGCCGTGGATACACACTGTGTATGACATCGGTAGAATGAAAACTGTTAAAAGAGCCTAGCCCTAAGGCCTATGAATTAATGTTTAGTGCCTAAGTAAAAACCGCAATATTATTAACATGAGTTGATGCGTAAACGTTGTGAATGTGACATCGATAGAATAAAAACTGTTTAAAAGGCCTAGGGCCTTTGAGTTAAAATTAAGTGCCCAAATAAAAGCGGAATATTGTTAACATGAGTTGATACGTAAACGATGCAAATGTGACATAAGCAGAACATAAACTGTTTAAAATGCCTAGGCCTATGGCCTATGAATTAAGATATACTGTAGGGCCTGATTGGAGAGCATTTGGAAGGAACAGAACAATTTTCAAAACCAATGGGCCATTATTTATTAGAGGAAAAGTGTTTAACCACTGCATCCTTCCAGTTCTTAGGTACTGAGCCGTGACATGAACCTTAACCAAAAGTGACGTACAGAGGCTGTAGGCATCTGAAAGGAGCATGAAAAGATGAATGTTTGGTTTAACCAGGTAAGGTAAGAAGAGAATAGGAACTCATGAATCAGGAAAATGACAAGATTGGAAGACTTCATGATCAAAGAAAAATCCCTGGAACGGCAATGGGCTGGGTGGGAATATTGATATAACCAAGTTACAGAAAAAGACCCAGAATGGAAGATGAGTGATGAAATTCAAAAACATGCTTGGTGACATAAAGGAGACTATCTCAGGGCAGACAATTGTATTAAAACCTTGGAGGAACCTTCTTCAAGCGGTGGATTGATAATGTTTAACAATGATGATGATATTATCTACAGTTCTGTAATGTAAAATTAGCTTAAATGCGTGTTTCATGCACGTATTTACGCTACTACAATCCCTAGAGGAAACATCTACTTTTGCATCATACAACCGTCACATTATATAACATTTAGATCCGTTTTGCTGTTGTAATGATGTACATGCGTACCTACGGGTGCACCTATTTATATTTCTTTTTTTCCTGAGCTATATCTTGATTTTAAATGTCTAAACGTAAGATATTTTAGCTTTTTCTTTTTCACGACCGAAATTTTGCATGCATTTTTTTTGCTTCTGCTAATTCGTTTTTCCCTTAAATGAGGTAAACGTACAGTTCTATTTGTGCTTGCGTTTCTGCTTCTGCAAGAAAAATAACATGTCTTATGCATCAAACGCCATTCTGTTTGATAACCATTTTGCTAGCCATGATAAAATGATAGTCACATGGCTATTGACGGGTTGATTGTTTCTGCATTTTAGCTAACGTTTTCTTTAGTTCAAGAGACATTCTGAGTACATCCTAGGAGATATTCCAGTCGTTCGTTTTCTGAATGCAGCAGATATTATTCGTTTTCAGTTTTGCTAAATTCCATTTACGAGATGGATCCGTTCATATCAAAAGAAATGTGAAATAGTGTTGTCATTAGGAAATTATTGAATCACAACGTTGTGTTGAAATTAAAGGACCATGATACATTGGAAATATGGTATGTGCGTTTAATGATCTAGTACAGTTTCCCTGACCCTAGTGTCTTCAGGACTGATGCTACATTCTTATTATTCGTATATCATAAAGGATGATGTCGTACCTGTATATGTTTTTCATTATTTTTCACGTGTTGAGTGATAAGGATTAGAGCTGATGTCGCTGACCATTTGTTAGTTTAATTTTTATTATAATATTCTTATAAAATATCAATTAAATGTATTCGAGACTATGCAAAACCAGAACGCTAATAACGTAGTACAAATCCGTTTATTTACTTGCATAAAATAGGATAGAAGAAATCGTGTTATGAAGATTAACCTTCAGCGAAGACTAATAAGTGAAGATTATCCACCGTAAAGTCGTACGTTAATTATTATTGTCCTAGCTCATTTGAATTTTGGAGAGTTCGATTAGCTATCCAAGTGAAGTGTTAGACTTTAGCGTATTAGTGCTCGACGAGTACTGTATATATTTCATTAAAACACTACCAAATTACACATTTAGATTATTACACAAAATTGCATGTTAAAAATATTATAAGAAAGAACTCGTGACATTCTGAAGGACTGCACAGGAAATAAAAATGCTTACGAGCCTCTGATCTACATGATTACTCATGTGAAAATACCTTCTGCGGCTCTCTTTCTCACATTGAAGGAAGGAAAAAAGTTTTCCACTTCTTGTTCCATTCTTCAAGAGGTTATTTTAGTGAAAGCCTAACAAAAAACTGATTATAACTCTGAACAAAAACGTTAACCTGCTTCTACGCATACGTGGGCTAAAATTTTGCACTCGGAGCATGTTTTTTTTTATTATTATTCTTTCTTTCATTTTTCTTTTGAATTCGCATTGCATGCAACTTTTCCTTCCATTTCTTCCCGCAAAATTTCCGGAAGCTTGCCTCTTCAAAGCATCTTTATCACCCTCTTGTCCATTTTTATCGTCACTCCATGTGCTTAAGTTTATTGAAAGTGCTGTGCATCCTTTTGAACTAAACACACGCACAGAGAGAGAGAGAGAGAGAGCACCTCTGGATAGATGCCAAACAATTGTGTTGTCCGGTTGTAAAAGTTGAAAATGAATGCGAGACGAAGGTATTTTCGTGCCCGCAGGAATTGTGCTACAGCGTGAATAAATGAAACGGGGTCTTTTTTTTTCTAAAGGCACATTCTTCTCAATTTCCATTAAGGTTCTGGAAAATAGCCTTCTTGCTTTCTCGCATTTATGGAGAAAGAAACTCGAAACTTTCACTTGCCACGACGCTGATGCTCTTTAATGTAAGCAGACACATTTTTGGCTTTGTTTATGAGAAACGCAAGGCACGCCGAAAGGAAACAACAGAAGAAAAAAAATACCTCATAAGAATAATGCTCTTAGTTATCAAGGAGCTAAACTCACACGATGTTTGGAATTATCAGCATTGTTTTGTATCTCATAAATAGGCTCTTCCTTTTACATCACTGAATACAGTAATCAGGTTTCCGCAAAAAGAAAAGAATTATCCTAGGCTTTTCGTGCTTATATATTTATGTCGCTTGCACGGACGATTACGTCTGTTTATAAAGGGAAATCTGGAGGTAAATACGATCTGCATAACTTTGCATGACATTTTCTAGAAGTATATTGGTTCACCGTTATTTGATTAAAAGGGAAAACAAATTAAACAAAATCTATGCATTAAACCTACATATTTATTTTACTTAAGTTTACAAAAGTAATGTATGCGTATCGTACTTCAATTTAGAAAAAAATATAGGAGTATACTGCCCGATTTTTCAAAATGTTAGCAGATGACAGAAACAAAAATTAGACGACTCAGCGATTCTTCTCTAAAGATCACCGTTAGCTTCAGAGCCAATTTAAGGAAATAGTGGGCCCAGGGACTGGGCAGTATTTTGGGGACCCAGTATTACTAGTAGTGGCACATCTAGTATTTGACTATGGGTGACGGAATAAAAATTCCCAAGAGAAAGCATTCCCAAAATATGAAGAGGAAGCCATAAAATTATCCCCGCCATATTGTAGTGTGTATGTATCCCATGTTTCACGGACGAATCGGTGTTAGAAAGAAAATGTAAAAAAAAAAAAAAAAAAATGCATGGTTGAAAAATGGACACCAGTTCAATTATACTTTAATATCCACCACCGCCCTCTTACCCACACCCAAGAGTTCATCTTGTTGAAATTATATTAAAGTAATGGACAAAATAATACAATCTAAATATCATGATTCAAACGAATTCTTAATTTATAAAAATTTCCCCAGTTACAGATTTGTACAACAAAAAAAAAAAAAAAAAAAAGCATCTGTAATGCTTTTGAAAGATTTGAGGATGGACTGGGGGTGACTATATCTTTGCGGACTCCTCCTGAAGAAGTGGAAAGAAATAGAAAAAAATTCACTAAGCTCAATTCATACTATAAGAAACTGCCATCTTCAAAGAAAAACAAAAGAAAACTGTAGAGCTCTGTCAATTCTTCAAGCATTCTGCGTAATTCTGGGGCACCTTGAAAATGCGAGGCCCGGGGCTGCAGCCCCCCTGGCCCCCTTTTAAATAGGCTCTGGTATGCTTAAACGAATTGATTTTTCTAAGTTACTTATCCAATAGCACCCTCGGTGGCGCAAACTTATTATCATTCGTCCGATATTGGTCTGGGTTAGAATCCCGGTGAAGCCTGGATGTTGTGTTTGACTTACGGAACTGGCTCTCTCCCTTTACTGGAATCAGTGGCTGTAAATTATCAACAGGCTATTGCTTATATAGCCGATTCAGATTATGAGAAATTATGTATGGGCTACTGCTTGTATAGCCCATTTATTTGCTCGTAGTGGTCGTTAAACCCCCAACAAAAACAAAAACAAAAAGTTTTTCCAATATCCATATACTGAGTTATTCGATTACAATGAGACATAAGAAATATTTACTGTTTTCGCAGCTTGCTAAAAATCTGAAACTTATTCCCATGAAAATTCATTTCATTTTGGTGAAGCGTCTTATAGGCTGTAACATCATAATAATTTCATCTCTATTCTAAAAAAAAGTAACTGCCGCCGCCTTTAGAAATTTTGCGACACCCGCGTTTTCCTAACTTGCAGTGCACAAAGATGTATTGAACACAAAAATATGAAATTTACATTGTTTGTAGAGAATTGTTTGGAGGATACGCTGAAATAAGCAGTTTTTTAAATATGGTGATATTTCAAGAGCTCTAGTATTTTAAAGTTAAAATAAGCGAAAAAGGCCGGCCCAGTGGTCTAAGCGATGGCTTCTGATCATTCGTCCGAGATGAGTTCGAGTCCGAATCCCGGTGAGGCATGGTTGTTGTGTTTTGTCTTACGGATCTGGCTCTCTCCCTTCGCTGGAGTCAGTAGCCCTAAAGTAGGGACGGGCGACTGCTTTTATCCCATTGAGTTGATCACGGTGGTCGTTAAACCCTTAATCAAAAAAAAAAAAAAAAAAAAAGCAGAAAGGGGCTGTCAGTTCGCTGTCCGGACACACTAACAACAACAAAGCTACGAGCCACGATGGCAAAATTTTTCCACCTTGTCGCTATATTTTTTAATTTCGATTTAGATTTATGAGAAAGTATTTTTTTTAATTTTACAAAATTCTCTATTTCGCTATAGGATCCATTTCAAAAAACGGATCTATGGCTAACTATAAATCATAACGCATTGCAATTTTTACAGCATAAACTCACAACTATCATGCCTCTTATAAAAAAATTATGAGAAATATTTTTCTGATTTTTTAAGCATTTTTTAAAACGCAAAACAAAGGAACGAACGGCTTACTCTGTCTTCAACGGTATCCACACAGGAAAGTTCTGGTCCCGTAACCTGCTACCATTTTTAGCTCTGTCTTCTCACTGGGTGAAAAGACAGTCTACAATCAAGCTGGTAATGATGCAATGTTTAATGACGTAGCGACGCTTTTAAAAGTCGGCGTTTTCCGCCGGCATACGTGAATACCAGTATAAATATAGGCTTTCGCCTCGCGCTTTCCTAGCTCACAGCGCAAAAAGGTATTGAATAATTGAGAGAACACTTTCATTTCGCCAGATGGCATCACCGTAAAGAGATAGTCAAGCACATTAATCGACAATTCTGTCAAAATGATGTTTGAAAAGCCATGACGATTTTACTGTGTTTGTTTAACCATGCCACTTCGAAGGGAAAAAAATCGGCACGTAAAAAAATGAAAAGAATAAATTTTTTTATACAAAACAGATTTTGCAAACGTGAAGAACCTAAGTTAGAACAAGCACAAAGTGCTAATAAGACCGAAAATATGTCAGAACATTGACTAATGATTCAAAAAATTACTCTACATATCTTATTAATATATTATCCCGTCTTTATTAACGGGCTTTCACTTAGTTGACGCAACAAAAAAGTACAATCTTTGAGAAAGAAGTGTACTGTGAATGTTTCAATATGGATTCTTTAATAGCCTATAATGGGATATTCATTTGGGTTGTTTTTATTTCTGGTACATCAGGGATTTGTAATGTATGTTCCTAACTTCGTGTAACTTGGCAAATAATTAAACTAAACGAAACGAAACGAAACTAAAATCAATCACGATACGCAATAAAGAAATGTACCAAGCGAAATGCTGTAATCATATTCTTTGCTTACAAATTAATATTCGCACACTTTTGAAAAACTATTGATTTCCATTATATCACTAAAGAAAACATATTTCAGCTGTTTTTCCCAGCATGGTAAGGTATATGTTTGTGTGTACAACATGAGGAGAAACAAGAAGTATTTTGCTCCCATCTATGAGTGGCTAGAGACGGGAACATCTGGGTATTCGTCCAAGTTGGGCCACAGTTTGAGTCTCCGATGAGACATGAGTGGATAGTTTGTCTGAAGGTTAGTAGATGACAAGGTTATGCTCATCCTGTTCTTCCGGTTATTGCTTTGTGACGTCACTGTCCAAATCGCCATCGTAAGACTACCTAATCGACATCATGAGGCATGTCGGAATTATTATTCGTAAACCAATCGGAATAAGCTTTATAAATTCGACCATATTTTTTAATGCCTAATGTTTCAATTTTTAATTAAAACGATTTGGAGAATGTTGCCGAGATGCTTTTCCTATTCCTCATCAAGAAATTCAGATGTACTACCGAAACAGAACGCTTTCAAGTAGTTCCCGAGTATTGTTCCGCTTTGTTTACATACAACGTGATTGTAAGGGTCGCCCGCAATCAAACTGTCAATTATGAATTTATTTAATTTTAATATTGTGATGAACACGTGCGGACGAACGTTTCATTCCGCCATTTTGTTGTTTCAGATAAGAACAGATATTCTTCACCACCCACGTGGTACAATTTTAATCCTATGTGGGATTAAGAGAGGGTGCATGAACACCCGGGGCACCTGACCTTGAAGAGTCAGCTGCTCGAGTGCTTCTGTTAAACAAGTTGTCATACCGCTTTTGTATACGTGCAAGGTTGTAATAGCCTGCGGGTATCCGACGGCATTCCTTAGTTCAGGTATTTCACGTGCTGACCAGGGAAACCAGTTTTTCTTGCTCATGCGTGGTAGAGGACAGAAAGGGCGAGGAGATTGGAGTGAGACAGTTGAGCTTCGGTCGTCAAGGAGAGAGGGTCCTGGTTTGGACACCGGTTTCTGACGGAAGGGCTGCGATTATCGCAGAAGTGCAGCGTGGTGAACGGGAAGGAGGATTCCTTCGTCCACCGGGTATCGCGGAAAGAATTGTGGAAAGGTAGCACGTGGTCAGCACGGGGAACCTGAGCGGAAAGTCATCGGAAACCCGTGAAGCAAATGTTATCGGAATAATAAAGTATTGCTGTTGTGTTTATTTCCGTGTACTGGACTGAGTTTTGTCGAGGTAATTATTCTTCTACACAAGGACGCCTTGATAGCCAGATCGTATAGTAAAGGCGAGGCTGTAGCTCGCTATACGGCGGGAAACAAAAGATTTTATCTAAGAATTGATATGTCTGGCCCTACACTGATCACACCCAACGTGAAAGAAAGTAGTTCACGATAATATACGGCATTTTGTTTTACAATTTTTATCGACAGAATTCTTATTGTAATGGAAATAATTATAGCAATTTATTTTATTATGGAATATAATAATACATTTATTTTCATATTACAAATATATGCATTATAATTCCTATAGAGTAAGCAACGCCCTTGTTCACACAAAAAAAAAATACTAAAAATGTTTAATTGACTATGAAATGACTGAATTCATGTTCTGGCAAATGTTTATATAATTTCCACTGATTCAGGTAGATGGTAGAACATGGTTTAACACGTGCCACATACATGGTTTTCCGCCTTCCTCATAGACGAATAATCGTGACGTCATGATTATTCGTCTTTTTCCGTTAAATGACGAAAAGAAACCCGAATTTTATGGATTTTTCGTACGCCAGGAAAATTTGTAATTTTCAGAAACATTTTCCTCAATTCGTTTCTTTTATTGACAGTTAATTGGCGTTTTTAAGATGTGTTAACAAAAAAATGTTTAACTTTCCGTTAACACATTTTAAAAACATTTGTCAACGGAAAATTCTATATTTTCCGTTAAGATATCTTAAAAATGTCACAACTTTCCATTTCTTAATAAAATTGCAGAAACCTTTCGGCAATTGCTTTCGTATATTAACGAAAAACTCTCGTTCTTACTTTTTTGGTGTCCGTATGACTTGAAATTTCTGGATATAGGAGAGATTCGTGGGAATACTTTACGTTTGATTGACTGTTAAATTACAATCGTTTGTCGAAGGATCACAACACTTATGTTTTGTGGTGTAGCGTCAATTCGCCGACTATGACGATTCATCGCGCGTCAATTCGTCGGGGACCAATTCGTGACTACGTCAGTTCGTCGCGGTCAAATTCTCGTGTTCACAAGTTTTGGTTACATACAAATCGCATGCAGGAAAACGTACGATTTCGGTTGACTTCCGCCGTGATCATATTTATAAGGTTTGGACACCTTATAAATATGATCAGGGTTAGTAACATTACGCTTTTTCTGCGGCACTAGAAATAAATTAATAAGCCTAGGCCTAAGCTTAGGTCATTTTAACAGTTTTTAGTCCATCGTGTTCATACTTATAAGGTTTAGACACAAGGTCAAGTTAGTATTTTTGCACTTTTACTTAGGCATTAAATATTAATACATAGGCCTAGGGCATTTTAAAAGTTTTTATTTGATAGTGCTCATATTCATTAGGCTTAGAGACAAGGTCTAGTTAGTATTATTGCGCAGTTTACTTAGTTATTAAGTATTACTATCTTGGCCTAGGCTTAGGCCTTTTCAGCAGTTTTTATTCCGTTGTGCTCATATTTATAAGCTTTGCATCAATTCAAGTCAGTGATATTACGTTTTTACTTAATTAAGAATAAATATTTCATACACTGTGACGTGCCTGCCCCGCAGGACGCACATGAGATAAAAGCAGATAGCTCTGAGAGCACATGCCCGTGTAATATAGTGGATAGAACTCGGAGCTCTGGAACCGAGAGTTGTGGGTTCGAATCCATCCCTGACATAAAATTGGAGAAATTTACTTCGTCATAACACTGGAACAAAATCTGTCAGAAAGGCCTGGTCCAAACTACTAATGTATTTATTAATACTTAATGCCTAAGTAAAAGTGCAATAATACTAACTTGACTTGGTATCCAAACCTCATGAATACCAGCACAACAGAATAAAAACTGTTAAAAATGCCTAGTCCAAAGGCTTACTTATGAATATTTACTACTTAAGTAAAAGCGCAATATTACTTAAATGGCTTGGTGCCTAAATCTTATGAACATTGCTAAAAAGGCCTATGCTTAAGCCGATAGAATAAAAACTATTAAAAAGGTCCAGGCCTAGGGCCTATGAATATTTAAAGCCTAATTAAAATCGCAATAGCACCAACTTGACTTGGTGTCTAAACCTTATGAATATGAGCACGATGGAATAAAAACTGTTACAAAGGCCCAGAGCCTAGGGCCTATGAATATTTAAAGCCTAATTAAAAGCGCAATAATGCTAACTTGACTTGGCGTCAAAATATTATGAATAAGAGCATAATGGAATAAAAACAGTAAAAAATGCCTAGGCCAAGGTATTAATATTTAATGCCTAAGTAAAAGTGTAATAATACTAAATTGACTTGGTTTCTAAACCTTATGAATATGAAAACGATGGAAAAAAACTATTAAAAAGGTCTAGATCAAGGTATTAATATTTAATGCTTTAGTAAAAGCGCAATAATACTAACTTGATTTGGTGTCTAAACTGTAAAAACAAATGGGAGCACGATGATATAATAATGAATATAAGCACGATGGAAATGAAAATTGCTAAAAAAGCCTATGCTTAGGCCTAGGCATATTAATTTATTTTTAGTGCCAAAGAAAAAGCGTAATATTACTATCCTGTCTAGCTGTCCAAACCTTATAAATATGATCACGAGGGAAGACCAACGAAATCGTACGTTTTCCTACATGCGATTTGTATGTAACCAAAATTTGTAAACGCGACAAATTTGACCGCTACGCATTGGCGCGCGAAGAATCGTCGTGGTCGCCGAATTGACGCGCGAAGAATCGTCGTGGTCGACGAATTGACGCGCGAAGAATCGTCGTGGGCGACAAATTGATTTATAACCATTTTTTGTAGTAAATGATAAGACAACCTCTCATACATTATATGATTCTAGCCTGCCGACATCTAAATTACGGAACGCCGTTTCCCTGGGAGACAAATTATACACAGAGCTTTTTGGGACGATACACTTTTCCTCTTTTTTGATCCAAACTCAGATACGTAAAAACTGAGACCTTGAATTTAAATCAGCATAAGTGATTTTTGAACGTGGAAAATCCTACTACTTGTGAAGCATTTAAATTTATGATTTCCTAATTGCGATATTTGAAAAAGTAAGAAATTAAATATTCTCAATTAATTTTGTGTTTTATAAGTTTCTTCCCACAAATTTGATAAAATTGGAGGAAACTGAAATTATTATGTACATGTATTCAGTAGACATTATTATCCATAACGTACAATCCCACATAATGGAAACAAATTCTCCATATTGGAGAAATTGTTCGGTTTGTTAAATAACGGAGGACATATTTTACACTTGAGACACGTAATCACTTTCAATTTGTCATTTTATTGTTTCTCAGGAAGAAAACTTTAAATGTTGCACAGATTATGAGCTTTTCTTTCCACAAATACAACAAGAGATGTACGCAGCAAGTGGTGAGGTACCGTGCATCGCAAAGGCATTCTTTGGCGCATAATTTTATCAGCTTAAATGGATATATTAAGTGGATTTCGAAATTTGATATCCTAGAGACCTAGGAAAACAAATACAAATTACAATCCTTTCTATTCAAAGAATGAAATAACTTACGTGCTATCTATTTTTATTCCGTGACCGGAGAAGTTTTATACTGTATCGCGTTCTGCGCAGAAAAATGATTTATGGATTCAGATCAATGTACTTTTGCAAGACTTATCATAGCTCAATTAACAAAAGAATTGCTAATGCCATTTCGCCCACAGAATTTTTTCTCTTTACAATGAACGCAAGATCCATACATTACTCACTCGCTGCGATCGATTTTCGAGACTAAACTAATTCTTGCTGCTATCGCTTGTCGGCAATGCTGCTTTTTAATGCGGTCCACTCTGATATGATGATATGAAATTAAATTTCAATGATTTTTAATACTTAAACATCTTGAAATATTTTTATCATTGTGCTAAACAATAATTTGAGCTATAAGGGAGATAATTAGTTTTAGAGATTTATTGGTGTTCATTACTGCTATATCAGTTACTGTGTCGACAAATTTTTAGATTTATTAACCACCCAAAAAAGTAGGGTTTTCTTCGTCTAATGGAGGTGGCTCTTAATCAAGGTTAATAGACCGTAAGGTTTGCTCATCCCGCCTTTCTCGGAGGCGAATAATCGTGACGTCACTGATGACATCACCGTACTAACATGTGAATCGTAGATCCGAACTGTAGCTATGGAGGAAGATGTCTTGTCAACATTTTTTTATAAATCAAACACAGAACAAAAGCTCATGCAAAAGCACATTTATATTAAATACAGAAGAAATTCACAGTGATGTGAATATTTTAGTAACGGAGATTTCAAAAATACCTCTCGCACATTTTTGTTAGGTAAAGGGGACGATGAAAAGGGTTATGCTTTTAAATGTTAGTTTAGTTACAAGGGGAATTTTTGCTGTTTTTATATAAATTTAGAAGAGAAAACGCACAGCATGACATATTATTGTTATATAATAAATAATTTTTTCATGAGGAATTGGAAAAGCATCTCGGCAACACTTACCAATTTTGTTTTAATTAAATGTTGAAAACATTATAAGCATTACACATTCTGGTTGAATTTATGAAGATTGTTTCAGCTGGTTTAGGCATAATAATTCCGACATGCTGCTGTGGTGCAAATACAAAGAAACGTGGCGACTAGATGATCTTACGATGGCGATTTGGACAGTGACGTCACAAAGCAGTCACCGGAAGTGAAGGACGAGCATTACCTTGTCTACTTACCTTGGTTCTTAATTAGCTTTTTCTCGTGAATGAATTCTTATTTCTGTAATTCTTGAATATTTTAGCTTTCTCCTATTGGAACTTACTTTTGGCACTTGCAGCATGTTTTATTTGTTGCATGTGTGGATACCTATGTATCCTCTAATTTTGTGTTAATGATGCAGACATGTTTTATGCTGTTTTCTACAGAACATATCTCGTCTTTGTACATCGTAATATAGGAAAATACTCTATAACTGTTATAAAGACGCGCACATCTTTTATCCAGTGCTAACTATCTATTGCCCGGAAGGACAAATAGCTTGCAATACACCTTAGGGACATCGGACTAATGTTCGTCTTATGCAATTTAAGTTGGGATGCACTGTGAATTTCTAGCACCGTTCTCGATCTTGACATTATCTTGCGCATTGCAGTCCAAGTCTAATTTATCCCAATATACGGATTACTCCTTTAAAAGGCTATGTTCGGAAAAAAATAAAATATTCATTACTTAAAATTACATACTGAAAAAGAGTGCTGGCGACATCTCATGCTCTTTGATTATAACACTCTGCCATTTGCTAGCAACAAATTAGATGTCGACACATTTTGTTGTAGGTGTGAAATGTGAATGATGCATATACACTGCAAAATTTCCTGAGATGTTGCACCAAAAAGTGATGCTTACACAAGCTGCACCTTTTTCTGAGAAAGAATGTACCATTTTGGGGGGCAAAGAAAATCAACATGGTGAAATCTTGCACCATAATTTTCTGCAGCTGTGCATAATAACGAAGTGCAAAGTTGCACCATTTTGTTGAATTTCGTTTGCCCACAGAATTGCGACATTTTTTCTCAGAAAGTGGTGCAGCAATTTTAGTGCGTCTTTTTGGTGCACCCTACCACAATATGTTCAACAGTATATAGTTCTTATGCTGCAGGGTTCTTCTATTCTTCGAAAGCGTTAAATTTCTTTAGTGTTGGAACTTCTGAAAATTGCAGGATGTCTGGCTCGGTGCTTATATGGCAAATAGATCAAACAGTTTGTAGCCGCCCCGGTGGCGCAGTGGTCTTAGCGATGGCCTCTGATCATTCGTCCGAACGGGGTCTGGGTTTGAATCCCGGTGAGGCATGGATGTTGTGTTTGTCTTACGGCACTGGCTCTCTCCTTTCCCTGGAACCAGTGACCCTAAATTAGAGACGGGCGACTGCTTATAGCCCATTGAGTTGCTCACGGTGGTCGTTAAAAATCCAACCAAAAAAAAAAACAGTTTGTTTGCTGTTTCTTTTATTTCTGCAGATTTTAAAGGTTTTGCCCAAGTCGTAATTTGAATACTGAGTATATTACGTTATTTTTACTTGAAAATAAAATAAACCAATATTTGATATTCCCTGGTTATTACAATATTTCCTTCCTTAGTATGGCACACCCCCTTTTCTGCTTCATTAAGGAGTAACTACAAACATTTTTGCAAAGAAATTATGGGCTTTAAATAAATTGGAAATTTGTACAGGTCGGGATTACTAGAAATTTCAGGAAATTCCTTTTCGTCTTCAGGTGAAAATGTCTTGTTGTTATTTTCGTGAACAGAAATTCTAGTTCACAAACCGTTGTTTTGTAAAACTTTCAGCTATTGATAGTATAAATAGTTTGATAGTTTAAACCGTGCGCTATTTGATGGTATTGGTCGTTCGAAAAGTATGTGACTCCTTTTTTGCCGTACATTTCGGAAACCTGAAATGGCAATACAGGCGATGCCTGGCTGGTTACATAGTACGTACCTCTGAATTCAATTCGTGCCTACCAATAGCTTTTGAACATTTTAATAACGGAAAGATGCCTGAGACGATCAGCTGCTTCAGTTTTGAAGAATTACAGAGGATATTCACACGCTTTTAGAGCAATTTTCCAACAATATAATTAATGTATGAAACAAAATTATTTCTTTCTTAAATGTTCTACCTGATAGCTCTTTCTCTGGATTATGAACCTACATCTAGATTTCCAAGATAACAGGACAGTTCTTAAAGTTAATAGTGGTATTTTATTCCACTCCTTTTCCACTGCTTTCTATAGTCCAATAATTCTTTACTCTTTCCAACCGTAGGTTGAAGAAGCGTATATGCTCCAGCTTTGTTCGTCTATCTGTCTGTCCGCATGATAACTCGCGTAAAAATGGTTCGAATTCGAAGAAAGTTTAGTATGTGGGAGAAGACAACCTGGGGACGAACCTTAGTGAAAATAAGCGAACTGGGGTCAAAGGTCAGGAGGGCAATCTATTACATTGCCCTTATGCGTCATAACTTACGTAAAAAGGATTCCATTGCGACAAAACTATCATGTTGTTTCGAAGGTATACTGAACCGGTTCTGTTTAATATCGTCGAAATGGGTTCAATGGTCAGGGCACAGGAGCGAGATTTATTCCACAGCCATTATCTTCATAACTTGACTAAAAATGTTTCTATTGGGACAAAACTTTAGTACGTTGTTCCGGAGGTTTACTGAACCAATTCTGTTTAATATCATCGACATGAGGTCAAAGGTGAGAGCGCAGGAGCGAGATTCCACAGCCATTATCCTCATAACGTGAGTAATAACTTGAGTAATGATTTCTGGTATGTTGGAAAGCGTATCATAATCAATGCATTGCATGATTTTACTAACTTGTTAGTTCTACGTTCAGAAACCTTTCTTTTTAGCAGTCTGAAGACACAATGGCACATCATGGGACTTCGAAGGAATATGGGTAAAACGTATAGACTTGATGTCACGTTTTTCATTGTTTCAAGAAATAGAGTTGCATTTGTAAGTTTGGATGTATAACTTGTAGCCTTATCCTGATGGAGTTGTACTCTTCGAAGACTCTGTTGATAAAGGAATGGTATTTCCTCTTTAAATATAAGAGCTGAAACAATACCTTAATAAAATGAAGAATTGATTTTAACATTCTTTTCAACTTTTCTAAACTTCAGTTTCCCATTGGACCAGAAATCAGCAATAATCATGAATTCTTTACTGATACTTTCTTTGGGTTCTTGGAAATCTTTTTCAACACATCTGCAACAGCAAATCGAACTTTTTGTTGCAGTTGTCTCTGTTTCATCAATAGTCACAATGATTTTCCATCTGTCTATGGCTAATTGATTTTCATGAAGAAATCTACATAGCCGCCCCGGTGGCGCAGTGGTCTAAGGTGTTGGCCCCTGATCATTCGTCCGAAGGGGTCCGGGTTCGAATCCCGGTGAGGCATGGATGTTGCGTCTGTCTTACGGCACTGGCTCTCTCCCTTCCCTGGAACCAGTGACCCTAAATTAGGGACGGGCGACTGCTTATAGCCCATTGAGTTGCTCACGGTGGTCGTTAAACCTCCAATCAAAAAAAAAAAAAAAAAAAAAAAAAGAAATCTACTCCGTGTACGGCGCCCAGTCACGTGCTTAGGCGAAAGGCGGTGAACATGATTTTTTTTTTTAGATTCAAATCTTTACTTATTACCTTGTTTATAGTTGATACAAAGATTTTGTTTAACGACTCAGCGATTGCACTTTGTGTCAGTGGATTTTCCTTTTAGACCTTACTTTTGAAATAGCCGCAAATGTACGTACCTTCTTTGATATTCATTTAGTGTTCTTTTTCCTGTCAAAAGCAATGCTTCACGATTTTTCCTCTAATATCAATAATATTGCTTATTTTACATTTAGAATTGCGAATTCCATGATTTTCATAGCGTTTTTTTAATTACGGAATACGAGTATTTCCTTTCGTAAAGAACAAAAACATAACATTCTAACCAGGGCTTGTTTACGTGCACCATTTTTTTAGAAGACGATATTTATCTGCATCAGATGCTTCTTTCGTGTTCACCTAATACACTGTTGCTAGTTTCAATTCGTTGATTTTATTTTATTATCTGTTATTTCTTATTAAAAACGTTTTAAAAATGAGTGAACATGCACTGTATGTCTTAAAGCAGAGCGTGGAATAAAATCTCCTGCGTTCAGTAGTAGGTCAAAATGCCCATACGAAAGCTGCGATGCACAATTGGATAAATGGCAGGCAGGGCATCACTGAAAAATATTCCGAGATGCGGTCGACTGCTCTCGACATTCAGAGAAGAAGCCAAACGACGCGTCATAGAAGCCTTGCGGCAGTTTTGTGGGGAATGTACCAATCACACTTCCACACAACCAGGTATCCCTCACATAACGGTTTATACCATGCCGCCAGAAGATTTGGGTATTGCTCATATTTACCAAGACATAGAAGTAACTTCGCTACGAAAGTGTACGGATTAGCCTTGCGTGGTATAACCGCATAGTAGGGTGCTTACAAGGTTCCTCTGTTTAAATTAAAGTTGGGTGGAATTTTACGCACGCAGGCAACTACATTAGTCTTGGTCCTGTGTTAAACATGGTTATTCCGCGTCATCTTTACCCCGTGCAGGGTTGCATGAGAGTGAAATTTTACTGGTTGTTGACATGGATGTTTGAGGTGTTACTTCATGAAAGACCAATGCTAAGAAATTTTCCATGTCGATGGAGCGGTATAAGTCATTTCTAGAGGAATGTAACCCGGCAAGGGCACTGCGACATCATGTACGGCGACCTATCCTCCTACACAAAAGACACAGCCCAAGGCTCGGACTCTTCGGCTGTTCAACCAACAGAACGGTTGTGGGTGGATCTACTGACTAGGACTGTTCGGCTGTTCAACCAACAGAACGGTTGTGGGTGGATCTACTGACTAGGACTGTTCGGCTATTCATCCAACAGAACAGTTGTGGGTGGATCTACTGACTAGGACTGTTCGGCTGTTCAATCAACAGAACGGTTGTGGGTGGATCTACTGACTAGGACTGTTCGGCTATTCAATCAACAGAACGGTTGTGGGTGGATCTACTGACTAGGACTGTTCGGCTATTCAACCAACAGAACGGTTGTGGGTGGATCTACTGACTAGGACTGTTCGGTTGTTGAACCAACAGAACAGTTGTGGGTGGATCTACTGACTAGGACTGTTCGGCTGTTCAACAAACAGAGCGGTTGTCGGTGGATCTATCATAAAACCATGTGATTTCAACTGTTTCAGCCATTACAAAAGGGAGATATCTGGTTCTCGCTACAGGAACAACCAGAATTTGATTATCCGGGTCACATACTTTTTCATCAGTCTTATTACGCTGGTATTTTTAATGCTGCTCGTGAACCACCCACAGTTTTGGAGCATACTAATGATAACACTGCTCAAAAGCTAAACAGGTGCTGAAATAAAAGCAGCAGAATTTTATGTTTTGATGGTCGTTGAACACGTATATGTTAATAAGAAGTTTAAGTTGGCTCTACTTTTATGAATCCAGTAGCAAATATTTTAGCCAAAAAGGTACGGAAATCAAAGCAGCCGAATTTAATGTTTTGATGAACCCGAATGTGGTAATAAAACGTTTCAGTTGTCTCTAGTTTTCAAGACCCTGTAGCGATCCCTTTAGTGGATGTGTTAGGAAATTCAATATGATTTGCGTCCTTATTTTTCAGTAATCAAGGGATATAATTTAAATTCCACCGGGTCTTGTCAATAAC
Organism: Macrothele yani; assembly: GCA_039090855.1. Classification (NCBI taxonomy): domain Eukaryota; kingdom Metazoa; phylum Arthropoda; class Arachnida; order Araneae; family Macrothelidae; genus Macrothele; species Macrothele yani. Next base: position 128,596,222 of record CM076997.1, read on the forward strand.
CGAATGCGCGCAAGAATAATGAAATGTAGGGAAGGGCAAAATCTAATATTAGTTTCCCTTCCGAATGTAATTTTTTTCTATATCGCAACTATTACCTTACATCAAAAAATGTTGCTAAAAACTATACCAATGCAATTTGCTCAAGAACAGCTATTCCGTATTAAAGGGGATAATCTTGCACAGTTTCACAAACTAGGTACGTATCGTATTCCAGTTTTATTTCGTTAGGGAGATAAATGCGAGGTCTTTTCGAGGCTGTTTGTAAGCCAAAAATACGAAAATGTTGTTGACAATTATTCCAACGCAATTTGCTCAAAAAGTAAAAAGCTATTCGAAATTAAGGAGGATAGTCTTGTACATTCTACAATTTTACAAACTACACAAACTCTCAAACTGACTAAGTATAGTTTTCCAGTTCCATTTAGTAACGGAGATAATTGCGATGGTATTTTTGGAAGCTGATTTTACGCAAAAAACGCGAAAATATGACTACAAACGATATCAGCACAACCAAAAATTAAAACAGTTGTTTCGAATGAAATAAGATAGGCTTCTAGAGTTTCACAAACATGACAAACTGGGTGAGTATCGTTCGTCTTCCAGTTCCAATTAGTTAAGGAGCTAATTGCGATAGTATTCATCATTTAAGCTTACCATTGCTCTATATCCTTCTTTTCTTATCCCAGTGGTTAGTAATGTTTGATCTTGCTATTCAGTAATTATTGAAGAAATTTACAGTCTTGGGGTTTTCCGTATATACAGTGCACACACACACACACACACACATATATATACATCCGTACATATATAGTGATAAAATGTACTTGGCATCCATAGCCAACTCAGCAATTCTGGCTCTTTCCGATTTCAGCACAACAATATTATTAATCAAAACGTCATTTGATCTCCGTACCAAACCAGAACTTAAAATTTGTAGAGCAGTATAATGAAAAAATTTGTAATAATTTCCTTCAAATATTGTCATTACTGCTTTCTTACGTAATACATAAATTGTACTAATCTAAAAGTGTTCTCTTACTTCTCAAACGATTTAGTGTATGCGGTGCATGTGCATATATATATATATCCCAATATTTTCAGAAATATTCACAAATGTTTTTTCTCTTGAGTGATAAGTTTCGTGTCTCGTTCCTAAAATGTTTTTTCTGATGTTTCAAGTTATTAACGTTTGGCGTTCCGAGTCTGATTTTTCCTTTTCTTGTCACCGTATTTTTTGTTCGGTTGTTCCCGAAGTCCTTCTTAGTTTCGTGGAATGAGCTCATGAACCGAAAGGAATCCACCGCTACATCGTTGGCAGAAAACGTACCGATTGATTCCCAGGAAAACAACGGACAGGTGTACATAACAAAAACCGTTTGTCAATACAGTGGAACTAGGTCTAAACAAGATAGCATTAATGATTTTATTCATTTATTGATGCCTATCTTTCCTGTTTCCCACAACATGTATTAGTCCTTTTCTCCAAAAAAAAAATGCTGTTTATAGAATTTATTCTGTAAGCTCCTTTTTCTGATCCGGAAAGTAAAGAACATAAATGATAAAATAAAAGCAATAAATAAAATTGCACTTTTTCATTTGTTATTTTTTTAACTTCCTTCGTTTTGCTTGGTTTCCGAAAATATATTTTTGTAAGTATCGTAAATTATGTCCGAATATTAGCGATAAAGTTTCCTCACCGCTAAATAATCCCCTTCTATCCTTCTGGAAAGAAGCGGGGGGGGGGGTATGTAAGGTTTGTTTTGCTGTTTAACAGATACGTCGCGTTTCATGTTTTCTGAAGTTGCACAAGTATGCGAAGGATCGTAAGAATTGTTCCTCTGGCATTGTCACATTACCAGAAGCTAAATTGAATTCATTTGAGGCCTGTTGCTCACAGAAATCTGTGGGTGAGTGCGCGCGAGAGCAAGCCAATTTCAGCAAATGTGTGTTTGGAACATGAATCAAGTCTCTGATATTTGCATTTGTTTTCCAAGTTTTTGTCACATTTCGATGTCACGCTGCATACGTAACTAGCAAGACTATACCTTAATTCATATGTAAGTTTCCTTCATGCAAATAATTATCCAGCAACGTAAAATTGTCTAATTTAGACAACCTCACATTTCTGGGTTCTTTTATTCCACACAATTTGAAGCCTAACAGTGTCCTCGAGAACTCAGGATTTTCATTGTTTTATGTTCACTAAAAAATGTTGGATTAGCAAAAATTAAGCTCATGAAGGCTAATATTCTTGAACTCTATCTCAAAATACACTGTATTGCGCATTTCTGAGAAAATGAGACATAACTGTTACGTTCAGTGTTAAGTGCAATATAGGCAGTAATAATAATGAACAAGATAATAATAATAATAATAATAATAAATATTATAGAAATAATAATAAATATTATTGCTGTTAGAAGCTGCGACATTCTTTATAAATATTGAGGAGCACGTAACGCGTACCAGCATCATAAAAAAAATCATATACTAAAAGCTACTGAGAATTATATTTGCAGAAAATATACTAAAATCGCCGAACCAGCACAGCTCATTTATTGAGCTGCCTTCTATTTTCTGGAAAGAATACTTCAAATGGCCCGAGTATCTAAGATCTTCCATCACCTTCTTGGCGTAAAATTTGGTAAAATTCAAACCCACCATCTAAACATTAGAATGAGTACTGGCAAGCATGTTCTGTCTCGAGTATCAAAATCGCATCGTGTACTGACATATCTAGATATAAGACCACTGACTGTACACTGAGTGGCCACTTTATTATGACCACCCCCTCAGTACTTTGTTGGGCCACCTTTTGCCTTTAAAACTGCGTCGGTTCTTCGTGGCATGGACTCCACGAGATGGTGATAGGTGGTTATGGAATCTGAGACCATGCTTGATGAGTAGCACTTTCCAGGAGTGTGAGGTTGCAGGGCTGTGGATCCATCTGTCTGATGGCTCGTTCAACTTCATCCCATAAATTCTCAATGGGGTTGAAATCTGGAGATTGTGGGGGCCACCTAAGCAAAGTAAACTCACCGGCATGTTCCTGAAACCAATCCTGTACAATAAGAGCCCTATAGCAGGACGCGTTATCTTGTTGAAAGTAGCCAACGCCATTGGGATAAACCATCCACATGACAGGATGCACTTGTTCCGCAACGATGTTTAGATATGATGTGCCAGTCAGACGTTGATCAACACGAATTAAAGGGCCCAAAGCATGCCAGGAAAACATTCCCCAAACCATAACGTTGCCTCCATCAGCTTGAAGGGTTGTAACAATGCATTTGAGGTCCATGCTTTCCTGCTGTTTCCGCCAAATACTCACTCGGCGATCGGCATGGTGAAACTAAAAACGTGATTCATCGGACAACACAATTTGTTTCCAATTATCGATTGTCCAATCCTTGTGCTACTGTGCGAACTGGAGACCTTTTCTCTTGTTAACTGCACCCAGCAAAGGTGTTCGAACAGGCCTTTGGCTGCCATATCCCATCGGATGCAGTGTACGGCGAACAGTGCGAGCAGAGATCATTTGATGGGATTCTTGATTAAGATGGTCTGTAATTTGTTGCACTGTTCCCCTTCTGTTTTCTGTTACCAGTCTGGACACTCTCCGTTCCGCCCGAGCAGTCACTAGTCGATGAAGACCACACGTTGCACGTAGAAACCCAGTTTTTTGGCTGACAGTCCACTCTTTAAACACTTTAACAAGAGCTGCTCTGGATCATTTCACGAATGCGGCGGTTTCGGTGATACTCGCTCCATGGCTCCCAGCTCCTACAATCATCCCACGTTGAAAGTCCGTCAAATCACATTTTTTACCCATCTCGTCACCCAAAAATCACTTCTACTACTGTCGCAAGCACTAAGCTTTCCCTTTTTATACTAGCCTGGCACTCTGGCGGCAACAACGTGCAGCCATAACTCATTTGCTTAAAACTGTCAGGTGGTCATAATAAAGTGGCCACTCAGTGTATAAGTACAATCTTAAACAAATCAGACAAAAATCGAAAGGGATGTTAAGCTTATGGTTGTTCCTTTTACAGAGAGCATTCAAAGCACAATGTCTGAGAAAATTTACGTAATAAAAGAACCTCAGAATCGCAATCCAGAGAATTAAAAAAAACCGTAACCCAGATTATACCGCTTGTTATTCGGAAACTGTGGTGGTTTCTAAAAGCCTATTTACTAAAAATATTCGAAAATTGTGGATGGCAACAAACATGCTGTCCAAAAGGAAATCATTTTGCTGACCTGCCTTATGATTTTTTCCTCGTTCTGGTTTCTAAGAAAACCGAGAAATTATAGTAGCAGAAATAATATGCAACAATAGTGAAATTGTGGAAGAATCAAGAAACTTAGAGTATCTCATTCAGTCAAAGCAGGATGCAGTTTTAACAAGGGAGTAATAGAAACTTCGAAAATAAGAAGAGATCAAAAGCTTATGGTATGTTATTACACGAAAACGCTTTACGATGATCAAGGGAAAATCAAGGAAAAAATAACTCACGAGGATTAAACGCTTATTAAACTTAATGAGCACATACTGGTGATCGAAGAATTAAAAAGAAAATAACTGTGTATGTGCAGGGCCTAAGCAAGCTTTTCTGGTGTGGGAGGGCGAGTCTTAAAATTACACCCCTTCCAGTTCAAAAGTTTCCCACTTCCGCTCAAATAGTGCGCAATTTTTACTTTTTTCAAACCTCCATTATAGGAAATTATTATGATCCTTCAAAAGTTTCACTACTTCCGGATTTTGACATAATTTAACTAAAAATGTTAAAACTAGGTAAATACCGAAAAGCAAACGGTTGTAAAATATCAAGTAAAACGTGAAATTTATGTAAACGCTGATTATGCAGCACACTGCAGAAATTCAGAATGAAAAACGAACCTGCGCAGGACGTGTAAATATTAAATAGTGAGCGTAACAATAGGAAGATGCCTTCAGGGTAGGGTTTGGAAGAATTTTCTTGAAGGTTAAGCGCTCAGAGAAGCTTTTTGCGACAGCACAAATAAATAATTACCTCTTCCTCCCCAAGGTCTGTCCAGAAAGATCACGGTAGTTTGGCACATCCGCACATTGTTTCATATGTCTCCATCCGCTGTTTCGGACGATTGCTTTCACGCGTATGAGGGTTTCACACCTTACAGTTGTAGGTTACTTTGTATCCTGGATTGTCTCACATAATTTCGTATGCAGCTAACTAAAGTCTTTAAAAAAGAAAATATTAAAGTGTATAACTTCCTTTTTTCCAGTTACAATTTTCAATAAATTTATTCACACGTTGTGCATTTCTATTTTTATGTTCATCACAGCATGCATTTGTGACTTTGGTATGGCCATTCTGGGGAGGCTACAGCCCTCCTGCCGCACCACCCCCCTCCCTCCGGTAGCTGCAGCCCTCTGTGTGTGTGTGTGCACGTGTGTGTGTGTGTGTAATTCCTACAACCACTGATTCCTAGCATTCATTAGCATATCAACAAAGTTCCGCTTTTAGTAACGCCTGGCAACATTTCCTGCAAAGTTGCGTTTATTTAAGTAATACACAATTTGGATTTAGTTTCGTTGTATGAACAAGAAACATTTCCGCATTAATTTAAATAATTAAAAATCCTTGAATTGAGTAACGTTCTGTTTTTAGCACGTTTTTTGTAAAAAAAGATCGTGCTTATGTTATCGGTTTGTCCGTCAGACCGTCCGTCCGTCTGTACCCATGGTATCTCTGCAACTATTAGTCCGAATTAAAAAATATTTTTTGCATTCGAAAGCTTGAAATATGCGAATGATGATCTTTCGTTTCGTTTTTTTTTACGATGTACAATTTTGCTGCTAGAGGGCGTAAATGCAGATGATGTCAAATTCAAAAATACGTTTCATTCCACATATTTGCTTCCATTTATGTCGAAGAGTATTTTAGATATAGTTTCTTTTTCAAATCACGCATAGATTTTCCGCTAGGGGGCGTAAAATTAAATTGCATCTTTTCCGATAACTCTTCTTCTAAAACTCCTATTTGAAATTTTTTTTTTCAGCGGATACATCTTCTGATGAACAATTTTTTGCATATAATTTCGAATTTTTGGTAAAGAATACTTATGCCACCAGGGGGCGTAAGTGTTAATTTTCGCTTCTGATGCATTTGCCATAAAATCTGAGCTTCTAAGATATCGATTGAAAAAATTCTTTCGTGGACTGATGCCACTCTCATTGATAAACCTTTTCGGAATATTTTCTTCCTAAAATATTCCACAGTTTCTCCGCCTTGGGGCGTAGATGTATATCTTATTTTTGTCAATATCTCGACTTCTAGGAGTCCGATTTGAAAAAATTCCTTCTTTGTTGGATAGTGTTTTCCGTGTGACATGTTTTTCATATAAATTCAAAATTTTCAAGTATTTCATAGACTTTCCGCTAGGGGCGTAAATGTAAATTGCGTTTTTCCCCTATATCTCTGCTTCTAAATCTCCGATCTGAAAAATTCTTTCTGCACCGGATACAGCTGCTGATGGAAAATCGTTTGCACACAATTTCTAATTTTTGTAAAAAAAATGGTTTGGCCACCAGGGGGCGTAATCCTTAATTTCCCCTTCTGATGTATTTGCAGCAAAATATGAGCTTCTAAATGTAATGTTTGTAGACCGATACTACTCATGTCAACAAACCTTTTAGAAACATTTTCTTCTTAAAATAGTGCACGGTTTCTATGCCAGGGGGCGTAGATGTATATCCTTTTTTTGTCAATATATCTACTTCTAAAAGTCCGATTTGAAAAATTCCTTCTTTGTTGGATAGCGTTTCTATTGTGACATGCTTTTCATATAAATTCAAAATTTTTAAGTAATTCATAGACTTTCCGCTAGGGGGCGGAGAAGAAAATTGCGTTTTCCCCTATATCTCTGCTTCTAAATCTCCGATCTGAAAAATTCTTTCTGCACCCGATACAGCTCCTGATGGGAAATCGTTTGCCCGTAATTTCAAATTTTTGTAAAAAATTGTTTGTCCACCAGGTGGCGTAAGTCTTAATTTCCGCTTCTGATGTATTTGCAGCAAAATATTAGCTTCTAAAATCTTGATTGAAAAAAAGTATTTTGTGGACCGATACTACTCATGTCGACAAAAATTTTAGGAACATTTTCTTCATGAAATAATGCATGATTTCTACGCCAGGGGCGTTGATGTATATCTTATTTTTGTCAATATATCTACTTCTAAAAGTCCGATTTCGAAAATTCCTTCTTTGTTGGATAGCGTTTCTGATGCGAAATGTTTTTCCTATAAATTCAAAATTTGCAAGTAAATCATAGACTTTCCAATAGGGCACACAATGGTAAATTGCGTTTTCTGCTCCTAAAACTCTGATTTGAAAAATTCTTCCTGTATCGCATACAAGACCTGACGGAAAATAATTTTTACGTAATTTCTAATGTTTGGTAAATAATGGTTTGGCCACCAGAGATCATAAGTGTTAATTTCTACTTCTGATGTATTTGTAGCAAAATCTGGGTTCCTGAAAACTCGACTAAATTTTTTCTTGGACCGATACCGCTCATATGGATAAACCTTTTGTGAATACTTTCTTTCTAAAATAATGCATGGTTTTCCCACCAAGGGACGTAAAGTCACATCTTATTTTTGTCGATAACTCTGTTTCTAAGAGTTCGTAAGCTCACGATTCCGTTTACAGCAATATCTGAGGGATTAAAGACCCGATTGAAAAACGTCTTTCTTCCGTCAGATACTATTGCTTTCCATACCGGTTCCATTGACTTTGAATAGCTTTGATAAATTTAATTTGCGTCAGAACGGAATTAAAAGACGTGCTTATTACAAGGTGCATTTCACCAGCCCCCCCACCACGGAATTTTTTTAATTTTTCAGACACCATTCGTTTGTACCACGTATGAACCGGAATGAACTCGGTTTTTTTCGTTTGAACCGCAAAAGTTTTGGAGATATTTAAAAAACAAAGTGGGGGGGCTGGTGAAACGATAGCCCCCCCACCATGGAATTTTTAAATTTTTTTTGCACCATTCGTTTGTACCACGTATGAACCGGAATGAACTCAATTTTTTTCGTTTGAACCGCAATAGTTTTTGAGTTATTTAAAAAACAAAGTGGGGGGGCTGGTGAAATGGTACCCCCAAAAAATAGATATTTCAAATTTCAGCATAGCCATTCGTTAATAAATCGTATGAACCGGAATGAACTCCATTTTCATCGTTTGAACCACAATAGTTTTTGAGATATTTAACAAATAATATTGAGAATTTGCATATAATTATAGGAGGCCGACCATTTCACCAGCTCCCCCACCATGGAAATTCAAAATTTCGAAATAGCCATTCGTTAGTAAATCGTATGAACCGGAATGAACTCCGTTTCTATCGTTTGAACCGCAATAGTTTTTGAGATATTTAACAAATAATATTCAGAATTTGCATATATACAGAAAGACCGACCATTTCACCAGCCCCCCACCATGGAAATTCAAAATTTCAAAATAGGCATTCGTTAGCAAATCGTGTGAACTGAAAAGAACTCCATTTTCATCGTTTGAACCGCAATAGTTTTTGAGATATTTAAAAAATAATGTTACAGGCCTATCATTTCACCCCCCCTCATCATGGAAATTCAAAATTCCGAAATAGCCATTCGTTAGTAAATCTTATGAACAGGAATGAACTCCATTTTTATCGTTTGAACCGCAATAGTTTTTGAAATATTTAATAAATAATAGAATTTACATATACGCACAGAGACCGACCATTTCACCAGCCCCCACCCCCATGGAAATTCAAAATTTCAAAATAGCCATTCGTTAGCAAATCGTATGAACCGAAAAGAACTCCATTTTCATCGTTTGAACCGCAATAGTTTTTGAGATATTTAAAAAATAATGTTACAGGCCTATCATTTCACCCCCCCCCTCATCATGGAAATTCAAAATTCCGAAATAGCCATTCGTTAGTAAATCGTATGAACAGGAATGAACTCAATTTTTATCGTTTGAACCGCAATAGTTTTTGAGATATTTAACAAATAATATTCAGAATTTGCATATATACAGAAAGACCGACCATTTCACCAGCCCCCCACCATGGAAATTCAAAATTTCAAAATAGGCATTCGTTAGCAAATCGTGTGAACTGAAAAGAACTCCATTTTCATCGTTTGAACCGCAATAGTTTTTGAGATATTTAAAAAATAATGTTACAGGCCTATCATTTCACCCCCCCCCTCATCATGGAAATTCAAAATTCCGAAATAGCCATTCGTTAGTAAATCTTATGAACAGGAATGAACTCCATTTTTATCGTTTGAACCGCAATAGTTTTTGAAATATTTAATAAATAATAGAATTTACATATACGCACAGAGACCGACCATTTCACCAGCCCCCCACCCCCATGGAAATTCAAAATTTCAAAATAGCCATTCGTTAGCAAATCGTATGAACCGAAAAGAACTCCATTTTCATCGTTTGAACCGCAATAGTTTTTGAGATATTTAAAAAATAATGTTACAGGCCTATCATTTCACCCCCCCCCTCATCATGGAAATTCAAAATTCCGAAATAGCCATTCGTTAGTAAATCGTATGAACAGGAATGAACTCAATTTTTATCGTTTGAACCGCAATAGTTTTTGAGATATTTAAAAAATAATATTGCGAATTTGCATATATACAGAGAGACCGACCATTTCACCAGCCCCCCACCATGGAAATTCAAAATTTCAAAATAGCCATTCGTTAGCAAATCGTATGAACCGAAAAGAACTCCATTTTCATCGTTTGAACCGCAATAATTTTTGAGATATTTAAAAAAGAATGTTACAGGCCATTTCATCCCCCTCCCCCCTCATCATGGAAATTTAAAATTCCGAAATAGCCATTCGTTAGCAAATCGTATGAACCGAAAAGAACTCCATTTTCATCGTTTGAACCGCAATAATTTTTGAGATATTTAAAAAAGAATGTTACAGGCCATTTCATCCCCCCTCCCCCCTCATCATGGAAATTTGAAATTCCGAAATAGCCATTCGTTAGTAAATCGTATGAACAGGAATGAACTCCATTTTTATCGTTTGAACCGCAATAGTTTTTGAGATATTTAAAAAATAATATTGCGAATTTGCATATATACAGAGAGACCGACCATTTCACCAGCCCCCCACCATGGAAATTCAAAATTTCAAAATAGCCATTCGTTAGCAAATCGTATGAACCGAAAAGAACTCCATTTTCATCGTTTGAACCGCAATAACTTTTGAGGTATTTAAAAAAGAATGTTACAGGCCATTTCATCCCCCCTCCCCCTCATCTTGGAAATTTGAAATTCCGAAATAGCCATTCGTTAGTAAATCGTATGAACAGGAATGAACTCCATTTTTATCGTTTGAACCGCAATAGTTTTTGAGATATTTAAAAAATAATATTACGAATTTGCATATATACAGAGAGACCGACCATTTCACCAGCCCCCCCCCCCCCCATGGAAATTCAAAATTTCAAAATAGCCATTCGTTAGCAAATCGTATGAACCGAAAAGAACTCCATTTTCATCGTTTGAACCGCAATAATTTTTGAGATATTTAAAAAAGAATGTTACAGGCCATTTCATTCCCTACTCCCCCTCATCATGGAAATTCAAAATTCCGAAATAGCCATTCGTTAGCAAATCGTATGAACCGAAAAGAACTCCATTTTCATCGTTTGAACCGCAATAATTTTTGAGATATTTAAAAAAGAATGTTACAGGCCATTTCATTCCCTACTCCCCCCTCATCATGGAAATTCAAAATTCCGAAATAGCCTATCGTTAGCAAATCGTATGATCTGAAAAGAACTCCATTTTCATCGTTTGAACCGCAATAATTTTTGAGATATTTAAAAAGAATGTTACAGATCAATTTATCCCCCCTCCCCCCACCTCATCATGGAAATTTAAAATTCCGAAATAGCCATTCGTTAGTAAATCGTATGAACAGGAATGAACTCCATTTTTATCGTTTGAACCGCAATAGTTTTTGAGATATTTAGAAAATAATATTGAGATTTTGCATATATACAGAGAGACCGACCATTTCACCAGCCCCCCACCATGGAAATTCAAAATTTCAAAATAGCCATTCGTTAGCAAATCGTATGAACCGAAAAGAACTCCATTTTCATCGTTTGAACCGCAATAATTTTTGAGATATTTAAAAAAGAATGTTACAGGCCATTTCATCCCCCTCCCCCTCATCTTGGAAATTTGAAATTCCGAAATAGCCATTCGTTAGTAAATCGTATGAACAGGAATGAACTCCATTTTTATCGTTTGAACCGCAATAGTTTTTGAGATATTTAAAAAATAATATTACGAATTTGCATATATACAGAGAGACCGACCATTTCACCAGCCCCCCCCCATGGAAATTCAAAATTTCAAAATAGCCATTCGTTAGCAAATCGTATGAACCGAAAAGAACTCCATTTTCATCGTTTGAACCGCAATAATTTTTGAGATATTTAAAAAAGAATGTTACAGGCCATTTCATTCCCTACTCCCCCCTCATCATGGAAATTCAAAATTCCGAAATAGCCTATCGTTAGCAAATCGTATGATCTGAAAAGAACTCCATTTTCATCGTTTGAACCGCAATAATTTTTGAGATATTTAAAAAAGAATGTTACAGATCATTTTATCCCCCCACCTCATCATGGAAATTTAAAATTCCGAAATAGCCATTCGTTAGTAAATCGTATGAACAGGAATGAGCTCCATTTTTATCGTTTGAACCGCAATAGTTTTTGAGATATTTAGAAAATAATATTGAGATTTTGCATACATACAGAGAGACCGACCATTTCACCAGCCCCCCACCATGGAAATTCAAAATTTCAAAATAGCCATTCGTTAGCTAATCGTACAAACCGAAAAGAACTCCATTTTCATCGTTTGAACCGCAATAGTTTTTGAGATATTTAACAAATAATGTTACAGGCCTACCATTTCACCCCCCCCTCATCATGGAAATTCAAAATTCCGAAATAGCCATTTGTTAGTAAATCGTATGAACAGGAATGAACTCAATTTTTATCGTTTGAACCGCAACAGTTTTTTTTATTGGAGATTTAACGACCACCGTGAGCAACTCAATGGGCTATAAGCAGTCGCCCGTCCCTAATTCAGGGTCACTGGTTCCAGGGCAGGGAGAGAGCCAGTGCCGTTAAACAAACACAACATTCATGCCTCACCGGGATTCGAACCCGGACCCTGTTCGAACGAATGATCAGAGTCCGTCGCTTAGACCACTGCGTCACCGGAGCGGCCAACAGTTTTTGATAGATTTAAAAAAAAAAAAAAAAGTTTGAGAAAATTGGGGGACGACCATTGCACACACCCCCATGGAAAAATTCAAAATTTCAAAATAGCCATTCGTTAGCAAATCGTATGAACCGAAAAGAAACTCCATTTTCATCGTTTGAACCGCAATAGTTTTTGAGATATTTAAAAAAGAATGCCACAGGCCTACACCATTAACCCCCCCTTCATCATGGAAATTCAAAATTCCGAAATAGCCCTTCGTTAGTAAATCGTATGAAAAGGAATGAACTCCATTTTTATCGTTTGAACCGCAATAGTTTTTGAAATATTTAAAAAATAATATTGAGAATTTGCATATATACAGAAAGACCGACCATTTCACCAGCCCCCCCCCCCATGGAAATCCAAAATTTCAAAATAGGCATTCGTTAGCAAATCCTATGAACTGAAAAGAACTCCATTTTCATCGTTTGAACCGCAATAGTTTTTGAGATATTTAAAAAAGAATGTTACAGGCCTACCATTTCACCCCCCCCTCATCATGGAAATTCAGAATTCCGACATAGCCATTCGTTAGTAATTCGTATGAACAGGAATGAACTCCATTTTTATCGTTTGAACCGCAATAGTTTTTGAAATATTTAAAAAATAATATTGAGAATTTGCATATATACAGAGAGACCGACCATTTTACCAGCCCCCCCCCACCATGGAAATTCAAAATTTCAAAATAGCCATTCGTTAGCAAATCGTATGAACCGAGGGGAAATCCATTTTCATCGTTTGAACTGCAACAGTTTTTGAGAAAAAAATAACAATATTGAGAACTTATGTATATATATATTCCAGACTGACCATCACCCCCCACCCCCTCTCACCATGTAAATTCATTAAAAATTTCAAGATAGTCATTCGTTAGTAAATGGTGTGAACCGGAATAAACGCCATTTTCATAGTTTGAATAGCAATAGTTTTGGAGATGTTTAAAAAAGAATGTTAGTAGCCCACGATTTCACCTGCCTCTTCCCCCCGCCCACCCCAACCTGGACATTTCCCATTACAGGATAGCTATTCGTTAGCATGGTGTGAATCAGAAAGACCTCCTTCTTCATCGTTCGAATCTTGATAGTTTTTGAGATATTTGTAATAAGGGTAATGGAGAATAATGAAGAAGTAATTTGTTTTGCACAAAGTCTTTCATTCGTTCCTGACATTAGCTGAAAGAACTCCCCGTTTCTAGCTTTGAACCCCAGCAGTTGAAAAGACATTCCAAAAACAACGTGACGTTGCTTTATTAGGTATCGAGGACTAGTACACAGGAGAACGGAAAATAAATGGCATGATAAAACAATAAGAATAACGGTACTGGACGAGCAGCATAAAGCAGTCTGTAAAAGCCAATCAGGACATACAAAGATAAACGAAGCTGAACGAGCAGCACAAGGCAATCTGTGATAGGCGAAGCACACTGGAACAGTCACTGAGCAGAAGGAACGACGGACATGGAGATGGAGAATACATCGAACTGGAGGCTGCTTTTCATGCTCCGGGGCGCAGCATGAAAAGCAGAAAACGAGGTGCAACAGATAACACTTGCAAAGATGGCATGGTGTAGGTAACAGTATGGGACAATCAATTAGCATGAGGCAAAGCAATAACGGTAAGTATCTGACGAGATGAGTCACACTGGATGAGCAAGTAACGTAGCACAACAGTAGAAGGTATGCTGAGGCACATGGCATGACATAAGACAAATATTCGACGAGACAGGAAAAACACCTGAAAAAACTAACTGGGTGCGAACAGCAACATAGGGCAATCCAGGACAGTGACGAAAGGTATAAGAGAAGAATCGCGCATAACAATGCACACAGGAAGAAGCTCTGTGAACAAAGCGATGTGACGGATTCACGGAAGTAGGCACCGGGCGGATGTTTGAAAGAACCGAGATGTGGAGAAAACATGGCGGTACATAGGATACAACGGAAAGAAAAAGGTTGGGTACAACGCATACCAGAAACATGCAAAGGAGTAAGACGGAACAGCAGCAAGGCAAAGACGGCAGGAAGCGAAACATCATGCAAGTGCAGACAGAAACTAATCGGTCAGAACCAGATCAATGAGGCGATTTTGAGTATCACCAAGGTAGCAATTAAGAAAACTTTAATAACGAAATATCTCAGGGGTAAGATCTCGTGAGGTCAACGAAAACTTGGAGGAAGCAGCGAATATCCTCGATCATATTCGAGTAATCAGCTGGATCATGGGAGTCAAGAAGGGGATCCAAACCAGCGTCACAAGAAGAGGCAAAGAACAAGGGTTGGCAGCATCTGGGAAGAGAATCTTCGAATACCCAGGGACAGCTTGGAGGCGAGCGACAATTGCAGTGGAAACGGAGGGAGTACCAATAAGGTCGGCGTAAGCAGCAACAGTAGAATTAGGAGCGGAACCTGAAGAACGATGAAGAGAAGGCTGAGCGACCGCGGTTCGCTTAGTACGAGTCTCTCGATTAGAGCGACGACGGCACTTCTTATTAGAAGCAATACCAACAGGGACGTGGTGAAGAAGGAGTAACCGACAGCAAGTGAGAAGTCTGACAAGGAAGATCTGGATCATGTGCGCATAACGCAAGCAAAGAGGCAACTGATGGGGCAACAGGAGCTGGTGAAGGTAAGGCTTCACACAAATCCAGAAGAGTAGCTGTGCTGGAAAGCGGGGACCGATCACGGGACCAGAAATCGAAAGGAAGGCAACAATACTAGAGGCATCAGAAGAGCTCGGAGAAGGTGAAACGGGCGGAGAGCACACCGGAGTACTGGAACGGCTGAAGAAAGGATGAGCGTCTGAGGGTGGCGAAGCTGACGTACACAGCGAAGATGATGGAGCAGAGGATCCCGGGGTTGGGATTGACGAGGTGACGTGCGAAAACAAAGAAGGCAGCACCTGAACAGGCGGAGAAAGGTTGGCAACGGGATGTGACAAAGCACAGACAACAGACGACGAAGAAGAAAGCAAGACAGACGAAGGCACCGAAGCAGGAGCAGTAGATCCAGATGTATCCACAAGAGGCAACGCTAGTGGAGAAGGAAAAAAGGCCTGCAGAGGAAGGCAACGACAATCGAGATGGAGACTAAGAAGGTGGAAGCGAAACAAGCGCAGGCGTGGTGACCGGAAGTGAAGAAGGGGGTTCTGTGATGGGCACTTGAGCAGCCGTTGAGGAAGAGCAAGAAGAGGTGAGCGGACACTGCAAGCGATGATGACCAGGCGTTTTACATGAGAAGCAATGATACACAGTGAACACGTTTATAACGACGTTGTGATGAACACAAAGCACCTGGAAAACAGTGGGGCAGGAAGTAATGGAGTCCATATCAGGGAAGAGAACTAAGGCTTGGCGTCGGAAGCCTAAATAAGGACGATCACCTTGATCGGCGGGGAGCGTGCGAATAACACAAACAATGCGCCCACACCGAGAAAGAAATGCATGTAAAACCGTCGTCGGGGCTGACGTTCGCAAACGGAGGACTTTGCTATGACATTTGTTACAGTTCAAACTGTGGTTACGAAGATACTGCAATATCGGAAAGTATGTTTACAATTAATCCCGCGGATGCTGACTGACCACCATAAGGAAGAATGTATGGGTTGGAGTTTGAACCACTTGCTGCGTTACAAAGCAGAGGGTGATGCATTTATATCGCGCATAGTGGCAGGTGACGAATCGCGGTGCCACCACTTTGAGCCATCCAGCAAACCAGCGAGCATGCAATGGAAACATCCCGGATCACCAAAACACATAAAATTCAAGTCACAGGACTCCGTCGGGGAGGTTATGCTGAAGGGCTTTTGTTGGTGGACTTTAAAGAGCCTCACGTGAACAGCAATGCCAACAACTACATCGACACAGCGGACAAGCTGCATAAAGCAATCAAGAATGGGTGACCTGGCATGCTTTCGCGTGGTGTGATTCTGTTGCACACATTATGCAGGATGCGTTAGCACGGAAAGGGTGAGAGGTTCTGCACCACTCCAGCCTATAGCCCGGATCTGTCAACATGTGACTTTCATGTTGACATATCCAAATGATTCAAGGAGAAACTAAAGTTCCTTTTTCCAGACGGTATGCGTCGTCTTTCCCAGCGATGGGATGCGTCGTCTTTCCAAGCAATGGGATGCGTGTTAATTCTGCCACACCTGCGGATGTAACTCTTCGTTCGTTTATATATATATATATATATTTTTTTCACCCAGAAAAAGACCACATGGGAGATGGGTGGATGAAATTCGTAAATATGCGGGAGTGACATGGAGGAGACTGGCACAAGATAGACCGTTGTGGAGGAAACTTGGGGAGACCTTCGTCCAGCAATGGATTGATAATGGTTGACAATGATGATGATATATATATATATATATATATATATATATATATATATATATATATATATATATATATATATATATATATATGTGTGTGTGTGGAATGTAAGGTCCGGTGATGCGTAACATCACAGCCTCTCCTTGACAAATGTCAACCCCGCCTTCTCGTGGTGCATCCTGTTCCCACTAAAGGGGCTCTGACGACCGCCAATAGCGGTATAACTATACCATCGGGATTAGAGGAAATGCTATCCCACACTCACCAACCCGCTTGGCCAGCGTGGTGAGTTATGGCCAAACCCCTCCAAAATGACTCTACAACTTAAATCTTGGCCCTCAGTCTCCGGCAGCTCGAATGTACCTGGCCAAGGCTGCGGCCAGTGCGACATGAAGGCAGAGGGTGCTAAGAATCCTTGGAGGACCGGACTAGGCTGCCATCTGATGCTGACCTTGGCTACTTACAATGGATGCTCCCTATCTCCTGATTCAAGGCTTCTTGAATTGGAAGAGGAACTACAAAGGATCAAGTGGGACATCGTCGGGCTAAGTGAGGTAAGGAGAAAAGGAGAAGATCTCATTGAACGGAAAAATGGACATCTCCTCTACTATCGTGGGACACATACTGGCAGAACTAGTGGTGTTGGATTTATAATAAACAAGAAACTGAAGGATAAAGTTGTAGAAGTTGAAAATGCCTCTGACAGAACTGCGCGACTCGTTATCCAACTCTTGAGAAGATACAAGGCTCAGATTATTCAAACTTATGCACCCACCACAAGTCATCCTGAAGAAGAAATTGAAGAATTTTATGAGGAAATTTGTCATCTAAATAACAAAGGTAAGCACCACTTGAAGATAATTATGGGAGATTTCAATGCAAAAATAGGGCAATGGCAACAGAATGAAACTTCAGGAGGTAAATTCGCTCACGGCAACATAAACCAGCGTGAAAATACTCTCGTTGAGTTTGCAGAGGCAGAAGGGTTTCTCATCTTGAACTCCTTTTTCAAGAAAAAGCCACACGGGAAATGGACATGGAGACATTAAAATGGGATAACAAGTGAAATTGATTTTATTATGTGTAACAAAAAATTCGTCAACGAAGACTGCAGTGTGTTGAACAAGTTCAACACAGGTAGTGACAATAGATTGGTGAGATGTAAGATCCACCTCAACACTAAACTCGAACGTGGCAAGCTCATAAGACAAACATAATGTATTGACATAACCAACCTTAAAAAGCACCATAATACCTTTAAGTTGGAACTGAAGAACAGATTCTCTGCTTTAGAACGCCTAACATCGGAAGAAGTGGATATTTCTGAAGTTAACAGAAAAGTAACCAAAACTCTTATGGAAACACCAACAAAATGAGCTGGGTCTAAGAACAAGTTGCATGTGAACAAATTATCAGGAAAAACCAAAATGTTGATGCAAAAAAGAAGAGAGATGAGGACAACTAAAGAAGATGTGACTTCCAAAGTGGAATATATAGAGCTATGCAAGACAGTACAAAAAATTATCACTAAAGACGTAAGGAAATTCAACTGCGAACTAGTGAGGAAAGCAATTGAAAACAACCAAAGCCTAAAGATAGCAAAGCGACCCCTCAGTAAGGGAAGAAAACAGATTATGGCACTGAGAAAAGAAGATGGTTCTGTAACAAGAAATAGAGGCGAAATTTTGACAAGAGTGAAAGATTTCTACTCCAAATTATATAAAAGGGTTGATACATGTTCTCCAGACATCATGAAAGGTACCAGTACCAGAGTTCTTCCAGTCCTCCCAGCAGAAGATGCGCATGCAATCAAGAACATGAAGCTGGGGAAAGCTCCAGGAGAAGATGGAATTACTGTAGACACCATACAAGAAGCAAGTGGAGAAATCGAAACAGTACTCGCCCAAATTTTCACTCGATGCCTTAATGAAGGGAAGATTCCTGAGGATTGGAACAACGCTACAATGATCCTGCTACATAAAAAAGGTGACATTGAGGATCTCAGGAACTACAGACCTATCAGCCTCCTATCAGTGGTTTATAAAATCTTCACTAAAGTTCTTTCACACCGCTTAAAGGTAACACTGAACATGGCTCAACCGAGAGAACAAGCTGGATTCAGGAGTGGCTACAGCACAATAGATCATATGCACGTACTGAGAGAACTAATTGAAAGAGCGAGGGAATATGAACTTCCATTGTGCATGGCTTTTATCGATTATGAAAAAGCCTTTGATTCGGTGAAACCATCAGCAGTTACAATGGCTCTGAAATCCTGCGGTATTGAAGATGCATACATTAATATTATTAATAACATCTATGAAAATGCAAGTGCAAATTTTTGGCTGTTTGAAAATACAACACACATAAAAATTGGAAAGGGAGTGAGACAAGGTGACACCATATATCCGAAGCTCTTTATTGCCACATTGGAAAAGGTCTTTCAATACTGAACTGGGAAAACAAAGGGATAAAGATTAATGGAGATTATCTAACCCACCTTCGTTTTGCTGATAACGTAGTCATTTTTGCAACTACCCCATCAGAGCTGCAGAGTATGATCCAGGAACTTGCTGACAAGAGTAAAGAAGTGGGATTAAAAATGAACTTTCAGAAGAGAAAAGTGATGTTCAATGCTTTTACAAGAAATGAAGATTTATCGATTGATGGAGATAAGCTGGAGATAACAGACACGTACGTTTATCTTGGACAGCAGATATCAAGTGAGGGTCACATTGATGAAGAAATTAATCGGCGTACAAAACTTGCCTGGAGAGCTTTTTGAAGAAACATCATAATTTTTAAGAGCAATATGCCATTATGTCTTAAAAGAAAAGTGTTTGATCAATGCATCCTTCCAGTGCTTACGTATGGTGCAGAGACGTGGACCTTAACTAAAAGAGACATACAAAGGCTGCAGACAACTCAAAGCAGCATGGACAGGTGCATGCTTGGTGTAACCAGGAGAGATAAGAAGAGGAACTCGTGAATCCGAAAAATGACGAGAGTGGAAGACACCATGATCAGAGAAAATCCCTGAAATGACAATGGGCTGGACATACTGCCAGAAGGACAGACCATCGATGGACAGCCGAAATTTTATATTGGATTCCAAGGGACAGGAAAAGACCCAGAAGAAGACCACATGGAGATGGGTGGATGAAATTCGAAAGTATGCGGGAGTGACATGGAGGAGACTGGCACAAGACAGACCGTTGTGGAGAAAATTTGGGGAGACTTTCGTCCAGCAGTGGATTGATAATGGTTTACAATGATATATATATATATCATCATCTTTGAATCCACTACTGGATGAAGGTCTCCCAAGTTTCTCCCACAATTGTCTGTCTTGAGCGTGTCTCCTTGATGACACACCTCTATGCTTTCGAATTTCATGCATCATTCTATCATAGGGTCTTCTTCTGGGTCTTTTCCTGTCCCTCGAAATTCATTCTAAAATTTCGGTTTTCCGTCGGTGGTCGTTCTTCTAGCAACATGTCATGCCCTCACCATTTCAGTGATTTCATTGTGGTCATGATGTCGTCAACTCTTGTCGTTTTCCTTATCCATGAGTTCCTCTGCTTATCTTTCCTGTTTACACCAAGCATGATTCTCTCCAGGGCTTTTTGCGTTGTCTGCAGTCTTTGTTTGTCTTTTTTACGCTTTCCAACCGTAGGTTGAAGAAGCGTATATGCTTCAGCGTTTTCCGTCCGTCTGTCGGCATGATAACTCACGTAAAAATGGTTCGATTTCGGTGAAATTTTAGTATGTGGTAGGGAACCCCTGGGGACAAACCCTATAGAAAATGGACAAAATAGGGTCAAAGGTTAGGACACAGGAGCGGGATCTATTCCATAGTCCTTATGCATCATAACTTACGTAAAAATGCTTCGATTGCGACAAAACGTTATCATGTTATTTCGGAGGTATACCGAACCGGTTCTGTTGAATATCATCGAAATGGGATCAAAGGTCAGGGCACAGGACCGAGATTTATTCCACAGCCATTATTCTCATATCTTGAGTAATTATTTCTGGTATGTTGGAAAGCGTATCATATTCAATGCATTGCATTATTTTACTAACTTGTTTAGTGAAGGTCCATGTCTCTGCTCCATACGTAAGCACTGGCAGGATGAACTGATTAAACCCTTATCTTTTAAGACACAATGGCATACTTTTCGTAAAAATTTTACTTCTTCCAAAAACTATCCATCCAAGTTTTACACGCCGATTAATTTCTTCATCAATGTGATCCTTACTTCATATCTGCTGCCCAAGATAAATGTAGGTATCGGTTGTCTCAAGCTTTTCACCATCAATAAATAAATCTTCGTTTCTTGTAAAAGCAATATACGTCACTTTTGCCTTCTGAAAGTTCATTTTTAATTCCACTTCTTTACTCTTGTCAGCAAGTTCCTGGATCGTATTCTGCGGTTCAGAAGTCGTAGTTGCAAAAATGACAACGTCATCAGCAAAACGAACGTGATTTGAATTATCTGCATAAATATTTTTTTCTTTGTCCCAGTTCAGTAATTAAAAAATATTTTGCTATGTGGGATTAAAGAGTTTGGGAGATATGATTTTACTTTGTCACACTAGCTTTCCAATTTTTATTAGTGCTGCATCCTCAAATATCCAAACTTTTGCAAATGCATTTTCAGAGATACTATTAATAATGCTAATGTATGCATCTGCAATACCGCAGGTTTTCAAAGCAGTTGTAACTGTTGATGGTTTTACGGAATCGAAGGCCTTTTTATAATCAATAGAAGCCTTGCATAATGGGAGTTCATACTCTCTTGTTCTTTCAGTTAGTTCTCTAAGTACATGGACATGATCTTCAGTGCTGTAGCCACTCCTGAATTCAGCTTCTTCTCTTGCTTGAGCCATGTCCAGTCTTACCTTCATGCGATGTAAAAGAACCTAATTGAAAATTTTATAAATAACTGATAGGAGGCTGATGAGCCTGTAGGTCCTGAGATCCTCAACGTCACCTTTTTTATGTAGCAGGATCATTGTACCATTATCCCAATACTCAGGAATCTTACCTTCGGTGAGACAGCTGGTGAAAACTTGGGCGAGTGAAGTTTCAATTCTTCCACTTGCTTCTTGTACACTCGTGGACAAAAAATTTGCACACCTAGAAGAAAACATGCTACAACCGCGAAACTTTGCAAATAGCTAGGGTGCGTTTGGTGCGAGTGCGCATAAGCGCACACCTTGTGGCGGCGCTGCTAGCACGAACCAGCAGCCTTGTAAACCGGCGTGTAGTCGATGCCCCATGAAAGAGAAAAGCACCGGCCGGCGCAAGCAAGAGTATAGAGTGACAAGAATGCCGGGTAGACACCAGAGACGTCGATGTACGCAACTTACGGGCTTTGAGAGAGGCCTGATCATCGGGCTGAAAACAGCAGGTCGGTCGGCGCGCCGTATAACCCACCACGTGGATCGTTCTGACCATACTGTCCGACTGTGTTGGGAGCAGTGGACACGTGACGGCACTGCCGCACGGCGGGTGTCTCCGAACGAACCAGGAGGACCATCCGTAGAGAGGATCGACAGTTCGTACGGCAGGCACGAATGGATCCCACGAGAACCCTGTCCTCTCCCCAGGCAAATGTAGCGGCTCTTGTGTGCCAACGAGCCATTTCCTGAAGTCTCGCGGAAGCGAATCTGCGATCCCAGCGCCTCTTACGTGTTCTGCCATTAACACCGGATCATCGCCGGCTCTGTTTGCAATGGTGCCAGGCGAGAGCAACGTGGAACGCCACAGACTGGCGACGTGTGGTGTTCAGAGATTGGTGTCGGTTCGTTTTGGGGACAGATGATCATCGTGTCCGGGTGTGGAGGTCCCGGGGTCAACGGCACAGTTCCAACCTTGCTATCGAGCGTCCCACCTACCCCACTGCAGGCATTACGGTCTAGGGAGCCTTTATGGTTTATTGCCTACGATAGCCGATCAGCTCTAGTAGTGGTACGTGGATCATTGTCGGGCCAGCGGTATGTGGATGAGATCATATGGCCCCATGTGCTCCCACTCCTGGGCGGAATTCTAGGTGCGCTTTACCAGCAGGATAGTGCCATCCCGCACACTGCTCGGGTTTTCTAGGACTGCCTACGTCATGTCCATACAGTTCCATGGCATGCCCGCTCACCGAACATGTCCTCTATCGAGCATGCGTGGGACCAGTTGAAACGCCGGTTGACTCTGTGCCGCACTATCCGGGATTTGGAGCACACCGTCCAACAAGTGTGGGCCCTCTTCAGCAGGACATCAGGCGTCTGTTCGCCTCTATGCTGGACCATATTGCAACATGTATCACCGCACGAAGCGGTGCGACGCGCTATTGAATATGACCGGACTACGTGCCACAGATGCCTCTGTAATTGTCCTGCATTAATACACACAATCGACGTGGATTAGGAACATCAAACAGAAGTCATTTCTCTTTCCATGTTTTTAAGTGAGTCACGGAAAAACTATCATCGGCCGCCACCGGGAATTGAATTCAGGGTCTTCCAGTTACGCGCTGGACATGCTACCACTGCACCGCAGCGGCCTCGAATTCTCCAGACTCACATGTGATTAATTGCCAAACCACATGGCTGGTTGCTTCTTGGAGACCCGCACAATGGTGGGGATTCCTCAAAGATGGTAAGAAGCAATTGGTGCAGTGGTAGCATGTCCAGCGAGTAACTGGAAGACCCTTGGTTCGATTTCCGTTGGCGGCCGATGATACTTTTCCCGTGACTCACTTAAAACCGTGGAAAGAGCCATGCCATCTGTTTGATGTCCCAAATCTACGTCAATTGTGTGTATTAATTATTCATTCGTATACTAGTTATTTGTTCAGTTGCTGCCTAACATCTTTGGTAGGCAGCAACTGAACAAATAGTACTGAGATTTGAATTGACAAAATCTTCTATAGATCTAAAAATAAAATCAGTTATCTCCTGCAACATGAGGAATCTGTGATATAAATTTCTTTTGAATAGTGCGATTCTTTTTTGGCGTTGCAATTTTCACAAACAGTAATGTACGCATTTGCTCGTCGTAACAGAAAAAATTCGGTAATATTAAGATACAATAAGCTGTACGTAAAAATGGTACATTCAATAGGCGTCGAAAGTGTTTCAATCTGATTTTTGAGCAACGATATGAAGCAAAATATATTTTGAAATCGGTGGAATTTGCATTTCGCTCTTGGCGGCGAAATTATGGATCAGATAAAGATTAAAATGCTAGGATCATCGTTCTCACTGTTCTAGCTTCCCAAAGCAAAAAGAGGCTGATATTAAATCAGACTTAGAGGTACACAGATAAACGTATACAGACAGATACATGTATATAGTGAAGGTATAAGTACATCCTTTAGTTTTCAAAGAACGTGCAGGAAACTTTTCCACTTTAACACGCTTCGGTCGAAAGGAAGTGCAAAGCAGATGCACCCTTAAATTTAAAACAAACATTCTTGAAATGGTCCCATCCAAACAATTGTCTTTGTACGATATTTGACTCACACAGCATCCCGTCACGTTGCTCTGCTGGCCACGCCCTTTCGAGCTCTGCATTTTGTGCTCCGCCTGTATCTAGCGCCCACCGCCGAATTAATTTGTGTTTCTCTCGTGCATGAATGTCTGCGCTCTCTTCCTAGTCATTCTTTCGAGTTGGTACATGCATATTTTGCCGATATTCCTTTATAATTCATCTCGTTGGGCCTGTTTACAATTCATTTCGTTGGGCCTGTTTACAATTCATTTCGTTGGGCCTGTTTACAATTCATCTCGTTGGGCCTGTTTACAATCTGCCCATCGTGACTCGCCTTGACTTTTTGCTCTAAAACTGTCAGCTGCATGTAGTAGCCTTCCTGCTGCTGTGTCTACGTTTGCCTTCCGTGCTTGCGCTCCAATCATCGTTAATGGTTCTCTGTGCTGCCTTCACCGGTGTGTGGATTACCTTCCTTGTGTTCCACCCATTGACAGTGGTTCTCTGCGCTGCCTTCTTCGGTATGCTGATCGCCTTCCTGGTGCCCCACCTTGTTATAGTGGATCTGTGTGCCCTTCGCCGTGCATTTCTACACATTGTCCATGGCCTGTGCTTCTGCTTCTAAATTCTATTTCCCTCTCACGTCACTATGTGCTGCTTCGATGACTTGTCCTCCAAGTGTGTTGGATGCGTCCCAGGACTGCTCTTCTCCTCATCCTGCTACAGATCCGTGTTCAACGTCTCCGACTTTCCTCGCGACAGCCTTGGACTCCTATATTTCATGTCAAGGTTCCACGCTTATTGCACACGTACAATGCTTTCAACTCTTAGTTTAAGTGTCAAGTTCGACGCCTTACCCAATGTCAAGTTGCACGTCTATACAGTGTATGTCTGCATTGTCGTTTCTCCCTTCCGGTGCAATTACACATTTCGCCAGCAAGCCTAAGTCCATTCTTGTATATATTTTTTCACCTGAGTTTGTTCCTCAAGTCCTATCGACTAGCCTTTCCGTTGGAGATCATAGCTTGGTCCCTATCCTCCTTGCACATTCTCCCGTTTTTCTTAATTTGTAACCTGTACCTCCGGACGTTTCCGATGAGTTTTTACATGCTTTTCCTTCTCGGTGTGGCCGCGTTCTTGGTGATATCCGCAAGATACCCGCCGCCCATGTTGATCAAGGTGATCGTCCTTATTTTGGCTTCCGCCGCCAAGACTTAGTTTTTTTCCCTGACACAGACTGTTTCTTACTGCCCCACAACTTTTCTGGTGATTTGTTGTCATCACAACGTCGCATTCAACGTATTCACTGCCTATCATTGCATCTCATGTAAACAGCCTGGTCACCATTTCTCGCAATGCCCCCTCATTTCTTCCTAGTCTTCTTCAACGGCTGCTCAAGTTCCCGTCACAGAACCTCTTTCTTCGCTTCCAGTTACCACGCTTTCGCCTGATCAGTTCACACCTTCTTAGTCTCCATCTCCATCATCTGCCTCCGTTGGTCTTTTTCCTTCCTCGCCAGCATCGTCTGTTGTGGGTACATCTGGATCTACTGCTCCTGTTTCGGTGCCTTCGTCTGTATTTCTTTCTTTTTCATCGTCTGATGTTTGCGCTTTGTCACATCCTGTTGCTGCACCTTCTCCGCCTGTTCAGGTGCTGCCTTCTTTGTTTTCGCAAGTCACCTCGTCTATCTCGATCTCGGGATTTTCTGCTCCACCATCGCCGCTGCGTACGTCGGCTACGCCACCCTCAGACGCTCATCTTTCCTCCACTGGTTCCAGTACTCCGGTGTGCTCTCCGCCCTTTTCACCTTCTCGGGGCTCTTCTGATGCTTCTAGTGCCGTTGTCTTTGTTTCACCTTCTGGTCGCCATGGTCTGTCCCCGCTCTTTCGCACAGCTCCTCTTCTAGTCTCGTTTGAAACCCCACCCTCCCCGGCTTCTGTTGTTCCTGCAGCTACCACCTTACATGTGTCATCCGACTTTGTACCCTATTCACCTCGCCAGAATCCCGAGACGCCGCCTGTTGTTCCTTCTACGTCGTCTCGTCCTCTTCGTCAACATTTCCCTACTGGTATTGCTCCTAATAAGAAGCGTCGTCATCGGTCTAATCGCAAGATTCGCGCTAAGCGTGCCGCTGTGATTATGTCTCCTCCTCATCGTTCTTCGCAAGGCACCGCTCCTGATCCTGCTGCCGTCACTTTTGCTCGCGTTCTTGACAGTCCCTCTGTTGTGCCTGATCTTGTTGCTCGCCTTCAAGTTGTTCCCGAGTTTACGCAGACTCTTTCTCTAGATGCCGCTTTCCCATTGTTCTTTGACTCTTCTCACGATGCTACACTTAATCACTTTATTGCTTCCAACGATCCGGCAGTTTACTCATCTCTGGTTGACAATCTTAGCGCTTTTTACTTTGCATTTTTTCACCTTTCGGGCTCTTACCCGGAAGTTGAATGTTACTATGGTTGTCTTGACCACTTAATTTGTCATGCTCAACATCGTCTCCTTCTTCGGTGTCCACCTGATTAGCTCATGTGTGGTTTTGTTTGATGATTGATTTCTGTTGTGTTTTCTTAGCTATGTTTCTCCCTGTCTCTTTGAGCCCTTGTTGTTTCGTTCTCCTCTTTGTGAAGTGTTTTCCCTCGTGCCTCGTTTTTTTCCCCTCATCATTCTGCTTTGTGACCTTTTTCTGTGTGTTTTGTCTTACGATGTCCTGCCTGCATCCGCTTTACATGACCATCACCAACTGCCTCGCACCGTTCGTTCTGCTTCTGTTTTTCTGTGGTTCAAGCATGCCCCCTGCCCGATTTTCCCGGAGTGCCATGTGTTGCTTCCTACCCTGCTATGTTTTGTATAGTATGTCTAACTGCTATGCCACTGTTAGACAGAAAATGCCAATTTTAAAGAAAGTAATAGTTTTTCCTTAATGTTTTTCTTTTCAATGTGGCATTAGTACCATTATTTCTCTTTTTGTCGGAGGATGGCGCCCAATAACCACAGATGGACAGCAATAATTTCGCACCAATAATTTCGTTTTTTCCTTAAAAGGAAGAAGGAATAGTTCCTGGGTTTTCTACTCATCATGTTGCTCCCTGGTTCCAGGTATGGTGCTTTCTCTATTTGCTGGCTCAGCCGTTCCTCTGCTCAGTGACTGTTCCCTGTGTGCTTTGCCTCGTGTTGTATCTGCCACCGACTACAGCGCACGACTGTAATGTAACGGACTGCTTTGTGCCTCTGCCATGCTCCCTTTCTTTCTGTGATGCCTTGTACTGTATGTTTACTACAGACTGGATTGCGTCGTTTGTTTCAGCTCCGAGATTTTGGCTGTTTTACTATGCCATGCATTTTCCGGTTCTCTTGTGTTCTGGTCCTTGAGACACATTGAAGAAATGTTGAAACCGTCACGTTCTTTTTGGAATGTCTTTTCAACTGCTGCGGTTCAAAGCTAGAAACGGAGAGATCTTTAAGATAATGACAGGAACGAATACAAGACTTTTTGAAAATAAATTACTTCTTCATCATCCTCCATTACCCTTTATACAAATATCTCAGAAACTATCCAGATTCGAATGATAAAGATGTAGCTCCTTCCGGTTCACACGATGCTAACGAATAGCTATTCTGAAACAGGAAATGTCCGGGGGTGGGGGTGGGGGCAGCTGAAATCGTGGAACATTTTTAAACATCTCAAAAACTATCGGGGTTGAAAAAATAAACATGGAGTTTGTAAGAACGGACACATTAACGATGTTAATTCATTTCAATGATAAACATTATGTGGTTTTTTTTTTGACCAAAGAAAACATCGCAAGTTCCCAAAATGGCGACAGAGAATTCGTAAATATGTTTAATCCTTTTGGGGGGGGGAAGGCGAGATGTATGACAAAAGACTTCAGGTTCTCACGCCTTAGAAAGGGCGAGGACTTGTTCTACGAACTGAAAGTATCGCCAAGGACGCTGTGACTTTCACAGATACATTGTTCATTTTCACTAGGCGCATACAAGTCTGAAATGCAGACATACTCTTTTGTATAGTTATAACAATGTGTATTGTATTGCTACGGATGTACTACGACGATAGGATTGCTTTCTCGGAAGGAGGCACTCAATAATGTATAGCCTGGAGGATAAGCGAGGAATGCGCAAGGTAGATTTAAAGGTCTAGGAGCCCGATTCCCGGAAAACGACTAGGGATGGGGCAGGTGAAGGGCGCGAGAGGTGACACGTGGCGCGAGAGGAGAGCAGCACGTTGAAGGTCAGCGCCGTCGCCCTTGAAGAAGGAGCAGCGTGAAGGGGGGGGCGAAGAGGTCGCTCCGAGTGGACCTGTTGGAGCAGTCTGTCTTCGGAGAGCGAAGGTGATAGTCCTCCGATAGAAAGGAACGCGTTTGCGTCGATGGTGTGGTGGGCTCTCGGAGTCCACGGGGAAAGAGCGGGCACCGACCTAGATGAAGTAGGTCGCCGCTACAGAAGGAATCTACCCGAGTCAAGGATACCGGTAGAGTAGCTGATGATATACTACTGAATTACGGACTTAGTACAGTCCACTGAAGCATCGATTAGAGAAGGATAGCTAGAAGACTAGTCCTGAAGCATCGATAAGATAGAGGTATATCTAGTGTCAAGGAGACCCTAAGTTAGGACGCCAACGCAGGGTGAGATTTCTACAGAATTCGATCACCTTATCTTGCGCGTTCCACGATCTTTGCCAGGTCCAGTCATAACGAGGTCACTTTCAAGAGCGAGTAATCCGCCGCCATCAAAATTCTAGTTGATGAAGAATAAGTGTTTCGTATATGTGTTAACCAAGCGTTCTTTTCAAATTATGTCTGAAAGTGGATAAACTTCGGTATAACCAGCTGTTGTCGCTCTGCCTCCCCGATTCACAGATATATATATATAGTAAAGTGGGGGAGGTTTCGTTTGTTCGCTCGAACAGAGTGAGAGAGAGAGAGTGTGTACTTCCGGGAAGAGTAAACGAACTCTCTGCTTGTTGTGAGCCGCTGCGCGTGCTCCTCGGATGCTTAAGTAGGAGGCGGCGCTAAGTCACGTGACGACACGTTCGCTCTTACAGAGTTTTCCCGGTTCATACGATTTACTAACGAATGGTCATTTTGAAATTTTGAAATTACATGGGGGGGGGGGGGGGGGGAATTGTCGGCTCCATATTTTCTGAATCCTTTTTTTTTTTGTAGGTATGTCAAACTCTATTGCGGTTCAAATGATAATAATGGAGTTCTTTTCGGTTCATACGATTTTTTT
This sequence comes from Macrothele yani, assembly GCA_039090855.1. Taxonomy (NCBI): domain Eukaryota; kingdom Metazoa; phylum Arthropoda; class Arachnida; order Araneae; family Macrothelidae; genus Macrothele; species Macrothele yani. The sequence goes on from CM076997.1 coordinate 128,625,659, forward strand.
TGATTGGAGGTTTAACGACCACCGTGAGCAACTCAATGGGCTATAAGCAGTCGCCCGTTCCCAATTTAGGATCACTGGTTCCAGGGAAGGGAGAGAGCCAGTGCCGTAAGACAAACACAACATCCATGCCTGACCGGGATTCGAACCCGGACCCCTTACGGACGAATTATCAGAGGCCAACGCCTTAGACCACTGAGCCACCGGGGCGGCCATACGATTTACTAACGAATGGCTATGAAATTTCGAATTCCATGGTGAGGGGGGGGTTAATGGTGTAGGCTTGTAACATCCTTTTTTCAATACCTCAAAAACTATTGCGGTTTAAACGAAGAAAATGGAGTTCTTTTCGGTTCACACGATTTGCTAACGAATGGCTATTTTGAAATTTTGAATTTCCATGGGGGGGGGTGAAATGGTCGGGCTCTGTATATATGCAAATTCTCAATATTATTTATTAAATATTTCAAAAACTATTGCGGTTCAAACGATAAAAATGGAGTTCATTCCTGTTCATACGATTTACTAACGAATGGCTATTTCGGAATTTTGAATTTCCATGATGAAGGGGAGGGGGTGAATGGTGTAGGCCTGTGACATTCTTTTTTAAATATCTCAAAAACTATTGCGGTTCAAACGATGAAAATGGAGTTCTTTTCGGTTCATACGATTTGCTAACGAATGGCTATTTTGAAATTTTGAATTTTTCCATGGGGGTGTGTGCAATGGTCGTCCCCCAATTTTCTCAAACTTTTTTTTTTTAAATCTATCAAAAACTGTTGGCCGCTCCGGTGACGCAGTGGTCTAAGCGACGGACTCTGATCATTCGTTCGAACAGGGTCCGGGTTCGAATCCCGGTGAGGCATGAATGTTGTGTTTGTTTTACGGCACTGGCTCTCTCCCTTCCCTGGAATCAGTGACCCTGAATTAGGGACGGACGACTGCTTATAGCCCATTGAGTTGCTCACGGTGGTCGTTAAATCACCAATAAAAAAAACTGTTGCGGTTCAAACGGTAAAAATGGAGTTCATTCCTGTTCATACGATTTACTAACGAATGGCTATTTCGGAATTTTGAATTTCCATGATGAAGGGGGGGGGTAAATGGTGTAGGCGTGTGACATTCTTTTTTAAATATCTCAAAAACTATTGCGGTTCAAACGATGAAAATGGAGTTCTTTTCGGTTCATACGATTTGCTAACGAATGGCTATTTTGAAATTTTGAGTTTCCATGGGGGGGGGGGGGGGGCTGGTGAAATGGTCGGTCTCTCTGTATATATGCAAATTCTCAATATTATTTTTTAAATATCTCAAAAACTATTGCGGTTCAAACGATAAAAATGGAGTTCATTCCTGTTCATACGATTTACTAACGAATGGCTATTTCGGAATTTCAAATTTCCATGATGAGGGGGAGGGGGGATGAAATGGCCTGTAACATTCTTTTTTAAATATCTCAAAAATTATTGCGGTTCAAACGATGAAAATGGAGTTCTTTTCGATTCATACGATTTGCTAACGAATGGCTATTTTGAAATTTTGAATTTCCATGGTGGGGGGCTGGTGAAATGGTCGGTCTCTCTGTATATATGCAAAAACTCAATATTATTTTTTAAATATCTCAAAAACTATTGCGGTTCAAACGATAAAAATGGAGTTCATTCCTGTTCATACGATTTACTAATGAATGGCTATTTCGGAATTTTGAATTTCCATGATGAGGGGGGGGGTGAAATGGTAGGCCTGTAACATTATTTGTTAAATATCTCAAAAACTATTGCGGTTCAAACGATAAAAATGGAGTTCATTCCTGTTCATACGATTTACTAACGAATGGCTATTTCGGAATTTTGAATTTCTATGATGAAGGGGGGGTAAATGGCGTAGGCCTATGACATTCTTTTAAATATCTCAAAAACTATTGCGGTTCAAACGATGAAAATAGAGTTCTTTTCGGTTCATACGATTTGCTAACGAATGGGTATTTTGAAATTTCGAATTTCCATGGGGGTGGGGGCTGGTGAAATGGTCGGTCTCTGTGCGTATATGTAAATTCTATTATTTATTAAATATTTCAAAAACTATTGCGGTTCAAACGATAAAAATGGAATTCGTTCCTGTTCATACGATTTACTAACGCATGGCTATTTCGGAATTTTGAATTTCCATGATGAGGGGGGGGGGGTGAAATGATAGGCCTGTAACATTATTTTTTAAATATCTCCAAAACTATTGCGGTTCAAACGATGAAAATGAAGTTCTTTTCAGTTCACACGATTTGCTAACGAATGCCTATTTTGAAATTTTGAATTTCCATGGTGGGGGGCTGGTGAAATGGTCGGTCTTTCTGTATATATGCAAATTCTGAATATTATTTGTTAAATATCTCAAAAACTATTGCGGTTCAAACGATAGAAATGGAGTTCATTCCGGTTCATACGATTTACTAACGAATGGCTATTTCGAAATTTTGAATTTCCATGGTGGGGGGCTGGTGAAATGGTCTGCCTCCTATATTTATATGCAAATTCTCAATATTATTTGTTAAATATCTCAAAAACTATTGTGGTTCAAACGATGAAAATGGAGTTCATTCCGGTTCATACGATTTATTAACGAATGGCTATGCTGAAATTTGAAATATCTATTTTTGGGGGGTACCATTTCACCAGCCCCCACTTTGTTTTTTAAATAACTCAAAAAACTATTGCGGTTCAAACGAAAAAAATTGAGTTCATTCCGGTTCATACGTGGTACAAACGAATGGTGCAAAAAAAATTTAAAAATTCCATGGTGGGGGCTATCGTTTCACCAGCCCCCACTTTGTTTTTTAAATATCTCCAAAACTTTTGCGGTTCAAACGAAAAAAACCGAGTTCATTCCGGTTCATACGTGGTACAAACGAATGGTGTCTGAAAAATTAAAAAATTCCGTGGTGGGGGGCTGGTGAAATGCACCTATTAATATGAAATTAATAAGCCTAAATTCCGGGCAAAGATGGGTGGTAAACCTAGTTGGCTATAAAATTGAATGAGACCAATTTCATTGTGTACCATGAGCATACAATTTTAATACACGCTAGAGGGCACTAAAGACATTTTTTCAGCAATGAATGTCAAGAACCAAGAAAATCAGAACGATCTATAAATATTATGGAAATACTTTATGATATTTTGGTCCATTGGAGAGGTTTTAAACAAGGAGGTTATAATAATACTTCTGGAGATGCCCTGAGTCTCTTAATCTTGAAGCCGCCAGGTGTGGGAATTTGACGTTGTTTACATAACACCTATGTAATTTCAACGTGTGTCTTTTACAATTGCGTGGATTTTGGTTGCAGAAACTGTGTTAATATAAAATTGGAATGAATTATGCTTCATAGACGAGTAAAGTTTTCAACTTTAACGTTATATTTTGCTTTGAATACGCACTAACGTCCGTGTATTTTAATTTAAAATAAAAATGGGAAGGGGTTTCAAAATTATTAAGAATTTTATAAATTCAACATTTTCTCACACATTGGAAGCAAGTTATGATTAAAAATTCGAAACATCTGCGACAAAAGAAAGCGATTTGGCCAACACACAATGCATTGCAATAGCATTGGAAGTCTTCAACTTTCCCACACTTTGACGGCTTACGCTCGCGGTTACAGGCTTGACGCAAAGTGGTACTGCTCCATTAAAAAGGGCATCTCCAGATATCTTATTCTAACCTCCTTGGTTTTAAATCTTTCTTGTAAAGTATACTTGCGCCCTCTACAATCAATGGGTACTTACACTATATTGTGTGTAATGTGGTGTGTAAAGCTACTATGATTTTGCAGACTTTCCTGTCATCACTTGTTGTTCATAACCGTAACTTGCCTTGATGTTACTTGAGCATTTAACTTTCAAGATGGCAGATGTATGATTCAGAAAAAAATAAAAAAAGAGAAAAAAAAAGTTAATTGCGTAATGGCGTATTCGAATTTGGGCCGTTTCCCCTGTTATTATTATAGAGTGTTTAGCTGTAAATATTAATTAATCAGAAAATTCTATTTGATATTGTTTACTTCCATGAGAACTTTTAAACTGGTGGATATTCATGCCATTATTTTTAAGAAATGGAAAAGGTAAGAATTCATTTCTTGAAAGGTGTGTAATAAGAAACTTTTCTCTAAATTGTACGGAAAAAAAATGTACTACGTTGAAGTTTGTTGCATCGAAAAACGCTTTGGGCGAAATTTTATAAATAAACACAAATAGGATGCTTTAAAAAATTTCCTGGTCGTTCACTGCGCAAGTTTTGTTTGTTTACAAATCGGGTAATGTGCTGGGCAAAATCTGGCAAATTTCGTTCATTGCAGATGTTACACTTTCCTTCTGTCGTAGGCAGTTGGAAAGATCAGAATTAAAAAAGAAAATTAAAATGCATTATTAGTTTGCCTGATTTATTTATTTGGAATGGCGTTTGCTAGTGTAGTCATACTGCTGTTTGTGTACAGTGTAACGACATTTAATGCTGCAGCATTGAAAGATGTGTTTTATGTTGTATAAGATCCTATTTTGTGGTTTTTTGAAGGAAATTAGATATTGTTTGTCCACAATGCAAACTTCACTTAATGACTATGTGGGAAATTAGAACATGAAGTGAGTGAAATTGCTACGTGAATATTTCTATAGCCAAAACTCTATTTGGAGGGCTGCAACTTTGTGGTATCACAGAATAAATAGTGTCATTTAAAGGACAGTAGTAAAGCAGAAAGTAAATGTTTTCAAGTTTTTTGATCATTGAAATAAGTGTTTTCAGAATTTTAAATTAGAATTAGACAGGGATTATAGTTACTGTTCAGTTGTGCTGAAAATTAGTTAAAAAAACACTGATGAATTGATGAGAGTCCCATTTATATATCATATCTCAATGGGGTTTTTTTCTGCATTAATTGTAAAATGGCAGTTATCATGGCTGAATTTTAGATGATCCTTATATAGAACTAGCTTTACTACCTGGCTTTGCCCGAGATTTAGGCTTATTAATTTCATATTCCCTTATATCTCACTGAAAAAATTGGGGGAAAAAATTGATGCTTGCAAGAAAGAAAAGAGCTGATTTCACAAATTCAGTCATTACCAATTCTTTATTCATAGTGTAAGTATGCCGCCCCGGTGGTGCAGTGGTCTAAGGCGTTGGCCTCTGATCATTCGTCCGTAAGGGGTCCGGGTTCGAATCCCGGTCAGGTATGGATGTTGTGTTTGTCTTACGGCACTGGCTCTCTCCCTTCCCTGGAACCAGTGACCCTAAATTAGGGACGGGCGACTGTTTATAGCCCATTGAGTTGCTCACGGTGGTCGTTAAACCTCCAATCAAAAAAAAAAAAAAAAAAAAAAAAAAAAATAGTGTAAGTATTTCAGCACTTGGCTGTACATTGCTGTCACAAATATTTGTCGAGAATTAAAGCAAGGAAATGTACAGAATGTATGGAATCGGTAAAATCAAACAGACCAAAAGCGTTAGGAATTATTTAACACGCATCCAGGAGACAGCATTAGAACACTGACTGAACAAAATTCATTAACAGTTTATCGACGATCAAATGCATCACGTGCTTTCAGACATCTTTGAGGGGCGAATCTCTGGGATAAAAAAGTTAAAAACACATCTTTGCAAATATTTTATGAAACTGACTGAAATTTTAATGAACACCATAAATCGTTAATAGGAACATGACCTCCAAATTTCGCCTGAATCAGTAAATAACTTTAAATTAGCAATCAAAAGTTTATTAACTGTTTCTGTGTATATATTTCTGTTTACTGATGAATTAAAAATTCCATGCCTATTTTAAAAAGTTTTGACCGGATTCCTGTGAAATTTTGAGGGACTCTTCTTATTACCATTTCATAGTGTTGATAAAAATTTCAGCTTGTTTCGTTAAGATTTTGCAAAGTTTGTTTTCACATTTTTTTATGCACAGTTCTCAAAAAATAGAAACACCCGTGGATGTGTCGTAGCGATAAATGCAGTCACGTGCTTTCAGATAAAAATTTCAGCTTGTTTCGTTAAGATTTTGCAAAGTTTGTTTTCACATTTTTTTATGCACAGTTCTCAAAAAATAGAAACACCCGTGGATGTGTCGTAGCGATAAATGCAGTCACGTGCTTTCTGCTTTCAGATTTGGACCAGGATAACGATGACGTAGCAAACGACGCTGACTTTATTGATTAGCTTATTAATTAATTCATAACTTGCGAACGGAACAACGTAGAGATCTTAAAATAGTTGCGTTTACGTAGAAATTCCAGTATTAATAAGCTATGCAAATTTCACGATGCCTCAGTTCAACGTTCAAGAGTTTTTGCTGCTTCAGACAAACAGACGTTTTGTGTTTTATGTATAAGATACTACGTTAATACTATTCTATTTGGTGAAGGAATGTTTGGAATTAAAAAAGAAAAGTACTGGAAAAATTATGATATCGGTCTTAAGAATTAAATCTCAAAATATTTCAAATTTTTGATAACTGTAGCAAAAACACAAACACATAAAAGTTTATGAGACTGGTAATCATTCTAGCAGTGATACTTTAAAGAATGTGAATAGAGTTTTGGGGGACAGCTTTAGTGTATCAGGTCTTTTTTCTTTTTAGATTACTTTTTTATTCTGTGCTATCACTGAAGCAGGGCTTAAAAAATATCTGAAAAGTTACTTGGCCAGCTGGAGATGTGCAGAAATTATTTACCTGCCCAGGTAGTGAAAGCTGGATGCCCAGAAAAATTTATATTTTGAGATAACAAAAATGAAAACCCTCGTTTTTTTTTTTTTTTTTTTGTAAGTTAAAAAAATATGGTGAACTTTTTTACAATTTTCGTGTTTCAGTTTTAAAGGTCTGTATTCAAAATGTTCAATCCACAAAAGCATGTACGCCACCCCGGTGGTGCATAAGTCTGAGCGATGGCCTCTGATCATTTGTCTAAAAGGGGTCTGGGTTCGAATCATGGTGAGGCATGGATGTTGTGTTAGTCTTACAGTACTGGCTCTCTCCCTTTCCTGGAACCAGGCATCCAGGAGACAGCAATGACCCTAAATTAGAGACAGGCGACTGCTTATAGCCCATTGAGTTGCTCACGGTGGCCGTTAAACCTCCAATCAAAAAAAAAAAAAAAAAGTGTGTATCTCAAATTTTAAGATGATGATGCTAAAATTAATACGAAATGAGGTGATCACGAATTTAGTATTTGAGGAATTCTTGTTCTGCCTTGTTCCTTTCATCAAAATTTTTGCCCTTTGTCATTAAACACCAGAGGGGAATCAGAGGCATGCATCCTATCACTGACTATAAACAACATTTGGAGCAAAACTACATATAATTCCAATATCTGGACCTAAAACATAATATAATTAAAGAAGTGATATTCTTCTGTCTTGAGCACTCTGTAACAGTAATACAACTTCAAGTGAGTAGCAGTGAAATGAAACACTACACTCAACAGCTGGTATTTTTTTTTTTTTTGTAGTAGAAAATTGTATTTCAAACCTTCTTATTCTTAAATTTAGTTACCCGGTTTGGGAAACTACAGTTTTTTTTTACCTGCCCAAGCCAATAATTTACATGCCCTGGGCATTTTGAGCATGGTATTTTTCAAACTCTGACTGAAGCAAATTCCATTATTTATTCAGAAAATGTATCATTATTCATGAATTTTTGGTAATTTTAGATGTGAAAATACACAACTTTAAGTGGAATTACAGTAAAATTGGAGGTACAGCAAATGTGTTTTACTCTATCACAGATTTTACATTTGAATTACACATCTTCAGTTGACTCTGGGCTTTTTCTAAGAGCAATTTGGTTGTTTGCAGCCTAAATCCTATCAAATATTACCAGTATTCTTATAAATTGGGACTAAGTTGCAGCTGTGCTTGCTCCGATGGTACCTTGAATATTCATTTTTTTCATTAAATGTGATAAGTCAAAAGTAAATTTTTTTTTAATGTTTATTCTTTCCAGCGACTATGTTAACATTAAACACGTTACACATTTACTGTGCATCACGCTATTCCAGGTTTAATATGCAGTTTTCAGACGTGCCGTATGAAAACTGTATGTTATATGTGGAATAATGTGATTTACAGTAAGTATGTAATGTTTTTATGTTTAATGTAGTCATATTTTGAGCCACGTAAAGAAATGCATTCAATGTGGCGTAGTTTATGTTCATATTTGAATGTTTTTGAATATTCTTTCCAGATTTTGAGCACACCCCTCCTAAATGTTGCCTACTTCTCTGTAATTACATCTCTAGGGAGTAAAATAATTAAAAAAAAAAAAAGAACAAAATGTTTTCTGAGGTCTTCTGCAGTCCATTAGAATTAACAATTTTTCCAACAAGTTAAATGTAGTTTTATGGTGGAACTGTGGTGATACAGTCAACCTTTGATGTAGTTTTGTGTTTTTTTTAAATGTAGTTTGTAGTGGAACTGTGGTGGTACAGTTACATACCACAACCATTTGTTATATCAAGGTTGGTGTTATATCAGATCTACTTAATATTTTTAAATAACTCAAATTTTGTTAGTTATGGTTCATTAAAACTTGTAATTAGCAATTAATGACTTCATGGCTTCCTCCTATTACTTTCAGTATTATAAATATTTAACAGGAATTATCGAGGATAAATTTATGTACCTTAATAAATTTATCCTCGATAATTCCCGTTAAATATTTATAATACTGGTTCTAATTAGCATTAAGTTAAAAACATGTTAATTTGAAAAAATGCAATTACATGTTGTGTACTTCATGTGCACTGTAGTTCTAAGTAGGCATGTGCTTCTGTCTTGGAAATTTGCTTTGCTTAGTAGGAAGACACGGAGTTAACATTTTAATAAGAAAATATAAAAGAAATTGTGCTAGTAGCTAGTACTCTACTAAATTTTATTTAGTGAAAATTTAATAGCATTACACAATCATTTTAACATACCTTAGTTTCTTGTAAAAAAACTTACATTTTCATTGTTTTAGATTTGAACCCAGTTATTTCAAAAGCATAATTTAACAAGTATGTTTGAAATATTGCTATCCTGTGAGTTTGCTTCAAAGAGTTCATAATACATTCTGTGAAAGAATATTCTGATTGCTGTGTTAATAATTTAGAACCTTCATAATGTTAAAAGACACTGATTCATATATTTAATTGAATCAGTGTTTTTAATGTTTCACAAATGAGTCATGGTCCGAGAAAACGGAAATGGAGTTCTCACTTAGCTTGCAAGGGACAGTACATTAAGTACGCTTTGTGTTGGGGAAGGCAGGTTGGTGCAATAACGTATATTGGTAGTTGCCAAGGGTGTGGCGATATATCAGGGCATGTTTTATATAGAGCATGTCTACGAAAATTAACGATGAAATATTTCTCAGAAATACATGGAAAATTCACTAGATTATTCAAAGCAATCAGAAGTGTATACTGAATTGCCTGCAGTTGACTGGTCTCCAAGTAGCATCTCTGAAAACTTGAAAATTGGAATCGAAACTGCATCTCCAGATTTCTGTTCGAGCATGCTATCCGTTACACCAGCCAGGACAATGAAGTTCCAAGAAACTAAGGCTAAGCATTTATAGCTTAAGAATCTGAACAACCTCAGATTTTTGCTAGCCAAAGCAATCCTGCCTCATGTGTGGATGTGAAAGAGTCGTTGATGCTTGGAATTTCATTTTCCTGGGTGGTGCAATGGATGACATACTTGAACAGAAATTGGGAGATGCGGGTTTGATTCCCGCTCCAGGACAATGTAATTTTCAAGTTTTCTTAGGAGATATTACATGGAGACCTGTAAATTACAGGCAATTCAGTACACAATTCTGATTGCTTTGAATAATCCAGAGCACTTCTGTTCTGACCCAAGGGGTAGGTAAATCGAGGGGCAGTATCGGAGTCGCAGAATATAGACGTACGCCGTACGCGAATAGTTTCCAAATTATCAGCAGATTTTGCAGATAGTTGTGGCTTGTAGATTAAAAAAATAAAAATCTTATTTACAGCAATTAAAACACTTACTTAAGGCTTTACTCAGATTAATATATTTAATTCTATCTTAACGTGAGAATGTTCAACTATTTTTCACATCTTCCGCTAGTGAGTTCTTTTGTTTTTACAGACATTTCTGGCCTCTTGATTTTATCAAGGCCCTCAATATATAGGAACTGTAACAAAAGTTCTGTTTACACAGATCGAATTTAAATTTTATTGCCAGGTTTCTCTTGCAGTTGCCAGTTATAAAATTAAAATCTTTTCCTTTTGCATTTTATAAGTCTACTATTTTTGAATTAAGTTGTTGAAAATGCTTTTTATAGTTTTTGAAGGTTCATTAACGGAACTGCTTTTCTAGATATAAAAACTTTCTTTAATTAGTATCTTGTTTTTATGAGGTTCATAGTTCAATATTTTAAACTTTTGGCCTTAAGGTTTATTTTGCACACATTTCTACATATTCAGTTGTAATGTACTTTTGTCCTCTCTGGAATCTGTAATGTTCTAAAATTGTTTATTGTTATATTAATTTTTCTTTAAATTATCTTATTCTATTGTTATCGTAATTCACGGGTTTGCAGCAAGTTTTAATGGTTGTGCGCAGATACATTTTACTTTTATACAACTATGGGCAGTATATCCAGGGCTGACTGTATGTGCATCTGAGAGGAAAATGTGTTGCTTTATAGGAAGAGAGAAATCTATGATGCATTAAGGCGGATTAGCCCACCAACCCCTTAGGAAACGGTCCACTTCCTTGCATTCTTTTTCATTTACTAATAGTTGGAAAGGGATTTCAATAGACTTTTTTTTTTTATCAAAATTAAATTTTTTTAAAGAAAATAATTATCTGGAACATCTCATTTTGGGTGTGGTCTAACTCTTCATTCAATCATGAGCAGGTTTTTAAAATTCTTTCACCAATAAATTGTTAAAATTTCTTCATGACCGAATTCATTTACCAATGCATATTTTGACAATTCTATTTCACCCAGGATTTAAGTTTCTTTTTTAATGAGGGAATTTATTAAAGCCGCCCCTGTAGCGCAGTGGTGTAAGTGATGGCTTCTGATCATTCGTCGAAGATGGGTCCGGGTTCGAATCCCAGTGAGGCATGGATGTTGTGTTTGTCTTATGGCACTGACTCTCTCCCTTCCCTGGAACCAGTGGCCCTTAAATAGGGATGGGCGACTGCTCATAACCCACAGAGTTGCTCACGGTGGTAATTAAACCTCCAATCAAATAATAATAATAAAAATAATAATAATAATAAAAAATTAAGTGTTTTCCTGTAAGTGCTTTTTTTAGTTGTCCTCACCGAGGTAGCATATTTGTTTTTGTAGTGAACTTCAAGACTAAAACTCCCTGCCCTACTTACGCCTCTGATGGAAGGTCTTAGGTATAGAAAAAAATCTCAGCCATATAGTATATAACACCTTTGATGCAGATTCAATATGTCACATTCCTTGCATCTGGTAATATGTTCTAAAATCTGGCATTGCTTAAATTAATATGTGCACTATTTCATTTCTTTTCAATTCATTCCGTAGCTGACAAAGGGAAATAGCAAATACTAAAATGTTTTATTAATTATTCTGTTGTAACATAACTAATCAGTGAAGAGTTAATTCTGATTCTGTCTTAAAAGAACTTCAAGAGCTTCTCCATTGTCACCTATTTATGTAGATTTCTGCCATCATTTGTTATTACACTTTTGTGGTTAGTCGTTGATGATAGAGCTCTTAAAAAATTATCAGGTTAAAAAACTGTATTCAACTCAAAAAAATAATATAACCTTCAAAAATTACTGTTGGGATATCACTAGAAACAAGCATGAGTTGTTTTTCTTATACTAGATTTGCTCTGTCCCTCACAAAATGTACCTATGTTTATAAACATTCTGGATCATATATGGACTGATCAGACTGTTGTGGAAGAAACCTGGGGAGACCTTCATCCAGCAGTATATTGAAAATGGCTGACAATGATGATATGGATTGATACCATTTTGTGAAGCATTTTTCAGTGTATACTTCTCTTTCAAGTTGTGAAACGAGTTTAAATTTATTTCAGTCAACAGTGGGATGTATTAAATATTTTCTAGGAGTCATTCTGTATAAATTCAGCACAACACTGAATCGTGACAACTTTGTTTTAATGAAAATTTTCAAGAACGTACTATGTTTATAAATATTCTGGATCGTATACAAAGTGACAAAGCAAAAGTGAATTTTTTTTAATTGCCCTGTGGATTGTTTAATAAATGAAGAATAAATTAAATTTTTTCGGCATTTTTCAAATGCTTGAAACCAGGAATTTATACACTCATTCCCAGCACCCCACTTCCCAAAATTTCCTCAGACATCCCCTCGTAAAAAATATCAACAACCCTCCATTTAAGGATGTGTGACACTCGCATGTAATTTTTTTGTTTTGCACTCTGGTTTGGTTTATTTCTTGCGTTCCTGAATTTTTGCTGTTTTTCTTAAAGAAATTCTGCAGCTGGTGCACAATTAGATTTTCAATGCTTTTTTGTTTTTTTGTTTTTATTAATACCAGTCACACACACACGCACACACACACACTTCTCAATTTTTAAATATCACCCTTATTATCACATAGCATAAGTATATGCACACACACTTTTTAATTTTTAAATACTAGTCCTTGTTATTATCAAAGAATAGTATTAAAATATATATTATGTTACTATTATTATAGTTGTCAGTAGCAGTTAGCATGAATTCCTCAGCTTTACTTTGAAGTACTTTCTATCACAATGCAGTCATTTTTAGCAGTCTGTTTGTTATTTAGTTTTTCTTGTTCTAAACATATTTTTACTGTCAGTCATTGTAAGCACAAAACATATCTCCCTGAATCATGTGAGCATGCACAGGATTTGTGAAAATATCAGTATTTATTGCTTCAGCAACTCATGTTAATTATAGTCAAATGGATGTTACTGGCAGGTGGGTGCCATTTTAATCATGCAAATCAGAAAACTTTGAAAATTTCCTGTTACAGGATAATGTAATTTTCAAGTTTCCTGAGTCATGTCAACTTGCATGAACTTATGTTAATACTTAGCTGCATCAGTGGTGCAGTGGTCTGTAGTGTCCTTCCCAGAGCCTTTTCACTGGGTGGCCCACCCAGCTAAATTTCCTTTGAGGAAAACTTATTCCCACATACACCATACACAGTGTTAGAATTAGAAATAAATCTTCTACTGGCCCAGCAGACCATCAGAATTTGTAAACCACTAGTCCACCAAAATGCCAACTGGTCCGTAAGCCCCCCCCCCCAAAAAAAGCAACAACCTTGAAGACATTTACAATACTAGACGAAGCCCGTCGGAATTGACTGTAAGTTTTTTTTTTTTTTAAATAATAAACTCATATGAAACAACATATGTAAACTTTATTTGATTGACAAATTAATTCAACCACTTCAGTAAAGACAATAAATAGTCCAGGTTCGTGATTTTTTTTTTTTTTTTTTTTGTGACTGAAGATTTTACGACCACCGTGAGCAACTCAATGGGCTATAAGCAGTCGCCCATCCCTAATTTAGGGTCACTGGTTCCAGGGAAGGGAGAGAGCCAGTGCCGTAAGACAAACACAACATCCATGCCTCACCAGGATTCGAACCCGGACCCTTCACGAACGAATAAGCCAACACTTGGGCTATAAGCAGTAGCCCGTCCCTAATTTGGGGTCACTGGTTTCAGGAATGGGACAGAGCCAGTGCCATAAGGCAAACACAACATCCATGCTTCGCAGGGATTCAAACACTATAGACAAAACTCATCGGAATCAACGAATAATTTTCTTTTTTCCCGGTAGACGAAACCTGTCGGAATTGACGATTAGTTTTTTTTTTTTTTTTTGAAAAGAATAAACTTATATGAAACATTTATTTACATCTTTACATAATGGGAAACGTCTTACGTACATGAATAAACTGGATCGAATGACTGTTAAATTGTATATATGCATCACACGGTCCAACGGCACAACGCAATCAGGTCTTCGAGTGTTCACTGTTCCGATAAGAACTTTAAAAAAAAGTTCTGCTAGCGTTGTTTTGCCCAACAGTTCGCTGAGAAAAGAGACTTCAGACTATCTGAGTCTCTCTATACTTCCGCCTTCAACAGCATGTGAGTCAACCGCACGCTTCTTACATTGATTTTACCTGGGAATTTTGCCACCCCACAATGCCTGAACCATTACCCCAATCTCATTTTTTCTCATCAACTGGTACATCTACATGGTAAGACCTTTATTTTGCTACCTCAATCATATGTTTTCGTTCAGTCGTTCTCTCACAACTGGTCTTACAGTAAAAAACCTTATAGAATTAATATATAGATATGTGGAAAATAACGTATCATTTCAATGGAATTATCTCCAATATTTGTTTTTATACCTAACATTAGTTTGCAGCCTAAAAAAACAAAACAAATTCATTTTTCAACCTGTGACAAATTAGAAAAAAAAAAAAAAAAAAAAAAAAAAATACTTATTGGTTATCTGAGGGCCAGTAAAATTAATAGTTCAGTGGTCCGACGGAAGTTTTACTGGCCAATGTCCGGAGGACCACTGGGTAATTCGATCGCTGCCATAAATATTGATGAAAATGCAGAAATCTGTGTCAAATGTGATTTATTACTAAGTACTCATTTTTTTATTAATTATGTACAATTTTCTAATGTTTATCATGTTATGTTACATTAATACCCACCACACTACTAAAGATGTTTAAGAAGTATAAATTTAATGTTAAGCGAAACAATGTCCTTTTTTTTTTCTCGATTGGGGAAGGGGTCGTTAATATTATCCAGCAAAAATTTCTTACCACCGAGCTGTAAAAAAATCTAGGGAGAACACTAGTCTAAGCGCTGGTGCTGATCACACGTCCAAGATGGATCCAAGTACGAATCCTGGTGAGGCATACGTGTTGTGTTTGTCTTACGGCACTGCCCCCCTTTCCTGGAACCAGAGGCCCTAAATTAAAGACAGGTACTGCATATGACCCATTGAGTTGCTCACGGTGGTCGTTTAACCCCCCCCCCCAAAAAAAACCCCCAAATGTTAATACTTAGTTGTTTTTGTTTTGTTTAGGGAAGCATTTAGACATGAGAGATAAAAAATAAAAGACCAGCACAAAAACAAAATAACCCATGTGTAATTTTGTAAAACAATTCCCAGTTTTGATCATTCTTAACTATGAACATTTTAGTAGTTCTCCATTTTTTGCCAAGAGTAAGACATTTTCGAAGTTTTCAATCAACAGCTAAAGGTAGAACATAGACTGCTAAGGGTAGATAAGACATTTTCCAAGTTTTTTAGTCCTTGCCTTTTTTTTTTACACTCAGTAGACAAAACATTAGAGATAAGGGTGATGGCCAGTTGACATGAGCATCCCCGTGCAGAGTGCGCTGCAATGATCCAAACTGAATGTAGGGAATAAATAGGCATATAGAAGGGCTTTCCAACAGTGTATTGCAATCAACGAACATGGGTAAACGTGGTGATCTGATCGACTTTGGTTGGGGGTGAATTGTCGGCACAAGACAGATGGGTCATTCTATCGCCCAAGTGGTAAGAACCCTAGGGTTCACAAGGGGCAACTGTATCTGTTGCCCAAGTGTAAATATGTTTTGTGTATATCTATTAATGCCCTTCATGATGAAGGTGAGTTAGTCAGGCTAACTGCCAGTGTGAGTGATCTCAGACCAGAAGTGTGTGTTGATATCAAGCAAGCTACCTGCTCAACAGGCTGTACCAAAGATTCTAGGCAAAAGCATTAAGCAGAACTGCAGGAACAGTATGTTAAAATAGTCAGTGTCTATATATTGTGAGTTTTGTCTAAGACACTGTTGTAGTGTGGGTGTTATTATAGTTCTGTAGCTAGCTGTTTTGACCTTATATTCAGAACTGATTGTCTAATGAGTTCTCTTCTGTGTTTGTGTGCCAAGAGATTGTGCATACTTCAAGAAGTTATTTTTTTCCTTACTTCATTTTTCAATTTCTTCACACAGTCAAAGTAAGATACATTGATAACGAGGAATAGTACACCAATTAAGTAGAAATAGTAACACTATACTAGTGATCCAATTTATTGGCGTAGGAAGTAGACACATAAGTGTTTTCAAGCTTTCACACATCAACCAGATGGCTTTTTCAAGGAAGTTAAACAGAAACTGCATACTGAAAAATAGAACACATTAACAATTTGAATGCAGGAACTTGCATGTTTTCATGGGTTTTTCAGATCCTGCTGCCGATGGTCTGTTTCAGCAGGACAATGCGCAACCTCACCGGGCTGCAACCACCCAGGCATGGCTCGAGGAACATTCACCTGAATTTGGAACCATCTAGTTGTTGTCCCCAAGGTCCCCAGATTCAAACCCCATGGAAGCTCTCTGGGGAATGCCGTGGAGTGAAACATCAGATCCATGGATCCTGGACTGACATTTCAAGAGGAGTTGTGGACAATCCTGCAACAGGCATGGCTGGCATTACATCTGTAAACCCTCTGGTATCTGGTGGAGTCGTCAATGCCTCAGTGTGTGCAGGCTGTTATTCACATCAGAGGTGGACCAACACCTAACTTCCTTGAAAAAGTCATCTGGTTGATGTGGGAAAGCTTGGAAACGTTTATGTGTCTATTTCCTACGCCAATAAATCGGATCGCCAGTATTTACTATTTCTAAGATACATTGATTTATTAATTATCATGAGCAACAGTATCAAGGGCGCACCATGAGTATACCATCGACGGATGTACCACCTCACAGAGAGCAAGAGGTGGCCGACCACATGCCATTGATGACTGGAGTTGACATAGATTATCCAGGCTTGCACAGACCGGCCACTTGGCAATGGCGGCTCAAGTCACATCCAGGTTAACTATTGGAGCCCAAGCCACATCGGTGAGCAAACAGTACAGCACATGCAGCATACCCTGGGCTACGGGAGCCGACGCCTTACTTGTGTGCCATTGTTGACTGCTTGTCACTAGACATTACTCCTTGTCTTGTGCTGGGAACATTAAAACTACACCTCTGTGGAGTAGTGCCGCGTCTTGTGGTCTGATGAATCCTGTTTTGGGCTGTACCAAGCTGACAGGAGGATGCGGGTGTGGCGTTGACGACATAAGGTCATGGTTCTGTCATGAGGAGTTGGCTCTGTTGAAGGCGGTGATGACCCTGTTAAAGGCGGTGATGGCTCTGTTGAAGGCAGTGATGTGGCTGTGTTGAAGGTGGCAATGGCTCTGTTGAAGGCGGCAATGGCTCTGTTGAAGGCAACAATGGCTGTGTTGAAGGCGGTGATGGCTCTGTTGAAGTTGGTGATGGCTCTGTTGAAGGCAGTAATGGCTCTGTTGAAGGCGGTGATGACTCTGTGATGATGTGGGGAGCTTTTGCGTAGGACACATTATGTCCCCTAGTATGTCTGGAGAGGTCCTTAACCACTGTGCACTACCAGCATGTGCTGGCCGATCATCTACATGTTTTCACGGGTTTTTCACATCCTGCAGCCGATGTTCTGTTTCAGCAGAATGATGCGCAACCCCACCGGGCCGCAACTACCCAGGCATGGCTTGAGGAACACTCATCTGAATTTGGAACTATCTAGTTGTTCTCAAGGTCCCCAGATTCAAACCCCGTGGAAGCTCTCTGGAATGCCGTGTAGTGGAGTGGAATGTCAGATCCATGGATCCATTTCAGGAGCATTTGTGGACCTGAAACGGATCCATGAAAAGAGGTATGGCTGGCCTTACCTCCAAAAACCCTCTGGCATCTGTTGGAGTCATCAATGTCTTGGTGTGTGCAAGCTGTTATTCATGCTAGAGGTATCAACACGATATTAGGTAGGTATCTCTAATATTTAGTCGTTTGAATGTATTTCACTATAAGTATTGATATGATGTTACAGTAATATTGTCTACCCAGTGTTGCACACGTTGGATTCAGTCAAACAACATTCTCAGAAGCTTTAAAGAAAACGAGTTGTTTAGGTTAACATGTTTATTTTAGCTATTAAGAGTGACAGGCTTTTGTAAAATTTATCTGGTCCCACCATTTCCATGTAATTTGAGTAAGGAATCTATACAGGATAAAATATTTTAAAACTAATTTTAACCAGATTGTCTTCCTTCTTCTTTGCAGCTCCATAAATCAGCACTTGTTGAGGACTTATGCAGGCTTGGTGTAATATAAATTTGTCTCAGCAGGTATGAAGCCAAAAATGAACATGTTTCAAGGATACTAGTCTAATTTTACTTCAGTGTGGCATGAGTTCTTATTAAAACTGATAAGGGCTCATGTGAAACACTGCTAATTTAAAATGTTTGATAACGTTAGGGCATCAATGTGACGTGTGTTGACACCGCATGGTGTATAAATATACATAACAAAATGTTTTCCCCAGTTAACTTTAGTTTCATAAGGTGTGGAAGTACGTGGTTTTATAAATAGTTTTAGAATTAGGAAGACGTTCTTAAGTTGATAATAATGCATTTTTTTAAAGAATTAGTTTTTGAAGTTTTTGTGTATGTTTAAGCTATTGTACATGATTAGGGTTACCCCTGAGCTGGCAGGACATTCAGGTTGAATGTGCATTTGAAGTGTTGGTTTGTTTTGAGGTACAGCAAAGGAGTGTTACATTAAGCAAGTTGTACATTTCTGTGTGTCTCAGTTTGGTTAAAGAATTTAACTAGCATGTTTGTATTAAACCAAGTTGCTTTAATATGTGTTATAGTAAACGACTTGCTTTAATAGTCAAACTTACATTTAATGAGAGTACTGTGAATGATTATACTCTACTGACAGTTGTACATCTACTTCAATGATTGTTCGTTAAAAGTAAAAAAAAAAAAAAACTGTTCAAGAATAGTCATCACACAGTTCCTGTGTTTTGAAAAATAAAAACCACTCTTGTGTTCTAAGCTGACTTAAAATGCATTGTCTTTCTGTAGTTCCATTATGATAAAATTTGGTTGAAAATGATAAAATTTAATTCTGTCAGTACTTGATTTTTTTAAAGATTGCTTTCAAAGAGCATAAATTAAAGTGTCGAACAATGTACAAGTACATTACATTTATTTTTCATTTGCTTATGTAAGTATAAATATTCGTTATCTCTTGATTCTTTGGATTTTTTAAAAGGTCCCAGAATACCTCACAAAGCATCCACTTTTAAAAAATCTGTGGGTCCCTAGGACCCAGCTTGATAACAATGCAATGCCAGCTCTGCTATTTGGAAGGTTTTTTTCTCTGATGCATTCTTTGTTTTACTACAAGAGTATTTAAATCAGAATGTGAATCACATAGTGTGTGGTAAATGTGTTATGAAATGTGTACAATTTTTATTTATATATTTATTACATTTTTAAAAACATTGCAGTTGATTGTTTAAATTAAAGAATACATTTTTAGGCAAACACAGATAATGATGGCCAATTGTTCGATCCCAGGCAGGTACGAACGCTGGAACCACTAAATATCCGCAGTGCACCGGATGGGCACGTGAAGCCATCAGGTTCCGGGTACTGGCCCCCGGTAATAAATAAGGGCTTCTTCTTCAGCCCTTTTCTACCTCGCTTCCATGTCACTTTCCTATCCGGCACTCTAGCCCAAATCTCCTAGCTTCCTATTTCTAAGGGTTGTTTAAGACCTGGGGTCAGACACTCCCTTTGTAAAATCCTCTTCATTATCATATGATCTGGTCTAATGATGGCAAATAAGCTGATATATTTTTAGGTAAACCCAGGCAAGACCAGCCGGCTCCTGTGCTAGCATAATTATGTGGTAAGGCAAGCAAAAGAGTTATCTCAAGGAAAAGGCATCTTAACAGCATCAAATCACAAACATGGGAAATAGCCTTAATGAAAGTGCTACAAGAACAGCACAGTGAAGACAGGGTTTCCTCACAACCTGGAATTCTCACGGAATTTGAAAATGGTTTTATAAACAAGTGAAAACTCAGGGAAAATTACATTTCTTCATAAAAATTGAAGAATTCTTTTTATTTTACCCAAAACTTCTTTTTTCTTCCTTTTTTTTCAGTTTTCAGACTTTTGTTTGCAATTACTGCTTGCATAAATTTGCTGGATCTTACTTTTAGTGCATTACATTATTTCTTAATTCCCTAAAAAAATTAGTAAAACTAAAGTTTTAAAATTGCCTGTTATTAAGATTTTTTGGTTTCTGCAGACAATGTGATTTGTGTCTTGTAAAATGGAGCAGTTAAGCACATTGGCCTGAAACACATCGCAAAAGAACCAACCAGCCAGTGGATTACTGAGAGAATCCCTGTTGATTGGTTCTCTTGCAACATGTTTATCTGAACAGGAGCCAATTCATAGTCATCATTAAGTTTAGTTGCATTGTGCTGTAGAAAAAGGGAAAACTGCAACTAATTAAATGACTGATTTTTCCTTACATATGAACTGTTCCTATATGAATGTATTAACAGATTCTACATGTGCTTGTAGCACTCAGGATAACAAAAGATCATGGCATTGTGGTACCAAAAAAATGTGCCTCATGTATTTAGTTGTTATTAATGAAAAGCAGGCAATTTTATAAAACAAATATGTCACTTAAATATTTACAGATGTGTGCTTTCATGAGAAGCTCAATAACAGAAGGAAATGCCTCATTTCAACATAGTTCAGGTTGCTGCTCAGGAAAATTCCTGAAAACCACCTGGAAAACCTTGGGAAGTTGAGGAATTTTTTTTTTTTTTTTTTTTTTTTTTTAACTTTTGAGCATGAGAACCCTGAAAATTTATGCATTGTTTTCAGCTCATCTTCCATTGCGGCTGTCTTTTTTTATCTTAAACTGCTGTACTTTTATTATAAATGTGAAGTCCAAACACACAATTCACCATATTGTTGTGATGTTTAAAGTTTTCTGTTATTTTTAAGAGTCATGAAAATATTCATTCATTAAAAATACTTCTTCTTAGCCTGTTGGTACCCATTGCAGGATATTGGCCTCCCCAGTCTTTTCCAACTTCTTCAATCTTTAGCCTTAATCCACCATTTAGCACCTCTACATTTCTGAAGGTCATCATCACTCCATCTTGTTCTCTGGAGCCCCCTTCGTCTCTTTCGATCTCTCGGTTGCCATTCTGTTATTTAATCATATTCATCTTTCTGTCTTCCAACATGTCCAGCCTAGCTGCACTTTGATTCTTTTATTATTTTTATAATATCTATTATTCTTGTTCTTTTTCTTATAAGTTCATTTCTAACTGTCACTTCTTGTTATTCCCAACATTCTTTTCTCTAACTGATACTCTTATTTTTTCACATTGTCGTTCTGTGATACTCAATGTTTCGCTTCCATAAGTAAATACAGGGTTAATACATGCATTGAAGATTTTTCTTTTTAAACACAATGTAAGATCACCAGTTAAATAGTCTTTAAAGTCTCCAAAAGGCTCTATTACCTTGGATAATTCTTCTATTGATTTCTCTTTCTTGTCTTTCTTTAAAACTGATTACTTGACCTAAATAAATGTATTCATCTACTTTTTTTATTTCTTTTTCCTTCTATCGAAATATTTTCTGTATCCTTTTCTGTATTGTTCATATACTTAGATTTTGCTGTGTTTATTGTCAGACCTTTTTAAAGACTTTTTTTGTCCATAAATCCTCTATCATATTTGCATTTCACTATTGCTAGTTGTAATGATGACTATGTCATCAGCAAATCTTAAGTGATTTAGGTACCTTCCATTTATGTTTAATACTTTTTCATCCCAGTTTAAATTTCTAAAAATATCTTCCAATGTAGAGTTAAATAATTTTGGAGATTTGAAAATATTTATAGCACACTAATTACCGTAATT
Source organism: Macrothele yani (assembly GCA_039090855.1). Classification (NCBI taxonomy): domain Eukaryota; kingdom Metazoa; phylum Arthropoda; class Arachnida; order Araneae; family Macrothelidae; genus Macrothele; species Macrothele yani. The sequence goes on from CM076997.1 coordinate 128,647,530, forward strand.
TCGGGTAAATAAGCTGCACTGGTGTATACGCCGCAGTGATAAAAAAAAAAAAGGGGGCGGAATGAAAAAAATGTCACCAGAAACGCCGCACCTCCGCATACGCTGCAGCTTCGCAGTAAGGTGGGGAGTACCACTGCGGAATCTTGAAAACATTACATAGATAAAAATATAGTACCTGATCTTTCAAATAATAAATAAAAATATCAGTTAAACAAGATTCAATCTTGAGTATAACACTCACCGTACTACCTATTTTATAAAAATTTACTCGAAGAATTCAGAAGGCGCTTAAACCAATTATAAAACATTTATACCTCAAGAACTTAAAAAATATACACACAATATCCTGAAAATATATGGTACACATAGTTTTTCAATCAAATCCATCAAAATCGGAAACTTCACCGTCCGAATTAAAAAAGTTTTAAAAGCTCATCATCTAAAAAAACTTCGAGGTCGTCCACATCATTTTCGCCGTCTTCTGGCGTTTCACCGCAGTTTTTAGAAGTAATGTTTGCTTCAGTGAAGCCCGAAATAATCATCGAAGTTCTGATGTTTTACCAGGATTCGGAAAAACATATTTATTTACCGTTAGCTTAAAACTAGAAGTATGACTTCTGCGTTGCGTCAATTTACTTTCTGTGGTAACGTAGAACTACGTGAACTCTAGAAAAGGTGATTTGGCGAACTGAATGCAACAAACGCACACGTCACTGAAAAATTTTGCACGTGCTGTCCTTGCGTTAGCCTCGTAGCGAAGCTAACGACATCATGAGTTCAAAGATAGTTACTGTAGTTGCTCGGAGCATGAAACAAGGGCGATTCCCTGCGAAGTTTCCTGCCAGCATGGAGATTTTTTTCCAAGTTTTATCGGAGTCATCTCTCTCTCTTATCTGTCTTGACTTCAATCCTATAACCTATTATTGTCATGTCTTGTTTTAAGAGGTGGCGGGTGGAATTTATTGCACGTGGCTGTAACATCGTTATTCTATTCCTACTCTATTGAGATATCTTTCCGCGGGAAAAAGAATGGAACAAACCAAAACGTTTTTTGTTACATAATTTAGCTCTGCCAAAAAAAAAAAAAAAAAAGCTGTATACTCAGATTTTTTTCCAAGTTTTATCGGAGTCATCTCTCTCTTACCTGTCTGACTTCAATCCTATAACCTATTATTGTCATGTCTTGTTTTAAGAGGTGGCGGGTGGAATTTATTGCACGTGGCTGTAACATCGTTATTCTATTCCTACTCTATTGAAATATCTTTCCGGAAAAAAATGGAACAAACCAAAACGTTTTTTGTTACATAATTTCGCTCTGCCAAAAAAAAAAAAAAAAAAAGCTGTATACTCAGATTTTTTTCCAAGTTTTATCGGAGTCATCTCTCTCTTACCTGTCTGACTTCAATCCTATAACCTATTATTGTCATGTCTTGTTTTAAGAGGTGGCGGGTGGAATTTATTGCACGTGGCTGTAACATCTTTATTCTATCCCTACTCTATTGAGATATCTTTCCGCGGGAAAAAGAATGGAACAAACCAAAACGTTTTTTGTTACATAATTTCGCTCTGCCAAAAAAAAAAAAAAAAAAAAGCTGTATACTCAGATTTTTTTCCAAGTTTTATCGGAGTCATCTCTCTCTTACCTGTCTGACTTCAATCCTATAACCTATTATTGTCATGTCTTGTTTTAAGAGGTGGCGGGTGGAATTTATTGCACGTGGCTGTAACATCTTTATTCTATCCCTACTCTATTGAGATATCTTTCCGCGGGAAAAAGAATGGAACAAACCAAAACGTTTTTTGTTACATAATTTCGCTCTGCCAAAAAAAAAAAAAAAAAAAAAAAAAAAAATGTGTACGCTGCCATGGTGAATAAGAAGCGCGGGCCGAAAATATTATTTTGAACTCATATACACCGCAGCTTATCTACCCGAAATTATGGTACTCCAAAGATTTGATTATTAAAAAAACTCACTCATTTTGCTGATTTTTTTTTGTAACAATCAAAAATCATGCCAAATTGAAATTATAGCTTGATTTATATATATACTACTACCTATTTTTGTGAATATATTTTTGTGTTTTACTTAAATTGAAATTATAGCTTGATTTATATATATACTGATGAGCTATTACATTATGACCACCTACATAATAAGCTGTAAAACCCCTTTATCCCACAAAACAGTGGCCACTCAGTGCAGCGTTGATTCAATGAGGTGGTGATAGGTATCCTGGGGTAAATGGTAGCATAATGTCAACAGCAGGGTCCTCCAGTTCCTGTACATTTCGGGGTGGTGGCGATTTAGCGCGAGCCCGCTTTTCCAAGTCGAACCACAAATGTTCCATTGGGTTCATGTCAGCTGAGTTTGGAGGCCAGAGCATTAACAGAAAGTCACCAGCATGTTCCTATTAATGTACCAGCATTTCACATTTAAAATGGGTCTTCTCGCGCTTACAATAAAAGCTGTGATCTTGAAACCTTTAATCGATTAAATATGTTACCTATACAAATGTGTTGCCGCCATTTCATTCCTCTACAACTATTTTTTCGTGGTGTTGGGATTTTTTTCCGTCAGTGTATATAGAAAATTGTGGCAGTGTGGCATGTTGCATTATCCTGTTGGTAATGGCCCTTAACCAGCAGGGAACACGGTTGCCATGAATGGGTGAACTTGGTCAACAACTATGTTCAGATACCTGACAGCTGTCAGGGATTGTGCTATTGGGATAATGGGGCCGAAAGTGTCCCAAGAAAACCTCACTCGCAGCATAACACCGCAGCTGCCGGCCTGTTTCCACCCAACAGTGCATCTAGGTGCCATAGCCTCCATTAGTAATTGCAGTATCAGCGCTCGGCCGCCTATGTGATGTACCAGGAATCTTGATTCGTCAGACCAGGCCACTTTCTTCCAATCATCTGTGGTCTAATCTCGATGATCTTGGGCCCATTTCATGTGTTGTTGGCGATGACATGCAGTAAGCATGGGGGGACCCTGCTGGGTCTTCAGCTGCACAGGCCCATGCACAGAAGTCTGCAATGAGCTGTGTGCTGTGACATATTGCCCTGATTGCCACAGTTGTAGCTGTGGGTGATTTGCCTCATCGTGGCCCTGTGGTTGCTGTGAATAATGCGCGACAGTCTCCACTCCCTCAGGTATCAATGAACAGCGGATGGCACACGGCTGGACGACGTTTCGTTGTTTGGCCATCAGTACACCACTTTTGATACGTACTCACTACAGCGGCATGTGAGCAACCCACAAGCTGCGCCGTTTCTGAGAACATAGTTCCGAGGCCCCGTGGCATCACAATTTGTCCTTTATCAAACTCCGGTACATCAGCGGCTTTTCCCATTCTAACTCCGAACACTACTAACTGAAAGCCAGTCTTTGTGTTGTATATATACTGCTCTGTGAACTTCACCTGTGCCTCCGTTCAGTCTCCAGGCATGCTCATTTCTCTGGGCTGGGGGTGGTCATAATGTAATGTCTCATCGGTGTGTACTACTTCCTATTTTTGTGTATATACTTTTATGTTTTACTGAATTGCAATAACTTTTTTCGTAATTTTGTTTTTCTGTTTTAACATAAAGGTATAATACGTAACCTTGTCCAGGCTGTCTCTTTTGGGTGTGTGAAAATGGCTCATGAAGATGTGCCCTTTTTCAGGCATTATTTTGTGAAGAAAAAAATGTTGTGTAGCTGCAGTTTAAAAGTAAGTATTTTGCTTTTCAGTGTGATAACTTAAAAATTAATGGAAAACTATTTTGTGATATTTGTCTACACCTGCAAATAATAAGTGCTTTAGTAATACATGCTCATACACACTCAGTATATTTTATAACGAGAAATTAGGTTATCCGAATTCAAGTAATCAGCTACTGTTCACAAATTCCAAGAACAAACTAACTCGTAGAACTGCCCTTTTCAAGAGAGCATCAGCTATATTTTGGAAATGGCTTTCTGGTATCAGATAACAACCAGAGTAAATCCACAGTAGTCTGACTGTGCTCTTGACGCCACTAGACCTAATTAGATTCATTAGATTTGAAGGTAGAAGCAACTCATAAAATGTAATACAAGAAATAAAACAAACCTTAAAGTTTACAACTGTAGCTTGAAGACCGAACTGATGCCATTAGACTGCATTGCATTCGAAGGTCGGGGCAACTCATAAACAATACCTTGAAATGTACTACCCAAGCCTGAAGACAGAACCAACAACTCGAACCATGCCCTGTGTAGAATAAGCAATGATATTGGTTAGTAGCTAGTTGTGGTTAAGCATAATGGCTGAACAGAAAAAAAATACTCTAGTAAATATGTTTCCATTTTTATTAGAGTCCTTGTTTTTCCATTGTTATTATATTGAAATTATGGTGGAGTATGCTTTGCATTGTGATTTCTGTGTAGTGTATCCATTCCATACTGTGCATTGTAGTTTATTTATTTATTTTTGATTTTGAGAATAGCCAAGGGTGCTTGATTTTAATATTCTAGTGTAATCCACAGTGGGTGGCTTATGTTATCTGAATGATATAGTGGAGTAAAATTTTCAAATTTTCTCTTTGGCCATGGCAGCTTTTATCTCATTATCATTGTGATATTTACATTTCAGTTTATGGACATGGAATTTTTATCTCATTATCATTGTGAGATTTACATTTCAGTTTAATGCACAGTGGCCATATGTGCTGTGTAAATGATGTAGTAGAATGATGAGAAGGATTCCAAAGCTACTTAAGTGTTCCAAACATTTTAAACTGTTGAACACTTTGTGTTTTTTGTTTCAATAATTTTTTTAATTAATTCAGGCATATTTTCAAAGCAGATGCCACTCTCCTTCAGGTCTTCATTGATGCTAAGTACAAAAATAAACATCATGGAGGATCTGATAGTGAAGTGGTATCTACTTTGAAATTTAGCCTGTGGTAATTAAAAGAAACAAAAAAAAAACTGTAGAAAAAACCCTATAAAAGTATTCTATAACCAATCAAAGAATAATTTTTTTGGTGTGGTACTTTGCTGAGGTACAGTGGCTGTATATGTTGCGTAAATGATATAATGGAATAATGAAGGATTCCATGGCTACAATAGTGTTTTAGATATTGTTAGGTATCAGTGGATGAAATATGGGATTACACCATTGTACAATATAAATTATGAAGTTGTGAATCTGTTAATTGGTGTAAATATGACATGAATGGTAAGTCAGATAATATCCGAAAACTTGAAAATTTTGTCATCCTGGAGCTGGTTGCTTCAACTAGCGAATCCTGTAATGGTTCTATTCAAATTAATCGGAAACTTGAGACTTGGTCGTTCTGGGTGGTGATGTGGTTAGCATACTCCGGCACTATCTGGGAGATGCAGGTTTGATTCCAGCTCCAGGATGATGAAATTTTAAAGTTTTCAGATATTATCTGACTTACCATGTCATATTTATACCAATGAACAGATTCATAGCTTCAAAATTTGTAGTTTCTAGGTTTTTGTTTCTACAGTTTTTTTAAATTAAATTTTCAAAGTAGATACCACTCCTTCATCAGGTCTTTCTTGATGAAGGAGTGGCATCAACAAAAGTAAACATCACAAAAGACCTGATTTGTGTTCTGTAACCAAATATTAGCACCATAGTTCCCTTATTATTCAAGAAGAGCAGCATACCAGAACAGAGTAATAGAAATGCAGGGTTGGTAGAATTTCACTAGACTGGTTAAACTGGAAAAGAAATGGAAAAGCACACTCTCACAGAAATATTTTGTCATTGCTGTTTTTAAAATCTTTCTGGTAGAAGTTGATCTGGATAAAATGCAACAAAATTTACAATTTACTTCAGTATGCTTTTTTGTATTTCATTATTATTATTATTATTATTCCACGCACTCTCCATAGGTCATTTTGAGAGTTATACTTTACAGCCCCAAATTAAAAAAAATCTGTGCAAGAATCTTTCATTCTTTTGTCAGATTGGTTCTGAGCTGCATTACACACTAGATTCACTGTATGGGTCATTCATTCCATGTCAATTTATTACAAAAAAAAAAAAAAAAGCATTTTCACATTGACACAAATAGAAATAGAATTTAATGAGGTTCAGTACATTTGCAAAGCTTATGAAGAAATGGATTAATGCCACAGTATAAGCCTCTTTCTCTTTTGATTTCTGAAATATGCTACTACAGTCCACTCTCAATAAGTCTGATCAGGAAGGGGAGTGTAAAAAAAGTTTGAGTTATACAGAAAGCCAAAATTTACTTAAACTTAATTACATTGTTTAACCTCATCTTTAAATGTTCATTTATTTTATAATTTTAACTGTATTTTTTAAGTGGAAATATTTTTAAATGTATTCAAAATATGGGTTCATCACAAGACAATAGAATAGAAATAAATATACTAAATTACCTCTGGTTACTGTTTAAAGAAATCTGTTAATAGGGTCTGTCATTTATTTATTGTCCTTTCATGTTCAATAACAGTTTTTTGCTGTGAAATTGCTTTAAAAGTTTCATCACTTGTTTCTAAAATGTTTATTGTTGCTTGTGCTCCTTTTCCCATAACTTGCAGTAATTGGGGCACTCTCCTCTGGTTTATCTTCATCATCTGTCTAGGGATTTAAATGGGTTACATATATTCATGTAACCCAATTAAATCCTCGACAGATGACAGAGATAAGCCAGAGTTATATGTTCATCCCTTAAATCTCCTCAGACCTCTACTTCAGTATGCAATTCGTGTATATCTTCCATGCATGGAAAATATACGTTATATGTGGCTCAGATATTCAATATTATTGATATAATATATCTATATTTTCTATTACTCACGTCAAATTTTGTAGCAGTGAGCTTGGTGATTCACAGTTATGTAATGGTATTTAAAACGTAACAACAATGCTGCAAGGTAAAAGATGTTACTTACTTTACACTCGTTCTGCAGTCTTTCCATTGTTTACTACCACAAGTAAGAAAAATTGCATCGGCTGTCAGTTCCTTTAAAAATTGCGTAATCTTCCATGTTATCTGCTGCGGTCCAAATGCAGAACGATCTCACTTCACGGTTTTTATCAATGTATGATAATCTCAATGCAGACTCTAATAGAGCTAACCAAGTCTGCATTGAGATTATCATACATTGATAAAAATCGTGAAGTGAGATCGTTCTGCATTTGGACCGCAGCAGATAACATGGAAGATTACGCAATTTTTTTAAAGGAACTGACAGCCGACGCCATTTTGTCGACTTGCGGTAGTAAACAATGGAACGACTGTAGAACGAGTGTTAAAGTAAGTAACATCTTTTACCTTGCAGCATTGTTGTTACGTTTTATATACCATTACATAACTGTGCATCAACGAGCTCACAGCTACAAAATTTGATGTGAGTAATAGAAAATGTAGATATATTATATCAATAATATTGAATACTCTACTTCAGTGTCGATATTTGCATACACTTGAAATTTTTTTTTTCATTTAATTTGAAATAGTGCAAATCTATGCTCCATTCTTCATCAGATTCATATTCTGCCAAGTCTTCACGAGAGATTTCTTTTTCATCATCATAAGCTAAACAGTTACATTTCCTAAAACTGTTTTTAATTGTATTTTTTGTCACTTCTCTCCATGAACACCAGCCATTCTCATCGCTTGTAAGAAGTCGAATGATGTCTTATGATCATCCTTGATATTAGCGGTGCATTTTTAACAATTGTTTTATAATAAAGGGCCATGAAGTTTTGGATGATTCCTTGGTATATAAAGGTTACAGTTCTGATGTTGTGTTGGCTGATAAAATCCGAACTTTTGCAGGTTTCATTTGAGGAATGTATCCATGCATAGGGCAGTTATCAATGAAGAGAATAACTTTACATCTCTGCAGCAACATAATTTTTTTTTCTTGTCAAACGTTTTTAGCCAGTTTTCAAAAATCGTGTTCATTACCTAGGCCTTTTTATTTGATTGATAATCAATGGGTAGAGATTTTAACTGCAGAAAAATATCCAAGTTTTTTTAAATTGGCTTATCAGTAGTGTAATTAAGTCTTTCAGATTCACTTATGCTAATTGCTAAAAATAAAGTTACATGATCATTCCTTTGCTTCCCACCATGAGCTGTTTAACCTTTCAAAGATATATTATTGTCAAGCAAACACTTAAACAAATAGTCCCATTTCATCAGCATTGAAATCATCATTAGTGCCATAATCTTTTAAAATGGAAGGCAATTTCTTAAGCCATTCAGAACAGGTCTGAATGGCTTAAGAAATATCATGGTAGTACTTCTCCACAAAGCTTATGATATTTGATATCTTGATGTTTTTTTGGAATTTCAAAACTGCTTGTTTCGAAATAACTATGAGCTATTTGCTTATCAGAGACTCGATTGTGATGGATTCTCCCAGTAACACTTTATCTTTACACTGAATAACCCATTTCATCAAGCATTCTTTGATATGCAAATACTCTGCACATTTCATTCTTTTCTTTCCTTTTCACCTTGGCTTCCCTTTGCATTTTAAAGTCACCTCTTTAGTCATTGGAATAGCATATAGTATACTACTTGGTTTATCAAAATCTTTTGCAATTTTTTTCTTGCTGCTGACTTTTAACGACTTCAATTACCTCAACTTTATCAATGATCAACAATGTGTTCAGCTTGCTTTTTGAAGCCATACATTTAGAAAAAGAAAAGTTAACAAAACATTTCTTGAAATTGTTCAGAGCAAGAGCACACAACACAATTTAATTTGATGCTGAACACCATCTGTCTGTTAAGTTGAATGACAAGAGGTACAATTTGACTTCTTATAATGAAAGTTAAAGGCATGCAGCAGGGAGTTGTAGTCTGTCTCTGGGTTATAAAGGTGACAGGATTAGTTTCTTCCCTTTTTTCAAGGTTAAAGAGATCAGTGTGAATGCTTTCCTCCATTGATTGTTGTTGTCAGGGAATTTACATAATCTTTATGACATTTGCAGTTTGGGGCCTATTTTGGGGCTGTCCTTTGCTTTGTGATGAGAATTTTTTTTTTTTTTTTGAATTATCAATAAAGAAAAAAAAAAAAAAAAAAAGAACCACCAGAAAATTTTTGATTTATTGTGAAGAGATCTATTATATGCACATAGGAGATTTGCAAAAAAATTTACCATTCGTGAGTTAACAAGAATTTCATTTTCTGAAAGTTCTAGTTATCAAGAGTCAACTGCAATATGAAAGTGAATAGAAAGCTTAATTTTAATGTTTCATATGAGCATTACAAATTTACCAACATTTTTTTCTTTCACATTTGGCCCAGAGCCTTGATATTGACATCTTTGGTAAGTGTTTCATATGGGCTTTTATATGATATGTCACATTGTATTTTTTGAAATTTTGATCTCAACAATATGACCTTTGATATCACAAAAAGGCATACTTTTAAAGTTTTCAGAAAGATATATGTTTGTATGTATTATTTTTACATTTACATTCTACAATACCTGTGAATCTCAGTTTGGGACCATTGTGGGATACAGAGATATAAAAAGCAGAAACAGCATGTTCATTTCCACTACACAAATACAAACACACACACACGAAAAGAAAAATACATTGCATGAACCCTTTTTTTTAGTAAATGTTTTCTGTATATATCCTCCACAAATGGATTTTGGTAGAAATCAGTTGCCCTTGAACATGTCTTGTTAGTAGGAATATTACAATTATTTTCACAATGCAGTAATGCATATACTTTTCATATTAAAGTTCCTTTAAAACAAATTTTTGTCCTACAATTATACCCTGTACAAATATACAAAAAGTTTGAGTTTTATGGATAATTCTGAGATTAAATATATTTGTTTTTCATGCCATAAGAGTGCATCCTGAAATGTGTGAATGGGCAGCCATGTGGACCTGAGAACAAGCCCCTCCCTTCTGGATTGACTTGTTACAGGTCATTTGGGAAAACAGAGAGACAGTGTTGGGCTCAGCTCAACTTCCTGCAGGTTGTAGTAGAGTGAAGAAGAGTTTAATGTCCAGTATTAGCCATTTTACTAATGCTTTATTTTACATATTGTTTTGAGGCAAGTAGTTTATTTCAAAAATGGAACTTTCTTAACTGAATATACTGTATGGTACAGTATATATTTTAAAGAGCACCTGTTGTAACCCATTCAATAAACCAGGTCTTTCAAAGGTATGGAAAGTTTAAGGAATATTTCTGCAGTTGGATGGTCAAGAAAAATTCCATTTTACGTGAGGAAAATATAATTTATGATAAATGCTGTAAAAAGTTGCAATCAATATCATGTCCGAAAAGTGAACAATAACCTGCATTTACCACCAGATCTTCTACTAAACAACATGAAATATATGCTGAATATGATGAGCAAAGCTCCTGTATTTCTAATTATGGAAGAGAAATGGCAATATCTACTTTAAACATAAGCTTACAGGGTATTAGAGAAACATTAACATGGGAAAAAAAAAAAAAAAAAAAAGGTTGCTGAAATGAAATATCCAAAACCTAAACTAACTTGAAAAAATTAGCAAAGCTTTAAAAACAGAAGATGAGGATTATTTCTGACAGTGATTCATTTCCAACTTTGGCTGAATTGGATATAATAACAGAATTTGGGCAACCAATTACATGGTAAAAAACCTAACCTCAAAGAGCTAAAGGAATCTTAGCCATACCCTAACCCAAGACCTGGGAAGACATTAAGTCAAGAAATCACTATTCTTATAAAAACCTTAAACCAGTGTTGAGATACGTAGACTTATACTATTAAAAAAGACTTTGTATCAATGAAGGTTGATGAACGAAAGACACGCGCAGAAAAGACTAGTACTGAGTAATCTAAATGAAGCAACAACAAGAAATTTTGATTTTGTGCCAATGTAAAAGAATAGTAGTGATAAGAAACTCACATTCGCTGTCTTTGCATGATTATTTATGAAGCAATAAAATGAGATGATACAAGCTAAAAAGATATTTACAATACTAAAATCAAGTTAAAATTGCATAAGAACTTTTGGATATGCAGGAACCAAGTAAGAACAGAGTCATGAGAGTTTATATATATATATGTACAGACAACACACTCGGTAACATAAGGTGCAAGACATGGACAGATGCAGCGTTCCAATACCCTTCGGTGATACGGAACATCATAACTCAAATTCCCTAATCATCGTGCTTCACTCGGGTTGGTTCCATTGTGTTTCCATCATTTTGGGTGAACAACATGAGCCTCGATGCTTGTGGCACATGTTGTGGTACACTATCATTGCAGCATTGTTGGCCATAGCTTAGGATATATAAACTTTCTGTCAACAGTAGAGAAGATCTTGTACTTGGGGTGACCAAAATTGATGCCTCATTCCAAGCAGGATAATATAAACCTCTATTCACTAAATATGACAGGGAGGTTGCATCTGAGCCTGTTCACACATTATATTTATATTCTTTAATCCTAGTTTGTAATGTGTGGGAAGTTGATTCGATGTACAAAAACATGGATTGTTTGGCACATGTCGGGTTCTGTAGGTTCCCCAGCTTTCGTAGGGATTTTATAAATTCTATATTTATTATTCATTTCTATGGGATCCCGGTTCTTCTTGACCAAAGAAAGGATATTCGTTGTTTCTACACCAAAGTCGATGTTATTTTTCTTTCAGAGGATTTAAATGACAAGTGTAATCCTAGAATCGTAATTCATCAAACCCACATATTTTCATTGAGAAACATTACGTTCCGAGATAATATGCTGGGCTACCCTTATTTTATTAAGAAATCCATTTACTATATACTCACTGTAGTCATGTCTCTTGGCTATAGACTTAATTATTTTAATTTTCTGTTGTCGCTGCCCATAGGTTGCCGAGTATGTGTATGACTGTAGCAGCATAAATTAGATTGCCAAGAGCTTGTACCTTATAGAGTGTGCAGAGTTCCTAGGAATCATTATAATGCTTTTTTGTAAACAGAATATCCTATGTTATGGAATAAAATTTATACCGTCTAGGCACGTTAGAAATATTTTATTTTTTGCCATAACACACTAGCGCTTTCAAAACTGTTTTATCGTTTCAGCATCAGGTGTACAAAATAAGATATAGATCCTTTCAAATACACACTATTCAAAATACTCCTTGAGGTTATAACGGTAAGTAATATATTTACGTGATGGTTATGATCAGGAACACTGAGGCGCGGGTTTGATTTAAATATCAAATTGTTGTGGAAGTTAGCTATAAAGAGCGGTTACGGTTTTTGATGAAGATGAGATATTTAACATAGCAACATGTTATAGTTTTTGTTAAGATTTCTTCGTCAGTTCATGAAAAATAGTATCTTTGTTAATAAGGTGTCTCCAAGGATGGGGTAGAATAATAGGGGATTCTTCATTACAGCAAGCGTTCGTAAATCTATGTACTACGACTGTTTCACCATATCGAAAAGACCAAACACTAGTGTATCCAGTTATAAGGGATATGTCGTCCCATAACGGAAAGAATTGTTCATCCATGCAGGCTCTGCTAATGCTGTTGAGCGACAATTGTTAGTAATAGATCGTTTGTGTTCCATGATTCTAGTACGTAAGCGCCTCTTTGTACTTCCAATGTACATGGCTCTTATGACTTCTGAGCTGGAATGTACATTTTTAGTCAATGGCACCAAGTAGATACCTGCACATGTAAGAACACTTGGGGGTCTCTGTCTTTTCTGATGTACGAAAAGATGTTCCTTGTGTTTAAACCAAGACTCAGTGAATGTCTTTGACAAGTATATTGCAATAAATTGATGACTGCTGGTATATATCGCATTGAACCGATAAACCTTTTAGGTTTCTTTTGAGAATTTAGAGATGTTTTGAAAAACATGGATTGTTTGGCACATAATGTGTCGACCAAGTTGGAATCATAACCATTGTCATGTGCTAAGGTCCTAATTCGTTTTATCTCTTCTTCCCAATAAGTATCATTAGATGTACAGATATATGCTCTTTTGATATAGGCATGAAAAGCTGACATTTTTTCATGGTACGGATGATGATGAGAGTCGTAGGGAATGATGGAAGGTAGGTATGTTGGTTTTCTATAGATGGAGAAAGACAACCTTTGAGACACAGTATTTCTATGCAGTTCAAGATCTAAGAATGGTAATGTGCCATGAAATTCCAATTTATAGGTGAACTTTATGGTTGGTAAAATAGATGACATAGATGAACAGAAAGGCTGTAATGAATTTTCATCATGAGTCCAAAAGATACATACATCATCCACATAGTGCATGTAGAGTGCTGGTTTAGGATAACTTGACTAGAAAATTTTTTCTTCTAAATCCTGAATAACTATTTCTGCTAATAAGGGGGAAATTGATGAACCCATGGGCGTACCTTGAAGTTGCTTGTAAAAAATGTCCTTACATTTAAAGTAACTGCTTTGTTGAATGAGAGTGAGAGCAGAATTAATAGATTCTATTTCATGGGGTGTATATTGTAAGAGTTGAACCAATTTTTGTTTAATCAGGCTATGTGCAAGTGGTATTGGAATGTTCGAAAACATAGATTTGATGTCTAATGATACCATAATGAAAGGTTGACCATGGGAATCAAATTGTTTGAGTCTTGAAACAGCAGCAGCTGTACTGAGGATGGAGTATTCAGAGTTTTGAATTAAGGGTTTAAGGAATTTTGCAAGTGCTATTTCTAGATTTCTAGTTGGGCTGTTTTTGCTTGATACTAATGGACGTACTGGATGTAAAGGTTTATGAAGTTTAAGTTTTCCAAAAAGACGAGGTGCACTTGTGCCCATGGGGGGATTAGATGTACTTTGTAGAAAGTCTGGCGAATGACCATGGTTTTTTAAGTGACTGAGATCTCTTATTAATTTTTCCGTAGGGTTAGTTTTGCATACAGCGTATAGGATATTATTGATGGCCTGGAGCATTCTTTCATTATAATCTGTTTGATAATAATTGAAGAAATCGTCATTCACGATAGTAATGTGACCACTACAAGACATATTCATAAGTTACGTTTATTGATGCACGAAAAATGCACAAAGACACAAAGATCACGAACAAGGTCTTCTAAAAAACAATCGCAACTAACCACTGAAACCTTTATAAACATGAGTCAGCAAAAGCTTACCCAGGTACAACAACAAGCTCTAAATAGAGGCCCGAAATTTGCTTTCTCTCCAAGAAATATTTCAACGGAACGAATTATTCCCCCAATGGAACAAATCATCAAGAACTTGCCATATAATGAACAGGAACCCCTAAGATATAAAATATCACGTGCCATTAAGAAAAATTTCTTTACTGAACAGAAACCAGCGACAGCCCACCAACAAGGATATATTCAAGAACAACATGCCTTAAACCAACTTCGAAGGAACAAAAACATAGCAATCTTATCAGCAGACAAAACTTCACAAATAATCGTCATGAACCAAACAGATTATAATGAAAGAATGCTCCAGGCCATCAATAATATCCCATACGCTGTATGCAAAATGGACCTACGAAAAAATTAATAAGAGATTTCAGTCACTTAAAAAACCATGGTCATTTGCCAGACTCTCTACAAAGTGCATGTAATCCCTCGCCGTTTTGGAAAACTTAAACTTCATAAACCTTTACATCCAGTACGCCCATTAGTATCAAGCAAAAACAGCCCAACTAGAAATCTAGAAATAGCACTTGCAAAATTCCTTAAACCCTTAATTCAAAACTCTGAATACTCCATCCGCAGTACAGCTGCTGCTGTTTCAAGACTCGAACAATTTGATTCCCATGGTCAACCTTTCATTATGGTATCATTAGACATCGAATCTATGTTTTCGAACATTCCAATACCACTTGCACATAGCCTGATTAAATAAAAATTGGTTCAACTCTTGCAATATACACCCCATGAAATAGAATCTATTAATTCTGCTCTCACTCTCATTCAACAAAGCAGTTACTTTAAATATAAGGACATTTTTTGCAAGCAACTTCAAGGCACTCTAATGGGTTCACCAATTTCCCCCTTATTAGCAGAAATAGTTATTCAGGATTTAGAAGAAAAAATTTTCCAGTCAAGTTATCCTAAACCAGCACTCTTACATGCATTATGTGGATGATGTATGTATCTTTTGGACTCATGATGAAAATTCATTACAGCCTTTCTGTTCATCTATGCCATCTATTTTACCAATCATAAAGTTCACCTATAAATTGGAATCTCATGGCACATTACCATTCTTAGATCTTGAACTGCATAAAAATACTGTGTCTCAAAGGCTGTCTTTCTCCATCTATAGAAAACCAACATACCTACCTTCCATCATTCCGAATGACTCTCATCATCATCATCCGTACCATGAAAAAATGTCAGCTTTTCATGCCTATATCAAAAGAGCATATATCTGTACATCTAATGACATTTATAGGGAAGAAAAGATAAAACGAATTAGGACCGTAGTACATGACAATGGTTATGATTCCAACTTAGTCGATACATTATGTGCCAAACAATCCATGGTTTTCAAAACATCTCTAAATTCTCAAAAGAAACCTAAAAGGTTTATCGGTTCAATGCAATATATACCAGCAGTCATCAATTTATTGCAATATACTTGCAAAAGACATTCACTGAGTCTTGGTTTAAACACAAGGAACATCTTTTCGTACATCAGAAAAGACAGAGACCCCCAAGTGTTCTTACATGTGCAGGTATCTACTTGGTGCCATTGACTAAAAATGTACATTTCAGCTCAGAAGTCATAAGAACCACGTACATTGGAAGTACAAAGAGACGTTTACATACTAGAATCATGGAACACAAACGATCAATTACTAACAATTGTCGCTCAACAGCATTAGCTAAAGCCTGCGCGGATGAACAATTCTTTCCGTTATGGGACGACATATCCCTTATAACTGGATACCCTAATGTTTGGTCTCTTCGATCTGACAAAACAGTCGTAATACATAGATTTATGAACGCTTGCTGTAATGAAGAATCCCGTATTATTCTACCCCATCCTTGGAGACACCTTATTAACGAAGAGACTATTTTTCTTGAACTGACGAAGAAATCTTAACAAAAACTATAACATGTTGCTATGTTAAATATCTCATCTTCATCAAAAACAGCAACTGCTCTTTATAGCTAACTTCTACAACAATTTGATATTTAAATCAAACCCCGCACCTCAGTGTTCCTGATCATAACCATCACGTAAATATATTACTTACCGTTATAACCTCAAGGAGTATTTTGAATAGTGTGTATTTGAAAGGATCTATATATCTTATTTTGTACACCTGATGATGAAACGATAAAACCGTTTCGAAAGCGCTAGTGTGTTATGGCGAAAAATAAAATATTCCTAACGTGCCTAGACAGTATAAATGTTATTCTATAGGCATAATCCGGCGCGTAATCAATCTCGCCGAGTGTATGACTTCATAAAAAAATCATCACATCTTACAAAGTGCATCACTTGTGGATATTTAATATCATATGTTATTTGATTCAAGGTTTTGTACAAGCAGGAATTCCAAGTAAAGTAATGAAAAGTCACTCTCAACTTCAACTGTGAAGTGCATTGTTGAAAATTGTGAGGGCATATGTTCAGCAAATGCATCCAAGTCCTTCCGGGAATACTGCCAGGAAATCAAAATATCGTCTGCATATCTTTTATAAAATGACTTGACTTTGATGATAAACATTCAACACCCTTTCTTCTAAAGCTTGCAGGACCACTTTGGCAAGCAATGCAGAGAGTGGTGAGCCCACCTTCGTTTTGATGATAAATGGTGTCATTAAATCTAAAGCAAGTATGCTTCCGAACAAGCCTCAGAGCACAACTAATGGACTGTATTTCAATAGGGGATTTCATACCTTCCATTATGAGTTTAGATTCAGTTATACTATGTGCTATGCTAATAGGTACATTGGGGTAAAGCAATTTGACATCTAGGGAGGCCATAATAAATTGGTCATTCCCAATTTGGCAAGTTTTGATTTTGTCCAATGCCTGAACTGAACTCTTGTCCGAGTAACAAGATTTTGTGGTCAGATGCACCAGGTACTTTACCAAAGCCCTTTCAAGTGGTTGCAGCGGGCTGGCATACCCTGATACCAGCAGTCTAATAGAATATCCTTCTTTGTGCAGTTTGTATCTTCCCGAAAAGGACTGGGACCTGTGGTCCACATGTTTTGTGCATAGAGTTCAAAATAGGTGCAGGAAGACTGCCATGGTTTTTTAATTTACTCACTGCAACCAATGTTGCTGCTGTAGGGTCATTCTGAACTATGGTGTGGGAGATTTTATCCAGGACTTCCATCATTTTGCAATCATAATCTTCTTTATCAAGGATGACCAATTGAGTAGTACATACATACATATCACTAAGCTGCTCTCTGAGATTCAGAGTTTAGCTTCAAAATGAAATACAAACTACCAGATAATTTTTACTTATTGCTGCTGTATCAAACTTCTTCATTTACAGCGATCTTGACATACAACTCAAGCTTCACCGACATCCATTACATGCCATACAGAAGTTCTATACCTCATACTCATAATTTTTTTCTCATGCAGACACTCCTGAATCTGATCCTTCCATGACTTCCTTGGTCTTCCTCTGTCTTTCCTTCCTTCCACTTAGGCCAAAAAGATTTTCTTATTAAGCATCTCATCACTCATTCTTTCAACATGGCCAAACCACCAAAGCATATTAGTCTCCACCTTGCTAATAACATTTTGCTTCACATCACTCAACTGCAACACATCTTCATTCCTCACACAATCAGACCGTGCCTTGTCACAAAACCCCCCATAAGTTACGCATTTCTCCAGCACACAAACAACTCCTGTGTTTCTTTTGCAGTACCCAAGTTTCACTGCCATACATCAGAGTAGGAGCAATTACACTCTCATACACAGCCATACGGGACTCTCTAGAGAACCCATCTTCCTGTGTAAACCTCCCAGATCAGCCATGACTTTTAATGAAGAATTCACTCACCTACTAATTTCACCATCCAATTTGTTCTATTTGTCAAACATACTTCCTAAATACACAAACTCACTCACCTGGTCAATCACTGTGCCATTTACACTTACATTACATTCAGTGCTACCAGTTCCTCTCTCAAGAACCATAACTTTGGTTTTTCCCTTATTTATACTCAGTTTGAATTTCATGCAAATTTCGTACATCCGGAACAACAGACTCTGCAACTCACTTTTACTCTCTGCCAACAGGACAGTGTCATCAGCACACAGCAATCTGCACACACAGATAGCACCAAGACATAAACCAGTATTATCTATTTTGGCATCATGCATGCATGCATCCATAAATAAGGTGTGTCCCAAAATAATAGAGCCACAGGAGAACGGGGATAAATAACAAAATATAATTCAATCAAGTTATTGTGCAGGAGTGCATACAAGTATTCATGCAGTGAGGCATATGTGTGCACCAAAATAAAAGTGAAATAACAAAATGTGTACCTGTTTGAGGGTTCCCAAACAAATACGTTGAACTGGGGACTGTCCCAAAAGATAGAACCACTGTCACAAATGTGTGTCAAACCAGATTTTTAATGGCCAATAAAACTTCCATTTTGCTGGATGATATCAAACACACATTTTGGCATGGAGCTCACTAGTTTCTGACACTGCTGTAGGGTAATATTGTCCCAAGCTTTCAGAATTGCACATTGAAGGTCCGTAACACTGTTGAATTGCCTCCCATGTGCATACACCTTACGTGCGACAGCTGCCCACATGTTTTCCATAGGATTCAAATCTGGACAACATGCAGGCCAGTCCATGACAGGAATTCCATTGGCAAGAAACCACTCCCAAGTCGAGTTCGCAGTGTTAGGGCGTGCATTATCCTGTTGAAACTGAGCTTCAGAGTCATTTAATGATTCAAAATACGGCACAAGATGCTCATTCAACAGCTGCTGCCAGTAGCTCACGGCATTCAAGTGTCCAGTTAGAACGGCTAATGGTGTTTTGCCACGTCCACTGAATGCTCCCCCAGATGTTTATACCTCCACCACCTTGTTGATGCTTGGAGTAACTCAATTCTCCCTTTCAAAGGTTGTGCCAATAATACTTCCACATGTCTGGACCATCCAAATCAAACTTCTTTTCATCACTCCAAATAACTTTATGCCATTTTTGAGTCCATGGCATATGATATTCAGCCCAGTTACGTCTTTTCTGTTTATGTGTTTCAGTTAGCTCAGGGTGGCACCGCATTTTCAGATGGTGGATGAATGAACACTTCTTTAGAACACGATGTACTGTCGATTTCAATATGTTTATGTCCACAGCAGATGAGACTTGCCTGATACTGGGTGTTGAGTTACTCATCCGACGCATAATTAACCTTTTCTGACGTGAAGTCAAAACTGAAGGACGGCCAGTAGATTTCTTGCTGCCGTACAATCCATTTGATGTCAAATAATGTGCAACCACATGATGGGATGATTAATACACCTTGCAATACCTGGAATGGACAGTTTATTCCGGTATAATGCATCAATTTTCTGTTGCTCGGGCACCGTCAATGACTTTCCACGGCCCATGCAACATAAACTTTTGGTTGCCGTTAACGAACTCCAACTACGCAGTTCTAACGTACTGAAACGATTGGCATTTCTTGTGCCTGCAGTTCTGCAGCAACAATCTGCTGCCTAGCTGCAGTAACATTTGCATTACATGATGGTATGCAGGAGTGGTTCTATCATTTTTGGGACACATATCTGTAACGTCAATATCTTTATTATTCTCATACTCATTTATTTGTATGGCATTTGCTACCATTTTCCGTGTACAACACCGCAACACCTATTTGAAATGCCTATCTCTGTCATATTGTCTGATTTTAACCATTGGGTCCGAAACTTTGCAGCCGTTCTAGTGGTTCTATCTTGGGACACACCTTATATTAAACAGCCATGGTGACATTACACAACCCTGCCTGACTCCTACACCAATAGAAAACCATTTTGATAAAACACCATTCACTCGTACACAGGCTCTACTGCTAGCATACATGGCTTTTACACTATTAAGTAGATTCCCAGTGACGCTATATTCATTCAATACCACCCACAAAAGGTATGCCTTCAAAGATTTAGAGAAAGCTTACTCGGTCATAAGCTTTCTCTAAATCTTTGAAGGCAGCAAAAACTTTCTTACCAACAGCCAGATACTTTTCAATCATCATGTGTAATGCAAAAATTTGGTTAGTGTGGCCTTTACCAGGCATAAAACCACTCTGAACATCACAAACTTTCTCTGATGTAAGACCCCATACTTTTTCAATAACGACTTTACCAAACACTTTCCCTGGCACACTTAATTGGCTAATTCCACGATAGTTCTTGCAGTCAGTGTGATCACCTTTTCTCTTATACAAGGGAACAATGATAGCATCCTTCCAATCCCGAGGGACCATTCCTAACTCCCAGCACAACTGGCAAATTTCAGTTAACCTATCAATTACAGAATCACCACCATATTTCAATATCTCGGCAGTTATGCCATCAACTCCAGGAGCCTTACCATTCTGAAGAGATTTTAGAGCTTTATACACTTCTTCTCTTGAGATCCCTCCTGTGCTTTCATCCTTCACTGTGCCATCATCTGCATCTGCCTCAGAATCATCTTTGTTTTCCTGATCTAATAACTCACAGAAGTATTCAACCCATCTTTCATTTAACTCATTGGGCTCCCAAATCATTTCCCTAACTCTATTCTTCACACAACTTAACACTTTATTTCCCCTATTTTTCCTGAGTCTCATGTACTTTCAGAAAGACTTCCTATCTTTCCGAAAAGCCAATTCATGCCTTTCCACCTTCTCTTTCCTATCTTTTGCCTTACTCTGGTGAAGCAGCTTAGCGGCTTCACGTTTCTTACAGCGATATTCATCCACAGAAACTCTACCTTGCAACATCCCCAAATAGGCTTCTTTCTTTCTTTTTACTGCCTCTTCAATCTCACTATTCCACCAAGCATCACCTCTGTTGTTTCCCACTATTGTGGTGCCACAGACCTCTTCAGCAGCAGTGACCCCACAGTTCTTAAAACATTCCCATTTCTTTTCTACATCCTTCTCACAAGACTTCAGCTCCTTCAGTCGTTTCCTGAGTATGTCAGAATAACGCTGATGATTTTCAGGGAGCCTTTCAACCTTTATTCTTTCCATCTTGGGCCTCTTCCTATTCCTTTTCCTCCAACCAACATTCAGTATGGGAGATTTCAATGCAAAAATAGGGCAACGGCAACAGAATGAAATTTCAGTAGGTAAATTCGGTCACGACAACAGAAACCAGCGTGGAAATACTCTCGTAGAGTTTGCAGAGGCAGAAGGCTTTTTCATCTTGAACTCCTTTTTCAAGAAAAAGCCACACAGGAAATGGACATGGAGACATCCAAATGGGACGACAAGTGAAATTGATTTTATTATGTGTAACAAAAAATTCGTCATAGAAGACTGCAGTGTGCTAAACAAGTTCAACACAGGCAGTGACCATAGATTGGTGAGATGTAAGATGCACCTCAACACTAAACTCGAACGTAGCAAGCTCATAAGACAAACAAAATGTATTGACATAACCAACCTTAAAAACACCATAATACCTTCAAATTGGAACTGAAGAACAGATTATCTGCTTTAGAAGGCCTAACATCGGAAGAAGTGGATATTTCTGAAGTTAACAGAAAAGTAACCAAAGCTCTTATGGAAACAGCAACAAAATTAGCTGGGTCTAAGAACAAATTGCATGTGAACAAATTATCAGGAAAAACCAAAATGTTGATGCAAAAAAGAAGAGTGATGAGGACAACTAAAGAAGATGTGACTTCCAAAGTGGAATATATAGAGCTATGCAAGACAGTACGAAAAAGTATCACTGAAGACGTAAGGAAATTCAACTGTGAACTAGTAAGGAAAGCAATTGAAAACAACCAAAGCCTAAAGATAGCAAAGGGACATCTCAGTAAGGAAAAAAAAAACAGATTATGGCACTGAGAAAAGAAGATGGTTCTGTAACAAGAAATAGAGGCAAAATTTTGACAAGAGTGAAAGATTTCTACTCCAAATTATATGAAAGGGATGATACATGTACTCCAGACATCATGAAAGGTACCAGTACCAGAGTTCTTCCAGTCCTTCCAGCAGAAGTTGCACATGCAATCAAGAACATGAAGCGAGGAAAAGCTCCAGGAGAAGATGGAATTACTGTAGACATCATACAAGAAGCAAGTGGAGAAATCGAAACAGTACTCGCCCAAATTTTCACTCGATGCCTTAATGAAGGGAAAATTCCTGAGGATTGGAACAACACTACAATGATCTTGCTACATAAAAAAGGTGACATTGAGGATCTCAGGAACTACAGACCTATCAGCCTCCTATCAGTGGTTTATAAAATCTTCACTAAAGTTCTTTCACACCGCTTAAAGGTGACACTGGACATGGCTCAACCGAGAGAACAAGCTGGATTCAGGAGTGGCTACAGCACAATAGATCATATCCACATACTGAGAGAACTGATTGAAAGAGCGAGGGAATATGAACTTCCATTGTGCATGGCTTTTATTGATTATGAAAAAGCCTTTGATTCGGTGAAACCATCAGCAGTTGCAATGGCTCTGAAATCCTGCGGTATTGAAGTGCATACATTAATATTATTAATAACATCTATGAAAATGCAAGTGCAAAGATTCGGCTGTTTGAAAATACAACACACATAAAAATTGGAAAAGGAGTGAGACAAGGTGACACCATATCTCCGAAGCTCTTTAATGCCACATTGGAAAATGTCTTTCAATCACTGAACTGGGAAAACAAAGGGATAAAGATTAATGGAGATTATCTAACCCACCTTCGTTTTGCTGATGGCATAGTCATTTTTGCAACTACCCCATCAGAGCTACAGAGTATGATCCAGGAACTTGCTGACAAGAGTAAAGAAGTGGGATTAAAAATGAACTTCCAGAAGACAAAAGTGATGTACAATGCTTTTACAAGAAATGAAGATTTATCGATTGATGGAGAAAAGCTGGAGATAACAGACACGTACGTTTATCTTGGACAGCAGATATCAAGTGAGGGTTACATTGGTGAAGAAATTAATCGGCGTACAAAACTTGCCTGGAGAGTTTTTGGAAGAAACAGCATAATTTTCAAGAGCAATATGCCATTATGTCTTAAAAGAAAAGTGTTTGATCAATGCATCCTTCCAGTGCTTACGTATGGTGCAGAGACGTGGACCTTAGCTAAAAGAGACATACAAAGGCTGCAGACAACTCAAAGAAGCATGGAGAGGTGCATGCTTGGTGTAACCAGGAGAGATAAGAAGAGGAACACGTGGATCCGAAAAATGACAAGAGTGGAGGACATCATGATCAGAGTTAAATCCCTGAAATGGCAATGGGCTGGACATGCTGCCAGAAGAACAGACCATCGATGGACAGCCGAAATTTTAGATTGGATTCCAAGGGACAGGAAAAGACCCAGAAGCAGACCACATGGAAGATGGGTGGATGAAATTCGAAAGTATGCGGGAGTGACATGGAAGAGACTGGCACAAGACAGACCGTTGTGGAGGTAACTTGGGGAGACCTTCGTCCAGCAGTGGATTGATAACGTTATTATATTTGCACTTTTAAGGTATTAACCGCTTGCAAAGTGCGCATAGTTTACGTGCAATTCATAAATGAAAAAACCATTAGAAAGTACCACGTACTCACCAAAAATTATGGTAACCTCCAATGACAACACACTTCCAACATGTCATTCATCCTGATGTAACTGGGCTTCCAAGGTTAACAGACTTCTTGCTTACGCTTCTTACTTCCGGGTGTGAAACATCGTTTTTTTTTTTTTTTTTTTTAGTAAGAAGCGTAAGCAAGAAGTCTGTTAACCTTGGAAGCCCAGTTACATCACGATGAATGACGTGTTGGAAGTGTGTTGTCATTTGAGGTTACCATAATTTTTGGTGAGTACGTGGTACTTTCTAATGTTTTTTTCGGATTGATAATGGTTGACAATGATGATGATATGTATGTATATATAAAATTCTAAGTTGTGTGAAGAACAGGATCGGAGAAACAGTATGAGAGCCCAATGAGTTAAGTGAAAGATGGGGTGAATACTTCTGTGAGTTATTAGATCAAGAAAGCAAAGGTGATTCTGAGGCAGAAGCAGACTATGTCACAGTGAGAGATGGAAGTACAGGAAAAATCTCAAGAGAAGTGGTGAGTAAAGCTCTAAAATCTCTTCAGAATGGTAAGGCTCCGGAAGTCGATGACATAACTGCGGAGATGGTAAAATATGGAGGTGACTCTGTAATTGACTGGTTAACTGAAATTTGCCAGTTGTGCTGGGAGTTAGGAATGACCCCTCAGGATTAGAGGGATGCTGTCATTGTTCCCTTGTATAAGGGAAAGGGTGATCAGACTGAATGCGAACATTCATGCTATTAGTTTGCTGAGTGTTCCAGAGAAAGCATTTGAAAAGGTCGTTATTGATAAGGTACAGGGTTGTACATCAGAGAAAGTGTGGGATGTGCAGAGTGGCTTTATGTCTGGTAAGGGCTGCACTAACCAAATTTTCACATTATGTTTGATAACTGAAAAGTATCTGTTTGTTGGTAAAAGTTTTTGTTTCCTTCATAGATTTAGAGAAAGCTTATGACTGAGTAAATAGGACTCTGCTGTGGAAGGTACTAGATAAATATGGCATCACTGGGAATCTACTCAATAGTGTGAAAGCCATGTATGCTGACACATGTGTACAAATAAATGGTGTTGTATCGAAATGGTTTTCTATTGGAGCCAGAGTCAGAAGACAGGGTTGTGTAATGTCACCATGGCTGTTTAATATATTTATGGATGCATGCATGCATGTGTGATGCCAAAATGGACAATACTATGGTTTATGTATTGGTAATGTCTGTGTGTGTAGATTGCTATATGCTGATGACACAGTCTTGTTGGCAGAGAGTGAAAGTGAGTTGCAGAGTATGCAGGCCAGGGTTGGCAAGTTTCTGCCAAGGCGGTTAAAACCGGCATGGCAGAAACTAGTTTGTGCCATATAAGTGGCATTAACTGGCAGAAACCCAGAAAATAATTATGTCTTGTAATAAAAACTTACTGAAGTACCACAAATAGCATATAATGAATTACTGAAGTACCAAAAATGACATATAATGAATAGCATAGGGAAATGCATTTTAAAGTAAAACAAGTTCAGTTGCAGTGTTTACAGCATTTATTCAAAGGTTACATTGAAGTGCACATTTTCCACGAAGTAGTCGATAGCAAAAGACCAATTTTGCTGCTGTTTCCAAACCCAAACAATTTCTTAATTTATTGTGAATAAACGAAAAGCTTGAGAATATTCTTTCTAGCCCATCAGAACTTGCAGGCAATATCATCATTGTGCAAGCAAGAGTTATGTAGTCTTCATTTACAGTTGTTTTCTTTAAACTAGACCACCATGTAGAAGCTGAGACATTTTCTAAGACTTCATTGTAGTAACATGTTTGAGAAAAAGGAGCTAATTTTGCTTGAAAAGCTACGATAAGGCACAAAATTTAAGTTGATGTCATAAAGTAATTTCCTAGCACTTTCTTCTTGCTCATGTGGCAATTTAGATCCCATGTACTTAGGATAAAGCATATGAGCTGTATGTAATATATTTTAATTATTGAAATGATTTATTATTACAAATTACTATAATACTAAATTATAGTAATAAGAAATATATTTGTGATCTCTGATTTACTGTAAATTTCATTTACTAATTGATACAAAAATGGTTTAAGTACTTTTTTTAGTTTCTGCCAGTTCAAACCGGTTGTATCCAGTTCCTGCCGCCGTCACGGCAGAAACCCAACCCTGATGCTGGCCCAGATGTACAAAGTTTGCACTGTTAGTTCTGAGTTTCAATTTAAAGTACGTCAAAAAACATCCTATGTACCAATACTGATTCCGAATAACTCTAACCATCTGATAGCACAAAAAAGAAATGCTTTTTATAATTTGATAAAGAGAGCATATACACATACAAGCAAAATTGAATTTCAGAAAGAAGAATTAATGTGGATAACAACAGTTGCAAAGAAATATGGTTATTCTGAACATGTTATAAATAACTTAACAAAAAAATGTACAGCTGCGATAAACAATATGAACAAGATCACCAAGCAAAGTGGTGATAAACATTAGCAAGACCAAAAGCAATACATAGGATCTTTTCCATATATTGATAAAGTAATAGCAAGAATTAATCATGAAGCAGCAAACAATAAGAAAAATATTGGACAATCTGTAACAACAATGATAAATAATGTAAAGCAAAACATCCCTGACCTATAAAAAGAGGGAGTATATAGAATACCTTTAAAACATGGAAATAATTAAGTAAAAAAAGAGTATTATTATGGACCAACCAAAGACAGACTTAAAAAAAGAAGAAATCAACACATCAAAAATTGGAAAAAAGGAGAGAATGTTACAGCAATGATGCAGTACTGTTTTGAGGAAAATGCATAACCAAAATTTGAAGATATTCAAATCAAGAGTGGATTTAAGAATGAATGGAAGTTGAGGTACTCCGAGGCTGTTACCATAAAAAAAAATAAACACAGAGCCTGTAATAATAATGAACCAATTATCATAGCGAAACTTGGAAAGCACTGATTAAAATTGAAAGAGAATATAAAGAACAACAATAGAAAAAGAAAAATAGGACAAAAAGGAATGAAGGAAACATTAGAGAATTAAACAGCGAATAAAAGTATAGATGGCAGCACAGTATCAAAAAGGCGAGAAACTCAAGAATGTAGGGAGAGGCACGGGATTGTTCAGCCCTTTCGCATACATTGATGGACCCTATAGTGGGATCATCTAATGCACCTAGTCAGCTTACAACATCGTGCATCAGATGATAGATAGTTCTGAGGATAGCTTTGGAAAAGTTGAAAAGCTTTAATGAGAGTTTTAATGGGAGTTTGATAGTGGAATAGTGGTGATCTTAAGCATGATGTGATTTTAGACTGTTTATTGGATTTTAATGGTGAAATGTTTTTAGACTTCAAGTTTTAACTGATTGTGCAACAGCTGCATGTGAACATCGATGGAATAAGAAATGTTACCGGCATGTACATAATATGTTCTTGGCATTTAGAGTGTTGGAATCAATGTGCAATAATGTACATGAATGAGGGAATAAATCCAGATGTTTCACCTACCGATGGAGTTATAATAGGAAGAATCGCAGCATGGTTGGGATTCATCAGTGTGTCCATAAAGAAAACAAATTGACACACCAATAATGTGCTTCACATCGGCTATGGATTATAAGGTACGTAATAGTATTTAGGTCCATAAGTGAATATATTTATTTCTAGCTTTAGGAGGATTTCATAGGAATGATGGGTTTTCAAGAAAGTCCTGAATGGCTGTATATGAAAGTGTAATTGTTCCTACTCTGATGTATGACAGTGAAACCTGGGTTCTGCAGAAAAGACATAGGAGTTGTTTGTTTGCTGGGGAGATGTTACTTATGGGGGGTTTGTGGCAAGACACGCTCTCATCATTTGAAGAATGAAGATGTGTTGCAGATGTGTAATGTGAGGCAAAATGTTGTTAGTGAAGTGGAGACTAATATTCTTAGGTGATTTGGCCATGTTGAAAGAATGAGTGATGATATGCTTACCAAGAAAATTTATTCAGCCCAAGTGGCAGGAAAGAAAGATAGAGGAAGGCCAAGGAAATCATGGAGGACCAGATTCAGTAATGTCTGAATGAGAAAAAGATAATGAGCATCAAGTACAAAAGGTCTTGTGTGCTCCTTGTAATGGATGTTAATGAAAGTCCTGAATGTGTCTCCATATACAGCGATCTCGAGCTGTGTGCTGAGATTGCTGTATATGGAGACGTCTGATACAGCAACAGTGAGTTCTTTCTGTGAGAAGCTAACCTCTGAATATCAGAGAACAGCTTAGTTGTATGTATGTATGTCTGTAGATCATATCCACGTACTGAGAGAACTAATTGAAAAAGCAAGGACATTGAACTTCCATTATGCATGGCTTTTATCGATTACGAAAAGTCCTTTGATTCGGTGGAACCATCAGCAGTTACAATTGCTTTGAAATCCTGCGGTATTCAAGATGTATACATTGATATTATTAATAACATCTATGAAAATGCAAGTGCAAAGATTTGGCTATTTGAAAATACAGCACCCATAAAAATTGGAAAGGGAGTGAGACAAGGTGACACTATATCTCCCAAACTCTTTAATGCCACTTTGGAAAATGTCTTTCAATCACTGAACTGGGAAAACAAAGGGATAAAGATTAATGGAGATTGTCTAACTCACCTTCATTTTGCTGATGACATAGTCATTCTTGCAACTACCCCATCAGAGCTGCAGAGTATGATCCAGGAACTTGCTGACAAGAGTAAAGAAGTGGGATTAAAAATGAACTTTCAGAAGACAAAAGTGATGTACAATGCTTTTACAAGAGATGAAGATTTATCGATTGATGGAGAAAAGCTGGAGATAACCAATACTACATTTATATTGGACAGCAGATATCAAGTGACATTGATGAAGAAATTAATTGGCATATAAAACTTGCCTAGAGAGCTTTTGGAAGAAACTATAATTTTCAAGAGCAATATGCCATTATGTCTTAAAAGAAAAGTGTTTGATCAATGCATCCTTCCAGTGCTTACGTATGGTGCAGAGATGTGGACCTTAACTAAATGAGACACACAAAGACTGCAGACAACTCAAAGAAGCATGGAGAGGTGCATGCTTGATGTAACCAAGAGAAATAAGAAGTGGAACTCGTGGATCAGAAAAATGACAAGAGTGGAAGACATCATGATCAGAGTAAAATCGCTGAAATGGCAATGGGCTGGACATATTGCCAGAAGGACTGACCGTTGATGGACAGCAGAAATTTTAGATCGGATTCCAAGAAACAGGAAAAAAACCCAGAAGAAGACTACATGGGAGATGGGTGGATGAAATTTGAAAGTATGCGGGAGTAACATGGAGGAGATGGGCATTAGACAGATTGTTGTGGAAGAAACTTGGGGAAACCTTCGTCCAGCAGTGGATTGATAATGGTTAACAATGATGATGTATGTATGTAAAAGAAGTTTTTTCTTAGTAAGGTTTTTTATTTTTCATTTTTTGATTTTTAAAGATTTTTGGGCTTATTCCCACTTGAAGTACTTTCTTCTGGAAGGCTTTCCCTGATGTACCAAATCCATGATGGACCTCCCCCCATTAAGAAATGTCTGGCTATGCCATTGTGGAGCAATATAAGTAGATCATGGACTTTCTAAATAAAACACATCCAGTAAGCTCTACTTAACAAGCCCCATCACCACTCTTGGAACCGATATTTCACTTTTGTATTTCTCCTTTTTGTATGTGCAAATAACAATTATTCAGTTATACCATGAGAAAACATTAAGAGCAAAATTAAAATCTTGAACACCTAATTTTAGCTTTGATTTTACAATTTAAACCATGAGTTGATTATGTGCTAAATTCAGATCTTGAACTCATAGCTTTAAATGCAGTTTTACAATTTACATATATCATTATTCTCTCAAATGGAGGAAGCAATTTAACCAGTAGAGCTGTCTTTTAAATTGCATTAATTCTACTTTATTACATCCAGAAACTTAAATTATGTGAACAAATGTTGCAAACTTTATCAGCATATTTTAATTTGCATAGTTAAGTTGTGTGTAAAAGTCAACTCGTGCACATTATTGTAGTGTATGCAATTGGTAAGGTCATTAGAAATATTTCTGGAGTGCTTAAAAGTCCTTAAAATGTGCATAGTTTTTGTGGAGAAAAAGAAGGAAACCCTGCAGCAGTGTGAGGAAGAAAGTAATTTTTACAGGAGCTTTTATTTATTTTTTTGTTTTTTGTCCTATATTGTCCCAAGTATTCAGAAGTTGTATGCTTTCATACCCAGTGGAAGTAACATACGAAAAATATTATGAAAAATTTGTTCTGATTCCACAGCAGACAAGAAAGTAAAAGTAACCAAAAAACCAAAGAAGAAAAATTTGAAATGTAAGTGAGAAATGGATTTGCAACTTGCATTTATGAACACAGTTGTAGGTGGGATGCTTTCTCAGTGTGAATTGTGATGTAGAAGGAACCATGGCTAACTTTTTCCTTTCAAGTAGTCAATCTCCATGATTTTATTATCCTGAAAACACTGATGCGTTATATAAGTACTTGTGGTTTCAGTAGGCTAAAAACTTGAGTGAACAAAACTGTTTTCTGGACTATGCAGTTTAATACAAATTCAAATTTTTGAGCTTGTTTTAATGTGTTTTTTATTAATTCTTTTTAAT
The DNA here is from genome assembly GCA_039090855.1 of Macrothele yani. Taxonomy (NCBI): domain Eukaryota; kingdom Metazoa; phylum Arthropoda; class Arachnida; order Araneae; family Macrothelidae; genus Macrothele; species Macrothele yani. The sequence goes on from CM076997.1 coordinate 128,677,957, forward strand.
TTATTAATTAGTTAAAATTGCTTTGTTTTTCTGCTTTGTGATGTACTTGTTCAATAATGACACTGTGATAGTACTGCAAGCGTACTAGCATGCATATTTTTGTAATTGTATGGGGTATAATGTAAGATAAATCTTTATAAAAAATATGATAGCTCATGTAATGCCATTTTTTATATGAATATATAGACAGTTTCTATCTATAACTCAGTATCCATGAAAAAAAAATCTTTCCAATAAGCTAAAAATATTTGGCAGCAATTGATTACCATCAAAATCGATTTATTTTGTATATAATGATAAGAGAAGTTTTTTGGAAAAAAAGTGCAGTATGTACACTGCCGGACAATTGCTAAGGACGGATGACAATAGCAACGATAGCAACCATAAAATGGAAGGCAGGAAAATGTGGAAATTAGCATAAGTGCGGGATACAGTAAGACGTGTTGTGCGTATGCAAATTTTGGATTGCCGAATTTGTTCGTGACGTCAGAGCGCTGATAAGAGATATAAAGAATTTGACGTGTATTGACCGTTGTTGTTCAAACGCAAAGTGGACAGGGAAAGAATCAATTGACGAACTTGCAATTTTCAGTATGTCTTCCCGACATCACCTAGATGATTTTACGCGTGGCCGTATTATTGGCAAGATTGAAGAAGGGCGAAAAATAACAGGTGTTGCCAGGGAGTTCGACGTCAGCCACAGTGTTGTTTCAAGGCTTTGGAAATCATTTCAAACAAATGGAGAGTGTAACAAACGTCACGGGGAGGTCGTGTTCGCAATACGACCCCTGCAGAAGATCGGTACATAGTGCTATCAACAAAAAGACACCGGCGCAGCACAGCTAGTGAGGTAGCAAATCAGTTTATGGCTGCTACTGGCAAGCGGATCTCCCGAAAAACTGTCGCCAGACGTTTGCATGAAGGAGGACTATACGCCCGCCGTCCTGTTGTGTGTATCCCATTGTCCAGACGTCACCGTACCGCCCGTTTGCAATGGTGCCATCAACATCGCAATTGGACTGATAACGACTGGTCTGCTGTCCTCTTCTCAGATGACAGTAGATACAGTCTATCGTCTGAGTGTCGACGACAACTGATCTGGCGTGATAGTGGTACTGCATATTGTCCAGCAAACATACAGGAAAAGAACCGATATCCGACATGTAATGTCATGGTATGGGCTGGCATCATGATCAATGGCCGTACGTCCCTCTATGTGCTTCCAACTGGGACTATGGCTAGCCAACAATACATTAATGATGTTCTGCTACCTCATGTTCGCATGTTCCGTGGTGCTGTCGGTGATAGATTCATTTTCATGGACAACAACGCAACATGTCATCGAACAGTCGCTGTCCAGGAGTGTCTTGAGAGCAAGGATATTCAACGCCTCATATGGCCAGCACGTTCTCCAGATCGGAATCCCATTGAAAATGTGTGGGATGCTTTGGGGAGGAGTCTTGCTGGTCGCCAACGCCCTCCAATAAACAAGGACACCCTCATCCGTGCACTGACAGAGGAATGGGATAAATTACTCCAACAGCTGCTTGATAATGTTGTGCAAAGCATGACACGACGTGTGGAATCTTGCATCGCGCTCCATGGTGGCCATATCCTGTATTGACATCTTACGCCGGAACGCCTGCGGACGGTAATAGCATTTTCTTCATGTTTACGTATTCTGCACAAAATGGCTTGTTTGTCCTTTGAACACTTTCCAAAGCCTTCTGGATTTCAGAGCACAATAAATTGTCTTTCTTGTAATGTCCTGGCATTCTGACATTATTTTATTTCACTTGGCATCCAACCACACTTACTTTTTTATGCGCTATATAGCCGTTTATGATCCGTCCTTAGCAATTGTCCAGCAGTGTATAAGCAATTTTAGAATGAAATTGTGCAAACAAGCAGTTTCTTTTTAAATTTATAACTGAGTATCCCATTGTGATCTCAAATTGAGATTCACAGATGTTGTAGGGCATTAATATCACAATGACATACAGGGTGATTCAGTTAAGTGTGTACAAACTTCTGGGACAGGTAGGTTGCACAAAGACAAATCAGAATCACATGGCAGTGCCAGGTTGGAAACACCATCTTCATGTGCTAGTGTACAGAGAGGACGAGAAATGAAAGAGCAGCACATAAGAGAACAAAATGCTTTTTATTACTCACAAGACATTTGCAAAATGCATTGAGGTTACAGAAGGTGTTCAAAGTTGCGACCATGAGCTGCAACAGACGCTTGACATCGTTGGCGCATGGAATCGCATACATTTTGGAAAATTCCTGGCGTGTCTTGGACTTCCGAAGCAGCTACAGAGGTACGTGCTACAAGGTCCTCATCTCTTTCAACGGGGCTGTCGTGCACCAGTCCTTTGATGTAACCCCAGAAGAAGTAATCAAGGCATGTTAAGTCCGGCAATCCTGCAAGCCAATGAACGGGACCACCACGCCCAAATTTCATGTTTAAGTGGTGACGAACGTCATTGCTGAAATGGGCGAGGGCCCCATCGTGCTGGAACCACATTGCACGGCGCAGCGACTGAGGGACCTGTTGTTCGTTCAATAGCTCTGGCAAGTCGCATAACCTCTGATGCAGCCATGCAAACACTTGGTGGTTTGGCACTCGTCTCATCGGGTACCGTTCCTGGTACAGTCGCACTGTGGCTCGTCCATTGCAGTCCGCTGCTCCGTTTGTGAGGTGCAATATCAGCTATTTCAACGTTTGTGAACTCAGCCATCCTACTACCTCTGCGGGCGGTTTACAAATGATGGTATTCTAAAAGAAAGTATGAGCAGTTTTGCGGCCGAACAACGCCATCTACCGCATGAAGATGGCGTTTCTGACCCTGCATTGCTGTGTGATTCCAATTTGTCTTTGTGCAACCTACCCCTCCCAGAAGTTTGTACACGCTTAGCTGAATCACCCTGTATATGTTTTTTACAAATTCAGCATCTGTTTTTGAGGTAAGGAAGGTCAAAGTGTTTTACCATGAAATCAAAAACGAAAAATATATTTATATGGTACAGAGCTGCCGTTGCATCAAGCTAAGGGACCCACAGATTTTTTAAAAGTGAATACTCTGTGGGATATTATGTGTCCTTTTAAAAAATCAGGAGGTAATGAATATTTATACTTATATAAGCAAATGAAAAATAAATGTAATGTACATTGTTCAACACTTTAATTTATGCTCTTTGACAGCAATCTTTAAACAAAAATCAACTACTGATAGAATTAAATTTTACCATTTTCAACTAAATTTTACCAAAAAGGCAATGCATTTTAAGTCAGAACACCAGAGTGGTTTTTATTTTTCAAAACACAGGAACTGTGTGATGACTACTCATGATCAACTTTTTTTTTACTTTTAAGGAACAATCATCTCTGAAGTAGAGTAGAGTATAATCATTCAGAATGCTTTCATTAAATGTAAGTTTGTTTGTTTTTCGAAATTTAAATTTCAACTGTTCTAGTATTGATTAAAAGAGCTGAAAGGTTTAATAAATTAATCGGGGCATTTGTACATTTACATAATCTTATATTGTATTTTTACATAATCTTGACAGACAGTGCATTGCTGGCTGTTTTCATTTTTTCCCTAATCCTCACGAATTTGACGTTTGCCAAGTGGCATTTTAAAAAGAATACGAAATAAAATGTGGGTTCCAAGGGACGCATAGAATTTGTAATTATAGGTCCTTTTATTATTATTTGGGGGGGGGATTTATGTGCTACAGACCATCAGTGGCAGCATTGTGGCATATGTGAAACTCATGTGAGATGGCTTCCAAGGATACCAAAATCAGTGCTCCCCTTTAGAGATGAGCTCGGGTCTGGGCGGGCTCAGAATTCATTAACTACTGAAAATCTCGGGCTCGGAATTACACGTCTTGAATTTCATTACTGTAATTAATTCAACACATGTAATTCCAAGCCCGATTCAATTGCACGTGTTGAATTTCATTGTGGATTTGTTACCATGGTGGAAGGATTTTCAATTTCCTAAGCTAGCTGCCATTACAAGACAAATTTTGCTTAGCAAGACTTGCATTATGCATTGTCCAAAGCTATGGCCCAAGCAAGAATTAGTTTAAGGAGGTCTGGTATCGAAAAACTGGGAAAAAATCAGATTCCCATTTTTTGTATTTTATTAAAAAACAAGAATCTTATCTTTAAAAAGATGTTTTAATTTCCAAAATTGTGCAGTTAGAAGTATTGTTATTTATTTTTTAAATTTCCTCACTCCCGCGATTTTTGGGGTGACGTTGGTTTTTAGTGCAGCAGGTCGAGTTTTAGAGAAAAGAAGATCAAGTTGAAGCGCTGAGGCATTAGATGCAATTCTCTCTCTCTCTTTTTTCATGATGAACTTGATCTGGAAACTGCACACACACATGATAATATTGTGATTATTATACTACAGTATTAAGCGCAAAGCTTTTGTTAATGTTACAAAATGCAGAATAATCGGGTCCGGAATGCTTTTACGTTCTTTTTTTTTTTTAAATTTTGGAAATTTCCCTACACGCTTTTTTTATATTCTACTACATCACTCTAAACTATTTTTATCAATTAGCATATATGCAAATTATATTGCAAAGATTAGTTTTCTAGAGTCAAAATTTCAAACACTTGCAACTGTCTGTACGGCGTTGTACGTTATATAATGCAATTTATTCAAAATAAAAGTAAATTTAGAAATCAAAAAGAAATAACGAATGGAATTTTTTGTTTCTAAACGATTTTCTTTTCTTCAGCTTTTACCAAAATTACTGATTCCCCTGATACGGTCGAGGGGGCACGTTGATTATTTATTTATTTTCAAATCCACATTTTAGAACATTTGGCTTTATGCGTAGTATTTCTAAAAACATATTAATATTGTGAAGTGGATTAACTGAACTAAACTTTTTAAACTAATGATTTTTAAACTAATCCTTGCTTGGGCCATATCTTTGGCCAGTATATAATGCATAAATGCAAGCCTTCATAAGCAAAATTTGCAAGAATCCGGGCCCGGGCTCCTAAAATTGAGCCCAAACTAGTCTCTACTCCACATCACAATATTATGAAAGAAAATGTGTGTAAATTTTTAATGCATGAAAAGCTAAAATTTAAGCTGCCTGTCAATTTTCACTGCTGTGTATTTCAGGAAACAAAAGATTATATAGTAGATACTTATTATTGAATATTAAATAATTTCACCATAAAATTAACAAGTGTCATTATCGGCGCAAAGGTGCTGTATTTTTACTGTTTTCCATGTAGCATCTCTACAGAAAACTTGAAAATTTTGTTGCCCTGGGGCGGGAATCGAACGCACATCATCCAATTTCTGTTCAAGCATGCTACCATTACACCACCCTGGACAACGAGATTCCAAGCAACTGTTGCTAAGCTGATGTAGCTTAGGAATCTGAAAACCATTCAGATTTGCTCTAGTGGAAGCAATCCTGTGCTTCCTCTTAGCTTCAACATCATGGTTTGTATGTTCCTTGACAACCTTGAAAAGTCCTTGAAAGATAAAAGTTAATTTTCAAGTCCTTGAAAAAAGTATAAGACTGTAAATAGTACTTGAAAAATATTTTTGTTTTGTTTTTTAAGTATTAGTATGAAAGAGTATACGTTAAAATAATTGTTTGTGCTAAAACGTTGTATACAATATTTCTGTGTAGTTCCAATATAAACACTGAGCTGACCAAATTGCGTTCAACCCAGGAGAGCGTGTTGAACACAAGTACCTTGGCTATGACATCACTATGGAGTAAAATGTCAGCCATGGGAGTAAAATAAGTGGAATGATGTATTTGCGTTAAGGAGCCTTCTTGTGGGGGGGGGGTGGAACTTATAGGAATTGCTGTGCTGCATGGGTGGACCCTTCGTCTCCTGACTGCATCAAAGTCATGCATCAAAAATAAAAAGTTAAAGCGAACAATAAATACAGGGTGTCCGAGAATTATTGGACACATTACTAAAATATATAAAACAAAACATTAAACAGATAGAAAGAAACTGACTGTACTAACTTATAATGTAACTACACAAATTAATAAATTTCGATGTGAAATCCCTTGGTTGCTCGTAGTATGTCTAAGCGATAATCAATTTTCATGCCATGTATTGGCAAGCATCTGAGGAGTTATGGAATAAATAGCAGCTGTGATACGCTGCTTCAGTTCCTGCAAATCAGTACAAGGCGTCTGATAGACACGATCCTTCACATAACCCCACATGAAGTAATCCAATGGAGTTAGATCTGAAGAGTGAGGAGGCCACGGAATGGGACCATCACGCCCAATCCATCTGTTAGGGAAATGCTCATTTAGGCACTTACGTACACACGTTGACCAATGCGGAGGCCCGTCTTGTTGGAAAACGACGTCATATCTTTTGATCTGGAGTATAGCAAAATTTTCTAGCATATCCAAGTAAATGTCACCATTGATGGTTTTTTCGCAAAAGAAGAAAGGGCCAATCACTTCTCTTTTTGATAGGGCGCACCACACATGAACTTTTGGAGAATTACGTTCCAGTTCAATAGTAGCATGAGGCGGTTCACTGCCCCATATCCTACAGTTGTGACGATTTACAATACCTGATACATGAAATGTGGATTCATCAGTAAAAATTACAGTACTGCGAAAGTTTTTGTCGTTTTCCCCTCGATTCAGCATATCCACAGCGAAATCATATCGCAGAGTGTGATCATTTACATGCATCTTTTGCACTATTTGAATTTTATAAGCATGAAAATTTAATTTCTTGTGCAAGATATCGTGAACTGTCGATTTCGGAATGCACAGTTCTCTACTTGCTTTACGAACGAATTTCCTGGGGCTTCATCGAAAAATTTTATTAACTTGGTCAACCGTCTCACCGCTGATGCTAGGACTACAGGCTCCTCCACGATGTTCCACATTGCCAGTTTTTTTAAACTGTTTCATCCACCGCTTAATTGAATTTGTTGACGAGGATTACAAGCATACTCTAAACGGTACCGTCTTTTAACTTTAATGACAGACTTTAATTCCGCAAGCCATAACACACACATCGCCTTCTGCTATACAGATGACATGACTACGGATTACGCATTTCTCATACATTCCTCATCAGGCCACACCTAGCACCATCTATTGAATTCTGGGAATAACAATTCTGCAAAACAAAAATATCGAAACCGTGTTAGTAATACGTGACATAGAAAAACAGACAATGCTCGTAGTTTTTTTTATACATAATTTTGTAATGTGTCCAATAATTCTCAGACACACCCTGTATTATACCAGCAGATGAATATGAAAATAATGCACCCTTTCAAAATATTTTACAAAACAAAATGATTTTGAAAAATGCCATAACAGAGGGGCAATTCAAAGTTAATAAAATAAACCAACAGGGGGTGACAGGCAGGTCATTGAAGTTGTGCCTTCAATGACCTGCCTGTTACCCCCTGTTGGTTTATTTCAGCTAAGTTTAATGGTTTGAACTTACTAAAATACCTAGCTACTGACTGACCGACAGCACACATATATGATGATTTATTTTTAAAAAGTGCTTGAATTTATCTTGCTTGGAAGAGTACGAACCTTAAACATTATTGTTTCTCATCCAGGTGCTGATATAAGTCACAAGTTCCAGTGCTTCAGAGACCAGCTTAGATATCAGTAGTACCCCCCCCTTCAAAGAAATAATTCTTTGCAGATGCATGGAAGGCATATATAAATGTTATTATCAGCTCAAAGATGTCATGTTTTCACTGTTTCCCATGTAGCCATTTCTTCAGAAAACTGGAAAATTACATCACCCTGGAGCAAGAATTGAACCAGCATCTCCTGATTTCTGTTCAAGTATGCTACCGTTACTCCATCCTGGATAACGAATGTGCCATCAATGACATTTGTTTGTGCCATCCATGTATTTCCTAAGAATTATTTCTTCAGGAGGATTTGTTTTCCATTGATATCTTAAAGTGGGCTAAGTTTCATAAAATTCTGAGGAGGTTAGATTTTAAGCCATATTCATTTGAAATGGAATAATGACTGATGCATAAATTGACACTGATAAAAAATGCCACAATCTGTAAAAGATTGGTAAATTGATTGCAACCAGTTTAAGCTACCACTAAGTGCTGCAAAATAAAGAAGAGTCAAAAGTGTTTTGTTTTGAAGCCAGTGAGTGTTTATTAGTTATTTCTTTCTTTTTAGTTGTGCAGGTTTGTTTTGATTTTCTCAATTTAAATAATGTTTAGATGTGGAAGTGAAGAGGGAGAGGGATGGGTGGATGGATGGATGTACATACATACATACTGTACTGTACTGTGTAGGGACAAATAAGTGGCAATAATCAGAGTAATAATAATACAGCAGCAAGGATGTTTGTGGATTTGATCAATTTGTTTACAGCATGTAATTGCAGTATTCATGACAGTGGCATTCAACAGTAAATATGGGCAATTAAGAGATGTCTGATTCTTGTGTTAATTGTAGTAAAAAACAATTGAACAAACTAGTTGCTAAATAAACAAAGATTCTGTACAAGAAGTGAAGATGTGATGAATACATTTGATGGATGAAAAGGCTAAAATTGTTATTCAGACTGCAAAACATTTTATGGATCACTGAAGCGATGAAAGATTTCCGTCTTTAGCACGATTTAATGATTAAAAGATGAGAAATATATACAATTAAAAACATGAGCACTTTCGAGGCAGCGGCTGCCTCTTCCTCAGATGTAATAAATAGATACACATTTAATCTATATATAATATATATCATTGCATTGTGGGAAGCATGTAAGTTATTAGCCAATAGTAATCTACATGTGCCAATAATGTTGTGTATACTGTTGGCCCAATGGTCTGAAGAAAACATGGAAATATATTATAGAAATAAATGGTGTAGGGTGGGGTGAACATTCAATTTTAAGTTTATATTACAATTTATAATTTACATTTTTAATAAGGGATTTCCAAACGTTATGTAACTCATAGGGGGCACGTTCATTACAACATTGCTCACCGGAGGCCTCTATATACACACTTTCTGCAATTAAAAGATCACCAGGTTTGCTAGGAGTATTAATTATTCTTTTATAGATGTTCCTAGCATCTTGTTATAGAAGTCTCCAAAAATTTAATGCATGAATTGTCTTTTGAAAAGGTGTTTCAAACAAAGTATTAAATTATGTTTGTGGTAAAATGAACAGCAAATCTAAAATGTGGGAATGTGGGTTTTGGTAATTAATGGATGGAACAATATTGCAATAAGTGCATGTGTCATGTAACTGCTGCATGTATGTGAGTTGGTAAATTTTCGTATTCTTATAATTAATGACTTCATGGCTTCCTCTTATTACTTTCAGTATTATAAATATTTAACGGGAATTATCGAGGATAAATTTATTAAGGTACATTACCTCTTAAATTTTCGATCTATATACTAAATCATCATCAGGAGTTCTTGCGTCTTACTACTTCCACAGGTCAAACAACAATCTCACGCAATTATCCGGAAATTAGAGGAATCCCTGGATATTTACAAGACACAAGGTGACAACATCAATGACCATGCTAAATGGAAAATCCATCAGGCTTGGTCGCCAGACCTGTGGAAGTAGTAGGACGCAAGAACTCCTGAAGAAGATCTAGTGTTTAGATCGAAAATTTGAGAGGTAATGTACCTTAATACGTTTTATCCTCAATAATTCCGACTAAAAAAAATATTTATAATACTGAATTTTCGTATGTCGTCGATGTTGAAAATTCTGAAGTAAACAAAAATAAATAAAAAGAGTAATAATAATATCACTATAATTAACACAGGAATCAGACATCTCTGAATTGTTTGTATTTACTGTTTCTCACTTAACATCAATCATGTCAGAAAACTTGAAAATTTCATCGCCCTGGAGTATGAATCAAACCCACATCTTCCAATTTCCGTTCAAGCATGCTGTCTGTTACACCACCCAGGACAACAAAGACCCAAGTATCTGAGTGTAAGGAGCATTGGAGTATTCTCCAACCGCTTGCAAATCAAAGCAATGTCTGCTTCCATGTAGCATTGTTAAGTAAATCACCAGTCACTCAGGTATATTTTGCAGAAGAAATATTCTTCTCATGATATGTTGAAAATACGTCATTATAATTAACACAGGAATCTGACATTTCTGAATTGCCTGTATTTACTGTTTCTCACTTAACATCAATCACGTCAGAAAACTTGAAAATTTCATCGCCCTGGAGTGGGAATCGAACCCACATCTCCCGCTTTCCATTTGAGCATGCTATCCATGTGTTAAGAGCATTAGAATGTTCTCTGACCACTTGCAAATTGAAGCAAATTCTGCTTCATTTAGGTACTTAGGACTTTGTCATTCTGGATTGTGTAATGGACAGCATGCTGGAATGGAAATCGAGAGATGCAGGTTAAGGTGACAGAGTCAAGCTCCCAATAATTATTTTCATGTAGCAACGTTTTCGGTAACAATTTATCATTTGAAGTGTAATGTAATGCAAATTCCAACACACGTGGAGGACATGTGGCACATTTCTTTTGTACACCGTATTAGGAAGTGCCGAACCAGGCTTGTGCTGAGCGTCATCCGTTGACCTGGATGACTGGGTCTGATGTATCGGTCAATGGTCACCACTCCCAGAGAGTGACGAACTCCACGAAAACAGGATTCCAGAAGGGCGGAAGGGGGCGAGGAGGGAGGATGAGGATATAAATGGGAGTGACGCGTTCACTCCGGAGGCTTTTAGTGTTTTGCCTTCGACGTGGTAGGACGGCGTGTTGGAGCAGAGAGTGTTGGTTAGACCTCTCAAGGATTTAAGTAATGGCTGACAGAATGGTCAGGGTTTTTCGGTGATAAGGGATCGACCAGGATTTAGAAGGAACGACTCAAGTTAAACGTGGCTGAAGGTCTTCCAGGATATTGGAGAGATAGTAAAGTGTTTGCCATCTGGAAACCTGTTGGCACGTGGAGATGCTGATCGAACAGAGTTTATTTTCTCATCTATTAAATTTTGTTACGTCTACAAAGGACTTTTTATTAGAGTTACTCGTTGTCTCAGATATTAAGTAATTGCCGACTACACGTTCCAGTATTTCAGCGATTGAATCCAACTCAATGGCACTCAAAAGAACCTATGTCAGGCTCGTTTGGGAGATTCGGAATCCGTAAGGCCTAGTGGCCGATTGAACTCAGCTGGGCCTGACAGTAGGTTCAATTCCCATTCCAGGGTGATGAAATTTTCAAATTTTCTGATGTGAGTTTGATGCTACATGAGAAACAGTAAATATAGGCAATTCAAAGATGTCTGATTCCTGTGTTAATAATTATAGTGAGTATTTTTCACATATCATTAGAACATTTCTTCCACATGATATATATATGTAATAATAGTATTTAGTGAAAAAGTGCAGTGGAATTGTCAGTAGTATGGAAAATTAACATCAGTGTAAAATTTAAAAGTATTGTTGCAGAGAATGCAAAAAATAAAGAAAAGATGAGAAATGAAATTAGAAAAACAGTAGAATGTTTACAGATGTCTATTTAACTCATCTGCCTTTTAGGAGGAAATGTAATTTCTTCAGCTGCATCAAAAGCTGGTGAAATACAGAAATATTTTTCAGACCACTGTGTGTCAGGGGCTTTGCTTTAAAGAGCATATTAATTCTGTACAATCTGCTACCAGGCAGCACACAATGGAATTCTTAGATTGTGCAGAAACATTTGTCACAGTGCCTACTTGAAGATTGCTATTGACCTTTACGATGCTAATCAATCAAAATATTTCACATAGGGTAAAAGATTTTAATTTCTATTAAGTTAAGCATCTGTTACTGCATTTAAAACCTGCAGCTGATGCTTCATATATTTTGCAAGTTGGTTTTTCTGCTTTTGTTAAAGCTTGGAATTTATAGTGTTTCCTGTTGAGATGATGATGTCTTTTGTATCTTCACTGTTTTGTAGTTGAACTGTTAAGAAAGTGATTCAACAATGCCACTTAGCTTTGTACTTTACTTCATGTGAAACACTGAAAAGGGTTATGACTATTCGTCTGAGAAGGGTCTGGGTTTGAATCCCGGTGAGGCATGGATGTTGCGTTTATCTTACTGCACTAGTTCTCTCCCTTCCCTGGAACCAGTAGCCCTAAATTAGGGATGGGCAACTGCTTATACTCCGTCGATATACTTGCTATCATCACCACTGTAGTTCAGTAAATACAGGGTGTTTCATAAAGAATCACCCGATTTGAAAAGTGGATATCTCGACAACCACGAACCACCGATGAATGCGACTCATATCATGTCTATGGGCGTGGCCCAGAATTTGTTATGACTATCGCTAGATGGCAGCACAAGCGTCCAAACAGCCTCTACGCTTAGTGAGTGAGAAGATAGCATCGAGGCAACAGAAGGTGTTTCGTGTGCTTGAATTTAACAAAACCAAGTCTGTGATTATGGTGCAGCATGCGTTTAAACGGCGTTACGGCAGTGCTTCACCAGTGGGCAAAAACATTCGTCATTGGTATTGACAATTTGAAGAAACAAGGTGTTTATGTTAGGGAAAGAGTCCTGGACGACCAACCACCTCAGCGACGAATGTGCAACAAATTCACGAGGCGTTTCAGCGAAGCCCACTCGTCGCGCGAGCTGCTAACTTGCCATCCCTCATATGACTGTTTGGCGTGTTTTACGATGACGTTTGCTGCTGAAGCTGTACAGATTTGCAACTGGTGCAAGCTCTTCGTGGAGGTGACAAAACACAACGAAAAGATTTTTGTGCAACTCTGTTAGAGGACATGGAGGATGACACCGTCGTACAAAGGTTGATTTTTAGCAATGAAGCAACCTTTCATATAAGCGAGAAAGTTTCATGCCACAATGTTCGCATATGGGGACTGGAGAATCCACATGAAACTCTCCAACATGAATGTGATTCACCAAAACGGAATTTTTTTTTGCGCGGTTTCTGTTAGAAAGGTTTATGGCCTTTTCTTTTTGCGGACAACACGGTTACGGGCAACTTCTATCTTGCAATGCTGAAGGACTGGCTACTTCCACAGCTGCAGAACGATTCTGAAGATTACATTTTGCAGCAGGACGGTGCACCACCACATTGGAACCTCCAAGTTCGTCGGTTTCTAAACGACACATTGCTTCAGCATTGGATTGGACGTAGGGGACCCCATGACTTTGCACTACACGCTTGGCCTCCGAGATCTCCAGACATCACAACATGTGACTTTTTTTTTATGGGGATATGTAAAAGACCGTGTTTATGTTCCCCCTTTACCAGGGTTTTTCGGCTATAAGGATGAGCTGTGAATGAGAATCATGGCCGCAGTCAATTCTGTGACTGAAGACGCTCTCCGACGCGTGTGGAGGGTACATTAAGCATTTGTAATTGTGGTGAGTGAAACTTTAGACCTTTCTTCATACTTGGCTCTTTGTTTTGTAACTATCCCACATTTGCCTTATTAAATATACTATGAAATCGGGTCATTCTTTTTTAAACACCCTGTATTTACTTTTATAACCCATATATCTCCATTCTTTGGTTTTATTACAATGAACATTCATTTATCCACTTACCTGAGTACTGCTCAATGTTGGGAATTAGTAAACCTTATTGTTTGTTGTTATGATTTAATTCCACTTAATATTTACAGGAATTCCACTTAATATTTACAGGACTGTGGGGTTTGGTTTGATCATGAGTGACATGAATAAATGTGGTGTTTTGTATGTATATAAATGCATAATCTTAAATCACTGATTTTATTTCACATCCACAAAAATCTTGGTCTGCAAAAGTTGCATAGCAGAAATTATCTACAAAGAGTACCAGGGTACTCTTAACGATTTTTTTTTTTTGTAAACGGTAGTATTAATTCCCATAAAAATAATAGCCATAAATTGCTTACCATCAGTTTCTCATCATCAATAACTTTTCTTTTCACTACATTCAGTTTCTTTGAATTGCTCACGGTGGTCGTTAAACCTTCAATTAAAAAAAAAAAAAATTAAAATCACAGAGAATTTCATAAACAGAAATAAGTTGTAAGGAAATGTCTAAAAGAAAAGAGATACGTCAAGTTGATGGTAGTTGAGAGCACACTTAAGTTACATATAATAGTTTTTAAGGCAAATATATTTCAGCCATTACATTGCTTTAAAAACTATTATACATAACTTAAGCGTGCTCTCAACTACTATCAGCTTAACTTGTTTTTTAGTTACGTGCATTGCCTACCACTCATTTAAGAAAAGAGATGCTGACTATTTACCTCACACTAAAATTTAATTGAAAAGGGAGATCTTTTTCTCCAACACATGTTTCAAAAAATGTGATCATTCACTGTCTGCCAAAAACAGTGGTGGTTTATCAGCAGACTGAAATTTCATTAGAGTTTTTGTAGTTTTATATCTTGTCTTCAAGTTTGTCAGTTGGAATTAAAAGAGTAAAGGACTTTTTTGAACTTTGCCCTTATTCATTCCAAAATTAGAAATGCAGTTGATCTGGAAACTGTGGAAAATATGTTTTATTATGTCGCTATGCGAAAAAGAAAACAACGGAATTGTAGCTATTTTTTGTACTTTCTAAGATACATTGATTAAAAAAGGTGACACTTGATTCTCCAATATTAAGAAATTGCGCTATATAATTTTTATCTGGAAATATTTTCTCCATACTAACTCGTTTTTCCATTTTTTCACATGGTCGTGGCAAAAAGCCACCTGTAGAAACATGACTTAATGGAGTTTAGTAATGTGTCATCACAGTTATGGCTTGTGGATCATCATCACTTTTGATCAGTGGTGTCTTTAGATTGGCAGAAAAGGTGAAATTAGTTCCTTAAAAGAGCAGATCGTGGATTCAAAAATGTTTTAGGACAACTTCATATTTGTCATTTGTTTCACGTAAATTTTTGTTGGGCAGAACATTACTTAAAGTTGATATGGCTGAGGTTCTGCAGCTTTCCTTGCAAATGGGAAGCTCAAAGCCAAATGGAGATAAGAACAACCCATTCAGTTCTATTTTTTGAATTGTTCCGGAAACTATGTATTTTAGGGGTACTGCAAGGTTTCAACTGCCTTTGATTTATAGTGGCATAGTACACAAAACCTTCCTTAGTAAAATGGGAAGAACATATCCTGGAATAAACCTTGTCATGGAAATCTTGTTTCATTTTCGGTAGCTATTCTTTTAAAGCTTGTGGTCTTTTGTGTGGGAACTTGTGAAAACTTATCCCTTCTTCTGTAAATTTTAAGTGGTAGGATTTACCTGTACAGCCACAAGCTAAACAAGAATTAGGTATGAGCTGAATGGATGTAGTAAAAATTTTAAATTTTCTGAGCAGCTGTAATGATTATTCCTTATTAAGCAATGCTAAAATGGACTTAAACGAACTTGCTCATCTTCAAGTACTGAACATCCTTCCCACGCCGCAATGCAAGGCGAATAAGATTTATTCCCACTGTCTAGGTGTACACTGAATAGTAGAAATATCAAATACAGAGATATGACTGATGATCACACACAAAAATGTAAAACAGATGAAGTAGCACATTTATTTTCATTTAGAAACATTCATGGCAGCATTCTGACTTATAAACATGGAATTGAAGCCAAAGTGTTGGGCATCATTTAAATGCCCCTAGGAAAGGTTAAAGAAAATCTAGCAGGCAGATTTTTTTTACTGATGGCACTAAACACACTAAACCTGTTAGTGATAACATCATAGGTATTGTACCATTAGGGATGAAGTTGCATTGTTATTATATGTAAGCACAAACATGTATGTATCAGTTTCCTAAGATGTATGCATAATGGCAACTGAAGGGTTTTTGTAACTTCAGTTTTGTATGCAGAAGTCAGCATACTCTTACTAATATCTCCTCTATAACACAACATATGAGCTGGACATGTTTAATTGGTGCAAACATTTCCTGGTTAGGAAGAATGTTGAAGATTTTTGTAATCCTGTGTGTATAAAGCACATTCATCATGTAGTGAAGTACGAGTATTCTTTATATCATGCTGAATTTGGTAATGATGTAAATTCTGTATAGTGAAAGTTATGCAGATTACAAAACACTTTGATAAGAAATGTTGCTGGCACAAAGCGTGTTATTTTGTGAGGGCTGATGATGGCCGAGATGCTGAGCTAATCATGTTTAGCATCACCAAATTAATATCTGATAGGTTTTACACAGAGTTCATCTAAATGTTTTATGCCAAAACTTTTTAATAAACAAGTTCTTATGTTTATTAAGACGAGAAATGATTTTTTAAATACCTCAGACTTTCAGATGAGACCCTTATTCATCATCAGGAGCAATTTCAGAGAACTGGTGGCTGACTGCATGGGATGGATCTACCTACCTTCATGATCATTGATATTGCCGTTTTCGAGTGATTCTTTATCCCACCTGGGCGCCAGTTCTCTGGAATTAAACTCCTGATGACAAGTGTGTGGCCTCATTCAAAAATTTTAGGTATTTAAAAAAAAAAATAATCCTATTTTCTCTTAATACTCATAGAAACCCATTTATTAAATTAGCTTAAATAGAAGTAGTCATGAAATCTTTAACCAAAATTTGCTGATTCTGATGATTTATGGATGCTATCATCACCTGGTGGTGGTTTTTATTATATGCACGTTTGTGTACTCTCTCATTTTAATTTTTTTTCTTAATTGTATAATTTCTTTTAGGATACAGTTCATTTCACAAAATCCTGGGTACACAAATAATGTAGCAATTTTAGTAATCGCACACGCACACACTGAGAGAGAAGCATTTTCACTTCCAGATCTAACCAAACTCCTTTCTTAATTTCTATTGTAACTTTGTACTGACTTCATCTGAAATACAAGAGTAAACCAAGAAAAGTAAATGAAATTTGTGAATTAAACTGATTCTGCAAGTGATGGCACATGAACCGCATAATGTGACACATCAGTTTGGCTCTGGTAGTGAGAGTGTAAACATGGAAATTCGTCCCTCCAACTACCAGATTTTGGAACACCATGCCATAATAATGTATCATTGAGCAGAAGTGGTCAAGCCCACAGAAATGTACAGAAGAATGGTAGCATAATATGGTAATAAGCATACAGGCCAAAGAAAAGTTTAAAAGATGGTTAGAAAGGTATGAATCTGGCAGAGCTGCTGCTTGAATGCACTTTACACTCAGATCAAATTATCTTATCATTTGTCATCATTAATTATAAGACAACTTGACTCCTGAATATGAATGTATTTCTCTTCTTTCACCATGTATGTAGCACATGTAAGTAAAATTGGCATTGGCAAATTTATCATTGTGAATATATGTAATCTTTTTTTTTTTTTTGCATGTGTGTGTATGCTTGTAGTGCTTTCAGCTTAAGTGCATTTTTTTATGTGATTTTCTTTTGCAGCCTTGATTCTAAAGCAGTTGAGAATGCGTGAAATTAGAAGAGGTGCAGTGTCCACCAATCCCAGTTCTCGCACCGTGCAGTTCGAGTCCCCATCCCACATGGGAACATTGCTGTGTGGACTAAACACCTTGCGTAGCAAAGGCCTGCTTCTGGACATCACACTGATTGCTGGTGGGCAGTCTTTTCAGGCACATAGGGTAGTTTTAGCTTCATGCAGTGATTATTTTCGTGCCATGTTTACAGATGCTATGAAGGAAAGTAAGCAGAGTGAAATATGCCTCAACGGAGTGACCGCCGAAGGCATGCGCTATCTTTTAGAATATGCATACACTTCTAAATTGTCATTAAGTCTCGCTAACATCCAAGATGTTCTCTCAGCTGCAAATCATGTTCAGTTGCTGGCCGTTGTTGAGGCTTGCTCTTCTTATCTGAAGGAACAACTGGACTTGGATAACTGTGTTGACGTTGCGACGATAGCTGAAATGTATTCTTTGCAGAAACTGTTGAAAGAGGTGTACCGATTCATCTGTGGAAACCTGCAAAAGTTTTCTCTCAAAGCGGAGTTTCAACGTCTCTCTGTCTTTCAGTTGGAACATGTGTTAAAATGTGACTTCCCTGTGGACTGTCCAGAAACTGAAGTTTTGCGAATTGTCTTGAAGTGGATTGAACACATGCCTCACGAAAGATTAAAGTACGCCCACCAGCTTTTGAGGAACATTCATTTCACCGAGATACCCTCAGCCGATCTTACCGCTTTTGCAGAATCACCCGTACTTAAGTGCCTTTGCGTAGGAAGCGCTTTATGGAGTAGATTGTGGCATTTGACACCGCAGTCATCTTTATGGCCAGGGCATGGAAGCTCATCTCTTATCAATTCCAGAGGAATGGAACTTGCACTCTTGAAGGTGGGAGGCTTTGGCATCGGTGGCATCACAAATGACATTGCTTACTACCTTCCAAGCGTTGGTAAATGGAGGTACTTGACGTCAATTCCTCATGTGGAACAATGCAATTTTGGCACGGCAGTTTTAAGTAATGAACTGTATATTGTTGGAGGATGTTTCAATCAAAGCCTTCAAGAAAATGTGCATCCTTTTGGTTTTCGTTACAACCCTCTGACTAACTCATGGTCAACGATGGCCCCCATGCAAAAAGAGCGCTGCAGATTTTCCCTAGGCGTTGTGGGGAGCAACTTGTTTGCTGTTGGAGGGACAGGCGAATCACCAGATCTGGATGTATTAGAGGACCTTGCTCCTTGTGAAAAATATGACCCGATATCTGACATTTGGACTCCCATAGCTCCACTTCCTGGATCAAGAGCTCAACATGCTGGAGTTACGTGGAGGAATTTCTTATTCATTTCTGGAGGACTGGATCAAGAT
Organism: Macrothele yani; assembly: GCA_039090855.1. Lineage (NCBI taxonomy): Eukaryota > Metazoa > Arthropoda > Arachnida > Araneae > Macrothelidae > Macrothele > Macrothele yani. The sequence goes on from CM076997.1 coordinate 128,696,777, forward strand.
TTGGTGTTGAACTCCTTATGGAGGTTAAATACTGACACTGATCATTGGGAAATTAAAGCCCCTCTATTAACCCCAAGAGCTGATCACTCCATGGTATGTTTTGGTGACAAGCTGTATGTTTGCGGAGGATGGTATGAAGATGAAGCCACCGGGACCAGAGTTCTCGTTGATACGATTGATTGTTATAACATGGCCAGGGATAGTTGGACAGTGATAACACGTGTCCCCACACCAAGGTACCATGCAGGGATAGTGGTCATCGGTCAGTGGCTTTACATTGTAGGAGGTTTTCACAGTGCCACTACCTTTGACCGTGCCAGTGGGGTTGTAGAATGCTTCAACATCGAAACAGGGGTATGGACAATTGGGAATCATTATCCACAAGATATTTGGGAGCATGCATGCTGTACGCTGTATGTTCCACGATGCCGAGATGACCTCGAAGTCATGCCCGACAGCCATCTTCTGTGAATATGCGTTGTATGCAAATGCAGCATTTGCAAATTAAAAATGCCTTTGTAAAGCAAAGATTTATCGTTTCTATTTTCATTCAAGTCTTCATCACACTCGTAAGTGAGTTTTTAAAGTCATCCTGTCATTGGAATTTGCTCTGTATTAACTCATTCAATTTCTGTATATTTATATAGCATGGATATATTAAGAGATCTTACAGTATGTTTATTGTCTTTGTAAAGTTTCAACATCACTGGCAGGGAGAAGTAAATGCTGCTTTAGAACTGTAAGAATCTATCATAGCTTTGAATTTCTGTGTAGGCAATTTTAACTCTTAGTAGGAGTTGAATGTGTATAGTCAACTGAGAGTATAGTGGTAGAACTTTAAAACATTGAAGTCCCAATGAAACATTGTCACTTTGTGCAATCACATTTTTTTTTTTAAGTTTAAACTGTAATCAAAATCAGAAATAGGTAAACTTAAAAGTAGAATACTTAAAACCAGTTCAAAACACAGCTGAGGTTACATAACAAAAAGCACTTAATTTTTTCAGCTAAATGCGAAAAAAAAAAAAAAATGAGTCTCACTTCCTGTAGGCTTCAGTTTACTTGTTCACGGAGTGGATTTGTGCTTCTTGTCATAATTGAATGTGCTTCACTGGTGTTTTAGTTTGAGTTCAAAATAAGGGGAAAAAAACTGCAACAACAGATAATATTAAATATGTTTTGTAGAATTAAAGGTTTTTCTGTATTTGATTCTTTTCCATATTAAGTGTTTTTGTTTTCTGATCATTTTTGTGTCCCTCATCCTTTTTGTAAAGTAAAAATAAATTTATATAGCACTGACATTAAGTCATTGCTCTGCTGCTATTGATTGAGGGCTAGAAAATTTCCCAATTTGTTAAAATCTTCCCATTTATTCTCTTTTTGAGTGATTTTGATTTAGTACAATTATTTCATCTTGCTCATAAAATTTTAATTTTTATTAATTACATTCCAAAGAACTTTGGCTTTATTTGGAAAACTATGTATGAATGTGTATTTAAAAATTATAGGAAGAAAAGAAACAAAAACCTTGTCTTAGGTTGTCACCATGCTGGATACAGTTGCTTATTTATTGTATGTGCATGGGAATCAGGTTTATTTAGATCACACACAAAATAAGCTGCTGCATTTGATTTTGACTAAATGTATGGACATGATTATTTTCCCCTTTCCATCACATTGTATCAGCTTTAGTGTCAATATCCAGGGCTTGAAAAATACCATGTCCTGAGATGCTCAGGGCATGTAAATTATTGCCCTGGGTAGGTAAAAAAGTGATCTGATTGCCCAATCCGAGCAACTAAATTTAAAAATAAAATTTGTAATAGAATTTCGTACTGTATTATAAGAATATCACATCTTTAATTACATTATGCTCTAGATCTAGAAAATGGACCATATGTAGTTTTGCTCCAAATGTTGTTTATAATTAGTGATGCGATGCATCCCTCTGAAGGAACTAGCTTCTGGAGTTTAGTGGCAAAGGGCAAAAACTTTGATAAAAGCAAAAAAAAAAAAAAAAAAAAAAAAAAAAAACATGACAGAATTACTAAATTTCTCAAATATCAATTTCATCAGATCATTTCATACCAATTTCAACATCATCTTAAAACTTAAGGTACATGCTTTTGTGCATTGAACATTTTGAATCATCATCATCATCATCATTGTCAACCATTATCAATCCACTGCTGGACGAAGGTCTCCCCAAGTTTCCTCCACAACGGTCTGTCTTGTGCCAGTCTCCTCCATGTCACTCCCGCATATTTACGAATTTCATCCACCCATCTCCCATGTGGTCTTTTCTGGGTCTTTTCCTGTCCCTTGGAATCCAATCTAAAATTTCGGCTGTCCATCTATGGTCTGTCCTTCTGGCAGTATGTCCAGCCCATTGCCATTTCAGGGATTTAACTCTGATCATGATGTCTTCCACTCTCGTCATTTTTCGGATCCACGAGTTCCTCTTCTTATCTCTCCTGGTTATACCAAGCATGCACCTCTCCATGCTACTTTGAGTTGTCTGCAGCCTTTGTATGTCTCTTTTAGTTAAGGTCCACGTCTCTGCACCATACGTAAGCACTGGAAGGATGCATTGATCAAACACTTTTCTTTTAAGACATAATGGCATATTGCTCTTGAAAATTATGCTGTTTCTTCCAAAAGCTCTCCAGGCAAGTTTTCTACGCCGATTAATTTCTTCATCAATGTGACCCTCACTTGATATCTGCTGTCCAAGATAAACATACGTATCTGTTATCTCCAGTTTTTCTCCATCAATCGATAAATCTTCATTTCTTGTAAAAGCATTGAACATCACTTTTGTCTTCTGAAAGTTCATTTTTTAATCCCACTTCTTTACTCTTGTCAGCAAGTTCCTGGATCATACTCTGCAGCTCTGATGGGGTAGTTGCAAAAATGACTACGTCATCAGCAAAACGAAGGTGGGTTAGATAATCTCCATTAATCTTTATCCCTTTGTTTTCCCAGTTCAGTGATTGAAAGACATTTTCCAATGTGGCATTAAAGAGCTTCGGAGATATGGTGTCACCTTGTCTCACTCCCTTTCCAATTTTTATGTGTGTTGTATTTTCAAACAGCCGAATCTTTGCACTTGCATTTTCATAGATGTTATTAATAATATTAATGTATGCATCTTCAATACCGCAGGATTTCAGAGCCGTGGTAACTGCTGATGGTTTCACCGAATCAAAGGCTTTTTTCATAATCGATAAAAGCCATGCACAATGGAAGTTCATATTCCTCGCTCTTTCAATTAGTTCTCTCAGTACGTGGATATGATCTATTGTGCTGTAGCCACTCCTGAATCCAGCTTGTTCTCTCGGTTGAGCCATGTCCAGTGTTACCTTCAAGCGGTGTGAAAGAACTTTAGTGAAGATTTTATAAACCACTGATAGGAGGCTGATAGGTCTGTAGTTCCTGAGATCCTCAATGTCACCTTTTTTATGTAGCAGGATCATTGTAGCATTGTTCCAATCCTCAGGAATCTTCCTTCATTAAGGCATTGAGTGAAAATTTGGTGAGTACTGTTTCAATTTCTCCACTTGCTTCTTGTATGATGTCTATAGTAATTCCATCTTCTCCTGGAGCTTTCCCCGCTTCATGTTCTTGATTGCATGAGCAACTTCTGCTGGGAGGACTGGAAGAACTCTGGTACCTTTCATGATGTCTGGAGTACATGTATCATCCCTTTCATATAATTTGGAGTAGAAATCTTTCACTCTTGTCAAAATTTCGCCTATTTCTTGTTATAGAACCATCTTCTTTTTCTCAGAGCCATAATCTGTTTTCTTCCCTTACTGAGATGTCCCTTTGCTATCTTTAGGCTTTGGTTGTTTTCAATTGCTTTCCTCACTAGCTCACAGTTGAATTTCCTTACGTCTTCAGTGATACTTTTTCGTGCTGTCTTGCATAGCTCTATATATTCCACTTTGGAAGTCACATCTTCTTTAGTTGTCCTCATCTCTCTTCTTTTTTGCATCAACATTTTGGTTTTTCCTGATAATTTGTTTACATGCAACTTGTTCTTAGACCCAGCTAATTTTGTTGCTGTTTCCATAAGAGCTTTGGTTACTTTTCTGTTAACTTCCGAAATATCCACTTCTTCCGATGTTAGGCCTTCTAAAGCAGAGAATCTGTTCTTCAGTTCCAACTTGAAAGTATTATGGTGTTTTTTAAGGTTGGTTATGTCAATACATTTTGTTTGTCTTATGAGCTTGCCACGTTCCAGTTTAGTGTTGAGGTGCATCTTACATCTCACCAATCTATGGTCACTACCTGTGTTGAACTTGTTCAGCACACTGCAGTCTTCGATGACGAATTTTTTGTTACACATAATAAAATCAATTTCACTTGTCGTCCCAATTGGATGTCTCCATGTCCATTTCCTGTGTGGCTTTTTTTTGAAAAAGGAATTCAAGATGAAAAATCCTTCTGCCTCTGCAAACTCAACGAGAGTATTTCACGCTGGTTTCTGTTGCCGTGACCGAATTTACCTACTGAAGTTTCATTCTGTTGCCGGTGCCCTATTTTTGCATTGAAATCTCCCATAATTATCTTCAAGTGCTGCTTACCTTTATTATTTAGATGACGAATTTCCTCATAAAATTCTTCAATTTCTTCTTCAGGATGACTTGTGGTGGGTGCATAAGTTTGAATAATCTGAGCCTGGTATCTTCTCGATAGTTGGATAACGAGTCGTGCAGCTCTGTCAGAGGAACTTTCAACTTCTACCACTTTATCCTTCAGTTTCTTGTTTATTATAAATCCAACACCACTAGTTCTGCCAGTATCTGTCCCACGATAATAGAAGAGATGTCCACTTTTCAGTTCAATGAGATCTTCTCCTTTTCTCCTTACCTCACTTAGCCCGACGATGTCCCACTTGATCCTTTGTAGTTCCTCTTCCAATTCAAGAAGCCTTGAATCAGAAGATAGGGAGCGTCCGTTGTAGGTAGCCAAGGTCAGCATCAAATGGCAGCCTAGTCCGGTCCTCCGGGGATTCTTAGCACCCTCTGCCTTCATGTCGCACTGGCCGCTGCCTTGGCCAGGTACATTCCAGCTGCCGGAGACTGAGGGCCAAGATTTAAGTTGTGGAATCATTTTGAGAGTTTTGATTTGTTATCTGAAAATTTAAATTTTCATGGGCATCCAGCTTTTGCGACCTGGGCAGATAAACAATTTCTGCCCATGCCTACCTGAGCATGTAACTTTTCAGATAATTTTCAAGCCCTGATGACAATATTATTAATATGAGTGGGGTGTACCTGGATTTTGGGAATTATTATTTTTAAAAGAGTACATAATTCTGCAGTTGAAATTTCATGTCTCTAAAATCCTAATTCTGATTTGACTGAGCACAAGCATTTATTTATGATCAAATAAACTTATGAAATAATAAATTGAAAGGTAGTTTTTGTTAGCAAAATATGAACAAAAATAAAATAAAAGCATTTATAGGGTCAAACTATGGTTGCTAAGTGTGTATGTGTGTGTATTTACTGGTTTTCTATTAGGTTTAGTTTGCAAACTCAAAATATAGCACAAACCCACATTTTTTGGTCTGCGTAGAAATGAGAGAGTTGTGTGATCTGTGTCAGCTCTCGGAAAAGCCATAGGTGACAGCTGCCAATATGTTATATAATAATCCTTCTTTTCTCCAGGTGGGCATACACTAGTTTTCAGGTTTTGTTAAAATTCATTCTGGCAAAATTGAAGTTTCTATGTTTTAATTTACTCTGTGTACCACATATATACATTTATTTAGCACTGAATGATAGTGCTAGATAAATATGTACTTTATATATATATATATTGTATATATAATATAGTTTCATTTCTCAACTCAATTTTAATTCACTTTGTTCTTCAGTTTCCCATTGTTCAACTTGTTCACTCGTTTTCGCTTCATTTTTTCATATTCTCAATTTTGCTAATTAAATCTTGTTCACTTTCTAATTTATGTGTATTTCTATGCTGATCGTGATCATTATGCTTCTTTTAGGGATTCTTGTGTAATTTCTTATGTAACTAGTTCTTTTATCTAGCATTTTCATTACTAGATATATGTTTCAAACACTGCTGCATATAAAACAAGAGAAATGGTACTTTCAGATGCCAAGAAACTCTTATAAAAAAGTTTCTGTACAAGACGAAAATTGATCGGGATCACCTCCTGTTTCTACGACCAGTTGTGCCCATGGAGTTTTCAGTTGAGAAGAACCAGTGATGATGCTTCTGAATTTGTCCACTGTTTCAAAAAAAAAACAAAAAAAAAAAACAAAGTCCTAAAGTCAATGGTTTCCTTGAAATCCCTTTATAGCATCCTCAATGGGATGCCCTGTTGCGATGCAAATTCTAAGTGGCAAATATTTTTTATTACCACTCAAGCATATATTTATTGATAGCTCCTTTCACCACAAAACCAGTGACATTCAAAGAAAAATAAACATTGCAGTGAAAAGCAAATGCTGTGTTATATCAATGGGAAGGCAACTTACTTTCTTTCCCTAAACCATGTGGGGAAAACATCTGTTACCCATAAACTGCAATCATTTTTGGACAGTTGAGACTCAATGCTAAGTGCCAATAATGAAATAGAAAACTTTCAAATCCAGGTGCTGAAGGTTTTAGAAACGGAAATATTAAGCCATGATCATGATGTGTTTGGGCATCATCAGCACCTGAGGCAAGTATTGTATGATGCCTCAAGGCACCAAATGACAGTGAATGTGTTGATTGGATACCTGCTCCCATTATGTATGACTCCTGATAAAGCTATTCCTGAGCAAAATTTTGTGTTTTAGTTCCTCTGCGCAACCACTGAATTAGTAACTCAGTATATTTGAATTTACCATTGGAGTGATTAACATTATAGTAATATGAACTTGACCATTTTTGAAGTACTGTGCTTGTATGGTTTTAATGCTGCCGATGTGAAAGAATATTTGGCAGATTACCACAGTCTGATGATTGATTGGCCTAAGGCACAGGTTTCAGGTTCATCATGCTTCTAGGCTATGACCTGAATACCACCTAAGAAATGGATGTCACATTTGCACCTTTAGTTCTGGTTTTGTCCCTTCCCTGAAGCCAGCAAATGTTAATTAGGATCAGGTAGCTTCTAGTCTTAGATGATGATGAAGGTTGGGAATGTAACAAACACTTGCCAATAGTGCATGAGATCTATTTTCCTGGTAAACCTTGTGGTTAGCAAATTTGTGACTGGTAAACTTCAGATCTCTTGGGAAAATAAGGGTTTAATGGTAATTTTTTTGTCATAGTGACGATGGTGACAGTTTCAAGGAAGCAGCAGTGACTTTAAATGGTGACAAAATCACTGCTTATGAAGTGGTGATGGAGGTGTAAAGAAGCTAGAACTGTATGGCAACATCTAACTTGCAACAGTGACAAAATCATCTTTTGTGATGGATATGATATAATGCAGGAACAGAGCAGAAAATCACTGTGACAGAAGCTGAGCACTAAATGGGGGGGGGGGGTGTTACCCTATTTGGCAGAACTAGACTAGCACTTTCACCCCCACATGTCTCCACCATTTATGGCAATGTGATTAGTGTCATAATGATCTCACGTAGCTCATCTTGAGCAGTCAACAGCCCTTAGGTAAAGCTTCCCTGGAGAGGGAAGATTTATCTTAGATTCTGATGGTCACAAGACCTAAACTGTGGCACCTTAACAATGATTTTGGAAATTTAGTCACTAGTCATAATTGTGAAATCTGTAATTGCAACCTGCAAATTCTTGACCTGTCTCTCTATCTCTTTTTGTAAAGATGCTGTATGTTTTAAGATGGGAGAAAGGTGGAATTTTTTTTAAAGAAATTATGAGGGACTTGAATTATTTTTATTGGAAACTTGGCGGAAGACTTGTCCAGAGTTGTATAAAAATAAAATGTATCTGCATACACAACCATTGAAACAGAAAATTTGCTGCAAACCTGCAAAGCGTAAACCACACTAAAAATAGAATAAGATCATTTAAAGAAAAATTAATAAAACAATAAATAATTATTAGAACATTATACATTCCAATGAGGATAAAATGTGCACATTACAGATTAAATGTGCAGCAATGTGTGTGAAATGGACCTTTATGGCAAAATTTTAAAATATTGGACTATGAATTTCATAAAAACAAGAGACTAATTTAATTAAAGAAAATTTTTATATTCAGAAAAACAGTTCCATTAATGAACCTTCAAAAATTTTAAATAGCATTTTCAACAACTTAATTCAAAAATAGTGGACTTACAAAATACATAAGGAGAAGATTTTAATTTAATTACTGGCAACTGCAAGTGGAACTTGGCTATGAAATTTAAATTCTTGGTGTGTAAACACAAATTTTGATACTGTTCCTGTACATTGAGAACAGGCCTTGATAAAATATAAAGGCCAGAATCTTTTGTAAAAACAAAAGAATTCAGATGTGAAAAATAATTGAACATTCAAGTTAAAACATAATTAAGTATTGGGTATATAAATAAGTTTTGAGGGATTTGAGGTGAACAAAACACATTGTTGGAGAACAGAAACAATATTTTAATAATAATCGAAGTATGCTCCCTCTGAAGCTACAACTTTACCCCATCTTTCGGGCAGTGAATGTATGCTTCGAAGGAAGAATTCCGGTTCCTTGGAAGAGATCCAGTTGTCCAGCCAATTTTGGATGTCTTCATAAGAACTAAACCATTCTCCAGAAAGTGCTGACTGCATCGACCAGAACAAATGGTAATCCGATGGCGCAATATCTGACGAATATGGCGGGCGAGGTAGATCTTCCCAGTCGGATCCTTCTAAGTACTTTTTCACAGGTCGAGAAACACGTGGTCTTGTGTTGTCATGCTGTAAAACGACTTTGTTGTGTCTATTCTCCTATTCCAACCATTTTTGTGTGAGAGCTCGTTTTAAACGCATTAATTGGGTTCGATACCGATCACCAGTAGTAGTTTCTAACAGTTTCAGCAGTTCATAGCGGATCACACCCTTCTGGTTTCACCAGATACGCAGCATTACCTTTGAACCATGGATATTGCATTTTGGTGTTGAAGGACGTGGTTCACCTGGCTTCACGCATGCTTTCTGACATTTAGGGTTATCGTACCATATCCATTTCTCCATTGGCAGTAATAATATGATGCAAAAAACCCTTTCTTTTTGCCTTTGACGCAGTTATTCACAAATGGTTTTTCGACGTTCAAGGTCTCTTTCCCGCAAAGCATGTGGAACCCAATTCTCTTGTTTTTGCACCATTCCCATGGCAGCTAAATGTTATGAAATGCATGGTTGACTAACATTTAATGCTGCTGCTAGTTCTTTTTGGGTCTGGCACGGATCCTCGTCGAGTGAAGCTTCCAATTCGGCATCAGCAATTTTTTTGGGTGGTCCAGAACGTTCTTTATCACTGACATTGAAATTGTTCCTTTTGAATCGTCTAAACCAATACTCACATGTTTTTATGGATGGGGAATGTTCACCATAGATTTCTGACATTAAGCGATAGCTGTCGGCAGCACTTTTCTTGACAATAAAGTAATGCGCTAACACTTCCCGCAAATGCTGTTTTGTCGGGACGAAAGTTGCCATTTTCCATCGAGTAAAAAATACGTCTTCGCACATAAATCGAACGTCGTATACTGACTCTGACAGCTGGCGTCTTGTACTGCGATATCGCAGTGTTACCATCTTAAAATACATGCGAGCAGTAATAAGTACGACACCGAACGGAAATGTCTCAAAACTTATTTATTTATCCAATATATTAATCTGCGTAAAGCCTTGAGTAAGTGTTTTAATTGCTGTAAATAACATTTTTATTTATTTTTTAATCTACGAGCAGGAACTCTCTGCAAAATCTTCTAATAAATTGGAAACTATCCATGTACAGCATACACCATATTCTGCTACTCTGGACTTGTCAAACTATTTGGCAGATGCAGAATTTTAGAGAGATTGAGTAAGATTTCTAGGTGAGTTAATGCTTTCAAGTAATGTCAGTGCAATTGGTTGATTTCTTGTGGAACTATAAACTATGCTTTCAAGTGGTGTCAATGCTGTTGGTTGATTTCTTTCCATCTAGGGCAGTTTGTTTAACAACCTTCTTTCTGGTGCATCCCCCCCAAAAAAAAAAAGACATCAAAACCTTTCTGAACTAGATACAACTGAAGATGCATTCTGCATTTGAGTCCAATTCTTGTATGGGCTGCAAAACCATTTCAGAATAACTTTGATTGGATTTTGTATCTACCACCATGATTGGAAGACGTGAGATCCCAGCAGTAGCAGAGTGAAAGTAATGAACTGGTCTGAAACAACTAATAGTGAGCTACCTATTTCTGCTTCTGAATGTGAAAAACAGCCTGAGTCACTTTTCATGGTCACACAAAAGACAGAATCTTCTGACCATCTGATGTGTCTGTGCATGTATGTTCACAAATACAACCAACAACTCTTAATAACACTAATTAAAATAATCTATAGAAAAACAGATTTTTGGGAACAGAACTTTGACCAAACATTTGAATTTTTTGGTATTCTAAACAACATTTATTCTTCGCATATACGTAGCAGCACACCAAAGTTCAGAATCTTGGATGCCTGATGAGTTGACATTGGCTATGTAACAGAGGCATACCCAGTAATTATTATTTGGGGGAAGGGGGGGGGTACATATCTTTTCCTGCAATTCAAAAATTAAAACGAAATTAATCATTAAAAAATTCAATTTATAATATTTTGCTGTTATTTTAATCATAAGTATGATAAGGCTTTGATAATTAGGAAAGGCTTTTATTTGAAAACCTTACTTCAAAGCTGGTTCTGTGATGCAGAAAAAATGAAATATGGTTATAATAACATAATTCAAATCCATACTGCAACAAAGCTTCATGCAGCTCTTTGTAAGGACACAAACATCTACCAATACGAATTCAAAAAATGTTTATAAGCAAATAACATCCTATGGCTTTCAATCCCAGATATTTGATAAGGTGAAATATATATATTGAATTGTTCTAAAAGAGAAAAAAAAATGTTTATTCTTTTTAATCTATGGAATTAAGAACAAAGGAATGATCAGAAATTATTATTTTTTAAGTATTGAAATGTGAATGCATTATCAATACTGAACTGGAAATTTTGTGAACTCTAGACCCTAGCAAAATACCTGTACTAAAATCCCAAAACTGCATGTAGAATTTTACAAAATAGTGTCTAACCTCTTCTTTTTACGTTTCTGCAAAACATTGATCACATCATATGTTTATACAGCTTTGTAAATGTCATCTAGCTGCTTAATTATTCACGTGCTATTTAGAGAATCTATATTTTGAGGTTACTCACCTTTAATCCCTAACTTTTTCAGGAGGTTTTCGTCTCTACACATTTCCAACACGTATTTTTCTCATTTACATCGTGGTTCGAGGCCGCAATTACTATTTTTTTGTGTTTATTTTGCGGCCTCAAACCATGATGTAAATGAGAAAAATACGTGTTGAAAATGTGTAGAGACGAAAACCTCCTGAAAGAGTTTGGGATTAAAGGTGAGTAACCTCAAAATATAGATTTATCACACCGTTTTCATTTAAAATAATTTTAAGAAAGATTACTGCTTCTTCTTGCTTATGTTAAATAACACCGGAATTGAGGGTGGTATTAGATAGAAAAGATGTAGCACAATGCTTTTTGAAATTAATCTTCAAAGGATCTTATGGAGTAGACACTACTGAACTTTTATTTTACTTAAATTAGATTGCAGGATTGGGTCACTCATAAAGAGCTTTTATGGTTGTTTGTGACCAAATCAAAAAGGGACTGTTGATACAGGGCACATAATAGGGACTGTTCTCCCTATTATGTGTCAAGTCCCTCTGTTCACCTCGGTTCATTCTTAATGACTTCTCTCTGCTACACAAAGTGGTACCCCCTCTCTGTCTCATCCCCCAAACTGCCATGCCAAGCACATGTCCAGGATTTCTGTTTGGAGGGGGTAGGGTGTTCCAGAAAAATTGCATATATCCGTGCGTGCGTGTGTGCGTGTGCGTGTGCGTGTGTGTGCGTGTGTGTGTGTGTGTGTGTGTGTGTGTGTGTGTGTGTGTGTGTGTGTGTGTGCGGTTCTTTAAAATTTAACAAAATGACTTCTTACATGGCCCTTGGACTGTAAAACAGGTGTTTCATAAGACAGTCTCTCACCAAAAAATGTTCCCCTTTCTCTATCTCCCCATAAAGAATTTTCATGCATCCTCTATGCCTTCTCCTGTTATAAAATGTAGAACAAGTAACCAGAAATTCACCACTAATTGCTCACATAAATCAGTAACCCATATCCAATATTGCATGGGTGGGGCTACTGAACATATGCTTGAGCATCGGAAAAAACAACAAGAACACAGAGCCACAATGAGATTAAAAAAAATAACTGTTAACGCACAATTTTTTGCATAACCATAGTTTAAAAGCTGGCCCATTAAACACCTTTTCATCTTCAACTCTGCTTACTTATGCTTAATTTTCATCATACCCGAATTCAGCTTGATCAGTGCACCAAACATGGATGTTTACATTAATTTAATAATTTGAAAAAGTTCATGTTTAAATGCATTGGTTTTGTGACTATTCAAGAGTAATGTTTGGGCTATGGCAAAAACTATAAGATGCATATTTAAACATTTTTTTGAGGGGGGGTCTGTATCCCCAGGTTCCTCCCCATGGATATGTGCCAGGCAATACGTATGGTGCAGAGATGTGGACCTTAACTAAAAGAGACATACAAAGGCTGCAGACAACTCAACAAAGCATGGAGAGGTGCATGCTTGGTGTAACCAGGAGAGATAAGAAGAGGAACTCGTGGATCCGAAAAATGACAAGAGTGGAAGACATCATGATCAGAGTTAAATCCCTAAAATGGCAATGGGCTGGACATACTGCCAGAAGGACAGATCATCGATGGACAGCCGAAATTTTAGATTGGATTCCAAGGGACAGGAAAAGACCCAGAAGAAGGCCACATGGGAGATGGGTGGATGAAATTCGAAAGTATGCGGGAGTAACATGGAGGAGACTGGCACAAGACAGACAGTTGTGGAAGAAACTTGGGGAGATCTTTGTCCAGCAGTGGATTGATAATGGTTGGCAATGATGATGATGATATATATATATATATATGAGGGTAGATTGCACATTAATATTCTTTTACAATACACTAACTACATCTAATACTTGCAGCATTGTGCAGTTTTGTTGTTGTTTATATTATATTACATGAGTGAAAATTTAACTTTCCTATGCTATATATATATATATATATATATACTTAAGAGCAAAACTGAAGACTAAGGAAAAAATTTTAGAATTTAGAACGAAGGGTGCAAAATAACCTGAAAATCAAAACGCGCAACGCAGCAGTTTTGAAAATTCAGAATTCACATTCTATAAAGATACCTAAGCAAAAAATATACAAATATAATTTTGACTCACACCTAGTACAACATAGAAAAGGTTATGTATCTACCTGTGTGAGTAAAAGGAGAAAAGAAAAAAAATAAAAGAAAACAACTGAATGTAGAAGGTGTCGAGAATACTGAGCCTTGGCTTTATCAAGGACCAGCAAAAACTCTGCATTTTCTCACTTCCACAAAGACCTAGTTGGAAATGGGTTTCTGCAAGGCCATAGATGCAAGTAACATTCCCACCTAAAATAGTTTAAAATATATATATATAAGTCATGTCCTCCGTAGAGTAGCATGACCTAGCACTAGTTAACAATTTCGCTTGCATCCATTAACCTTCATGGCCCGACCCATGCTCTTCATCTGTTACTATTAAACAGAGAGAAGAAGATTAAAGAGAACTCAAGCTGTGAGAGTGACATAATAAATAGAAATGATTTTCAGCTATAACGAAATTCCAAGTTCGTTTGAGAGAGAATTTAAACCTGAAAAACAAATTTTACATTGCAATTAAAAAGGAAATGTTAATTTATAACGAACAGATTTTTGAAAGAAAACTTGAGTCTAAAACCCCCTACTCTACAACTTATGACAGCACGAAAACGAGAATAAGTTAAAGATAATAATTAACTAAAGAAAACTTTGTGAAAGTTATATACCTTAAACAGTTAGTTGCAATATGTACAAAGTATTTCAGCAGTGCTTTAAGTGCATAATTAATTAGTTATTAAGAACTTAACTACTTTGAAAAAACAGCGCATAGACAGCGCATAGAAAAGGAACAAGCTTAGCCATCTTCTGTTCCTAGGTACCACAAAAGACGCTCAAAGTTACAAAGAAAAGTAAGAGTTAAAACCCGCATAAATGTTAACAGACAAACCAATGCTTAAAAGCTGAAAAGCTAAAAAAAAAAAAAAAAAAAAAAAAAAACACAGAGAAAAGGTACATGAAGTACTAACATTGAACTTATAAAACCTAGAGCCCAAAAACAAGGAAGAGAGCTTACCTCTTGTGTTACAAAAACTTTTCTCCTCACAAGAGGAGAACATGGCTGACCTCTTCCGCCACTCCCTAGACGCTGGGGGGCAGTGAGGGTGGGGCTGATGGCCTCCTCATACAGCAAGAAACCAACGCGCGGAGATTTTAACCAGAGAAAAAAATATAAACTTAAGACTGTGGATCTGTATGATCAGAATGAGCAGAATTAACTCTCCAGAATACATGAGAAATATTATAAAATACACGAGCAGTTTATTTAATAATCTTTGCATGTATTAAATCACCTTAGTGAGCTTCTATAGATTAATCAGAATCTTATTAATTTTAATGTTGGTTTTACTATTTTTAGTATAGCTATCCTAGTGATGAATAACTAGTTTTCTTTTTTATTTGTTTTTATTTTCTTTTATAAACAGATTTTTAAGCTTTTTTGTGATTTTGTTTATATTATTTAATTTTTTTGTTTTAATAGGACCGTCATATCCATAGCACTAAGGTTCCTTTAGGTAGTTAATAGGCATCCTCTAGCCAACTTCCTTACGGCTTTGATTGGTCAGAATCATATTATTAACTGTGTAGAAAATTAAAGCAGATCTGCCAACCTTACTCTATTATTCAGAATAATTTTTCTTAAAGTTCTTTTGATGAAAGAAGAAGGAATTTCGTTCTCTAGAAAACTTTCTAATAGTATATTAATGTGGTAATTGAAGTCCAAATTGTTGCTGCAAATTCTTGAAATTCTTAGGACCTGAGAAATTAGTACATTCTCAATTACTTTGGTTGAAATGTTATTATTCCAGTGTAGATATTTAATTACTTTGAAAGGAAAATTAGCTCTTTTATCAAAGAGGCTAATAGATGGGTTACCTCTGTTGAGCTTAATGCTTAAGTCTAGGAACTCAAGTTCCTGATTACTGTGGTTGGTTTTACATAAGTTAAGAGAGCTAGGATAGATATTATCAAAATCACTCTCTATAACTTCGGAATTATTGATACACAGCAGATCATCAATATATCTAAAAGTGTAAAGGTAGTTATCTGAGCAGGTGGGGTGATTTTTAATGAATTTATATTCCTTAAAGAACAGGAATAGATTAGCGATATTCGTGGACGTTGATGTTCCCATTGGAATACCGTTCACTTGCTTATAGAGAGTATTATTATATAAGATATGGTTACTAAGAATTTCAAGAATTTGCAGCAACAATTTGGACTTCAATTACCACATTAATATACTATTAGAAAGTTTTCTAGAGAACGAAATTCCTTCTTCTTTCATCAAAAGAACTTTAAGAAAAATTATTCTGAATAATAGAGTAAGGTTGGCAGATCTGCTTTAATTTTCTACACAGTTAATAATATGATTCTGACCAATCAAAGCCGTAAGGAAGTTGGCTAGAGGATGCCTATTAACTACCTAAAGGAACCTTAGTGCTATGGATATGACGGTCCTATTAAAACAAAAAAATTAAATAATATAAACAAAATCACAAAAAAAGCTTAAAAATCTGTTTATAAAAGAAAATAAAAACAAATAAAAAAGAAAACTAGTTATTCATCACTAGGATAGCTATACTAAAAATAGTAAAACCAACATTAAAATTAATAAGATTCTGATTAATCTATAGAAGCTCACTAAGGTGATTTAATACATGCAAAGATTATTAAATAAACTGCTCGTGTATTTTATAATATTTCTCATGTATTCTGGAGAGTTAATTCTGCTCATTCTGATCATACAGATCCACAGTCTTAAGTTTATATTTTTTCTCTGGTTAAAATCTCCGCGCGTTGGTTTCTTGCTGTATGAGGAGGCCATCAGCCCCACCCTCACTGCCCCCAGCGTCTAGGGAGTGGCGGAAGAGGTCAGCCATGTTCTCCTCTTGTGAGGAGAAAAGTTTTTGTAACACAAGAGGTAAGCTCTCTTCCTTGTTTTTGGGCTCTAGGTTTTATAAGTTCAATGTTAGTACTTCATGTACCTTTTCTCTGTGTTTTTTTTTTTTTTTTTTTTTTTTTTTTTTAGCTTTTCAGCTTTTAAGCATTGGTTTGTCTGTTAACATTTATGCGGGTTTTAACTCTTACTTTTCTTTGTAACTTTGAGCGTCTTTTGTGGTACCTAGGAACAGAAGATGGCTAAGCTTGTTCCTTTTCTATGCGCTGTCTATGCGCTGTTTTTTCAAAGTAGTTAAGTTCTTAATAACTAATTAATTATGCACTTAAAGCACTGCTGAAATACTTTGTACATATTGCAACTAACTGTTTAAGGTATATAACTTTCACAAAGTTTTCTTTAGTTAATTATTATCTTTAACTTATTCTCGTTTCGTGCTGTCATAAGTTGTAGAGTAGGGGTTTTAGACTCAAGTTTTCTTTCAAAAAATCTGTTCGTTATAAATTAACATTTCCTTTTTTAATTGCAATGTAAAATTTGTTTTTCAGGTTTAAATTCTCTCTCAAACGAACTTGGAATTTCGTTATAGCTGAAAATCATTTCTATTTATTATGTCACTCTCACAGCTTGAGTTCTCTTTAATCTTCTTCTCTCTGTTTAATAGTAACAGATGAAGAGCATGGGTCGGAGCCATGAAGGTTAATGGATGCAAGCGAAATTGTTAACTAGTGCTAGGTCATGCTACTCTACGGAGGACATGACTTATATATATATATTTTAAACTATTTTAGGTGGGAATGTTACTTGCATCTATGGCCTTGCAGAAACCCATTTCCAACTAGGTCTTTGTGGAAGTGAGAAAATGCAGAGTTTTTGCTGGTCCTTGATAAAGCCAAGGCTCAGTATTCTCGACACCTTCTACATTCAGTTGTTTTATTTTATTTTTTTTTCTTTTCTCCTTTTACTCACACAGGTAGATACATAACCTTTTCTATGTTGTACTAGGTGTGAGTCAAAATTATATTTGTATATTTTTTTTGCTTAGGTATCTTTATAGAATATATATATATATATATATATATTTTATCTTTGACTTGTATTACATCTATGTTGTATGGATGAAATTTGAAATAAAATTATATCATTTTATAGTTATTTAAAATTTGGGAAAGCATAAAACTGAATAATGCATACGCAATTAAACATCAGGACACAGGGAATTTAAGGGTGCAGGGGTTGCAAATGCATTCTTGCACCCCTTCACCCTTCTTGGGTATGTCACTGCTGTGTAGGCTTTTAAAATAATTTCTTCAATCTAACATGTTAGCTTTTAGAATAAATTATCAACGTTTTTTCACAATTAAATGTTTTATTAATAAAACATTTAATTGTGAAAAAACGTTGATAATTTATTCTAAATGAACATCACAAGTGTGTAGTCTTGAATTATATATAATGTTAGCTTTTATTGCAGCATTTGATTCTGTGTACTATAAAGTGATGTTGAAACTTTACTTGTGTTTCTGTACATATTGCTTGTAGTTTTTCCCTTTAAAAGATATATGTGGTTCTTAAAGTGTGTTGGCCTTATATAAAATACTCATTGTTCATGCAAAGTATTTTTGACAAGCTGCCATATATCAACCGGAAAGAAAAGGAGAAAAAAAAAAGTATGTTAGGCCATAGTCATTGCCTAGTTTTGATTTTTGTAAAATCCTGTTGATAATTATAAAAAATAAAGCCAACAGGTGATGGACATTGGTGCTGCAATTGTTATTTAACTTTTTATTGTATATGTCTCGTTACAAATTGTATATTTTGTTTCAGATGTAGATGTGCAGATATTGTTATTAAATCAGTGCCTTTAGAATTGTACAGAAATTGCTCGTTATTCTGGGAAAGATCCATTTAGCGTATGGTAAAATCTTATTGTGGAACATCAAAAAATAATAATTCTTTTTTGCTCTCATTCTGTTTTATGCTCTGGAACAAAAAATCTGTTGAGCTGTGGCAGAAATAAAACGATATGTAGTTGTATACTTTCATCTGGAGATCTTCCCATGCTTTATCTTCCCAAGGTGAGCAAATTTTTCCCTTCAAAGTTTTGTGTTGTATGTTTAAATTCAGTTGTGATATTTGATGTATTCACAACAGATGTTAGCTATTGTAATAAAAAATGAATTAGTGGAACTAACTGGTTAAGATCAGTTGCAAATTGTTGATTATGAATAAAAAATTCCTCTATGCAAGTAAACAAAAAGCCTTTGTGAACATTTTCGGATGTATATCATTATTCCAAGCATTTGAGATATAAAACTTAAAAGGCGAATCTTTAGTGCATATTTTTTATAATTTTGAGAATGTGGCAACACTACATTTGCTCCTATGGGGGTCTAGATATTGTGTGTGTTAAACTCCAGAATGATAATAACCAGGGCCCAGATGTTGATGACCTAAAATTCCTAAAAAAATGCCCTTAAAATGATGAAGAAAAGCCCTTAAAAAGACAAAAAAATGCCCTTAAAATAGTTTGTGTTATATTTTGCTCAAAATTTTAAATTAAATAACTTCAATCTTAGACAATTTATAAACTAGAATTATGATTTTTCTGTATAAAATGCATTATAAAATCTCAATAAAATAAAAAAAAAAAAATAAAAAAGTTTAAAATGTTATCAACAGTATAGCATAAGAAGCTCTGAATTTGAATTCTTTTGTTCACTACCCTCCTCCACAGTCCCTTTCAAAAGTGGACAGGGGCATTTTCTTTATCCGAAACTGGATAGCACTAAATATCTTGAACAAAGTTGCCAGAATGAGCTACTTTTGAAGATTTTGCATTGGTCATCTGACAATCCTGGTTTTGAGTATTGCAATTTGAAAGCATAATCTTTGTGAAAATAAATTTTTTATTAAAGAAAAAGAAAATGCCAAAAATGACCTAAAACAAAAAAAGAAAATGCTCAGAAAAAAAAAAAAAATTCCCCAAAACCTCAAAAAAAAAAAAAAAAAAAAAAAAATGCTCAGAAAAAAAAAAATTCCCCAAAACCTCAAAAAAAAAAAAAAAAAAAAAAATGCTCTAGAACTCTAGAAACTCTGAAACAATGCCCTAAAAGTGAACCCCCCCCCCAAAAAAAAAATTACAAAAGAAAAAAAAATGCAAATGTCATCAAAGTCTGGGGCCCTGAAAATAACTATTGAGGGATTTTTCTGGTATGTCATACCAAGTGCATATGTTGGCAGACAGATCCTGTATGTGTGAAGAAATGTTGTTTCCATGTCACAGAATGAATTGTTTGTGTTAGCAGTATTCCACCAGCTGTGGCATTTTGAGACCACAGAGCTTATTTGTTTGCAGGTGCCGTGATGGTCAAAATAAATGTCATGTTTGGTATCTCATATCAGGAAAATCACCTGTTATAAAAATGCTAAAAATATGTTAAGGACTCACTTGTGATTTGTATATCTTTTGTTGTTCACACGACACTGCATATTAAGTGAAAAAACTGCTGTTAAAAACTTTCTGATTTACCTTAAAAATATTGGGGCTTGTCAAAACTCTTTAAAATGTAATGTGCAATTTAGAAAAGTGAGTATTTTTTTGTGCAAATGGGATTGTGAAGCGTTAAGTGTCAAGATGTCTTGAAAAAGATGCAATAATGTAGGCTGTAATTAGATCATAAGTGGTTTTAAAATAAAAATTTTGATGTTATGCTCAGAGATTTTGTATAGCAAATTGTGAAATACATAAATATCTTTTCTGTATAAATTGGAGTAGTGTGAAGTTACAAGTCCATGACAGAACAGGCAACAGAAATTTTGGGACCTGATACGCTGACAGTTTTGGAGTCCTTTCTCCCCAGAAAGATACATAGGTGCAATTAAAAAAAAAAAAACATTGTTATTTATGTTTCTATCTGGTATGTTAAATGTTATGAAAGCTAAAATATGTAGTGCACTGATTACAGGTTTGTCGACTTGTGTTTTCTCATTTCCACTGCAGCAACATCTTATATAATGGCAGTGAAGTCAATTTTGCACAATATATTGTGTTCAATTAAAAGTAACTCCAAATTGTTTAAACACACTCCAAGCATGGTTTCTTGCATGTACAGGGTGAGTCAAAAGTCACTGTGCACCTGGCACAGTTGCCACATTTGTGGTCCTCTCAAAGAATATAGGCCCAATTGTGCGTCTTCATGATATCATACACCACACACCAATCTTCTGATCATGTAATGGCATTTTGTGTATCCGATGCGGATTATTGGAAGACCACATGTGACTGTTTTGGCTGTTCACATATCCCGATAAGTGGAACAGCGCCTCTCCGGAGAAAAACGTGACGTCCATAATGTCCTCTCCGTTGTCATTAATGATGTCCTTGAACCATCTACAATATTCCACACGCTTATCGTAGCATGTGTGTTTCAGTTCATGGACTGTTCTGATTTTGTACTGGTTGGTAGAGCTAGAGTTGTGTCCTCAGTGCTCTATGAATGCTGCGGCATGACACGCTTGTTGTGCCGATTTTCAAACTGATTTCTTTGGACTTTTAGTGATGCAAACAAAAATATCCTGCACCTTTTCCTCTGTTAACACTCGCGGCCTACCGCTTCTCGGAGCATCTCTCACTGATCTGGTTTTACGAAACTTTTCAATTAACTGCCTCAGTGCATTGCGATGGGGTGCTTCAGTATTGGGAAATTGTTCTCTGTACTTACGTATCCCTTTGTCCATATATGTACCTTAACTACGGAACACATGTTCAATCAGAAACACTTGACCCTAAAGCGAAAACACCATGTTTAACTGGCCACTGTGACGCCTCACTGCTGACTGATTCAATCACGGCCAGATACCTGAAATACCGGCTGCATTGTTCAGGGTCAAACGGCAGGATGCACATAACCCCGCCCTAAACACACAAACATTCTTCATTCATAATATTGCATGTGCGGTAACTACACTTTATAGATTTCTTATTATTATTTCTTATCACAGTACGTCAGGTGCAAAGGGACTTTTGGCTCACCCTGTAGCTTTTAATGATAGCAAGCATTCAGTAAGCTTGCTAACTTTTTGCTGTTGTTTTTTGGAGGGTGCAGAAAATGCTCTTTGTTATTCATGGTTCTCTGAAAATACCTTCCCACTGCAACTTTGAATTTAAGTCCCACAGTTTAAGTGGGCCAGAAACTGAGTCTTTAATTATTGCTTCGTATACATTTTCAAGATGAATTATTTTTTGAAGGTTGCATGAATGCTTTTATCATAACAGTTTGCAATGTGTTTGCATCTCTTCTTCATTCATGTTTTGAAAACTGAAAACAAACTGGAGATTTGGTTCATGTGCTCAAACTTATGCTTCCACTAGAGATATTACAGAATCCATTATTACAAAGAAGACCTTTTTTTAATTTATCCTCTGGATGTACATCATTATCATTTGCAAGTTATACATGCATCGTATGGGGCCCCTCTCCATATCAGGGCCTGGTAGGGGGTGTCCCCTCAGTCACCAGGTTTGATCCATCAATTACTATGTTGTGAAAAGGATATAGAATGCATTCAATAAAGTTTGGTAAATGTCTTTTAGTTTTTGTATCATTAGAAATATTTATTGCATTAGAGTAGAGGTGCATAGAACAGTTAAAAGAAGTAATGAATTCGAAGAAGTTTTTACACACACACAAATGCACATGCTTGCATACACACAGACACAGAGGTTGGGTAAACTTTAATGCTTGAATATTCTTATTGATTTTATATTGTTTCTTTCCTTTGAAACTAAACATATTATGGTATGGATGACTTTTTCTAGGCGTAAATTAATGAAGTAAATAAGTAAGAATTGCCTATATTTCATTACATGCAGTTTTGTTCCTGATTTTATTAATTTGTTTTCGATCCTTCCATTCATATTAATTGTATGAGCAAAACAAAATGCAGCTTGTAAGAAAGACTCAACAAAATAAAGTTGTGAATACTAGGCCACAGCTCAGGGGCAAAATTTTGATTCTCCCCCATGAAAGACTACAAACATGAAAATAATTAGCACATGCCATATCCATAATAAAAACTAGGGAAAAAAATTCAGTATTGCACTTTAGTGCTGCATATTGATCTGACTGAGACGATAAGCCCGTAAATCAGTTGATTGAAGATCATGTCTGTTGAATCATAAATGTGAAATTTGTAAATTTTAAAACACATTTTTTTACAGAAGGTTGTTTAAGACACAGCATTACAGTTCATAGATCAATTTGTCCCTCTTACTTCCATGATAAACTATTGCAATTGTACATCATATGCCGGTCTATTTTCCAACACTCATTACAATTACTAATTTTTGAAATACTTTGCATTCATTGAGGTCTGTCGCAGTGGGCTATAAAGCAGTTGCCTATCTCTAATTTAGGGCCACTAGTCAAGGGAAGGGAGAGAGCCATCACCATAAGACAGACACAACATCCCTGCCTCACCAGGATTCAAACCCAGACCCATCTCGGACGAATGATCAGAAGCCATTGCTGAGATCACTGCGCCAACGGGGCAGCTCTTTAAACTTTGCTCCTCAAAACCAGTAGTGTGGTATTCACACCAACACTGTTAACTAATCTCTGCACACCCACATCTACCCAAACTTTTTTTTTTTTTATATTTGATCTTATTTTTTCCACCCTGCATTGTCCCTTGCCTTTCCTTCAGCCAAGCATTTTGGTCTGTGCAGAGTCTAGATATACAATTCTTGTAACTTCATCTCCTTTTGCTTTAAATCTTTTCAATCAGGATGCCTCATCCCACATCTCATTTTTTTCTATTCTCCTGGCTGTACAGTTGGATGTATAAACATACTGGAAAGATTGAAGATTGATTGATTATCTTGAGAAACTATGATGCTCATGCTATTTCAGCAAGCAACCTGCTTTTCATCAACCAACTTGCTTTTCACTAAACAACCAATTTTGAATTCCCAGCTCTAAACTTCAATTTTTCAGCTGGAGTAACTCACCTTTGAGCAACAATTGTCTCCTGAAGCAATTTTTAACTGATTTAAGTAACTTTGTTCTCATAAGGCTCAAAATTTCCAGAGTGTTTGATACGTAAAAATCCTTTTTATTTAATTTGTTAGTATAGTGTATTCAAAATCTTAAGAAAAATAAATACACTTTTTAGGTGCATGTGTTGGAGAAAAGGTTTTATAGTAACTATCTGTAGTAGTACTAGTCGCTACTCTTTAAGATAGATTCTGGGAAGAATTAATTTGTTCTGGTTTGCTCTCTTGTTTTTGAAAATGAATTATTATAATCAATAGCTTTTACACAAATTATGAGAAGTGTTTACTCGTAACAACACGTACAACACATTCTTACTTTTCAGGCTGCTTCTATGCATTCTATGAAGTTGAGGAAACTGACTCGTGATAAACTGATCAACCTTTGAGCATGATCACTATTTTAGCAGATAATTCAGATTATAAAGAAGCATGCATGTAACTTGAAAATTTCATTGAGAGAGAGAGTAAAAAATTCCTGTAATATTTCTTACAGCATGTTATTTGTTATGTATGAATTGAAGTCCAGAAGCAGCTGTATGATTTAATTTTGCTAAGACCTGGTCATTGTGTCAAACATTTGTTATGTAACACCAAGAAATATTTCGTAGCACTAATTGTTTGCTTGGCAGTGGAGCATTTAAATTTCTTTTCCCTTTTTATTATTTTTTTATTGGATAATTGGTTGGGAAAAGCAAAGTATATTCTGTAAAACAATCATTTTGAAAAGTTCAACAGTTTACAAGTAGATTGTTTATTAGTTCATGTAACCATTGCACAGTAGTTCATTTGTTCAATATTTAGATGAGCAAACCTCTTCAGCAGATTTTTTTAATTTTGTTTTACTCTACAAAATGAAACTTTGATATTTATTTATTTAATGTGTAAAATAGTATATTTTCCTATGCCTTGGTCATAGTTGTATGATGCAAAACATGAGTTTATTCTTATTTATGTTTTAATATAAAAAAATCAAAAATATTTACTATTCGTTTTAGTGCTTGCAGTGTAAAACATTTAAATTTCATAATCAGCCGCATGGTGTTTATGAAGATTGTGGGTGCACCTTTATGTGATGAATATGTCGTATTAATCTGTTCCTTTTCCTTGGTCTAGTTAATAAATTTGCAACAAAATAAACCATAATTGTGGTAAAGCATTACATTCTGTGCAAAATTGGTGTAAATGTGGGGTTTTAAATGATGAAATTGTTCACAGGAGATTTGAAAAAAAATTGTGTAATTAGTAAGGTGTTGGTAAATATCGCGTCTAACAGATTGAATAAAAATATAGTAATTTTTAATGGTATTTGCTGTTGAGGGGTAGTATGAGAAGTTCAGCTTCATTTTAAAATGAATTTTGCTTTTTGAGTATTGTATAATACTCAAAAAGCAAAATCCGCCTTTGAGTATTGTACATATAATACTAGAGCAACAACATGTTTTACATAAAAAAATATTTAGTGTAGTTGTTGATATTATTGTATAATACTCAAGGGAGGATTGTATTGTTAGGGTTGAGTATTGTATAATACTCAAGAGCGTATTGTATAGTACTGAAGAGCGGATTTGGGGATTGTGTCGCCCTGGGCGCCTCTTAATTTGCCACCCCTTTACTTCGAGGCGTAGAGCAACAACATATTTACATAAAAGGATATTTGGTGTAGTTGTTGCTATATATAAATCTCTTAAACGGTGTTGAATCCTGCACGGATTGCTGGTCTTTTCTGTGAATCGATACTGTTCCCAATTATTCGTGGCTTTAATTAGCTCATTTGATATAAAATATGCTCAATATCTGTGACATGCATCATACTTTCTTTAGGTCAGCATTATCAGCTCCGTAAATAAACCCCTAACAACCCACCCCACTAAAAGTAACACCACAGAGACTCCCAACCGCCCAGCTTTAGATGTTTCTACACTAAATGAGCTGTCGATATCCCTCGCTTCTCGCCGCCGAGGCAATTCTCGCCACTTTCTAACTTTTACCATTGTATTAATTATATTATTTCTCATTATACATCTGTTGTGAATATTTTCCGTTCTTTCACATTCGGCCTCTTTCTGTTTTCTTTCAATACTTTTATTCATTTTCCTTTTTCCGCCTAAGAAGTTATGCCGCCATTGGATGTAGCCCACGTATGCCAAATGGTAAATACAGTTCTGCATAACCAAATTAAAGACCTGTTAAATTTTTTGATTTGCCAATTACTGTTCCTATAACTGTTCTTTCCTTAATAAAATTTTTCAAAATTCTTTACGTTACAATCGTGGACAAAGCGTTTGCTGTTGTTGCTAACACCTCAGTAACGCGTAAGCAGGCGAAGATTGAAATTAGTGCCATGTACTTGTGTCCTTTCCCTGGGAAAAGCGGCTCAAAATTACAGACGGGCGAATGCTTATATCCCTTAGAGTTGCTCACTGTGGACGTTAAACGCAGATATAAACATTTCTTCTCAGGATTTCCGTTTATATACATCCGAAGAAATTTTCTCCAAGTATAAGTATAAATTATAAGATTGAATTATTGATAATGAGGTGTACAAAGTGTTTTAGGCCAACCCAGTTACCGAGTGATACGAAGCACCAGCTTCTAATCATTCGTTCGAGATGGATCAGAGTTGAAATCCCGGATGAGGCATGGATAGTGTGTTGGTCGTACGAAACTGTCTCCCTATCTTACCTAGAACCAGAGATCTCAAGGTAGGGACACCGCCCCAGTGGCGCAGTGGTCTAAGCGATGGCTTCTGATCATTCATCCGAGATGGGTTCGAATCCTGATGAGGCAGGGATGTTGTGTTTGTCTTACGGAGCTGGCTCTCTCCATTTCCTGGAACCAGTGGCCCTAAATTAGGGACGGGTGACTGCTTATGAGAATGTAGCCGACACGTGACTTTCAGCATGGCGACGAGCCTTAGTAACATAAGTGAAGGATAACCAGTCCCCGTTGAAATGATGGCGTCTTACTTTGAAGTTTACCTCCCGAGTCCAAAATGTGATATTTGGAAATAATTAAAGAGATTGAAGGAAAAGACCCTTATGTGCTGAATACAAGTATCTTCGAAGGTGACGCAAAACGTTTTTCGAAAGTGCAAATAGTAAATGTTTTCTATTCGTTTTTAGTCGAAGGCCTTTACAGCAGAACAGTTCGAGGCATATAAAAGTCTTGAAGCATGTAACAATAATTTCTCATTGTGGATATTCTTTTACATGGATCACTACTTAGTGAGTAATTAGTAATTTAGTGAGAAAATAGGTACGCTGCCTTAATAATTAAAATGCTTTGCCCTCCCAGGTGCGGAGCCCTGATGGGTAAACAAAATAGGTTCTCTGCCTTTTTAGGAATAACTGATTTCTGGATAAAACTGACCCAAGAAAGGTTCTCTGCCTTTTAGAGTATTTAACTCTTCAATAAAAAGTGTTTTTCTAAGCTCTAGGAAGCGATTTCCAAGACTTGAAAAATTTAGAGCAAAATTTCGTTGTTCACACAAAATTGTGTGAACAACGAAATTGGAGTTTGCGCCCTAATTTATTTATCCAAAAATAAATTTAGGAGCATAATCCCAATCTGTAAACAGGCCTAGACACCAAAAATAATTTTATTTGGACAGTAATTTTAGCCATTATTTGCATTTTTCCGCAGAAGTGTCCTTCAGTTCCAGATAAAAAGTCCAGCCAGCACAGGCAAAGAGATTTGATTCTGACTGAAACTCAGGTTGACTAACAAATTAACTTTGTGCTCTTAGCTCTATAAAAAATTTCAACACCCCCTAGAAGTTCCTGGAAATGAAAACCCACGTGCACAGAAGTGCCGATTGGGTACCGAAGCGTTGATTTAAGAACATTTTTGACTAAGAGACAAACTTTAAAAGGTATTCCACAAGAAAATAGTCAGTAGCAATAAAACCTAAGCAAAAAAACGGCCACTACCTTTTAAATTTAACTTGAAAATTTGGAATCAACGAGTGATGTGCCTGTCGCAATAAGTACAAGCACTGCACACCAACAGCATTTGAACAAGTAAAAAAATATGTTCTCTGCCGTACAGAAATCACTGATTTCTGGATAAAACTAACCTTTAGAAGGTTTTTTGCCTTTGAAGAGTCTAACTCTTCAATAACAAGTGTTTTCTAAGCTCTGGGAAGCGATCTCCCTTCGTTTGGCAGAGAACCGAATCTTTTCGGTATTGCCTTTAGAGACAGCTGGCAGCTTGAAAAACAAACTCCTCGACTACCGCAATTAATAATGCCAAAAAATCTAGGCATTTTGGCTTCAAATTTTTTATAAACACCGACCGCTAATGATCGCGCTTTACACACTAACTGCAGGACAACCAGCTATGCTTGTGCTTATGGAACTTGCAGGGACTGTTGCACTTCACATAAACTTCTCGATGACGTCACGTGCTACGTCCTCATAGCCCATTGAGTTGCTCACGGCGGCAGTTAAACCTCCAATAAAAAAAAAAAAAAAAAAAACGTTAGGGACGGGCTACTGCTTATATTAGCCCATTACGATGTTTATGGTGACTAACCCTCAAACAAAAACTAAAAAAGTTTTTGAGCTTTATCCTTTGCAAATGTTTTTGGTGGTGCTTACAAATTTGAAACCGTGCGTAAAAAAATTATTCAAAGCGTGTCCTTTTTTGACATCACGCTTAGAGGCTCCAGCAGGATGTTAACTCAGATCTTTCTCTTCCCCCTGTTTCTTCAGCATGTGCAAATTTATTAACACATTTAGGTTCCAGCTTGATGTTAACTCTGAACTCTCCGCCTCTCCATTTCATGTGCAACCGAAAGCTCTTTGGCACTTTGTTCGATATTCACAACCATCGTATTTGAAATTCTCATGTAAGTATTACATGTGCAGTTTGATAAAACGGGTGAAGGATAATAGGATTTCATATGAAATATCACAGTTATAAGAAATTGGAGAACTATGGTGAAGTACTGAATTACCTGGAAGAGTAAAGTGGTTTCTCAGTAATGGACACACGTTATTTCTAAAAAGACAAAGAAAAAACATGCTTAACTTATGAGCCGCCCCGGTGGCGCAGTGGTCTAAGCGATGGCCTCTGATCATTCGTCCGTAAGGGGTCCGGGTTCGAATCCCGTCAGGCATGGATGTTGTGTTTGTCTTACGGCACTGGCTCTCTCCCTTCCCTGGAACCAGTGACCCTAAATTAGGGACGGGCGACTGCTTATAGCCCATTGAGTTGCTCACGGTGGTCGTTAAACCTCCAATCAAAAAAAAAAAAACTTTTGAGTACCATTTACTAATATTAGTGGACTTTAAATTTGTAAGAGTGTGTCACTGAAGACAATTGCTTGTTGCTGGGAGAGAGGAAGAGTGTGTGATGATGAAGGAATATCTGAGTAGTAATAAAAAAAAAGGGGGGGGGCTACGGCACGTGTATTATAAAGGACTTGAAACTGCGGTGCCTAAAAAAGTGCTGAAAAACTCCCTAGTACAATTATTTGGAGTTAGAATGCTGTGTTTGCTCTTCATTATTTATGAATTTTAGACATAAACTAATTTTTCAACCGAGTTTTGTTTCTCTGAGAAGAAATTTACAAATATCTTTTTTCAAACTCTTTTTGAAAGAAAGGAATGGACCGAGTGGGGTTTCTTTTACGTTGCACAGTTTATAATTTAAAACACCCCTGTGTTCAAGAAGTATATGGCAAGTTTGTGTTCATGGCACACTAATACACTGAGTTTCTCTTTGTATATTGTCAGAATATGCAAGTTTTTTTATTAATGTCTCTCTGCGTACAAGTTGAAATAAATTACTTTTATCAACATCTTGACATCACTGGTGGCTGACATTTTTTTTTTTTGAAGTTTTTTGTGAGTATTGGTCAAAATATTTTAAATAGCTGTTCTTGACATCGAGTTTTTACTTCAAGCGAATTTTGAAGTTTTCGTGTTGCATACTGTGTTCACACAACTTTCTATTTATTGATGCTTCTGTCTTTCATGTATTGTGATAAACACTTCTTTAAATGCTATTTTTATTTTAAATCTACTTGAAATAGCTATTGTTTAAGCTCAGCATTTTTTTTTCTTTCGAATATGTTTGGCATGCATACAGTATATGTAAATGCTTTACTTTTAAGCTTATTTTTGTGATTCCATGTATTAAAATGAATTAGTTTATTCAAAGGTGTAAATAAAAATATCTGGAACGAAGTTTCTGAAGTTATTTTGGCGTTAAATTTTCATTAAATTTTGTTTGTTTAACTAGCAACCTGTCACTTGTTTTTTTAATGGAATCGTTTTAAATTTGCACAGACTGCGTCATGTTAGAACCAAGTTGAATAGCATGGGCTTTCTTACGCAATACAGTTTAAAAAAGTATGTAATTTAAAAAATATATATATTAGATACATATATAGGCGCCCTTGCGAGCCATTTCAATTCCGTTGAGTCAACCCGGTGGCGCAGTGGTCTAAGCGATGGCCTCTGATATTTCGTCCGAAAGGGGTTCGAATCCCGTGATGCATGGATATTGTGTTTGTCTTACGGTACTGGCTCTCTCCCTTCCCTGGAACCAGTGACCCTAAATTAGGGACGGGCGACTGCTTATAGCCCATTGAGTTGCTCACAGTGGTTGTTAAACCTCCAATCAAAAAAAAAGTGCAGCGTACACATCATGGTATGAAAGTCATCCATTGTGGAATGTTCAGATGCGCAGGGTTCTGGCCACTCGTCCAAACTGGTTCCCTGTTCAAGTCTTGAATGAACAATGAACGCTGTGTTTGTCATACAGTAATGATTACTATACATAACAATAGAGTAATGGTTGTAGACTTTCCTTGGAACCAGTGGCTATGAATTAGGAATCTGCGACTCCTTATGGCAGTTGCTCGAAGGAGGAAAGTTTATAAACCGCGGAAAAGTCTACAGAAGTCACTTTCTTCCAGAAGTCTCGAGGGTACTTTATTTTTTTGTTATTGTTAACTGATTGGTCGATCGCTGCGTTTACTATCGAGATGGCTGAATTGACAGAGGTAGGGGCTTCTGGTTAATCGTCGGAATCGAGTCGCAAAAGAGGCATAGGTGTTTTTTTTAACCTTTTGGCACTGGTCCTGTCCATTTAAAATCAGTGGCTCAAAATTAAGTACCAGGGACTGTTTTAGAGTTCAACTACTCGCTGAGGTCGTTGTACTCTGAAACTGTAACAAAATCTGGTATGAAGCATTCGCTTCTAATGATGGGTCTGGGTGAGACATGGATGGTGTGTTTGATGGCAAACACACCATCCATGTCTCTAAATTCCTAATTTAGAGTCACTGTAACACACCATCCATGTCTCTCGTTCCTAATTTAGAGTCACTGTAACCAGTGACTCTAAATTAGGAACGGACGACTGCTTATAGCCAATACAGTTGCTCACGGTGGTTCTTAAACCCACAAATAAATAAACACGAGTTTTGTGGCTCAAGAAATTGAAGTGGCCGGCAAAACGGGGGATGAAAGACCGACGAGATTTTCTTACTGTAAGCAGTCGCCCGTTCCTAATTTAGGACCACTGCTTCTAGGGAAGCGACAGAGCAGTGCCGTCGAACACACCATGCATGCCATACCACATCAAACAAATATGTGAAGTGTTTAGAAACCAACGGTTCCCACGTTTGTTTGGCGGTTAAACGACCACAATAAGCAACTCGATAGGCTATAAGCACTCTTCTATCTCTAATTTAGGGCACTTGCTCCCAGGGAAGGGAGAGAGAGCCAGTGCCGTAAGACAACATCTATGCATCATCAGGGTTTTTTTTTTTATTGAAGGTTTAACGACCACCGTGAGAAACTCAATGGGCTATAAGCAGTCGCCCGTCCCTAATTTAGGGTCACTGATTCCAGGGAAGGGAGAGAGCCAGTGCCGTAAGACAAACACAACATCCATGCCTCACCGGGATTCGAACCCGGACCCCGTTTGGACGAATGATCAGAGGCCATCGCTTAGACCACTGCGCCACCGGGGTGGCTCACCAGGATTCGGGTCCAGGCCCACTTCTATAAACGGTCATAAGCCAGCGCTTAGACCATTACGACACCAGGGCGAAGATTTTTTTTTTTTGCTGTTGTAAAATGTCTTTTCAATTCTCTCGCGTAGTATGAAGAATTCAAGAGCTGTACTGGAAGTGTGTGTGAGTGAACAATTTGCGTCGTCCCGTGGTTCAAGAATCTAAGCGCTGGCTGATCGTCCGAGTGGGCCCAGGCTGAAGCCCTGGATGAAACATAGCTGGTGCGTTTGTCTTACGGTTCTGGGTTTCCTTGGAACCACTTTTGCCGCTCTGGCCTGTGAAAAATTTTGCATTCTGTATTTTCTTAAACCAGAATTCCCTTGGTAGGATTCGTGTATATTTATATTTGCCACAATAGCTGTCTTGCTCGAGGACTGACTGGAATTTCAGGCAACAAAGAAAAGTAGGACTTCGAATTTCCAGTTTGTTGTATAAAATCTCCGTGAAGATTTTAGTAATATACAATACAACTGAAGGAAACTGTCTTCGCCTTGGAATTTAGTGAAATGTTCCGTTGATTAGACCTTTCCGGGACTCCTATGCGATTTGGGTGGAGTAGCGGTACTTATTACCTGAAGCTCATTCGCAGCCTTCTAAACAGCCTGATATCTCGTGGTGCAAGCTGTATCGTTCGGGGTAATCACACTCCCTACTAGCCGCTCAAAATCCGAGACACTTTGCTGCATCGCTTTTGGTCTGTCATGCGCACGCTTCCTCATGTGGTAATGGCATCCTTCGCCGCCCCGGTGGCGCAGTGGTCTAAGCGATGACCTCTGATCATTCGTCCGAAAGGGTCCGGGTTCAAATCCCGGTGAGGCATGGATGTTGTCTTTGTCTTACGGCACTGGCTCTCTCCCTTCCCTGGAACCAGTGACCCTAAATTAGGGACGGGCGACTGCTTATAGCCCATTGAGTTGCTCACGGTGGTCGTTAAACCTTCAATCAAAAATAAAAAAAATGGCATCCTTATTCTGTTTTTTTTTTAAATGATTTATTGGACCTGGGGTACAAAGACACAGGCAGAAAAGCAGGAGACAGAAATTACACAGCAACAAGTACAAATCATACATGGTTGACAGCATGCCAAACGATCAATTTACACAGATAAAGACTGTTGCTCATGTAACACATTGCGAACAAGTATACATCAAACATGGATTTTACAGTATGCTAAATGACCAATGTACCAGTGGGGGCCCGTCAGATGAGGCAAGTGAGGCGCCGCCTCACCTGAAATTCCGCAAAGTGAAAGAAAAAAAAAACCTTCTGTCCGTAACAAAGGTATAAGAACTTTGCAGGATAAATGAAACACTGAAATTCACATTGTGATTCATGAATTAGGTTAAAGAAAGGCTTTCGAGAAGAGGAATGAATCATTATTTTTGCAAAGCAGCTAGCTGCATGTTTTAAGCGCTGAGAGGCGACCGGCTGAATCGTCTCGATGAGAAGTCGGTTTTGGGAACTGGGGATCAGAGAAGAGCCCTACAGACTGAACCCCCCACCCCCACGGTCCGAGGTCTACCTAAAGAGGTGCCGGACTTCCAGTAAGAGAAAGGAAATTTCTGAGGCGACCCTCCATTTCGCTTAAACTGGAATCGCATCTCCGCTGTTATTGGAGAACCCAAGGATTGTGTATCCAATGGGCGCGGGAAAATGAGCAGATGACCCTTGTGAAAAGTGGTTTCACAGGCGATGACGCCGTTCGCCTCTATAAGCTTTGGAGTACGAAGATTTCTACGTAGCTTTAACTATTCGTCAGAGTGTATTTGAATCTAACTTTTTGTAGTGTGTTTTCAATCCTCTCTTCTGCGGGTGTTTGCTAGTTCATAGTAATGTTGAGTTTTTCTTTTTTTATTTTGTTATTGTTACTAAACAGCATATTTTGATTTTTGTTGGAAAATATGAATGGCCTAACAAACGACGTGATTTGTGTTCTGGAAGAAATTCCTTTTAAACACTGGAAAGATTATGATAACAAGGATGTTCTCATATCTGGAAGACCGACACCTATAATAAGTTCAATATCTAAAGATAAGAAGTGCGGCAAATCGTTTTTTAGGTCTTTCAATAAATCATAGTACGAGATTTTTCCCTGGCTTTCTGGTGCTATTACAAGCAAACTCTCTTTTGCTGGCCATGTTTACTTTTGAGCAATAAGAAAAATGTGTGGAATACAACGGGTTATTTTGATCTAAAAAACTTTTCTCGTAGTGCAAAATTGCACGAAAGCTCTAAAGAGCATAGAACTAACCACGTAGGTCTAAAACGAATGGAAACAAACAAACACTATTTCTGATATGCTCAAAGAAAATTGCTGCTCTTCGTGAAGTCAAGTTTAATGAAAAGGTCAGACTAAATAGGCTTTTTATGGAACATATAATCGATTTAGTTGTCGTTCTAAGCAAGCAAGAACTGCCTTTTCGAGGACATGATGAAACTATTTCCTCATTAAATAAAGGCAATTTCAAGGAAATGTTCCAAATGTTACTTCGTAGGAGCATCCGAGAATTAAAAGCACATTTTGAAGAAATACGAAGCTTCTTTTCTGGACAATCTAAAACGATACAGAATGATTTAATGGAGTGTATTCATGAATATATAAAAGTCCAAATAAATACCAGATTTGAAGATATGGGAAAGCTCGAGTTTCTGCAGCTAGTTGACAGCTCAAAATACCATAGTTATTCAGAGTCATTTCCATCCAGTGCCCTTAACACTCAAAAAATTTATCCAAACATTTTTACAGACACACAACGACTAAAAACGAATTAGATTTTTTATATAATGATCACAACTTCAGGGAACTCAGTTTTCAGAAAACCTTGAAAACAATGAAAGAAAACGAGCTGAAAGATGTGTTACCAGAAGCCTACAAATGATTTTCTCTTGTATTGACACTGGCGTCAACAAGTTCTTCTGCTGAAAGGAATTTTTTTTTGTTTGAAGAGAATTAAGACTTACCTCCGTAATACAACGGCACAAGATCGTTTGTCTTCACTCGCTAAAATTTCAATCGAGAAAGAATTGCTGAACCATCTAATGTCTACTCAACCATTTTATGATCTGATCATAGACAAATTTGCAGCCAAAAAGGATCGCAGAATTGAACTTATTTATAAAAAATAAACTGAAAGCATTCTGTTCGAGCCCAAAGCAAATTAATTTCGTATTCCTCTGTTTTTAATTCCAGGTTTAAATTATTTTATACTTTTTTTTATATAGAAATGTACTTCCTTAGCTTGACTTCTCCTGTACATAGTTATCACGAGCCTGGACTTCAGTTTGTGACCCGTGCTAAATGCACCTTCACTAATATGCCAATCGAACTGTGACTTTTATTCAAGCTCAAGAAACACTTCGTGAGAAAAAAAATTATATTCAAATGATTTACTTTGAATTTTTTAAGAAGTGGATCTCCGATTGGCGTTGGGATGTGAGTGACGCATTGACTAGCTAAAGAAACCGCGCAAATTGCGTATTTTCGCTCAAGTGTATTACATAAAAGAATACTGGTGAAATATTTCTTTCTTTGTTGTAAAATTATCGAATAATTGTCTTCATAAAAATATTGTTGCAAAAGTAGCGTATATTACACACACACATATATAGAGAGGTATATGTACATTTTTCTCTAAAATTTTTGGATTTTTTTCGTGAAGAAAGACTCCCCACGCCGTGTTTCATATATTTCTATAATTTTATTCCATTACTGTTGAATAATATTTGTATATAAGGGCTAAATTCCGAATCTCAGCGGATTTTAATGATTCAGCCGACTCGAACCCAGGACTTCAAAGATATCTAATGGGGATACTGCCTTTGACATGAAACTTTTTGAAGGGGGGGGTTCTGCGCTTCTGCTGTATAACTGTGTATAAGTGCATATAACAATTTGGGGGGGGGGCGCTTCAACAAATATTTTCCTATTGGTACGTACGCACATCTTGAATATTAATACAAAATGAAGCTAATTTAATAAAATGAAGAAAATGCAATAAATTATAGTTGTTTTAATAAAAATTTAATAAAGCAACTTCTTTGGCCGCTTTGCTTTACTTTCTCTTCTATTATCAAGAAATTATATTGCTTTCCGAGTTATATAAAAATCAAAGAATTTAAATAGGGAAATTATCTATAAAACGTACTTAGAAAAAGCTGTCTCGCCTAATAAGGGGGTGCAAACCACGACCCCAACCCCTGCTACGCCACTGATATATATATATATATATTCGTATAACGTTATACGAATTTATATATTTTTCAATAACATATGTTTTACTGTTTTACATTTACATCAAGACCGTTCGCCTCACCAGCATTTTACACCACGAGCCGCCACTGCAATGTACACAGACAACCAGTGTAGGACAAGTAACATATTGAGAGCCAGTGCCGAAAGATACAAACATCTATGCCTCAACGGGATTCGAACCAACGGCACTGGCTTTCTCCCTTCCCTGGAACCAGTGACCTTAAATTAGGGACGGGCGACTGCTTATAGCCCATTGACTTGCTCACGGTGGTCGTTAAAGCTAAAAAAAAAGTCTCTGGATCATTTTATGCATTTATTGTACTCGTATATTATCATTTATTTATTTTCCAGTAGTGGGTTCAGATTTTATAAGGTGCAGTGAAACCTCTATTAACGGACTCCTCCGAACAATGGTAACCACCGAGAAACGACAAGTTTTGATTGGTACAGAACAACTGACGTAGGAATAACATTAACGATAAACTCCGAACAACGAAACTTCTCAACAGCGGCCAATGGTATCTTAATCAGTCCCGAAAGAGATTTGACAGACACCTTGTCCTTTAGGATTTGAGTTCTTTCGTTACTTCGGCCAGAGGGATAATATAATTGATAAAGGAAGTACTGTATGTCTCGAGAAGGATGGGTTGGATTACGGCAGATACAATGGGATGCTTAACAGAAAATAAAGAAGTTTAGTTCTCCATGAGGTGAGCAATGCATGTTTCAGCCGCAACCTTGGGAGCTAGGTTGCTGGTGCCTGAAATGCTTTCTGTTGGTGACGGAATATCTTTGTTTGCTAATTATGGGTCCTGTTCCTATTTTTCGGCGCGCGGCCAGCTATCTGTGCAGTTCGACTTCACAGTCTAACATTTTTCTGTTTCTTTTTTTTTCTAAGCGTACCCTAAACTTAACCTCTTACATGCTATTTTTAATGGGAAGTTTAAGACAACGGGTCAGATACAACTTTCCTAAAATCCCCTACACTATGTTTTTTTAAAAATTGTTATTTTGAATTTTATTCAGCATTCTTCATTTGAAGAAAGCTCTGAAA
This sequence comes from Macrothele yani, assembly GCA_039090855.1. Lineage (NCBI taxonomy): Eukaryota > Metazoa > Arthropoda > Arachnida > Araneae > Macrothelidae > Macrothele > Macrothele yani. The sequence goes on from CM076997.1 coordinate 128,733,542, forward strand.
ACGTTTTCTTTGTGCGTAAGCTTTGTACAATTATTCTCTTTTTGTACCAAAGCAACGGACTATCAATGTTAACCTAGGCCTAACCTCCGAACAATGGTCACTTTCCCGCGGTTCGAACAGCGACCCATTATTCGAAAGTTTTACTGTACAAAATAATATTAATATAATATAATATTAATATATACATTATAGTATTAATATAATATTAAAATATTGATCTTCAATGCATGTATTAACCCCGTATTTACTTATGGAAGTGAAACGTGGAGTATCACAGAACGACAATGTGAAAAAATAAAAGTATCAGTTAGAGAGAAGAATGTTGGGAATAACAAGAAGAGACAGAGTTAGAAACAAACTTATGAGAAAGAACAGGAATAATGGATATTATAAAAATAATAAAAGAATCAAAGAGGAGCTAGGCTAGACATGTTGGAAAACTGAAAGATGGACACTATTAATAACAGAATGACAACCGAGAGATGGAAAGAGACGAAGGGGGATAAGTTTAACTCTTTTTTTTAACTAACTAATTTTCATTGTTATAGCGCCAGAGAACAAAATGGAGAGATGATTTTCAGAAATTTAGAGGTGCTTAATGGTGGACTGAGGCTACAGATCGAGGAAATTTGATAAGACTGGAGAAGGCCTAAACCCTGAAATGGGTGCCAACAGGCTAAGAAGAAGAAGATAATATTACTATAGAACTATATAGTTAGGTCTTGCATCCAATCCACATTTTAAAATTGTGAGTAGAATGCTTTTATTATAATTCTTATTATATATTGGTGGGTAATAAGTCTATGATGAACTTCAGCGATTATGCAGATCTTTTTAGGACTTTGTGCTTGACAACGATCTCAAAACAAGAGAGAACTTCTTTCGTTATATAATTTTAGTTATTAAATCTTCCCACTTGGCATTGATTTTCACCTGCAGAGCAAAGATTTTCCACAGGGTTCATCTCCAGTAAATGGGGAGGCCATCCCAGGTTGGGAACTTCTGCGGAATGCTCTTCTAACCATGCTCTAGTGCCCACTGCTCTGTGGGGAGGTACTGTCCAGCTGAAAGAATCCATTAACCCGTAGGGGCATGATGACCATGAAGGGATAATGGTCATTAAGAATACACACGCAGTGTGGACCGTTCGGTGAATCATCTAGAAGTATCAGAGGTCCCAAAGTGTGCCAGTTGAAATACGCCCCCACACCATATCCAAGAGACGACCGGCCTCAGCAGTTCCTTTTGACATGCGACGTCCATCGCTTCGTGTGGTTTCAGCCAGATATGCATCTTCCGTTTGCGCAAAATTCAATGTGTGCCAAAGTATTGCATCACCTGCCCCAAACCGTGAATTTTTTTTTAAGTTTAACTTTTTTTTTAACTAACTAATTTTCATATTTATTTCACCATTTATATGTCATTAAATCCTAAGTTTAAAGTAGATTTCTAAAATGTCTTAGTTTTTCCTGTAGCTACTTCTGTTCTTAAGATATGACATAAAATGTGGGGTTTGACAAACACACTGAAATTCATGTTAACTACGCATCAGTTGTTACAGCCAATCATAGGCACCCTGTTACCTGATTGGCTGATGCTATCCTAATCCTACTCCAGCCTTTACAAAGGTTGACGCAGAGCTTCTACAGCATTGGGGCCACGGGTAGCCTAGTGGGCAACTCTCGTGACTGCCACGGAAAGGACCTCTGGTTCGATACCAGGCAGGTACGAACGCTCGATCCACTAAATATCCGTCGTGCGTCGGATGGGCACGTTAAGCCGTCGGACCCCGGGTACTGGCCCCCGGTAATAAATAAGGGCGTCTTCCTCCCAGTTTCTACTTCGCTTCCGTGTCACTTTCCTATCGGGCACTCTAGCCCAAATCTCCTAGGTTCCTATTTCTAAGGGTTGTTTAAGACCTCGGGTCAAACACTCCCTTCCTAAAATCCTCTACATATGATGATGATGATGATGATGATACTAGAGCATTGGAGTCGCGGATGGCTTAGTGGTTAGCGAGTCAGACTGTCAATGCAAGGTCCTCAGGTTCGATCCTGGGCTGATCTTTCAGAGATGGTGTGATTTACTAACAATCGCTGAATATCCGCCGTGCATCGGACGAGTACGTTAAATGACGGCCCCGGGTGGGACCCACCGGTTAAATGGTATCCTTTCCTACGCCCCCCCCCCTGAAATTCTCTCACCCCTCTATGTGCAACATCGTACTTGTACGGTGGCGCCATCTACTGTACTATAATCTCACTACAAACTGTTCGGTCAAAGTCGCTAGACTTGCTCTCATTCCTTCCGTTTCTGTGTCCTGCCCAAAAGGCGAACTTGCTGTAGGTGGCTGGGACCTAAACTCTACTCACTGTGGACGGAAGTCTTACAAGAAAATGACAACTACTTAACTTACTAGAGCATTGGGACCGCGGGTTGCCTAGTGGGCAACGTTCGTGACTGCCATGGAGAAAACCTCAGGTTCGATCCCAGCAAGGTACGAACGCTCGATCCACTAAATATCTGCCGTGCGTCGGATAGGCACGTTAAGCCGTCGGACCCCGGGTACTGGCCCTCCGGTAACAAATAAGGGCGTCTTCATCCCCTTTCTACTCGCTTCCGTGTTACTTTCCTGTAGGACACTCTAGCCCAAATCTCCTAGGTTCCTATTTCTAAGGGGTTGTTAAAGACCTGGGGTCAGACACTCCCTTCCTAAAATCCTCTACATATGATAATTTGATCATTTACTAGAGCATTGGGGCCGCGGGTGGCCTAGGAGTCAGTCAGCGTCGTGACTGCCACGGAGAAGACTTCAGGTTCGATCTCAGGCAGGTACGAACGCTCGAACCACTAAATATCCGCCGTGCGTCGGATGGGCTCGTTCAGCCGTCGGGCCTTGGGTTCTGGCCTCCCTCTTTCTACCTCGCTTCCGTGTCACTTTCCTATTGAACACTCCATCCCAAATCTTCTAGATTCCTATTTCCAAGGGTTGTTTAAGACCTGGGGTCAGACACTCCCTTCCTAAAATCCTCTACATATGATCTGATTTACTAGAGCATTGGAGTGGTCGCTATTTGGGTGTAATTTGTGTTTATTCTCAATAACGGTTGAACTGCGGAATTGTCCACAGCAGACAGAGTAAAAATAATTGTTCTACATCAGGGGTCGTCAACCTTTTAATACCTAAGGCCCACGTTTGTATCTTTGTTGATGGTAAAATTTCCTTACCGCCCACCGGTGTCGCAGTAACTCAGCTTACCACAAGTGCGAATTAATTTTTAGAGGGGAGGATTTGTTAAAAAATATGTACTTAAATTTATCTCTCTATTTATGATTTATGTATATTTATACATAGACAATTTCAATTTAATGAATTTCTGCATCTCCATCGATACAGCGCCTACTAGTGCGGGAGTTGTTTAAATTGAAGAAAACAATAAAGTTTATTGAAATTACTTTTAACTAATGATTAATGGTATTCTTGAGGCGGCTGGTGCTGCAAGACTGAATATTTGATATCTGGTTCAATTTTCTGAAGGAACGAACGAAGTTCTCTTTCGGTGATATTCAAGCGGTTTCTCTGTTTGGGGATAATACAATGATTAGCAGCATTAAAGCCTCATTCTACAATATATGAGGTTGGGAAAGATATCAATAAATTAAATATCATTTTCCACATATTTGGATATAACGCAGGCATTTTTTTATGTAGCCAGTTTTTTTGGTATCGACCACTATCGAAATTATACTTACTCTCTTCATCATATTTAAGTTCTAATATTTCTTATTGGAAAGTTACATCAACCTTCGGGAAAACACTTTTATGTTGTTGCTCTTCTGTAGCGATAAAAATCTCACTGGACTTATTATGTGTTACTTTTAAGCGATTTCACACAGGTGTTTGTGTCGTCGACCATTAACGTTGTGTTGTTTTAGCTCTGCAGGTAACATTCTCTGCAAGAAGAGAACAAGTTTTTCGCATTTAATTTCTTCTTATATTATTTTGTGCGTGATCTACATCGTTAATAAAACGTGTTTTGTGTTATCGTCAATACTTTGTATTTACGGATTACCATGTTTGGAATCCAAAAGTAAATTGCAAAAGCATATTTAAAAAAGTCAAACTCGCGAAGTTGTTAGCAATGTATTCGATATATGGCGGAAGAGCAAACTTTGTAACAAAGGACAAAAAACCCCACCGCCCACCATGAAAGCTTGAATCGCCCATTAGTGGACGGTAGGGACCAGGTTGACGACCACTGGTCTACGTAAAGAATGGGCATGTAATCAATCTACAGTTATTAGGCTACTGAAGAAAGTAAAAGACACTGGTAATATTGAAAATATGCGTCGCAGTCGAAGACACAGATCCACTGCAACCAGGCTGAACAGAGTGCTCAGAAAACTAAGCTTGGTAGACAGGAGGCACAGTTCACCTGAATTGTTTCAAAGACGGTCTGAAGTAACTGATGCTACTGTTAGTACATCTACTGTTAGGAGGAGGCTGCTTCACTATGACTTACGTGGCTGCAAAGGCTGGTGTAAACTATTGTTAACTGCAAATCAAATACAGCGTAGACTTCAATGGTCAAAACAGCATGTCTAGAAATTTTTTACTTTCAGTGATGAATCAGAGTTTTGCCTTAATGGAAATCAGAGTAGTTCATATGTAAGGAGATTCAAGCATGAAGAATTCCATCCAAGTTGCTTAGTGACTACTGTTAAGCATCCGGTGAAGGTTATGATTTGGAGCTGCATGTCGTGAACATGGCGTTGGGAAACTCCATATTGTCGATGGTACGTTAAATGCCCAGAAATGCAGGGAGTCCACAATGTCTTGTTACCCCCCGTGTAATAAGAAATGTAAGTGCGCTATGTATCTGTTGTATGATATATATGTTGAGTTTTGGTCTGTATTGTGTTTATTTATACAGATTAGGTACCGGAGCCATGTGTGATACCAGCGAATACACCCTGGAACAGCGGATTGTTGTCAGTTTCTGGGTACACGAACGTCCACACACAGGAAAAACAATGCGTGACGTGCGTGCCGATTTCCAACAACGATTCGACAAAAAGGCCCCTCCAAAACAGACTCTTCTGCATTGGGAACATAAACTCTTCGAAGCAGGCAACATCAAGGATAAACCACGAACGGGAAGACCATCAACCAGAGTGCAACAGTGTCAAGCGGTCGAGGAATCAGTTATCAGGTCATCGACGAAGTCGCTCCACAAACGATCAGCGGAGCTTTTAATACTACGATCAACACTGCATAAGCACACGAAGAATGACCTGAATTTGCACGCATATCGCCCGGTGTTCGTTCAGGAGTTATCAGACATCGATTTAAACCGCAGACGGGATGCATGTGCAATGATGCTTCAGACATTTGCCACAATCCCAAAACGTGGAAAGGTCATTTTCAGTGATGAATGTGCGATATACCGCAGCTGTCGATCACGAAACGTTGTGTTCTGGTCCAAGGAAAACCCACATTATGTCGAAGAATTGGAACATCATCCTCCGCATGTCATGATACGTGCTGCAATGAATAGTCGACATCTGTTTGGACCGTATTTCTTTGATGGTCCAGTGAATCAGACAACTTATCTGGACATGCTGCAAACCTGGTTTGTGCCACAACTTGGAAATCTTGGCATTCTGAATGACGTATGGTTCCAACAAGATGGGGCATCCGCTCATTACGCAATCGCTGTTCGAAAATACCTCGGTGAGGGCTTTCGGGATCTTTGCATCGGCCGAGGTTTGGCAGTGCTACCCGCTCCACTTGAATGGCCACCTCGAAGCCCAGAGCTCTCAACGTGTGATAATGCCCTTTGGGGTTTCATAAAGGAGGTTGTTGCACAGTAGCGCTACCAAACCACTGATGAACTTAAACAAGCAGTAAGACGTGCTTTCTCTCGTATCACCCTGCAACTGCTTCGGAAAATGTCCCACAGAACGTGGCGTAAAATTATTCTCTATCACGAGAATGACGGAGTCCAAACGGATCCACTGGATGTTTAAGGATGCCTCAACATATAACTCAACATATACATCATACAACAGATACATAGCTCACTTACATTTCTTATTACCGGATAGAAGGGGGGGGTGTAACAAAGCATTGTGGACACCCTGTACATCTGCATATTAGAAAACAAGATGCTACCATCATTTAGAATACTTTATGGCGGCAATTTTATTTTTCAAGATGACAATGCTCCCTGTCATCGTGTTAAAGTAGTAAAAAATTAGTTTCAGAAAAAAATGTTCAGCAACTTTAAAAATTTGAAAAAATTTCAAATAATAGATAGCAACAATGAAGAAAATTCTACTTCTCAAAGTGAGGAAGTCTTTACGGATAACGAATTAATATCTAACCTTTCTGCTTTTAACCCGAGCGAAATTCAAAACCGAATTTTACGTTACAATTCAAATTCCGCATTTTCAAAAAAGATACCAGTATCCAATGTCGTTGCGTCAGTTGAAGAGTCTCTGACAAAAAGCGATATAAGCATTGATGAAAAAGGAACGATTAGACATTGTGTCAGCCGGGTAATAACATCAAATTCCTTTCCACCATTTAAACCCAATGACAACAAGGAAGAGTATAAAGCTCTAAAAGAATTGCAGTCAAATTCTGATATCATCATTACTAAAGCCAATAAAGGGTGACAAGTTGTTATTCTAGACAAAAAACATTATGAGGCAGAGGTCCAAAAACTTATTTCCGAGGGACCGTATAAAGAAATAAAAAAATAATCCGTCGGAAAAACATTTAAAAGAAGTTCGAAAAGTGGTAACAAGTTGCGTTACTCTTGACCAAAGTTCAAAATGTTATCTGAAACCCTCATATGCCCGTTGTCCGCGTTTCTATGCACTTCCAACGATACACAAGATTGGCGTCCCTTTCCGTCCCATTTTCAGCAATAATGGCCCTGCTACACATAAGTTGGCCAAATTTCTATCTTCGAAACTATCCACCTTATTGACCTCTTCAAACTGTTGTAAAAAATTCTATTGAATTAGTCAATCTGCTTAAACGACATCCATACAACGATCAGTTCATGCTATCCTTCGATGTGAAATCCATGTTCACAAGTATCCCAGTGAATGGAGCCCTCGAATCATTGAAAGCAAGTCTCATTGAACATCATTTCAGCCAACCGGAAGTTGAAGAAATTTTGAGACTAGTGGAAATTTGTATCAAACAAAACAGTTTCCTTTCTCGTGGAAGATTTTTCCAATAGAGTGAAGGCTTTGCAATGGGTACCCATTGTCGCCTGTTTTATGTGAAGTCTACATGCGTCACTTTGAGGACAAACTATTTCAGCTCGTTACATTCGACCTGTGGATTCGATATGTAGATGATACTTTTGTCCTCTGGAATGGCAGGAATTCAGAAATACCGAAATTAGTTGAACTTATCAATTCAATTGATCCTCATATACAGTTCACATGTGAGACTGAAAATAATGGCTGCTTACCATTCCTGGATGTCCTTGTGTCACGCTCTGAAGGTTCCTTTAGTACAACAGTTTACCGAATACCATTCGCTGTTTCCTTACACACACACATGCAAAATCAAATCACCCATGGAAACAAAAAATCTCTGCCTTTTACATATACGTATATCGTGCAATACATATATGCTCATCTGAGGATTCCTTGCAGAAAGAGCTTGACTTTCTTAAACGAATTGCAGTACACAGAGAATATACACATTCCGTTATAGATAAAGCTGTCCAAAAATTTAGGAAACCGAAGCCCGTATGCTCATTCACGCCGGTAGACCAACCCAATACGACAGAATTGGGCGGTTATCCCATTCTCTCCACAGTTTTGCTTCGGAATTTCAAAAATTCTCAAGAGTTTTAATTCCAAAGTTATTTTCAAACCCATAAACAAGATAATTTTTTACCGTGCAAAAGATTACGTCGAAGACATAAATTCCTGGGGAATTTTTCAGGTACCTTGTGAATGTGGACTTTCATATATAGGGCTTTAAAGTTCCTCGTGAAGAAACACAAGACCTACGTACGGAATTGTGAACTGAAGAAGTCGTCTATAGCCCAGCATTGTCACGAAAGCAACCATAAATTTCTGTTTGAAAACGCTACGTTCATTGATAAACCTGATTCAACTATCAAGCATAATGTATTAGAAGCTTTTCACATATACCGGAACTCTTCACTGCTTGTCAACGACATGACGTCGACTCCATTTCTTTCAAGCGCATGGAAACAACTCACCAAAAACCGTGTCCGCCAGAACTCTGATGATGTCACAATGATTTGAATGTTTACGCTCCATTCGTCCTGATGAAGCAGAGCCAGAAGCTCTGCGAAACTACAGTCGATGCTAATAAAGCTTTTAATTGTGAATAAACGTTGATAATTTATTCTTAATCAACATCACAAGTGTGTAATCTTGAATTATATATAACGTCATTTGACTGTTGTTCTGTGTAACGACAACGTTTCCGCTAATTCCTGAATGGTTGGATGTGGGTCATTTGTTATGGCTTGGTCCACGTCCTCGTCAGAAACCACGAATGGACGTCCAGGACGTGGTTGATCTTTACAGTTTCTGTTTCCGTCCCGGAATTTCCGAAACCAACGGCGACATGTGCTATCATCAACTGCATCCTGCCCATACACTTGACAGATGTTGCGGCAAGTCGCGGCTGCAGTACTGCTCTTATCGAACTCGTACAGTTAACAACGTCTAAGGTACTCCTTATCGCATGCCATGTTACACCGTCCGTGATTTCCGTTACAAAGGACTTACTCGGACAAACCTAGTGCCTCTATATGCTCTACTGCTCCACGCTTTATTGGCCGAAAATTCGGCATCGCAGTGTCATCTGTCATATAATTACTCCGATCACAATTTGCATCTATTACAAAAACGTGTAGAACTTTTGCATACATCCAATACGTATTTCTAATGAGTTATCTGGTGTGTTCTATGCTCTACGAGTTAGCTGAGGACTAATTAAGAACACTAATTAATAAATTAATCAACAGGGATCAACGACTAAGAACATTATAACTGTGTATTAGAAAAACATTCATTTCATTTTAGGTTTAAGGTGACATTTTTTTGCTTCAAACATTCTTTTGGTACAAAATAAGAACATCTATAAAAATGGCTGTGACGTATACCTCTAATTTAACCTTCACCTTGAGTTTCTGTATTCTTATGTTAATCTGGTTTCTTCCCGTTAAAAATTTCTGACTTAACGGCACGTTATTTCTCCCGACGAGTTTTCAAATTTGGCATCATGAGAGTGAGTTATAGGTCAATAAAAAGTGCAGCTATATTTTTGAGGAATGTACAATGTCCTGCGTGTTAGGTGAAGAGCGATACGTATTTAATGTACCAGCAGATATACCAATTTGTCCCATATGTGTTCTATGGAATTTAATGCCGCCCGGTGGCTCAGCGGTCTAACGATGGCCTCTGATCATTTGTTCAAAAGAGGTCCGGGTTCGAATCCCGGTGAGGCATGGATGTTGTGCTTGTCTTACGGCACTGGCTCTCTCATTTCCCTGGAACCAGTGGCCCTAAATTAGGGACGGGCGACTGCTTATAGCCCATTGAGTTGCTCACGGTGGTCGTTAAACCTTCAATCCAATCCAATCCAATGGAATTTAAGATCAGGGCTCTGTGCTGGCCAGTCCACACACGATACGGAATTATCGTCAAACCACGCTGTAACAGTCCTTGCTTTATGGCTCTGTGCATTATCCTGCTGGTACTAACAAGGCTCGGTGCATTATCCTGTTGGTACTAACAAGGCTCGGTTCCATAACATTGCCACAGAGTTGGTAGGGCATAATTGTTCAGAATATCGAGGTAGACGTGCTGGTTAACAGGTTTGTCCACGATAACCAAAGGGCCGGGACTGTACCACGAAAAACATCCCCAGAGGAGGAGTACACTGCCAGCTCCAAACTTCACCGTAGAAACAGTACACTGTGGTAAAGAGCGTTCCCCCGGCTGCCGCTATACCCACACACGGGCGTCACACTGATGGATCGTGTATCTGGATTCATCAGTCCATATGACCCGTTTCCATTGATCTACGGTCCACGATAAATATTCTTTAAACCATGCTGAACGACGAGTAGCATTCCGAGTGGAGTTGAAGGGCTTATGAGCAGCCGTACGACCACGGTAACCCATGGAATGAAGTTCTTTGCGAATATACCGAGGTTCCAGCATTTTTACTCACCTAGGAAATCTTTTGCATATAATTTCTAATTTTTGGTAAAAAACGGTTTGGCCACCAGGGGACGTAAGGGTTAATTTCCGCTCCTGTTCATTTGCAGCAAAATCTAATGCATGGTCTTGTGCAGTATTCCGTCGATTAGCTGTAACGACTCTCCTGAGGCTTCGACGTCCGCCATCACTGATTTTCTTTGGTCTGCCGGTACGTTGTGCTGCTTCAGGCACGCCATGTGTCTTCCGCTTATCCAGTACACCTAAACCAATTGATTTGGATACGTTTAAACGCCTCTTGGTTTCTCTGATGGACAACCCACTAATATAACACCCAACAATCTTTCCTTTCTGAAAGTCAGTTCTCTCCCGCCGCGACATTTTCACTCAACCTCACAGTGCGATATGATCGCGGTGAGCTGCAGGCTTGTTTTTATACCGGTTGCAGCTGTACCGCGCATCTTAACAACGCAGCAGATCCGTTCATTTGCTTTTGAAGAGCTGTCCGGTGACTTTTATCAATATAGTGTATATGCTCCCCTGATATTAAACCTGGCTTTAACAAAGTCTAACTACCTGACGAGGTCTGAATTCAAGTCCCTTACAGGAAGGGCAGTAATCAATTTAGATGTTACTTTAAAACGCACTGCTTACAAGACGACTTCTTCTTGGGCGAACAACTCTGTTACTGGCGTTATTATGCAATTTAGAAGAGGCCACTGAGTTCCAATTGTAAAAAAAGTAATTCCGTCTTTTAATGGGTTTCCAGAAGTTTAATTTTTTAGGCATTACAAAATTGGACGAATGGTATTCGAAAATTGAATGAAACTTTGTACATAAACTTTCTCATGTAATTAATTTAATAAGTGCAATCAGAGAAGTTAACTGAGAAGTGCGTATTCCTAATTCAGAATAATTGGATAATTTGTCCCGAGAGAGAGAGAGAAAGAGAGAAGAAACAAGCAAAAAACTTAACATGTGCAAGGTGAGTTCAAGATTCGTAAGATCTCAAGTTTTTACGTACAGAAAGGAGGACAAAGTTCTTGAATAAACTTTGGAGAGATCTTTGTCCAACATTAAATGGCTGCAACAGAGGATCTTATATTTTTAATTCCTCCGCCTTTCATACTTTTCCACACTGTGCGTGTGCAGCTGTGTTCCAACACTCAATGAAAAAATTCAATATTATTACTTTGTACTGTAAATTCCCAACATTTTTCTCATTTTTGCCTCATACACATGAATCCAGAAGTTAACAGAAAAAATAGCAGTAAGAATTAGTGCCATCACAAAAATCTTTGTAGTACTTTTGAAGAACAGAAAAGTCATAATCAGATTTCCAGAGGAGGGCAAGTTCCCCCTGTTGCCCATCAGTGGCGTATCTTGGGTCCGAGACCTGGGCTATCTCACCCCCTCTCCCTCCCCAGTACTGTTTTTTTTAATTGCGAAGTTTAATTTTTATTTATTAAGTAATAGAAGTTACTTTTTTTCTAAATTTTAGGTACATGCCATTGCTAACATGTTACCAAATAATTATGAAGATTAGGATTTGAGCACTTATTTGTACATAAACTCCATTCTTCTTCTGAATACTTTATTTGTACACGAACTCCATTCTTCCTTCCTTTTGTGTGAACTTGAGTGTTACGTTTTCATAAAATGTTTCTTCTGAGTACTTTTTCATATTTAAAAATAATGTTTTTCTCTATTGACAAAACAGCCAAGTTTTTCGAATGTGCATGTCCTTGTGTGGCTCTAAGATATACACAATCTACCAACAAGTAATTGGACACCTGTGATAGCAAAGGAAAACGAAGTTTATTCACCTTCAATAGTTGGTGGAGCCTCCACGAGCGGCGATTACAGCTGCGACCCCCGGGGCATACTCTCAACCAGGCGTTGTACGACGGCTAGCGGTATTTTCTTCCACTCGGCTTGGAGAAGACAGGTCAGTTCCTTCACCGATTTTGGACGGTGGGGGCACCCCTTAAGTCGACGCTCCAACTTGTCCCAGAGGTGCTCGATAGGGTTAAGGTCCGGGCTCTGCGCGGGCCACTCCATTCGATTAACCCCATTGTCACCATACCAAGCCATGGTGGACCTCGCAACATGACAGGTGGCATTGTCATCCTAAAAGTAACATGGGTCCATCCCGTAAAACTGCCACAACGTAGAAAGCGCATGGTCATCCAAAACGGTGCAGTAGGTCACGGCGTTAAATCTACCAGGAATTGCAACCAAGGGTCCCGTGCCATACCAGGAGAAACACCCCCATAGCATAACTCCACCGCCGCCGAACTTCACAGTTGGCACAATACATTCCGACAGGAGGCGTTCTCCAGGCAGACGCCAAACCCAGACCATGCCATCCGAACGGTAGAGGGTGAACCTTGATTCGTCGCTCCAGAGAACCTGTTTCCGCTGTTCAACGGTCCACTGTCGACGTTCTTTGCACCACATTAGCCGAGCAGCGCTATTGGACTTGGTGATCAAAGGCTTGTGGGCGGCAGCACGTCCTTGATAACCCAGCAGAGGGGCTTCCTTACGGATGGTATTCATCGAAAGAACACTCCCGGATGCCTGTTGAAACTCCTCGCGGTAGTGGCCCATCGATTTGGTGCGGTTCTTCCGAATTTCTCTGGCCAGCACCCGTCGGTCTCTAACTCCCAGTTTTGTGGGTCTGCCGGGTCGGGGCACATTCCGACAGTCACCTCTCATCTTCCACTTGCCAATCACGTAGGCCACTGTCGATTTTGGGTACTTCAACTCGCTGGATATGTCACGTATGGATCGACCATTTCTGTGATACCCGACGATTACACCGTTCTCGAAATCAGAGAGCTCCGAACTGCGTGGCATCTTGCATGCGACTGGTTGCGTTGTTGTTTCCCACACGATATTATATCGGTATCAGGACCGCAGATATCGTCGATTGCAGGGGTTTCCAATTACTTGTTGGTAGATAGTGTATCTTGATTCTTTTTAATAGAGAAAAACTTTCGGCAGTTGCAGTTGTCGATGGAAAGTTTAATATGAGGTCTGCTAATTTGTGCATCTCACTAAACACTATGTCCAATTTATTCAACTTTATGTAACACGTAATGTCTCTCTTACTGATTTGTTTTTGTATTCATGAAGGGAATAAAACACTTTCAGTCCATGTTTTAGTCGAGCTGTATCAAAATTTAAAGCATAGAGTTTTTAAGTTCTGAGAGTAGATGTTCAGGGAAGCTTTCACAAAATTTATGAAAACAGTTCGAATGCAATAAAGCCACGAATTTAAGATATAATATTTCTGATTTTAATTGATTGACACTTCACAAAAGCTGAAACAACTTTCCGCGAAACACTCTTATGGGCGGGAGTATGCGAGTGACTGAGATAGTCTGTCTTCCTTTTTTCGGAGCGGAACGTTTCCCAAAGCAATGAGCCAGTCTGCTCTACCAGCTGATTCATGTTGTCATGGAAACGCTAGCAGGCGATTGTACGGAAGGTTTTCGCATCAGAACTGCGAAGTCTCTGGAAGAGCTGCTTGCGTTATGCCGTTGGATTTCGGTCGCCAGACTGAGTCAAAGAAGCAAATCCGCACGCGTTTTTTTTTTTTTTTTCGCAGGGAAAGCATAGACATTTTAATACCATTGATAATTGACTTTTATTTGTGTATATTTAATTCAGTTTTATTTGTGTATTCTCTGGGCTTCGCAGCTAGCCTAGCTAATCTCGAATATACGCCACTGTTGCCCATGCATATGGGTTCCCATGGCTATAAAGCAGTCGCTAAGCCCTAATTTCGTGCCACTGGCTCTGGGGAAGAGAAAGAGCTAGTACAGTAAGACAAACAAACACACCCTTGATGACTCTCCTGGGATTCGAACACGAACACATCTCAGATAGGTGATTAGAGGACAGTACCTAGTACCACTCTACCACCAAGGAGTCAAGATCTTTTTGATATTACCGTCTCTTGATAGCTTTTGGCAATGGCAAACACAGGGTGATCGAAAAGTTCCCGATCCTTAATTTGAACAATTTTTATTCGCATTATACAGATACATGAAGTTTACTTACAGCTATGATACAACTTTCATCGACTTTTGAGCAACTGATGTTGACCGAAAGAATGTGCTGAGAATGACCTCCGTGTTGCTGGAGGCAAATATCCACGCGGCGGCACATGTTTTTTTGTAACGCGTTTCAGCATAGTGGCGTGATTTCCGCTATATCCTGAATAATGTTTGTTTTCAAGGACTGCATGTCATGCGGGTTGTTTGCATAAACACGGTCCTTTAAATATCCCCACAGGAAAAAGAAAACATTATTCCGAAAAGAAAACATTGTTCAATAAGCCCTTGTTGTATCGAGTAAATTTACAAAACCAATGGCAATACAGCAGGCGCTCATGCGTATCAGGCGCCTTGAGTTCTTGGACAACTTTCACTTTGTATGCATGAAGCTGTAATTTTTTAGTCGCTTTCTGTACTGAGCCGTAATAAAGTTTCGCTTGCTGAGATAAGCGACGAAGCGATTTTGTAGGTGATTGTTGCAAACGTTTTTCAACATCGTTTATGCCGCCCCGGTGGCGCAGTGGTCTAAGGCGTTGGCCTCTGATCATACGTCCCTAAGGGGTCCGGGTTCGAATCCCGGTCAGGCATGGATGTTGTGCGTGTCTTACGGCACTGGCTCTCTCCCTTCCCTGAAACCAGTGACCCTAAATTAGGGACGGGCGACTGCTTATAGCCCATTTGAGTTGCTCACGATGGTCGTTAAACCTCCAATCAAAAAAAAAAAAAACCATCGTTTATCACTTCCGGCGTTAACACACTTGGCCGGCCATTTCTAGGCATATCATCAACACTTCCAGTTTTCCGAAATCGTACGAGTAAACTGTGTATCGTTGATTTACTTACCACAGTATGCTGCGGAATTTTTTTCCTGAACTTTTCTATACATTGTTTATAACACTGCGTTTGCAAATAAGCTTCAAGTAAACAAATTCTCTGCTCCCTCGTCAAACCCATGCCTCTGTTCAAATGGCGACGCTAAAGTGGGCAAACTGCGTAGCACACATGGAACCGTTTATTCATTTCTGGCACCCTGTCGATTTCCTTCAGGCATTCGACAAGCTCAGTATTTGATCTCGACGAGTTGCTGACTTGTGTTGCCACATCAATTGGTTGAACGTTTGCTTGCAGCATACGCAATAATATTTTAAATTCAGGGTACGGGAACTTTACGATCACTCTGTATACTTATACATCATTCTTTTCCACATTTTTTTTCATTAATCTGTAAATCTTCCATTCTTGAGAAAAGATTTCTCTTACGTGCACTTAATCCCTGACTCTTCCAGAAAGGTGTTGCATCATGATATGCAGTTTGGAGGTCTGTTTGAAAAAATTGTAAGGAAAAAAGTGGAAACTAGAAATTAATATATGATCGCTGTCCTTCCTTGATCGAGGGTTTGGATTTTTTTTCGTTTCGAGGTTTTACGAAAACAGCGAGCATCTAAGGCGGTAAGCAGTCGTCTGTCCCTAATTTGAGGTCACTGGTTCCAGGGAAGGGACGCAGCCGGCGCCATAGGACAATCATAACACCCATGCCTCATCCGGGACTCGGATCAGTGCCCAACTCGGAGGTCTTTTTTTTTTTTTTTATTGGAGGTTTAACGACCACCGCGAGCAGCTCAATGAGCTATAAACAGTCGCCCGTCCCTGATTTAGGGTAACTGGTTCCAGGGAAAGGAGAGAGAGCCATCGTCGTAAGACAAACACAACATCCATGCCTCACCGGGATTCGAACCCGAACCCCTTTCGGACGAATGATCAGAGGCCATCGCTTAGACCACTGCGCCACCGGGGCGGCCAACTCGGAGATTGCCCAAGACACTGTGCCGCAGAACAGTCGGCATATGGGGGGGCCAACGGGGCTTGGATTGGTTGCAGGGAAAACCCCGAGAGAGGTGATGTGATTCTTCCTAAACATCTTTTCAAAATAACTGGTAGAATTCACAACAGTGAATACAAATGTCAAAGAAACACTCAAACGGAAGAATGAAGTGTGAAAGAACACAAAAGTGTATTGATGTAGGGACCCCCGTAAAATACACGAGTCAGAAAGTGAGAGGATGGAAGATTAGGTACGGCCGTCCCGGTGGCGCAGTTTTCTAAGCGATGGCTTCTGATCATGCGTCCGAGATGGGTCCGGGTTTGCATCCCGGTCAGGCACGGATGTTGTGTTTGTCCTACGGCACTGGCTCTCTCCCTTTCCTGGAACCGTTGGCCCTAAATTAGAGACGGGCGACTGCTCATAGCCCATTGAGTTACTCCCGGTGATCGTTAAACACTCAATCAAAAAAAAAAAAAAGAAAAAAAAGATTAGGTACAACTGCAAGTGGGCAATGCAAAAACAAACGTCAGAAAAAGTAAGAAAGTGTGAAATCAGTAGTAGTCTCAACAAAACATTAATAGAAAGTCAAAATGAGTGACAATTAAAACGATCGAAGCGAGGGAGTTTCTTTCTAGATATTTCCAAACCGAGAAGAAAAAAAAATGCTCCAGGAAAATGTGATCAAACGAGGAAGCACCTGAATTAAGGAGGTTAGTGCGCCTTAAACGGTTGGTGTTTATTCTGCTGAGCCGTCGACTCTTCCACCCATCGTGATACGGTGGACTTTCCTCCCGTCGGAGCATTTGCAGCAGGTATTGATCCCTTACTCTCGCTTCTCCTACGCTGATCACCCTCATCCTTGGGAAAGAAAGAGGGAGAGAGAGAGAGAGAGTGAGAGGGCATCTGACAGTCATTCTCTTCCTGGCCTCAGCTGTCGGAAAGCTTACACACGGTGTGTATGTGTGTCTTGTTCTCTATCCATCACCTTCATTTTCGATCTTCTTCTACCTTACCTTTTCTGCCTGCCTTCCCTCCTTAGAAAGGAATCTCTCAACTACAGCCCAATTCTGGGTCTAGCCTGTATTGGTCTAGTGCGGATATTTCCGTTTTTTTTTCGTTCAACAAATTTCTTCCAGTGACCAGTAGATGGCGTTGAACTGCAAGAGGACAGCAGACATGGCGGACTGAACAACCGAAAGAGTAGCTAGCTCTGCGCCTGCTTTGCCCTTTTCTTCCAACATCGCAAGACAAAAGGAATTACTTCCCGGACTGAGGTGAAAGCGAGGAAAGTTCGGGATATTTCTTTTCCAAGGCTGAAGGTAAAACCCTAACAAAAATTTCTTATTTCCGTTTTTTTATTTTTTTTTTCCCTGGGAGCAAATTGCGTTGTGCCCGTACCACACAATTTGTGGGTTTCGAAAAACGTACACTGGTGCATGCGCGGGAATGAAATATAATATTAATCTAAAGACATAATCAAGAATCAAACTAAATGAACTAATTCATTAAAAAATTACGTTCTTGTTGGAAACCTAATGTTAATAATCTCGCGTTGTGAAATAGCGTATAATTTAGCTCTGGGGCAAAATTTTTGTTGCAGATCATTTGATATTTTTACATCCCGTAACAATAATAATAAATAAAGACTGTAAATGCAGTGAGTTTGGCACTGCTGATTGTGATAAAATTGATATTTCTGTTTTTGTCATTTTATGTGAGCAATGAACAGTTGAACTAATTTATGCATTGAGAACAAGAACGACATACCGTCACAGGAAGTGAAAACTCGACACTGATAATCACAAAATATAAAATTATCTTTTACATGTATTACCTTTTTTTTTTAAATAATTTTGCAGGTTCTTAATCTCCACCGGTAATAAATTAAAAAAAGATTTAATAAGAAATATTTATGCATAGGATTTAATTCGAGTTCATTTTTGGTTTTATCTTGTTCGGGCCACGGTTGTTTGCGTAGAATACCAGGAAATAAAAAAAACGTATTAATGATAACGCCGAATTTCGTATACTAAACCACCAAGAGAATTTCACTTGAAACTGTTTAGAGCGTTAGTTTTCAACCTGAATCGTGATCTAATATTGGGTTGCGGAAAGATTTTAAATGGGCAAGGATTCTATCTCCACGAATACTAACGTAGTGCAATTTTCTGGAGTAACTGAGACGTATAAACAAAATAATGGAAAAAAAAACCCTGTTCGTAACAGTTTCTAAACGGTATAGTATGCTGTATAGATTCAATTTAAATTAAATATAAACTGCCTGATTAATTTATATTTAAATATAATTTCCTTTTTATTATGATTATGTTGGGTCACGACGCATGCACACTTATAATGGAAAGCAGATCGCTGTAGACGTAAGGCTGAGAACCACTGGTTTAGAGAAATGTTTATGGTAACGGTTAATGATTGAAATCTTTCAACTACGAAGGATTTTGTACAAAATTGTGATCATTCGTGAGAACTGTGCTGCACGATTTTACTTTGAAATTTGCCTTTTCAGTTGCATTTTGCGACTATTGTTGCTAATATATTTAACCATAGTTTTAACTGAAAATGGAGGTTATGCTTTAGGCTATTTACCAGGCTTAAAGAACTGTATGTCGCAGAATTTATTTAGAGTAAATTTGCAATATTTCACCACAAAATGACCGCAGTTTTTTTTTTTCAGTGCAGAAGAAAATTAAATGATGAGGTGTCTGAACACTCACATTCGATCATCGAGTAAATTACGCTTGATTTGTAAATTTCTCAAAATCGATTTCTCCAACTAAACCACGGAAATTGCCGCATTACTGCCCTAAGTATTTTACTATGCAGGTAAAAAATGTATAATGTTCTCTGTACGTAGGTACTATTTATGCTCCCTGTATTTAAGAAATTTTCTTGTTCATTGTTTATATATGTTTATTAGGACCGTATATACTGCATTAAAAAAACCCCTTTGCTCTTATTAATCGCAACATTTTTTACCATGCATTATATCTTACTCAACAATCAATGAAATCAATTGATTTATCGCAGTTTATTAAAATTTTTGTTTGTTTGAAAGTAGAAGGAGCAGAAGGAATAACCGACTAATAACTTTACATGATGATAAACTCATAAGTATATTAAACAAAAATTAAAAAAATTACTTACTCAAAAGTCGGAAAACATCCAATAATACTCGTATTTGTTGATAAAATTCTTTCTGTTGTTACGCAAGCTGGGTTTCTCTAACTATTGCGACTGTTTCGGATACCTACATTAATGAAAGGAAACGAACTAATAGGCCTATAAAAAGTGCAAACGTATGGATAAAGATAGCATAAATATAGAAATATTTATAAGTTTATAAAAAAGAAAGGTTAAATAGACTATTCTAAAAAGAATCGATAAGTTTGTAAATAGAGCTTATCATTCAACTGCTGAAACGAACGAGCTAGTTTATAAACAAGACTTAAAATCAAATGACTGAACAAGTCGAAAAGGGAAACGATTAGTCTTCTCATTAGTTTAAATAATTTTTTCCCTTGAAAAACATGCGCTGTCTTAAAAATGTTTAGTAATCTTATAAGTGAAAGGAATTTTAAACATCTATTTCGGCCAAGAGTTTCACAGTTCTAGTAATATTCATTTCTGCTTAGATTCGCAGAGGTTGAATAGCACACACTTCTACTTCAATTCTGACGAAATATACTCATGTAGATAACGTAGCCAGATCAAACGAATTTTTGAACGGCATTTATTTCGCAGAAACGAAATACTTAGCATTTGTTTTCTTTAAAATTAAGCGTGACTCAGGTAATCCGCCCCGGTGGCGCAGTGGTCTAAGCGGTGGCTTCTGATCATTCGTCCGAGATGGGTCCGGGTTCGAATCACGGTGAGGCATAGATGTTTTGTTTGTCTTACGGCACTAGCTCTCTTCATTCCCTGGAACCAGTGGCCCTAAATTAGGTACAAGATACTGCTTATAGCTCACTGAGTTGCTCACGGTGGTTGTTAAACCTCCGTGAGCAACTAAAATCCGTGAGCAATTTATAAATCTTGCACGTATGCAACTTGTCTAGGTATTTTCATTTTGCTGAACTTAAAAAAGCAGCAAAGAATTTTTTTTATTGGACCACCGTGAGCAATTCAGTGGGCTGTAAGCAGTTGCCCGTTCCTAATTTAGGGCCACTTGTTCCAGGGAAGGGAGAGAGAGCCAGTGCCGTAACACAAACACAACATCCATGTCTTACGGGATTCGAATCCGGACCCCTTTAGGACGAATGATCAAATCAAAGGCCGGAGGCCATCGCTTAGACCACTGCGCCACGGGGGGGGGGATTTCCACCTTTCCCTTTTTCATGCTGTTAGTTTTCCCTGTAATGATAATGCAAAATCTTCAAAAATCACGTTTTTACATTCTGTTTCTAGATTAATTTCAATTTGATGTTTTAAACGGCGTTACAAGATATTATACAAGAGGTTTGAAAGCGAAACAGCACAGAATTTTCTCAAATGCCCGGAAGATGTTGCAGTTTAGTTGTTTCCGTTTCTAACTTTTAAGTCTTTTTTATTTTAAATTTTGTTTATAAACTT
Source organism: Macrothele yani (assembly GCA_039090855.1). Taxonomy (NCBI): domain Eukaryota; kingdom Metazoa; phylum Arthropoda; class Arachnida; order Araneae; family Macrothelidae; genus Macrothele; species Macrothele yani. Next base: position 128,754,248 of record CM076997.1, read on the forward strand.
CTCGCTCGTTTTAGCTGTTTATAAGCATACAAATTCCTTTGAATGATTAGCTCAATTTACAAACTTGTATTTTTTTTTCAAAATTATGGTGTCTGAAGAATTGCACAGTATTTTTTTCAAAATTATGGTGTCTGAAGAATTGCACAGTATTTTTTTGAAAATTATGTTGCCCGAAAGAAGTTGTAGTTTAGTTGTTTTCGTTTTGGACTTTTAAGTCTTTTGATTTTAAGTTTTGTTTATAAACTTTCTCTTTCCTTTCAGCTGTTGATAAGCATACACATTTTTTTGAATGATTAGCTCTACTTACAAATTTAACGATTATTTTAAAAAGAGTCTGTTTGACCATTCTTTTATCTGCAAACTTATAAATTATTTATGCATGCGCTAAATTTCACATTTAAGAATCGCATTAATTATTTTTTTACTTATAAGCTCATTCCTTTAATTTAGATTTATGAAACGATCGCAGAAGTTAAACTCTGCTTACGGAACAAGTGGAAGAAGTTTTTATCAACAAATATTCTTGAAAGTTTCTTAAATCTTTATTTTTCTTCACATGTTATTCGACTTCTGAATATGCAAATAATTTAATTTTCATTTAATATGCTTATATATTGTGTTTATTTATCATCACATGTAGTTATTAACTGGAGTGTAACTCCTTCTGCCACTTCAAAAAAACTAACTTTAAAAAATTACGATTAATGAAGCAAATTAATTAATTTCACTGATTATCGAAAAAGATATCTAAATGCATGGTGGAAAAAGTTGTGAATTATAAGAATAAAGGTAATCTTTTAATCTGAAAGCATCCAGTTTTAGCTAAAGTTTCTACAGTTGCTGATTTGAAAACCAAAATGCCTTTGAATCTGAAGCAGATTTTCTCTAAAACATGCTTCCTTCATATTGTTTATGGATTAGCTATATGGTCTTATTACGTGAATGATTAACATTTTAAATTCTGCGTACAGTAGTGTGCCAAGAATAAAAAGGTTACATTGCTTTCAAACATCACAGAACAATGTCACATTGGAAGCTAAAATTAACATTGGAGGAACTCCCAAACTAACACTTAAGTCGAAAAAGAAAACTGAACACAGGAAACTTGAAATTAATTTTATGTGCGTACATAGTAATATTTTTAGCTTAATTCGCTGTATATATGTTAATTGTTTGTATCACACCAGAAACTAAACATTACTTCACTGTAAAGCATTTCGTGACTTAAGCCAAAGAATATTCTTTGCTTAAGCTAATGCAGGACTTGACTTCACTGTAAAGCATTTCCTTACTTAAGCGTATGCTACTGCAGAGTTTGATTGCACTGTAAAGCTTAACTTCGTGCTCCAGATAGCCAAAATAAAACACGTTAAGCATTTAACTAAGCACTAAACAATACTAACGGCTGGGTAAATAAATAGTATTGTATTTACAGTAGTCATCTTGTTTATTTGGTCCACTTCAGTCGCTTTAAATCGTCAGCACAGCATCACCGAATCATCTAGTACTTCGACATCTGAAAACAGCAGATTCACATAACAAGAATACTACTCTTCAATTCTTACTACTCAACAGCAAAATTCTTACTACTCAGCAATGGACTTCAGGAATCAAAACAGGAGTAATATTCAACCTGAAAGAACTAAACAAATTATAGAAGATCAAAGGCTAATCGGATAACACATCAAAGTATATAGTCTGAGCTCACTCTCAACAATCCCTTTCCAAAGCAATAACAACGATCTCACACTCTAGCCATCTTCTAATGATAGCGCTGATAAAATCATAAACGTCACTCTTATCAGACTCATTAACGTACGTCACTCACTTTTGAACTAACGTCAGGTTGCCAAAAAACATTCAGCAAAAAAGAAAATATAGCGTTAAATTAAAAACTGTTTAAACAGAATAAACCAAAATCTACATAAGATAACAGGAACCAAAATGGAAAGTTAAATTAGGGTATACGTTACAGCACTTGCAATGTATCACACACACAATGTCCTTTTTCATTTTTGAGTTCGTTCGTATGGCTCTGATGATGAAACAAAAAATTAACCGAATTCACTCTTAACACATTCATTCCGACGTTCCACCTACGTGGGATAGGGGATCTCACATGTAAAATGTCGTATCTGACTTAGATCCTATAAGATTGCGCTTGGATAAACTAAATCTAAAATGTAAATAGAGAGAGGTAATCGTAATTATTATCTCATAGTTAGTCTTCTGAGACATAAATGACAGATAAACGATATTCTTTTTTTGCTCTGAATACGGAATTTAAATCACCCACAGAATATATGGTAATGAATGTGCTAATAAACAGACCCGGATAATTCCTTTAGCCGCCCCGGTGGCGCAGTGGTCTAAGCGATGGCCTCTGACCATTCGTCCGAAAGGGGTCCGGGTTCGAATCCCGGTGAGGCATGGATGTTGTGTTTGTCTTACGGCACTGGCTCTCTCCCTTCCCTGGAACCAGTGACCCTAAATTAGGGACGGGCGACTGCTTATACCCCATTAAGTTGCTCACGGTGGTTGTTAAACCTTCAATTAAAAAAAATAATAATAATTATTTTAATTTTTGAATCCTTCCATGCATCGCTTTCGGGATACGCTTTGTTTGTGGTTAGCTGCTTGCTTAGCCTTATTACTTGCATTTTTTAATATTCTTTGGTTAAACCACTCCATATCATGTTAACTGCGTGAAGGTGACTAATCAAACATGACAGTGTCACCATCTGCTATGTGAACTGCGTGAAGATGATTTGCAAAAAACGCCACTCACTCCAGTTGATGTTAACAGCGTGGGGATGATTTTCAAAAACCTCCGTTTAAATTTATTCTATGTGATGTTATTTGCCTGAGGGCAATTTTCAAAGAACGCCATTTATTCAGTTAATGCTATCTGAGTGAGACAATTTCTACAAATCGCTGTTTTTTTTACTCCACGTGATGTAAACTGGGAGAGGAAGATTTTGAAAGAAAACAATTTACTCACATTTGATGTAAACCACGTGAAGTAGATTTTCAAAGAAGGCCGGTTTCTTGCTCATGTGCTGTGAATTTCGTGAGGATGATTTTCATGGAAAACCATTATTAACTTATTCCATTTGAGGTTAACTGCGTGAATCATATTGTCAAAGAACGCCATCCACTAATTCCATCTGAGTTTAACTGCGTGAACCCTATTTTCAAAGAACGCCATCCACTCATTCCATCTGAGGTTAACTGCATGAATCTTATTTTAAAATAACGATATCCACTCATTCCATCTGAGGTTAGCTGCGTGAATCTCATTATCAAAGAACGCCATCCACTCATTTCATCTGAGTTTTGGATCCTATTTTCAAAGAACGCCATCCACTCATTCCATCTGAAGTTAACTGAGTGAACTATATTTTCAAAGAATGGTATACACTCATTCCATCTGAAGTTAATTACGTGAACTATATTTTCAAAGAAGGATATCCACTCATTCCATCTGAGGTTTACTGCATAAATCTTATTTTCAAAGAACGCCATCCACTCATTCCATCTGAGGTTAACTGCGTGAACTCTATTTTCAAAGAATGATATCTACTCATTCCATGAGATGCCAGCTGCGTGAAAGCAATTTTCGAAACGCCATTTACTTCTTTAGATGTTAACAGCGTAAGAATAATTCTTCTGGAACTATTTACTTATTCCACTTGGCTTTTACGGCATGAGGAAACATTTTCAAAAAACGCCATTGGCTCACTCTACCTGGCATTCAACTTGTGAAGATGATTTTTGGGAAAAAAAAAAGCCACTTACTTACTTTATCTGATTTTAAATTAGTCAGACTAGAATCATGCTGAAAGCGTTAGTACTGACGAACAACTTCTAGACTTATCTTTTAATCAATGAGGCTTGCTCTTGTTCTCGTAAGTAATGCTTCTTGAGTGGGGTGTGATTTGGGGACTCCCAGCTCTATCCCTAGGCGGTTGAAGTGCTCTGGTTTGGAGAATTCGTCCATTCCAAGGAATTGAAGTACCCTGATTGAGGATGGGAGTCCCTATCCCAGGGTCACATGTTTTGTATGGCATCCGAGTATAGAGAGATGCTCAGTGGCTTTTGGGCTCTGACTGAGGAGCTAGCGTTCCACAGCTAAGTGTTTCAGCCATTAGGCTCCTTCGAGGAAGAGGTACGGTCATTAACATACGAAAGAGAGAGAAATTTGGATATGTATTGCAACTGAACGAGGGAGAAATTACTTTATATCCTCTGCTCTCCCTGGGACTGGTTCTACTTTTCGTCGGCCACTTTCTTAGACTAGTTTTGGTATAAGTACATCGAGAGACTGAAACTTACTTTAACATCTTTCGTAGCTTCAAAAATTTCCAGTCCCTTCAAATCCAATTTATAGGTTAGGACTCTTAGGTTTCCCACATGGGGGTGTAGATAAATTGCTGCTAAATAATTCCCTTTAATTCTTAGGCATTCTAGGTTTTTGCAACCCCATGAAAAATTGCGGCGAAAAGCTGAAGAGAATATTTCTGAACTTCCATCAAAGATAATGAACCCTGCTGTGGAAGAAAATTCTGGCGCTTCGACGACCTTCACAGAAAAGGATATTTCTTGCTTTAAAAAAAATGCTAAATGCCAGACATCAACAGAACACACGACCAATGCATGCGAGTCTTTTCATTCTAGGTTTAATACTCACATTTATCATTCCCATCCAAGCTTATATAACTTTATAGAAGTTCTGAAACTTTTTCAAACTCAAACATATATCAAAATCCAAAGCTCAACTCGGAGAAGGAAGTCCAAAATTGCAATGCAAAGGAAAGAAATGTTCTCTAAGGAAATAAATGAATATAGAAGAGGATGTATAACCAGACTTGAATTGGTGAAATGTGCATCATATTTTCCAAAATATTAATTTTGGGGTAAGTTGAGGATGACTCCTGGAAGAGAAATGAAATTATCTATATTCAACTTTCCTCAAAAGCCTAATAAAGTATGCTTATTCAGGTTTTGTGTATGTGATGACAGTTATTTCATTCTTCTCTCTTAAGTATGAGTAAGGCAAAAAAAAAAAAAAAAAAAAAAATTCCTCTTATAGCAACCATATAAACAGATATTTAACTTGGAAATATTAGTTGATTTTCATTGCTATAAAGATGTAGTATATGTATTATGGGATGTAAGGTCAGGTGATGCGTAACATCACAGCCTCTCCTTGACAAATGTCAACCCCGCCTTCTCGTGGTACATCCTGTTCCCACTAAAGGGGCTCTGACGACCGCCAATAGCGGTATAACTATACCATCGGGATTAGAGGAAATGCTATCCCACACTCACCAACCCGCTTGGCCAGCGTGGTGAGTTATGGCCAAACCCCTCCAAAATGACTCCACAACTTAAATCTTGGCCCTCAGTCTCCGGCAGCTGGAATGTACCTGGCCAAGGCAGCGGCCAGTGCGACATGAAGGCAGAGGGTGCTAAGAATCCCCGGAGGACCGGACTAGGCTGCCATCTGATGCTGACCTTGGCTACGTATAATGGACGCTCCCTATCTTCTGATTCAAGGCTTCTTGAATTGGAAGAGGAACTACAAAGGATCAAGTGGGACATCGTCGGGCTAAGTGAGGTAAGGAGAAAAGGAGAAGATCTCATTGAACTGAAAAGTGGACATCTCTTCTACTATCGTGGGACAGATACTGGCAGAACTAGTGGTGTTGGATTTATAATAAACAAGAAACTGAAGGATAAAGTTGTAGAAGTTGAAAGTTCCTCTGACAGAGCTGCACGACTCGTTATCCAACTCTCGAGAAGATACCAGGCTCAGATTATTCAAACATATGTACCCACCACAAGTCATGTTGAAGAAGAAATTGAAGAATTTTATGAGGAAATTCGTGATCTAAATAATAAAGGTAAGCAGCACTTGAAGATAATTATGGGAGATTTCAATGCAAAAATAGGGCAACGGCAACAGAATGAAACCTCAGTAGGTAAATTCGGTCACGGCAACAGAAACCAGCGTGGAAATACTCTCGTTAGAGTTTGCAGAGGCAGAAGGGTTTTTCATCTTGAACTCCTTTTTCAAGAAAAAGCCACACAGGAAATGGACATGGAGACATCCAAATGGGACGACAAGTGAAATTGATTTTATTATGTGTAACAAAAAATTCATCATCCAAGACTGCAGTGTGCTAAACAAGTTCAACACAGGCAGTGACCATAGATTGGTAAGATGTAAGATGCACCTCAACACTAAACTCGAACGTAGCAAGCTCATAAGACAAACAAAATGTATTGACATAACCAACCTTAAAAAACACCATAATACCTTCAAATTGGAACTGAAGAACAGATTCTCTGCTTTAGAAGGCCTAACATCGGAAGAAGTGGATATTTCTGAAGTTAACAGAAAAGTAACCAAAGCTCTTATGGAAACAGCAACAAAATTAGCTGGGTCTAAGAACAAATTGCATGTGAACAAATTATCAGGAAAAACCAAAATGTTGATGCAAAAAAGAAGAGGGATGAGGACAACTAAAGAAGATGTGACTTCCAAAGTGGAATATATAGAGCTATGCAAGACAGTACGAAAAAGTATCACTGAAGACGTAAGGAAATTCAACTGTGAACTAGTAAGGAAAGCAATTGAAAACAACCAAAGCCTAAAGATAGCAAAGGGACATCTCAGTAAGGGGAAAAAACAGAATATGGCACTGAGAAAAGAAGATGGTTCTGTAACAAGAAATAGAGGCGAAATTTTGACAAGAGTGAAAGATTTCTACTCAAAACTAAATGAAAGGGATGATACATGTACTCCAGACATCATGAAATGTACCAGAGTTCTTCCAGTCCTCCCAGCAGAAGTTGCACATGCAATCAAGAACATGAAGCGTGGAAAAGCTCCAGGAGAAGATGGAATTACTGTAGACATCATACAAGAAGCAAGTGGAGAAATCGAAACAGTACTTGCCCAAATTTTTACTCGATGCCTTAATGAAGGGAAAATTCCTGAGGATTGGGACAACGCTACAATGGTCTTGCTACATAAAAAAGGTGACATTGAGGATCTCAGGAACTACAGACCTATCAGCCTCCTATCAGTGGTTTATAAAATCTTCACTAAAGTTCTTTCACACCGCTTGAAGGTGACACTGGACATGGCTCAACCGAGAGAACAAGCTGGATTCAGGAGTGGCTACAGCACAATAGATCATATCCACGTACTGAGAGAACTAATTGAAAGAGCGAGGGAATATGAACTTCCATTGTGCATGGCTTTTATCGATTATGAAAAAGCCTTTGATTCGGTGAAACCATCAGCAGTTGCAATGGCTCTGAAATCCTGCGGTATTGAAGATGCATACATTAATATTATTAATAACATCTATGAAAATGCAAGTGCAAAGATTCGGCTGTTTGAAAATACAACACACATAAAAATTGGAAAAGGAGTGAGACAAGGTGACACCATATCTCCGAAGCTCTTTAATGCCACATTGGAAAATATCTTTCAATCACTGAACTGGGAAAACAAAGGGATAAAGATTAATGGAGATTATCTAACCCACCTTCGTTTTGCTGATGACATAGTCATTTTTGCAACTACCCCATCAGAGCTACAGAGTATGATCCAGGAACTTGCTGACAAGAGTAAAGAAGTGGGATTAAAAATGAACTTTCAGAAGACAAAAGTGATGTACAATGCTTTTACAAGAAATGAAGATTTATCGATTGATGGAGAAAAGCTGGAGATAACAGACACGTACATTTATCTTGGACAGCAGATATCAAGTGAGGGTCACATTGGTGAAGAAATTAATCGGCGTACAAAACTTGCCTGGAGAGCTTTTGGAAGAAACAGCATAATTTTTAAGAGCAATATGCCATTATGTCTTAAAAGAAAAGTGTTTGATCAATGCATCCTTCCAGTGCTTATGTATGGTGCAGAGACGTGGACCTTAGCTAAAAGAGACATACAAAGGCTGCAGACAACTCAAAGCAGCATGGAAAGGTGCATGCTTGGTGTAACCAGGAGAGATAAGAAGAGGAACACGTGGATCCGAAAAATGACAAGAGTGGAAGACATCATGATCAGAGTTAAATCCCTGAAATGGCAATGGGCTGGACATACTGCCAGAAGAACAGACCATCGATGGACAGCCGAAATTTTAGATTGGATTCCAAGGGACAGGAAAAGACCCAGAAGAAGACCACATGGAAGATGGGTGGATGAAATTCGAAAGTATGCGGGGGTGACATGGAGGAGACTGGCACAAGACAGACCGTTGTGGAGGAAACTTGGGGAGACCTTCGTCCAGCAGTGGATTGATAATGGTTGACATTGATGATGATGATGATATGTATTATGTTTTGTCTTATTTTCCCTTCCCATAAGCTTCAGCCGCAATTTACCTATGGAGTCGTGGGTAAATCCTAAGCGCTGTCATCTACCCTTCCCTTAGGCAATAGCCGCAATTTGCCTATGGGTTTGGAGACTGCCAGTGGCTCTCGCTGCAATTTATCAACACCGCCACAGGGTACGGGCGTACACTCAGCGAATCAGACAACCTTTCAACAGGGTTTTCTTGGATCAAGGTGATTAGTATTATGGATTAAGGTTGTTTGATTTAAGGCAAGCTCAGCATTTGAGACATTGTTTCCTTCTCTGGGATTTGGCGAATGAGCTTCTTTCAATATACAGATATGAAGACTAGTGAGAATTTTTACAATTCTATCGACGAACTGACCACTATTTTCCGGTGTCTGGGAAACAGAGGAATTCCTGTTTGAATGTATTTGTTAGAATTTTTGCCAGTTGTGATAGTATATAGTGTTTTTGGGGAAAGCAATGCTTAAAGCTGAGCGAATTTTTCTGCAGGTGTTGCTATATACAATAAAAGTAATATTAAAATTTAATACATTTCTAGTTCAATTGTAAACGACAAAGTTACAAAGCCTTGTAATCATAGCAGCAAAGCATTCTTCTTAAAAACATGCAGAAGTCACTGACTATTGTTCAGGTCTAATTCTGCACAGAAACTATCATTCATGGATTTCGCGTTCTCCCTTCCGAATCTGATCCTCTCCCTACTCTGGAGCCAGTGGTCCTAAATTAGAGACGAACGACTTCTCATAGCTTTATTTACCGAAATATTCCATTCCGTTACAAAAATAAATTAATGAGAATAATGCGATCACCTTTTAGTCCTTTTCTCCGCAGTTAGTAGCATGCAACCCTATTAGTTCAGGATCCCTTTGTGGGTTAATGTAGGGAATGATACAAAAGCAAATCAGTAGAATGAAAACATCACTTGTAGCTATCAAGCTGAAAGACAGAATTTACAGTCCTTTTCAGAAAACTCTAGAAACTGCAATATGTGAAAGACAAAATTTACTTCCTTGGAATATTCTAAAAGCACAGTTTTCTTTTCAGTTTCTGCATACCTTTGTTCACAATGGTTTCATTTAAAGGAACGCCATTCCCCTCCACCTTCACCACTGAGATTTTAACCACTGTGCGTCATTCTGGTCTAGTTCGTGGTGTTCACCCTAGCACTTGAAAAAGGAGGTGTGACGCATAACTTTATTTAAACTGCTGTTATTGGCACATTTTCACTGTATTCCATGTAACCACTTCCCTCAGAATACTTGAAAATTTTCATCGTCCTAGAGCGGGAATCAAAACCGCACCTCTAGATTTCCGCTCCAGGACGATGGGAATTTTCAAGTTTTCTGAGGGAAGTGGTTACATGGAATACAGTGAAAATATGGCAATAATCGCATTACAATGCCTACCATGTATTTCGGAAGAATTATTTCTTCAGGGAAATTCGTTTCCCAATTGTATATTTATTTAAACTTCCTTTTGAAATTCTGTTTTCTAATGTAGATTTCGTTACTTCTGGGTTAAACATTTTCTCACTGAACGGCACATCACTTCTGTGAAAAGCTTGCACATTTTGGCAACACTGACAGTGAGTCAGACCAACATAAAATGACAACACTAAATATGAAGCAGGGTAGTAGTGGAGATGTAGAGAGATTGTCAAGCCCTGATATTGCGAAAGAAATTATAGCCTGTTTGATATACTACATGTAATCGATGAATAAATATTGGTGTCATACGATTGAGATTTGTGTTGATCCTAGTGAGATATACTGTATCAGTGGATTATATTGATGACCCTTTGAGCTTTCTGTGAGTGTAACGAATAAAAGAAGACTTTCTTATTAAGCGCAAGTGCTGGTTGTTTCTATCTGAACGTTAATGTCTACTTCGTCGTTGAAAAAATTGAATGTATGCTCAACGAATCTATCTAACCACCGGCATGGCGCAGATGGTTAACGCGCTCTGTGCAGGGGGGGTCTGACGGGTGTTCGAATCCCGGTCATGCCGGCCATCTTGTCTACGGTTTTTTCGGGGTTTCCGCAGACTCCCTCTGATTGGGGACGCATCCAACCACAGGGAGTCTTCGGAAAACCCAGAAGGAGTCTACGGGGGTTCCCTGTGAAGTCGGCCCTGGACGCACTTTGTCCCTGATCCTCTTGCTGCAAAGTGGAAGGTAACGGGAACCCACCACTTTAATTTCCCAGAATTGTCTAGCATGGAAGTCACCTTGTGGGTGATGACCCTGTGACGTACCTGCCAGCAGGGCGCACACGACATAAAGGTAGATAGCATTCAGAACGAACGTCCTCGTAGCTCAATTGGTAGTGTGATTTATTCCGGAATGAGGGGACCCGGGTTCGAGCCCCGGCGTGGAGAAAAATGACGGAGAAATTTACTTCGTTATAACCCATGCTACGCACCAACCTTCCGATTGAGGAAAGAAGAAGAGAAGGAGGAATCGATCTAAGAACATTAGCTACTTAATTAACCACTTAACTCTTTAAGCGGCCTTTGTACCTGAACCAAATGGTGGCCAAAACCTTCTGCGCTCCCCAAACAGAAATGTTCACACTGTTGACGTGGACCAGGGACATCAAGAAATAGAAGGCATCGATCTTTCCACGTTTATAAGTGAGTCACGGAAAAATTCTCATAGGCCGCCACCGGGAATCGAACCCAGGGTCTTCCAGTTATGTGCTGGATATGCTTCCACTGCACCACAGCGGCCTCGAAATTCTCCAGACTCACTAACGACAAACTACCAAACCACATGGCAGAATTTCAAGGCTGCTATGGTGCAGTGGAAGTATATCCGGCGCGTAACTGGAAGACCCTGGGTTCGATTCCCGGTGGCGGCCAATGATAATTTTTCCGGTGTATTTATCATTCATTCGCCTTCTAGTTATTTGTTCAGTTGCTGCTGTTCATCTTTGGTGCATCCCCAGCATTGTGCGGGACTCCAAAGAAGCAGTGCCATGTGGTTTGGTAGTTTGTTGTTAGTGAGTCTGAAGAATTTCGAGGCTGCTGTGGTGCAGTGGAAGTATATCCGGCGCGTAACTGGAAGACCCTGGGTTCGATTCCCGGTGGCGGCTAATGATAATTTTTCCGTGACTCACTTATAAATGTGGAAAGAGCGATGACTTCTACTTGAAGAAATGTTCACATAACAGTTGGGTTTTACGAAAGCTACGGTAAAACAGTTGTTTCCCTCTTCTCATCTCACCAGCACCGACCATATACCTATCAATAATGATAAGAACTCATTTTATTTTCTGCTCCATGGGCTAAAGCATGAGGGGAAATGGTTAGTTCCTCTGACACGGATCTCATACCACTGCGAAGAAACCAGGAACTCAAACATCTCTCTCCTTTCTTAGGTTCGTCACCATAGCCGTTTTAGCAGGTAATAAGTCAGAAAGGATTAGTGTTAATTATTCTCCTAAATGACCATTTTGAATAACAAAGCTAAGGGAAAAGCAACGCTTTCTCATACGCAGGCTCACTCGTTCCAGACGCGTTCGGTCCACTTCACAGACAGGGAATGCGAGTTGATTTCAGCCCCGAGTTAATTCGTTCTAGCCAATTATAGGATTAAACCACTGCTATCAAAAGTAATAACTGTACAGCGGTCATAAAATTTCAGTGTATCATTTGTTTTGACAAACTCGAATTCAAAAATTGGAATTTGGAAAGTATGATATTTCTTGACCACTCTTCTGCAATACTGAGGAAAGTTATTACGGAATTCCTAGTGCGCACTCAAATAGAAACTCTGAGTTAAAAAAAAAGAAGAAAATTTTCGGTGGCGCTCATGGATGTCTTCCGTGTAAGGGAAAGACTAGTAGACGATCTGGACAGTGCAGGATTATATTCAAGGTGTTGAATACGGTATGAGGACACGGGAATTTCTATTGGACGACAAAGATTCAACCATCTGCGTTTTGCAGATGACATTGTACTGATTGGAGAAGATGAAATGAAACTGGATCAACTGGTACAAAAGCTGAAAAGAGAGGGTAAAAGATATGGACTAAAGATGAACATTGAAAAGAGAGGGTAAAAGATATGGACTAAAGATGAACATTGAAAAGACAAAAACAGTGGTATTCGGCACAAAAGAGATCAGGAAAAAGATCATTCTGGAAGGCAAAGAACTTCAAAATGTGGAAAAATTCACTTATCTCGGAAGCTGTATAACATATGGCTTAAACAGCAAAAAAGGAATTTTAATTAGAATTGCAAAGGCTACAGCACTGTCAAAAGCCGTGGATAAAATTTGGAAGAGCAGAGTTATTAGCCTCGAAACTAAGTTAAGCATTCTCGAGAGATGCATGCAAAGAACTTGAAAATGTGGGAAAATTCACTTATCTCGGAAGCTGTATAACATATGACTTTAGCAGCAAAAAAGGAATTTTAATTAGAATTGCAAAGGCCACAGCACTGTCAAAAGCCGTGGATAAAATTTGGAAGAGCAGAGTTATTAGCCTTGAAACTAAGTTACGCATTCTGGAGAGATGCATGTAAATTACGTGAAAACATGGGAAAATTCACTTATCTCGGAAGCTGTGTAACATATGGCTTAAACAGCAAAAAAGGAATTTTAATTAGAATTGCAAAGGTTACAACACTGTCAAAAGCCGTGGATAAAATTTGGAAGAGCAGAGCTAGTAGCCTCGAAACTAAGTTAAGCATTCTCGAGAAATGCATGCAAAGGAATTGAAAATGGGGGAAAATTCACTTATCTCGGAATGACTTAAACAGCAAAAAAGGAATTTTAATTAGAATTGCAAAGGCTACAACACTGTCAAAAGCCGTGGATAAAATTTGGAAGAGCAGAGCTATTAGCCTCGAAACTAAGGTAAGCATTCTCGAGAGATGCATGCAAAGAACTTTAAAATATGGGAAAATTCACTTATCTCGGAAGCTGTATAACATATGGCTTAAACAGCAAAAAAGGAATTTTACTTAGAATTGCAAAGGTTACAACACTGTCAAAAGCCGTGGATAAAATTTGGAAGAGCAGAGTTATTAGCCTCGAAACTAAGTTAAGCATTCTGGAGAGATGCATCTTTAGCATATATGGATGCGAGACTTGGACATTAACAAAGGAATCAGAATTAGAAGGATACTTACTTTTGAAAGAAAGTGCTATCGTACAATCTTACGAATCGGATGGACCCAGAGAATAAGAAATGAAGAAGTGTACAGAAGAATACAACTAAAAGAGACCCTGTTCCAAAAAAAATCATACAGAGAAAACCAAGACTCTTTGGACACATCTTCAGAATTAAAAAGGACAGAAAGATAAAGACATTGGTGTTTGGCTTAATGAACGGAAGAAATGCAAGAGGACGCCCTAACCGTGTGTGGGCTGACGATATTAAAGACTAGTGCGGTGGAACTCTTCAAGAACTGAGCCACTCTGCAATGAACAGTCTTCAATGAGACAATATAGTTAAAATGGCAACAGACACCTACGGGAATTGTACCCATGGTTGATGATGATGATGATGATGTTCAATACGGTGGAGAACTGGGAAGAGAAGAAAAGATCTTAAAAAAAGAATGAAGATGGTAAGCCAGTATGTGCATCACACATTAGCTACTGTTTTGAGAGAAGAACAATGTGGCCAGAAAACATGACCCGTTTTTTCTGCAACCCTATCATTGTCATGGGAATCATAGAGAGGGTAATATCTAGAGTCTTCTTCAACATTTGTCAATCTCTGGCAATAGATGTCAACGAATTGGAAGAGATAACATCAAGCTTTGTTTTGTTGTTGTTACTGGAAAATATCTCTTGCATTAAATGGTAATGGAATTGGAAAAGATAAAATCAAGTTTTTTCTTGCTCTTGTCACTGGAAAATACATAGAAGAAACACAATAGGTAAAACCTATCGATGATGAACAAAGTGAAACTTAATTTCATCGTAATTGTTGCATTGATAAAATAAGAACTGGAATTATTTTAATGGCATCACATTAAGCAAATTCAGTAGCACTCGAACTCTATCAAAATTATCAGACAGCTTCCACAGGGAGCTACCACGGCAGAATTTGTGAAAAGACAGAGAATTACAAGAATGCGGATTTACAGAACGTTTTGTATTGTCCAGAAAGATTAAATTTAGTACGTATTGGCATCAGGGCCGTTGCTAGAGATAAAATGTAAGAGAGGCTAGAAAAAGTTTTTTTTTACAAATGTTATATATCATCATCATCATCATTGTCAACCATTATCAATCCACTGTTGGACGAAGGTCTCCCCAAGTTTCCTCCACAACGGTCTGTCTTGTGCCAGTCTCCTCCATGTCACTCCCGCATACTTTCGAATTTCATCAACCCATCTTCCATGTGGTCTTCTTCTGGGTCTTTTCCTGTCCCTTCGAATCCAATCTAAAATTTCGGCTGTCCATCGATGGTCTGTTCTTCTGGCAGTATGTCCAGCCCATTGCCATTTCAGGGATTTAACTCTGATCATGATGTCCTCCACTCTTGTCATTTTTCGGATCCACGTGTTCCTCTTCTTATCTCTCCTGGTTACACCAAGCATGCACCTTTCCATGCTGCTTTGAGTTATCTGCAGCCTTTGTATGTCTCTTTTAGTTAAGGTCCACGTCTGTGCACCATACGTAAGCACTGGAAGGATGCATTGATCAAACACTTTTCTTTTAAGACATAATGGCATATTGCTCTTGAAAATTATGCTGTTTCTTCCAAAAGCTCTCCAGGCAATATAGAGAGCTATATACAGAGAGCTATGCAGAGGCATGTTACTCTAGTAGAGTTTGCAGAGGCATGTTATATATATATATATATATATATATATATATACTTAAGAGCAAAACTGAAGACTAAGGAAAAACTTTAGAATTTAAAACGAAGGTTGCAAAATAACCTGAAAATCAAAACGCGCAACGCAGCAGTTTTGAAAATTCAGAATTCACATTCTATAAAGAAGATACCTAAGCAAAAACATACATATATAATTTTGACTCACACCTAGTACAACATAGAAAAGGTTATGTATCTACCTGTGTGAGTAAAAGGAGAAAAGATAAAAAAATAAAATAAAACAACTGAATGTAGAAGGTGTCGAGAATACTGAGCCTTGGCTTTATCAAGGACCGGCAAAAACTCTGCATTTTCTCACTTCCACAAAGATATGTTGAAAGTTCCTCTGACAGAGCTGCATGACTTCATTATCTAAATAATAAAAGCAAGCAGCACTTGAAGATCACTATGGGAGATTTCAATGCGAAAATAGGGCAACGTCAACAGAATGAAACTTCAGTAGGTAAATTCCGTCACGGCAAAAGAAAGCAGCGTGGAAATACTCTCGTAGAGTTTGCAGAGGCAGAAGGGTATTCCACCATGAACTCCTTTTTCAAGAAAAAGCCGCAAAGGAAATGGACATGGAGGCATCCCAATGGATTGACAAGTGAAATTAATTTTATTATGTGTAACAAGAAATTTTTCATAGAAGACTGCAGTGTTCTGAACAAGTTCAACACGGGTATTGACCATAGAATGGTAAGATGTAAGATGCGCCTCAATGCTAAACTCGAGCGTGGCAAATTCATAAAAAAAAACAAAGTGTATTGACATGACCAACCTAAAAAACATCATAATACCTTCAAATTGGAACTGAGGAACAGATTCGCTGCTCTAGAAAGTCTAACGTCGGAAGAAGTGGACATCTCTGAAGTTAACAGAAAGCTAACCAAAGCTCTTATGGAAACATCAACAAAATTAGCTGGTACTAAGAACAAGTTGCACATGAACAAATTATCAGGAAAAACCAAAATTCTAATGCAAAAAAGAAAGGAGATGAGGACAACTAAAGGACACGTGACTTAAAAAGTGGAATATATAGAGAGCTATGCAAGACAGTACGAAAAAGTATCACTCAAGACGTAAAGAAATTCAACTATGAACTAGTGAGGAAAGCAATTGAAAACAACAAAAGCTTGAAGAGAGCAAAGAGACATCTCAGTAACGGAAGAAAACAGATTATGACACTGAGAAAAAAGATGGTTCTGTAACACAAATCAGAGGCGAAATTTTAACAAGAGTGAAAGATTTCTTCTCAAAACTGCACTATCTATCAACAAGTAATTGGACACCCCTGCAATCGACGATATCTGCGGTCCTGATACACGTCACGGCCGCCGCCGTTAAATATCGTGTGGGAAACAACAACGCAACCAGTCGCATGCAAGATGCCACGCAGTTCGGAGCTCTGATTTCGAGAAAGGTTTAATCGTCGGGTATCACAGAAATGGCCGATCTGTACGTGACGTATCCAGCGAGTTGAAGTACCCAAAATCGACAGTGGCCTACGTGATTGGCAAGTGGAAGATGAGAGGTGACTGTCAGGATGTGCCCCGACCCGGCAGACCCACAAAACTGGGAGTTAGAGATCTACGGGTGCTGGCCAGAGAAATTCGGAAGAACCGCACCAAATCGATGGGCCACATCCGCGAGGAGTTTCAACAGGCATCCGGGAGTGTTCTTTCGATGAATACCATCCGTAAGGAAGCCCCTCTGCTGGGTTATCAAGGACGTGCTACCGCCCACAAGCCTTTGATCACCAAGTCCAATAGCGCTGCTCGGCTAACGTGGTGCAAATAACGTCATGTGGAAACAGGTTCTCTGGAGCAACGAAGGATAGCAGGGTCTGAGTTTGGCGTCTGCCTGGAGAACGCCTCCTGCCGGAATGTATTGTGCGAACTGTGAATTTCGGCGGCGGTGGAATTATGCTATGGGGGTGTTTCTCCTGGTATGGCACAGGACCCTTGGTCGCAATTCCTGGTAGACTCAACGCCAAGACCTACTGCACCATTTTGGATGACCATGCGCTTCCTACGTTGTGGCAGTTTTACGGGGTGGACCCATGTTACTTTCAGGATGAAAATGCCACCTGTCATGTTGCGAGGTCCACCATGGCTTGGCATGGTGACAATGGGGTTAATCGAATGGACTGGCCTGCTCAAAGCCCGGACCTTAACCCTATCGAGCACCTCTGGGACGAGTTGTAGCATCGACTTAAGGGGTGCCCCCACCGTCCGAAACCGGTGATGGAACTGACCTGTCTTCTCCAAGCCGAGTGGAAGAAAATGCCGCTAGCCGTCGTACAACGCCTGGTTGAGAGTATGCCCCGGGAGGTCGCAGCTGTAATCGCCGCTCGTGGAGGCTCCACCAACTATTGAAGGTGAATAAACTTCGTTTTCCTTTGCTATCACAGGTGTCCAATTATTTGTTGGTAGATAGTGTATATAAAAGGGATGATACATGTACTCCAGACATCATGAAAGGTACCGGTACCAGAGTTCTTCGAGTCCTTCCAGCAGAAGTTGCACATGCAATCAAGAACACGAAACGGTGGAAAGCTACAGAAGAAGAGGGAATTACCATAGACATCATAGAAGAAGCAAGTGGAGAAATTGAAACAGTACTTGCCCTAGTTTTCACTCGATGCCTTAATGAAGGGAAGATTCCTGAGAATTGGAACAACGCTACAATGATCCTGCTACATAAAAATGGTGACATTGAGGATCTCAGGAACTACAGACCTATCAGCCTCCTATCAGTGGTTTATAAAATCTTCACTAAAGTTCTTTCACACCGCTTGAAGGTAACACTGGACATGGCTCAACCGAGAGAACAAGCTGGATTCAGGAGTGGCTACAGCACAATAGATCATATACACGTACTGAGAGAACTAATTGAAAGTGCGAGGGAATATGAACTTCCATTGTGCATGGCTTTTATCGATTATGAAAAAGCCTTTGATTCGGTGAAACCATCAGCAGTTACCACGGCTCTGAAATCCTGCGGTATTGAAGATGCATACATTAATATTATTAATAACATCTATGAAAATGCAAGTGCAAAGATTCGGCTGTTTGAAAATACAACACACATAAAAATTGGAAAAGGAGTGAGACAAGGTGACACCATATCTCCAAAGCTCTTTAATGCCACATTGGAAAATGTCTTTCAATCACTGAACTGGGAAAACAAGTCATTTTTGCAACTACCCCGTCAGAGCTACAGAGTATGATCCAGGAACTTGCTGACAAGAGTAAAGAAGTGGGATTAAAAATGAACTTTCAGAAGACAAAAGTGATGTACAATGCTTTTACAAGAAATGAAGATTTATCGATTGATGGAGAAAAAGCTGGAGATAACAGATACGTACGTTTATCTTGGACAGCAGATATCAAGTGAGGGTCACATTGATGAAGAAATTAATCGGCGTACAAAACTTGCCTGGAGAGCTTTTGGAAGAAACAGTATAATTTTCAAGAGCAATATGCCATTATGTCTTAAAAGAAAAGTGTTTGATCAATGCATCCTTCCAGTGCTCACGTATGGTGCAGAGACGTGGACCTTAACTAAAAGAGACATACAAAGGCTGCAGACAACTCAAAGCAGCATGGAAAGGTGCATGCTTGGTGTAACCGGGAGAGATAAGAAAGGAATTCGTGGATCCGAAAAATGACAAGAGTGTAAGACATCATGATCAGAGTAAAATCCCTGAAATGGCAATGGGCTGGACATACTGCCAGAAGGACAGATCATCGATGGACAGCCGAAATTTTAGATTGGATTCCAAGGGACAGGAAAAGACCCAGAAGAAGACCACATGGGAGATGGGTGGATGTAATTCGAAAGTATGCGGGGGGGGGGGTAACATGGAGGAGACTGGCACAAGACAGACCGATGTAGAAGAAACTTGGGGAGACTTTCGTCCAGCAGTGGATTGATGATGGTTGACAATGATGATGATATAGTGATTGTACCAAGCCATTCAAAGAGCTTAACATGTAAGTTGCATAATTCAGCAAACCGGAACAGCTAAGTTCGATAACGAGAAAGAAGTTAATCACATTCGACGAATGAGCTACCTTTCTAGAGTCCGGAAAAAAATAACTGGAATAACTGTTCTAATTCTGAGAGCATCACTTCTATTATGGGAGTGGCATTTTTAGTGTCAGAAAATAGCCGGAGTAACTGCAATATGTCTGACCATGCTACCAACGCCACAAGACCTATATGAATTCGGAAGTAGAAACAACTCTTGAAAGGTAATAAAACAAATAAAACATACCTTGAAAGTGTAATCATAGCCTGAAGATAGAAACGACGTACAAGACTACACTAAATTCGCAGATAGAAACAACGCATCAACGATATCCTGAAACGTACAGCCTATGCTTGAAGACGGAACCAACAACATCGACAACGTTCCGAATAAAACAAGGTGAGATACGGATTGGTAGATAGTTGCGGTTAATCATAATAGATGAACGAAATAAAAAAAAAAAAAAAAGAACTACACTATCTACCAACAAGTAATTGAACACCTGTGATAGCAAAGGAAAACGAAGTTTATTCACCTTCAATAGTTGGTGGAGCCTCCACGAGCGGCGATTACAGCTGCGACCCCCGGGGCATACTCTCAACCAGGCGTTGTACGACGGCTAGCGGCATTTTCATCCACTCGGCTTGGAGAAGACAATTCAGTTCCTTCACCGATTTCGGACGGTGGGGGCACCCCTTAAGTCGACGCTCCAACTCGTCCCAGAGGTGCTGGATAGGGTTAAGGTTCGGGCTCTGCGCATCCATTCGATTAATTCCATTGTCCCCATACCAAGCCATGGTGGACCTCGCAACATGACAGGTGGCATTCTCATCCTGAAAGTAACATGGGCCCACCCCGTAAAACTGCCACAACGTAGGAAGCGCATGGTCTTCCAAAATGGTGCAGTAGGTCTCGGCGTTGAGTCTACCAGGAATTGCGACCATGGGTCCCGTGCCATACCAGGAGAAACACCCCCATAGCATAATTCCACCGCCGCCGAACTTCACAGTTGGCACAATACATTCCGGCAGGAGGCGTTCTCCAGGCAGACGCAAAACCCAGACCCTGTCATCCGAACGGTAGAGGGTGAACCTTGATTCGTCGCTCCAGAGAACCTGTTTCCACTATTCAACGGTCCACTGTCGACGTTCTTTGCACCACGTTAGCCGAGCAGCGCTATTGGACATGGTGATCAAAGGCTTGTGGGCGGCATCACGTCCATGATAACCGAGGAGATGGGCTTCTTTACGGATGGTATTCATCCAAAGAACACTCCCGGATGCCTGTTGAAACTCCTCGCGGATGTGGCCCATCGATTTGTTGCGGTTCTTCCGAATTTCTCTGGCCGGCACCCGTCAGTCTCTAACTCCCAGTTTTGTGGGTCTGCCGGGTCGGGGCACATTCCGAAAATCACCTCTCATCTTCCACTTGCCAATCACGTAGGCCACTGTCGATTTTGGGCACTTCAACTCGCTGGATATGTCACGTATGGATCGGCCATTTCTGTGATACCCGACTATTACACCTTTCTCGAAATCAGAGTGCTCCGAACTGCGTGGCATCTTGCATGCGACTGGTTGCGTTGTTGTTTCCCACACGATATTTAACGGCGGCGGCCGTGACGTGTATCAGGACCAGATATCGTCGATTGCAGGGGTGTCCAATTACTTGTTGGTAGATAGTTTATTATTAAAATAGCTATCAAACTGATATGATGTAACATCAGTCACAAGGAACCTGTAAAGTGGTACTTGGTGGAAACTAACCCTTTTAATATTGTAGGTACTAGGCTGATAAAATGGTTTGATGTTTATATTTTCAAGAGAATTTTTGTGCATTATAATTTAGAAGAAACTGTCTAATGTATATATAAATGAAGTTATAGAGTTATTAAACAGTAATTTATGAATAAGTGATTCTTAATATTAACTGCGGTATTGCAAATGTTAATAATTCTTTCAATTTGAGAGATAATTATTTTGCGATGTACACCTATAGAAGCATTAGAAGACAAATATGGGTGTAGTAGTTAATTTCCATCCAAGTTGGTAGTAGGACCATGTGAAAACACAAATTTGTCCGCGACGGACATCGAAGCCGTGTCCCCTGACTCCGGAGTAAGTCGCTCTCCCAACTGAGCTACGCAGACAGAATGTCTCGCTGCAGATTTGTCGTCTTGACACAGATTCACCTCTGTAGTACGTCACAACCTCTGTATAAAGAAATATCCAGGTCCAGAAACTGTACACTGCCTGAACCAGAATTACTTTTTACGAGTGTAAGATCATATGGGGGAACATTTTTAGATAGTTGGAAGAAACTCCCATTATAAAAAACCCAGTAGATCATCAATATACCGGAAGACCGTACCAAACTCAGATGATTGATTTTGAACAAACTGTAACCCAAAAGAGAGTGTAGATATAGTTTAGTTAAAGCACTGGAATAGGTACTTCCTATAGGAACACTTTGTTTCTGTTCATATGTTTTGTTGCTAGTAATGACATAATTGTTATTGAAACAAAAGTCAGCAAGAACAAAACTGGGAACGGACTTTTAGATAACAACCTAAATTAGAAAACAAATCTTGAACAACATGGGATAAGTTGGCAAAAGAAATGGAAGTTGAAACGATATTAAAATCATAAGTATCAACAGATAGGAAATTACGCTCATGTCCAAAAATTAAGGATCATTTATATTTTTATATCATACTTTGAAAAAAACATGAACACACGTAAGTAAGCATGAATTTGTTCTTATTAATAGAGAAAATCGATAAAAGAACAAAACATACCATTTTCGGACAGTGGCTCACAATAACTAAAATTGAAAGAAACATTTTTATAATTTTTATGGATAATTTTAACAGGGTATATGTCCACCCTAGACTGTAATGCACGATTGGCATCGGTGGACCATGCTTTTCCTGAGATTGTCCAGAAGATCCTGAGTGAGGTTTCCCCATTCTCTTCTCAGCGCCATCACTATGTCCTTTTTGGTGCCAGGTGGGAGATCGCGTTCAGCAATGAGCCTCCCCAGAGCGTCCCGAGCATTTTCGATTGGATTCAGGTCTGTGGAGTACGCAGGCTACTCCATTCGGTCTATCCTTTGCTCTCCAACAGTTCATTAACGCATGATGATCGATGAGGACTGGCGTTGTCGTCCATAAAAAACGAAAGAATTCCACGGAACAGCCTTACGTGTTGTAAAACGACCTCTTCTCAATAATACTGGGCATTCATTAACCCTTTCTCAAACACTAGAAGTTCTGTATGTCCATTGATCATAATCCGAGACCTGACCATTACTCTATCACTCTTGTAATGGTCAATTTCTACGATGTTTCTGGCTGAATAGGCAGAAACATCATAGAAATAACCGTCTCACTCTGGGCTGAAATACATCAGTTTTCGCCAGACGTATTGCAACCTAAAGTCAGACGATAAACAAAATTGGCTTTCGTCAATAATACAATGACACATCGCCCCCCCCCCCAAAAAAGAGAGCATGGGTCAGCCGGGACCATGTGTCGCTGTAG
Organism: Macrothele yani; assembly: GCA_039090855.1. Taxonomy (NCBI): domain Eukaryota; kingdom Metazoa; phylum Arthropoda; class Arachnida; order Araneae; family Macrothelidae; genus Macrothele; species Macrothele yani. The sequence goes on from CM076997.1 coordinate 128,777,044, forward strand.
GCAATCATCCGTTGAAGGACGTACATTGGAGTAATTGCGGCCAATTTGGTGTGTGGAACGTAACATCACACACATTTATTTTTCGAAGCGTGAAGAAGGGATTGTCTTTATTTTTCCTGTCTCGCGATGTGGAAAGAATATCACATCATTGCAAGAACTTTAACGGCCAGGTCATTCTTCAAGTTCGGGCGCCAATATAACGGAGTAAATTTCTATGTCATTCTTGTCCACGCCGGCATCGAACACTGGTTCCCTCATTCCGGAATAAGTCGCTCTCCCAACTGAGCTACGCGGACGTATGCTCTCTCTGCTATCTACCTTTATCTCATGTGCGCCTTGCGGTGCAGGCACGTCACATTACCCGGAACCAAAGTCCAGTTGGTCAAACTGAAACAATAAAATTTTCTTCCTACAGGAACAAGCACTTTTGTGTTAGCGGCTCGGTTTATGCTATCATGGCAATGCACCGAGTATGATTTTCTTAACTGAAGCTATCGGCAAAAAAGGGGTGTTTCAATTTGAGAAGAGATTCAAGAAATTTGTGTTAAGAAATCCAAGGATACGAAGATTAAAACTTTTTACTCTTCACTGAATACAAAAGTATTTCAAAAATGAGTAAACGTAATGAGTGCAAGGAAACGGAGGAGTGCGTTTGCAAAAATTTATCATGGAAGTCAGAGCGGTAAATTGACATACAAAATGATACCTCTGTATCGTTAACAAGCTTTCGTAAATTGTACTTCGGTGTTTTAAAACTTCCAATTTGCATATTGATGGTTCAACGGACATGATCTTGAAACAGCTGATTTACGGGCTTCTTCTCCCAGTCAGATCGATATATTGTGCTTTAAGTGTGATATTGAATTATTTTTTCGTTCAGTTTATTTTGAAATACGGCATGAGCTAATTATTACTATGTATTTCACTATTTTTTAGGGGAGGCTCAAAATTTTTCAGGAGAGGCAGTCCTCGAGCAACTGCTCTGATTCGCATATAAACCTTCTCGATTACATTAAAGCTAGACTATCTGCGATTTGATTCAAAATACTAGGCTTATCTGGATCGCATTAACCCTCCACGTGGCAGGAGCTTTGGATGAGGCAATGTGAAATGTGGTCGACATGTTTAAAATGAGACTCCCCTAAAAGCGTCCTGTCTTTCTGTAGTATTTCTTCGTCGTTAAGATGCGCATATATGCGTTCTCGTCACTATGAGCCTGAAAATGTTTTCGACGAAATGTTGCGTTCTCGCCGCTTTTGAACAGGTTTCCAATGAACGTATTATTGCGTCGTCGCCGCTTTTGAACAGGTTTCCAATGAACATATTATTGCGTCGTCGCCGCTTTTGAACAGGTTTCCAATGAACATATTATTGCGTCGTCGCCGCTTTTGAACAGGTTTCCAATGAACATATTATTGCGTCGTCGCCGCTTTTGAACAGGTTTCCAATGAACGTATTATTGCGTCGTCGCCGCTTTTGAACAGGTTTCCAATGAACGTATTATTGCGTCGTCGCCGCTTTTGAACAGGTTTCCAATGAACGTATTATTGCGTCGTCGCCGCTTTTGAACAGGTTTCCAATGAACGTATTATTGCATCGTCGCCGCTTTTGAACAGGTTTCCAATGAACATATTATTGCGTCGTCGCCGCTTTTGAACAGGTTTCCAATGAACATATTATTGCGTCGTCGCCGCTTTTGAACAGGTTTCCAATGAACATATTATTGCGTCGTCGCCGCTTTTGAACAGGTTTCCAATGAACGTATTATTGCGTCGTCGCCGCTTTTGAACAGGTTTCCAATGAACGTATTATTGCGTCGTCGCCGCTTTTGAACAGGTTTCCAATGAACGTATTATTGCGTCGTCGCCGCTTTTGAACAGGTTTCCAATGAACGTATTATTGCGTCGTCGCCGCTTTGGGCACGGAAATCTCTGAACGTATACATGCATGCTTGCCACCCGGAGAATTATAATGCTAACGTGAATTTTCATGGTTGAATTTTTGTGGTGGCCATGTCAAATTATTATTTAACACAGGTGGGTTCTTCAGCCGTTGAACTGTACTACGGTAACACAGGTGGTGTAACGTACCAGGAGATGTGACGTACCTGCCCGAAGGACGCATACGACATAAAGGCAGATAGGAATCAGAATAAAACGTACGCGTAGCTCATTTGGTACAGTGACTTATTCCGGAATGAGAGGATCCGGGTTCGAATCCTGGCGTGGACAGAAATGACGGAGAAATTTACTTCGTTATAATGGCTCCCGAACAATCCGGATGACCCGACCGTTCAAAATCTCGCATTGGTGTGATGTTATTTCCACACCGCGAGATAGGAAAAATAAGAGAATCCTTTCTCCAGCACTTCGAAAAAAAAAATAAAAAAAAAATAAGGGGGAGATGATGTAACGTACCAGGAGATGTGACGTACCTGCCCGAAGGACGCGCACGACATAAAGGCAGATAGGAATCAGAATAGAACGTCCGCGTAGCTCAATTGGTAGAGTGACTTATTCCGGAATGAGGGGATCCGGGTTCGAATCCTGGCGTAGACAGAAATGACGGAGAAATTTACTTCGTTATAATGGCCCCCGAACAATCCGGATGACCCGACCGTTCAAAATCTCGCATTGGTGTGATGTTATTTCCACACCGCGAGATAGGAAAAATAAGAGAATCCTTTCTCCAGCACTTCGAAAAAAAAAAAAATAAAAAAAAAATTAGGGGAGATGATGTAACGTACCAGGAGATGTGACGTACCTGCCCGAAGGACGCACACGACATAAAGGCAGATAGGAATCAGAATAAAACGTCCGCGTAGCTCAATTGGTAGAGTGACTTATTCCGGAATGAGGGGATCCGGGTTCGAATCCTAGCGTGGACAGAAATGACGGAGAAATTTACTTCGTTATAGTGGGTTCTTCAGTTATTGAATTGTACTACGGTACTATCTAAATATTTTGACCTGTGACTTCACATTTTTAAGGTATACTTTGGACTGCTAGCCCGCCTCTTTTCCTTTACGTCTTCGCGGTGAAGGATTAGAACAACGGTATGCGAATTGACCTTAATGAAAACTGAAATTCCCAGAAGCGTTTAATATCTGGACTGTATCGAAATCTGGAAAAAGTTGCAAAAAAAAAAAAAAAAAAAAAAGGTTTTTATCTTTTAGCCCCTGAGACATGACAACACACCTTAGTTAGAATTTGTGTGGTCTGTGAATGACCTCACTCGGTAAATGTAACAGAGTTTAAAATGGATAAATATTAATAAAACTAAATTTCTTTCCATTGTTCCAAATCTGAACCATGGAGCAGAAACCATATCTTTCTTCTTATTCAATTGTTCCATTTCAGTCGCTGGAAAATATTTGGCTTTACCAATGCCTCCCAGTTTAACACATGATCTTAGTTACCACCATCCGCAGACAACAAAAATTCCAGGAACATAGAGTCACTTTTGAATTTAGAAGCTAAAAGAAAACTCAGCTTTCTATGTCTTTCTATGTTGATTTCCGCCGTCTTTACACGATCATTATTCTAATAACAGATTCAAATAAGACATTTGACTGTTTAGATGATTTAATGTGATGAATTTAATTATTAAATTCATATAAGAAAACATTAGAACTTTCAGGCCCGCAACGGACCCATCTTCAGATGTTATTAGCAGAATGGAACTGAGTATGATTTAAATACATTAATGTTATGTGGTTCTCTTGATATTGTGATCTGCTCATGATGGACATCACATCTCGTGAAAGGTTTGTTAACATCGATAAATATATTACGTGTCAAACAACGTATTAAACACTATGTTTGAAGAAAATAATTGGTGTATGGTCTCTACATGTTATAACTCATTAAGCACCGTTTTCCAAGGTAAAGGGATGTGACAAGGAGTATCATGATTGCAGCATACTTCACCATATTTGTGAATAAATAGACTTTCTAGTAGTAGGATTGATGCTTTTGAGTAGGGCGTGGCGAGGATGTTGGCTTCGTTCCAACATGGGTAATGAGATCCTTTGTATGATAGCCTTGATACGGAAGTCCTTGATGAGTTTGTTATTATGTTATATTGGTGCTCTTTTAAACGAGTTTTTAATGAGCGTAGTGTAGATCCAACATATATTCGATCTTCATCTTGAATGTCTATTGTCTTCATTGGGATGACATATACTCCATATCGGTTGTCCAAAGGAACAACGTCTCTATCATTTTTTATTCCTGAAAGTACAATGTTTTCTTATATGAATTTAATAATTAAATTCATCACATTAAATCATCTAAACAGTCAAATGTCTTATTTGAATCTGTTGTTAGAATAATGATCGTGTAAAGACGGCGGAAATCAACATAGAAAGTCAACGTAAATACGAAATGAACATTTACTTAGAAAACTCAGCTGTTTTCCAACTGTTACAGAATCCTGTAATCAACAGAAAAACCAAAGTGTGCTCAGTGTAAACTTGGGGGTTTTTGAGGTTTTATTGTGCAACAGCCAAGTACACCTACAGATTGTCTACAGCTGACAGTTGTAGTTGCATGAAGGCAACACTTCAGCAAACGTACGAGCCAGCTGATCGCATGCTAGAGATACTGATTTTTTTTAATAGGAATATTGAAACGGTTGTCAATGAATTGCTCTTCTTTAGGCAACACCTTTTTCAACAGAGTGCCGAAAAATATATCTGATATTGACAGTTATAATATTCAGTTTTCACCAGGGTGAGATTTAAGAGAACAACTGTGATTTACAAAATGCATTATCAGATAATCATTAATTCCGAATTAAGTTAATTATTTCGAGGAAATGAGTTTTATTCCTTCTGATTTACCGTAAGAAACTTTGTTACCCCCTTTCCTTAAAACTGCTTACAACCCCATAAGAAGGGACCAAAAATCAGCAGATGGGAAACCATTGCTCTATTTCGTCGAATCGTTCGCTATTAAAAATTGTAAAATGTCTTCGCCCTACGCTGATAGCTCTCAATTACCCTAATATCTGATTAGGAACCCAATCGGAGTCATTTTTTGAAACAAAAGCATTGAAACATGTCATGATTTTTGTTTTAATTTGACTCTGGACCTTGCAGACTCATTCCATTATGTACGACGGTAAATCAGAAGGTCATTGACAGAATATTTCCAACTAGCTTTCGCATGCTTATGAACATTTCGGAATATACGAAGAAAATGTGAAGCTCAAATTCGTTTTAATAACTCCTCCCGATATTAAAAAATAAAGCCACGCTTACCGCAGCAGCGTTACAAATATGTCAATGCCAGAAGTCCAGTGAAGTGTAGTGTCCATTTTTTCTTGGGGGGGGGGGGGGGTTGTATACCTGACGAAGGAAAATGAAAAACGTCCTCAACTTCCTTGTTCCTCGAGCGTGTCGGACGTGCTTGCAATGCTATAACAGTAAGAGTACAGTCACTAAACAACGGAAAATCACTAAAAACAGACTAGTGATTCAGCTTTCATTTGTACGTTCTAAATTTCCCTAGTTTTTGTTATGTCCATCTATTCTGCCTTCATCTGAGAAATTGTGTGGAAACCACAAATACTCGTCCTGAGTTCTCTGTTACCCTGGAGTGAAAACAGAGAAGACACACACAGTGATGTAGTTCTAAGAACAAAAAAGTGCCTTAGCGGTGACCGAGTAAGATAAAATCAATTCGAAAAGTCGTCATTCCCAGAGTGCTTTAAACAATTAAACGTTGCTATGCTTTTTTTCCATCAGCATCTTTCATTCATCAAAGTTGCTTAATTTGGGCAATATTAAGCAAATGAACGGTGCGTGGGACTCAGATACTAAGGATATTGAGTTTTCTTTTAAATAGCGCTCTATTATTCCACACGACTCCAAATATTCAGTGTGAGTAATTAAAATGAGTCACACTGAACACAGGTGCCAAGATAATAGGATGGAAGTGGAAGATACCTTCTGTGATATTTTTTTGTTTGCTACGGGGTTTTTAACGACAACAGTAAGTATGATTTGGTACCACTTGCTCTGGGAAGGACGACTACTAGTTTCTGTGCTCCCCCCTCCCCCTGTCATACCTTCTGCGGCTTAGGCTCACCTCTCCAGAAATTAACCAGAAACCAGCAAACTTGGCAATTCTGTCTTCATGGGAGCCCACAGGATTTTCTCCAGTGGGGTCAAAGAAAAGTTCCTACACACAAGATCTCTCTAAGCTCTAGATCATTCAAGATAAGTGGCAGAAATACAATTTCAGTATCACTGCGCTAAGGCTGTCTTTGAATGAATGTTAGGGTTCATCTTCCACCCTACACTTGCAATGTAAATTTTTTTGCACACATTTTCTCGAAGACTATTACTTTGTAGTGTTTCAAATTTTGAGTACAAATAAAAACGATCCATGGCTAATACACGACACAGTTATTATTCCGAAAAAATTATTAGATTTTTTTAAAATTCAATTTATCTGACTGGAAAGTATTCCAGTTTGGCGCTAGATGGCGCGATAAGTTAGTTTAGCAGTGTTTCTGTCTGAAAGAATTGACATCCCTCATTTCTGTATGATTTTGCTAATTATCTGATCCAAATAGAAATAAATGAATGGAGGCAAAAGTGAGATTGGAATCATTCCTTCCATAAATCATCTTAAATCCTATTGTACGTCCATTTTTTAAAGAGAAAACGTGTACATTAGCAGCAAACCCCTGAATTTAAGGTATAGAAACTCCACCTATTTACACAGCTCCGCCTACTTACTGAGCTCCACCCCAAAGAACGTTATTGGTAACAGCGTGTATTTTGTTTTTTCATTGTGGAGCCAACGAGATACCGCTTCCATTCTGAATATGGTAAGGTCTGCTGTGATTCGCTGATGACAACTTCTGGGACAGTCATTCAAGACGTAAAAACCACACCCAAGGAGTGATTTTTTGTGACATCTATCGCAGAAGATTAACCCTAACACTGATTCAAAGACAGCCTTATAGGAAATACATTTATTTCTTAAGACAAAGGGAAAAATAATGCTACAGAGTATTTACTTACAATTTAAGGAAACATAATCAAATAAATGCTGTGAAACCTATTTAGCTAGCAAAGAACAACTTTCTATGATAATTAAGCTGGATTATGCCTGGAAGAAAATAAAATTGCAGCCTTCGATTGATTTACCCCTAATCGGTCGACTTTCGTACAAATCTGTATTTTGATGGGCGCTTATTATACACAGAGCATCTAGTCTTCCTTTGGTCATGGTTGATTTCACCCAAGACGTCAACCTATGCAGGATAGTGAATGATATTTCAATGGTATGTGTTGTGGCGGCGATTTGTAGTGCGTTTGAAACTGCCGGGTAAAATTTCTCCGCTTACTTTCTGAAAGGGAAATCTTTTTTTTTTTACTTTCTGAAAAGGAAATCTTTTCTACTTTCTGAAAGGGAAATATTTTCTACTTTCTGAAAGGGAAATCTTTTTACTTTCTAAAAGGAAATATTTTCTACTTGCTGAAAGGGAAATATTTTCTACTTTCTGAAAGCGAAATCTTTTCTACTTTCCGAAAGGGAAACCTTTTCTACTTACTGAAAGGGAAATCTTTTCTACTTCCGCTACTGATTTGTCTTTCCAAAACTGATACCAGTATCAAGATTCTGCGTCTACATTAATTGTCAAGATTCACGCTCTACGCCTTTGGCTGACAAATTAAATTTTGCCTCTCAAGTTTATTAATATTTTGGGTTACTAAATTAAGAAGAAAAAATGGAAGTTTCTTTTCTTTCGATCTGTACTTTTCAGCGAATTTATCAAAGAATCCAAATGTGGCATGTGGGTAGATGATTGGCAATATTCTTCCGCCGATTTTGATGGTACATTAAATCTATGCATTTTATTGGCCACTTTCTTTTGGGGGGGGGGGAGAAAATGGGCTTCGGCGGTTTAGGGGTTCACTGGAAAGTTAGAGAGCTAGGGTTATGGCAAGCGCGGTTTGGCGCGGAGAGCGTAGCGAACAAGGGAAGCGCAGCCACTATTCTTAAAAAATAAAAATAAAAAATAAAATCGCAATTCATCCCTTCTCTATTCTGCCCTTATTCTTATTTTTTTTAATTAAAATTTAATTTTGGGGGGATTCTAATTTCCAGGGGGTCACTTGACTCTTGTTTCTGGCTCCTATGTCTGTCACAGGAGCGTACTTTTGTGTTGCCAATAAGGAATCAGGAAACTGGATTAGAGGATTAGTTTTGTTGGAACCTGTGGAATGTTTTGTAGAAATATCTTTCCCAACCTTAAAGTACTTGACTTTCAGACTACATGCCTTTTTAATTTTTCTGAGTTGATTTCTATTCCAGCGGTAGAGAAAAAGAAAGCCACCTACTATGTGTAACTACCTTTTGAGAACTGGCGGCTTAACGAAGGTGTTCCCATTAATTTTACATTTGTAGTGTTTCTAAATGTTTAAAACATATATATGTAGCTTAGGGAATATACGTAAAGTTTCTTCTTATTCACTCACTTGAAGTAGAACAGGAGTCACTCACATAAAGTTCAAGAAAAAGTTACTTACAGTTCTTTTTTGCGTTTTCCAAACGTATGTTGAAGAAGCGTTTATGATACAGCTTTGTCCGTCTATCTGTCTGTCCGCACGATAACTCGCGTAAAAATGGTTCGATTGCGATGAAATTTTAGTATGGGGTGGGGGACAACATGGGGATGAACCTTAGTGAAAATGGATGAAATGTGGTCAAAGGTCAGGACATAGGAGCAGAATCCATTCCATCGCTCTCATGTGTCATAACTTATGTAAAAATGCTTCGATTGCGACAAAACGTTATCATGTTGTTCCGGAGGTATACTGAACCGGTTGTGTTGAATATCATCGAAATAGAGTCAAAGGTCAGAGAACAGGAGCGAGATTTATTCCATAGCCATTATCCTCATAACTAGAATAATAACTTGAGTAATGATTTCTGGTATGTTGGAAAGCTTATCATAATCAATGCATTGCATGATTTTACTAGCTTGTTTTATACTGTCAATACCTCATAGGCACTTCACTAATGAAGAACTTTTAGGTAACTATTCCAAAAACAGGAGTAGTTCCAACAACAGCTTATTAACGTGAGATAGTAAACACAGTAGTAGATTAACGAACTGTAACTCGGAATTCATAACATCACTCGAACACGCAAACTTCAAGAACAGACCGCTTCAGCGTAAGACAGCTTCCACGAATACAACACCCCACTTTGTCTGTTAGCTCCAGACATTATAACTCGTTCTTAGTTTGTCAAACATGTACACATCCTTCGCTCGTGACCTCAAGACTGCTGCCGACATAACATTCAGTGAGTGAGAAAAGATAACTTTAAGGTTGAAATGCTAAAAGAGAACGGTCTCAAAATTTACAAAATTTACATATGTCATACACTAGGGCATATATCTATGTGAAAATCCAACTTAAATTTCATGCTTGAAATCCTAACATTCTATTAAGAAAGGAGTACGGTGATCAGGCGCGCAGCAAGGGTGCTTCGTGGGATGAGGGCTAATCTGTCAGATGGAGCTCTCGAATACAATCGCAACGGAGAACATAATAATAGCTCATTATAAAAAACAGTATATTATTATTATTATTATTATTATTATTATTAAGAGAAACTTTACGACTAAAACTGGAAGCGAAGGTTAATTCTTAAAGATCTTGAAATATTATGCATTTCATTTTAGATGTACTAAACCATATAACATTAAATTTACTTTTAGTCTCTTACTTTTCACTCTATCATGCACTTGTATCTCAAACATTACGGAGGTCGCGTTTAATAAAATATTTTTCTTGCGAGAGTATGGTGTAATTTCGTTTGAGGTTTTCTTTTTTATTGTTCACATGCCCTGCAAATGAAAAGAAAAACTAGAAAAAAATTATTTTCGAAGGCAGCATGAGAATTAAAGAAAGAATAAGGTGACACCATATCTCCGAAGCTCTTTAATGCCACATTGGAGGGTGTTTTTCAGTCACTGAGCTGGGAAACCAAGGGGATAAAGATTAATGGAGATTATCTAACCCACCTTCGTTTTGCTGATGACGTAGTCATTTTTGCAACTACCCCATCAGAGCTACAGAGTATGATCCAGGAACTTGCTGACAAGAGTAAAGAAGTGGGATTAAAAATGAACTTTCAGAAGACAAAAGTGATGTTCAATGCTTTTACAAGAAATGAAGATTTATCGATTGATGGAGAAAAGCTGGAGATAACAGACACGTACGTTTATCTTGGACAGCAGATATCAAGTGAGGGTCACATTGGTGAAGAAATTAATCGGCGTACAAAACTTGCCTGGAGAGCTTTTGGAAGAAACAGCATAATTTTCAAGAGCAATATGCCATTATGTCTTAAAAGAAAAGTGTTTGATCAATGCATCCTTCCAGTGCTTACGTATGGTGCAGAGACGTGGACCTTAGCTAAAAGAGACATACAAAGGCTGCAGACAACTCAAAGTAGCATGGAGAGGTGCATGCTTGGTGTAACCAGGAGAGATAAGAAGAGGAACACGTGGATCCGAAAAATGACAAGAGTGGAAGACATCATGATCAGAGTTAAATCCCTGAAATGGCAATGGGCTGGACATACTGCCAGAAGGACAGATCATCGATGGACAGCCGAAATTTTAGATTGGATTCCAAGGGACAGGAAAAGACCCAGAAGAAGACCACATGGGAGATGGGTGGATGAAATTCGAAAGTATGCGGGAGTGACATGGAGGAGACTGGCACAAGACAGACCATTGTGGAGGAAACTTGGGGAGACCTTCGTCCAGCAGCGGATTGATAATGGTTGACAATGATGAATTCACACCAGCGTTTTACTGCTCTTGCGTGTGCTCCCAATGTGACTATCGAGTAGGACATCTGAGCGAAATAACCAACACTTTTAAAGTTGCCATAAGCTTTTGACTTATCAGCGCATGCATGTTGACTGTAGACAGTGCTCCAAATCTAAATTTTGAAGTGCTCAAAATGGGCCGGTATACACCGGTATGGCATACCGACCCTTTTTATCACCTAGTATTTCATACCAGCATTTTTTTACCCGGAATTTACGTATCGGCACTAATTTAAGTAGTCGGAACTAAATACATGATTTTTTTTTTTTTGGTCCCTGACTTACAAGCTTGCATTCTTAAATATAGAAACCTTTTGTGCCTCGTGCTCTTGAGAAATAGTTATGTGGGAATCGTAAAGGGTCGGAGAATGGTGTACGGGCGGTGAGATTGCTATTAATTTAAGATTGAATGTTCATTCTGATTACGGAGGTTATAATTGCCTGACTTTCTACTTCCTGAAAGTCCCTATTGGAAGGGTGAAAGCCTTCTCGGCTGGGGACCATGAAGTTCTGGGTGAATCAGTCCTGAATCAGGTCCAGCTGAAACACTAATGATTAGTCAAGGTCCGGAAGTCTGGTTAATCCGTTGGTCCCAGGGTAGGGACTCCTCTTTATAAACAAGTCTAACCCCATTCTTCGGTGTAACGGGCCGAGGGTGGCCTAGTGGTCAACGTTCGTGACTGCCCCGGAGAAGACCTCAGGTTCGATTCCAGCAGGTCCGAACGCTCCAGCCACTAAATATCCGCCGTGCGTCGGATGGGCACGTTAAGCCGTTGGGCTCCGGGTACAGGCATCCCCGGTAATAAATAAGGGCGTCTTCCTCCCCCTTTCTACATAGCTTCCGTGTCACTTTCCTATCGGGCACTCTAGCTCAAATCTCCTAGCTTCCTATTTCTAAGGATTGTTTAAGATCTGGGGTCAGACACTCCCTTCCTAAAATCCTCTACATGTGATCAGATGTGATCACATGTAAAGGATTTTAGGAAGGTAGCATAAGTAGTGCCTGCTGGGGTCCACAAACCAACCAACTCTAATCGACCACCATCGTTTTTGACTAATTGCCAATTACATTTTCAAAGAAAGGAGTTTTTCTTCGGGGTTTTTTTTCTTTTTCATTTTTGGAGATTTTCTGGCGAAGGTTTTATTTCGAGAATTTTTAGCTAATTATGAGCATACCAGCACTTCAAAATTTCCATTTCGATAACTGAGTGCCGCTATGCTCATTGCTCATATTTAGCTAAAAATCCTCCGGAATATATACCTTCGCCAGAAAATCTCCAAAACTGAAAAAGTAATAAAGAAAAAAAATCTCCGGAAGAAAAACTCCTTTATTTGAAAATATGACAATTCCGTGTAATACAATTGCGCCATAAGTTAGAAACAATGGCGGTCGATTAGAGTCGGATGATTTGTGGATCCCAGTGGGCACAACCGTGACCTTCGTAAGAGTTACGTTGGACACGGCACTATACTTATGCTACACCGAGGATTGGGGTTAGACTTGTTTATAACGAGGAGTCTACCCCGGGACCAACTAAATTACCGAGACTTTCGAACCTCGGCTAATCATCAGTTATTCAGCTGAACATGAACCAAGAATTTTAATGTTCCGAGCCGGGAAAGCAGTCCCCATCCAATAGGGACTTTCATGAAGTAGAAAGTCGAGCAATTAGAGCCTCCTCCGCAATCATAATGAAAATTCAGTCTTAAATTAATAGCAATCTCCCCGCCCTCCAAATGCGTATACCCTTTACGATTCCCACATAGCTATTTTTCAAGGGCGCGATGCATATAAGGTTTCTACTCTGTTAAAAATTTTGTAGTACGTTGCACCAAAAAGTGGTGCTACACCAGCTGAACCACTTTCTGGAAAAAAAAAAAAAAGATACACCATTGCGTGGTGCAAATAACATGGTGCAAGCGCGCATTATAATGTGGTGCAACCTTACACCGTAACGTGGTGCAAGGTTGCCCTACGTTTTTGGGTTTTGTTTGCCCCACACAATGGTGTATCTTTTTTCAGAAAGTGGTGCGGCTGGTTTTGCAACACATTTTGGTGCAACCCACCACAGCATTTTTAACAGTCTATGTTACAAGAGATAAGAGCAATTATCCGTTTAAGAGTGAAGAGATAAGGACGGTTATTTTTCACTCTTAAACAGATATAATATTTTTAATTCAGTAGTTGTAAAACACTTATCAGGACCTCATGAAGACATCGTGGGTTTTTCTTACAAGACGTCACTACAAATCACGAACTTTAACTTGTGCTGATGATAAGAGAAAAATTTACAACGTATTTTACATAGTTTCACATGTGATACAATAGGTTCTGGAAGATTTCCTGAAATCGGGCTTTTTTTTTTTAAATGTGAAACTATTGAACCACCTGTGATACACGAGAATCGAGGAGGTTGAGGGTCATAAGCCGTTGCCTGTCCCTAATTTGTGGCTATTGGTTGTGCGGAGAGCCAGTGCCACAAGACAGGACCCACGAATTAATCGAGACTCGAACGCGAACCCACTTAGAGGATCGGTCAGATCACCAAACTAGAAAGACAGCTGTATGACTTCAAATTTATTGAAATGTATACCGTCAAAAGATGAATGGATATGTATGTGTGTGTTCCTATACTGAATATCATTTGACCAGGAACTAACAAGGCGACGCGGAAATTCCATAGGATTTAGAAGCAGCGCTACCTCTAATTCATCCTGAGGGGTTGGAGTTCTTGAAACTGATCACAGGCTTGTCACTTCATACATTCACAAGCCGGAAATGCTCGTCTCTTAGTAAATGCATGGCTCATTATCTACGATATCTGTTTGCATTGTAAATTACGTGTGTGATTAACTTGCGAGTGCTCTCCGATCCATTCCTGGTGCCCTCTCTTCGACAGTTAAGAACTTTAGTACTGTCAGTGTGTTTTAAGGACACTAGAGAAGAGGTTTCACGCGAAGCGTGAGCGCATACCATTGTTAAATTCGAAACATCCAAAGACGTGGCATGCGTTCATCTACAAGATCGTATATTCGATACGCTACAGATGCAGAAATTTCGACTGCTGATTTTTGCACAGGCCTGTGTCAAAGAGCTTGAGTTGTTTACTTGAAAATACAGCTTCTCTGTTTTCTTCTCTTTAGGATATGGCTTTCTCCAATCTGCAGTGGTTGAAAAATCGATAGCGGACAGGTGAGATGACCTCGCTTACTTCCCGGAACATGGATTGCGTTGACTCGCTGCTAACAAATCGCTTCGTGTATCCATCTGGTTTTCTTACGTGCAAGAATATTTGTTGTTTAACAATTGTAGGTTAGAGAGTTTAGATAGATCTATATTTTGCAAAATGTGTAATATAATCACCACTAAACTCGAAAAGTTGCTTTTGTGAAAACTTACCTTAATGACTTTCACTTTGATTTTTCGCGTTAAATTGCTTTTTCTCCGGCACACTTGGTATTTATTTCCCTTCATGGCTTGTTTTAGACTGTCCTGTTCGACGGTTAGTTTGAAACTTCATACCGAAGCTTTTTCTACAAAATAATGCGACATCTGGTATTACAAATCGGAACTATCTAAATTCTCGACTATGTGCTATTGGGGCGACATCTGCTTTTAGATGCAATCTTGCTCACTTTGACATCTCAAGATTTCAGTTTTTATTGTAGGTTAGAGCGTTTAGATAGATTGATATTTTACAAAATGTATAATATAATCAGCACTAAACTCTGAAAGTTAATTAAATTTAAAAAAAGTGCAGACTAATTATAGCCTACAAATTAATATTCGAATTATGCTAAATAAAATTAGTATACAGACGCAACTTGCGGTGATATTATTAAAAATTCAATTCGAATTTTGTAGATCGGATAAATAGAACTGGAGTCATTGATAATATATTATTTTTAAATTCGCCCGCTATCACCTTGACATCTCAATGTGATCATGTGCAAACTCAACTTGCTGTGATATTAAGAATTCAATTCGAATTTTGTAGATCGGAAAAATGGAACTCGAGTCATTGATAATCCAAAGTTTTTAAATTACCACGCGATCACCTTGACATCTAAAAGTGATCGCGTATTATTATATAGCACGCAATCATTTTGGCATCTAGAAAGCACACACCAATTGATCCATACGTGATGGTTCGACAATGCAGACGTTGCTTTGATGTCAAGCGTTCCAGACAGAGAGAGAGATAGAGGATAGTGAGAGAGTAGAGTGAGAGAGAGAGAGAGAGAGAGAGAGAGACAGAGGAGATTTGTTTATATGTATAATGTCGAAAGCGTTTTTCCTTCAGCTGACTTTCACCCTGTGAATGGACAAAACTTACCCCCTTCCTCCTTTCCTTTTTTAGTGCGATATTCCACTTTCGCCGCCCCGGTGGCGCAGTGGTCTAAGCGATGGCCTCTGATCATTCGTCCGAACGGGGTCCGGGTTCGAATCCCGGTCAGGCATGGATGTTGTGTTTGTCTTACGGCACTGGCTCTCTCCCTTCCCTGGAACCAGTGACCCTAAATTAGGGACGGGCGACTGCTTATAGCCCATTGAGTTGCTCACGGTGGTCGTTAAACCTCCAATCAAAAAAAAAAAAAAAAAAAAAAAAAAAAAAATTCCACTTTCTTCTCGAATAGTTTCGTGAGAATTGTCTGAAATCATCCTTCTATGTCATTTCAGGCCTTCCTTTTATAGGAAAATTCCCATATCTTGGAATCCAGTCAGATATCTTACAAATCATTTGATATCATTGAATCCAATTAGCGACGCAGACTATCTGCTTTCAGGTGTCTTTGGTAATGTACCCTGTGCAGTGATATTTCTACAACTTCATATGCTCTACAACAGTGGTTCCTAACCTTTTTGCATTCGCCAACGGGCAAAACGTTTGGGAAACTTTCGCAGACCGGCAAAACGTTAACAAAACTTTCGCAGACCGGCAAAACGTTCGGGAAAACTTTCGCGGACCGGCAAAACGTTGGGGGAAATTTTTGCGGACCGGCAAAACGTTAGGGAAACTGGTGGGCCGGCGATACGTTGGATAAACTTTTTTCTCCCAAAAACGTTTTCCCAACGTTTCGCCGAAAACGTTGTGGAAACTTTCGTGGACCGGCGATGCCGAAACAAAACCTTTAGGCCATTTTCGAGCATTTAATCTCGTAATATTCCATGTTATAATGATCACTGCGTGCAATCCATAATTTATATACCAGATTATTCCATGCTACCTACTTACATCTGATATATTTAATCTGTAAATATTCTTTAATATAATTAATAAGTGCAATCCACAATTAATAATATCACAATAGTCTCCTTATCGTTAATATCATTTTTTCTGCGGTCATTGCGACATCTATTGGTGCTGCTTCGCGATAATCTTCTCGAGCCGTGGTTTCAGCATCGTTTCTGCAAGATACAGTGCAGCATTAATGTCCACTATGTTCCTGTGCTTTGTTCAGATTGCTGAAATGGCTGATAAGATTTCCTCGCAATAATTACATGGTTGAGAAAGTTACCACTAATTTTAGAGCTTTGTCGCTGGGAAATGGATATTCTTTCTCCATAATACCCCAAAACTGAGTCAGAGATTTGGATCTGAATATCGATACCAGACTGGCATCAGAAGAAAGTTCAACAGAGCTTTCCTTTTCCTGGTGAGTTAGCCTGCAGTAGTTCAGATCTTCTGTGACAAGATTAACGATTCAAGCTTCCTTAAATCTTCCGCGACTTTAGATCTAGATTTCATCTTACTTTGACTTCATTTCGATCCAAAAGAAAAATAAATTCACTCGTTTCTCGCGGACCGGCAGAAAAAACTCGCTGACCGGCCGTTGGGAAACACTGCTTTATAACACGTTTATGATCTCATCCTACCATTTTGTTTCTTCCTAACACTGCTATGATTAACTTATCGCTCAGCTTTACGGTGAAAATTGAATATTTCATTCATATTATTGATATTTTTCGTTTTAAAACGATAAGGTAGTTTCTCTTCGCATTTTTCTTGCTTCTTTGAAATCTACGTTTAATGGTTCTTGCAGTAATTCCTATACTTAACATCAAATACAGGGTGTTGACAGAAAAACTGGCGGTTTCGAATTCTTCGCGAAAGTTTCCCTAATGATGTTGGCAAAACGTATGGATCGTCATTCGTTTCACCAAACGACGCCATTTGCAGAGACATCAATCGGTGGTCTGGAGCTGAACCTGCTACTGTAGCTGTTAAGGCATTTTACAAAAATGGCGACTGTGCTGCCACTGCTAGACGAGAATATCGGCGTTGTTTTAATCTCGAGAGGCATGATCCTATTCCATCAGAACATGCTATCAGGTTACGGGTGAAGACTGTTGAAGCTACGGGAAGTGCATTGAAGCAAAAACCTGAGAAAGAATACAGGAAGTGCAAAATGTTGTAACACAAATTCCAAAACGTTCTGGGAGACGAATTTCTTCAGAAGTGGGGATCTCAAGTCGTAGTGTCCATAGAATCTCACTGGACGAGTTAAAGTTGCAACCCTACAAGATACAGGTTGTGCAGCAGTTAAATGAAAATGATTACGAACACCGAATGTCTCTGTGTGTTGAGTTTTTGGCTGAAATGCAAGGCAATGAAGCTTTCTTGCGTTTATTGTGGATGTGTGACGAGGCCCACTTTCATCTTAGTGGTTTTGTGAATAAACAAAACTTTCGCTACTGGTCAGAGAACAATCCCCGTCAACTGCATCAACGGCTGTTACGCAGTCAGCGAGTTACACAGCTTGGTGTGCGGTCTCTTCATTGGGAATCATCGGCCCTTACGTTTTCGAGAATGAGCAAGGGTAAGCAACAACGGTAACATCTCATAGGTGTGCCGACATAATAGACACATTCGTCACACCACATGCACGCTTTTCTTCAGATGAGCCATTTTGGTTTCAGCAAGACGGCGCTACGTCTCACAGTGCGAGAATTTCCATGGAAGCCGTACACAGAATTTTCGGAAACCGTATCACATCCCGGAATGGTGACATTTCTTCCCCCCCCCCAGGTCACCAGACTTGTCAGTATGTGATTACTTCCTGTGGGGGTACCTTAAAACATAAGGTGTATACAAGGTGCCCACACACCATTGCTGAGCTGAAACACAACATCCGTACAGAAGTCACAAACATTCTTATTGAGATGTTGGAACGTGCCATGGACAATTTCCGCCGCAGAATGTAGACGTCGAAATGGTCGCCACTTGCTGGACATAATATTCAAAACATGAACGTGACTGTGCATATTTCACAAATAGCAATGTGTTCGGGGGCAGTGGATGCGCTTGTCATTTTTTTCTCATTAAACGAAGTATCAGTTTTGTTGCATTCAAAAAACGCCTCTTTTTCTGCCACACCCTACACTTAAACATTTCCGGAAGCCGCCGAGATATCACATTGGTCTAAAAGCTGGCTTTTGAACATTTGTCCGAGTTGGGTTCGGGTTTGAATCCAGGTGAGGTATGGATGTTATGTTTGCCTTATGTCTCTGTTCCTTTTCTGGAACCACTGGATCAAAATAAGAGACAGACATAGCCCATTGGTGGTCGTTAAACCCACAAGCAAACACATTTCCGTAATCTCTCCCTGCATTTGCAAATTTAGTTCAGCGAAGTTTTATTCTGCCTTTGTTAATTCCGATATACTTTATTATTTCCGTTTCTGAAGCATACTTTCTTGTTTTGCTGCTGAAACCCCCAAAAAGAACGAAGCTGGCGCAATGGCTGAGCGGTCAGATGAGCAGATTTCTGGATAGTCGTTCGGGCTGGATTTGGGTTCGAACCCCGTTTGAGACATAGGTGGCGTGCTTGGCTATGGGCGCTGGTTGACTCTCTTACCTAGAACCAGTGACCCTAAATTATGGACGGACGACTGCTTATAGCAATTACAGATGCTTACGGTGATTGCTTGAAAAAAGGAAAAAATAATAACGTCGTCAAAAAAAAAATGTAGATGATTTTAATTTAATTTATTTCTAGTATTAAGCTGCCATAAAGCTGAAGAAAAAAGAAGTATTTTACGCAGTTATTACGCCTGGTTTCAATTAAAAGACCGATGAATTACAAATGATCACATTGTAATTAATGCCGATCTCTTTTCGATCAGAGTGAGATGGTTTTCTTGTCAGCACTGTGAGATGAACATTAGATAACCTTCGAATATTGGAAAAAGATCAGCTTCCGATGAAAAATATATATATCGCTATCGTGTAAAAGATTAATCTTTGTGATATTTTTACTGCTGTCGTTGCGATATCTAGGACAGTCGGTCGATGTTTCATCTACGAGTGCCAGGAATGCCGGGGAGACTTGGAGATGAGTTCCCATGCAACCACGGGTCAGTTTGTCATGCCCTTTTTTCTTCCACGACGATCATAGCCTTAAAGTGAAAGAAGATAGTTCGAATGAAGTTAAGGATAATTTCTCGTGCTATCGCCGTGTAGGAAGTTCCTCAATGAACGTCATTACCGGCTTTGTACCGTGCTATATGTCCTTTGACTTGTATAATTTTTTGGTCATATCGTTAATTAAAATTACTCATGTTTAAAGATACCCTTCCTAAAACATTTTTTTCAATGCCAGAACATATCTAACCCCTATCAACAAAATACCATGCCAACACGATTGTTTATTTATCAATTAAAAATATTATATTTTTCTTTAGTCAAATCTGTTTACGCGGTTGGAACAGAGATATACACTGAGTGGCTAAATGTTTATGACCACCAAACCATTTTATGCAAAGTAGCTATCTCGCAGATGCTGTTGACGCAAATTGGCTGCATAAAAAGGGAACGCTGAAGGCATGCATAGACTAATGAAGTACACTGCGCAAGAAACAAAGGGTAAACGACGCGATCTGGCGGACTTTGAACGTGGACACAGTAGCAACTGTGTTGCAACCTGCAACGTAGAGAACTACGTCATCTGTCACTATTTCATGGAATTATCTCACTCGTTCTACGTCCTTAAAGTATTCAACAAAGAACAGCTGACAGTCCTACGTTGTAGGCTGCGGCACAGTTACTACTGTTCCCCTTTTTATTTTTTTTAGATGTAAAGTTTTTAAGAAAATGAACGAAAGAAACCTTTTGCTTTATTTATTTAAAAGCAACTTATACTATATATTAGGTGTACAAATCAGTTTTAAGTTTTAAAGTGTTTTAAGACAGCGCAACATGTAATTTGAAAGAAAATAACAATACCTTTACGAATCAAAATATGCGCAGTCATTATCTATCACCTTCCGCTATTGGTCTGGCAGCTGACGAATTCCAGCCACGAAGAACACTTCGTGTGTGACGCGATGAAGTCGACAACCTATTTTTGCATGTCCGGAACCATACAGCAGACAAGCCATGTTGCATCGATCGGAACAAATGATAGTCTGAAGGGGCTATGTCGAAACTATACGCCGGGTGCTCCAAAACTTCCCAGCCAAGCGTCAATAACGTTTCCTTTACGGATTTCGCGACATGCGGCCTAACGTTGTCATGCAGGAATTTCACGGGACGCAACCCTTTTCCTGTGAATGGACGTTTCCGACAGATTTCCTGGTTCAATCGCAGCAGTCGTTGCTCGTAGCGATCAGCAGTAGCAGTTTGACCCTGTTCCAATAGTTCATAATAGAGCACACCCTTCATATCTCACCAGATGCACAACAGAACTTTCTTAGACTGAATATTGCGTTTCGGTGTCGAAGTCGTTATTTCACCGGGGTCTACCCAGTGTTTTTTGCGTTTGGGATTGTCGCACCATATCTCCTTTTCATCACCCGTAACGAATTTCCACAGGAAAGACTTTGTGTTGTTTATTCAACAGATTCGAACACTTCATGACACGCTCATCCTTGTTCCTCTGGCTCAGGTCATGTGGCACCCATTTTCCTTCCCTCTGAATCTTTCCTATTGCGCGTAAACGATTGGAAATGGTTTGTGGAGTTACCTCCAGTTGTTCAGCTAGAATGTTAGTGATTACCGGCTTTGTACCGTTCAATATGTCCTTTGACTTGTATAATTTTTTGGTCATATAGTTAATTAAAATTACTCGTATTTAAAGATACCCTTCATAAATCATTTTTTGGCGCAGTGATCTAAGCGATGGATTATGATCATTCGTCCGTGAAGGGTCGGGGTTCGAATCCCGGTGAGGCATGTTGTTGTGTTTGTCTTAGGCACTGGCTCTCACCCTTCCGTGGAACCAGTGACGCTAAATTAGGGACGGGTGACTGCTTATAGCCCATTGAGTTGCCCACGGTGGTCGTTAAACCTTCAATAAAAAAAAAAGTAATTTTTTTCAATGCCATAACATATCTAACCCTTATCAACAGCACCATGCCAACACGATTGCTTATTTATCAATTAAAAATATTTTTCTTTGGTCAAATCTGTTTACGCGGTTGGAACAGAGATATACACTTAGTGGCCAAATTTTTATGACCACTAGGCCATTTTGTGCAAAGTAACTATCCCGCGGATGCCGTTGACGCAAGATAGCCTCATAAAACGGGAACGCTGAAGGCATGCATAGACTAATGAAGTACACTGCGCGAGAAACAAAGGGTAAACGGCGCCATCTGGCGGACTTTGAACGTGGAATGATTGTAGGGGCTCGAAGCATTGGTGCGAGCATTAGCAGAACGGCGGCACTTGTTAAATGTTCGAGGGCAGTAATTGTTAAAGTTTACAGAGACTGGACCATAAATAAAAAATAAAAAATACAGGCAGGCTTAAGCCGTCAAATTGATCGAGTCGTCAGTTTGGAACGTAGCATTACGACTTGCAGATCGGAGAGTTGAAATGAGCTAGTCGAGTATGGTTTCAAAGCGCTTATTTAATTTGTTATAGCCAACACAGATCTATGATATGAAAAGTAGCTTACAGAATTTTTACAAATAATGCTGGATACATTGCGAACACAAAGCAGAAAGATACACGATTTACCCAATTCTGTCTTCTTGGGCTTCATACGTTCCTCATCACTTGCTCTTGCCTTTCGTTTTGATTTTCTCCACTTTTGCTTGCGTTCATTCTGCGAATTCCTCGGCATTGTTGAAAATGTTAACCCGTTCACACGAAAACAATATTGTAAAAAGTTTAGTTTAAACCACTACGATATGTTGTTTATATGTATTTAAACAGATCTCGTCGAGGGCTTTAAAACGATACCACGCACAGTCGTGATGCGCTCACGTTGGCAGAGATAGACTGAGTCAAACGCGGCGGCACACCCACGGATATTGATTGCATTATCTGCCCCGCGCACATGCAGGGAGCGAGGAAAACGTCGCGCGCACGATGTATTGCGCAGTACGCGAATTGGACTCCATGCTGTTTACGAATATGCTAACACGATTAATGTGCGGCACGTATTTTTAACGCTATAATGATTTCAATTGGGACCTATTTTTGTTTTTGGCCGTAAGTCGCCCCATACTGTCCGCGGAGATAGACGTAGTCCTACGTTTTTAAGCGCAGGGCGTGTGATCGTCAACGGCTCTTGGATGCTCGAGCTGAGCGGAGAGTAAGCAAGACTTGTTCAGTCCAACAGACGGGCAACACTTCGTCAGATTACAGATAATAATGTGAACCAGAGACCAAGTCCGATGGTCTCTCAATGTACAGTTCCCCGCACATTACATTGTATGGGCTACAGAAGCAGATGGTCTATCTGTAAACCATTGCTATCTACAGCGAACAAGAAGAAACGCCTCCAGTTCGTTCAGGAACAAAAGAATTGGACATTAAATGAGCGGAAAAAAGGTAATGTGGTCCGACGAATCACGTTTTCTATATCCTCACATTTCCATAAATTACATTTTATGGAAGGCTGAGGATATACAGACAGTAGCACGAAAGCATGGACCTATCTTGCGTCGTCACTACTCTTTAACCTGACGGAAGCAACGTTATGGGTCTACGACATGTTTTCGTGGGAGTGTTTGGGCCCTTTGATTGATGTGGAGCAACGTCCACTCAAAGGTATTTAAATATTGCTGCCGACCAAGTACATTCAGTTATATTGATGGTTTATCCCAACTGAGATGGCTACTTCCAGCAGAGCAATGTTCCATTACATGGTGCTCACATTGTGAGCCAATGGTTTGAGGAACATCACGGAAACTTTTCTCTGTTACATTGGCCTCCTCGATCACCGGATATTAATCCAATGGAGCAACTGTGGGACGAAGTCTAAAGGGGCATCAGACAGCTGGATTTGCTACCATCAAATCTTCAAGAGCTGAACTGTGCAATTAATCGCATTTGAGTTAATATACTCCAAGCCACTTACGAACATTTAATAGAGTCCATGCCAAGACTAATTTAAACAGCATTAAGGGCAAAAGATCGTCCAAAACGTACTAACGAGGTTGTCCTAATGATTTAGTCACTGTACAAGAAGTTGTCGCAACACCTCAACACTTTTACGGAAAATTATCTTTACCTTTTAGCCAGCTGGAACGAATTAACTAAGGGGTATAGCAAAATGGGCTGAAATCAGCTCGAACGAATGTATTCGCTGTCTTAGAAGTGGGCCCAACGCGTGTAGAACGAGTGAATTTTCTCATTAGAACGGTGCATTTAACTTGACTGTGTTATTTAAAATGGTTAATTAGGTTGATGTTTGATAATAATCTTTTCTGACTGATTGCTTGCTAAAAGTGATTAATAATAATAATAGCGCAGAACCTAAGGAAAGAGAGAGAAGATGTTTGAGTGAATTGTTTGTATCCAGTGGCATGATGTCAGTGTCAGAAAGACTATCCCTTCCCCTTCGTTCTTTGGATCATGAACCACAGAATATAAGACTAGAAGCGAGCGTTTATCATTTTTCACAGGTTTATAGTTGGTACTGCTGAGATGAAAGAGCGGAAAAATTATGTTATTATGAAACGTTGGTGGTGCACAGGGCTGGCCATCCGCCCATTAATAGAATCAGTGGACCCAAATTTGGGTTGGGAGGTTACCTATAGCTTTAGATGATCGTAATGGTCGTTAACCCCCCCCCCCAAGGTAGTATGATTAATTGTCTTTAATGGCCTTCATTTTCTATTTTTTTTATTGATATTTGCACTGCTTCATTGTGCACTGTTTGATCAACATTTTTCGACTGGAAGATGACTAATCGTCTAAGCTCAGTCCGGATTATTGTCCCGGATGAGGCATCGATTATGTGTTTTGTGGATTAGCTCCGTCAGGATTATCGTCCCGGATTAAGCATGGATCATGTGTTTTGTCTTGGAGTGCTCCCTTTCTCCCTTTCCTCGAACTAATATCCCTAAATTAGGGACGGACAACTACTTATGCCATAATATGCTGATGGGGGTTCTTGACTTCCCCCCCTCCCTTCAGAAAAAAAACGTTTTCGTTCCTACAAGGTCGATGCCAAATTTATTTTCGTTTTTCATTTAAGTCTCTGTTATCCATTATCCTCTTTTCTGATTTTCACTTCGAATTTTATCGTTTTGAATCCTTCCTGAATGCTTCAAAAACACCTTTTCGATTTCCGATTGAAACTGTCATTTTCACTGGCGAGGAACGAAGGAAGAAGATATTCTCCTTGCGATTACTCACAAGGCTCCTTCTACGTTGCTAAGCAACATTTCGGCTTCAGTTCCATTTCAGAGCCATTGTCTGTGCTAGTCTATCATTGTTGCGTTCGATATAACATTAATACGACGAGGAATGCCAATTAATCAACTATTTGAGAACGCCGTACACACCAAAAGTGCATATATGTGCTGCCGTCTGCTACAACAGCAGTACCCCCGAATATTTTTAGCACGTCTTTTATAAAGAAAGATCGTGCTTATGTTATCGGTTTGTCCGTCCGTCAGCCTGTGGACACCATATCTCTGCAACTATTAGCCCGATTTGAAAAATTCTTTTTGCATTTTGAAGCTCGAAATGTGAGACGTGATTGTTCATTCCAGTTTTTTTTTTCAACACACAACTTCGCCGCTAGAGGACGTAAATGCAGATGAGAATGAATTCAAAATACATTTTATTGCATATATTTACTTCAAAGTATCCGATTGAAAAAAATATTTCTTTCCTTTCGATGCCATTTATAACGAAGAATATTTTAGGTACAATTTCTTTTTCAAGTAATGCATAGATTTTCCGCTAGGGGCGTAGAGGTAAATTTGCGCTTACCCTTATAAAAGTCTGACTTTAAACATTCTTTCTGCATCGGAAACAGCTCTTCACGGGAAATGTTTTGCATATAATTTCTAATTCTTGATAAGGAATAGTTTGGCAACCAGGGGATGTAAGATTTTATTTCTGCTTCTGATGTATGATATTTGCAGCAAAATCTGAGCTTCTGAAAACTCGATTGAACAAGAAAGATGACACGGAATTTTCTGTTGTAATCAGCACTTTTGAATGCTTTCTGCGGCGAATTAAATTTATCAAAGTCAATGGAACCAGTTTGGAAAACAATCAACCAGTTTTCTACAATCCATAAAACATTCAGAAGTAGAAACAGCTACTTACTTCCACGAGGAGCTAAAAAGTATTTACGAGAATTGACAAATGGGGCACAGAAAGTTCCTCGTAGCAGAAGGAAGGTATCAGAGACAAAGAGTTTTTCAAATCGGACAGTTAAAAGAAGAAATATAGAAGGAAACATAATATAACTCTATTCCTCCTAGCTGAAAAATCCTGCATAATGGAAAAGTTGAAAAAAGGCGAAAAATATTCCTTATGGAAAAAGCTATGCTAAGGAAAAATATCTTTCAAGTATGTCTCTGTGAAGCAGAGACAGCGGGAAAAAGGGTATTGCCTTTACACCCCTTAACGGGAAATCTTTGCACTATTTAAAGAGGGTAATGTTCCACAACTCTGTTACAGCGAATGATATACAGTAAAGAATAAAAAATTCTCAATAGTGTTCTTAGAAGCGGAGATACAGCTGCAAACTGAAGTAAACAAACATTACCTAGCGACAAAACTGTGAACTATGAAACTCCTCATATACTAACCTAAAGTGTTGTACAAGGTAAATGACATCCGGTGTTGAAATAATTTTTTAAATCGCACATGGAAAAACAGAGATATTGAGAAAAACAGATTAAGTGTTTGCGCCACCTTGCGGTAAAATTGTGCATTGTTTTGGGATATTATGATTTAATAGTTAATCTTAATAAGACTAAATATTTAATCTTCATTAGACCAAGGATATCTTTGATGCACCACCATCATTTAACTTTGAATAATCAAACTATTGAATGTGTGCAAACATTTAAGTTTTGGGGAATCATTCTAAACTCTACTTTAAAATGGAATAATCATATGGCATATATTGAAAGTAAAATTGCAAAACATATTGGTATTGTCTCTAGGGTTACATCATGTTTAACTAGTATTAAAAGAAATCCGTCTTGTTGCACGATGATATTTATTCAGCTAAAAAACGAAATCTATGTACAGTTTAAAAAACACATGAGCACTTTTAATACTAGTATTTAATACACATTTCCTTTAATACTAGTATTTATGCACGAATTATAGTGTCTACCATCATGTTTAACAGTTAAAAATTAAAATGTTGTACTATTCATTGATTCATTCACATATTGATTTTGGCATTGCCTCATGGGGACAGACTACCCAATAAATAGGTTGCAAATTTTTTCAGAATAAGTTCATGAGACTATTGAATTTAAAAATCTCTCCCTCTACTCTTAACAACTTACAATTATTCCACTATCATTATAATCATGTTGACCCAAATAGGTATGGAATTCTGTCTATTAAACAACTATTTCATTTTAACATTGGTAAATTGATATTTAAAAGGATAAAAATAATTTTTTTTTCCAATGTAATAGATTTAAACTTCATTACTCATAATTATAAAACAAGGAAAAAGGCATTATTGCGTCCTATTTTACCAAAGGCACAGATGTCAAAGAAAGGTGTTAACTACATTGGTCCTGAGTACTGGAATGGGTTGCCTATAGAGTAAATTGATATTAATAATTTAACATTATTTAAAAAAAATTAAAAATACACTTCATAACTAAAAAAAACAAAAAAACTAACATCTTTCCCTTACTGCTTTGACACGACAAGTGCTTGACTCATTTGTTCCGTTTTGGGGATTCAGGGCACGTCAGGTCTCTGTGAGGCCTTTTCCCTGTTTTCCCTTGCTGCTATTAATTTTTAATTGCACAAACATATCTCTGTTTCATGATGTTATAATGTAACAGCATAAATATTGAAATAAATAAAATAAGTAAAAAAATACACACACGTACACTGAAGAGCAATTGAATTAAAGACAACTGGCGTTATGCAAATGTGGCGCTGTGGGCGGCCCTGTAAACGGAAACGACATGACGTATGCAGCGATCCGACAATATAAGGAGTGATGCGACGGGAATCAGTAAGAGTCGGACGCAGTATGGGTAAGTCGAAGGATCTAAGCGCATTTGATCGTAGGCAAATTGCCGGGGCCTGACGAATGGGTCACTCCATCTCGGAAGTCGTGCAGGCACTGGGAATTTCACGAGCCACTGTGTCACGGGTGCACAGCGAGTACATCGAATCCGGTAAAACCATCCCTGCAAGGGTCAACTGCCGTGGACAACAGCGTGTGGATGAGCGGGATCATCGTCGGTTAGCTCGCATTGTAACAGCGGATAGACGGGCCACAGTGCAAGAAATCACTCGGCAATTTGACGCTGGTGCACAAAAACGTGTAAGCAGCCACATCATCCAGAACCATATCCTCGCTATGTGGTACAGAAGCCATCGTCCCACGAGGGTACCGCTGCTGACCGCACATCACAGGGTGCAAAGATTAGCATGGGCGCGGGAACATCGCCACTAGACCCTAGACATGTGGAACAATGTTGCCTCGAATGATGAGTCGAGATTCACGTTGGTACATGCGGATGGCAGGATATGAGTACGGCGCAAACCACATGAAGCGATGGACCCTTCTTGCCAGCAGGGTACTCTTCAAGCTGGTGGGGGTGGCATTCTCGTCTGGGGACTGTTTACGTGGACTGAAATGGGACCCTTGGTACGTGTGACATCGTCCCTCACAGGTCAACTTTACCGGGATATTCTGGACTACCATTTGCTCCCGTTTGTGCGTCTTCAACATCCCACTGGGGACCTCATCCTGCAACAAGGCAATGCACCGTGCCATCGCTCCCGAATCGTATCCGAATGGTTGGATGAACACTCCACCGACGTGACCTTGCTTCCTTGGCCAGCTAGGTCACCTGACCACAACCCCATCGAACACATCTGGGATGCCATCGAGAGAGATGCTCGAGGCTCTGACCCCCTCCATCAAATCTTTATGAACTGTGGGAGCTTGTTCAGGGGTCGTGAATCCGTATGGCTTCCCAACGCTTCCGGTGTCTTGTCGAGTTAATGCCGAGACGAACCGCCGCCGTTATCAGGGCGAAAGGTGGTGCTACGCGTTACTAGACAGATATCTCTAATTCAATTGCTCTTCAGTGTAATTTTTATATACAGTAATATCAGACCGAAAAAAAAAATCGGGTTTTTAGTCACGCAGATATTTGTAAACGGAAGTTTGAACTTACGCCGTCTGGTGGCATATTTGTGCGTTAAGAAAAATTTGAAATTACATGAGAGACACTTCGTACCGGAAACGCTCTCCAACAAAGAAACATTTTTTAAATGGGACACTTAGAAGCAGACATATCGACAGAAATAAGATAAAGATCTACGCCTCCTGGCGGGAAAACTGTGTATTATTTTTGGAAGGAAGTATTTTCAAAAAATTTTCCGAGGTGAGCGGTATCAGTCCACGAAAGAATTTTTCCAATCGAGTTTTCAGAACCTCAGATTTTGCTGCAAATACATCAGAAGCAGAAATAAGCCCTTACGATCCTCTGGTGGTAAAACCCTTAATTACCAAAAATCAGAAATTATGTGCAAAACATTTCTCGTCGGGAGCTGTAACCGATACAGAAGAATTTTTCGAATCAGAATTTCAGAACCAGAGATATCGGAAAAAACGCAATTTACCTTCACGCCCCCAAGCGGAAAGACTATGTTTTACTTGAAAAAAGTATAATTACACGAGAAACATTTCTTACCGAGAACGATATCCAACAAACAAAGAATTTTTCAAATCGGACTCTTAGAAGCAGGCATATTGACAAAAATAAGATGTACATCTACGCCCCCTGGCAGAGAAACTATGCATTACTTTCAGAAGAAAATTTTCCCAAAAGGTTTATCGACTTGAGCAGTATCGGTCCGCTAAAGAATTTTTTCAACCGAGCTTTTAGGAGCTCAGATTTTGCTGCAAATACATCAGAAGCATTAGAATTTGTATGAGAAAAAATGTTTCATCAGGAGCTGTATCGGGTGAAGGGAGAATTTTTCAAATCGGAGTTTTAGAAGTAGAGATCTCGGTGAAAACGTAATTTATTTTTACGCCCCCTAGCGGAAAACCTATGCGTAACTTAAAAAAGGGGACTGCACCGAAAATAGTGTTCGATATAAATGAAATCGAAAGGTGAAAAAATTTATTCAATCGGTTGTTTAGGAGTAAATGTATGCAATAAAATGTATTTTGGATTCGATATCATCTGCATTTACGCTCTCCGGCGGCGAAATTTGCATCGTAAAAAAAAATAAGGAATGCAAGAATCATCATTCTCACATTTCATGCTTCCCAATGCAAAAATAATTTTTCAAATCGGACTGATAGTTGCAGAGATATGGTATCCACAGACGGACGGACAAACCGGAAACATAAGCACGATCTTTTTTACAAAAGACGTGCGAAATTTTTTTTTCATGACCGATACCAATTTCCACCTTTTGAGAATACATCCTGCTTAAAATAGCGCAAAGTTTTCCCGCCAGGGGGCGTAAATGTATATCTAATTTTAATCGATATCAGCTTCTAAGAGCAGGGCTTTCACTTCCACTCGGCACTTTTTCCCTTTTAGGAAGCAAAAATTTCTCTTTTTTTCCTGAAAACAGAAAGATGCGGTATATTTTTAATTTTCTTTTTTTTTTTTCCTACATGAGAAAATAATGCCTTTTTTTTTCTAATTCAGAGAGCAAATCTGAAATTTTTTTCTGTGTATTGTTAAAAAGCATATTTTATTGCACTACTGTAAGCAAAAAATAACTGTCCTTCTGTGATGTGGCTAATAGTGACTTATCTATACGGTTCTTCACCAAATATTTGCCATGCCATCATAGACCTGAAATGAGAAATTATTCAGAACTCAGCGCTACTTCCGTAAAAATTAAAATCGAAACCATGTTTTCTTTTGTTTGTTTTACATGAAACAAAATGATTACTTACAAGCTTTTTTCTTTTGAGGTTTAACGACCACCGTGAGCAACTCAATGGGCTATAAGCAGTCACCCGTCCCTAATTTAGGGTCACTGACTCCAGGGAAGGAGCTAGTGCCGTAAGAGAAACACAACATCCATGTCTCACCGGTATTCGAACCCGGATTCATCGCCAGAAGCAATCGCTTAGACCACTGAGCCACCGGGGCGGCACTTGCAAGTTGCAAAATGATATGCTGAATATGTTGCATAACAAAAACGCAAGAATGTCAGCCTCCAAAAGACGAAAAACAATCTTGAATGTTAAAAGAACAAAATATCGTCTGTCTCGCGCGGCGGCAGAGAGAGCAAGAAACGAAAATAAATTAATGTTACGTAAGAGAGGAAACTGGAAAGAGCCCGAGAGAAAGATTGTGGTGCATACAATTAACACAATAAGAATGGGGAGGCTTGCTTGCCACTTCGACGGCAATTACTTTTCTCACATCTGTCGGCTTCCGGTGTTTCCTTAACATTTATTTCTGGTTCCTGGGTTTCCTAAAATACAAGGCTCATCTATTAAAACACATGAATGGTACGGAACTGACGCTGTGCATTGTCTACTGAGTAGTTGCAATTTGTTTTTTGCAGTTTCAAAAGTAATGTGTGGGGGCCCTAAATGGATCGCCCCCCTTCTATTCTTTCCTTGATTGTTCCTTTAATTCTTCCACCCTTCCCAATGGCCAATGTTCCCTCACCAGCTTGCCCTCCCACACCCACACCACCATCAAGCAGAAACAACACAATAATACTTACCAAGCTTAAGCAGCACTCGACCTCTCAGTCCTCAACTTAATCCAGTTCAAGTTCTTACATCTCTTGAACGAAAATTTCCCCTTTTTCTCGCAAAGTAGACCCGATTTTGATGAAATTTCCCTAAAAAAGGGGAATTTTCCCTGAAAGTGGAAGATCTATGTAAAAGTCCGATTTGAAAAATTCTTTCTTTGTTGGAGAACTTTCCGCTGCGAAATGTTTCTCATATAATTTCAAAATTTTCTCGACGCACAAATTTGTCACTAGAGGGCGTAAGTTCACGTTTCCGTTTACAGCGATATCTGCGCGACTAAAAACCCGATACAGAAAATACTTTTTTGGTTAGATATTGCTAACTATGACAATGTTTATATTTTCTTCCCAAGATAATGATGCCCAATTTCGCCGCTAGCGGCGCCAATGTTAAATCTGTTTTTTTACGCTTAACAACCGTAGGTTGAAAATGCGTATATGCTCCAGCTTTGTCCGTCTGTCTGTCCGCACGATAACTCGCGTAAAAATTGTTCGATTTCGATGAAATTTTAGTACGCGGTAGGGAACCACCTGGGGACGAAACCTATTGAAAATCAACGAAATGGGGTCAAAGGTCACGACATAGGAGCGGATGCATTCTATTGCCCTTATAGTTCATAACTTGCGTAAATATGTTTCGATTTCGATGAAATTTTCGTATGTGGTAGGGGACCACCGTGGAATGAATTCTATTAAAAATGGACGAAATGGGGTCAAAGGTCAGGGCATAGGAGTGGAATCCATTCCATTGCCTTTATGCGTCATAACTTGCGTAAAAATGTTTCGATTTCGATGAAATTTTAGTATGTGGTAGGGGACCACCTCCGCACGAACCCTATTGAAAATGGACGAAATGGGGTCAAAGATCAGGACATAAGAGCGGGATCCATTGCATTGCCCTTATGCGTCATAACTTAGGTAAAAATGCTTCGATTTCGATGAAATTTTAGTATGTGGTAGGGGACCACCTCCGCACGAACCCTATTGAAAATGGACGAAATGGGGTCAAAGGTCAGGGCATAAGAGCGGGATCCATTCCATTGCCCTTATGCGTCATAACTTAGGTAAAAATGCTTCGATTTCGATGAAATTTAGTATGTGATAGGGGACCACCTCCGCACGAACCCTATTGAAAATGGACGAAATGGGGTCAAAGGTCACAACATAGAGCGGGATCGATTCCATTGCCCTTATAGTTCATAACTTGCGTAAAAATGTTTCGATTCGATGAAATTTTCGTATGTGGTAGGGGACCACCGTGGAATAAATTCTATTAAAAATGGACGAAATGGGGTCAAAGGTCAGGACATAGGAGTGGGATCCATTCCATTGTCCTTATGCGTCATAACTTGCGTAAAAATGTTTCGATTTCGATGAAATTTTAGTATGTGGTAATGGACGAACTGGTGCCAAATTTTATTGAAAACGGACGAAATGGGGTCAAAGATCAGGACATAGGAGCGGTATACATTCCATTGCCCTTATGCATCATTAATTAGGCAAAAATGTTTCGATTGCGACAAAACTTTGTCATGTTGTTCCAAAAGTACACTGAACAGGTTGTGTTGAATATCACCGAAATGTGGTCAAAGGTCCGGACACAGGAGCGATATTTATTTCACAGCCATTATCTTCATAACTTGAGTAATGATTTCCGGCATGTTGGAAAGCGTATCATAATCAATGCATTGCACGATTTTACTAACTTGTCTTAATATCTGCTTTCACATGTGCGATTTAAATAATTCTTTCAACACTGGATGCCATTTACCTTGTGGAACACTTTAGGTTAGTGTTCGAGGAGTTTTATAGTTCACAGTTCTGTCGGTAGGTGGTATTTGTGTACATTTCTTTGTAGCTGTATCACCGCTTTTAAAAACCCTATTGAGAAATTCCTTTTTTACTGTATGCCATTTGCTACTATAGAGATATAGGGAATTACCTTTTTTAAATAATCCACAGATTTCCCGCTAAGGGGAGTAAAGGTCAACAATACCTTTTTTTCGCTATCTCTGCTTCCGGGCGACATATTTGAAAAGTTCTTTTTCCCTAGCATAGCTTTTTCCATGAATATTTTTCGCCTATTTTCAACTTTTCCATTATGCAAAATTATTCCACTAGAAGGCGTAGAATTATATCATATTTAATTTTACATTTCTTTTTTAACTGCTTGACTTGAAAATCTGTTTGTCTCCGTTAGTTCTGCTATGAGAAACGTTTAGTGCCCCATTTGTTTATTTTTGTAACATACTTTTTAGCCGCTGGTGGTGGTAAGAAGCTGTTTCTATTTTTGGTTGTTTTATCGATTGCAGAAATCCCGTTTTGATTTTTTTCTAACCGATTGCATTGACTTTGAATAACTTTGATAAATTTAATACGCGTCAGAAAGAATTCAAAAGACGTGCTCATTACAACCGAAAATTCGGTGCTTTCTCATGCACTCTAAATGGCAATGGCAGATTTAGATCTACCGGGGACCTGCTCATAGCAAGGTGGGGGAGAGGGGGTAGTCGCTTTGCCCACCATCCTCAAAAAACAAGATTTTAACAGAAATACATACACTATTTCGACAAAAGTCACCAGATACCACCTTAAAAAGCAAATGAACGGATCAGCTGCGTTGTTAAGATGCTCAGTACAGCTGCAAACGGTATAAAAACAATACCCAAGTCAAGTGTTTTGGATGTACTGAATAAGTGGAAGACACATGGCGTGCCTGAAGCAGCAAATCGTACCGTCAGACCAAAGAAAATCAGTGATAGAGGACGTTAAGGCCTCAGGACAGTCGTTACAGCTAATCGACGGAGTACTGCACAATACCTCAGTGTACAGGTGAGTAAAAATGCTGAAACCTCGGTATGTACACGTACCATTCGCAGATAACTTCATTTCATGGGTTACCGTGGTCGTGCGGCTTCTCATAAGCCTTTCATCTCCACTCGGAATGCTACTCGTCGTTTATCATGGTGTAAAGAACATTTATCGTGGACCGTAGATCAATGGAAACGGGTCCTATGGACTGATGAATCCAGATACACGATCGATCAGTCTGGTGGCCGTGTATGGGTATGGCGGCAGCTGGAGGAACGCTATTTACCATAGTGTACTGTTCCTACGGTCCCGGCCTATTGGTTATCGCGGACAAACCTGTTAACCAGCACGTCTACTTCGATATTCTGGACATTTATGCCCTACCAACTCTGTGGCAATACTATGGAACCGAGCCTTGTTGGTATCAGCAGGATAATGCACCGAGCCATAAAGCAAGGACTGTTACGGCGTGGTTTGACGATAATTCCGTATCGTGTGTGGACTGGCCAGCACAGAGCCCTGATCTCAATCCCATAGAGTACCCATGGGATGAATTAGAGCGCCGCATAAGAAGTTTGGAGCCAAGGCCTACTATTAAGCAACAGTAAGCGGAAGCATTTTGTACTGAATGGAAGCACATACCTATCACTCTGTTCCGAAACCTTGTCGAAAGCATGTTTGGAAGGGTCAGTTTTCACACAGTATTTATTAGAAGAAAGATACAGGAGATGTGCTTGAACAGTGCATGCATTAAGTCCAAAGGTGGACCGACACCGTACTAATGTACGTCAATAAATACTATGTTGTGTTTCTCTTCTAGATGTCCAGTGGCTTTTGTCAATATAGTGCATTTTGTGTTCTACCGAATATATGATCTGCTTATATTCACAGTTTTGTATGTGTGTGTGTGTGTGGGGGGGCACCATTTTTCAATAACTGTTTTAGCTATCAAGTCGAAAGTTGGGATTGTCTTACTGGACTGGCTCTCTCTCTCCCCTGGAACCAGTGGCACTAAATTAGGAGCAGGCGACTGCTTATAACCCATTGAGTTGCTCATCGTGGTCGTTAAACCTCCAATCACACGCGCGGACTGTATTAACATTTAAAACATTACACTGCTTTAACTGACATTTATGCCGCTTTCGATGCGAAATCTGCTGTCGCCTATCATCAGATTCCACCTCACTGGCAGTTCCACCAAAGTGCTGGAGCATGAATGAAATCGATTAGCAAGTCTCCTTAAACTAGCTAGTCTAATGCCCTTTTACTAGTATGGTAACATTCTTATGATTGCCTCTTAAACTGGATTGAATGAGGAAAAAGAAATTTAAAGGAAAAGGTGGACGGTAATATAAAATACCAAAAAAATGAGCAAAATGTTCATTACATTCTAAGCAGATTTGGCAGAAAGAAAATCTGAGCATATCCCAGCAAAAACACAAGTGCTGGGAAACTGTTGGCCACCAGCTGGCAGTGATGGGTCACTGCTGGCTGAAATCTGCCGCTCACGGGACCGTAGCGGTCCGTTGGTGGCAGCGCCTTCAGTTGGCAGCCATTGATGGCATTGCAGCATCGCCGTGAATTGCGGGCCTCCAAGCAAGTGCCACTGGTGTCTACCAGTTAGTTGAAGACGACGCTATCGCCATTCGCCAACATATTATTTTAGTGGATGTTAAGAAAAAAATGAGCCACATGTAGAGAGGCGAATTAATTTCCTAATGAAATATCACGTCGACGAAGATTACCGTCGGAAGAAAAATATATACATAATTATTAATGAATTGTAAGGAATAGTCAATTACTCTCATGTATTTATAGAAACTCATTTCGTAGCAAAATTCCTGCACTAACACACAAAGATTCGAGAATGTAGACTGCCATCATGAATAACAAGAAATATTTTTTGTGTATAATCTTTCGTTTTAACATACACTAAACCGCTTCAAACAATCCCGGAAAAACATTAAAAAATCGTTATGTTGGAAAAAAAAAATAAGAATTAACGCGTACAAAATTTATCAATTATTTGGAAAAAAAAGCAAGACTATGTGGATGTAATGTACTCACCCATGAGTTGAATCGGAGTGTGTAAATTGCGAACTAAAATCGGACCGCTCTGAACCCTTATATGTAAATTGCGAACTAAGAGCCAAGACCCCTATGTGTAAATCGCGAACCAACTTTTCTAGACCCGATATGCAAATTGCGAACCAACTTTTCTGCGCCCATTCTAACGATATGAAAAAATAATGATTAAAACAATGTAAAACAATTTAAAGCAATTGTTTTCACGAAAACAACAAAACTAGTTTGTCATCCTTGCGCAGGGGCCATGTTAATTTTTTTTCTGTGATGTTCCATATTTAGCATATGTACATTTGTTCTTAATTCATTGTATTCACGAAAATATCTTTATTTTGCAGTAAGTGTAGGCGTCTACGATTAACAAATCTTTTCCTTTTTCAGAGATCGAGAGCGTCACTTCCATCGTATAACTTGTCGAACAACAAAAGATATATCTAAAGCAAAGCAATAAAAAAAGACGAGCAAGCTTAGGTAATTCCAGCAGATGATCAGAAAAGTCGGTTCGGAATTTACGTATAGCGGTCATGGGCCTTGGTTCGCAATTTACATATAGAGTTTTAATGGCGGTCTGATTTTAGTTCGCAATTTACACGCATACCACTGGTTGAATACACGAAATTGGAGGAATTCGCTGCTAAAAATAACAAGTAAAATAAAATATTTTTCTTCTTTAGAATAAATGTAGCTTCGGATCGCGGAAAGGAAAGGTACAATGTTCAAAATGTAACACAATGGGACTCCTGAACGTGTAAAATATTAATTAAACAGTCGCCTTTCAAGACCACAAGGACAGCACAAAACTTTGGAAAGCGCCTTAAACTAGGTACACTCGTTGAAAAGGAGTGAAGTTCCCTTAATTAAGGTAAATAAAAACAGTCGTTGAAAAAATAAATTTATGAATTTCATGAAACGGACATTTATGAAAAATACCTTGCAATATTGCAAAATTAAAAACAAACTTTTGTTCAAAAAGTAGGAACTGTACACCAGATTACACTCAAAATAGTATAACTATACTAAAAATCCGAAAATTCTTGGCGTAGAATAAAGATAAAATTTTCAAGCTTTCGCACATCAGCCAGATGGCTTTCTCAAGGAAGGTAGACAGCTAAGTAGACCGCTTGGATTTCTCGAGGAAGGTAGACAGTTAGCTGTCTACCTTCCTTGAGAAAGCCATCTGGTTGATGTGCGAAAGCTTGAAAATTTTATCTTTATTCTACACCAAGAATTTTCGGATTTTTAGTATAGTTATACTATTTTGAGACCAAACCTTTGTTTCACATCGGACGGGAAACAGGCTCAACTTCAAGCAAAGGCTTGGGCGTGGCAAACCGGTGTAATGGGTAAAGCGGCCCAATTCCCAATTCCCAAGTAAACTGTCGTTAGTTCGTTTCCAGCCAGATCCAAACGGGTGTTTTTCGGGACCTGTTGAGAAAATATCCCCAGCATCGTTACGTCATGCGCAAGTTTGGTAAGGGGAAAGAAAAAACAAAAGTAGTCGTGCCTACGGGGAAACTGCGGTGATGGTTTTTTTTTTGTTATGTCTACTACTAGAAAATTGGCGGAGAAGATTCGGCAAGAAATCATCACGTAATTACTGGCTGCCACTGCCGGGAAATTAGTGGACCACATTACGCTAGCCATCATTTATGGCACGTGTTTACAGGGCTGCTTATGGTAGCCACTGCCTGTGATGGATAACTGATGGCCCTGTTCTGGCATATGCCAACAGATGGGGTACCAACTGCTGGCCTGAACTGCTGGCCCATGTAGTGGCCGCCGGGACATTTACTTGACGGTTGGATAGCGGCAACATAGTTCTAGGCCACTGCTGGCACTGCTGGCTGCGAGTACTGGCTTGACTGTTGGCCCAGCAGCACTGTTTTTGCTGGGTTGTAGTTTAGTTATTATTAATATTAAGTAACATTACTCTCAAAATAAGTTGTAGTCAGCCTGCGTTTGAACTAGAAATACTTCTAATTCTGGTAGAATTATACACTGATCAATCATTACATTATGACTACCTACCTAATTAAGCTGTAGGAATCTCTTTAGCCCGCGAAACAGCGGCCACTCGGCAAGGCGATGAGGTGACGATAGGTATCCTGGGGTATCTGGCACCATAATGTCAACAGCAGGTGCTCCAGTTTCCGTACGTTTCGGGGTAGTGGTGGTTTAGCGCGAACCCGCTTTTCCAAGTTGAGCCACGATTATTCGATTGGGTTCATTTTAGGTGAATTTGGGGGCCAGAGCATTAACAGAAAGTCACCAGCACGTTCCTCGAACCACTCCTTGACGATTACGGAAGTGTGGAATAGCGCATTATCCTGTTGGTAATGGCAATCACCAGCAGGGAACACAGTTGCTACGAAAGGGTGCGTTTTGTCCGCAACGATGTTCAGATACCTGACAGCTGTCAGAGATTGTGCTAGTGGTAATGGGACCTAAAGTGTCCCAAGAAAACATCGCCTACAGCTTAACACCGCCACCGTTGGCCTGTTTCCGCCCAACACTGCATCCATGTGCCATAGTTGCCGTTGGTTATCTGCGTATCCGCGCTCGGCCGTCTACGTGATGCACCAGGAATCTTGATTCGTCAGACCAGGCCACTTTCTTCCAATCATCCACCAATCTCGACGATCTTAGGTCCATTCCACGCGTTGCTTGCGATGACGTGCAGTGAGCTTGGGGAGCTGGCTGGATCTTCGGCTACGCAGAACCATTCGCAGAAGTCTGCGATGAACTGTGTGCTGTGACACATAGCCCTGATCACCACTGTTATAGCTGCGGTCACTGTAAACAATGTGCGACAGTCTCCGCTCCCCTCTGGCATCATTGAGCTGCGGACGGCACACGGCTGGACAACGGTTCGTCGTTTCACAATCTATGCACCACTTTTGATACGTACTCACTACAGCGGCACGTATACAACCCACAAGCAGCGCCGTTTCCGAGATCGTAGTTGCGGAGCGCCGTGCCGCCACAATTTGTCCTTTATCGAACTCCGATAAATCGGCAGCTTTTCCCATTCTGACTCCGAACACTCTACTAACCGAAAGCCGGTCCTCGGGTTGTGTATATATACTGCTGTGTGAACTTCACCTGCGCCACCGTTCGGTCTTCAGGCGCGCTCATTTCTCTAGGCTGAGGGTGGTCCTGATGGAGTCGCTCATCGGTTCATGAAATCACTGTCAACCATTATCAATACACTGCTGGATCATCCTCTCCTTGAGATAGCCAGGGGCACGAAATCGCAATTTTCGGGTCAGCCGACAACCACGCTCGATATACCATCTCATCGTAGAATAATTGATTTTTATTTAATTAACGGCATTGTATGGATTACTCAACACACCTATTTATCAAACCTAACGGCCAGGATATTAACTCTTGTTCCGGAGCCAAATAATTTAGCTGACCTGGTGGCGCAGTGGGCTAAGCTCTGGCTTCTGGCAATTCATCCGAGGCACGTCTGGGTTTGAATCTTGGGTGAGGTATGGATCATGTGTTTGTTTTACGGCATTGGCTCTGTACTTTCCCTGGAACCAGTGACCCTAAATTAAAACGGACGACGGTTGTCGCTAAACTAAAAAAAAAACCCCGTCAATATAACATATAACCCTTTTTGCCAGTGGTGACATTAGAAACCACATCTTCCTACTCCGGAGCAGTGGTTCTCCCAATTAAACCGTGCCGATTGTCGATTTGACTCATGATTCACCTCAGTAGACGCCATCTACGTCTTGTCACATGTAACAGGGTTTACCAGACACCGTCTTCCAATAATCGTTTCGTGATTGTTGCATGCTGTGTCGAAGCTGGAGGTAGTTACTTCGAATAATGCAGAGGGTGAGTCAAAGATTTTGCAATATTTGGATCACCTTATGTCTTCATACGTACGTTTACGACGAAAGCTGACTAGCATTCAAAGCATAGGCCATCGTGTTGCACCGTCTTTAGCCATCTGTCTGCCAGTTCTTCGATTCCGCGGATGTACCAGTTCTTGTCCTTCGAGGAGAAGAACTCCTTCACCCCAGCTGCCACCTCCTCCTGGTTGTTAAAGTACCGCCCGCGAAGGAAGTGAGCCATGGACCGGAACAAGTATTAATCCGACGGGGCAAGATCCGGACTATATGCTGGTTGTGGCATCAGTTCGATGCCCTCAAGTTCCTGGAGTTTTGCCCCGGTCATTCGCGCACTATAAAGTCGAGTGTTGTCCTGCCGTAGGAAAGGCGCTTTCTGTTCATCAGTGCCGGATGCTCATCCTCCGAAACGCCATATATCCGCCCCAGTTGCTCAAAGTAGAGGTTGACGATGATGGGCCGACCATCTGGAACAAATTCGCAATGGATTATTCCCTCGAAATTCCACCAGTCGCAGAGCATCACATTGTGCTCGAAACGCCCACATTTGGTAACTGGTTCAGACAGCTGGCGCGGGCTGAACCACTGCCATTGTGCGTTAGGATTGCGGAAATGGACCCACTTTTTTCATCGCACGTAACAATTCTGTTCATGAAACGTAAATCGCGCTGGTTTTCTAGGAGATTTTTGCACACTTCCACTCGACGGTTTGCTTCAGCTGGAGTCAGTTCTGAAGGACAATGCGGCAGCTCCTGTACACCTTGCCGAGGTCCTGAAGGTGAAGAACCATGGTGGTCTGTGATATGCCCAGCTCGCCATATAATCTCCGAGTGGTGGTTGTCGGATTTGCCTCTACGGCTTGGAGCACGGCATCCGACCTACCTGACCTTTTTTTTCTTTTTTGATTGGATTTTTAACGACCACCGTGAGCAACTCAATGGGCTATAAGCAGTCGCCCGTCCCTAATTTAGGGTCAGGGAAGGGAGAGAGCCAGTGCCACAAGACAAACACAACATCCATGCCTCACCGGGATTCGAACCCGGACCCCTTTCGGACGAATGATCAG
This sequence comes from Macrothele yani, assembly GCA_039090855.1. Lineage (NCBI taxonomy): Eukaryota > Metazoa > Arthropoda > Arachnida > Araneae > Macrothelidae > Macrothele > Macrothele yani. The sequence goes on from CM076997.1 coordinate 128,817,889, forward strand.
AGGCCATCGCTAAGACCACTGCGCCACCGGGGCGGCTACCGGACCTTGGCTGCTCGTCGAGGTTCCTGTCACCTGAGCGAAATTTCTTAATTTCTTGAATTTTCTTGGTTGCGGTGCTGTGGTCTACTGAACCTTACCCTTTCTCGCGACAAATGTTTCGTGTTGTTTGAGCAGCGTTATGGCCGAGTTCGAACTCGTAAAGCAAAAGTTCCCTAATTAGCCGGTTGTGGCTGTTCTTCTTTTAGTCGTCCCAATCACAGAGAGAACGACGACATGCAATGCTGTTCACAGCAACGACTACCACTTTATATCCCTTTCGACTGACTGCAGTGCGTGACTTGAACTAGTTTGAACACGGGACATAACCGCCGCAGCACATGTGTTTATGCAAATATTCTATATTGCAAAACGTTCGACTCACCCTCTGAACAAGGCTAGTTCATTCATATACGGAGCCATTATTTTTTTCCTAGCATAATTCCTGTGTTCCAGCTGCCGCGTTCTGTGTATGTAAATTGATGAAATAGTTACAACTATGCTGCCAATTAAATTGTTATCATAAGCTACGTCCTTTGGACACGGAAAAGCGCATTGTCTACTGCAAATGGTTTAAGAGTTTCACGCGCAACAATGTGACTAACCAGCTTAACATCACTTTTTTCAGTGACGAGGCATGGTTTCATTTGAATGGATATGTCAATAGCCAAAACACTCGCATCTGGGCTGCGGAGAATCCACACGCATTGCATGAGGTTGGACTTCACTGTCAGAAACTTGGAGTGTGGCGCGCCATGTCTAGATGGCGAATTGTAGGGCAATTTTTTTTTCGACACAATTGTGAATTCCGCTGTGTATGCAGGCAGACATCATCCATCAATTTGTAGCGATGCTGGAAGAACACGAACGTTACTGTTGGTTTCAACAAGATGGAGTAACGTGCCACACATTAAACGACACAATGGAGATACTCCGTGAATTCTTCCACGATCGATTAATCTCGAAAAAACTTTGGCCGCCTCGCTCAGCAGCCTTGAGTCCTCGAGACCTTTATTTGTGGGGCTGTCTGGAAGACACAGTTTACCACAACAACCCTAAGACGGTACAGGACCTGCGGAACAACATCATTACAGCCGTGAGAGACATAGCAAACAACACGCTGAAAAGAGTGTCCGCCAACTTATGTCGTGGAGTGAATTTGTGTCTTCAACAGAATGGTGGACAATTCCAGCATCTGGTTTCCATTACCTGTAAGTATGAGTGTCAATATAACAGTATGTAAAAATATTTATACATCACTATATTCGTGGTAGAAATATTTGAATTCAGAGTTCGGGGACTTTTAAATCACCCTGTACTTTAGAAGCTTTCCACACACGCCTATCGCAACTGTTCACGACTTGTCAACGACATGGCATCTACTCCATTTCTTTCAAGCGCTTGGAAACAACTCACCAAAACCGGTGACGGTCAGAGCTTTGCTGATGTCCCAATGATTTAAATGTTTTCGCTGTATTTACGGTGATAAAGCGGAGCCAAATGCTCAGCGAAATTGTAGTAGACATTAAAATAAAACATACTGTTAACATATGTTCTTCGTTTCATCTATTAAGCTGTGGTTAACGTCAACCGTTTGTTGTCCAATGATCTAGGGTTTAAACGAGCGGGATTTATGCTCTTCGTATTGGTAAGACCGGGTTCGAATCTCACGTAAGACACAGTGTTGTGTTCCTTCTCGTTGCTCTGGTTCTATCTCCTTTCTAGATGGAATCCCCGTAAATTTGAGAATGTATACTTGTAGCCACAACACAAACAGAGCAGCGTTCAAAAACCGCAGAAGAAAAAATCGATGTTATTTTACATTGTTTAGATGTCATTGGTAGTACTGAAGATTTCTACACTGGCGTGAAAAAATTAAGGACGAGACGGTTTTTCGAATGTAACGTCGTGCAGAAGTGCTCCACATCGACTCAAATCATACCATAAGATCCCCAAGATGTACGAATATGGGACAATTGAGCAAAACCACCCAAACAAGGATTCCAAAGGATACAAAGGCACTTTATTGAAAAGCTAGCTTCGAGCACAACTAGACACAAGACAGAAACGTCCATGTGACAGGCTGCTGCCAAAAAAATCCAGCCTTTAGTATGGGATATTATCACCCCTGACTGCGTTGCAGGATTTACAACGTCTGCCCATGCTGAGGACGAGGTTATCAAGGAGCTGTTGAGGCATCGCGGCCCATTCCTCTTCTAGCGCCAATCGCAGCCACGGAATCGTTGCTGGCGGCTGGTGACGTGTGCCAATTGTTTTCCGAGAAGGTCCCACACGTGTTCGATTGGATTTAGGTCCGGGGACCTTGCGGGCCAATCCATGCGTTGAATATCTTCACTCTCCAACAGCTCTGCGACAGCCACTGTACGATGAGATGTAGCGTTGTTGTCCATGAAGAGGAACTCAGGACCCACAGCACCTCTAAACAGACGCACGTGAGGCAGGAGAACCTCGATACAATAGCGGACACCAGTGACTGAACCTCCTTGGAAGATGCGGAGGTCAGTACGGCTACCAAGCATGATACCACCCCAAACGAGAACTCTGCCACCACCAAACCGGTCACTTTCGATGATGTTGGAGGTGTGATTGCGTGTTCCCTGCTCTCTCCAGATGTGTATACGCCCAGAATCGCTCGTCTGACTAAATCGGCTCTCATCCGTAGAGTGAACTCTACCCCATTGCTATTGTGTCCAGTTCTTGTGTTCCTGGCACCACAGAAACTGCCGTCTCCGATGAGCAGACGTTAATGGCACACACCGTACTGGTCGTCGTACAAATAGACCACCTTTGTGCAGCCTTCTGGCCACGGTAAAACGCTATAACGGACGTCCAGTTGTCTGTTGCGTGTGACTTGCGATTTCTCCCGCTGTCTGCCGTCTGTCTCTTCTCGCCTGTAGGATAATATACCGGTCGTCCGCCGCCTTGATTGCTCGTGGACGACTACTGCTAAACTCTCGGACAGCTGTTCCTGTCGTTTGAAATGCTCTCCAAGCTCGTAAAACGATGCTGTGTGCGACCCCGAACTCCTCGACCACACTAGTCACACTTCGACCTTCTTCCAACTTCCCAATGACCCGACCTCGGGTGAAGTCATACAGATGTCGTCTACTGGATTGCCTGTTGGCCATATCACACGGTGGCAGCAACTCGGTCGTTCAAACCGCTGTACACCGTTCAATAGCTTTCACCGAATTGCTGAGCGTACACCACCTGTGTGCTTTATACCCTTCCAACCCCCCCCCCCCTCTATGTCATGCTGCATATATGCGCATGCCCTATCGTACCGAACCCTAGTCTATCTCTTGAGTAGTATTTCGGTCCGTTCTGCCTGCTCGTTCCGCTGTTATGCTAATTTCTCCTCTTCGTCCTTAATTTTTGCACACCAGTGTATGTTAAGTAGCCGCGACTTCGATGAAAGCATCTTGCCATATTTTTTTGTGGTCACGATCAATTACAGGTAGGTGGTCAGAATTTATGCACGTGCGTGCATCTTAGTTTTTGGTCAAGCTTCGGTTCCTTGGGCGTCGGTGCGTAATCGATATTTATTTTTGGCAACCTAGTTCATACCTGATCGTTTACTACTGTTGTGATTGCAAGACTCTCTGCTTTCCGCCTAAAAACGTTTTTTGTTTCAGAAAATAGCTTCAGCGTAGTTCTCATATGATAATATACACCTTCCTCATAAATGTTGCTTGATAGTTAGTTCTTCATGAATGATTTTGACTAGTAACGCCTATAATTTTGTAAGATACAAGAATTTTGGAATGTAAGATTAAATGTGCTTCCTCTGCGTCGGTCGTTCAGGAAAAATAATCGAAGATTGCAAATCCCTTCCACATGAATGCCTGACAAGCAAATCTAAGTAAGTAAATCATTAAAAACTCTCTTTTTATACTTCATTTAATTCACTATGAAGAAATATGGTTGCGCATGTAAGTTATGCTTAGTTATCTCGTCCGATAAGAAACATTGCGTATTTTACGAAATGACAAGCAGTTTTAGTCTGATGGCGAACATTATGTTCTTTAAATAATGTGCGGTTTTATTCTATAACGAACAAAACGTGTTTTAAAATAATTCGCAGTTTATCCGGTAGTGAATATTGTATATTTTAAATGACGCGTTTTTTCCGGTAGCTAGAATCAAGAGATTCTTTTTCGCTAAATTTCATCTTTTGTGAAATCCCTCTTTGAGAAACACTTTTAGCGTCGGAAATATTCCATTATTAGGAGTACTTTGTGCACAATTTTAACTTTTCCGTTATGTACAATTCTGCCTCTAAGGGTTGGTAGTGCATATTTGCAAATATCTTCGCTTACGAAAATCGGTTAGGAAAAACACAAAGCTATGGTTTTTCAGCGAGGAACTGTTAGTACTGAATGTGATATAAGTCTAAATAGCACAGTGATTGACCAGGTGAATGAGTTTGTGTATTTAGGAAGCATGTTTGACAGAGAGAACAGATTAGATGGCTAAATTAGTAGGTGAGTGAATTCTTCATTGAAAAATCATAGCTGCTTTAGGAGGTTTTCACAGGAATGATGGATTCTCAAAAGAGTCCTGAATGGCCGTGTAAGAAAGTGCAATTGTTCCTACTCTGATGTATGGCAATGAAACTTGAGTACCACAGAAGAGACATAGGAGTGTTTTTTTCTGCTGGAAAAATGCGTTACTTACGGGGGGGTTGTGGGAAGACACGTTCTGATCATGTGAGGAATGAAGATGCGTTGCAGTCGTGTAAAGCAAAATGTGGTTAGCAAGGTGGAGACTAATATTCTTAGGTGGTTTGGTCATGTTGAAAGAATGAGTGACGAGATGCTTACTAAGAAAATTTCTTCAGCCCAAGTGGCAGGAAGGAAAGGCAGAGGAAGGCCAAGGAAGTCATGGGAGGATCAAATTCAGGAGTGTCTGCATGAGAAAAAGATTATGAGTATGAAATTTAAAAGGTCTTGTGTACATCGTGTGATCGATGTCAGTGAAGCCCGAGTTGTGTGTCAAGATCGCTGTAAATGGAGAAGTTTGATATGGCAACAGTAAGTAAATAATTAGTTAAGAACTTATTTGGTGATTTGTATTTCTTTGTGGTGCTAACCTGAATCTCAGACAACAGCTTAGTGATATGTATGTATGCATCAGTTAAATGTTTATTTGGTAGATGGTCTTTCTTTGAGGAACTAACCTCTGAGAGAAGAGCTTAATAACATGTGTGTATGTACGAAATATCGGTTGAACGTCTTTTTTCTACATAGAATAGCAGTCATTGCGACAAAGATTTAAATACATGATTTACTTCTAATAATGCAGTTTTTCTGGTAGGAGGGCAAGTATTTATTTCCGTTATCGACTTCAATTCCGTTTATGAAAGTCTGACAGCACAAATCTTGTTTTGTTCCGGATGGATGCTTTGTGAATGAAATTTTCCGTGAATTTTCTTTAAACCGAATTCAATTTTCTTGCAGTTAAACAAACGGATATTTCTGACTGCAATCGCGCCTCTGTTTCTAAAAGACATATTTTACAAGTTCTTTCTGCATCATACTGCTTTGTCCATGACGAACAGACTGTTTGTTAGAATAAACCCTTTGTTATGAGTTCACACGTCATTATGTGCCTGACGATTACTACGTTTTACATTAGCATGCCTTTTTTCTGATACAAAAGACGTGCTCATCAGACTTAATAATTCGGTCCCGTTTTTATTCTTTTTTCAGTTTTAAGCCCAGTTCTTACGAGGTGTGTCTCAATAGTTCTTCAGCGGACCTTGAAGTAATGGTCTTGAAAAAATATGGTAAGCCTATGTTTTTACATTGTCGCCTTGAAGCTCCTTATATTGGGTTGGCGCCAATAAAATGTCCGCCAAAGGACCAGCACACCTGGACGGCGAGAACGGAAAAGTAGGACAACTTACCTACTCAAAATAATCCACTCGGGATCGACACATAGTTGCTATCAGTCAGGCAAATCCATGATCCCGGAACGAAAAAGTCTTGTGGCTCGGACCCGAAGAAGTCATCAACCGCACGTTGAACCTCGTTGTCTGTCGTGAACTGTTTCCCGGACAGGAAGTGATCCAGGCGACGAAACATGATAGTCTGACGAAGACAAGTCCGGGTAATAGGCAGGATGAGACAGTGCTTCATAGCCGAAGGCACTTAGTGTCAGCATCGTTCGTTGGGCGACATGAGGGCGGGAGTTGTTCTGGAGCTAAAGAACACCATGTCTCTTGACTAAAGCCGGTTGTTTCTGCAGCAATTTCCGGTGCATCTGGTGTAATTCAGCACAATGACGTTCTGCAGTGATTGTTTGGCCCCTTGTCAAGAAACTCCGATGAATTATCCCAACTGTGGACCACCAGACAAGAAGCATCACCTTCTTGGTGGGTAGAGGTGGCTTAGGATGCCGTCCAGCAAACTGTGCCTTGCTTAACCATTGCGATGATCGTTTCCGATTATCATAAAGGACCGACTTCTCGTCTCAAGTGACGATTTGATGCAGTAGAGGTTCCTGCTTATCCCTGGCAAGCAGCGACGTGCAGACTTCCAAACGCCTAGCCTAGTCTAGCCTAGCCTTATTGGCAGTTGTCAACTCATGCGGCAGCCATATCTCCAGCATTTTGGCCTTACCCAGCGCAGCCAGACACCGAACAACTGTCGTGTGGTGAACACCTACCTCTGTCTCTCTCTCACGACACGTTTTTCGGGGGTCAGCTTCAATCACACGTTACAGAACATCGTCAGAAACAGCAAGATGTCGGTGACCACGTGCTGCATTTTGCAGGTCCGGCAACAGTTTGGTGACCACGTGCTGCATTTTGCAGGTCCGGCAACAGGTTGGTGACCACGTGCTGCATTCTGCAGGTCCGGCAAGATGTCGGTGACCACGTGCTGCATTTTGCAGGTCCGGCAACAGGTTGGTGACCACGTGCTGCATTTTGCAGGTCCGGCAAGATGTCGGTGACCACGTGCTGCATTTTGCATGTCCGGCAACAGGTTGGTGACCACGTGCTGCATTTTGCAGGTCCGGCAAGATGTCGGTGACCACGTGCTGCATTTTGCAGGTCCGGCAACAGGTTGGTGACCACGTGCTGCATTTTGCAGGTCCGGCAAGATGTCGGTGACCACGTGCTGCATTTTGCAGGTCCGGCAACAGGTTGGTGACCACGTGCTGCATTTTGCAGGTCCGGCAAGATGTCGGTGACCACGTGCTGTATTTTGCAGGTCCGGCAAGATGTCGGTGACCACGTGCTGCATTTTGCAGGTCCGGCAACAGGTTGGTGACCACGTGCTGCATTTTGCAGGTCCGGCAACAGGTTGGTGACCACGTGCTGCATTTTGAAGGTCCGGCAAGATGTCGGTGACCACGTGCTGCATTTTGCAGGTCCGGCAACAGGTTGGTGACCACGTGCTGCATTTTGCATGTCCGGCAACAGGTTGGTGACCACGTGCTGCATTTTGAAGGTCCGGCAAGATGTCGGTGACCACGTGCTGCATTTTGCAGGTCCGGCAAGATGTCGGTGACCACGTGCTGCATTTTTCAGGTCCGGCAAGATGTCGGTGACCACGTGCTGCATTTTGCAGGTCCGGCAACAGGTTGGTGACCACGTGCTGCATTTTGCAGGTCCGGCAAGATGTCGGTGACCACGTGCTGAATTTTGCAGGTCCGGCAAGATGTCGGTGACCACGTGCTGCATTTTGCATGTCCGGCAACAGGTTGGTGACCACGTGCTGCATTTTGCAGGTCCGGCAACAGGTAGGTGACCACGTGCTGCATTTTGCAGGTCCGGCAAGATGTCGGTGACCACGTGCTGCGTTTTGCATGTCCGGCAACAGGTTTGTGACCACGTGCTGCATTTTGCAGGTCCGGCAACAGGTTGGCGACCACGTGCTGCATTTTGCAGGTCCGGCAAGATGTCGGTGACCACGTGCTGCATTTTGCAGGTCCGGCAACAGGTTGGTGACCACGTGCTGCATTTTGCAGGTCCGGCAACAGGTAGGTGACCACGTGCTGCATTTTGCAGGTCCGGCAAGATGTCGGTGACCACGTGCTGCGTTTTGCATGTCCGGCAACAGGTTTGTGACCACGTGCTGCATTTTGCAGGTCCGGCAACAGGTTGGCGACCACGTGCTGCATTTTGCAGGTCCGCTTCGAAACTTCACAAACCATCGGTGAATGGTTCTTTCGTTGGCTGTGTTCTTCCCAAACGTTTTTGTTAACGTTTCGAGAGGCGATTCCTGCAGAATGGCCCAATTTAAATTCATACAGGAAGATGACTCTCAAATTCGGCGTTTGCATGTTTCCTTTGCAAGCCACGTTACGTCCAGACAAACCACACCTGAACCTTGTTCTTTACACACGTGTTAGCTATTTATAGTAACTCTGTGATGTAATACCTGCAACACCTGTGGGTGGTTCCATTCCGCTGTGGTGGGGGCCTGTCTCCACTGCTCGTTCGCGCCTGACGTTTCATTCGCACCAACCCAATATTTTTTCCAGCGGGGTTTCAAAGTTCGAATACCCTCCAAATAAAATGACTGGTCCAGACTGTCAAAACAGGCTTTCACAGCATCAATAGCAGCTTCATTCCTCCCAAAATACACACCAGTGAAGTTTTTTTAAGATTCCGGAACAGATGGTAACTTAAGGACGCAAGATCAGGAGAGTAGGGAAGGCTTGACAGCAATTCAATCCAGCATTCCTGTATGGCATGATGGCACTTGTTGATTTGGGGCTTGGAGCATCAATCTGATGAAATAACAGCTTTTCTCAGCGTTTGTCTTTCAAATGCTGTCGAAGTTTCCTTAGTATGTTAATATTGTATGCTCCGGTGATGGTTTGGCTCTTCCCATAGTGATACACCATCACCAACACCTCCGCATCTCAGAAAGCTCCTGCCATCATGTTTCCAGCAGAAGTGACAGACTTTGCTTTCCTTGGAGTGGGTGAGGCACCATGCTTTCACTGTTTTGACTTAGGAATACAGCAAGGTGCCTACGTTTCATCCACTGTTACAAATCATTTATAAATTCTTCTGGATTATATTCAAACACTGCAAGTTTGTCTCGTGACATGTTCCGTCCAATCAGCTTTTAGCTAGGTGCTAGAAGTTTTGGGACCCAACGCTCAGCAGACTTGGCCATTGCAAGAGGCTCTGTCAAAATGTGATCAACTGTTGTTTTTGACATGCGCAATGTCTCACTAATCTACCTGGCAGTTAAATGTCTATCTTGCAATATTATGTCGTGCATCTTGTCCTCATTTTCTTAAGCGATGGCCTGTATCTGCCTGAATGAGTATCACCTTCCATGCTCGTTCTCCCAGGTTTGAATTCTGCTGCTCACTTCTTTGTACAGTACTGTATGAAGGGGTTTCGTGGATGTTCTTCGGTTCCAGCCCCTTTTTATACAGATACTTTATTATAGCTTTAAGTACTTGCCTTTTCATTTTCCCGTCAACATAGTCATCTTCTAGGACCTGCTAATAATAACAATAATAACGAATATAGTTATGAAGCTGAAGACTGCTGTTTAGGCGCGTAACGACTTGTATTATTACGCCCAAAAAATGCAAACCTGCAACTAATTCCTTCATCGTTGCGCCAAGGACTTTTGGGATATCCTACATACATGAATGTGAAATTGCTTTTCAATAATTGCAATAATTGGGGCCTTCAATTTCGATATGCATTACGGAGATATCAAACAAAATGATTATTCTGCAGTCTATAATGATGCTGAATGTTTTATTGTTCCGAGCTTGTAGCCTCACAAGGAAGGTTCTTTTCGTTTAGTGGTATAACGACCATCGTGAGCAGCTCGACAACTCGATGGGCAATAAGCAGTCGGCCTTCCCTAATTTAGGTCCGCTGGCTCCAGGAAAGGGACAAAGCCAGTGCCATAAGACGAATACAATATCCATGCCTCACAGGGATTCGAACCCATTTCGGACAAACGGTCAGAAGCCAGAGCTTAGACCACTGAGCTACCGGGGCGGCCTACGGAACCTTGTGTGTGTGTGTGTGTGTGTGTGTGTGTGTGTGTGTGTTTCAGAATTTAACGACCTCCACGGGAATTTAAGGCTATAGAAATCTTCTGTTCTTAATTTAAGGACACTAGTTACAAGAGAAGGGAACCAAGCGCTGCTTCCAGCTAGATTCCTTGTTTTACGGTGCTGGAACCTGGCTAAAGCTGGTTCCAGCACCGTAAAACAAGCACGCTTCATCTGGGACTCGAGTCGGGGTCGCTCAACTGGGAGGGTGAGCTTGAAACCAGCTTACCACGGCCAAAGTTCCAAAAGAAGGAGGGGTAGACTTATTTCAGACGAGGAATCTTACCTCTAAGACCAACGGCTTAATATGGCTTCCGAACCGCGGCTGTTGTTTACATACAGTATATTATTATTACATATACATTATTTTGTATATGCATTATGTAGGGCACGAGCTGAGGACCGTCCTGCCACAAGTCGTGCATCTGAACAACTACGCAACCCATGATCAACGAGGAAAGGAAAAGAAAATTTCAGAAAAAAAAATATAACCAGCAATAGGACGCGTATTTGCTTTTATTTCGGTTGCAGCTCTATTTTAAAGAGCAGGACAAAATAGAAATCTCGGAAAAATTGACAACTTTCAATATTTCACTTATTTTGTAGTGAGTCCAGAAGCCAGCGCCTCAGACCACTCGGCCACACACAAAAAAAGCCTTGCCATTGCACGTTGGCTACTCCGGTGGTCGAGTGGTCAGAAGCGTTACCTTCTGGCTAGTCTTCGAATTTAAGTCTGAGTTCGAGTCCCGGATGAGAAATGGGTGATTAATTTATCTTAAAGCACACAGTATGTCCCTTCCTTGGAACAAGTAGTCCAATTAGGGACGAATTACTGCTTAGAGGTTTTAAAGTTTGCTCATGGTGGACGTTAAACCCCGAAACAAACAAACAAACAAAACAAGAAACATGACAATTTTCGGTTGAAATGAGTACGCCTTTGGAATCGTTTCTGACGCGAATAAAATTATTCAAAGTTATTCAAAGTCAATGAAACCAGTTAGGCCGCCCCGGTGGCGCAGTGGTCTAAGCGATGGCCTCTGATCATTCATCCGTAAGGGGTCCGGGTTCGAATCCCGGTGAGGCATGGATGTTGTGTTTCTCTTACGGCAGTGGTTCTCTCCCTTCCCTGGAACCAGTGACCCTAAATTAGGGACGGGTAACTGCTTATAGCCCATTGAGTTGCTCACAGTGGACATTAAACCACCAATCAAAAATAAAAAAAAAGCAGTTAGAAAAAAATCAATCTCATTTGTACAATCCACAATACATCCATAAATAGAAACAGTTATTTACTTCCACCAGCGCTTGAGAAGCATGTTATGAAAATTAACAAATGACGCACAAAAAGTTTTTCACAGCAGAAAGAAGGTATCAGAGACGAAGAGATTTTCAAATCGAACAGTTAAAATAAGAAATATAGAAGAAAACATGATATAACTCTCCGCCTCCTAGCGGAAGAATTTCGAATAATGGAAAAGGTTGAAAAGTAGGTGAAAAATATTTCTTGTTTTGTTTGATTGAGTGTTTAACGACCACCGTGAGCAACTCAATAGGCTATATGCAGTCACCCGTCTTTAATTTAGGTCCAATGACTCCAGGGAAGGGAGAGAGCCAGTGCCGTAAGACAATCCCAACATCCATGCCTCACCGGGATTCGAACCCGGACACATCTCGGACGCATGATCAAAAGCCATCGCTTAGACCACTGCGCCACCGGGGTGGCGAAAAACATTCGTCATGGGGAAAGCTATGCTAAGGAAAAATAACTTTTCAAATACGTCTCCCGGAAGCACAGATAGCGACAAATAGGTTTCAACATTTACACCCTGTAGCAGGAATTCTGTGCATTATTTAAAGAGGATAATGCTCCTATCAGCTGAGCAGCTGAAAAAAGAAGTACGCAAACAACATCTAGCGACAGAATAGTGAATTACGAAACTCCTCAAATACAAACCTAAAGTGTTCCACAAGGTAAATGACATTCGGTGTCGCAAGAATGTTCTAAATCGCATTTTTAAAGCAGAGCTATTAAGAAAAACAGATTTTGGCGCGCCAAGCGGCAAAATTGTACATTATTTTTGTAAGAAAATACAAACAAAATAGTTTTCATAGTAGTTTTTTTAAATGAAAAAGTAATTTTTATATTGAGTTTTTAGTCCCGCAGATATTGCTGTAAACAGGAACATGAACTTACGCCCTCTAGTGGCAAACTTGTGTGTTAAGAAAATTTTTAATTATATCAAAAACATTTCGCAGCGGAAATGCTCTCCAACAAAGAAACAATTTTTCTCAAATCGGACTCTTATATGCAGAGATATCGACAAAAATAATATATACATTACACCCTCTGGCTGGAAAATTATGCGATATTTTAAAAAGAAAACATTCTGAAAAGATTCTGAGGACAGTGGTGTGAGTTCACAAAATAATATTTTCAGTTGAGTTCCCAAAAGCTTAGATTTTTATTACAAATACATCAGAAGCAGAAATAAACTCTTACGTTCTCTGGTGGCCAAATTGTTGCTTACCAAAAATTCGAAATTATACGCTAAACATTTCTAATCGGGAGTTGTATCCGATGCAAGAAGAATTTTTCAAATCGGTGTTTTAGAAGCAGAGATATCGGGAAAAACGCAATTTACCTTTACGCCCCCAAGCGGAAAATTGATGCATTACTTGAAAAAGAGAATGTACCTAAAATAGTCTTCGATATAAATGGCATCGAAGGGGAAAAGAAAATTTTTCAATCGGATATTTAGAAGCATATGGTACATGGAACAAGATATATTTTGAATTCTGTATCATCAGTATTTACGCCCTATAGCGCTGAAGTTGTGCATCGGAAAAAAAAAACTGGAATGAAAGCATCATCCTCCTTCTCACATTTGAAGCTTCCCAATACAAAAAGAGTTTTTCAAATCGGACTAATAGTTGCAGAGATATGGTGTAACACCCTGAACTTCCATGCGTCAGAATACGGACTGATACATAGGAGTGCTGACTGTTGGAGCGTCGAGCGTGAAGCAACCACGTCTCGTGACTTGCAGGTGATGTCCAGCGTGCACTGGAGGGTTTGTGGACACATTCGTTTTGGATTTCGAGAGAGTGAGACGTGTAGCAGCTAGCCAAGATGAAGTACTCTAAGATTCTGTTATGAAGTGTAATAGTAATCGTACCATTTAATAGTATTAATAGTATTTATAAGAGTTAAATGTAAATAAATCACTTTGTTGTTAAACCGGCGAGCCTGTGATGTTACAACGGTTTCCACAGGCAGACTTACGGACAAAGTGATAACATAAGCGGGGTCTTTTTTTACAAAAGATGTGCTAAAAATGCTTATCGTATTGGATATTCCTTAGCTTTATGTACTTGTACACTGAAGAGCAATTGAATTAGAGACAGCTGGCGTTATGCAAATGTGGTGCTGTGGGCGGCCCTGGAAACGGAAACGACATGACGTATGCAGCGATCCGACAATATAAGGAGTGATGCGACGCGGGAGTCAATGAGAGTCCGACGCAGTATGGGTAAGACGAAGGATCTAAGCGCATTCGATCGTGGGCAAATTGTCGGGGCCCGACGAATGGGTCACTCCATCTCGGAAGTCGTGCAGGCACTGGGATTTTCACGAGCCACTGTGTCACGGCTGCACCGTATGTACATCGAATCCGGTAAAACCCTCCCTGCAAGGACCAACTGCCGTGGACAACAGCGTGTGGATGAGCGGGGTCATCGTCGACTAGCTCGCATTGTAACAGCGGACAGACAGGCCACAGTGCAAGAAATCACTCGACAATTTAACGCTGGTGCACAAAAACATGTAAGCAGCCACACCATCCAGAACCATCTCCTCGCTATGGGGTACAGAAGCCATCGTCCCACGAGGGTACCGCTGCTGACCGCTCATCACAGGGCGCAAAGATTAGCATGGGCGCGGAAACATCGCCACTGGAGCCTAGACATATGGAAAAATGTTGCCTGGACTGATGAGTCGAGATTCACATTGGTACATGCGGATGGCAGGATACGAGTACGGCCCAAACGACATGAAGCGATGAATCCCTCTTGCCAGCAGGGTACTCTTCAAGCTGGTGGGGGTAGTATTTGCGTCTGGGAATTGTTTACGTGGACTGAAATGGGACCCTTGGTACGTGGGACATCATCTCTCACAGGTCAACGTTACCGGGATATCCTGGACGACCATTTGCTCCCGTTTGTGCGTCTTCAATATCCCACTGGGGATCTCATCCTGCAACAAGACAATGCAGCTCCCAAATTGTATCCAAATGGTTGGATGAACACTCTACCGACGTGACCTCGCTTCCTTGGCCAGCTAGGTCACCTGACCTCAAGCCCATCGAGCACATCTGGGATGCCATCGAGAGAGATGTTTGAAGCTCTGACCCCCCCCCCCCCCATATCAAATCTTTGTGAACTGTGGGAGCTTGTTCAGGGGTCGTGGATCCGTATGGCTTCCCAACGCTTCCGGTGTCTTGTCGAGTCCATGCCGAGACGAATCGCCTCCGTCATCAGGGCGAAAGGTGGTGCTACACGTTACTAGACAGGTATCTCTAATTTAATTGCTCTTCAGTGTATATTCATCATGCATCTCTATATATACGTTTTGTACAATTAGGGTCAGGTTCAAGTCTCAGATGACGCATAGATGGTGCGTTTGATTTAAATCGCCGACTCAGTAACTTCCCTGGAAGAAGTACCCTTAAATTAGGGACGGGTGACTGCTCATAGGCTTTGGAGTTTCTCACAGTGGTCGTTAAACGGCGAAACAAAAAAGAGAAAAAGGAAGAAAAATTGCTCTTTGTATTTAATAAAAAACGGGGAGGGGGGGGGTACATAAAGCTAAGGAAAATTCACGATTTTTCTTAAATTTGGAAAACATTCTTGGGAATGGAGGAATTGTACATGAAGAACAAATACGCAAATAATTTGGGCCACTCCAGTGGCACAGTGGTCTAAGCCCTGGCTTCTGATCATCTGTTTGAGATGGGTTTGGGTTCAAGTACGGATGTTGTGTTTGTCTTACGACACTGGCTCTCTCTCTTCCCTGGAAGAGAGATAGAGAGCCAGTGTCGTACGGACGACTACTTATAGCTCACTGAGTTGCACGTGGTGGTCGTTAAACTTTCAAACAATAATAATAGTAATAATTTGGAGTACGAAAGCAGACATCGGTTGTTCTGAAGTCATTTGAAAGGTAAGAACTGTATAGGGTCATTTAGAAGGTACGACTTACACAGAGTCATTTGAGCCTACTCCAGAGTGCAAGGGACTAATTAATAGAGTCAGAAGGCCTACTCCAGAGTATAAGGCCTACTTTTACAGAGTCATAGGGCCTACTCCAGAGTGCAAGGGACTAGTTAATAGAGTCATAAGGCCTACTCCAGAGTGCAAGGGACTAGTTAATAGAGTCATAAGGCCAACTCCAGAGTATAATGCTTACTTATACAGAGTCATAAGGCCTACTCCAGAGTATAAGGCCTACTTATACAGAGTCATAAGGTCTACTCCAGAGTGCAAGGAACTAGTTAATAGAGTCATAAGGCCTACTCCAGAGTGCAAGGGACTAGTTAATGGAGTCATAAGGCCTACTTATACAGAGTCATAAGGCCTACTCCAGAGTGCAAGGGACTAGTTAATAGAGTCATAAGGCCTACTCCAGAGTGCAAGGGACTAGTTGATAGAGTCATAAGGCCTACTTATACAGAGTCATAAGGCCTACTCCAGAGTGCAAGGGACTAGTTAATAGAGTTGCAGTGGAGATGCCTAGAAAAAAAAATGAATGTGAAATTTGATGGTGGTGCAGCTATGACGTGAATGTATTTCTCGTGGAACGATCTAAAACAAATAATGCATCAATGACTCCTCCACATTTGTTCTGGAAAGAAGTTTTTGCATTGATGTTGTGAGAAATGTTCTGTGTATTACATTATGGAAATTTCACGGACTAGGACCTTATATACTGCAACACGATAACGTGACACCCAACACACATTTTAAATACTTAGTTTGAAGCAAAAATGGCTGGAATTTTGCAGTGACCATCGAAGTACTCAGATCTCAACTTTATCGAGCATCTTTGTTATGCACTGAAATGAAGGACTAGCACACGGCTGAATCGAACTATGTAGGGGTAGTCATCACGGTGGCTTCAAAAAAGTGGTGGAGCAAAGTATACTTCATCTATTGGAAATTAACTGAAAATGTTACCAGCAATATAGATATAATCAAAAATGGCGGATACGGTGAATACGTTTTTCAACAAGGGGAGATTTTGCTTTTTAACTGCAAGTGTTCTATGTCTTTTAGCAAAACATTTTCAGCAGGGGAACATGCTGCTCTTTCCCTTTCTTTTAAATTAAGCATTCTTTGTCATTACTAAAACCCTTGATATCGTGGTTTCATTAAAAACATATTTTTCTCAATGCGTAAACTACACACATTTCAACCACGCGACAACCTTATGCTTCTGCAGCTTACTTACATTCCACTTTGAACTTTTCTTACCGGAATCAAAGCACTCATTTGATTTACACGCGTCATGAATATGAAAAATATCTCGTCATGATATCCCGCTTTCGAGATCAAGAAAGATGGAGCGAGAAGAGAGAGAGAGAGAGAGAGTGAGAGAGAGGCGAAATGAATTCTTGGAATATTTCATCTGCGCGAAGGTGGGAAAAATAATCCCTGATGTTTTCAGTTTGGTAATATTTCCACCTGTCTGCTTTTTTGAAGGAAACGTCTCTGGAACGAGTTCAGCCCTCCCACTCTTCGCACAGCCATTTTCTTCACCGTCGCGCATGCGCAATGCAGTTAGGAGTTGCCTCGCTTCCGCTCTGCTGAGCAACTCGTAAAATGTTTTGCAAAAGGAGACTCGTCATGTGACGACAAGCAGTAACGGCGTTACGTGGAAACCAAGCTTCATTATTTCTCTGTTCTGCGTTTGTTAAACTTTTTCTTCAGGAAAAGCTCGGCGAACTCAGAACTGAATATTTTATTTTTCATTTTGAGGAGAACTCTATAGTCGCTGATTTTCATCTTTTACAATACGACACCGGCGTTCAAGTGAAATTCTATTGAGCCCTTACTCGGAACTAATATTTCTTGTTCTCAGAAAGACGTTTTCTGTTCGCCTTCACGTAATATTCATAAATAAATTACAATGGATAGGCGTTAGGGGAACTCTTATACTATATTTTAGGTGTAGAGAACAATGCTGCAGCACATATTTTATAACACTAACTCAAACAATTTTTAGTTACCCGGATATAGTTACATAAGTACCTCCTCTTTTAGTATTTTCGAAGTCAGGTTTTATCTTGGTACATCTGTGATATGTGATATAAAAATTCCCGCTATTCGAATATAAACAATCTCCTGTGGATACATACCTCTGCCGTATTTGAAATTTTTTTTTTCCGTTGGGATGCTTAAGCAACGTAAACGATTTGTGTACTGTAGATTCGGGTTAATTGGGCCGTTGTTTAATTGGGTCAGCCGTTTATTTGGGACAATTCTTAAAGAACATCCCAAATTAGCTCTTTGGGATAAAACTTCGCGATATTGGGGCAGCTGTCTAATTGTGTCAGAGTGTTCTAGTCCTGGCGTGCCAAAATTAATGGGAATACCCCGTATTTCGTTCTTTTTTTACGCTTTCCAACCGTAGGTTGAAGAAGCGTATATGTTCAGCTTTGCCCGTCCGTCCGTCTGTCCGCACGATAACTCGCGTAAAAATGGTTCGATTTCGATGAAATTTAGTATGTGGTAGGGGACCACCTGGGGACGAACCCTATTGAAAATGGGGGAAATGGGGTCAAAGGTCAGGAAATAGGAGCGGGTTCCATTCAATCGCCCTTATGCATCATAACTTACGTAAAAATGGTTCGATTTCGATGAAATTTTAGTATGTGGTAGGCAACTACGTGGGGACTAACCCTTTTGCAAATGGGCGAAAGGGGGTCAAAAGTCAGAACATAGGAGCGGAATCCATTCCATTGCGTTATGCGTCATAACGTGCGTAAAAAGTGTTCGATTTCGATGAAATTTTAGTATGTGCTAGGGGACCATCAGGGGACGAACTCTATTGAAAATGGGTGAAATGGAGTCAAATGTCAGGACATATGAGTGGGATCCATTCCATTGCCCTTATGCATCATAACCTAAGTAAAAAGGCTTCGATTACGACAAAACTTTATCACGTTGTTCCGGAAGTATACTGAACCTGTTCCGTTGAATATAATCGAGATGGAGTCAAAGGTCAGGGCACAGGAGCAAGATTTGTTCCACAGTCATTATCCTCATAATTTGACTAAAAATGGTTCTATTGCGACAAAACTTTTGTACGTTGTTCCGGAGGTATACTGAACCAATTCTGTTAAATATCATCGAAATGGGCTCAAAGGTTAGGGCACAGGAGCAAAATTTATTCCACAGCCATTAAGCTCATAACTTGAGTAATGATTTCTGGTATGTTGGAAAGCGAATCATCAAGGCATTTATTGATTTTACTAACTTGTTCTATCTTACAGTTAGGCGGCGTAAACGTACCTATCAATTTACCCCTCTGTATTTTATTATATATCACGCAACTTCTAAGAATACATCTTAAAGATTTCTTTTTCCGTTGGTTATGTGTTCTGTTCAGCGATGTCATTATGGGATTTGACTCTTCAATAAATAAATTACTTAAATATCTACTCTACATATTTAAGTAATTTATTGTTGAGTATTTCTTTGATCACAACATTTTTCGTGAAAAACGAGAATCTTACCTCGATATGGAGTGTCACAAACATACACGGAACGATGTTTCGCCAAAGTGAAACAGAGGCATTCCAAATGTGAAAGTATGTTTCATGGACATTACAACAATGAACGTTACAACAATAAAAAAAATATATACTTGTTGAGGCGGGGGATTCGACAATTAAAACAGGCAAACGCTCTTTCGACTGCACCACGAAAGTGGGACAAACGTTCAAACAAAGGAAATTATATTGCTTTTAGATTAGGTTTAATAAATAGATGCCAAAAACACCAAAAAATCCAACAGACAGTTCTCAAGATGCACTTCAGAAACTGTAAACAGCCGCCATCTTGGATGGGAGGATGACTTGGCAGAAAATCTTTAAACGGCGCTATGCCGGATGTCCTTCGAAGTCTCTCGTACGGCTGGCACGAACGCTTCGCCGAGGCCGCCGAACACCGCACCTTAGAGTTCTGCTCGGGTCAAGGCCGGCCGAGTCGGGCCTTTGCCCATTTCTGAGTTAGAAAAACGGGCCGGGCCTTCAATATTTAATGTAAAACAGACACCGGTCGAGCAGGGGTTTTTATTTCTATGAGCAAAACAATCACTGTACGGTGTCTTTCTCGTTTGGAAAACTCGCAACATACAGCAGCAGGGCAAGACTGAATAATTTCCGCTGATGGAAAAAGAAGTTTTACGACATTTTTTTTTTTTTTTTTTTTTTTTTTTTTTTTGATTGGAGGTTTAACGACCACCGTGAGCAACTCGATGGGCTATAAGCAGTCGCCCGTCCCTAATTTAGGGTCACTGGTTCCAGGGAAGGGAGAGAGCCAGTGCCGTAAGACAAACACAACATCCATGCCTAACCGGGATTCGAACCCGGACCCCTTACGGACGAATGATCAGAGGCCAGCGCCTTAGACCACTGAGCCACCGGGGCGGCAAGTTTTACGACATCCTCCCCTCCTACAAAACAATTGAAGTGGGTCAGCTCCCTTAGTTTTTCAATGTGAATGTGGTCCCTTCTCTCTCTCTAAGTTTCGCCCTCTTCTCATGCTTTAGTGCAGGCTATTTACTGCAGCATTTCTAAACCGAGCAACCCGCTCGCAGACGATCTTTTTTATTGTTCTGGTTGGCGGCGCTTTGTTCTGTAGATGTGTGAAAAGCTTTTAAGTTGTCCTAAATGGCACGGGAAAAATGGGCTGGGAGAAACTTACTTCTGTGTATAAATCTGTGCCGTATTTTCCCCATTTGTACCCTCAGGCAGCCGTTTTTAAAACTTCTGTGACACTGATTAGCTGGGAAAGGCTGTCGTTGTTTTCCCTTAGTATATGCTCAGTTCAGTGTTGCTGATAAATACTCTTCCATACTTATTATGGAGTTTAAGAAAGAGAAAGATTTTCGCGAAAAAATCGCTTCCGGAGAATATGTGCTTGTAAACAATGTAAAAGGGGGAAAACGATATTTGGAAATATTTTAAATTACTGTCCCGTTCTGAAACTAGTCGGCCGGTAAACGTTGTGCAGTGCACAAAATGCAAACACTGTTTGAGTTACGATAATACAAAGTCTGGAGCATCGCCTCTTAAGAGGCACAAATGTGCTCCCCACACACACACGAGAGACATATTGGGTTCCAGCGATATGATTTGCCAGTAGAGATAGGTGCAATTTATAAAGCCATAAAATCTTCTCCCAGTAGAACGATCGGACTCATAATTCTGGATATTTCGTACTTTTCGAATTACCTTCCCCCCCCCCCTTCTCCTTATCCCCAAGGATATTTCCGGGTCCGTTGGTAAGGAATCATAATTTGAAAACCCAGAAAATTTGAAAGGCATGGAAGTTGTACTTCTTTTCATGCAATATTTTTTAGTATACAAGCCCCCCTCCTCGGACGTCACGTGACTTATACAGAGTCTCAGAAATATTCTGAATTAACGTTTATTGTAATAGAATACGTGTAGCAATTAAGAAAACGAAAACTCTTCAGGTGCCGAATGACCGAGTGCACTAGGTGTCAAATTCGTGTTTTGGTAATTGTTGAAATTTTACGGGCCAGCGTCGGCCTTGGAAAACAGGAGAAATATACGGGCCAGCGCGGGCCTTGGAAAACAGGAGAAATATACGGGCCGGGCCTTGGACGTGCGGGCTTGGGATGGGCCGGGCTTTCCAAATTAAGGCCCGTGCAGACCTCTACCGCGCCCGTCGCTGACACATGCACCCCGATGGGCGGCCGGACGCGAGCTACATCGTAGATCGGTTGTCCGAAGGCAAACCGGCACTGCGCCAACAAAATGGGACAAACGTTCATACATTCAGACAAATGAAATTATATTGTTTTAGATAAATCAGCTCTCTCTCTCTCTCTCTGTCCAACTAAAAAAATGTCTCACCTCAATCGTTCTGCCATCCCGCGAAATAAAAAATTTGGCAGCTTACATTTTTTCTTAAAATTATAACTATGAGAGTATTTACGTCAGTTGTTAGTAAATTGCTTGTGAGGAAGCCCTTACTTTAAAAGGGGAAAATAAAATTGAGTAATACGGTATGCACTGTTGTCTATAATTTTTTCTTGAAAACAATACTACTCTATACCGTTGAAACGTGAGCAATCTGCGCTTGACCAGTCGGCGCCGTGAAAACGTTTGGCCATTTCTCGTTGTGCGCACCCACGGCCTAATTAGGGGCCACAGGATTTGGTTTTTGGCTTATCATCAGAGTTGGGTAAGAATTGAGCTCATAATGGTTGATAAACTCAAAAGAAAACAAGAAAGATCACACCGAATTTTCAGTTGTAATGAGCACGTCTTTTGAATCCTTACTGACGCAAATAAAATTTATCAAAGTTACTGATAGTCGACGAAATGGCTTAGAAAAAAATCAACCGGATTTCGACAATCGATAAAGCATCCAGAAATAAAAGTAGCTACTTACTTCCACCAGCCGCTGAAAAGTATGTTAGGAAAATTAAAATTCTACGTTTTCTTTAATTAACACATAGCAACCGAAAAATTGCTACCGGACACCGCTGTGAAATTGAAACCCAGATATCTCGATAACTAGCCGAGTGCGTTCGCTTTACGCTACGGTGGCCAACAATCCACGGCGCTATGTGTGTTTATCTGTCAGCATCTGACTTTACAAATCCGTAGGGATGGGTTCAGTAACTGAGACGTCTCCATCTGGTGGGGCTTAACGGCAAGGCTTGGCGTAAGGCGAACGCACTCGGCTAGTTAGCGAGAGATCTGGGGTTCAATCCGAGTGGTGTCGAAATGCAATTTTTCGGTTGCTGTGTGTTAATTAAAGAAAAACGTGGAAAGAGCGATGACTTGGTCTATTTGCATTGTCTCCACGTATTTGGAAGATTTTCACTATTACACTCTCCCAAACAATCACCCTGTCACGTAAGATGACAATATCAGAGTATAGGAAATAGAAATACGTGTTGAAAATAACATAGTGCAGACAGTTTTTAAGTGATTATGCTACAAAATGTTTACGTTTTTTCCACGATGACGGCCGTGTGAATGATTTACCCACTATCTATATAATTAAAGTTCACATTTCCTAGGACGCTAGGTGAAACTATTACTCGGAATGACTTCAAATTTCATATGAGGACTCCTGAGGCGATGGAATTTTGTTTGAATAAAAAACAAAAGTTAGTTCTGAAACTCACCTCCAGGGGGATAAGTTAAGCTGTAATCACGTGTAACAACGAGGAGCTGCAGATATACGCGCTTCTATCGGCCGAATATGCAAATTACAAGTTCCCGCAGTGTGCCAGGCTTGGGAAGAAGCTTCTGTAAGAGCAAGCATCTGTGGAATGCGTCATTTTACTGCAGTATAATGTTTTAAAGCGCAATGGCACTGTCACCGAAACATCGTGCACCTCCGGTAAAGTTGTTTTACCAAAGTAAAAGCTGCGCCTTTACAACAACGGCGAAAAATCTAAGCTTGTGGCTGCAAATCGTTTACGTAAAATGATCTAGAAGAGACAGGTTCTGTAGACGGAAACCAGTCGATTAACAGCCCATTGGAAATGTAACCGACACGTTAAAGGAAGACAGAATGTCAAATGTCGTTGGAAGTTGTAGCGCACGGCATATTGCTCTGTCTTTAGGCAAGCTCTCAAGCATAGTCCGCAAAGCTCTAAGAGGAATACTTCGCTGTTATCCTTACAAGATTTCTCAGGTTCAGAACTCGCCTCGCCCTGACCGGGAAGCATGAGAAGCATTCGCACAGCGGTTTCTTTCTCGGGTTGAACTTGGCAACGAATAACTCAGATTCAAAAGTCGAGTCCTCAGATTCAGGAAGACATAATGTCAGACTTAGATTAAGAAGCCGAGTTCTCAGATTCAGTTTCAGAAGCAGCATTCTCAGACTAGAACTCAGAAGCCCAGTTCTCAGACCGATACAGAGACAATTAAGACAGAGACATCAGAAAACGTATAGGCTAATTCCGACCTTTGAAAACACCTCCTCGACATTCAAAAATCTGCTACTGATCGGAAGCTGAAACAAAACATATTTTTTCGGACAAATTCAGTAAATTTAGATAAGGAGAATTTTCAGTGCAAGTGACAGTTGATTTTTACGTTCTGTCATATAACTTGCAGAGGTGCATTTTAATCTAAAGGTTAGAGGTTAAATGAATCCTTACAAGATTTCTCGTGTTCAGAACTTGCTTTCTCTTGATAGTGTATGACTCATCAAGAGTGGGGCACTCACTCTTTGACGGGCTATACTTTTCTTCCCCCTCCATATCTCGTTTAGTCACTGAAAAAATTGGAATTATATATTTTTGATAATCATCAACATCATTCCCTTTTGTCACTGGAAGATTGGAATGATGTTGCTGATAGATCAGCAACATCATTCTAATCTTTTCGGGACTCTCATTATCTTCGTGCTCTGGAGCAAACAGCCTCGCTTCTATATCTCATCGTTATGACCTCTACATTTGGAAAAACAATTATTTTGAAAAAGAAAGAAATATGTATAGAAAATATACTCTCATAATTGCATTACAATATTTGAAAAACTGCTGCCCCTCACAACAGCTAAAATTAAACGAATTTCGCAAAACAATAAATAAATTTCATTTTTCTCGTACGGATTTAATATCACTACGTAATGTGAATTTTCGTTCAATAATGTCGTAATTATGAAAATAAATTTAGTCATTAATTTTTAGCTCTTTTGTTTTTACTGATAAAAGACCCATTTCCAGGTTCAGGAAATGAAGAACCATTTTCTACTAATAAAGAAACATTTACAGGTTCGGGAAATTAAAAACCATTTCCAAGTTCATGTAATGAAGAACCATTTTCTACTGATAAATAACAATTTTCAGGTTCAGGAAATTAAGAATCATTTTCTACTGATAAAGAACCATTTCCAGGTTCAGGAAATGAAGAACTATTTTCTACTGATAAAGAACTATTTCCTGGTTCAGGAAATTAAGAACCATTTCCAGGTTTCAGAAAATTAAGAACCATTTCCAGGTTTCAGGAAATTAAGAACCATTTCCAGGTTCAGGAAATTAAGGACCATTTCCAGGTTCAGGAAATTAAGAACCATTTTCTACTGATAAAGAACCATTTTAGATTGATAAAGAACCATTTCCAGGTTCGGGAAATTAAGAACCATTTCCTACTAATAAAGAACCATTTCCAAGTTCAGGAAATTAAGAACCATTTCCAGGTTCAGAAAATTAAGAGCAATTTTCTACTGATAAAGAACCACTTCCAGATTCGGGAAACTAAGAACCATTTCCAGGTTCTGTGAAGTGATGGGAAGAGCATTCTTTAGTTGTTCTTCCGAGTATATAAATTCGGACCATATATACCTCGTGAGTCTCAGAAAATTCACATTGTGTTGTATTTTCTTTTTCGTTCGTTTAGGACACAGCACCACACACTTTTCACCCCCTCCATATCTCCCATTGTCTTGATCTCCTGATGTTCACATGCGAGCTCCACTCTATTGTTGCTTCTTCTACTGATGATAATGTATGTAGAAATTTGGCCATTTCCCTCTCGCTCACTTGGGTGCTCTTCTTTGTCTGCGTGCGTGCCTTATGTACTTTCCTGCTTGTCCGCGGAGATGCCGTTGCGTGCACTTCAATCAGTATTCTTTCCCCCCTCTCTGATTTTCTTTCGGGGCAGGTCTTGGCCTCCGCACTCCTCTGGATGTGTGTGGAGGTTTTTCCCACTGGTAATGCAATTCGAATATTTGGTAAATTTTTTCATGCATTGATTCACTGAAACACCGTACGTTTTCAAGCGCGGCGACTCTTATGGTAAAAAAAGGGCTGTTTTCTCGAACTACGGCGCTAACTCCGATTTTTGGTTTCTAAACAGTGTCAAACAGCAATTGAAAGTTCGGGTGTGATATCACTCTCAGAGCTCATAGCATAAATTTCCCCTATATTTGAAGCATACATTTTATCCCTGCAAGATTATTCAAAATGAGAGGAAGGCCCATCACCGCCATTTCTGTCTAGTGCCTTGCAGTTACCACTTTTCCTAGAAAAGTACACTGAGCAAAACTTTGAGTACACAGCGACATATATCAAAAACTAACCTATAGCCCGTCCTATAGGGCGGTTGCTTTTAAGCTTTAAATAAATATTAATATATAGGGGATGTTGTCCGTCCTATGACGGAGTGAAATTTTTAATTGAAGCAGATTGAAAACAAATCAAATAGACGCTGGATTTCCGTAAGGAAATATAGTAAAAACTTATATAGTAAGAACTAGAAATTATATCCTATTTATTTCAGTTTTTCAAAAGACCTCGCGATAAATAACATTCTGAGTAAAATATTTGTTGTTTAACAATTGTAGATTAAGGCGTTTAGATAGATCGATATTTTGCAAAATGTGTAATATAATCAGCACTAAACTCGAAAAGTTGCTTTCGCGTAGTTAATAACTTTCACTATACCTTAATAACTTTCACTTTGATTTTTCGCGTGAAATTACTTTTTCTCCATCACATTTGTTATTTCCCTTCACGGCTTGTTTTAGACTGTTCTATTCGACGATTAGTTTGAAACTCCAGACTGAAGCTTTTTCTACAAAATAATGCGACATTTGGTATTACAAATCGCAACTATCTAAATTCTCGACATTGTGCTATTTGGGCGACATCTGCTTTTGGAAGCAATTTTGCTCACTTTGACATCTCAAGATTTCAGTTTTTATTGTAGGTTACAGCATTTAGATAGATCGATATTTTGCAAAATGTATAATTTATAATGAGCACTAAAATCGGAAAGTTAATTAAATTAAAAAAGTAAAAAATAATTAAAACGTACAAATTAATATTCGAATTATGCTCAATAAAATTAGTATACAGGCGCAACTTGCAGTGATATAAAGATTTCAGTTCGAATTTTGTAGATCAGAATAAATAGAACTCGAGTCATTGATAATACAATGTTTTTAAATTAGCACGCGATCACCCTGACATCTAAAAGTGGTCGCGTGTTATTATACAGCAAGCAATCATTTTGACATCTCGAGATCACGCACGAATTGATCGATACATGATAGCGCAACAATGCAGAAGAAAACAAGAAAAGATCACACCGAATTTTCAGTTGTAATGAGCACGTCTTTTGAATCTTTACCAAAGCAAATAAAATTTATTAAAGTTACTGATAGCGTTCCAGACAGAGAGAGAGAGAGAGAGAGAGAGAGAGAGAGAGATCTGGGCATTTACATATTTCCACTCGCTCTGGGTCCAGTGTTTCTCTCGAGCTCGGCTGTTCGACACGCACAGATAGCATGGAAACTTCCTGAAGCCTTTCTGTTGACCAAGGAGGAAGTTGTCCATTTTTAGGTTCACACAAATGATCCAGTTGTGCTCGTGATATTTGAGTAAGTCAATGACCATTTTTATGTCATTATGTTCTCACAAATGCACTGAGTGACCAACTGGAACTGCTCCATAAACATTGCCATTGTGCAAGAGAACACAGTTGAGGCTGCGCTTTGAGCTGTCCAGAAATAACCGCCATTCTGTTGGACTATACGAGGTGACACCTAATTGCCTGAGAAGACCTGGTATATCGTGGTAGTAAACAAATTGCTTGTCTTCTGGAAAAAAGACCACGAAAATCTGGTCCCGCTTTCGGAAATAAGAAACTTTTGCAGACCGGTCAAGTAGTTTTTTTTTTTTGCAGCCTGCACGCTAATATCTCAGCTGCTTTCTTGGAGAGCCATAAATCACGCACTAAGTCACTCAATTCCAGTTGGCTAAACTGCTGAGGGGCTGATGACTATTTGGTATCAGATGAGGAGTCTTCGGATTCTGAAAACATTTCTTGAAGCTCGTTATCGCAACCCTCGTACTCTTCCTGATCATGTTCACTGCCCTCATCTAAGGCAAAACCATTTAAAACTGGAACCGGGAGTTCCTTAAAGTGCAGAGTAGGTCGAATTGCTGAGAGAATACTGGGATAGGAGATCTTATGCCGGTTTCTCTTGCCGACACCCTTCGTGTTGACCAGGCGAACATAGCTGTCAGTTATGTGGTCCTTGGGTTCTCGCCAAACCATTGGAACTCCAAAAGGCCGACAGTTTTGTTTTCTTTTTGTTCCATCACGAGGGTTGTGCAATTAGGTGTAAAAAAAGGTTTTCTACGTGACACGTAAATTACGCGTAAAAAACGCGTAAAATACGCAAAAACAAAACAAAACATGGCTTTGTGCTGTTAATTAACTTGCTATGTACGAATACCACAAAAAAAAAAAAAAAAAAAAAACGGAGATCCTTTAAAAACCAACAGACCCTTCGGTATTTTTATATGATCTTATTGGAACAGTGCAAACTGCCACGTCCACGTGATATACCACCAGGATACCACATATACATCAGTATCACGTCTTATTGTTTTTTCCCCCTAGCCTTCATATTATGGGGAAATTCTTTTCTTTATGATAATTAGTGTGGGGCCCACTTTAAAATATATTATGTTCAGCAAAGGAAGTCAGAAGCCACGCCTCGGTGTAATTTAAAGTGAAACGAGACGATCGGAACAATCAAAATGAGACGTTGCCTCGCGGCTCGCCTTTAATATCCATGCGCGTGCTGCCGGCTGTCTCTACAGTAATTCACTGCTAGGCAGACGCAGAAGTCCAACAGCGCCGGCCGCCGACAAAGCGTCGGCAACTTCTCGTTGACTCGGTAAAACTATAACTATGCGAACTACACACGTTTTCTGTTATTTAAATGCGAGAGGTTTTAGCGTTGGTTTCAGTTCAAAGCTGACAGCGTTCTTAATAAACACCGTTTTTTTCCATCCTCACTAGTCGCTAAAGGAGGCTCAACATTCTAATTGAGGAAGGACTCTTCCCACTATGAATCGCGGTGGTCGACCTCTTCATAATGTGTACGAGGAACTCAGATTTATTCCACTTAAAGTGGAACACAAGAACTGTGCCAAGTGTTGTGAATGTTGATTAACTGTCAAGAATACAGCAAGGGAGCGTCTAAAAGCCCACAGGAAGGTCTGCGCCAGGACTTCTGCTAAAGCTCCTGAACCGCTGCCACAGCCACCACCGGCGAGTTCCAGTTCAACCCTGCATCGATCGGACTCTGAAATGTCTATAGATATTGACGATCCTCTGGTTTCAGTTGCAAGCCCCAGCCCCAGTTCCTGCTCAACCGTATCCGTGGTGACGAGTGTACCTTCCTCATCTCATGAAGAGGAAGACAGTTTCTACCTTAAATCACCCATCACTGTAAGTTCTAAACCTTCCACGGTTAAACGACAGATAACCGATTTTTTGGACAGGATGAATGCCTCCACAAAGCAGGAAATAGATCTTGCTATTGCCAAGGTTTTCTATGGTTGCAACATCCCATTTAGTGTGGTATTTTAAACAGTTCTGTCAAAAAATGCGGCCTGCCTATAAACCACCAACAAGAAAGGCCCTTTCTGATAAACTTCTGGACGAAGTGTATGATTAAGTTACTAAGATAACCACCAGTGCTGCAGACACAGACTCCGTTTTCTCATAGACTGCTGGAAAACTGAATCGAACAACACGAAAAATGTTGTAACACTTCTTCACAATTCCCGTGGAAGTAGTGGAAAAGCTGAAAGTATTTTTCTTGATGCTTTCGACATGTCTGATTCGCCAGAAATTGGTGAAGCACTTTGTGATGTGGTCGGTGAATCAAAAAAGCTAGCTAAAGAACGATACAATGTGAATATTTATTGTACAGTTTCCGACAACGCGAGTAACATGGTTAAAATGGGTAAAAATCACGGCCTGTGGCATTCTGCCTCCAATGCCCATACTGGAAATCTTCTAGCTAAGGATCTTCTCTCGAAAAACATTGTATCTCATGTGAGCATGGTGTTGAAGTCCTTCAAGCACTCTGATCCAGAACATCAACTGACAGAAAATGGTGGCTCTAAAGTATGCTTCGCTGCAGACTCTCGCTGGTCTTCTCAGAGGGATGCCTGTTTGTCCTTGACTAACAATCTAAGTGCAATGAGGAAAGTTGCTGCCACTGATGAAGCTGAGAAATTGTCTTCTCAAATTAAGTCCTTCCTCTATAAGTCAGCTAATAAATATATGCCAGAAAAAAGAAGCAACTGCTGCAGAAGCAGTTGACTTGTGGATGTACTTACGTCTACCTGAGGACTAAAAGGACCTCATGCCACATGTAGAAAAAAGGAGAAACCAATCGCTAAATATATATACAGCCTTGCAGCCAATGTTCTCCATCCTGTGTACCAGGGGCAGAAAATGAGTGAGAAACATCATAAACAAGTAGAGGAGTTCATTTTAGAGAACCACGATTCCTCGGAGATAACCAGT
Source organism: Macrothele yani (assembly GCA_039090855.1). Lineage (NCBI taxonomy): Eukaryota > Metazoa > Arthropoda > Arachnida > Araneae > Macrothelidae > Macrothele > Macrothele yani. The sequence goes on from CM076997.1 coordinate 128,847,603, forward strand.
TTTCAACAGTATCAAGAAAAATCTGGAAAGTTTGGAGCGCTTATGAAAAACGGTGTTAAATCACCACGGACATTCTGGTACTTCGCCAGTCGGCACCGTAAGGAGTTGTCAGCAGTTGCTTTGAAGTTAATAAACATCCCAGTTTCTTCAGTCCAACTTGAAAGACTTTTTGTCTAATTGGTCTTTTGTCCATAATACAACAAGAAACCGGCTCAGCTTCGAACGTTCGAATATATTATACTCTTATGTTACAAGATCATAACAGTGAGGATTATTAGTGTGATTAAGGGTGTGTGAGAACTGAGAGTGACAATTATAAATATTTAGAGAGTTACATTTAAAACAAGTAGTTTAATGTTTTGTCAAATCTACAGTTTTTTCTTTAAGGGTATAAGTATAGCACAATCAATATGAAAAACGTTTAGAGTTTTAAAAGGGTAAAATTATAATTTTGAAGTGTACACCTGGATAACATGTCAAACACAAATATTATTAAATGAAAATGTACAATATTTTGCATTATAGACACGCCATAGACATTCATGTCAAAATATTGTCTTTGGTGAATAAACTGAACATAAAATTGTTTATTTTATAGAATTACATAAATATGAAAATACACTCGACGAATTTGAAGCTGTTAATAAAATCTTGAATTCTATTCAATATACATTGTGATTTTTATCGATGCTAGTGCAAGATGTAGACTATTTTCTCCATTTTTAATATACAAGAAAGAACAGATCCATTATAATTTCTAAAAAGAAATCTGTTAATAGGTGGCTGAGCTGTATGGACAATTTTAAGAGAATAATGATTTCGTAGTGAAATGTACAAGATTATTAATTTTAAAATGTAATATAATTGAAGTGGTTTTTATATTATATTATATATACACACACATAGAAGAAAATGAGTTTTTTACGTCTGCGTAAAAAACTGGTTTTCTACGCCAAGTAAATTACTTGTATATTACGCGTAATTTACGTAAAATACGTAACGAGTAAATTACTTTGCCAACCCTGTCCGTCACGAAGCCTTTTTTTACAATTACGGCACACGATATGGGGGGCCCATTTCTTGTTTTCGTCGCCAAGGGGAACTTCAAAATAGGCTTTATAGGCACAAACGAAGTTATACTGCGCCTTTGACGGAGAAGTGTGTAATAGCTACATACGTAACAGAATGCATCAGGATTATTTACACATTTACGTCTACTTGAAGAAGCCGTGATCAGAACTGAAACAAAGAAAAAAAGGTGTTATTTTTGTGTAAATCAGATAAATTTCTCGAATCCAAAATTAACAATAAAGATAAAGAATATTGATGTTTGTAAAGAAATTAGTCTAATTAGTCTAAGGTTAGGGTAGATGTAAGCCTAGTTCTCAAGCTATCCCTAGTGTAAATAGCAATGGGTGTCCTTTTTTGGCGAAAATCACAAGTTTCAAATTGCACGAAAACTAGAGCATGCAGAGGAAAACAGATTTAAGATTTGGAATAAGCGTTGAAAAAAATACTTAGAATCATTAATACAGACATTTGACGTGGACCAGGAACATCAAACAGAGGTCATCGCTCTTTCCACGTTTATAAGTGAGTCACGGAAAAATTCTTATTGGCCGCCACCAAGAATCGAACTCAGAGTCTTCTAGTCACGCGCCGGATATGCTTCCACTGCACCACAGCGGCCTCGAATTCCTCCAGACTCACACGCACTAACTGCCAAGCCAATTTAGCAGGCTGCTTCTGGAGCCCTGCACAATGCTGGGGATTCACCAAAGATGGTAAGCAACAACTGAACAAATAATTAGAAGGCGAATGAATAATTTATACAGACATTTGACGTGGGCCAGGAACATCAAACAGAGGTCATCGCTTTTTCCACGTTTGTAAGTGAGTCATGGAAAAATTCTCATTCCCAAATTGGCTTGGCAGTTAGTGTGTGTGAGTCTGAAGGAATTCGAGGCCACTGTGGTGCAGTGAAAATATATCCGGCGCGTAACTGGAAGGCCCTCGGTTCGATTCCCGGTGGCGGCCAATTAGCATTTTTCTGTGACTCACTTATAAATGTGGAAACAGCGATGATCTCTGTTTGATACATAGAACCAGTTGAAAAATCTCATGCAACAGAAAATAAGAAAAATAATTGTTCCACAGTTTAATCTACTACTAATCTCTGGGGTGCCGCTTATGAACTGAAACATCCCAAATGTCAGTCATTTTTTAGACTGATCAAGATTCATAATTACTATTGAAATTACAGAGAAATTTGAGACGAATTTTATTTTTGCTTCAACTGAAAACGTATTAACAAACTGCAAAAGAGCGCTGTGAAAATATACGAGCTCAACGCAGAACGAAAATATGAAAATGTATTGTTAAAGTCACTTTTGTTTTCACGCAGATCAAATATCTTTCTTGAATACCATAACAGATGCAACAACAATTTATAGATTCTTAGTTTTTCCGCTGAAAAAAGTTAAAAAGCAAAAGAACTCTCTTGAACGGCAGTTCTATATAAACTGAATGGAAAAATTAATTATTTTATATATCTACCTGATAACGTGCTGCTCCACCTTCTGCCCTCACAACAGCATACAGACGTCTTGATAATGACTCAATGAAGTGGTATTACCACCCATGACGCAAGGATCGTATGTCGTAGAGCTTCGACAGTTGCCAGTGGGGGTTGGCAGGTTCGAACAGATCTTCCCAATTCGTCACACAATTCTCAATTGTGTTGAGATCCGGTGATCGAGGGTGGCCATTCGACTGTTGTCACGGTGGCACCAACTTTCGAAGTCCGTTCGATCGCTCTTTTCGTCGTCACCCTAAAAGAACTTTTGCAGCAAGACACTTTAAATGCACTTAAACTGGACCTTGAGGTTGTAAACACAGCTATTACAACCAAAAAGTGGTGGATACCTCTTCGAATTGCGATGTACGCAGCTGCACCAAAAGTCACATCTCTGAGCGTGGTACTCACATTATTCTGTCCAACCCCTGTAGGTAATATCAGTCGACGTATGTATGTTTCCCAAGCGACGACGGATTGATTCTGCCGTTATCAGTTTCGCAACAGCGTGCGATTCATTGTAACGATGCGGGACAGTCTGCACTCGCCTCAAGTGTCAATTACACGTTTGCGGTCACATTTCCCCCATTGGTTGGACGTTTTGCCGTATTTCACGTAGTTCTGATATACACGTGCGACGGTCTGAATGAGAAATCCCAATAGTTCAACAGTTGCGGTTATTGAACAACCGGCCTTCATCGCAGCTACTATCTTCCCACTGTGAAACCCACCTGCGCCGCTGTCTTTACCCACGATTTCTTTTCCGTAACTAGTTTCCAATGCGTAGTGTCCTGCTTTATTTATAGGCATTGCCAATTTCAGCGTCCTACGTGAGTGGGAGTGAAGCTTCTGCTTTTGGATATTGTTATTTGGGTGTATACAATAATTTATGAATTCAGTGTACATCCTGAATTGAAGAGTGGTATTGAATTACAACCTCAGTCGTCTGATGCTTCAAAAAAGTACCCCCCCTCTCACCAAGTTCAAATGGTAAGCTTTTCTGGTGACAAATCTTTGGAAAATTTCTACATCACGGAATATGACGGATTGTACTTATGACGTACCACAAGTCAAGACGGGAAAGTTGCAGCGACAAATTCCGTCGGTGCAGCTTAATTGGAAAGCATTCAGCTCCGGAGCAGAAGGATCTTCGTCACCGGAAAATTTGTGCTTCGCTATACTGGTACCTGATTGTGGAAACGGATCTACTGCGCGTTGGGTTCTTCGAAAACTGTGTGATGTTATTTCCACACATCATTTGGACAGAGACGTAATTTCATGCTTCTGCGCCCGGGGCGAACCACAAAATATTGCGCCCCTCCTTTAATTTTTCTTTATCTCTTTCTCTCCCTCTCTCTCTGTCTCTTTTTATCCCTGTTTCTGCCTCTCTCTCTCTCTCTCTCTCTCTCTCTCTCTCTCTCTCTCTCCCTGTCTCTCTGTCTCTCTTTCTCTCCCTCCCTCTCTTTCTCTCTTCCTTTCATCTTCTCTCTCTTTCTCTGTCTCACTCTCTTTCTTTCACTTTCGCTCTCTGTCTCACTTTCTTTCTCCCACTTTCTCTCTGTCTGTCTTTTTTCTCTGTTTCTCTCTGTCTCTCTATCTATCTCCCTCTCTTTCTTTCTCTCTTTCTCTCTCTCACTCTCTCTGTCTGTCTTTTTCTTTCTCTTTATCTCTGTTTCTTTCTTTCTTTCTCTCTCTGTTTCACTCCCTCTTTTTTATATTTCTCTCTTTCTATCCCTTTCTCTCTCTCCCCCTCTTTCTCTCACGCACTCTCTTTCTCTCTCTCACTCTTTCTCTCTTTCTCTGTCTCTCTCTCTCTCTCACACACACACACTACTCGACAAAACAAAATTAATGTCACACCCTTATGTAATATGTTATCCCTATGCGGGAGGCACGCTCAAGCTGCAACTGTTTGTATAACTTTTCATAACTAGTTCGGACCTTCGGTACATCAACCGAGCGAATGCAGTAGTGGCTCGCAGTCGTAGCAAGGATCGGATAGCTCCCAGAAAATCATCAACAATGTTAACGACATCTTTATCTTGCAACATATATAAAAACACGCCTTCATTTCTGAACGTGAGCAATCTACATCCCCTGAATACTTTAAGAAAGAAATGTGAATTTTAAGCTGCTAAGGCTATTGGCGAAACGTATAAGCAAATTATGTAAATAGACAAACGGCAAAATATGGCGCAAAACACTGTGCCAAAACTTGATGGAAAAGCTTCAATTCCAGTTTTAATCAGATTGTAGCCAGTTACTTTTGCGCCCTCTCTTGAGCTACACCTGGCGCACTCGCCCCTCCTGCACCTCCCTAGTTACGCCTCTGCATCTGAAATTAATGTAAATTCCTTCTTCGCTTCGAAAAAATGTGTGCTGCTTCTTCTCCACATCGTATGGAGTTAGTTAGAATTCCTTCTTCTACAGAGAGTTACTTTCAAGCACGGTTTGCGTCTGACCCGATGCCTGAAATTGCATGCCCCCTTCCCATCCTCAAGAGAGAATATACGTGACGTACTACAGAAGTGAAGCACATGTCAAGATGGCAAATTTGCAGCGATAAATTCCGTCGGTATAGCTTAATTGGGAAAGCATTCGTCTTCGGAGCAGAACGGTTCGATCCCCATCAGCAGTGCATTTGTGTTCCTCTATATACTTCTTACAGGTTTCAGTCACATTCATAAAGTTACTAGCAATAACTGAAGTGCGCTGACGTTACAATGAATGAAACCAAGTGATTAAACTCAAACTGGGAGAGCAAGAAAATTAAAAGATTAGATTGAACATGAAAGAAATACGGGATTACGCCATATAATACAAATTTTGAAGATGACAATCCGATTTTTGGCGTAAATGTGACAAGGATGGTAAGTCAGATAATATCCGAAAACTTGAAAATGTTCATCGTCCTGGAGCGGGACTCGAACCCGCGTCTCCCAGAAAAGGCCTAGGTATGCTAACCACTACACCACCCAGAACGACCAGGTTTCAAGTTTCCGATCAATTTGAATTTAACCATCACAGGATTCGCTAGTCGAAGCAACCGGCATTCATGTTTAACGAATCTGGAGGTTAAGAATCCTATACCGTGATTGCCCGGAGAAGCAGGAGACGCGGTTCGAGTCCCGCTCCAGGACGATGAAAATTTTCAAGTTTTCGGATATTATCTGACTTACCATCCTTGTCACATTTACGCCAAAAATCGGATTGTCATCTTCAAAATTTGGATTAGATTGAATATAGAAGTATCCAAAACCAATATTCAAGAAATATGCTTAGAGAATAATAAACGTATTGCACGCAATCCAAGAAATGAATGTGCGTTTTTCTTGAAAAAATATTGGAACATCATACAAATACGCATCAAATAAATCAATAAAACTTTCTGATGATGACAAAATTCTTCTGGAATCTCTAATAGAAGGACCTGAGCTATTAAATAAGAACGCTACTGACTGAAGTTACTTCACAGGCACGAAATTAGGGAGATATCGGAGAAAATGCTCAATCTTTAGCTTCATTGGAATTGAAATTAGGGCACTTCTTGCATGCATATCTTATTGTTTTAAAATACATGGACAGATGTTTCATGCGATGGTGTAATTGCACAAAAAAGTGACATGCAAGCCAACATATGTACAGTTGTTTCTCGTATTTTAAGTTACGACTTCTGTTAAAAAACAAAAAGAAATGTTTAGTTGTGGCTTCATTTAAAAAGCAAAGACGTTTTCCTTACGACTTTTCTCAAAAAAGAAAGGAGCAAAACCAATTCCGACTCTGTGTGCTCATGTAATTACTACTTTTAAATTCCAGCCATGTATATGATACACACTGTATAGTGCATTTATGAAACTCATTATTTTTTCTAAAGGTAATACGCATTATGTCTTTCATTTTTCGTTTGTGCAATGGCCGTTCCATAAATATGCAGAGTAATTTGTTTTGAGTTGCCAATAGCGCGAAAGGAAAAAATAAACACGCAGACGACTAACTGAATTAAGGAATTATCGATGGTAACAGTTATTAGCCGTGGCAGACGACTCTGGTTTTGTTATTGCGCAGTTGTTTAAGGTACGTCTGCCTTTCTCCATACAGCTATGGAGGTGAATGATTCAGAGTTAAGAAGTGAAATACGTTGTGCGATGAAATTTTGCCATCGTTTGGATAAAACGGCTCCAAAAACAGTTGATTTAATGAAAAAAAAAGCTTACAAAGATAAATATTTGGGTGAGTCAACTACTTTTAGATGGCACAATGATTTCAATAAAGGGCGTTTGTCAACAGAACTCGCTCCGAGGCCTAGTCGACCTGAAAGTGTTGTTACGGAGCGTATTGTAAACACGATCCTGCAAGAAGATCGACGAATGATGTGTGAAGACATAGCGACGTCAACTAATATTTCAAAAACTTCGGTACTCCGCATTCTACGAGATAAATTACTGCTGCATCGCGTGTCTTCCAGATGGGTACCTCATCACCTGACGAGAGAACAAGTGTTAGCCAGAGTTCAGGTGTGTCAGGAGATCCAAACTTTCTAAACACGGTAATAACTACCGATGAAACACGGGCCCGCTATTTCGACCCCCTCACGAAGTGCGCAACGAGTGTCTGGAAACACACTGGCTCGCTTCCTCCGAAAAAGTCTCCCAAACCAAATCAGCTGGGAAGGATATGATGATAATTTTCTTTGATCATAAAGGTGTAGTCTACCATCATGCCGTTCCTCCACAAATTATTGTCAATGCTGAGCATTACATTTCAGTCTTGAAGCGTTTGCGACGATACAAATCGATTAAGCGACCGGAACTGGTGTGCAAGTGGACCCTACTCCATGATAACGCCCGCCCACATGTAGCTGCTGTTGTTCAACAGTTTAAATGCAGTATTGAAATCATGCGCCAGCATGCCTATAGTCCTGACTTCTCCCCGTGCGTTTTCTTGTTGTTTCCAACAGTGAAGGAGAAGTTCCGTGGCGCAACATTCAACACAGATATTGACGCTATTCAAGCTGTACAGGGGTCTCTACAGCAGCTTCCACAAAATGACTTCGCCACATGCTTTGAAAAGTGGACTGAACTATTAGACCGTTGCATATCATCCGAGGGAAGATACACCATATTGACAAAAGTCACCGGACATCCCTTCAAAAGCAAACGAACGGATCCGCTGCGTCGTTAAGATGCGCGGTACAGCTGCAAACGGTATAAAAACAAGCCTGCAGCTGACCGCAATCATATCGCATTGTGAGGTTGAGTAAAAAATGTCGCGGCGGGAGAGAACTGACTTTGAGAAAGGAAAGATTGTTGGGTGTTATATTAGTCGGTTGTCCATAAGAGAAACCGAGAGGCGTTTAAACATACCCAAGTCAACTGTTCTGGATGTACTCAATAAGTGGAAGACACATGGCATGCCTGAAGCAGCAAAACGTACTTGCAGACCAAAGAAAATCAGTGATAGAGGACGTGGAAGCCTCAGGGGAGTCGTTACAGCTAATCGACGGAGTACTGCACCAGACCTCAGTGTGCAGGTGAGTAAAAATGTTGGAACCTCTGTATATACACGTACCATTCGCAGATAACTTCATTCCATGAGTTACCGTGGTCGTGCGGCTGCTCATAAGCCTTTAATCTCCACTGGCAATGCTACTCGTCGTTTAGCATATTGTAAAGAACATTTATCGTGTACCGTAGGTCAATGAAAACGGGTCCTATGTACATATACACAATCCATCAGTCTGATGGCAGTGCGTGGGTATGACGGCAGCCGGGGGAACGCTATTTACCACAGTGTACTATTACTACGGTCAAATTTGGAGCTGACAGTGTACTGTTCGTACTTGTCAAATTTGGAGCTGATAGCTGATTTTCGTGGTATGGTCCCAGCCCATTGGTTTTCGTGGACAAACCTGTTAACCAACACGCCTACCTCCATATTCTGTACAATTATGCCCTACCAACTCTATGACAATACTATGGAACCGAGCCTTGTTGACACCACCAGGATAACGCACCGAGTCATAAAGCAAGGACTGTTACTGCGTGGTTTGACGATAATTCTGTATCGTATATGGACTGGCCAGCACAGAGGCCTGACCTTAATCCCATAGAACAGCTATGGGATGAATTAGAGCGCCGCATAAGAAGTTTGGAACCAAGGCCTACTACTAAGCAACAGTTAGCGGCAGCATTATGTACTGAATGGAAGCGCATACCTATCGCTGTGTTCCAAAACCTTGTCGAAAGCATGACTCGAAGGGTCAGTGCATGCATTAAGGCCAAAGGTGGACCGACATCGTACTAATGTATGTCAATAAATGCTATATTGTGTTTTTCTTCTAGGTGTCAGGTGGTTTTTGTCAATATAGTGTAAAATACTTTCAGAAAGAATAACATATATTTTGCTGTACCTGTTTCTTCATTTTGTGTGATAAGGAACTCTGGTTATAATACGATAAATTTTCTAAAAATGTCGTTTATTCATGGCAGTATTTCCTTTGCCTATTCACGGGCCACAGGTTAGTGTACGTGTGTTACCTTTAATTAACTTTTTATGACAAAAATTGTGATGATCCGTTTTAATGGTGTCAGCAAACATTTTGAGTATATGGTTACCTGTCGTAGCTTACTTTTCATCCTTTAAACAGCTGGAACGAATTAACATTAACTCGTGGTTGGCAAAATGAGATGAAATCAACTGGATTGCATTCTCTGTCTTAGAAAGGGGCTGAACGTGGCTGGAAGGAATGAACCTGCATATCAGAAACTTACTTACCATTAGCTTTGTTTCTCAAAGTTGCCATTTAGAAGGTGATTGACGCTAATTCTTTCTGAATGATAACCAGTTAAAAGGGTTATAACAATGATGACGAACCTAAGAAAGGAGAGAGAAGATGTTTGAGTTACTGGTTTCTACCAAGTGGCATGATGTCCGTGTCAGGTAGACTAGTCGTTCCCCATCTGCTTAGGGCATGGAGCAGAGAATTAAAGACTAGCAGAGAGCCCTTATAACTAATTGCAGATTTGTTGTTGATACTTCTGAGACGGGAAGTGGAAAGGAATTCTTTTGCCGTAGCTTTCGTAACACCCGTCTGCTATGTAAACATTACTGTTTGGGAAACGCAGAAAAGTTTGGGTACCATTTAATTCAGGTACATCGGCTGCTTAAAGGGTTAAGTGAGAGAATGTTTTACTTCTTCTTGTTTTTGCGTATGTGCAAAATGTTTTTTTCCTGATTGGAGGTTTAACGACTACCGTGAGCAACTCATTGGGCTATAAGCAGTTGCCCATCCTAATTTAAGGTCACTGGTTCCAGGGAAAGGAGAGAGCCAGTGCCGAAAGACAAACACAACATTCCATGCTTCACCGAAATTCCAACCCGGACCCCTTACGGACGAATGATCAGAGGCCATTGCTTAGACCACTGCGCCACTGAGGCGGCGCAAAATGTTTGCGATGGAGGAAAGAGGTTTCTCCATTTCCTTCATGATAACTGAATTTACCAATAGGTCTCGGAGGACAAGATGAACACCTGAGAAGTTGGTTTAGACTTCTAAGTGTTTGGAGAAAAAGGCATCGAGCTCTAAAGAGCTAAATACTTTATCCCTATCACCTAGACATAGATAGTTTGTGTATCAGACATATAATCAAACCTGCAACTCTAAAGCGATTGAGAAATCACCTTTCGGAAGCCTTTTTTTTTTCGTTTTAGATTTGAAACAGTTTCTTCTTTTGCATCGTCCAGATGTGAATCCTGTTATCCATATTTCTCACTGCTCTGAACTTCCTTAAGTCAAGTCAAGTGCGTGAAACCGCTACTAACCGTGGCTGTAAAAGGGAGTTGTGCTGCGAACTGGAATTCTCAAGTGCTTCCTCTCTGTACTGTTCCGTGATGTTGGGCGGAATGAAGAGTGCCATGAATGAGATGAAGTGAAGTAAATTATAATGTATATAAGATGTGGACACTTTCTACAGGATGGATTGAGAAGAGTACAACATATTTTTTCGTCATAAAGTGAGATCCAACTACTGGCTATTGTGTTCAATGTACAAACATTTTAACTCCATGTTCTACAGTTTCTTATTGGTATTAAAGTGTAGCATATATTATTGAAATATATGTGTTGAGTGTTGATACTGGAGCTCAGGTATGTTATTTTTCGAAATCTTGATGATTGACACTATATCGCAAATTACAAAATAGATTCATATGCATGTTTATACTTCTTTTGGAACTTGGTATTCACTGGCCTGTTGCGTGTGAGGCGAATTAAAGCAAAGCTATCTGTTCTTTTTTTAATTTTTCAATCAAAGATTCTTTGAAATCCTGTGCAGACGTCTCTTGGAAGGTGAGAAGTAAAATGCTTTTTTTTTTTTTTTAGCAACGCGCTTCTCCCAAATACCTAGAGTGTGCATGCATTGAACATACTACGTATCAAAGGGACAACTCTGAAACGATTTGGAAATTACATTTCTACGGGGACTCCAGTTTTTTTAGCTTCGTACTAGCTTTAAGACTCCTGCGTCGCGTCGTCAAGATGTGATTCCTGAGTAGAGATCTCCAGGCTTGGAAGAGGTAAACTGTTCTCTCTTAGCAAAGCGTTTTCTCCGTCACCTAGACCTAGAGTGTCAGTGTATTGAACATGCGATCAAAGCAGCAACTCTGAAGCGATCGAGAGATTACAATTTTTACCGGGAGTCAATCTTGTGCAGCTTTGTACCAGTTTTTCTTCTCTTGCGTCGTCTAGATGTGTTTGCTCTGTAGACGTCTTCTGGCTTATAAGAAGTAAACTGCTTTCTCTTCACAAAGCTGTGGAAAGAAAACTACAGATAAAGAGTGCGTAGTTTTCTCTTTTTTACGTTTTGTAAGCATTGGATATCATTCATTTTATTTTCTGTGCGCCTTTCAAGCATTTTGCTTTGTTGTTGTTTACGCAGCATAAATAGGAAGTAGTGATCAATCAGACAAACATTCGACAGTTTGTCAAGTATGAAATTTTACTGAGTACCTTTTTTCATCCTTAACCGAGTCTGTTGTCCGGCACTTCAGGTTGTTGACTTTGGTTGGTGATTTATTCACCCACAAATTGCCTATTTATTGAGAAATGGTAAATGGAAATTAATCAGCAGGTTTGAAAGTTTTCCATCAGATTTCAAACTGCAACACGTAAAATAGAGGAATATGATTTGTGGTTTCATGCCTTTCACTTTTCAAAAATATGAGGTTGCAAGACAAGAAATGACATCAGTTTCCTTCGTTAGGGTTTGCTGAAAAAAAGAAGAAATTTATAAATCTACGTACTCTTTAAGTTTAAGCACATTCTATTTAGCAAAACTGTCTGAGATAACTTTGTAAGACATCCACGGAATTAGAGGTGTTCCAAGAGGTAAGTCATTTTTAGAGATTGAGACACATGGCCTAAGATTATTCACCGAGCGATGAAAAGCAACAGAGATCGCGCTTCAATTTTGCCCCTTTCTCAGGACCAGATTAAGGGCAGATCTAGAATGACTGTAACCTAGGGACTCACCATTACCAAGGGCCCAGGAAGGCATTCCGCTACACCGCAGATAATACACAGCTTATATTTTTATATAGAGATGACGTAAAATAGTTTTAGGCTTGTCCGGCATGATCTCTACTCCAGTGGCGTACCAGAAACACTCGAGGAATCCCGCGAAAAAAATTTTGAGGCCCTTTTGCGAAATTTTATCAGCTTTCAATTACTGAACATTTTCAACTTCCACATTATTTGCTAGACTTAACGGGCGTTTTAATAAACCAAATTATTTGGAACCTGCAAGTATTTTTCATAAAACCAAAATTAATACTTTATTGCGTGAAATACAAATGTGCACTTCGTAATTAAAATGTTTTCCCTACTTTCATACTGATACAAAGTACTTACACCAAAGTTAATCTTATCATGGAAATTTCATTCTTTTAGAGAATTATATAAAAGGTCAGCCTTTTATAAATGCCTCATGATCACACACACACACACACACACACACACACACACACACACATACACACACACAAAATACACTGTCACAACTGCAGTGTTTAATGACCTTTTCCGGTTTATACGAAACTACAAAACATAAGTAAGCAAATATATACGTAATAATTAAGAATTGTGGCAGGAGCGATATTTATTTAACAGCCATTATCCTCAAAACACGTAAAACTACTTAAATTTTTTTCTCTTGAATATAAAAAAACGCATTTAATTTATTATCACAATGTTTTACAAAGAATACGTTTTTTTCTTGACGCTCTCATAAAAAAGATGACTGCGCCAAGTTATGAGGATAATGGCTGTTAAATAAATATCGCTCCTGACATTTGACCCCATTTCGATGATATTCAACAGAACCAGTTTAGTATACCTCCGAAATAACATGATAAAGTTTTGTCACAATCGAAGCGTTTTTACATAAGTTATGACGCATAAGTGCGATGGAATGGATCCCGCTCCTATGTCCTGACCTTTCACCCCATTTCGCCCATTTGCAATAAGGTTCGTCACCAGGTTGTCCCCCTATCACATACTAAAATTTCATCGAAATCGAACCATTTTTTCGCGAGTTATCGTGCGGACGGACGGACAGACGGAGAAAGCTGGAGCATATACCCTTCTTCAACCTACGGTTGGAAAGCGTAAAAAAAGGGCAGACGTTTACGGTTTGACGTTTTAGTTCCATGTCAGTCCACTGGCGCGCTGTTCTATTGAGATCTTCGAGGCCAAATTTTGCCCTGATTCTCTATGAAAGTTTTACCTCTGAGTCTCCTGCTCTGTGTTCTGGGCCTCCCTCTGTATCTTGCATTAATTCTACATCACTACATCGGTACGCCACATGCAACCCTTACTTGCTGCTTGGGACTCTCAGTTTACGAATTCCACATTCCAAGCACTAAGAAGATGACGCCTCTTTTGTGGCTTTGTCACAAAAATGACTGTATGTTTCCTCCTCCTTTCTTCTCACATAAAATGACGTCCCATTGTTCACTTCCGGAGTCTTTTCCATTTTTTTCTTTCGGAATTCAACATTTAATAAAACATCCTACAATACTGGCATTTTATTTTTGTTGTTGTTATTGTCATCCCAGATTTTTTTTATTTTTATTTATTGGGGATTTAACGGCCATCTTGAGCAATTAGTGACGGGCAGTCGCCCGTCACTAATTTAGGGTCGCTAGTTCGAGAGAAGGTTGGGAGCCAGTAGAGTGAGACAAACACAACATCCAGTCCTCACATGATTCGAACCCGGGTCCATCTCGGATGAATGGTCATAAGCCAGCGCTAAGACCATTGCGTCACCGGGACGGCATCCCAGAATTCCACATCATCACAGCAATCACGTCTGCGTGGCTGAAAATACCTGTAGAACAACATCAGCAGCTCCTTAAAACCGTGCCACATCGAATCAAGGCTGTTTTGATGTCCGAGGGCACGCTATTATGGAAGTAGTCCCAATTAATTGCTACTTCAGTGTATAACATTTTTGGGAATTTTTTCTGAATTTTAGTTTTGGCTGGGTTGCAAACTTTCCCACTAATTTTTAGGTATACACACTACATAATGGCCACCCCCAGCCTAGGGAAATGAGCGTCCCTGGAAACCGAACGGTGACGAGGGTAAAGTTCATAGAGCAGTATATATACAACCCGAAAACCGGCTTTCGGTTAATAGTGTTCGAATTTAGAATGAGAAAAGCTTCCGATTTATCGGAGTTTGATAAAGGACAAATTGCGATGACACGGCACCTCAGAACTACGATCTCGGAAACGACGCAGCTTGTGGGTTTTTCACGTGCCGCTGTAGTGAGTACGTATCAAAGGTGGTGCACAGATGGCCAAACGATGAACTGTCGTTCAGCTGCGTGTCGTCCTTAGCTCATTTATGACAGATGGGAGCGGAGACTGTCGCACATTGTTCACAGCGACCGCAGGGCCACAGTGCAACGAATCACCCACAGCTACAACAGTGGTGATCAGCACACAGTTCATCGCAACCTTCTGCGTATGGGCCTGCGTAGCCGAAGATCCAGCCGTCATCGCCAACAACGCTTGAAATGGGCTCAACATAATCGAGATTGGACCGTGGATGATTGGAAGTAAGTGGCCTGGTCTGACGAATCAAGATTCCTGATGCATCACGTAGATGGTCGAGCTCAGATACGCCGATTATAAACGGAGGTTATGGCAACTGGATGCACTGTTGGTCGGAAACATGCCGGAGGCGGCGGTATCATGCTGTGGGCGAATTTCTCTTGGGATACTTTAGTCCCCGTTATCCCAATAGCACAATTCCTGACAGCTATCAGGTACCTGAACATCATTGCACACCAAGGTCAGCCATTCATGGCAACTGTGTTCCCTGCTGGTGATGGCGATTACCAGCAGGATAATGCGCAATGCCACACACACTGCCAGAATCGTCAAGGCGTGATTCTAGGAACATGCTGTTGACTTTCTGTTAATGCCTCGGCCTCCAAATTCCCCTGACATGAACCCAATCGAGCATTTGTGGTTTGACTTGGAAAAGCGGGTTCGCGATAAATCACCACCAACCCGAAATGTACGGGAACTGGAGGACCTGCTGTTGAGATTGCACCAGATATCCCAGGATACCTATCGTTACCTCATCGAATCGCTGCATCGCCGACTTGCTGCTATTTAGCGGGATAAAGGGGGTCCTACAACTTATTAGGTAGGTAGGTGGTCATAATGTAATGGCTATCGGTGAATATATTTATATATTTTGTTGGTTGAAGGTTTAACAACCACCGTAAGCAAATAGGCTATTATCAGTCGCCCGTCCCTAATTTAGGGCCACTGGCTCCAGGGAAGGGAGAGATCCAGTGCAGTAAGTTAAACACAACATCTATGTCTCACCCAGAAACAACATCTATGCCTCACCGGTAAGCGAACCCAGCCTTTTCTCTGACGAATGTTCATAAGCCACGTCGTAAACTACTGCACCACCGGGGCGGCATATTTCTTAAAGGCACGTCAAATTTAATTTTAAAGAAATTCCTTTGGTTCATGTGTTTGGAGGTGTGGCAGGGCCTTTCACACATCTATTCTCCCCTCCTTACGGTGAAAAGGTTTTGAAAGACCATTTGCTGTGCTATCTGTTTCATCATGAGCATGCGCTATCTTTTTCTTTTATTTTATTTTATCTCCTTTTGTATTTTCTTTGCTCTTCTGTGTTGCTTATGTACAAATTACCATTGTTTAAACACATTTCTAAATATGGCTAAAATCAATCATCTGTATAAAACAAAACCTTCATGTTACTTTTCCTGGAGGCACATTCAAACCTCAGTTACCATTCGCGGCTAACGCGGAATTCAATTCCTGGCACGCCTCGAAATATTAAAATTCATGCTGTGCTCAAACCTCTTTAGAAAGGAGAAGATTACTACAGGAGAGAAATTCATTTCGGCAGTCTCTTATTATTTTACAAAGAATTCGCATTTTTCGCACGATAGGAAAATTCCAACATGCGTGACTGAGTAGTTTTCCTTTTCACGTGAATTAGAAAAATGAGATCCATCTTAAGAATTTCATCGTTTTACTTTTGATTTCACGATTTTAATGATCAGGTTAGTGATGGGGCATAATTAAGCGCCGCCTAGCAAAATATTGTTCCTCGGAGAACATTGTTCGAATTGAATTTAAAATAAACCGAGAAGATGGCCAAGTACCCCAAGGCGGTTACAAGAAAAAGGAAAAGAAATCAAAGAAGAATAGAGAATGAAGTGGTAGGTTGTGCATGTGCACTCCCCGCCGTCGTCCAATCAAAGAGAGATTCGCCGTTCGTCCGCAAGCAATCGATACAGTCGTAATGTAGGCCACAGAAGAAAGAAGCAGAGCAGACGAACAAGAACCAGCTGAACTCGATTCTTTTCGGAGAGTAACATCTTTCTCTCTTTCCCTTTCTTTTTCTCTTTCTCAATAATTTTTCTCTCTCCTGAGTTTTTGTGCTACCCCTAAAGAGATGCGTTTTGTAAACATTCGGCTAATCCAGAGCAAGATGGAATTGGTTCGAGGAAATGTGTTTCTTAAAGTGGTTCCACAAAGATGTCTGCCAAAACATTAGCATCACGTTTTACCGCTTACGGCAATTTTTGCAGCTTTTCTTAGGTGGCTGGCTGTTTGTTTGCTATGAAAGCGGTGCAATTGCTGGGGAAGAAAATTACAAATATGTAAACGCTATCTAGACATCAGTGAAAGCACGATGTGTACACTGCTAAGATCGAGGTTTTTGAGGGAAATTGATCTCTGGGAAAAACGTATCAGAATTGTAGCTGTGAAATAGATAAAACTTTAAAACAGAAGTGACTTCACGCTGATGTGCGTTTTCAGAAAAGCACAGTGATTTCGAAATGAGATCGTTAATGTTTATTTATTAACGAGATCCAACTGTACACTTAATAAATGCATATTTCTCTCAAAGTGTTAATATCATTAATACGGGGTGGTATGGGTATTATGACATCAGTGAAAACATGATTTACACAGAAAGTGAGGCTTTTCAGGAAAATTGATCTTTTAGGAAAGCATTTTAGAATTGTAGAAAGGGTGAGTTGAACGTTTTGCAATATTTGGATCACTTTATGTCTTCATACGTACCTTTACTACGAAAGCTGACTAGCATTCAAAATATAGGCATCGTGTTGCACCGTCTTTATCCATCTATCTGCCAGTTCTTCGATTCTACAGAGGGTGAGTCGAAAGTTTTGCAATATTTGGATCACTTTATGTCTTCATATGTACCTTTACGACGAAAGCTGACTAGCATTCAAAGTATAGGCCATCGTGTTGCACCATCTTTAGACATCTGTCTTCCAGTTCTTCGATTCTACAGAGGGTGAGTCGAAAGTTTTGCAATATTTGGATCCCTTTATGTCTTCATACGTACCTTTACGACGAAAGCTGACTAGCATACAACATATAGGCCATCGTGTTGCACCGTCTTTAGCCATCTATCTGCCAGTTCTTCGATTCTACAGAGGGTGAGTCGAAAGTTTTGCAATATTTGGATCACTTTATGTCTTCATACGCACCTTTACGACGAAAGCTGACTAGCATACAAAATATAGGACATCGTGTTGCACCGTCTTTATCCATCTATCTGCCAGTTCTTCGATTCTACAGAGGGTGAGTCGAAAGTTTTGCAATATTTGGATCACTTTATGTCTTCATACGTACCTTTACGACGAAAGCTGACTAGCATTCAAAGTATAGGCCATCGTGTTGCACCATTTTTAGACATCTGTCTGCCAGTTCTTCGAATCTGCGGCTGTACCAGTTCTTGTCCTTCGAGGCGAAGAACTCCTTCACCCCAACTGCCACCTCCTCCTGGTTGTTTAAGTACCACCCGCGAAGGAAGTGTGCCATGGACCAGAACAGGTAATAATCCAATGGGGCAAGGTCCTGATTATGTGCTGGGTGTGGCATCAATTCGATGCCCTCAATTTCGTGGAGTTTTGCCCGGTTCATTCGCGTGGTATGAGGTCGAGCGTTGTCCTGCTGTAAGAGAGCGCGTTTTCTATTCACCTGTACCGGGTAAGTCTCCTCCAAAACGGCATACATGTGCTCCAGCTGTTCAGAGTAGAGGTTGGCGTTGATGGTCCGACCGTCTGGAACAAATTCGTTATGGATTATCTCCTCGAAATTCCACCAGACGCAGAGCATCATTTTGTGCTCGAAGCGCCCACGTTTGGCAACAGGTTCAGGAAGCTGGCCCGGGCTCAACCACTGCCGTTGTGCGTTAGGATTACGGAAATAGACCCAATTTTCCTCGCACGTAACAATTATTTTTAAGAAACCAACTTCGCGCGAGTTTTCTAGGAGTTCCGCGCGCACTTCTACTCGGCGGTTTGCTTCAGCTGGCGTCAGTTCGTGAGAGACAATGCGGCAGCTCCTGTAGATCTCGCCGAGGTCCTGAAAGTGACGAACCACGGTGGTCTATGATATGCCCAGCTTGCCAGATAATGTCCGAGTACTGATTGTCAGATTTATCTCTACGGCCTGGCACACGGCCTCCGAATACACGGTTCGCGGCCTATCTGACTTTGGCTGATTGTCAAGGTTTCTGTCCCCTTAGCGAAACTTCTTGAACCATCTGATTGCGGTGCTGTGATCCATGGAACCTTTCCCTTTTACATGACAAATGTTTCGTGTTGCTTGAACAGCGTTATGGCCGAGTTCAAACTCGTAAAGCAAAAGTTCCCTAATTAGCCGGTTGTGGCTGTTCATCTTTTAGGCATTCCAACCACAGACAGAACGATGACATGTAGTGTTGTTCACAGCAACGACTACCACTTTATATCCATTTCTTCTGACTGCAACGCGCGACTTGAACTAGTTTAAACACGTGACATACCCGCCGCAACACATGCATTTATGCGAATATATCAAAACTTTCGACTCAACCTCAGATAAAATTTTAAAAACAAAAGTGACCTTATCAAGCTGATGTACTTTTCCAGAAAAGCACAATGATTTCAAAATGAGATCTTTAATGTTTATTTATTGACGATGTTCTACTGTAGATTTAATTAATGCATATTTTTATTATAGGTTTAACATCTTGAACTGGGTGTAGTATGGGATATTAAGCCCAGTAAAAATATGATATTCACAAAAAAGAGCAAGGTTTTTGAAGAAAATTGATCTTTGGGAAAAGCGTTTTAGAATTGTAGTTCTGAAATACATAACACTTTAAAACA
The DNA here is from genome assembly GCA_039090855.1 of Macrothele yani. NCBI lineage: Eukaryota > Metazoa > Arthropoda > Arachnida > Araneae > Macrothelidae > Macrothele > Macrothele yani. Next base: position 128,866,923 of record CM076997.1, read on the forward strand.
AAAGTGACTCATCAGGCTGACTTGCCTGTTCAGAAGACAATGTTTTTAAAATGGCATTGCTAATATTTATTTATTGGCGAGTTTCCGCTGCTGACTTAATAACTACATGTTTTTCTTATAGGTTTAACATCTTTAACAGGGTCTACAGTATGCGATATTTAGACATCAGTGAAAAACAGGTTCACAGAAAAGAGCGAGACTTTTGAGGAAAATTGATCTCCTGGAAAAGTGTTTTACAATTGTCGTTGTGAAGCAGATAAAACTTTAAAATAAAAATCGCTTGATCATGCTGAGGCGTATTTTCAGAATACACAATGATTTCGAAACGACATTGGGAATATTTATTTATTGACAACATTCTACCGCAGATTTAATAACGATATATTTCCCTCAAAGGTTTAACATCATTTACATTGTATAGCATGGACTATTTACGCACCAGTGAAATCATGTTCACAAAAAATAGCGTGAAGCTTTTGAGGAAAATTGATCTCTAGCGTGAAGCTCAAGAAAATTAAAAAAGCGTGAAGTTTTTGACGAAAATTGATCTCTGGCAAAATAGTTTTATAAAAATAGCATGAAATTTTGAGGAAATTTGATCTCTAGCGTGAAGGTCAAGAAAATTGAAATAGCGTGAAGCTTTTGAGGAAAATTGATCTCTGGGAAAATAGTTTTACAAAAATAGCGTGAAGCTTTTGAGGAAAATTGATCTCTGGGAAAACAGTTTTATAAAAATAGCGTGAAGCTTTTGAGGAAAATTGATCTCTAGCGTGAAGGTCAAGAAAATTGAAATAGCGTAAAGCTTTTGAGGAAAATTGATCTCTAGCGTGAAGGTCAAGAAAATAGTTTTATAAAAATAGCGTGATGCTTTTGAGGAAAATTGATCTCAGGGAAAATAGTTTTATAAAAATAGCGTGAAGCTTTTGAGGAAAATTGATCTCTGGGAAAATAGTTTTATAAAAAATAGCGTGAGGCTTTTGAGGAAAATTGATCTCTAGCGTGAAGGTCAAGAAAATTGAAATAGCGTGAAGCTTTTGAGGAAAATTGATCTCTAGCGTGAAGCTCAGGAAAATTGAAATAGGTGAAGCTTTTGAGAAAAATTGATCTTTGAGAAAATAGTTTTATAAAAATAGCGTGAAGCTTTTGATGAAAATTGATCTCTGGGAAAATAGTTTTATAAAAATAGCGTGAAGCTTTTGAGGAAAATTGATCTCTAGCGTGAAGCTCAATAAAATTGAAATAGCGTGATGCTTTTGAGGAAAATTGATCTCTGTGAAAATGGTTTTATAAAAATAGATGAAGCTTTTGAGGAAAATTGATCTCTAGCGTGAAGGTCAAGAAAATTGAAATAGCGTGAAGCTTTCGAGGAAAATTGATCTCTGGGAAAATAGTTTTATAAAAAAAGCGTGAAGCTTTTGAGGAAAATTGATCTCTAGCATGAAGCTCAAGAAAATTGAAATAGCGTGATGCTTTTGAGGAAAATTGATCTCTGGGAAAATTGTTTTATAAAAATAGCGTGAAGCTTTTGAGGAAAATTGATCGCTAGCATGAAGCTCAAGAAAATTGAAATAGCGTGATGCTTTTGAGGAAAATTGATCTCTGGGAAAATAGTTTTACAAAAATAGCGTGAAGCTTTTGAGGAAAATTTATCTCTGTGAAAATAGTTTTATAAAAATAGCGTGAAACTTTTGAGGAAAATTGATCTCTAGCGTAACAGGTCAAGAAAATTGAAATAGCGTGAAGCTTTCGAGGAAAATTGATCTCTAGCGTGAAGCTCAATAAAATTGAAATAGCGTGAAGGTCAAGAAAATTGAAATAGCGTAAAGCTTTTGAGGAAAATTGATCTCTAGCGTGAAGCTCAAGAAAATTGAAATAGCGTGATGCTTTTGAGGAAAATTGATCTCTGTGATAATAGTTTTATAAAAATAGCATGAAGCTTTTGAGGAAAATTGATCTCTGTGAAAATAGTTTTATAAAAATAGCATGAAGTTTTTGAGGAAAATTGATCTCTAGCGTGAAGCTCAATAAAATTGAAATAGCGTGAAGGTCAAGAAAATTGAAATAGCATGAAGCTTTTGAGGAAAATTTGATCTCTAGCGTGAAGGTCAAGAAAATTGAAATAGCGTGAAGCTTTTGAGGAAAATTGATCTCTGGGAAAATAGTTTTACAAAAATAGCGTGAAGCTTTTGAGGAAAATTGATCTCTGGGAAAACAGTTTTATAAAAATAGCGTGAAGCTTTTGAGGAAAATTGATCTCTAGCGTGAAGCTCAATAAAATTGAAATAGCGTGAAGGTCAAGAAAATTGAAATAGCGTAAAGCTTTTGAGGAAAATTGATCTCTAGCGTGAAGGTCAAGGTAATTGAAATAGCGTGATGCTTTTGAGGAAAATTGATCTCAGGGAAAATAGTTTTATAAAAATAGCGTGAAGCTTTTGAGGAAAATTGATCTCTGGGAAAATAGTTTTATAAAAAATAGCGTGAGGCTTTTGAGGAAAATTGATCTCTAGCGTGAAGGTCAAGAAAATTGAAATAGCGTGAAGCTTTTGAGGAAAATTGATCTCTAGCGTGAAGCTCAGGAAAATTGAAATAGGTGAAGCTTTTGAGAAAAATTGATCTTTGAGAAAATAGTTTTATAAAAATAGCGTGAAGCTTTTGATGAAAATTGATCTCTGGGAAAATAGTTTTATAAAAATAGCGTGAAGCTTTTGAGGAAAATTTATTTCTGTGAAAATAGTTTTATAAAAATAGCGTGAAGCTTTTGAGGAAAATTGATCTCTAGCGTGAAGCTCAATAAAATTGAAATAGCGTGATGCTTTTGAGGAAAATTGATCTCTGTGAAAATGGTTTTATAAAAATAGATGAAGCTTTTGAGGAAAATTGATCTCTAGCGTGAAGGTGAGGAAAATTTATCTCTGGGAAAATAGTTTTATAAAAATAGCGTGAAGCTTTTGAGGAAAATTGATCTCTAGCGTAAAGGTCAAGAAAATTGAAATAGCGTGAAGCTTTCGAGGAAAATTGATCTTTAGCATGAAGCTCAAGAAAATTGAAATAGCTTGATGCTTTTGAGGAAAATTGATCTCTGGGAAAATTGTTTTATAAAAATAGCGTGAAGCTTTTGAGGAAAATTGATCTCTAGCATGAAGCTCAAGAAAATTGAAATAGCGTGATGCTTTTGAGGAAAATTGATCTCAGGGAAAATAGTTTTATAAAAATAGCGTGAAGCTTTTGAGGAAAATTTATCTCTGTGAAAATAGTTTTATAAAAATAGCGTGAAGCTTTTGAGGAAAATTGATCTCTAGCGTAAAGGTCAAGAAAATTGAAATAGCGTGAAGCTTTCGAGGAAAATTGATCTCTGTGATAATAGGTTTATAAAAATACCGTGAAGCTTTTGAGGAAAATTGATCTCTGTGAAAATAGTTTTATAAAAATAGCATGAAGCTTTTGAGGAAAATTGATCTCTGTGAAAATAGTTTTATAAAAATAGCATGAAGCTTTTGAGGAAAATTGATCTCTAGCGTGAAGGTCAAGAAAGTTGAAATAGCGTGAAGCTTTCGAGAAAAATTGATCTCTGGGAAAATAGTTTTATAAAAATAGTGTGAAGCTTTTGAGGAAAATAGATCTCTAGCGTGAAGCTCAAGAAAACTGAAATAGCGTGATGCTTTTGAGGAAAATTGATCTCTGGGAATTGTTTTTTATAAAAATAGCGTGAAGCTTTTGAGGAAAATTGATCTCTAGTGTGAAGGTCAAGAAAATTGAAATAGCGTGAAGCTTTTGAGGAAAATTGATCTCTGGGAAAGTAGTTTTATAAAAATAGCGTGAAGCTCAAGAAAATTGAAAAAGCGTGAAGCTTTTGAGGAAAATTGATCTCTGGGAAAACAGTTTTATAAAAATAGCGTGAAGCTTTTGAGGAAAATTGATCTCTAGCGTGAAGCTCAAGAAAATTGAAATAGCGTGAAGCTTTCGAGAAAAATTGATCTCTGGGAAAATAGTTTTATAAAAATAGTGTGAAGCTTTTGAGGAAAATAGATCTCTAGCGTGAAGCTCAAGAAAACTGAAATAGCGTGATGCTTTTGAGGAAAATTGATCTCTGGGAATTGTTTTTTATAAAAATAGCGTGAAGCTTTTGAGGAAAATTGATCTCTAGTGTGAAGGTCAAGAAAATTGAAATAGCGTGAAGCTTTTGAGGAAAATTGATCTCTGGGAAAGTAGTTTTATAAAAATAGCGTGAAGCTCAAGAAAATTGAAAAAGCGTGAAGCTTTTGAGGAAAATTGATCTCTGGGAAAACAGTTTTATAAAAACTAGCGTGAAGCTTTTGAGGAAAATTGATCTCTAGCGTGAAGCTCAAGAAAATTGAAATAGCGTGATGCTTTTGAGGAAAATTGATCTCTGGGAAAATTGTTTTATGAAAATAGCGTGAAGCTTTTGAGGAAAATTGATCTCTAGCGTGAAGGTCAAGAAAATTGAAACAGCGTGAAGCTTTTGAGGAAACTTGATCTCTGGGAAAATAGTTTTATCAAAAATAGCGTGAAGCTTTTGAGGAAAATTGATCTCAAGCGTGAAGCTCTAGAAAACTGAAATAGCGTGATGCTTTTGAGGAAAATTGATCTCTCGGAAATTTGTTTTTATAAAAATAGCGTGAAGCTTTTGAGGAAAATTGATCTCTAGTGTGAAGGTCAAGAAAATTGAAATAGCGTGAAGCTTTTGAGGAAAATTGATCTCTGGGAAAGTAGTTTTATAAAAATAGCGTGAAGCTCAAGAAAATTGAAAAAGCGTGATGCTTTTGAGGAAAATTGATCTCTGGGAAAATAGTTTTATAAAAACTAGCGTGAAGCTTTTGAGGAAAATTGATCTCTAGCGTGAAGCTCAAGAAAATTGAAATAGCGTGATGCTTTTGAGGAAAATTGATCTCTGGGAAAATTGTTTTATAAAAATAGCGTGAAGCTTTTGAGGAAAATTGATCTCTAGCGTGAAGGTCAAGAAAATTGAAATAGTTGAAGCTTTTGAGGAAACTTGATCTCTGGGAAAATAGTTTTATAAAAAATAGCGTGAAGCTTTTGAGGAAAATTGATCGCTAGTGTGTGAAGCTCAAGAAAATTGAAATAGCGTGATGCTTTTGAGGAAAATTGATTGGGAAAATTGTTTTATAAAAATAGCGTGAAGCTTTTGAGGAAAATTGATCTCTAGCGTGAAGGTCAAGAAAATTGAAATAGCGTGAAGTTTTTGAGGAAACTTGATCTCTGGGAAAATAGTTTTTCAAAAATAGCGTGAAGCTTTTGAGGAAAACTGATCTCTAGCGTGAAGGTCAAGAAAATTGAAATAGCGTGAAGCTTTTGAGGAAAATTGATCTCTAGAGTGAAGCTCAATAAAATTGAAACAGCGTGAAGCTTTTGAGGAAAATTGATCTCTAGGAAATAGTTTTGTAGTTGTGAAATAGGATAAAACTTTGAAACAAAAGTGACTTCTCCAGGCTGATTTTTTTTTCAGAAGACAATGATTTCAAAATGAGATCGCTAATATTTATTTATTAAAGATATTTTACTGCAGATAAAAAAATTGCATATTTCTTTTAATGGTTTACCATCATTCATAGAGTGAAGTGTGGGTAAAGCATTTTTGATACAAAACACACAAATGTTAAATGTTCAGAAGAATATCTTTTTTTACATGAAACTTTGAAGCAGAGACATATGTTATTAAGTTCTATGCTGCTAATTTACCGTTAAATTGCATTCTTAGAAAAAAGAACTAATATAATCTGTGATAATTTGTATTTCTATCTCATACAATAAAAGTACTTCTGCCAACCTTCAAGAGAAGGGAAGATTGGAATAAAATATAAATACACATTTGCAAATATGGCGAAAACAATTCATTCCAAAAAACGGGAAAATATTAGGCATCTGTTTTCGATTCAGGATAAAAAAAATATCCGTTTTTTTTTGTTTTTTTTGTTTAGCAACATAGGCACTATGCCAAATATTAATATGCGTCTCTACTCTACGGTTGGAAACTAGTGCACCAGACAGAAAGTAAATAAAACTATTATGAATATTTGTCATGCTTATAGTGACTTCGGAGTTTGCATATATGGAAGGAGCTCAAGGAAGGCAGTCTGGTTGAATTGGAGGAGAGGGGGAGGGGGGTATAGGAGACTTATTTTGACAGTCAGAGCCAATTTAAGGAAACAGGAGGTCCCGGGGGCTGGACAATATTTTGGGACCCCAGTATTAGTGGCGCATCTAGGATTTCGTATTGAAGTGTCTCATGGTTCATTGGCGAATCGCTCATGGTTCATTGGCGAATCGGTGTTACCAAGAATATGTAAATATACGTGGTTGAAAATGGGCACCAGTTCAAATATAATTTAATACCCTCCCCCTAGGGTTCAGCTTTTTGAAATTATATCAAAATAGTGGACAAACTAATATGATCTAAATATCATGATTTAAACGAATTCTTAATGTATGAAAATTTCCCCCAATTACAGATGTGTACACAAAATCATCTGTAAAGCTTTCGAAACATTTGAGGATGAACTTCAGGCGACTATATTTTTTGCAAACCCTTTCTAAAAATGGAGAGAGAAATATAATTTTTTTTTACAAGGTAATTTCTTATAATTTTCGCTGTGCTACCTGAAAAAAAAACCAAAAAAACCTGTAGAACTGGGCCAATTTTTCAAGCATCCTGCATAAATCATGAAAGAAATACGGGATTACGTCATATAATACAAATTTTGAAATGTCATCTTCAAAATTTGTATCCTGCATAAATTTGGGGCCCCTTGAAAATGCGGGGCCCGGGGCTGCAGCCCTCCCTACCCTCCCTCTTAAGTGAGCTCTGTTGACAGTATATTTGCATTCCTGTTTTTATTTTTATGTGGAGTGTTTTGAGAGCGGGGCTGATAGATATTATGGGGATAAGTTCTAAAATTCCCCCTAAACATGCTCATTCTTATTCGTTTCAAAACAAATTTCTGGAATGCATGTCTAAAAACAGAAAAATCGTGGCATATACAAATGCACAGTGACGCATACATTTAATTTTACCTTGACTTTAAGTTTCTGTTTTATTATAAAAAATTTTTAACTTTTTGATTAAATATTTTCTCCCTGAACGGCACATTACTTCCCAGAACAGCTTTACATTTTGGCAACACTGACAGTGAGTCACAAGAAAGTGAATAGTCTACGTCGATGTGATATATGAAGAATGGAGTAGTGGAGTAACTGAGAGATGAAATGCTTGTTGCAGACGAAGAACGCGTTATAACTACACTGCTGGCCACCCAAAATGCAACACCAAGAAGGAAGCATCCGACTGGCCTGAAATTCGCAGCATGCGTCGCCCGCGGGAGGACATGCAAACGATTAGCATTGCAGGGCATATGCAAATCATGTGCGCTCGGCACGCTACCGAGAATCACTATAGGAAGGGTTTACAGAAGACGGGGTGTGTAAGTAGTGGAAGCGCGTAGTGCTGTCGGACCTGTGCATCGGAAGCTTCCTGATGCCTCGTCGCAGAATACGGCAGTTATTCCAGCACGTTTCGGAGTTCGACAGAGGATGAATAGTGGCTAATCGCGACAGCGGTTTATAGTACCGAGTCATCGGCGCCCGTGTGGGACGACATCCAGCCCCAGTGAGGAGAGTATGGATTCTGTGGGTGCAGGAGGGACCGACGGACCGACGTGAGCGATTGCCGCAGCAGCGGTACACCACCGAACGAAAGGAAAGGCATGTTGTGCGGCGGGCATTGGCGGCTCCCACCGCCACTTCACAAACGTTAGCGCAGGAATTAGGGTGTGTTGCGCAACAAACTGTGTCAGCACGTACCGTTCGACGTCGTCTGCAGGAGCGAGAACTTGTCGCACGGCGCCCGTTGCTCCGATTACCATTGACGTTACACCACCGGCGAGTGCGGCGGCCGTGGGCAGTTGAACGCCGCAACTGGACTACGGAATGGCATGACATTGTCTTCTCCGACGAATCTCGATTCTGCTTGCAACACCACGATGGTCGGATCCGCGTGTGACGCCACCACGGCGAGAGACTGTATGACGCCTGCATTATGCATCGCCATACTGGTCCGTCGCCTGGCGTTATGGTTTGGGGCGCAATTGGATATGACACCCGCACCCCTCTGGTACGCATCGCTGGTACACTCAACAGCCACCGCACCATCTCCGACGTTTTGGAGACTGTAATCCTCCCTTACCTGCAGGACCTGCCAGCGGCCACGTTTCAACAGGACAATGCGCGCCCACATGTGGCCCGCATCGTGCAACAATTCTTCACGGCTCACCAGGTGTCAATGATGCCGTGGCCAGCCTGTTCTCCCGATATGTCGCCCATCAAACACGTCTGGTCGCTGATCGGCAACCGAGTGGCCCGGCAAGCACCACCCGCGGCTACGCCTGATGAACTGTGGCAACGTGTGGAAGCAGTCTGGACCGACATACCCCAAGCCCACATCCAAAGCCTCTTTAGTTCGATGCCGCGGCGTGTAGCGGCCGTTATTGCCAGCCATGGGGGGCCACACGAACTATTGATGTCTGCGAGTTCCGCAAGTCGCACGGGCCTGTAAGCTCAATCGTTTCATCTTTGTATCTGTTGTTAGGTGTCCAGTAAATCTGGCTTTGCTATCTCGTGTCCTTCTTGGTGTTGCATTTTGGGTGCCCAGCAGTGTATTTGGTGAAGATTTCTATGTGTATATATGGGATTAATACTAAGAGTCTGTAACGTATTACGTAACATGGCGTATATGACGTATTACTACTGTGAGGTATAAGTCAAATCGGCAAGTTGAAGCGATAAGCTTTGCCGGCGTAGTTCAGGAGAGAGAATATTCCGCTCCGGAGAACGTAAATGTGGGTTCAAAAATCACCATGAGTAAAAAGGTTACATGCTATAAGTTATTTTAATGAATTACGACCTCAGAATAGCGGATTGAAGTGTATGGGATACTGAAACTTTGCGGAAAATGAAAACCATGATATTACGTAAGTTTGGTAGCAATGATATTATGTATGTTGAAAATGATATTATGTAAGTTTGCTGATTATTTTCACTCTATTATTCATTTAGCTATATCTAGTGTGATTTAGGTTTAATAAGTTTAGTTAAGGCTGTCTTTGAATGAGTGTTAGGATTCATCTTCTACCCTATATCTGGAATTTAAATTATTTTGTACACATTTTCTGGAAGACTATTACTTTGTAGTGTTTGAAATTTTGAGCACAAATAAAAACGACCCATAGCTAATATATGCCACAGTTGTTACTCCAAAAACTTTGTTAGATTTTTTTTAAATTCAATTTATCTGACTCGAAAGCATTCCAATTTGGCGCCAGATGGCGCGATAAGTTATCATAGTAGTGTTTCTGTCTGGAAGCAACAAAATCTCTTATTTCTGCTTGGTTTTTCTAGTTATCTGAGCCAAATAGGAATCAGTTAATAGAGGCAAAAGTGAGATTGGAATCTTTTCTTCTATAGATCATCTTAAATTCTTCTGTACGTTCATTTCTTAAAGAGGAAATGTGTACATTAGCAGAGAACCCCTGAATTTTAGCTATAAAGACTCCGCCTACTTACTATGCTCCACCTACTTACTGAGCTCCACACCAAATAGCGTCATTTGGTAAAACGTAACAGCTCTTATTTTGTATTTTCATTGTGGAGTCAACGAGAGACCGCCTCCATTCCGTATATGGTGAGGTCTCCAGTGATTCGCTGACGCCAACTTCTGGGACAGTCACTCAAGACGTAAAAGCCATGCCCAAGGAGTGATTTTTTGCGCCTTCTATCGCAGAAGATAACTTTAACACTCATTCAAAGACAGATTTCTCAACTAAAATCTATTAATTTCAACTAAACACAGTACAGTACGCTTACATCTTCTAGCAGGAAATTTATTCAATACAAACATAAAAAAAAACAAAAAAAAAACGCTGGTATTCCTATTTCTATTTAACAGAAAAAAATCCAGTCCGGCTTTGATGACAAAGATATTACGATATTTTGCACCATCCAGTGCCAAAATTATGCACCAGAGAAATGAGAAAATGTATGAAAATGTTTGGCCATGATTGTCTGCATTTGATTAAGGCTGTCTTTGAATGGGTGTTAGGCTTCATCTTCTGCGATAGATGGCGCAAAATATCACTCCTTGGGTGTGGCTTTTACGTCTTGAGGGATTGTACCACAAGTTGGCGTCAGCGAATGACTGAAGACCTTACCATATTCAGAATGGAAGCAGTCTCTCGTTGGCTCCATTATGAAAAGACAAAATACGAGCTGTTACGTTTTAACCAATGACGTTATTTGGGGGTGGGGCTCTGAAAAATAGTTAAAGTTTAGTCATATACACACAGTTTTCAGAAGTAGCAATCATTACATATACTTACAGTTTTCAGCAATATATATCATTACAGTAGAGTATGTGAATTTTTACTGTATTTGGTAACATAACATAGACAAAGTGTTACCAAAAAAACCAATTAATTCGTAGGTGTTTGTCAGTGTATTAAAATATATGCAGTTTAACAGAAAAATAAGATATTGTAAAAAATTGTATCATTAAAAGTATTTTAGATATCTTTGGAAGTACATGGTGTAGCTGTGAGATAGGAATAAATACAAACGTATAGTCTATAATATGTGAACTGAAAAAGCATAGGGTTTTTTGAGTGAAGTGGATAGGACCTACAAAAACTTGGTCACACTTTAATTAAAATGTGTTATTTTGCAACGGTGAGCTCTTGGTGAAAGTACATGTATCACTTGGTGTTTCACACTAGCAAAAAGATGTGATATTGATAATATGCAAAGTGTGTTTTTTTGAGGGATTATAACTCACAAGATTATAATTTCAGACATTTAAAGTAACAGTCTCCGAGAAAATATGTACAAAAGAATTTGCATAGCAGATGAAGGATAGAATTTCTCTTACTCTCATTCAAGGACAGCCTTAAACAAGAAAGATGACACTAAATTTTCAAATGTAATGCGCCCGTCTTTTGAATCCTTTCCGATGCAAATTTTTTTTTTCATTTATTCATAGTCAATGCGACCACCGGTTAGAAAAAAAAATGCGGATTTCTGCAATCGATGAAACTTTCAGAAATGGAAACAGCTACTTACTTCCACCAGCAGCTAAAAAGGTTGTTAAAACCAAGAAATGGAGCACGAAAAGTTTCTCATAGCAGAAAGTATCAGAGACAAAGAGATTTTCAAATAGAACAGTTAAAAGAATAAATGTAGCAGGAAACAGGACATAAAGCAGCAGAAAGATTTTCCGTAATGGAAAAGTTGGAAATATGCGAAAATTGTTCTTCATAGCGAAAGCTACTCTAAGAAAAACAGAATTTTTCAAGTACGCCTCCCGGAAACTAAGATAGCAAAAAAAAAAAAAAAAAAAAGGTTTGGTCTTTTTTTCCCCCTAGGGGGAAAGCTTTGCGTTACTTAAAGAGGATAATGTTTCCCATCTCTATAGTAGTAAATGGAATATAGTAAAAAAAGAAAAATTCAACAGGGCTTTTAAAAGGGGAGATGAAGCTGCAAACTTTACACAAACACCAAATAGAGGAAAAACTGTGAACTACAAGAAACTTCGCAAGTGCAAGGCTAAAAGCGTTCCACGAAAGTAAATGGTGTCCGGTGTTAAATGAATTTTTAAAATCGGACATTTAGAAACAGAGATATCGAGAAAAACAGATTGTACGTTTGAGGGAAAATTTTGCATTATTTTGGGAAGGACACACACACACACAAAGAGAAAAAATATTTTCATAATTTGTAGTATCCGAATGAAAAACAATTTTTTCAGTCGGAGTTTTAGTCCCGCAGATATGCTTCAAACATGTTGTAAACGGACACGTGATCTTGTGCCCTCTAGTGGCACACTTGTGAGTTAAAATTTTTTAAATTATATGCAAAACATTTTGTTTCGGTAAAGCTCTACGACATATTTGTTTTTTCAAATCGGAATCTTAGAAGCAGAGAAATTGACAAAAATATGATATATATCTACGCTTTTGAGACTCCAATTTTGCTAGTTTTGTTGCAAATGCTGAACTGGTAAAATAATTTGATTTAAAAGATATCATTAAACACTTTGCCGTCATGCAACACGCCGAATAGGCCTGTAAGAAGAGGTATCATTATAAACCTTTTTGGTAAATGTTGTTAATAATAATTCAAAGTGAATTTTAAAACTTTAAAATGCAGTCAGATTTTTTTCATTATTTTATTTCTTTTTTTCAATTAAAATTGTTGTAGTTTTTTGCTGATTCATTAGTATTTTATTTAAATATAGAAAAAAAATATTTTATTTTCCTTTTAGGACGTTTGTTACATTTATATGGAATTTTAAAAAAAGGATGCGTAAAAATAATTGGAAAATAGTCTAAATGATCAGTAGTACGCTTACGTTTGTTAATTATTTTGGGGTCGGGAGCAGGAGTGAGAACGGTTCCAAGTAAAGCTGGCCAAGAGCTCCAAAAATTTCAAATCCCCCACTGCCTACAAAGTAAACTACAAATTTTTAGTTACTAATTTTCTAGGACCTATCAGATTGCAACGTTTGTAATATTTCTGAGATTCATGATACGAAATAGAGCTCATATTGGTCAAACATTCTCTTCATGAAACTAGTTGCACTTATAACTCTCAGTTCAGAGAGCTCGCCTAGTGTTGGCCATTTGTTCTCCAAGGTTGGGTTAGAAATTCAACTGATATGTGGGAATGTCGTGTAAACCATTTGGCCTCAGTTAATTTGGAGCTATTAACCGTGTTTTAAGGATGAGTTACGCACGAGCGAATAAGATGCGAAAAGAACTTTCATTTTACGTGAAATCATATTTTAACCAGCTAGGGTAATAGATTCCCGCAAATCCCTGAATTACAACGCGAGAATTTAGAACCTACGGGAGAAGTAGTGTTAATAATTTTTCTACACATGTCTTACTAGCAGAAAATCTTGAAAAACCTCTCACAAAAAATTAATGTGCACTGGAAAAGGGCAAGAAATTGCGCTGAAAATTGATGTTGATAAAAAACAAAAACGTCGAAGTTCTCTAATTGGATCATTTTCGGGCTTTTTTTATAAGTAACAAAAAGAGGTTTTTTTTTAAACAGACTATAACGAAGTAGCTTTCTCCGTCATTTTTATCCGCGCCGGGGTTCGAACCCAGTTCCCCTCACTCCGGAATAAGTTGCTCTACCAATTAAGCTACGCGGACATTGATTCTAATTGCTATCTGCCTTTATGTCGTGTGCGTCCTTCTGGCAGGTACGTCACATCTCCTGGTACGTTACATCATCTCCCCCTTATTTTTCTTTCGAAGTGCTGCTCATATTTTTCCTATCTCGCGGTGTGGAAATAACATCACACCAATGCGAGATTTCGAACGGTCGGGTCATCCGGATAGTTCGGGCGCCATTATAACGAAGTGAATTTCTCCGTCATTTTTATCCGCGCCGGGGTTCGAACCCGGGTCCACTCATTCCGGAATAAGTTGCTCTACCAATTAAGCTACGCGGACATTTTTATTCTGATTCCTATCTGCTTTTATGTCGTGTGCGTCCTTCTGGCAGGTACGTCACATCTCCTGGTACGTTACAAGACGGACATTTGTTATGATTCCAAATTTCGTGTTTTCACCGTCATTCTTATCTCAGGCTCTGTAATGTTTGTCGGTTGTTTTCATATCACTGGAACAATGTACTGTTAAACCTCGTACAGCTAGTATGACTTATCACTCTTATACAATCTATCACTGTAACCTCAAATAGCTAGTATAACCTACCACTCTTACTCAACCTATCACTGTAACCTCGGGTAGCTGGTATAACCTATCACTCTTATACAATCTATCACTGTAACCTCGAATAGTTAGTATAACCTACCATTCTTAAGCAACCTATCACTGTAACTTCGAATAGCTAATATAACCGATCACTTATAACGTAATTGTCTTATTCGTTCACAGATATTGGTTCTTACATTATGTCTAAACCACTAGATAAGAATACGATGCAATAGTTCCTAATTAAATCTTCACGGCCAAAGGAAACATAAGACAGAAGTCAACTTACAGTAAATCTTTTTTTATTCCACCATTATATCAATAGAACAGATATCGCACTTCGAGGTATAACGTAATTCACATAGTCACATATCCACACCAGCAACTGTTATCTTGTCCTTTTATCTATCGTTCTTATCTCATACATTCATACGTCACGTTCTCTCTGACCTCAAATGTTGCCAACCTCATTCTAGGTTGAGTGAAAAGATATAACGTTAAAGTTGGAAGTATAAGCAGAACAAACTCAAATTTACATAGGAAAAGAAACTAAAACTGAAAGTTAATTTAGAATATACGTCACACACTCTTATACAACCTATCACTGTAACCTCGGATAGATAGTATAACCCTTCATTCTAATACAACCTCTCACTGTAACCTCGGATAGATAGTATAAAACTTCACTCTTATACAATCTATCACTGTAACCTCGGATAGCTAGTTCATAAACCATTCTTAATTACACACTGGGCTAAATTATGTGATCTAAGGCCCAGAAGATAGAACTCTTGAAAACACGAGCAAATGGTCTTTATTGTCGAAACTTCATGGTATTTAAGTTTCATAACGTATCACAAATGATTAAATCAGCATAATTCAGAATACTGAACCTCTGTCAAATTAGGTCCGATGTGTTTACATCTAATTTTGCAATAACAACAAATAGCTAGAGTAATCCATCAACAGCACGCCACAATATCACACCACACCACACTTTGTCTGCTAGTTCTGGACATTTTACTCGTTCTTCGGTTGTCAAACATGTACACGTCATTCACTCTTGACCTCACACTGGAAAAATGCCCGCAAAAATAATGCTCACATAAAAAATGCTAACTTTTCCGAAATTGGAAAAAAAGCTGACTTCTTGAAAATAGGAAAATACGCCAGCTGTTGACTGATGTGTCCCTAAGTCTGTTAGAAACATGACGTTTTTAATCTCACGAAGAAACAACTTCAACTAAGATTTTAGTTCTTTTCTATAATTTGAGGGAGGAGGGTTGGACGAGCACCGTAAGCAACTCCATGGGCCATAAGCAGTCGCCCGTCCCTAATTTAGGGCCACTAGTTTCCGGGAAGGGAGAGAGCCAGTGCTTTAAGACAAACACAACATCCATGCCTTACCAGGATTTGAGCCCAGTCCCATCTCGGACGAATGGGCAGAAGTCTGCGCCACCGGGACGGAAAATTTAAATTCTAAGTAAGAGACCATAAAATATTTTCCAGAGTCAGAGTAATGTAAAGTCCTTAGGCCTGGGACTTTTTCATGAAATTTAACTTAGTCTAGAATTTTATGGTGAGGAATGTAAGAATGCATACTAAAACTGAGATAGGAGAAGAACCACACCAGTCCTTTGGTGCTTACAAGGCATCTAGGCCTGAGGCAAATTTTTACTTAATATTTTTTTTTTATATTTACGAGTGATATATGCTTATCAAGAGTACGCAACACAATGATCAAGACACTCATGCAAAACATCTACTTTCTTCAGATTTCATATATGTGCTTAGGTTTTGGCTTAAGTAATGTTGCTAAACGAATTTCATATTCGTGCTTCAGCCATGTTGTTCAACGGAAAAGGTATCCTTCAGATGATAAAAAAGATTCAAATTAGTACGTAAATGTTTAAATAGAGCATCGTTTTTCACTTGCTTCCTGTAAGGCTCCTTTTGAGCTTATAGGGCGTGTGGCCGAAAACATAGCGCCCCAAGGTCGCCGGGAAAACTGACTTCAGGGGTTAGACATCTCACCTTCACCCTATTCTTTCCTCCAAAGCGTTTACCATGTTTTTACGATTTATTCTGTTCAGGAGCTTCGTTAAAGCCGCTTCCTGTTCAATGCGGTACTTCCCCGTGAAAAGAATGCTAAAGACACTTTGCCTTAAACATACACGGTTGAGTCACATTATTGTGACCACCAGCTAATATCCAGAGTTACCGCCGTGTGCAGCGCGGACAGCAGCAAGACGGGCTGGGAATGATTCAGTAAGGTGCTGGAAGTTGTTCACAGGTATGTGGAGCCATGCTAACTGCAGTGCATCTGACAGCTGCTGGAGGGTGCGTAGTGGAAGATCCATAGAGCAAAAAACACGATTGAGGTGGTCCCACAGATGCTCAATCGGGTTTAAGTCTGGGAAATTATGGGGCCAGGGAAGTACTTTGAAGTCTTCATCGTTTTCTTCCAACTACTCTCGGACATTTCTAGCTTAGTGATACGTCGCGTTTTCATTCTGGAAGATCCCATCTGCCCCAGGAAAGACAATTAGCATGTATGGGTGTACGTGGTCTGCAAGGATGGATTCATAACGAATTCGGTCCATAGTGCGTTCCACAGGTATGAGTGGACACAAAGAATGCCACTAAAACATTCCCCTGACCATATCGCTGCCCTCACTAGCTTGTGTTCTTCCAGCAATGGTTGAAGTGTGCTTATTCTCCGATGTTTTTCGCCTTATACGCCAACGTCCACCCGTTCGATGAAGCAGAAAACGTGACTCATTGGAGAAGGCAATCTTTTGCCAATCAGCGGAGGTCCAATTCCGATACTGCCGTGCAAATATAAGCCTTTTCTGCAGATGCACTTTCGTTAGCATAGGTGCAGTGACCTTCCGTCTGCGTCGGAGCCGCATACGCAGCAGGGTTCGCTGAACTGTCGTTTTTGACACACTTCCGGTAGCCCCCTGGTTCATTCGGCCAGTGAGTTGGTCCACTGTAGCCTGTCGATCGGCCATCACGCACCTTCGAAGTCGACGTTCACCTCTCACATCAATGGTACGGGGTGCTCTGCAGTTTCCACGTGGCTTATTCGCAATGGTGCCATTTCTCCAATAATGATACACTTTAACCACAGCAGCACGCGAACAGTTCACAAACTGCGATGTTTCAGAAATACTGCCACCATGGGCCCGAAAGACGATTATCATTCCATTTTGCAAATCTGATAAATTTTTATCCATGACAGCAACGAGTGATATGTTTTCAGATTGCCTTCAACACATCTTATATACCCTCCTAGCCAGCTCATGATACATGGCTTCTTTCATTGGCTACACGCTGTTGATCTCAAAAGTAGGAGCTGGTCACAATAATGGGACTCGACTGTGTAATTGCTCTTCTTGGAAGAGCCATGATAATGCTCCTTCGGAAAATGAGCCTCTTCTGCCATTTTGGGAAAGAACTGCGATGCCCTGGAAATACTAGGTAACATTATATGGTTGAACACACGAAATATTCTTTCTAGTTTTATCGATTGCTCAATTTTGTTCTTATATCTATCTGTCAGGAACATGAGATCTTTAATAATTAATATCATGAAATTATTAAAGATCTCATGTTTCTAACAGATACATGCAGTATAAGAACACATCAGTCAACAACTGGCATATTTTCCTATTTTCGAGAAATAGCCCTGTGGATGTTTTTCCTGTGAGTATTTTACAATGGGCATTCTTTCCCCATACCCAAACAAACGTGATAGATGGCCATCAAAATTGCTAAAATGAAAATACATTCTGCATAATGGGGTTAAAGATTTACAAGTACAGCGTGTCCGAGAAAAAGTGGATACATTTCAAGCAGGTTTCATGAGAAAATAAATAAGATTAGAAAACAGTTTTCACCCTATGAAAATGCAGCTCAAAAATTTCATTTCAAACTAAAAAAAAAAAAAAAAAAAAAAAAAATTGGCTACGTTTCAAACACGTTTCATGAAGAAATAAAGAAAGCTAGGATAATACCGTTGTCAACATAGCAAAAAGCAACTCAAAATTCATATGAATAACGGATGTCGTTGCGAAAACCAAGAAGCGAGCGAGAACGGTAAGAATATCTCCAGATTTGTACAAAATTTCTACTGTATTTTTGAATAAAATCAAGTTTCTTTTTGTTCTACAACGTAATGCAATCCTCAGCAGAAAACGGGTCAGCGGGTCAACGGGTCTACAATTTCTTGTGGGTCAAACGGGTCGTGTCAAGGTGTTCCTGACCCAATTTCGACCCGGTTTTATTTCAGTTTTATTTTTGAAAAGAAAAAAATGTTTCAAAGAATCCTTCAGAGGTCTTTGAAATAATACTTCAGAGCAGCATTCAGGAACTTGCTGAGAAGGGTAAAGAAATGGAATTAAAAATAAATTTTCAGAAGACAAAACTGAAGTACAATGCTTTTACAAGGAATGAAGATTTGTCAATTGATGGGGAAAATTTGGAGATAACCAATTCGTACATTTACCTTGGACAGCTGATATCAAGCGAGGGTCACAATAATGAAGAAATTTAGTGGCGTATGAAACTTGGTTGGAGAGCTTTTAGAAGCAGTACAATTTTTAAGAGCAATATGCCATTGTGTCTTAAAGGAAAAATATTTAATCAATGCACTCTTCCAGTGCTTACGTGCCGAGCAGAAACCTGGACTTGAACTAAAAAAGATACACAAAGACTGCAAACAACTGACAGCAGCACGGAGAGATGCGTGCTTGGTGTAACCAGGAAAGATAAAAAGAGGAACTCGTGAATAAGGAAATGACAAGGGTGGAAGACATCATGATCAGAGTAAAATCCCTGAAATGGCAATGGGCTAGACATGTTGGCAGAAGGATGGACCATCGATGGACAACCAAAATTTTAGACTGGATTCCAAGGGACAGAAAAAGACCCAGAAGGGGCCCAGTCCACGTGGGAGACGGGTGGATGGAGGAGACTGGCCCAATATAGTCTGTTGTTGAAGAAACTTGGAGAGACCTTCATCCAGCAGTGGATTGATAATGGTTGACAATGATGATGAATATATATATCCGAATTAATAGTTAAAAGCAGATTTGTTCGGGTCAGGTCCGGGTAGAGTCCGGGTCGGGTGCAATTATGTGACAGCCGGGTCCGGTTCGGGTCCGAAATTTTTGACCAGCTTCCAACTCTGATCCTTAGCGCACATTTAACTCTCATTCGTGGGCAGCCTTGGCAGAGATTTTGATTTCGGGTTTTAATATGCATTATAAAAGTGTTACGGAATGCTGGTTTTTAGCACGTCTTTTATAAAAAAAAAGATCGTGTTTAGAGTATCACTTTGTCCGTCCGTCTGTCTGTCTGTGGATATCATATCTCTGAAACTATTATTTTGATTTGAAAAATTATTTTTGCATGTGAAAATGATGATCCTTGAATTCCGGTTTTTCCGATGGACAACGTCGCCGCAAGAGGGCGTAAATGCAGATAATATCGTATTCAAAATACATTTTATTCCATATACTCGCTCCTAAATATCCGATTAAAAAGTTATTTTCCGTTTCGATGCCATTTATATCGAAGGCTATTTTAGGTACAGCCTCCTTTTGAAGCATTGCATGGATTTTCCGCTAGGGGCCTAAAGGTAAACTGCGCTTTCTCCAGTATATATTCTCTTAAAAGTCCGATTTGAAAAACTCTTCCTGCATCGGATACAGCTCTTAATGGGAAATGTTTTGCATATAATTTCTAATTTTTGGGAAAGAACGGTTTGAGCACCAGGGAGCGTAAGTGTTTATTTCTACATCTGAGGTATTTGTAACAAAATTTGAGCTTCTGAAAACTGGAATGAAAAAAATCTTTCGCAAACCGATATCGCTTCCCTTGAAAAACCTTTTGAGAATACCTTCTGTTTAAAATAGTGCATAGTTTTTCCACCAGGGGCGTAGATGTATACCTTATTTTTGTCGATATCTCTGCTTCTAAGAGTCTGATTTAAAAATTGTTTTCTTTCTCGGAGAGAGTTTCCGGTGTGAAATAAGTTTCATATATTTGCAAAATTTTCTTTACGCACAAGTGTGCCACCAGAGGGCGTAAGTCCACGTTTCCGTTTACAGCAATGTCTGCGGAACTGAAAACCCGATTGGAAAAATGCTTTTTAGCTCAGACACTACTAACTTTGGAAACTCCTTGTGTGCATTTTAGTCCCAAAATAATGTACAATTTCTCAGTTAGGAGAGCGTAAATGTTTAATCTGCTTTTCTCGATTTCTATGCTTCTAAATGTGTGATTTATAAAACTATTTTAACACCTGATAATGTTTACCTTGTGGAACACTTTAGGTTTGTATTTGAGGAGTTTTATAGTTCACAGTTCTGTCGTTAAGTGGTGTTTGTGTACTCCTGTCTGCAGCTGTATCTCCGCTTCTAAAAATCCTATTAACAAATTTCTTTTTTATTGTATGGCATTCGCTACAATAAAGATAGAGAGCATTATTCTCTTTCAATAGTGCATACTTTCCCGCTAAGGAGCGTAAAGGTCAAAACCTTTCTCTCACTATTTCTGCTTTCTGGAGACGTATTTGAAAATTTCTTTCTCTTTAGCAGGGCTTTTCCCATGAAGAATATTTTTCGCCTATTTTCAAATTTTCCATTATGCAAAATTCTTCCACTGGGAGGCATAGAATTACATCGTGTCTTCTTCCTTTTTACTGTTCGATTTCAAAATCTCTTTGTCTCTGATACCTTCCTTCCGCTATGAGAAACATTTTGTGCGCCATTTGTTAATATTCGTATCATACTTTTCAGCGACTTGTGGAAGTAAGTAGCTGTTTCTATTTCTGGATGTTTTATCGATTGTAGAAATCCGTTTTTTTTCCAACTGGTTCCACTGATTATGAATAACTTTGACAAATTTTCTAACCGGTTCCATTGATTATGAATAACTTTGACAAATTTTATTCGCGTCGGAAAGGATTCAAATTGATGTGCTGATTACAACCGAAAATTCGGTGTCATCTCTCTTGTTTAAACAGTTATTTAATAAATCATCATCATCATCATCAACAATTATCAATTCACTGCTGGATGAAGGTCTCCCCAAGTTTCTTCCACAGTTGTTTGTCTTAAGGCTGTCTCCTCCATGTCACTCCAACATACTTTCGAATTTCATCCATCCATTTTCCATGAGTCTTCTTCTGGGTCTTTACCTGTCCCTCGGAATCCAGTCAAAATTTTCGGTTGTCCATCGGGGACCCGTTATACTGGCAACATGTCCAGCCCATTGCCATTTCTGTGATTTCATTCTGGTCATGATGTCTGTCATCCACTCCTGTCATTTTCCTTATCCACAAGTTCTGTAACGTACCAGGAGATGTGACGTACCTGCCAGAAGGACGCACACGACATAAAGGCAGATAGGAATCAGAATACATGTCCGCGTAGCTTAATTGGTAGAGCAACTTATTCCGGAATGAGTGGACCCGGGTTCAAACCCCGGCGTAGGCCAAAAATGACGGAGAAATTTACTTCGTTATAATGGCGCCCGAACTATCCGGATGACCCGACCGTTCAAAATCTCGCATTGGTGTGATGTTATTTCCACACCGCGAGATAGGAAAAATATGAGCAGCACTTCGAAAGAAAACAAGAAAAATAAGGGGGAGATGATGTAACGTACCAGGAGAGGAGATGTGACGTACCTGCCAGCAGGACGCGCACGACATAAAGGCAGATAGGAATCAGAACAAATGTCCGCGTAGCTTAATTGGTAGAGCAACTTATTCCGGAATGAGTGGACCCGGGTTCGAACCCCGGCGCGGATAAAAATGACGGAGAAATTCACTTCGTTATAATGGCGTCCGAACTATCCGGATGACCCTGACCGTTCAAAATCTCGCATTGGTGTGATGTTATTTCCACACCGCGAGATAGGAAAAATATGAGCAGCACTTCGAAAGAAAAAAAAGAAAAATAAGGGGAGATGATGTAACGTACCAGGAGATGTGGCGTACCTGCCAGAAGGACGCACACGACATAAAGGCAGATAGCAATTAGAATCAATGTCCGCGTAGCTTAATTGGTAGAGCAACTTATTCCGGAATGAGGGGACCCGGGTTCGAATCCTGGCGCGGATAAAAATGACGGAAAAATTTACTTCGTTATAATGGCGCCCGAACTATCCGGATGACCCGACCGTTCAAAATCTCGCAATGGTGTGATGTTATTTCCACACCGCGAGATAGGAAAAATAAGAGAATCCTTCTCCAGCACTTCAGAAAAAAAAATAAGGGGGAGATCATGTAACGTACCAGGAGATGTGACGTACCTGCCAGAAGGACGCACACGACATAAAGGCAGATAGGAATCAGAATAAAATGTCTGCGTAGCTCAGTTGGTAGAGCGACTTCTTATCTTTCCTGATTACACCAAGCATGCACCTCTCCATGCTTGTTTGAGTGGCCTGTAGTCTTTGTATGTCTTTTTTGGTTAAGGTCCATGTCTCTGCTCCATACGTAAGCACTGGCAGGATGCATTGATTAAACACTTTTCTTTTAAGAAATAATGGCATACTGTTCTTAAAAATTGCACTGTTTCTTCCAAAAGCTCTACATCCAAGTTTCACACGCCGATTAATTTCTTCATCAATGTGACCCTCACTGGATACCTGCTGCCCAAGATAAATGTAGGTATTGGTTGTCTCAAGCTTTCCCCCATCAATCGATAAATCTTTGTTTTTGTATGAGCATGTAAATTATGTGTTTTTTTTTTTTTGCATTATGTACCATGTAGCAGTAATAAGAGAATGTTGAAGAAATTAATTTGTGTTTTATTAGATCAACCTGACACCATTTTCTGTAGGAAAAAACAACAAAAAACACTGCATCCTTCCGCCAGAATTGAGCCAGCCACCCGACGCACTCCCAGATCGGAACTCTAGTTGAGGACTCCATTCAGCAGCATGGATTCTTTAACCCATAGCAAACCCATCGTGTTCCACAACGCGTTCGTAAGCGTTCCACGAAAGTAAGCGTTCGTAAGCGTTCCACGGTTAAAATTTGGTTTTTTGACCAGTGATATTACGAATTTCAGATTTTCCGATACTGTCTGTGTGACCTTCTTTCGCAAAGAAACACTAGTACATGCAATCTTTTCCCCACTCCAAATACTCATTTATTATACTTTCTTCCCATACCGAATGGTCGTCCATCTGGTCTTCGTCTCCACTACCTATACTCGCATATGCGATTTCAGAAACGTCTAACTAACCTGCCCAATCACTGCTCCGAAAGTTACCTTGCCCTATTTGATCTTCGCTGCGCACTTCTGACCTGCCCGATCTCTTCTCCGAAAGTTAACTTGCCCTATTTAATCTTCGCTCCGTACTGAAGATCCCAACGTACTATCCACTAAAGGACTGCACGGGCTTAATTTGGTGAGCCCGGCCTGGCCCAAGCGCGTGCGTTTAAAGTCCGGCCCGTGATGTGCCATTTGGTATTACTTTGTCTTTCTATTGTATTTTATTAAAATGTGAAAATTAAATAATGAAATGAGATATTATTGAAAATATTTAGTTGAATGTAAGCCAAAAAATATTAACTAAACTTTGACAATTATCGAAAATTATAACCTTTAAAAAGAGAGAAAAAGGAAGACTAAGCGCGTTCAGAATCTTTCTTTCTCTGAACTAGTAAGATATAACAGTACAAAATTCAGTCCCAATACAGATTAGGGATAGAAGAAAAAATCCATGTCGTCCCGCTCTCTCATACAAACACACACACACACTCACCCCACTGCAGACATCTTTCGTCTCGCACTCTACACAACCTCGGGGTCAAATCTTTCTTGTTGTCAACAAGCCCCAAAATAGTTTCACCATCTTAATACCTAAAGATTGGTAAAAATACTGTGAGTGCCTCTAGGAACAGTTAGACACACCAGAAAATCGGGGAACATGACTTTTTTCTTTCTTTACCATTGCGATAAAAAGAATGGGTCGATTTGGCCCGGCCCGTTGCTTTATTCTCTAAACTAAAACAAGTTAGTAAAATCATGCAATGCATTGAATCTGATACGCGCTCCAACATACCAGAAATCATTACTCAAGTTATTACTCAAGTTATGAGGATAATGGCTGTAGAATAAATCTCGCTCCTATGACCCGACCTTTGACTCCATTTAGATGATATTCAACAGAACCGGTAAAGTATACTTCCAAAACAACACGAAAAGTTTTGTCTCAATCAAAGCATTTTTACGCAAGTTATAACGCATAAGGGCAATGGAATGGACCCCGATCCTATGTCCTAGCCTTTGATCCCATTTCACCCATTTTCAATGCGGTTCGTCCCCAGATGGTCCCCTACCACATATTAAAATTTCATCGAAATCAAAACATTCTTACACAAGTATGACGCATAAGGGCAATGGAATGCACCCCGCTTCTATATCCAGACCTTTGACCACACTTCACCAATTTTCAGTAGGGTTTGTCCCGAGGTCGTCCTCTACGACATACTAAAATTTCAACAAAATCGAACAGTATTTACGCAAGTTATGACGCATAACCCCAATGGAATGGATCCAGCTCCTATGTTGTGACCTTTGACCCCATTTGTCCCATTTTCAATACAATTTGTACCCACGTGGTGCCCTACCACATGCCAAAATTTTATCGAAATCGAACCATTTTTACGCGAGTTACCGTGCGGACAGACGGACAAAGCTGGAACGTATACGCTTCTTCAACCTACGGTTGGAAAGCGTAAAAAACATGCCGTTCTTTCTCCTTTTACTGTTCTGTTCAGTTTAATTAGTTTTTCGTTCAAAACCTCTAAATTTGTTTTTAGATTAACACCCTACTTTACACATTCTTCCCAAAACTGTAAGTCTAGACGTAATTTTGTTTCTAAATTTCATGAACTCTCTCTCTCATTGAATTGCAAGAAAAAAGGTATCCCTGCAGCTTTTAAATTAATTTTTCATAGCCTGTGCGAATTTTCCAGTTGGCTGTGAAAAATTAATTTTCCTGACATCTAAGTTTAAAAATTCAAATGTCCTCAAGTTTTACTGCAAATTACTTATTTGTATTCAACGTCAATGAAACCCTTTAACATTCTTGCTGCTCCCTTACGTAATAGCAAAAGCTCAGAATTTCAGCATTCTTTAAATAAGGAAACGTGTGTGAAAAGACAAACCGGAGAATTGTTTTGTAGATTCATGTTTTCGCATACATTAGGTTTATTCATAGTGCTTTTGATTGTGTTTTTCAGATATCACGTAAAAAATCAGTTTCGACCATTTCGAAATTTTTTATTTGCGGCTACGTTTTCTGAAAGGTACAGTGCTCTGAATACAAAGTGGGATCAAAAGATATCCAGACTGGATTCATTAAGAATAAGTTAGTAAAATCATGCAATGCATTGATTATGATACGCTTTCCGACATACACGAAATCATTACTCAAGTTATGAGGATAATGGCCGTGGAATAAATCTCGCTCCTGCGCCCTGACCTTTCACTCCATTTCGATGATATTCAACAGAACCGGTTCAATATACTTCCGGAACAACATATTGAAGTTTTGCCGCAACCGAAGTAATTTTATTTAAGTTATAACGCATAAGGGCGATGGAATGGATCCCGCTCCTATGTTCTGACCTTTGACTCCATTTCGCCCATTTTCAATAGGGTTCGTCCCCAGGTTGTCCCCTACCACATGCTAAAATTTCATCGAAATCGAACCATTTTTACGCGAGTTATCGTGCGGACAGGCAGACAGACGAACAAAGCTGGAGCATGTAGGCTTCTTCAACCTACGGTTGGAAAACGTAAACAAGTTAGTAAAATCATGCAATGCATTGATTATGATATGCTTCCAACACACCAGAAATTATTACTCAAGTTTTTAATCAAGTTATGAAGCTAATGGCTGTGGAATAAATCTCGCAACCATGCCCTGACGTTTGACCTCTTTTCGATGATATTAAACAGAATTCGTTCAGTATACCTCCGGAACAACATACTACAGTTTTGTCGCAATAGAAGAATTCTTAGTCAAGTTATGAGGATAATGGCTGTGGAATATATCTTGATCCTGTGCCCTGACCTTTGACCCCATTTCGGTGATATTAAACCAAATTGGTTCAGTATACCTCCGGAACAACATACTACAGTTTTGTCGCAATAGAAGCATTTTTAATGAAGTTATGAGGATAATGACTGTGGAATAAATCTCACTCCTGTACCCTGACCTTTGACCTTATTTTGATGATATTAAACAGAATTAGTTCAGTATATCTCCGGAACAACATACTACAGTTTTGTCGCAATAGAAGAATTTTTAGTCAACTTATGAGGATAATGGCTGTGGCATATATCTTTATCCTGTGCCCTGACCTTTGACCCCATTTCGGTGATATTAAACAGAATTGGTTCAGTATACCTGCGGAACAACATACTAACGTTTTGTCGCAATAGAAGCATTTTTAGTAAAGTTATGAGGATAATAGCTGTGGAATAAATCTTGCTCCTGTGCCCTGACTTTCGACCCCATTTCAATGATATTCTACGGAACAGGTTCAGTTTACCACCGGAACAACATACTAAAGTTTTGTCGCAATCGAAGCAATTTTACATAAGTTATGACGCATAATGGCGATGGAATGGACTCCTCTCCTATATGTTCTGATCTTTGACCCAATTTCGTCCATTTTCAATAGGGTTCGTCCCCAGTTGTTCCCTACCACATACTAAAATTTCGTCAAAATCGAAGCATTTTTACGCGAGTTATCGTGCGGAAGGACGGACGGACGGACTGACAGACAGATGGACAAAGCTGGAACATGTACGCTTCGTCAGCCTACTGTTGGAAAGCGAAAAAGAGCAGAAGACTTAAAGATTTGAAATTTAATCGTCTTCGATGTTGTCCCCTTCCGAAGCCATGCACTTAGCACAGCGCTATTTCCATTGCTCCAAGCATTTTTTTATACAGGGTGATTCATAAAGAAGTATACAGTTTCAACGCACTATAAAACAAGAAAAATGTAAGATATTTTATGTTACCTCTAACAAAATTGTAGGGGAATGTTTCAAGGTTTTTTAGAGACAGTCACAGATGTTCTATGTGTGCACCCTTAGTCACACGACACACATCGAGCCGGTAATCCATTTCCGTTTTGAGTTTCCAGATGCTGTAAAACAGTAACAGTTGAAGACACGGACCACAACTGCGAACCGTTAGGTAGATGTACTCATAAAGTTTGTGTCCCGCTACTGAGGGACACAATCTCCTCCTCTCCTGTTGATCTAGCGGCCCTGAAACAGCGTATCACAGCCACTATCACTGCACTTGGTTCAGATATCTTACCTTGCGTTTGGGCGGAAATGGATTGCCAGTTCGATGTGTGTCGTGTGACTAAGGGTGCACACATAAAACATCTATGACTGTCTTTAAAAAACTTGAAACATTCCCCTACAATTCTGTTACAGGTAACATAAAATATCTTACATTGTTCTTGTTTTATAGTGCGTTGAAACTGTATACTTCTTTATGAATCACCCTGTATAATCGAAATGGGGTCAAAGGTCAGGACACAGGAGCGAGATTTATTCAACAGCCATTTTCCTCATAACTTGACTAAATATACATCTATTGCTACAAAACTTTAGTATGTTGTTCCAGAGGTATACTGAACCGGTTCTGTTGAATATCATCGAAATGGGTCAAAGGTCAGGACACAGGAGCGAGATTTATTCCACAGCCATATTCCACAGCCATATTCCACAGCCATATTCCACAGCCGTTATCCTCATAACTTGACTAAAATTACCTCTATTGCGACAAAACTTTAGTATGCTGTTCCGGAGGTATGCCGAACCAATTCTGTTTAATATCGTCGAAATGAGGTCAAAGGTCAGGGTACAGGAGCGAGGTTTATTCCACAGCCATTATCCTCATACTTTGAGTAATGATTTCTGGTATGTTGGAAAGCGTATCATAATCAATGCATTGCATGATTTTACCAACTTATTTGAAGTTATTTTCTGAAATAGCGAACAGCTGCTTAGTCGCATTCCCTGTCTCTTCAATACCTCGCAATCTTTTTCCTTTTAAGTGGCATTTATTTATTGGGAAGAGAGAAAAAAGTA
The DNA here is from genome assembly GCA_039090855.1 of Macrothele yani. Taxonomy (NCBI): domain Eukaryota; kingdom Metazoa; phylum Arthropoda; class Arachnida; order Araneae; family Macrothelidae; genus Macrothele; species Macrothele yani. The sequence goes on from CM076997.1 coordinate 128,894,881, forward strand.
GCAGGGAGCGAGATTTGGTGAGTATGGTGGGTGTCAGAACTGTGCGATACTGTGTTTAGCAATAAACTACTGCACAAATTGCAATTCATGGGCAAGAACGTTGTTATGGTGGCGTTGCCACTCGTGCAATGCTGGTCTTTTGTGACCAACTGCTTATCTCAAACGCCGCAAAACTTGAGAATAGAATTCCTTGTTGATAGCCTGGCCTGATGGAGCGTATGCGCAATTCTATCATGATTGAAAAAACCAGTCAGCATCGTTTTATATAACATTGCTGCGGTTCTGTGGTGCTTTATTGGGGTCTAGGAGTATTTAGGCTCTTCCACTGTGAAAACTGGGCCTTAGATTCGGGATCATACCCATAAACCCACGTTTCATCACCAGTTATGATAGTTTTTAAAAAGTTTTCGTCGGCTTCGAAACACTCAAATAGGTCACTAGCAGTTGAAACAATGGGCTGTTTTTTTCTCAGCGGAGAGCAATTTTGGCACAAATTTAGCTGAGAGGCGTCTCACACCCAAATTGTCAGTAAGAATCGACTGAATTGAAACGAAACTGATTTTGAAATCTTCAGATAACTAACGAATAGTGATTCGGCGATTTTACCCGCGCAGAAGTTGGACACTGTTTTCACTTTTGCTGGTTGCATGCCTCCCTTACCCATACAGCACAAAACGTTTCGGATATGTATCAGTAATGTTAGAAAATTTCAATTTCGTTACACTTTCAGAGATATCTTACAATTACGTTTCAGGAACACCTATTTTGGAACATAACTGTACATTACGGTTACGTTAAAAATAGCATTCACCGATACTACTGTTTTATAGTTTCCATTGTACGTAATTGCTACCTTGATGTTACATTCCGGCGATATTTAAGATTTTTGGTTTGGTAACGGCATGGATGCGCATGCGCATTTATGCCATTTCACCGAAGCACTCTCGTAGTCGTGTTTCCATGTGCTACTAGGATATTCTTTGGTGATACTGTCGTACTCGAGTTAGCTAGTTAGTTGATTCAATATTTCATCATATTCTTTTTTTTTTTTTTTGTGATTCAAGATAATCTGAAAGTAAGTAATTATTTTGATTATTATAATTTTTAAATTCTAAAAAGCATTTTATAAAATCTAAGTAGATGGCTGTGTTGTTTCATTAGTATTCTATACTACCAACATGTTTTTTTTTTTTACTTGAAGCTGAGAAATTTCATATTAGCAGGTATTTGGAGAAATGACGAATTGGATTTTTTTCTTTTTTTCGCTGAAATATAGGCTGTATAATAGAAACTCGACATTCTCGTTTGATACCGATTTTTATTTCTTTTGTTATCAATATATAAACGTCGCCACTGTTCCCAATGGACAGCGGACTGCGTTGAACCTGTGAAAACGTAAACAACTCGTAATTACGACTGTTGTTGCTTTTGAAACAGCTGTCGAGTGTAATACTTTTCATTGTAATTTTACCAAGTTTATTAAAACTATAATGTTCGACGTAGTAAATACGTAACAGTAATTTGATGATGTCACAAATATCTTTTAAATACGTAACAGTAATGTAACGAAGTTACAAATATCTTTCAAATACGTAACAGTACCATGAAGTTGGTATGTTGAAGTTACAAATACCTTTCACTGTAACGTGTCGGTTATGTTTCAAAGTTATGTAACGTTTGAGGACATTTTGGCGTAACCGTAAGGTCTCTGAAACATTACTGTTACATTGCGCAACGTATCTTTCAAATACGTAACAGTAACGTAACGAAGTTACAAATATCTTTCAAATACGTAACAGTACCATGAAGTTGGTATGTTGAAGTTACAAATACCTTTCACTGTAACGTGTCGGTTATGTTTCAAAGTTATGTAACGTTTGAGGACATTTTGGCGTAACCGTAAGGTCTCTGAAACATTACTGTTACATTGCGCAACGTATCTTTCAAATACGTAACAGTAATGTAACGAAGTTACAAATATCTTTCAAATACGTAACAGTACCATGAAGTTGGTATATTGAAGTTACAAAGACCTTTCACTGTAACGTGGCGGGTATGTTTCAAAGTTATGTAACGTTTGAGGACATTTTGACGTAACCGTAAGGTCTCTGAAACATTACTGTTACATTGCGCAACGTATCTTTCAAATACGTAACAGTAATGTGACGAAGTTACAAATATCTTTCAAATACGTAACAGTACCATGAAATTGGTATGTTGAAGTTACAAAGACCCTTTCACTGTAACGTGTCGGTTATGTTTCAAAGTTATGTAACGTTTGAGGACATTTTGACTTAACCGTAAGGTCTCTGAAACATTACTGTTACATTGTGCAACGTATCTTTCAAATACGTAACAGTAATGTAACGAAGTTACAAATATCTTTCAAATACGTAACAGTACCATGAAGTTGGTATGTTGAAGTTACAAATACCTTTCACTGTAACGTGTCGGTTATGTTTCAAAGTTATGTAACGTTTGAGGACATTTTGGCGTAACCGTAAGGTCTCTGAAACATTACTGTTACATTGCGCAACGTATCTTTCAAATACGTAACAGTAATGTAACGAAGTTACAAATATCTTTCAAATACGTAACAGTACCATGAAGTTGGTATGTTGAAGTTACAAAGACCTTTCACTGTAACGTGGCGGGTATGTTTCAAAGTTATGTAACGTTTGAGGACATTTTGACGTAACCGTAAGGTCTCTGAAACATTACTGTTACATTGCGCAACGTATCTTTCAAATACGTAACAGTAATGTGACGAAGTTACAAATATCTTTCAAATACGTAACAGTAATGTAACGAAGTTACAAATATCTTTCAAATACGTAACAGTACCATGAAATTGGTATGTTGAAGTTACAAAGACCCTTTTACTGTAACGTGTCGGTTATGTTTCAAAGTTATGTAACGTTTGAGGACATTTTGACGTAACCGTAAGGTCTCTGAAACATTACTGTTACATTGTGCAACGTATCTTTCAAATACGTAACAGTAATGTAACGAAGTTACAAATATCTTTCAAATACGTAACAGTACCATGAAGTTGGTATGTTGAAGTTACAAAGACCTTTTACTGTAACGTATCGGCTATGTTTCAAAGTTACGTAACGTTTGAGAACATTTTGACGTAACCGTAAGGTTTCTGAAACATTACTGTTACATTGCGCAACGTATCTGAAAAGTCTCAATGCTTCAGTGCTACGTACTTGTAACATATACGAAATATTCTGTGCTGTGTGGGTACTGTTCATCACTCTCAACACTTTCACGATGACCTTTTAAACGTTTATATTACTCACATATTTATTATTTTACAATATTCCCCATAAACTTTCTATAACTTTAACATGTGTTTTTGCAAGTTTTTGACAAAATCGGATGCAAATTCTTTGATCAATTATTTTTTCCGACATAACAAATGCGGCTGACAGCTTCACACAAAGCACTACTGTAAAAAATCCGGACGGGCAGGGGTGACGGGACTCACAGCACATACGCAATTGGTTCCATGGTCAACCTGTGCCAAACCGCTTCCTGCTTTGTCGCAAATTCCGAACTTATGTAACCAGTCTGGATACTTTTTTATCACACTTCGTACCTGGAAACTGCACAACTTGACACGTACTACAATGTTAAAACCTTTCAGAATTTGAATACATTTCTGTATAGCCAGAACAGAGAAAACTTTGTGTTGGAAACTATTTTTAGCACGTCTTTTGTAAAAAAAGATCGTTCTTATGTTATCGGTTTGTCCGTCCGTCCGTCAGTAGGCACCATATCTCTGTAACTATTAGTCCGATTTGAAAAAATCTTTTTGTATTGGGAAGCTTGAAATATGCGAATGATGATCCTTCATTTCCTTTTTTATTTACGGTTACGATTCCGCCGCAGGAGGGCGTAAGTGCAGATGATATCGAATTCAGAATACATTTTATTCCATATATTTACTTCTAAACATGCGATTGAAAAAAATCTTTTACCTTTCAATTCCATTTATGTCGAAAAGTATTTTAGGTATGGTCACTTTTTCAAGTTACGCATGGATTTTTCGCTAGGGGGTGTTAAACTACAATGGGTTTCCCCCTATATCTCTACTTATAAAACTCCGATTACAAAAAAAAAAAAAAAAAATCTTCAACGGATACAGATTCAGATGAAAAATCTTTTGCATATAATTTCTAATTTTTGGTATAGAACATTCAGAACTCCGATTTGAAAAATTATTTCTGCACCGGAAACAGTTCTTGATGGGAAACCTTTTACATATAATTTCTAATTTTTGGTGAAAAACGGTTTGGCCACCAGATAGCTTAAATCTTAGCTTCTGATGTATTTGCAGCAAAATCTCAGCTTCTAAAATCTCCATTGAAAAAAAATCGTTTGTGGACCGGTACTACTCACGCCGATAAACCTTTTTGGAATATTTTCTTCTTAAAATAATGCATGGTTTCTCCGCCAGGGGCGTAGATGTATATCTTATTTTTGCCAATATCTGTACTTCTAAGAGTCCGATTTGAAAAATTCCTTTGTTGGATAGCATTTTCAGTGCGAAATGTTTTTCATATAATTTCAAAATTTCCAAGCAACTTTCCGCTAGAGGGTGGTAAGGTAAACTGCGTTTTCCCCGATAGTTCTGCTTCTAAAGCTCCGATTTGAAAAAAAAATCTTCCTGTATCTCATACAGCTGCTGATGTGAAACGTTTTCAGTATAATTTCTAATACTTGGTAACGAATGGTTTGGCCACCAGAGGGCATAAGTGTTAATTTCTGCTTCTTACGTATTTGCGGCAAAATCTGAGCTCCTGAAAACTCGACTAACATTTTTTTTCTTGGACTGATACCGCTCACATCAAAAAACCTTTCGAGAATACTTTCTTCCTAAAATGCATGTTTTTCCCGCCAGGGGGCATAGATTCATATCTTATATTTAGTCCATATCTCTGCTTCTAAACGTCTAAAAAAAAAGCAGGAGTGAAGCTCTTCAACGCTTGCTTGAAATCCTCTTCACTCCAAGCTACACGCCGCCTCAAACACAAAACTCCCCTATTTGCTGGCGTTACACTCAAACGTGTCATTCAAACATGTGTGTCTGTGGCCGCCTTAAGCTTTCTTTTTGAACTGACTGAGGTGCCCGTTGACTGCTGTTAAGAGGTCTCATTGTTCGGAGGTTATCTTTAATGTTAATCTTACCGCAGCTGTTCTTTGCCAAACAAAAGGTGCTGATTTTTTTGGGGTAACTGATGTTCGGAGGTATCCGTTAATGGAGGTTGCACTGTAATTGAAAAGGAAAGATAATGTCCAAGAATCCTGAGTTTGTTCTCTTTTTACCCTTATGAAGAAAGTGCTTTACAGCAAAATCAAAACATGAACTTACAAGCACACTTCTGTTTTGTTAATCAAAGAGAAATTAAAAGCAGATGAATTGATGTTAGCGAATTCCCAGTTACTGTTTTCTCTTTTTCCATTGGGAAATCAAAACGCACATATTTGACATTCAAAAGCAGGCTCCTTTTTACAGCGCAAAAGATATTAATAACTAATGGACTGATGCCAACGAATCCTCAACTTCTGATTTCTCCTTTTCTATCTCAAAATCAAAAGAGGCGCCCTTGCTGAAATCAAGTATGTAATTTAGTCGTGGCAACATAAACTCTTTAATCATCATTCCGAAAAATTTCCTGCGGAAATGCTTTAACAACTTTTTTCGATGGACATTTGATGAAATTCTCGATTAAAGGATTAAAGCTCTGTCATTCCCCAAAGAGTTTAGGTGCTAAAGTCAGTGATTCCATATTTTGATGCCGATTGAACAAGTTAAATAGCGTGTTTAGTTAACTGCGTAAAAATTTTCCATGCTTTAAATTTTGTTGAACGAATTGGAGAAACTCCATATTCAAGGGTGTGAACTTTTGGTAGCCGTTAATGCCTTTCGCCGCTTGGATTTTCTTGAGAGTTTAATGAAAGACCCTTGTTTACAGAGGAGAGAACGGAATTTCAGAGTTTTACTTTTACCAGCAACTGCAATCTGAGGAAAAATTGCTTTTACCAGCGTAAGAGAAAGACACCAGTATTTGAAAATGGCGGAAGTGTCAGTGCACTTCTTTTTTTTTCTGTGTGTGCTTCCTCGTGTAGAAAGGTTAATGAACACGAATGAACAGGCTAAAAATTTTAACAAGCACTACACAAATATTTGATTTTCCTCCAAGTAATTGCATCGGACGGCAAACTTGTTGGAGAAGATGCGCTGGAACTGGACTTCCGTTTGTAAAAGCCTAGGAATTAGTTGCTCTCTTCAACGAATGAAATGCTGTGATACAGCAAGAAGTTCTCAAGTTATTTTCTGCCTCCTACAAACACACGCACGTGTAGACGCAGAACAACTTTATTTCTTTCGTTTCTGATCAGTTTGCATTAAACCGATTTGAAGTGGAATAAGAGAGTTTCGTTATCATTGCTGCGAGTATAAAATGTAAAAAATTAAAGAAAAAATATTTTAAAAATGCATTAAAAAACGCGACATTTTTTCATGTAGCTACAAAAATTTTTATTTTAGTTTTTAACAAGTGGACCGTCATTTGATTTAAAAAAGATATGGAAATGTGCTATCTCACATTAACGAGTCGTGAAAATACTTTAAAATTCACAACACACGTAAAAAAGTGTTTTGTGGATTTCAAAATATCTGTTTTTAGAGAATAAAACCTATATAATAGGCTACGTCTGTCCTTATAACGTTCTGACGTCATTCAGTACTTGCAGCGCCATCTGCTTCTATCCTGGCCGAAATCGGAACTAAGCTCACCGCTATCGCACGACACGTAAAATCAAGGAGAAATACCGGAAAATAAAATAAAGTTAGTAAGACAAACGACTTTATCTCTGGCAACAAGCACGTGCTCGAACAACTGTCTGCGACGTTTGTTCTGTCATGTAGGTGTTATGTCGTGTTTTATTTCCCTGTCTTCGCATTGCAGAGTAATTTTATAAAGAGGAATAAAATTGCAGAGTAATTTCTTAAAAGGAAATAAAATCGCAGAGTAATTCCATAAAAAGTAATGAAATTGCAGAGTAATTTCATAAAAAGGAATCAGCGTTATTTTATTTCATTAAAATGAACAAGTAAAATTGTAAGGAAGTAACTGCAGGCGTAATTTTGATTCAATGTGGTGGAAATTTAAAAAAATTATTGGTTCCGTGGAATTTTTCCTTTGTAGTACAAGATGGAAGAAGATAAAGCTAAAAGAAAACGTCACTTAAAGTGGATCCCCCTAAAATCTTTGCCTTGTATTTTCAATGGGTAAACTTCTGTAGCCATTCTCTTCACATTTAATGCGTTCCTAAGGATGAAGATTTGAATATCGGTAAAAATAACTTCATATCATAGCCTAGTATACTTAATACTTTCTAAAACGTAACCATAATTACACTGACGGAAAAAAATCCCAACACCACGAAAAAATAGTCGTAGAGGAATGAAATGGCGGCAATACATTTGTATAGGTAACATATTTAATCGATTAAGGTTTCAAGATCACAGCTTATTGTAAGTGCGAGAAGATCCATTTCAAATGTGAAATGTTGGTACATTAATAACCGGTGTAACCGCCAGAATGTTGAGTGCAAGCACGCAAACGTTCATGCATTGTGTCGTACAGGTGCTGGATGTCAGTTTGTGGGATGGAGTTCCATGCCTGTTGCACTTGGTCGGTCAATACAGGAACGGTTAATGCTGGTTGGGAGGAGACGCTGGAGTTGTCGTCCAATGATGTCCCATACGTGCTCGATTGTTGAAAGATCTGGTGATCTAGCAGGCCACGGCAACATGTCGACACTCTGTAGAGCATGTTGGGTTACAACAGCGGTATGCGGGCGAGCGTTATCCTGTTGGAAAACACCCCCTGGAATGCTGTTCACGAATGGCAGCACAACAGGTTGAGTCACCAGACCGACGTACAACTGTGCCGTTAGGGTGCGTGGGATAACCACGAGAGTGCTCCTGCTGTCATAGGAAATTGCTCCCCAGACCATAACTCCAGGTGTAGGTCCAGTATGTCTCGGCCGCAGACAGGTTGGTTGCAGACGCTCACCTGGCCTCCTTCTAACCAACACACGGCCATCACTGGCACCCAGGCAGAACCGGCTTTCATCAGAAAACACAACAGATCTCCACTCCGTCATTCAATGAGCTCTAGCTTGGCACCACTGACGTCGCAAACGGCAGTGGTTTGGAGTAAGTGGAATGCACGCTACAGGGGGTCTGGCTCGGAGCTGTCCTTCAAGTAACCGATTTGTAAGAGTTCGTTGTGTCACTGTGGTAGCAACTGCAGCTCGAATTGCTACCTCAGTCGCAGTACGATGCGCCACGGCCATACGCCGCACACGGCGGTCTTCCCTCTCAGTAGTGCCACGTGGCAGGCCGGAACCCGGTCTTCTTGAGGAAGTACCTTCCCTTGACCATCGCTGCCAACAATCATGCACGGTGGCTGCATTCCGGCTAAGTCGTTCTGCAATATTGCGGAAAGAAAATCCACCTTCTCGTAGCCCTATTACACGACCTCGTTCAAACTCCGTGAGCTGTTGATAACGGCTTCTGCGTCTTCTAAAAGGCATTCTTAACTAACATGAACGCACTACGTCGAATCTCAACGATAACTAACGCTCACGAACGTTACAGCGCGTATTTACAGCAAACCTGCTTTGCATGTTCCGAGGGGCGCTACTAGCGCCACACGTATGCGCCGAGCGCGAAATTTGCATAGACGTCAGGACAATCCTCGGCCTCATATCAGGACAACGCTCGGCCTCATACCGCGCGATCAACCCGGGCAAAACTCCAGGAATTTAAGGGCATCGAACTGATGCCACATCCAGCATATAGTCCGGACCTTGCCCCGTCAGATTATTACTTGTTTCGGTCCATGGCCTACTTCTATCGCGGGCGGCACTTCAACAATCTGGAGGAGGTGGTAGCTGGCGTGAAGGAGTTCTTTGCCTCGAAAGACAAGAACTGGTACCGCCGCGGAATCGAAGAACTGGCAGACAGATGGATAAAGACGGTGCAACACGTTGGCCTATACTTTGAATGCTAGTCCGCTTTCGTCGTAAAGGTACGTATGAAGACATAAAGTGATCCAAATATTGCAAAACTTTCGACTCACCCTCTGTCGAATCGAAGAACTGGCAAACAGATGGCTAAAGACGGTGCAACACGATGGCTTATATTTTGTATGCTAGTCAGCTTTCGTCGTAAAGGTACGTATGAAGACATAAAGTGATCCAAATATTGCAAAACTTTCGACTCACCCTCTGTAGAATCGAAGAACTGGCAGATAGATGTCTAAAGACGGTGCAACACGATGGCCTATACTTTGAATGCTAGTCAGCTGTCGTCGTAAAGGTACGTATGAAGACATAAAGTGATCCAAATATTGCAAAACTTTCGACTCATCCTCTGTAGAATCGAAGAACTGGCAGATAGATTTCTAAAGATGGTGCAACACGATGGCCTATACTTTGAATGCTAGTCAGCTTTCGTCGTAAAGGTACGTATGAAGACATAAAGTGATCCAAATATTGCAAAACTTTCGACTCACCCTCTGTAGAATCGAAGAACTGGCAGATAGATGGATAAAGACGGTGCAACACGATGGCCTATACTTTGAATGCTAGTCAGCTTTCGTCGTAAAGGTACGTATTAAGACATAAAGTGATCCAAATATTGCAATGCGTTCGACTTACCCTTTGTAATAAGATATGATGTAGACTTATTACCAAGAACTAACACATCTGGAGTAAAGACGTGCCGACCCCTGTGGCGCAGTGGTCTGCGTGCTGGATTATGACCATTCGTCCGTGATGGGCCAGGGTTCGGATCCCTGTGAGGAATAGATGCTATGCTTTGTCTTAAAGCTGGCTTTCTCCCTTTCCTGGAACCACACTGTAAAAAATAAATGGTGTGAATTCACGGAAAATTTCTGAAAATAACGTGCAGCAAAGTTGCCGGTAGGTATCAGTCTTTATCAGAAATTTCCATTTTTAAAAGTGCGCGTTCATTTCAACTTCCGTATTTTCACAGATATTTCCGTAGACAGAAATCCCGTTTATTTCAGAAAAGTCCATTTCTGGTTTTTCCGTATTTAAACTGAAATTCCCGCAAAATCAACAACCCTGTACGTGATTCTGCAGGGATTTCAGTTTAAATACGGATAATCCTTCCGGTGAGCTCAGGATCGAACACCGGACGTTACAGCTCGCCGAACAAGTGTCCTTGCTCTTTTACCAACCGAGCCACAAACGCTCGGCAATCTGACTTACGTACATCGTAAAACGACTTCCGCGACAAAGAAATTTTGTTTTGTGTCATTAATGTGAGTGATTTAGTTATTGTTTTTCTGTTGGAGCTTATTGTTTTTCTCAATAGGTTTGTAATTTTTTTTCCTCCTATAAGAGGACTTTTCAAAATTTAAGCATTTCTTCTCGTGGCTTTTCAAAGCAACGAAATGCTTTGCAACATGATTTTTTTAAACTGACAATGGCTTTCATTTATCTTTAAAAAAGGTGAAATGTACTTTTTATTGTATTATTTCACACAAAAAATAAATAAATATAAAATTTACCCTTGATAGTTATAATAGCTTTTGTCTTAAGTTGTCCAAAGATTTATTCACAGACATCGTATAATCATCTGTACAATAAGTACCCGGTTTCTTGCAGTAACACATTATATAGCTGGTGCACCAAATAGGGGAAAGGAGAAATATCCTGGGCCACAAAAAAAAAAAAAAATCTATGCGATACGCTATCCACAATATCCGATCTCGCTACGGAACTTCAAAATGCGACACACGATTGAAATTTGAAAGTTAATCAAACCTCAAGTATTTCCACAAATCGCAACTATTAGCGGAAATTTCTCGTCATATGGAAAAAGTGAGAATGGAGATTCTCCGTTGATATACGAAAGGAATTGCGGAAAAGGTTTCTGAAAATTCAGAATTTTCCGTTACCACATTTTTAAAAAAGGTTAATTTACCGTCAATATAAGAAAGAAACGGCTGAAAGTTTCTGAAAATTCAAAATTTTCCCTTGGTACGAAAAGTCCGTTAAATTCAGGTTTTTTTCCGTCATTTGACGGAAAAGGTTGCAACTGCTTCGTTAATTCACGAAAGAAATGACGGAAACTTGTCCGTGAATTTCGGAAATTTATTTGCAGTGCAGTAACGCAAAATTAGGGATGGGCGACTGCCTATAGCTCACCGTGGTGTTCACGGTGGTCGTTAAACCCCCAAACAGACAAAAAATGTTCTAATGCATCCCAGTTATGCGGAAAGTACGTTGAAAAATAGTCGCATAACGTTGTCTAAGTGCAACTGCAGTGGCCCAGTGATAAAAGGCGCATGTTTCTGGCTAATTGCTCAGTCAGGGTCCGTCTTCAAGTTCCATATGCTGTTAATTAATACAGTGGAAGCATATCCAGCGTAACTGGAAGACCCTGGGTTCGATTTCCGGTGGCAGCCAATCAGATTTTTTCCGTGACTCACTTATAAACGTGGAAAGAGCGATAACCTGTGTTTGATGTTCCATATGCTGCGTTTAGCCCTGTGTGTGTATATTCCTTGAAATCCATGTCTTCTAAATTTCGAACGAGCGACATTTTGTAGACTTAGATGCTGACTTGGGCCATTAACTAGCTATAAATATCTCCCGGACACAAGGCTCAGGTGTTCTAGTCTCGGAACACATTGAACGCTCCATTGTAACATACCTGTGGTTTCAAAAGAATATGGAATTGTGCTGAATTTCAAGTTTCCTTAGCTTGAATTAAATACTTATTCACTTCTGACGTAAGGACTGCCCACCAGCAATAGTCCAATCGAAAGTTTTAATCTCTAGGTGATAAATCTCTTCAGAGGAGCAACATTTTGAGTAATTCTGAGCTTAAACCTGTTCCTCACTGCATTCTGAAAACGCACAGAGCTGCTAAAGAGTTCAGCAGAGTATTCATAGGAGAGCAGTGAAAAATGAACTGCAGAAATTTCGTGAGCCTGCAACGCAATGATAGAAGCATTTAGCCTCAAAACAGAGCTCAGCTCAAGATATGAGAGAACGTTTTTTTCTTCTCTTTACCGTTTACTGCAACCCGCACGCCAACAGTACATAAATCGATTGAAGTTTGTATGCAAGTGGGTGGTGAAGATTAAATTGGCAAGATAAGAGTTCTTCAAAATAGACGACGAGATTTGGGTAACTACGAAGTTTCCGTGCTTTCCCCTTCATGAATAATCACCGCATTTCCCAGATCTTAAAAATTAGATTAATTCTAATCCTTATGCCAGTGTGGGTTGGGGTTCCTCCTTCTGACCTAACGCCTTGTCATGTTAAAGACTGAGACATGGCCAGAGGAAAGGAGTTGGTGACTGCATGAAAGAAGAAGAAAGAAAGAGAGTGAGAAATAAGAATGGGATGCTAGAGAGATAGAGAAAGAAAGAAGAAGAATTGGAAGACGAGGAGAAGCGAAAGTGAGACAAAAGTGCGTGAAAAGGGGGAGGCGGAACAGAACGTTAGCCGAGTGACAGACAGAAAAGACGAAAGAAAAAATTATTTCAACTTTCTTCTATAGTTTGTTTTGTGCACAGCTTCCGGAACGTAAATATTAAGCGTGCGCAAAAGTTCTACCCGTTTTTTTTAGTAGAGAAGAAAAGCAGATTTTTTAAATAAATACCGAATTTATTATTTTACATAATTGCCATTATTATCTATGACCTCTTTTCGGTAGTAATTGAGTTCCCCTTGCAGCCCCGGTGGCGCAGTGGTCTAAGCGATAGCCTCTGACCATTCGTCCAAAAGGGGTCCAGGTTCGAATCCCCGTGAGGCATGGATGTTGTGTTTGTCTTACGGCACTGGCTCTCTCCCTTCCCTGAAGCCAGTGACCCTAAGTTAGGAACGGGCGACTGCTTACAGTGCATTGAGTTGCTCACGGTGGTCGTTAAACCTCCAATCAAAAAAAAATCCCCTTCTGTAGAACTTCTCCGTTTTGGAGTAAAAAAATCATGTTCATCGAAGATTTTTCCAGTGGAGTTGCTCTGAACAGATCGAAAAAATGTGGTAAGTTCGGGGAATACGGGGGCTGAGTAACCAACTCCTATCAAATGTCCAGTACTTTTCTCTGAGTGGCTAAAGCTGTATAGGATCTTGCTATGAATTCCTTTTTGATTTCGCAGTGGTTTTGTCGTAACATCCCTAAAATACTACTTTACCTTTAATTTATAGAACACTATTCTAAAACATAACAACTTTATTGTAAAAACGGAAGATGGAACACAATGAGCTCTTCGCTCATAATTCTACATGACCCCTCTCTCCCGAGGTAAATCCCAGAATGTCACGTTATTACGTCATACACAGAGCGTCTGCATTGCGTTGCGCATCTGGCGCCATCTGGTAAGCAGAAATATACGTAAAAGACATTGAGAATTATAAAAAATATGTATACAACAAATTCCCCCTAATTCTCAATTTGTTGTCACTTGCAACAGTTCTAAGTGTTCATAAAACTTATAACACATTTAAGAGTCTTAGATAATCTGCAAGTTTCGATTTACTCAAAATCTTAATAAGAAAGTCTGAAACGTTGTTATCTGTAGTCACATACTGAAGACAAAATGCATTATTTTTGAGTTTCTCATTTATGAAACTTACCTGTCTTACCATATTATTTGACTTATGTGATGTGGATCCACTATTTCCTAAGAATATTGCCGACTAGTTGTCACAATGTATAATCGAATTTTGGACTCTCTTTCCAGTGAGTTCTTCCACAAAAAAATGTAAAAATGTCCCAGTCTTCATGGTCTCGACGACTGCTGTTATTTCTGCATCACATGTCGAAAGTTAAACTGAGGTTTGAGTTCTTGAAGTCCAGCTGATGAGACTTGGTCCTAGTAGGTATAGGTACCCACTTACTGACCTTTTCCCATTTTGCTTCTCACATCTCCATGACGCATCACTGTAGCATTCCAGTTTTTGATCACCTTGGGTAAACACCAAACAGCAGTGTTTTGTCCCTTTTAGGTATCTTAGAACACGCTTGACTGCTTGCATGTGTGTTTCTCTTGGATCCTTAGTAAATTTTGATAGAGCTGTTATTGGATAAGCTAAATCTGGTCTTGTTTTTGTAGCTAGATACATAAGTGATCCCAAAAGTTCTAGGCATTTTTTAACATCACATCCTTTTGATTCTTCATATTTCTCCAAGTCTTGATTTATGTCAAGTGGTGTTGTTACAGGATTGCAGTTTTCCATACTATATCTTTTTGGAATTTCTTCGATAAAGATTTGTTGTTTAATAGTGATCTGTCCTTCCTTCTGAATGATTTCCATCCCTAGAACATTGCTGGTATCATCACTTTCTTTTAGCTTGAATCTTCTGCTAATTATTTCAGTTACCTCTTTTAGTATTTCATTATCTGAACTAATAATAATCATGTCATCTACATATAAACCTAAAAATAATTTTGAGTTGCCCTTATCATAGCTGAAAATACATTGGTCAGATTTGAAATTTTTAAATCCACATTTTACCAGATAGTTTCGAATAGTCTGGAATCATAATCTTCCACTTTGTTTTAGCCCATATAATGCTTTGCTTAATTTGCACACTGGCCTTTTGCTTACCTGTGTACTTTCAAACCCAGGAGGTTGTTCCATGTATATCCTATCATCTAATTTTGCATACAAAAAGGCAGTTTCTACATCATAATGGTGTATTTGCCATTTTCTCATAGCTGCAAAAGCAATTAAGCATCGAAAACTGTCTGCTTTCATTACTGGTGAAAATGTTTCATTGTAGTCTTGCCCAAACCTTTAAGGAGAACATCCTAGTGCAACAAGCCTTGCCTTGTATATTTTGTTTCCTGATGTCTTCTTCTTTTTACTGAATACCCATTTTCATCTTATAAGCTTTACACCTTCAGGTAACTTTACTATGTCCCATACTTCATGAGCCTTGAGAGAATTTGTTTCTCTCTCCATTGCTTCTTTCTACTTGTCTGCATAAGACATTTGCATGGCCTCTTCAAATGATTTTGGTATGCAGCCCTGACTTTCAATTTTAAGAATTTCATCATGAAGATTGTAATCCGGATCTTTTCCTGTGTCATCTTCAACTGAAGATTCATAATAGTTTTTAAGCCTTGCTTGAGGTCTTAGATATGGTCTTTCTTGTTCTACAGCAATTATCTGAGGTACATTTTCATTTTCTTCAGTGATTTCCAATTGTGGTTCATAGATGACTTGCTCATCTTGCTCATTTACTTCTACTTCTTCATCATCATCAAGCACCTCTTGAACATTTTCTTCAGTTCCAATAAAGTCTAACATTTCACAATCTTGGATTTTAAATTTTTCTGTTTCTAACATTTCACTTTCATTCTTGTTTTCCAAGAATTTTACATCTCTAGATTCTACAATAGTATTTTTTATTGGATCATAGATACGGTATGCTTTCCTTTTTACTTGAGTACCCCATAAAAATTCCTGCTGTTGTTTTGGGTTCGAGTTTTCCTCTTTCATGCTTTGGAATCCAGTATTAGGCTGTGCTTCCAAAGCTTCGAATATGACTCACAGTATGTTTTTTTTTCAAAAAAGTTTTCTTCTGGAGCTACTGTGTCATTTTTCTTCGCAGGTGTCCTGTTCTTTATGTAGGTGAAAGTGTTAGTAGCCGCTGCCCAAAACTTCATTGGGAGTTTTGAGCTTATCAGTAATGCTCTGGTACCTTCAATTAGTGATCTGTTGGATCTTTCACAAATACCATTCTGTTGTGGTGTGTAGACTGTAGTCAACTAATGCTGTATACTCTTTGCCTTAAAATATTCTACAGCCCTTTTGGAAAGACATTCTAAACCATTATCAGATCTTATTCTTCTTACTTTTGTATTCATAGTGTTTTCAATTTATTGAATAAAAGTAGACAATTTCTCTAGTGTTTCATATTTGTTCTTTAAAAAATGTGTAAATATTTTTCTGGAATAATCATCTACAATAGTTAGTATATAACTTGCTCCTCCAATTGACTTTTCACGAGTTGAACCAATTAAATCAATATGCAAAAGGTCAAGTGGTTTAGTTGATTGAATTTCTTACACACTTTTAAATGGTTTTCTGGAATACTTAGCTTGAATGCAAGTTTCACAAGATCCAAGATTTGTAATTTTTCCATCAAGTTTGTGGACCATAAGAATGTGTTTTCATTTGTTTCATGTATGTTTCATATATATGTCCAAGTTGTTCATGCCAATTTTCTTATGCAGTTTCTCCTGCTTTTATAATTACAGATTTATTACTCATATCATCTTCACAGGTGACTACAAAAAAGCCATTTAGTCTACTAGCATTTAATAGGTGTTCCCCATTTTCCATAATATGGCCACCATTTGAGTTGAAAACTGCTACTTGGCTATTTTCGATCAATTTATTTACAGATATCAAGTTTCCTGAAAGCTGAGGAACATATAAAACATTCTTCATTAATAGGGTTTTATTGTTTTCAGTTTTTAATTCTACACTGCCCGTAGTCTGTGCATGTATAATCGAATTGTCTGCCAGTTTTATTAACCTGTTATCTTTCCTTGCATTGGTTATGCACTTTGAATTAGATGTCATATGTGATGTAGCCCCACTGTCCAGAATCCATTCATTTTCTGAATATTTTTCTGTCTTGACTGTCAGAACTGTCTGACCTTTATTTGTTACATCATTTATAATATTCGCCCTTTGATGCCTTGGATAAAAACTCACCCTGTGAGAATTTTGAACATCAGCTTCTCTTTTTTCACCTCTCTTCCTTTTGTTAGCTGGATTGTGCCAGCACTCAGGAGCTTTATGATTAGGCTTAGAGCAAATATGGCATATGATTTTTCTTAAATTTACATTTTGTTTTGTATAGTATGAAAGCTTTTCTCTATAATTTACTTTATATGCAGAAGAATCATATGCATTTAGGGTATGCTCATTTCTTTCATGATGAGCTTTAAAAGTTCTACGTACATCAGCCATCGTACCTCCTTCAAAATTATCAAATTGCATTGCTATTAGGTTATATTTACTTGGTAAACCCCTAATTAGTACGTCAATAAATTCTTGATCATCAATATCTGCCCCTTAATATTCGTGCCGTTTCGAGCAGTTTTTCAGCTCTTAATAAATAATCCTGCCAATTTTCATTCGCTCCCATCGAAATTCTAGAAACATCATTTCTAGCTTCTACCATCCTGCGTTTCGAATCTCCTTCATGACACGTATGTAGAGATTGCCAAATTTGTTTACTAGTCTGACAAGTTAAAACCAAAGCAACTTGTGTGTCAGACATAGAACATGTTATAATTCCTTTTGCTTGAGCGTCCCTCCTTTTCCATATAGCCTTTTCAGCTACGTCTTTTGGTGAATCTTCAGTTAAAACACTGTCTAAGTCCTTCCCTTCCAAAATACATGACATTCTATATTTCCATGAGGAAAATTTTTTCCATCAAATTTCTGAAGTTGTGTGTTTTCCATCGTAACCTATTTCTATCGTGAAAATCAACGACTTTTTTGTGTTTTCCACTCAGCGAAAAAATTCTCGCTGCCCGATACAACCAGTAGCACTAAACATCATTAGCAGCACTCAGTGCGAATTGAATATAAACATGCCGCAAAGTTGAGCTTCCTTTCGAACAAGGTAAAGATGATGGTCTTAAGGCTTCACGTTCCAAGTAGTTTACGCTTCTGGGCAGCATAATCATCTACTGTGGATTCCTTTTTTAGTTTCGCAGTGGTTTTGTCGTAACATCACTAAAATACTACTTTACCTTTAATTTATAGAACACAATTCTAAAACATAACAACTGTATTATAAAAACAGAAGATGGAACACAATGAGCTCTTCGCCCATAATTCTTCACGACCTCTCTCTTCCGAGACAAATCCCAGAATGTCACGCTATTACGTCATACACAGAGCGTCTGCATTGCGGTGCGCATCTAGCGCCATCTGGTAAGCATAAATATACGTAAAAGACATTGAGAATTATAAAAAATATATACAACATATCTTGCGTTGTCATGTTGCAAGGTGACGCCTTTGCGATTAACCAGTGACTGCGCTTTGATTTCAATTTTTCTTTCAGACTTTCCAACTTTTGGAAGTACAGGTTGGCATTTATCGTTTGGTTAGGTGAAAGCAGCTCTTTGTGGATTACTCTCCTGACATCCTACAAAAGGTCATTTAACAAGACCTTTCTCGGATGCAGTCCTCCACTTCAAGTTGATGGATCAGGCTGTCCAACTCCGCATGCAGTCTTTTGATGCTTTACATTTCTGTAAAAAACCCACTTTTCATCACCCGTAACTAATCGTTCCAAGAAAGGTTCATTTCTGTAGCACGCAAGCAAAGAAAGACAGGTGGTCATTCTGTCCGCCTGTCTTTCCGGCAATCTTTTTAGGCTTTAGTTGTTTTCAGTTGCTTCCCTCACTGTTCACAATTGAATTTCCTTACGTCTTTAGCGATACATTTTTCGTACTGTCTTGCATTGCGCTGTGGCGGGTCACTATTCGGACACTGATCGTTATTTTTTAATCATCTACACATTTTGCTCTGGGGTACTTGCATGTGGAGTTTCACCAAGCTCGAAAGTCTTTCTCAGGACGGTTCAGGTTCTTTTTGGCAAATAATTCTATGTATTCCACTTTGATAGTTACATCTTCTTTATTTGTCCTCATTTCCCTTGTCCTTTGCAACAGCATTTTGTTTTTCCTGATATTTTCCTCATATGCAACTTGTTCTTAACACCACCTATTTTTGTTGTTGTTTCCATAAGAGCCTATATTCTATGTATTCACTTTGAAATTTGCAATATAGATAGATATAGATACTTAAAAACCATAAATGAATTACCAGTAACAAACGATGACTTCCTGATATATTTCTCTTGGGGAACGTATCTCCTGAGTGTCCAGCAATAGTCAGCCATCATACTGGGATTCCACTTGCCCCGGTTACGCTTTTCTATGCTCGAAGGATCTTGACGAATTCGCTCACCATGGACAAATTTAAAATCACGTACCAAGTCATTAAGGTCTCCCTGTGTTAATAAATGAGGCTCAAAAGTAGAAGTACTTGCTTCAAAAACAGGATCGTGATGAATTTTTTTATCTTATTCTTGATTAATGTCATTAGTGTGTGAGCCACCATCACTCAATACTATATTTTCTGGAATACTACATTTTCTTTTTGCACAGGTACGTACATCCTCCATGTGAGGAACATGCCTTACTGCCGAAGGCAAAGCACAATATTTCAGGGTATGTTTGGTCTCACATGTCATTTCTGTTATGCTTATTAAACAGAAATAACAGTCTGGTCTTTTGGTTCTCTGCAGACCGTGGGAAGTGCAAAAGGCACATGGCGAGAACGATTCACCCATACCGTGAGAAGCCTAGAACATATTACAGAACAACTATGAAAGGCTCAACTCTTATCTTGGTCACCCACTTTACAACCAACATAAAGCTCATAACACTTTTTAATCAACAGGGTAAAGTTTCACATGTGCACATACTTCCCATGCGTGTAACAGAAAGCATCAGGGTGCTTAAACATTCTTTACCGTAATGACATCATTTGTTTTTCATTTGGAGGTTTAAGGACCCCCTTGAGCAACTCGATGGGCAATAATCAGTCGCTCGTCCCTCATTTAGAGCCACTGATTCCAGGAAAGGGAGACAACCAGTGTCGTAGAACAAGCACAATATCTATGCCTTTCCGGGATTCGAACCAGGACCCATCTCGGACGAATGGTCATAAGCCAGTGCTTAGACCACTGCGGGAGACTCAGAGATTATTTTAAATCCAGCACTATTGCGCAAGTTATTATTATCGCTCCAAAAAGATAACCCAACACCACTGGCAGAACAACGGCTGTTCAGATGTTGTCGCGAGGCGCAGGTGTATGAGGCATCCTTGACTGTAGCTAAGCACATACACGGGTGACTTTATAATGATATTTTTTCCCACAGTATATTCGAAACAAACAGTAATTTAAAAATGTATGTAATGTACGTTATTTCTATTGATGTAACACCTGAAAATTCAATAACCAATACTAAAATAAAAGTTGTCTAACAAGAACTGTGGGTTATAGAAAAATTCTTATACATTGGCCAAGGTGTTGGCTAGACATGACTCTCAACCCTTCAAGTCTCATTCTTCACAAGCTTCTCGTTCAGAATCTTCTTACCTGCTCTATGAGAGAAGTCAGCTTAAAGCAATTGCCCGTAATACTACACTCGCTGTTATTAGTGCCGATAAATCACAACAAGTAATAATCATGGATTCCAGTGACTATAACGCGAAAATGCATGCAGCTATTCAAAAGATTCCTCATAAGGTTGTCTCTCAAGACCCGACCAAGACCTTAATTGCGGCCATCACCAGACTAAAAAGTCAGGGTTGTTTACCCCAGGCAATCTCTGCAAAAATGCATCCGACCCCTTAACCCAGTATTCCGCTTGCATTTAGTAAAATCAAGTTACACAAACCAGGTTATCCAAGTCGTCCCCTGGTCTTCAGTGCAAATAGCCCATCTCGGCCCCTTGAGTCAGCTTTAGCGAAAGTTTTGGCTCCTTTGACTAGAACTTCCCCACATTCTATCAGAAGCTCTACCCAAGCTCTGGATATCATCCGAGTATTCTCTTTTCAAGGCAAATTTATCATGGCTTCATTGGATGTGGAGTCTTTATTTACAAGTGTGCCAATCCCTGTACTTCATAGCATTATCGAGAGGAAACTTTCCACTTGCCCTGACCTTTCCCCTCTTGAAGTCGAGGCCATAATGTTAGCTTTACAGCTTGTGGCCTCACGCTCTATTTTCAAATTTAATAATGTTATCTACCAACATCGTCGGGCTAAGTGAGGTAAGGAGAAAAGGAGAAGATCTCATTGAACTGAAAAGTGGACATCTCTTCTATTATCGTGGGACAGATACTGGCAGAACTAGTGGTGTTGGATTTATAATAAACAAGAAACTGAAGGATAAAGTGGTAGAAGTTGAAAGTTCCTCTGACAGAGCTGCACGACTCGTTATCCAACTATCGAGAAGATACCAGGCTCAGATTATTCAAACTTATGCACCCACCACAAGTCATCCTGAAGAAGAAATTGAAGAATTTTATGAGGAAATTCGTCATCTAAATAATAAAGGTAAGCAGCACTTGAAGATAATTATGGGAGATTTCAATGCAAAAATAGGGCAACGGCAACAGAATGAAACTTCAGTAGGTAAATTCGGTCACGGCAACAGAAACCAGCGTGGAAATACTCTCGTTGAGTTTGCAGAGGCAGAAGGCTTTTTCATCTTGAACTCCTTTTTCAAGAAAAAGCCACACAGGAAATGGACATGGAGACATCCAATTGGGACGACAAGTGAAATTGATTTTATTATGTGTAACAAAAAATTCGTCATCGAAGACTGCAGTGTGCTGAACAAGTTCAACACAGGTAGTGACCATAGATTGGTGAGATGTAAGATGCACCTCAACACTAAACTGGAACGTGGCAAGCTCATAAGACAAACAAAATGTATTGACATAACCAACCTTAAAAAACACCATAATACTTTCAAGTTGGAACTGAAGAACAGATTCTCTGCTTTAGAAGGCCTAACATCGGAAGAAGTGGATATTTCGGAAGTTAACAGAAAAGTAACCAAAGCTCTAATGGAAACAGCAACAAAATTAGCTGGGTCTAAGAACAAGTTGCATGTGAACAAATTATCAGGAAAAACCAAAATGTTGATGCGAAAAAGAAGAGAGATGAGGACAACTAAAGAAGATGTGACTTCCAAAGTGGAATATATAGAGCTATGCAAGACAACACGAAAAAGTATCACTGAAGACATAAGGAAATTCAACTGTGAGCTAGTGAGGAAAGCAATTGAAAACAACCAAAGCCTAAAGATAGCAAAGGGACATCTCAGTAAGGGAAGAAAACAGATTATGGCTCTGAGAAAGAAGATGGTTCTATAACAAGAAATAGAGGCGAAATTTTGACAAGAGTGAAAGATTTCTACTCCAAATTATATGAAAGGGATGATACATGTACTCCAGACATCATGAAAGGTACCAGAGTTCTTCCAGTCCTCCCAGCAGAAGTTGCTCATGCAATCAAGAACATGAAGCAGGGGAAAGCTCCAGGAGAAGATGGAATTACTATAGACATCATACAAGAAGCAAGTGGAGAAATTGAAACAGTACTCGCCCAAATTTTCACTCGATGCCTTAATGAAGGGAAGATTCCTGAGGATTGGAACAATGCTACAATGATCCTGCTACATAAAAAAGGTGACATTGAGGATCTCAGGAACTACAGACCTATCAGCCTCCTATCAGTGGTTTATAAAATCTTCACTAAAGTTCTTTCACACCGCTTGAAGGTAACACTGGACATGGCTCAACCGAGAGAACAAGCTGGATTCAGGAGTGGCTACAGCACAATAGATCATATCCACGTACTGAGAGAACTAATTGAAAGAGCGAGGGAATATGAACTTCCATTGTGCATGGCTTTTATCGATTATGAAAAAGCCTTTGATTCAGTGAAACCATCAGCAGTTACCACGGCTCTGAAATCCTGCGGTATTGAAGATGCATACATTAATATTATTAATAACATCTATGAAAATGCAAGTGCAAAGATTCGGCTGTTTGAAAATACAACACACATAAAAATTGGAAAGGGAGTGAGACAAGGTGACACCATATCTCCGAAGCTCTTTAATGCCACATTGGAAAATGTCTTTCAATCACTGAACTGGGAAAACAAAGGGATAAAGATTAATGGAGATTATCTAACCCACCTTCGTTTTGCTGATGACGTAGTCATTTTTGCAACTACCCCATCAGAGCTGCAGAGTATGATCCAGGAACTTGCTGACAAGAGTAAAGAAGTGGGATTAAAAATGAACTTTCAGAAGACAAAAGTGATGTTCAATGCTTTTACAAGAAATGAAGATTTATCGATTGATGGAGAAAAACTGGAGATAACAGATACGTATGTTTATCTTGGACAGCAGATATCAAATGAGGGTCACATTGATGAAGAAATTAATCGGCGTACAAAACTTGCCTGGAGAGCTTTTGGAAGAAACAGCATAATTTTCAAGAGCAATATGCCATTATGTCTTAAAAGAAAAGTGTTTGATCAATGCATCCTTCCAGTGCTTACGTATGGTGCAGAGACGTGGACCTTAACTAAAAGAGACATACAAAGGCTGCAGACAACTCAAAGAAGCATGGAGAGGTGCATGCTTGGTATAACCAGGAGAGATAAGAAGAGGAACTCGTGGATCCGAAAAATGACGAGAGTGGAAGACATCATGATCAGAGTTAAATCCCTGAAATGGCAATGGGCTGGACATACTGCCAGAAGGACAGACCATAGATGGACAGCCGAAATTTTAGATTGGATTCCAAGGGACAGGAAAAGACCCAGAAAAAGACCACATGGGAGATGGGTGGATGAAATTCGTAAATATGCGGGAGTGACATGGAGGAGACTGGCACAAGACAGACCGTTGTGGAGGAAACTTGGGGAGACCTTCGTCCAGCAGTGGATTGATAATGGTTGACAATGATGATGATGATGATCTACCAACAAAAAGGGGGAACACCTATGGGCTCCCGCCTTTCTCCTGTTCTTTCAGAGTTTCTTCTACAGGAATTAGAAAATACCACTCTTTCAGTTTTGCCTTTCAAACCCCTTCTGTATATCCGTTAGGTAGATGACATTCTGGTTTTTTGGTTCTTTTTTGTTGAACAACTACATTCCTTTACAGATGTTTTATCATCACAGTACTCTACGATTAAATTAACCTTTGAGTTGGAGCAATAGGGCCTTGATTGGACTTTCTTCTTTCACATAGTTCTACAGGTTTACAGTATTCCGTGTACAGGAAACCCTCTGCATGTCCCGTACACTTATTCCTCGTGACTCTTCACACCCTTGGAGCCATAAGGAAGCTGCGTTTGCCGCCCCGGTGGCGCAGTGGTCTAAGGCGTTGGCCTCTGATCATTCGTCCGTCAGGGGTCCTGGTTCGGATCCCGGTCAGGCATGGGTGTTGTGTTTGTCTTACGGCACTGGCTCTCTCCCTTCCCTGGAACCAGTGACCCTAAATTAGGGACGGGCGACTGCTTATAGCCCATTGAGTTGCTCACGGTGGTCGTTAAAACTCCAATCAAAAAAAAAAAAAAAAAAAAAAAAAAGCTGCGTTTAGATTTCTACTCAAACGCTCCTATTCTCACTTTTTCAACCCTTCTCTATAACGTGCAGAATTTCAGAAGATTTTGACAGTTGCTTCCACATCTGGCTACTCTTATGACGATATATCTTGCCTGGACAGAAAGATGAATCGTTTTCAATTCACAACGTTACAACGGGAGTCACACACTGTGCGATTTGTGGGTACGATTGATTACAACCCAACCATTGTCAACATCCTTGGGAATGCCTGTGCTAAGTTTCACATTTCTTTTGGAATACGCACCTAAAATGTATTCAATTTTTTGCGCGAGGACCGTGATAAAATTCACCCATTACATAGACATGATGTTTTTACCATTCCACACGTTTCCAATTCACCGGACTCTGAAGACACCTCCTATATAGGCTCCACCCTACGTTCGGTAGAAGTACAAATGGATGCCACTACGCCGCCTTCCACTGACCAGAGGACATCGCCGGAACCGATTGCAGTAATGTCGGTTCCCATCAACGTGGGATAGTGTCCAGTGGCGTCGTGTTGCCTTCAGTGATGAGTCACGGTTTGCACTTGGCGCCGATGGCCATTGCATACGTGCCTGGAGACTGGAGACCAGCCCGCCAACCCACGATTCTTTCTTCACCGTGGAACGGCACACGGCAAGCATACCGAGAGTGAGCGTCCAGGGAACCGTTTCCTATGATAGCTGGACACCCTTGGAAGTCCTCCGTACCACTCTCACGGCTCAACGGTACGTCGACTAGAGGTCTGCACGGGCTGGGCTGGCCCACCAAGCCCGAGCCCGGTAGTTCAGAGAACAAAGCAACGGGCCGAGCTTTTCCCCGGACACTTACGACCGGGCCAGGCTAAGTTCACCCATTCTTTTTTTTTTTTTTTTTTTTTTTTTTTTTATTAGAGTTTTAACGACCACTGGGAGCAACTCAATAGGCTATAAGCAGTCGCCCGTCCCTAATTTAGGGTCACTGGTTCCAGGGAAGGGAGAGAGCCAGTGCCGTAAGACAAACACAACATCCATGCCTCACCGGGATTCGAACCCGGACCCCTTACGGACGAAAGATCAGAGGCCATCGCTTAGACCACTGCGCCACCCGGGCGGCCATTCTTTTTATCGCAATGGTAAAGAAAGAAAAAAGTATTCTCCGGTTACCTGGTATGCTTAACTGTTTTTCTGGCTTTACTAACTTCCGTGACATAGCCCAGGGTGTGATCACAAAAGCAAGGAGAGGCACTCACAGTGAATTTTCCATCTGTAGGTATGTAGACGGTAAAACCTCTTTGGGGCTTGTTGACCACAAAAAGATTCGACCCCGAGCTAGTGTGTGTGTGTTGTGTGGAGTGGAGGACGGGGAGGGGGTCTGCAGTGACGTGGGGTGTCCGTGGGTGTGTTGGTATGAGATAGTGGGACGACATCGATTGTCTCTTCTATTCCTAATTTGTACAGAGATCGAACTTTTGTAATGTTGCCACTTGCTAGTTCAGAGAAAAAGAGATTTTGAACGCGCTTAGTCTTCTTTTTTTGTCTCTCTTTAAAGATTATATTCTTCGAAAATTGTTAAAGTTTAGTTAATATTTTTAGACTTACATTCAACTAAATATTTTCAATAATATTTCATTATTTAATTTTCACAATTTAATAAAATACAATAGAAGGACAAAATATTACCAAATGGCGCATCACGGGACGGGCCTATATAAGAGTTGCAATTGACGGGCCGAGTGTCTAATGTTTGAAACTGGGCTGGACTCACCAAATAAGGCCCGTACAGACCTCTAACGTCGACTACATTCTAGGAGCTGTTGTGTTGCAATTTCTTCGCAGCATTACCGAGCAATATTTTAACAGAATAATTCCCGGCCACATACGTCACGGCTCTCCCGGGCCTGCCTCCGTAATGTCGACATCCTTCCATGGCCAGCACGATCGCTCGACCTCTCACCGATCGAACATGTTTGGGACATAATGGGACGACAGCTACGCTTATAAGGGAATGTCAGCGGACTGGCCTGCAATTTGGACACTCTCTAGCATGTTACACCCCAGGAGTGTATTCATGAACTGTATGCGTTTATACAAACGCCGGGTAGCCGCTTGTATCCGAGGCATAGGTGGCGCTACAACGTACTGACTTGTTCCACTCGTGTAGTTGTTGTATTCGAATAAAGGGCCCAATTGCTCTGGAATTGCAATCATTTCCTGTCCTATACATGCAGGTTGCACATATCAATTTTCATTTCGATTGGATGATTTCTTCTGTTTCGCTTTCTTTCTTTTTTTGCAAAGAGTGTATAACAACTCACTTAAAGTACTTTTAGCAGCCCCGGTGGCGCAGTGGTCTAAGCGATGGCCTTTGATCATTCGTCCCAAAGGGGTCCGGGTTCGAATCCCGGTGAGGCATGGATGTTGTGTTTGTCTTTCGGCACTGGCTCTCTCCCTTCCCTGGAACCAGTGGCCCTAAATTAGGGACGGGCGACTGCTTATAGCCCATTGAGTTGCTCACGGTGGTCGTTAAACCTCCAATCAAAAAAAAAAAAAATACTTTTAGAGTAGTATTCAGTGCACTTTTTTTAAGGTAATTCTACCTTTCCTCACTTCTTTTTTTTTTTTTTTAATTTTTCCTCCAAAATCGTGTACATGGTACACTAAACCCATATTCTTAACCGAGTTCATCATGCTTAACTAATCAATTCAGAAGGTAAGTAATCAGCGAGCCTGGAATATTTAATTTTAAAGTAAAAGACGAATTTTATATACAATTAAAATCACTTGCTACAATAGGTCAAAATGACACATGCAAGATCTTTCTGACTTGCCTTAAGCCCATCATAAGGTGAAATAGAGATAGCATTGCGCCGACATACCACTCAATACAAGGGGACGAACTCCCAGGATGCACCTGTTGTTACGTAATATGCGAAGTTCGTAAGTCATAATATACATATATGCACAAGACACTATTCGTTAGCGACTACGGATTCCGCTTTACCAGGGTTATATACATTTTTGACATAAAACCTCCATAGCTGTGGTAGTATATATGGAGAATCGTCATTACAGCAAATGTTCGACAAACTGCAAATGCATAAACTTTCCGTAAATAAAGCAGTAAATTTATTAGAAGCAGGAGCAAGTATCTTAGTCTCTTCCCAAAAATGTACATGACCCTGATAAAGCGGAATCCGTAGCCGCTAACGAATAGTGTCTTGTACATATACACAGTGCGTCAAAGAATTTTTAAGACGGGGTCTGTAAAATGAAATAGAAACAAGAAATTATAATTTGTTTTGGTTCGTTATTCAAAATAAGTCCCTCCGGTTTCAATACACTTGTTACAGCGACTTAATAATGATTCGAATGCCTGTTCCAGTTCACTTTGCGGAATTGCCTCCAAAGCACGCGTCGAAGCTGTTTGTATGGTCGAAATATCATAAAAAAAAAACACCCTTTTAACGTCATTTTAAGTTTTGGGAACAAAGAAAAGTAGCAGGGTGCTAAATCAGGCGAATACGGTGGATGACTCAACACACAGACGTTATTTTTCGCCAAAAATCTACGAAAAAGAAGTGAGGTGTGACTGGGTGCTTTATCGTGCGACAAACACCAACTGTTTTCATCTCGATATTCTGGACGAATGCGACGAATTCTGCCTATCAAATGCCTCAAAACATTTAAATAAAACTCACCAGCAATTGTTTGTCCACTTGGAACAAATTCTTTGTGGATAATACCCTTACTATCGAAGAATGTAATGAGCATTGTTTTGATTTTCGATGGAACTTTTCTTGTTTTTTTGGCTTGTGGCGAGTTTTTTGACTTCCATTCCGCACTTTGTCACTTTGTTTTAGGATCATATTGAAAACACCATGTTTCATCACCAGTAACAATCGATTGTAAGAAATTTGGATCATTTTCAGCGGCTGAAATGATGTCTCTGCAATGTGCACTTCTCCTTGATTTTTGTTCATTGGTTAACGTGTGTGGAACAAATTTAGCACAGACTTTTGTTTTGCCCAAATCTTCATGCAGGGTGGCTCGAATCGTTTCTTTGTTGATGTTTAAAGACTCTTCCACCATTATTAGTGACGAACGTCGATTGTTTACCACGAAATCACGCACTTTTTCAATAATATCAGGTGTCCTAGATGAACTTGGTCTTCCGGTATGCTTATCATCTTCTAGCGTCTCTCTTCCGTCCAAAAACGTTTGTGCCACAGGAAAACATTTGATCTACTTAAACAAAACTAACCGTAAACTTGTTTCATCATTTGGTACGTTTCCGAGGCACTTTTACCAAGTTTTGCTTTCAATTTAATAACAGCCCTTTGTTCCATCTTAATAATTCAACATGAAAATAATTTTACTTCTATAATAAACGGCCGTTTCGTTTGAGTTACCTTAACAACTGCGCAGTACTTTTGGCAGAAAGCAAGCAGATGGTCACGGTTTATAACGCATTCTACACTGGTGGCGCCACCGTCGGCTGAAATCCAGCGACAGTCTTAAAAATTCTTTGACGCACTGTGTATGTATATTATGACTTACGAACTTCACATATTACGCAACGACAGATGTATCCTGGGAGTTCGTCCCCTTGTATTTAGTGGTATGTCGGTGCGGTGCTGTCTGTCTTGCCTGATGATGGGCTTGAGGTAAGACAGAAAGATCTTGCATGTGTCATTTTAACCTAATGTAGCTAGTGATTTTAATTGTATATAAAGTTCATGTTTTACTTTACAATTGAATATTCATGGCTCGTTGATTATCGTGCATTGACAGCTTACGTACCTTCTGAATTGCTTCACGTGCACGAAATATTCTACTTTCATGCTTAACCAGATTTCTTTTCCCGTCTTCTCATGAATTTTGGCAGAATTTTGCTTTCCTTATATGGCATGGTTGTCTATTAATGTTTTTTTTTTTTAAAAAAGCAGTGTACTTATAAGCTTCTAACTATACCCTTGTCTTTTATGTGCATTTTAATGCAGCCGAAGTTAAAGTGAGACGTAAATGTTATACCAAGACAAATTTCTAAGAAATACAGACTTTGACCAAACGAAAGTGAAGGATATGAGGACATCACGTTGCATCGAATCTGGTGGCCTAAATTTTTAAACCAGCTCAGAGAAATATGATCCACTTTTCTCTGAGTGCCCACGTCCGGCTGCGAAGGCACGGTCGTTCCATTCTGCAGGAGAAAGAAATTGAATTTTGTCTATTTGTCGAAGAAGCCGCAAAATTCTCGATCATTATTTCTTTGCCTTTATTCAAGTGGCTGCCTTTTTTATTGGAGGAATCTCTCATTGTGGTCACTTAAATAATTCATACTTTTACGTGCACTTCTTATAATTAACCGTTTACTGATGAGTCCCTCGCTTCCCGCTTTAAGTAAACAAATTTAGGTAGAAATTCTACTGAGGAAGTTATTCCTGTTTTAAAAAGAACGAGCCTTATGCAATTCCACTGAGATCAGCTTGCTTGTCACAAGTTCTTGCTACTTAAATCACGTTCTTCTTCGAAATATACTTTTCTAAGAAAAATGTGGAATGCTGTATTCCTGTGGAAGTGCGTAGGTTCTAACGTATACCTCTACTTTAACCTTCCTTTCGAGTTTGTGTTTTTATATAAATTTAGTTTCTTCGCGTTAAACGTTTTCTGACTTAACGACACATTTTTTCCCCGAAGAGCTATCTATGTTCGGCAGCACTGAGAGTGGGTCAGAGGACAATATAGCGTCAACACTGAATGTAGTAAGTGTGCATATGAGAGAACGACTTATAAGTTAGAAATTGCGAAAACACAAGTTTGTCCGTGTCCCCTCACTCCAGAGTAAGTTGCTCTTCCAACTGAGCTACGCAGACAGAATGTCTGGCTGCAGAGTTGTCGTCTTGACACATGTTTTCACCTCTGTAGTACGTTACAAAATGCATTTGTGATAACGGCTAGTTGAAGCCAGAATGTAAGGCAGACTCGTGAGATGGAGGAGTATTTTGATAATAGCATCTGATATGTCGACTTACTAAAAGCGCAGTTTGATATAGCGTGTCATGTTAGAAACGCGTGTTTTGTGAATGGCATATCGATTGAAGCCAGTGAGTTCGTATTCTGTCTATCGTTGAGCTACCTATCCTGAAGTGACTTTGACGAGAATAAAAGACGATACATGTAAATTGTTTTAGCTGATCCATTATCTCGTTCATCACTTCTATATGTACCAAAGCTTCAAGACTCCACTATATTGACATAAGTCACCGGACACCTATCAGAGAAACACAACATGGCATTTATTGACATACATTAGTACGGTGTCGGTCCACTTTTGGCCTTAATGCATGCATTGACCTTTCGAGACATGCCTTCGACAAGGTTTTGGAACACATCGATAGGTATGCGCTTCTATTCAGTACATAATGCTGCCGCTAACTATTGCTTAGTAGTAGGCTTTGGTTCCAAACTTCTTATGCGGCACTCTAATTCATCCCATAGGTGCTTTATGGGATTAAGATCCGGGCTCTGTGCTGGCCAGTCCACACACGATACGAAATTATCGTCAAACCACGCCGTAAAAATCCTTGCTTTATGGCTCAGTACATTATCGTGCTGGTACAAACAAGGCTCGGTTCCACAATATTGCCACAGAGTTGTTAGGGCATAATTGTCCAGAATATCGAGGTAGACGTACTGGTTAACAGGTTTGTCCACGATAACCAACGGGCCGGGACCATACCACGAAGAACACCCCCACACGAGTACACTGCCAGCTCCAAACTTGACAGTAGCAACAGTAAACTGTGGTAAATAGCGCTCCTCCGGCTGTCGCAATACCCGCACATGGCCATCAGACTGATGGATCGTGTATCTGGATTCATCAGTCTATAAGACTCGTTTTCATTCATCTACGGTCCACGATAAATGTTCTTTACACCATGATAAACGACGAGTAGCATTCCGAGTGGAGATGAAAGGCTTATGAGCAGTCGCACGGTCATGGTAACCTATGGAATGAAGTTCTCTGCGAATGGTACGTATACATACCGACGGTCCAGCATTTTTAACTAACCTGTACACTGAGGTCTTGTGCAGTACTCCGTCGATTAGCTGTAACGACTCTCCAGAGAATTCGACGTCCTCTATCACTGATTTTTTTGGTCTGCCGGTACGTTTCTCTGCTTCAGGCACGCCATGTGTCTTCCACTTATTCAGTAAATCCAAAACAGTTGACTTGAGTATGTTTAAACGCCTCTCGCTTTCTCTTATGGACAACCCACTAATATAACACCCAACAATCTTTCCTTTCTCAAAGTCAGTTCTCTCCCGCCGCGACATTTTCACTCAACCTCACAGTGCGATATGATCGCGGTCAGCTACAGGCTTGTTTTTATACCGTTTGCAGCTGTATCGCGCATCTTAACAACACAGCGGATCTGTTCATTTGCTTTTGAAGGAGTGTTCGGTGACTTTTGTCAATATAGTGCATATGCGGTAGAATCCCCTTATAATCATCTAGAAGACTATGTCCAGTAGAACCGGCTTATAATGAGCTGAAAGACCATATGCAGTAGAACCTCCTTATAATGAGCTTGAAGACTATATGCAGTAGAACTCGCTTTAATGACTGTATGCAGTAAGGCCCGCTTATAATGAGCTTGAAGACTATATGAAATAGAACTTTCTTATAATGAGCTTAAAGACTATATGAAATAGAACTTTCTTATAATGAGCTTGAAGACTATATGAAATAGAACTTTCTTATAATGAGCTTGAAGACTAAATGAAATAGAACTTTCTTATAATGAGCTTGAAGACTATATGAACTAGAACGCGCTGATAATGAGCTCAAAGACTATATGCAGTATAATCCGCTTATAATGAGCTTGAAGACTATATGCAATGCAGCCCGCTTATTGAAGACTATACGCAGTATAACCCACTTATAATTGGTCCGTATTTAGCGAGATACCTGACTTATCGAGCAAAACAGCAAGTTTTCTTGGGTATAATGTTAATTGAAACCTAACTTGATCGTTTTTAACGAAAACAATTTAATGAAATCTCCGGATTTAGCGAGAGAGAAAAAGTTATGATCTCTTTTTTTTTTGCAAACGAACTAACAAAATCTTTATGGAATTCCATATACCACGAGACAAAGAAAATATGTTGCATACTGTCCTTGAATGGAGGAATATAAGTGGTGGCATACCAAATGAAATCGCGACAGCGCAGATCAAAGTCGATGTGCTAATGGAAGAATTTTGATAGAACAGCAATGGGGAGAGAGGACATCGAATGCTCAGCAAGTGAGCTGTGCAACAGGCTCTCTCCACCATCAATTCCAGACATTTTTAAAAAACGATGCGCCTTGGGAGTTTCTCTATTTAAAAGTGTTTCCACATGATGTATGCCTCAGGTTTTGCTGTTACTATATACTCATGCAAGTGCTTATTTTATTTTAATTTGTACTTTGGTAGTTAATTAATTAAATCTTTCAGGTATGATGGTTATGGATACATAATGTAAAATGTCCACAGTGCGGCATTTAAGTAATGACACAGATTTTTTTTTTTAAATCTCGGTAAAGCAGGGGTCGGGAAAGCATGTTTCTTTTTTATAAGTCATTTATCAGCTATGCGGTGGCAACAGCGTTTGGATGAGAATTGCGCAGATGGTTATTTACGCTGTGCATGACGTCATTATGACGTCATTCGGTGGAAGAACGTTGCCCCCCTTTGTCATAGAGCCGGTTCTGTTTGCAAATCCGTGAAACTTCATCTGCCACAGTTGAATCGTTGCGTGATGTGCTTATTGCCTATATATCTCCTACGCAAATTTTCTGATGGTATTCATGTTTCACAGAATTGCTGGAAAATTTGGAAAATTGCGAAAGGCCCAGACGACAGATTTCAGTGCGCATGTCCGAAATCTTTTAGAAAGTTTGCGAAAGGATAACAAGTTAGTTAAATCATGCAATGCATTGATTATGATACGCTTTCCAACATACCAGAAATCATTACTCAAGTTATGAGGATATTGGCTGTGGAATAAATCTCGCTCCTGTGCCCTGACCTTTGACTTCATGTCGATGATATTTGACAGAATTGGTTCAATATACTTCTGGAAGAACATACTAAAGTTTCGTCGCAATAGAAGTATTTTTAGTCAAGTGATGACGATAATGGCTGTGGAATAAATCTCACTCCTGTGCCCTGAGCTTTGACCCCATTTCGATTATATTAAACAGAATTGGTTCAGTATACCTCTGGAAGAGCATACTAAAGTTTTCTCGCAATAGAAGTATTTTTAGTCTAATGGCTGTGGAATAAATCTCGATCCTGTGCCCTGACCTTTGAACCCATTTCGATCATATTAGACAGAACTGGTTCAGTATACCTCCGAAACAGCATGCTAAAGTTTTGTCGCAATAGAAGTATTTTTAGTAAAGTTATGAGGATAATGCCTGTGTAATAAATCTTTCTCCTGTGCCCAGACCTTTGACCCCATTTCGATGATATTAAACAGAATTGGTTCAATATACCAACGGAACAACATACTAATTTTGTCGCAATCAAAGCATTTTTACGTAAGTTATGACGTAAAAATGGTGATGGAATGGATCACGCTCCGATGTCCTGACTTTTGATTCCATTTCGGCCATTTTCAATGTGGTTCGTCTCCAAGTTTTCCCTACCACATACTAAAATTTCATTGAAATCGAACCATTTTCACGCGAGTTATCGTGCTGACAGACAGACGGACAAAGCTGGAGCATATATGCTTCTTCAACCTACGGTTGGAAAGCATGAAAAAGTGATCTTTGTGTGACCTTGAGGATGCTGGAGTGTTAGGTCGGTATTAATAAGGAGACACTTCGCCAAATTTTAGTGCAAGATTTGAAGGGAAAAAATGGTTTGTGCTCGTTTTGTTCCGCATGATTTGTTGGACGACCAGGAACATGCACGAGTAGAGTACGCGAAAGACACCCTGGAGACTGCAGGAACAATGCCAAATTTTCTTCAAAGCATTGTGGCAAGTGACAAGACATGGCGTTCTCGTTATGATCCGGAAACGAAGTTCCAGAGTGCTCCGTAGAAGTCGCCACCGCCACCCAAAGGGAAGAAGATCATACTGCAGAAGTCCAAAATTAGACAACTTTAATTCAGGGAATAGAAAATAATCCCACGGTGACAAATCTGGAGAACATGGAGGATGGTTGAGTACGCACACTTGTTTACGTGCCAGAAATTGCTGTATTTTTACTGCCCTGTGTGCAACTGCATTACCGTGAAGCAGGAACAATTGGCTTGTGTGCTTTTACAACAGCAAGGGAATTCTGTATCACGAGTTCATTTCTGAAGGTGTAATTGTCACTGGCAATGCTTACACATCAAAAATAACAACAGTTGCAAGGAAATACGGATATTCTGAACATGTAATAAATGACTTAATAAAATAATGTAAAGCTGCAATAAACAATATGAACAAGACCAATAAACAAAGAAAAGATAAACATGAACAAGACCAAAAACAATACATAGGATCTTTTCCATATATTGATAAAGTAACAGCAAGAATTAATCATGAAGCAGCAGCAAAATATAAGAAAAATATTGAACAATCTGTAACAACAATGGCAACACTGATAAATAATACAAGGCAAAAAATCCCTGATTTACAAAAAGAGGGAGTATAAAGAATACCTTTTGAACATGGAAATAACCAAGTAAAAAAGAGTATTTATTATTATGGATCAACTAAAAATAGACTTATAACAAGTTAGTAAAATCATGCAATGCATTGATTACGATACGCTTTCCAACATACTAGAAATCTTTACTCAAGTTATGAGGATAATGGCTGTGGAATAAATCTCGCTCCTGTATCCTGACTTTTGACCCCATTTCGGTGATATTCATCAGAATTGGTTCAGTATACCTCTGGAACAACATACTAAAGTTTCGTCGCAATAGAAGCATTTTTAGTCAAGTTATGAGAGTAATGGCTGTGGAATAAATCTCGCTCTTGTGCCCTGACCTCTGACCCCATTTCGATGATATTCAACAGAACCGGTTCAGTATACCTCCGAAACAACATGATAATGTTTTCTCGCAATCGAAGCATTTTTACGTAGGTTATTACGCATAAGGGCAATGGAATGGATCCCGCTCTTATGCCATGACCTTTGACCCCATTTCGCCCATTTTCAATAGAGTTCATCTCCAGGTGGTCCCCTAGTACATACTAAAATTTCATCGAAATCGAACTATGTTTACGCAAATTAAGACGCATAAGGGCAATGGAATGTATCCCGCTCCTATGCCCTGACCTTTGACCCTATTTCACCTATTTTCTTTAGGGTTCATCCCCAGGTGGTCCCCTACCACATACTAAAATTTCATCGAAATCGAACCTTTTTTACGTTAGTTATGACGCATCTGCCCTGCTGTCCAGATTTGTCACCGTGTGACTACTTTCTATTCCCCGAATTAAAGCTGCCTTTAAAATGAAAAGCTTTTTAAAACATTGCAGACATATGTACAAAGAACTTTGACATCGACTATTCCCTCCATACTAAAAGATGGCCCCTGCAACCCTTCGTTTTATTGGCTGCTCGTGCCACTTCTTGTATTAACGCAGGACGAATGTACTTCGAATAAAATATATTCACGCAAGTTTTCTTGCTTTTACATTTTTTTCTGAGTATTCATTCTCTTTACTTAATTGCCGTACTGTGTATAGGAATATTATCACGTATGCATATTTTTAAATGGTAGAATTTTTCACCTCAAAGCGGATTTAGCGAGGAGTCTTGAACTCCTCTTAATAAGCCGATCCTACTGTATTGACTATACTGTGTAAGGAAATTAGAAATACACAGAATAATTCCTGCTATTTCTTGATTATCTGGTATAGAATTATATTTGAAACAACAACAACAAAAAAAAACCCCACCTCATATATAATTAATTTGTATTAATATAGAAGAATGTTAGGCGGTTTAGTGTTTCAAGATGCTTATTACATCCTTAAGCATAAGTAAAAATAAAGCTAGCGAGCACATTTTGCTGTAAAGAAATTATAAATACATATCAGATATTACAAAGAAGACAATTTTTCCTGAATTAATAACACAACCCAACTTGATTCTGGGGTTTGCAAAATTTCAAGTGTTTGTTAGTAATTCAGATATGCTGATGACGAATATCACAACCGTTTTTCTCTGTCACCCACAGATTTTTCACAATTTCCCGTGTTATTTTTGTTTATATATGACAAAAATGAAAAATATTGTAAAGTAATCTGTTATTTTTTTATTTTATAAATTTAAATTTACTAGCTAAAGCAGATCGCAGCAGTTGGAAAATGATACAATAAATGGAATTATTTTAATTGGAAAGTGATACAATAGAGGGTGCCTCTATATCAATGAATGAAACATTGTGTGTTTTTGCCATTTTGAACACTGTGTTTCAAGCGATAGGACTGAAGTGTATTTTGCTCATTTTAACTGTTGTGTGGTTTGTTATTACTACGTTATGGCGTTAAGAGGCTGTATTAATAGTCCTGGTTCATTTTGTTATATATGTGGTAGTTTTGTGGTGAAAAAAATGCCGGATTTTGCCACAAAGGCGTATCAGGCTTATTTCGGTATAAAGCTTGCAGACCAGGACAAGAAATGGGCGCCGCATCAAGTTTTCCCCACGTGTGTTGAGCAACTGAGAAAATGGACTCAAGGTAAGAAAAACTCTCTTCCATTTGCTATTCCAATGGTATGGCGGGAGCCAGTGGGTCATGAGGAATGTTATTTTTGCTTAACCACACCAGTAAAGAGCTACAATTACAAAAACATAAATATTATTTTCTACCTAATGAACCTAATGACTCCCTGTGCTATCAGACCTGTACCTCATGGTCCTGATTTACCTGTTCCATCACCTCCTACATTATTAGATTTTTCATCAGCTTCAGAAGTTGAGTTAAATTGCAGTGAGACTGAGGACTTGTACAGCAATCGTGAAACTAGTAGTGAACCTCAGAAGTTTACACAAAGTGAATTAAATGACTTGGTACGGGATTTAAATCTTCCGAAGGAAAGTGCACAACTTTTAGGTTCACTACTCAAAAACAAAAGTCTACTTGCTCCAGGAACAACATTTTCATGGTACAGAAACCGAGAAAAAAATTTGTTGAATATTTCGCTCAAGAAGAATAGCTTGTATTTTGCAAAGACATTCCTGCAGTTACAATGCGTTTGTCTTCCACTGTTTATCACCCATCACAGTGGAGATTGTTATTGATTCTAGTAAGAAAAGCTTAAAAGGAGTTCTTTTGCATAATGGCAACATTTCCCTCTCAGTACGAGTTGCTCATTCAGTAAATCTTAAAGAATCTTATGAAAATCTCGACGTCCTCCTTAATAAAATATCAGGAATACAACTGGCGAATTTGTGGAACTTTTAAAATTCTGAACATGATATTAGGGCAGCAAAGTGGCTACATATAAATGCCATGTTTCATCTGCGAATGGAACAGTACAGTTTATAAGCAACATTGGATCACAAAAAAAAAAAAAAAAAAAAAAAAAAAGGCCTAAAAGTGAAAACTTGATTCCAGAATCAAATAACGTTCTTCACCCGAACCTACTGGATCCGGAAAAAGTTATTTTACCAACCTTGAATATTAAATTAGGATTGATGAAACAATTTTTCAAGGCTCTGGACAAAAGTGGTTAATGTTTACAATATTTGATTAATGTTTTTCCACATTTATCAGAAGCAAAAATCAAAGAAGGAGTGTTTGTTGGCCCAGATATAAGGCGGGCAACTAAAGATAAAACTTTTGAGGAAAAAGTTGCTACAACAGAAAAAGAAGCCTGGGTTAGTTTTAGAAATGTCATTCAAAATTTTCTAGGCAATTACAAGGATCCTAATTACAGAGCCATCGTAGCAACTATGCTAGAAAAATTTAAGAATCTGGGTTGCAACATGAGCTTGAAAATTCATTTTCTTGCTGCTCACCTTGACTAGTTTCCTGAAAATCTTGGTGATGTGAGTAAAGAGCAAGGTGAGAGATTTCACCAAGATATAAAATATATGGAAAAAGCTATATCAAGGACGATAGAATGTAAATATGATGGCGGATTACTGCTGGGGCTTGAAGAGAGATTCTGCTTCTGAAATTTAACCGTATAAAAAAGCCGTAAATGTTCGTTTAACGGAAATTTAAAATGATTTGTAAGAACACATTAATTTTTATTAATTTTTTTTAATTTTTTTTTCATTAACTATTTTTTATCTTCACACAAGTGATTTTTATTTAGATTGTATCAATATCAACGGGTCGTAGATTGTATATTCTCTTGCAAAAATGAAACCAATTCTATAAATTACTGATAAACAATATATATATAGAAAAATTAATCTAAATCACTTGAAGTAATGTAAATCATGAATATGCTGTATATACAGCATATTCGTGATTTAGTTTTCACGATTGTGAAAAATTCTTACGTGACAGAGAAAATTAAATGTTATTTTTGAAATCAGCGTAACAAAATTAATCTAAATCACTTGAAGTAATGCAAACCCCAGTCGAAAAGTTAAATTTTGCAGGGTAGTGTAATTTATATTTCCATTCACCTTAATTAGCGAATAAATTAAGTTTGGCATTGCTGTTATCAAATCCTTGTAACGTGCAAACGTTGATTTTGTCCCAAGAGCGATATATTGCGACTTGTAATTATCTTGGTGAAGAACATTGCTTGTTTTTGTTGTTGTTGTTGTTGTTTTTCATATACAAGCCTAACAAGTAACGACCATATATTTTCCATCGGGTTTAAGTCTGAGCTCCGAGACAGCCAGTCCATTACATTTATTTGTTCATTTGTAAAGCACTGTTTTGTGGAATTAGAAGCATGGCAGAGCGAATTATCTTGTTGGAAAATCCAACTGTTTCCACCAAGTAGGGGTCCAAATAGAATTAAATGTTCGTACAGCATAGCGTGGTAACTGTTGTATGCCATACGGCGATCGATAATGGAAATGTCCGATTTACCGCCATAGCCGAACACCGCCCACACCCATCACTCCACCTCTTCCCATTCGTCTGCTAAACCATTCTTTGGGCTTCTTTCGTATACCATGCCAGTAACATTTATTTCCATCGGGGCCATCTAAATTAAATTTTTTCTCATCTGAGAACACAAGACATTTCCATTTTTCAGCCCATATCATTACGTTTTTGGCCCAGTCCAATCTTCTGCGTTTATGTTCGCCAGTGAGTAAACGTTTTTCTTTCATTTTAAAGCACGCAGAATTTTTGTTTTGTTTTAGAATTTTTGCGACTGTCGAATGAGACACTTTTTTACGCAAAGATCGAGCAATTTGTCTTGCAGACATATTATCAACAGTTGCTAAATGAAAAACAAACCGT
Source organism: Macrothele yani (assembly GCA_039090855.1). NCBI lineage: Eukaryota > Metazoa > Arthropoda > Arachnida > Araneae > Macrothelidae > Macrothele > Macrothele yani. The sequence goes on from CM076997.1 coordinate 128,934,618, forward strand.
TTACCTCATGCATTCATTAATGGCTTCCGTCCTGTTTATTTTTTGTTTTGTTTAACTTGATAATCCTTATTCCTTCCAACATTGTGCATGGCTCCTAAAGATCTTCAGGTTAACTTTGCAATTTCTTTATACTACTTGTTTTGGCCAAGATAAAATAACACTTTTCTGACATCTCCCTCAGGTAACTCTGTAGCCCTCGGCGTGTTAAAGCAGAATGTAGTAGAAGGCTGTTTACTTGCTACAAAAATAATGAAGAGGATCTGTGTAGTATAAGTAACATAAGCTACGTAAGCAAAATTTGGGTATGTCATTCTTTCTGCTCTTGTCAAAATTTTGCCTCTATTTCTTGTTACGGATCCACCTTTTTTTCTCAGTGCCATAATCTGCTTTCTTCATTTACTGAGATGACATTTTGTTCTCTTCAGGGTTCGGTTGTTTTCAGTTACTTTTCTCACTAGTTCACAATTAAATTTTCTTACGTCCTTAGTGATACTTTTTCGTACTGTCTTGCATAATTCTTTTTGTGTTCTAGTTTGAAAGTTACATGTTCTTTATTTATCCTCATATCTCTTCTCTTTTACATCAGCATTTTTGTTTTACCTGATATTTTCCTCATATGCAACTTGTAACTTGTTCTTAGTTATGTTGATGATTTCGTTATGTTGATGATCTGATTTTTTTTTAAACCAATAATGTAGACTTTAGACTTAAAGATGTTTACCCCAGTGGTCTTAGTCTAATTAAGATAAATATTGAAACTAACAATACTAATTTTTTTGACATACCAGTGGAATTTAAAGAAAATAAACTATAATTAGACATACATGACAAAAAACAGCTGCTTAATTGTATAGCAAAATTATACAGTCTCTGGACTTCCAACCTTTCAGCTCCAGAAGAAGATGGAATTACTGTGGACATTATACAAGTAGCAAGTGGAGAAATGGACACTACACTAGCCAAAGTTTTTACCATATGTCTCAATGAAGGGAAGATTCCTGAGGATTGGAAAAATGCTACGATGATCCTGCTACATAAAAAAGTTGACACTGAGGATCTCAGGAAATCATCAGCAGTTTCACATCGGCTTTGAAATCCTGCGGTATTGCAGATGCATACATTAGCATTATTAATAACATCTATGAAAATATAAGTGCAAAGGTTCGAGTATTTGAAGATACAGCAACAATAAATGTTGGAAAGGGAGTGAGACAAGGTGACACCATATCTCCCAAACTCTTTAATGCTGCATTGCAAAATGTCTTTCAACCATGGAATTGAGAAAGCAAAGGAATGAACTTACTCTCGTTTTGCTGATGACGTAGTTATTTTTACAACTGCTCCTTCAAAACTACAGAGTATGATCCAGGAACTTGCTGATAACGGTAAAGAAGTGGGATTAAAAATAAACTTTCAGAAGACAAAAGTGATGTACAATGCTTTTTACAAGAAAGGAAGGGTTATTATCGATTGATGGGGAAAAGCTGGAGAAAACCGATACGTAAATTCACCTTGGATAGCAGATATCAAGCGAGGGTCGCATTGAGGAAGAAATTAATCGGCGTATAAAACTTAATTGGAGAGCTTTTGGAAGAAACAGTGCAATTTTTAAGAGCAATATGCCATTATGTCTTAAAAGAACAGTGTTTAATCAATGCATCCTACCAGTGCGTACGTACGGAACAGAGACGTTGACCTTAACTAAAAAAGACGTACAAAGACTGCAGATAAGGGAAAGAAGCATGGTGAGATGCATGCTTGGTGTAACCAGGAAAGGTAAGAAGAGGAACTCTTGGATAAGGAAAATGACAAAAGTGGAAGACATCATGATCAGAATAAAATCCCTGAGATGACAATGGGCTGGACATATTGGACCACGATGGAAACCCGAAATTTTAAACTGGATTCCAAGGGACAGGAAAAGACCCAAAAGACCACATGGGAGATGGGGAATGAAATTCGAAAGCATGCGGGTGTGACATGTTGGAGAGTGACTCAAGACAGACCGTTGTGGAAGAAACTTGGGGAGACCTTCAACCAGCAGTGGATTGATAATGGTTGACAATGATGATGATGAAATATATATATACCATTTCTTCAAATTTAAACCGTATGTCACAAAAGAACCAACGTAAAAATATATTTAAATTCAGCATAAAAAATATTAGTAAAATATTATTATTTCTGGTAAAAGATTTTTTTTGTTTTTATTTTTTTTTTGTAGACCAGTGCAGTAAATCATCCGACGTAAAAAGAATTGCTTCAGCCGTGGCGTTTTAGGGTCAGGGATGACACTTTAAGCGCACTTAATCCCCATAGCGGAATAACTGGGTATTACGAAAGTGTCCAAAATATTTCTCACAGTGGAAACTATCATTGAAAAAACAAAATGAACTCTTTCTAAAAGTACTTTTTTAAACAGAGACAAGAAGTATATTAGCGCTATGTTTTGAAAAGAATGCGTTATTTGAAGTAGAAACGAACTCAAAAAATGAAAGTATGCGACAAGATAATAATTTTTTCAAATAAATTCTTGGAGTGCTACGAAGTAAAATATACAACGAGCTAAATAGCTATGCATATGCAGGTTTCGCAATGCAATTTTTTTTTCATATTGGTGTCGAGATATCATGCTTACTGACAGACAGACGGATATACTGATACATACTAACAGCACGAATATGTTCAGATTTCGTATGTCGAAAGACGAACTAAAAATTATGTTGTGTAAGTCAACGCACTTAAAAACTATGGAATTAAAAATGTAAAATTGAGTTATTGGTGCAGTATAAAAATGGTGTGAATTAACAAGAAAGCTGTTTTGAAGGTTCATGATGATAAGTGAAACACTTATACAACAGCGCTCCTATGCGCATCTGTGCACCAATTATTTTTTATCCAAGAATTGTGCTCATTATTTATTGTTATTTCTTGAAAGGTACAAATTGAAGATTTCCATTTCTTTTAAAAACCACTGGCGTGACGCAGTTGACTAATCGCTAGCCTTGTGTCTGTGTGGTAGACGGCACTTGAGGCCTCCAATCCCGCTGCCGACCATCCAGTTCGCGGTTTTCCAAGGTTCAATGTAACATTAACGCGTGGATGGATTTCTAAAACAGGCAGTGAACTTATTGAGAACTTCTGATACTTGATGATGAAGTCAACGAGAATTCTTCTCGTCGTAATCGCGTTTTCCGGAATATAAGTCACCATGATTATGCGCAGCTGAAAGTGACGAATTGCCAACGTCCTTGTACGGAGTTGACACCAAAAGAAGATTAATAATAAATAAATAAAGAAAGAAAGACTATCATAGATGGCGTTTACATGTCTCATAAGGTGGTATGCCACTGAAAACATCGAGGCTTGCTCAGAAACGTGTATGATGTATACTCTAATTTAACTTTCATTTTTAGTTTCTATCTCTATGTAAATTTGAGTTCATTCTCTTTAAACATTTTCTACCTTAACGCTATATTTTCTCATTAATGCATACAATTGACGTGGATTAGGAACATCAAACAGAAGCCATCGCTCTTTCAACGTTTATAAGTGAGTCACGGAAAAATTATCATTGGCCACCACCGGGAATCAAACCCAGGGTCTTCCAGTTACGCGCCGGACATGCTTCCACTGCACCACAACAGCCTCGAATTCATCCAGACTCACAAACACTAACTGCCAAATCACATGGCAGGTTGCTTCTTGGAGCCCCGCACAATGCTGGGGATTCACCAAAGACGGTAAGCAGCAACTGAAGAAATAACTGGGAGGCGAATAAATAATCACACCACAGCGGCCTTAAATTCTGGATGAATTCGAGGCCACTGTGGCGCAGTGGAAGCATGTCCGGCGCGTAACTGGAAGACCCTGGGTTCGATTCCCGGTGGCGGCCAATGAGAATTTTTCCGTGACTCACTTATAAACGCGGAAAGAGTGATGGCTTTTGTTTGATGTCCCTATTCCACGTCAATTGTATGTATTAATTATTCATTCGCCTCCTAGTTATTTCTTCAGTTGCTGCGTACCGTCTTTGGTGAATCCCCAGCTTTGTGCGGGGCTCCAAGAAGCAACCTGCCATGTGGTTTGGCAGTTAGTGTTTGTGATTCTGGATGAATTCGAGGCCGCTGTGGTGCAGTGGAAGCATGTCCGGCTCGTAACAGGAAGACTCTGGGTTCGATTCCCGGTGGCGACCAATGAGAATTTTTCCGTGACTCACTTATAAACGTGGAAAGAGTAATGGCTTGTGTTTGATGTTATATTTTCTCACTCGCTGAATGGTGTTGGCAATAACCTTGAGGTCTTAGTGTGTGTTGTCCAATAAGAATGACAGATATACACTGAAGTGCCAAAAGTCATGGGATAGCAGTATGGAATTTTTTAACTAGCGCTGCCGTCGTATAAAGGCTTCGACGCACGCCACAGTTTTTATCAGTTGCGAGGTGTAATCTCGTGAGTCAGGCTGAACAACCGCCAGAAAGAATATGGTAAGCCGACGTGAATTACCGGAGTTTGAACGAGGCATGGAAGTGGGACCCAGACGAATGAGACATTAAATTTCCGAAGTTGTGCGAACATTCAACATTCCTCGACACAGTGTCACGTGTGTACCAAGAATACCATACATTATCACCCACCGTTGAAAGCGCAATGGCCGACCACGGGTGTTGAATGACCGTGAGCAGCGGCGTCTGACCAGGATTGTCCATGCTAACAGACAAGCAACACTGGCTCAAATAACACCCACTTTCAATGCAAGACGTACCAGAGACATATCGATCAGGCCACTGCAGCGTAATTTAGCTTCCATGGGGTATAGGAGCAGAAGACCCACCGGAGTACTTTTGTTAACACCACGACATCGGACACAGTGCCTCACCTGGGCTCGTGAACACGATAATTGGATTCTGGAAAACTGGCTACATGTGGAGTGGTCCGAGCTGATGGTAGGGTTAAGGTGTGGCGCAGACATCATGAGGCCATGAACCCAAGCTGTCAATAAGGCACTGTGCAACCTGGTGGTGGTTCCATACATGTGTGGGGTGTCTTTACGTGACACGGTTAGGGTCCTGTGGTCCTCTTAAACACGTCATTAACCGTTATCGCTTTGTTGCTCTGCTGGGTGGCCATTTGCAGCCCTTCATAGACTTCATGCACTCCAACAACGACGGGATTTACCAGTCGGACAATGCACCATGTCATCGATCCCAAGTTATCCAAAATTGGCTCGAGGAGCATTCTGGACAGTCCCAACGGATGGTGTGGCCCCCACATTCGCCCCACATGAACCCAATAGAGCACTTATGGGACGTGGTGGAAAGGTCCATTCGCACCCAAGGTCCTGCACCTACAAATACCAGGGAACTGTGGCGGCTGCTCAGACGGCATGGCTCAACATCTCTCCAGAAGTCTTCCGGTCACTTGCGGAATCGATGCCACGTCGAGTTGCTGCACTTCGCCGGACTAGAGGAGTTCGTATACAATACTAGGTACGTATCCCATTACTTTTGGCACTTCAGTGTATATAATGTTGAAGCAAACAACGAAAAGTGTGGTGGTGGGACGGTATTGTGTACAGATTAATGTTGCAATATGTTGTACTTTCACGACTTTCTACACTGTTGTTAATAGAAATTGCAGAGAAAGAAACAAGCAATCACAATGAAATTTATGGGAGTGATTAGTTATGGTACAAGCTGCAAACGATCACAACTGCATACTGGTTAGTGATGAGGAAGGCCAAAAAATTAGTAAATCCACCACATGCCGTGGGATCGAATGAAAGAGAGTTTGGGTGGTCGTCTGCGGTATTGCATTCCATTGTGCTTCTACACGCATCCACAATTCGTTGGTTGTGACAGGCAGCAGGGCAATACAAGCCAGTCGTAGGCTAAAAATCTGGCGAGCGAGTAGGCCAGGAAGATGAGCGACTTGATGCGCACAGACTACGTCTTGGACAGTACGAGCAACAATTATAACATTCATCTTGGACACTATGGGCATTGTCTCGTTGGAAGACGGCTCCCGGTATCGTCTGAAGTAAGGGTAGAAGTTCAACTTCCAACACTTCCGTGATATAGCGTTGGCTGTTCAATGTGCCCGTGATGTGTAGTAGGCGAGTGTGTGAATGAAACATAATCGCGCCGCGGACCATCGCGCTCGACATGAGACTGGTATAGCGCTGCACAATACAGCTGTCCAGATGCCGTTCACCACGATATCCGTCGTGATGCATTAGATTGAATCTAGACTCGTCCGAAGACACAATGTGCTTCCATTCAGAACTCCAGTTTTGACGTTCGCGGCACCACTGTAATCGCTGGCGCGAATACAGTGGTGCCCGAGTACTCGTATTTAGGAATTTAATTCTATTCTACTCCAATTTAATTCTTTGGTGCCCTCCGGAGCGCGCCCGTATTGATATTGAACTTCCAAACCTTTAGAATATTGATGGAACTATTGGGACATATATAGTACCTTCAAAGTCAGATAACTTCACAGTCAGCATCGATAAATATTCGTAAAAGCCATAAGAATACTGATGAGACTACTATGGTTCAGATTCAAGGGAAGTCGCAGTAATGGACGGCGAGCAACGAGGCCTCTCCGCAACAATCGGTGACGAAAAGTGCTTGCAAACATCGGACGGTATGTGACCATCCTCCATTGCTGCGCAAGTGTTGTGGATGGTGTTGTGCGCGACGTCACTGCCATACAGTGCAAGTATAGCTGTCTTCCCGCTAGGTCGTGCGATTTCGAGCTCCAGACCCTTCACGACGATGCGTAGAACCTTCTGCTGTCCCTTTGACGCTATGTACTCATAACGGTAGCTGCGTTACGCCTACGGCGTGCAGAAATATCCCGGTATGATAAACCACCTTCTGTGAATGCAACGATTCTACCTCTTTCAAACTCCGTCAAATGTTCGTAAGGTTGTCTCGCCCTCCTACGCGGCAAGTTTACATGTTAACATCTTCGTACGGTCGAGTTTAGCGATAGCAAGTTTAAAAACCTGTGCTCTGTATGCATTTTATTATACCCTTATATCCCATGATGTGACGTTTCGGATAGCATTGCGCGCGCCTCACATACGAATGTGCGCTGCAATTTTTACCCTGCAAATTGTGTGCGAATCAGAGCATTTCTGCATGGTGTTTCAATTTCTATGAACAACAGTGTATAAATAAAGGAGTTGTGGTGTTCATTGAAAAGTAGAGATATTTGATGATTATCGTAAATACCTATTTGACCTGAAGTATTTGGATAATAGAGGACACTGATTTTCGTAAGTTGAAATCGGCTCTTTTTCTGGCCATTGGGTCGTCTAATTTATCTCAGTGTATAATTAATGATTTTTGTGTGCTAGCTATTCTATGCTTCAGAATTCGAAGTTACAGTGCTACTAGTTCAACTGGAAAATAATAATGTTTTAAGTAGTGGCATTTTAAACAAAAAACATTTGAGATAAATGAATGGGCAAGTTCCCGGTGCGATATTCCAACTTTTCCGAGTTTCTCTAGGAGGGAAAAATCCCGCCTCGGTGGAGATGTGGTCTAAACTCTGACTTCTGACCGTCCGTCCGAAATGGGTCCTGGTCCTAATCCCGGTGATGCATGAATGGTGTGCTTGTCTTACGGTAGTGGCACTCTCCCTTCCCAGGTAGCACAGCTTTGCAATTTAACGTAGGCCCAACACTGAGCCACCGTCTTTTAGGAATAGAAGACGGTGGCTCAGTGTTAAGCCTACCTTAAATTGCAAGGCTGTGCTACCTAGGTTGCCTGGAACTTGTGTCTTTAAATTAGGGAAGGGAGACTGCTTATAGCCCATCGAGTTGCTCACGATGGTCGTTAACACTCTCCCCCCCCCTCCTTAAAAAGAAGAAAAGAGAGGGTGAATTTCGGATGTGGAATCAGCTCTGTAACATGAGGTGGGTCAATACGGTCAGTAAAACATATACCATAGCGTTTCTTGTCAGGAGGCAGAACGGTTTCAGGGTAATAAAAAATGAATGGGGCAGGGTATACGAAATCGTGTTCCTGTCGACATTATAAGCACACCGGACAAAAAATTAGTCACCCCTGTTAGAACTTATCTAATAACGATGGACGGCCCCTCTTGCTTTGATAAAAGCATGAATCCGGTGTGCTAGAGACTCCACGAGGTTGTGGATGTATTGAACAGCGATTTGCAGCCACTCGTGCGTCTATTGGTCCCGAAGTTCCGCCAGAGTACGTGGGTGTCTATACCGGAGTTTCACCTTCTGTACCAAATGATTCCACAGATTTTAAATAGGATTCAAATCTGGGGATTCGGCGGGCCAGCTGAGGTTTGACATTATTGCTTATTGTTCATCGTGCCATTCAGACACAGTTTTAACCCTGTGTACACGGCAATTTTTGTGTTGGAAGACAGGAGTGGCAATGCGATGCTGCCCCTGGAGATTTAGGGCAAAGGGCAAAACGTCGTCACTCCAAATCGGAGGTACATATGTTGGCTCAAATTCATTGTCACGGCAAGGAAAGAACCCATTTTGTGGTATAAAAAACGTCCCCAAAACATCACTGAAACCCCTCCAGCTTGAGCAACGCCTTCGATACAATCAGGATTAAAGGCTACATTGAGACTGCGATGCACTCGTCGCTCCCCCATTATTGGAGTACAAACAAAAACGAGACTCATCAGACCAAATTACTCGTTTCCAATCATCCACAGTAAAGTTTTGGTGCCTCTGAGCCCATTGATAACGTGCGACTTTGTGACTTGCTGTTAAAAGAGTCCTCTTTCCTGGTACTCTACTCCAGATGTCCATCGCATGCAGTTCTCGTCGCAATGCAGTTTCAGAAATTGGTTGGAGTGGACTTTCATTGACTGTTTGGAGTAATTGTTGCCTGGCTTGAAACCGAGATGCAGTTACTAGGCGTGAAACATGGCGGCGGTCCCTGTTGGTGCGAATCGTTTTCCGGCCACAGCTGTGTCGCCGATTTTCAGTTGACTGCGAACTGCACCACTGTTTGTAGACTCGCTGGACAGTACGCTTCGACACACACCAACAAATTGAGCGACTTCATTCAATTTGTGTCCGCAGGCGCGGCTAAACACGATGGCTCCTTTTTTCCACTCAGTAATGTCTATCTTACGACCCATATCGCAGGCTAAATTCAACACATGCGTTGCTTTTCAGCAATGCACGAGACTGAAATGATCCTGTGTCACTGCTATGTATCCCCCAACAATGCTATCATGGCGCCCTCTGCGCAACCGGTAACTCCCTACTGTCATTTCTGTTTTAGGGGTGACTAAATTTTTGTCCTGCGTGCTTATATTCTACTTATTAGGGTTACATGTGAATGTGAGGCATCGTGGACCATTCTAAACTGGATCAAAAGACGCATCTTCTTAATTTGTTAATATTCTTTTGTAGAGTGAAATGTCGCGATAGAAAATTACGAAGAGTTCTACACACTGCGCAACGAATGTGGGTAAAAAAAGTACAGTGGAAACGGAAAGAGAGAGAATAAGACGGAAGGATGTGCAATTAAGGCTCCGAGAAGGAATAAGACAAGACATTTAATAAAATGAATGCAGCGAGATATTCCAGAAGAGACAGAATAGAAAAAAAAATGAATAAATAAAAAAGAAACGAAAAGAGCTGGCTGCTGGTTAGAGAGGGCACTGTCTGGTTGCATTCTTTTCATCGTTCACCTGCAAAACAGCACATTAGCCGTTACAAGGCGATTTAGAATCCCATTTACTCGTGCCTAATGGTAAGCGAATTCCATTGACCGATGTTTTGTGACGCCATTACATTGACTGATGTTTTCGGAGAAACCGAGATGATTGCCTCCAAAGCAAAAATTCCGCCGTTTTTGTTTGTTTCTATTTTTTCCCTCTGCAAGCTGTAATTACCATTCATTTAGTATTTTACGCAAGTTAGCCGTGCTGCGAACTTATTGTTCATGTTTTTCGACGCGAGGTTTTGTAATATTTTTCTTAATTCCTTCGTTTCCTGCGATGCACATGAACTTGGACCGTGGTATTAAAGAATTTTTCTTTATCTGATATAATCCTATGAATTTTACAAAACCTTTAAGCAAGCAAACTAAATGGAAGCACTGGTTTCATTATTAAACCAGGATAATTACAAGGAGTGTTCAAATGAAAAGGTACGAAACGACACTGTGGGTATAAATGAAGACTTTATTCAAAGTATACACCATAGGCCGTAGCACAACGATCCCATTGATTAACGAACCGAAGGATTCCTTGTTGCCAGAATTCCTGTGGCCGTGACGAGACCCAGTCCTGCACAGCGTCCTTGAGTTCGTCGTCCGAGTGGAAGCGCTTCCCTTTCAGATGTTTTTTTCAGGGGACCAAACACATGGAAATCACAGGGCGACATGTCCGGGCTGTAGGGCAGATGGTCAAGCTGCTCCCACTGGAACTTGGTCAGTTCCGCGTGTGTGACCCTGGAGACGTGTGCACGCGCGTTATCATGGAGCAGAACCACACCCTCCGCGATGAATAGCGGCCGGTTCAACACCTTCCGCTGTCAGAAATCGGATAACACCTCGCTGCTCCTCAATCGTCGAATTTTGCAATGTGAACGCCATCCTGTCCTCACACGCACTGCCACGTCAATTAGACGGCGCTCTTTATAAGAGCCTCTGCTCTTTCCTGCGCATGAGGGCGCCCGCGCATGCTCCGATCCACACCGGCGACTCCAATCGCATCCCTAGATGTGTCGCTAAGTTCTCCCATAGCGGCATAGGCAAATATGTTAACGGTTACGTTCCTATGACGTTTCGTACCTTTTCATTTGAACACCCCTAGTAGATTAACTTTTTTTTTTTCGTTTCGAGGTTTAACAACCATCACAAGCAGTTCTAATGGTCACCCGTCCCTAATATGGGGCAACATATTCCAGGGAGGTGACAGAGTAACGTAAGAGAAACACACCACCTCTGTCTCGTTCTATGTTCAGTTCATGCCCAGTCTGCTCGTTTAGCTAGAAAACTATGTCTCTGGTCACTGGATCATGAGCAGGGCGGGATTAAAGGGTAAGGGCTTATAGCCTTGGGGCCTACCATTACCAAGGGCCCGGAGGGCATGTCTGTATAAATAATAGATAGATAGAGAGAGAGATAGAGAGAGAGATAGAGAGAGAGAGGTTTGTAAAATAGTTTTTACCTTTGTCTCGTATGATTTCGACTTGGTCAGAAACCTCTAGATGCTGGAAGACGAATAAATTTGAAGGCAATGCCTCACCAAATGTAAAGGTTTCTTGTCACTGTATACATTGGGACCGCAGAAACAGTTTCAGCTTTTCCACTACCATCCACCCCCACCTCCCAACTTACAATTGCAACCATTTCCTTTGTGGCTTCACATTCTATAACAAAAAGGTGCACTAAGAAATATTTAAGATGCTAAATCATTAGAAAATCCAAGACAAAGTCTAGGAGTCTTAAGCTTTTGACTCATATTGCTATGAGAGCAATGGAAAATACAGTGGCATATTATGAAAACTATGCTGATAATTTATTAGTTTAAAGAATGTACTACGTATTAATTATCACAAGCATATTGCTACAGTTTCGTGTTTAAAGTAGCTTCACAATGATACCCCGTCGTAAGTTCTTTGGGGGTCCACTCAGATTTCTCAGCCTAGGTGCCCTCTAAGGCCTTAATCCAGCTCTGGTCATCAGAGTGGCCATCTGGTTTCTTTCTTTCTCTCTCTCTCCCTATCTCTTCGCCTGTCTCTCCTCTTCTCTCTCTCTCTCTCTCCTCATGCCCTCTCTCCTTCTCTCTCTCTCTCTCTCTCTCTCTCTCTCTCTCTCCCTCTCCCTCTCAGTTCCCGCTCTCTCTCCAAAATATTTGTAAATTATTTCAATGTAACGAAATTGGGTAATGGTGGGCCATAGTCAAAACGATTGTTTAAATCTGATCATGCCGCATGCTGTCCCATAAAGTGACTCAACAATAGTTAATTTCATTGTTACTCAACAATGTATTTCAATAAACTATCGGCAAACATAATTTCCTAACGTTTTATATAAACGTGACAATATATCATTGAAATCTGCGTAAATTACGAGGACCTGAAACTAAATGGGATAAAAGCCATTACAAAAATGCGTTTTGATAATATGTATCCTTCCCGACAGTAGTAATACATGCGTCGTAGCAAAATTTGGCTTGCAACTTGCAGGGCATCGCCTGTCCCGTACCTTCGGCAGGTTGATTACGTATTTTGAAATTTTTTCCAGAGTCCGTGGATCACAGAAGAACTCACATGCAGCTGTCTTGCAACTTTTACATGATTTTGGACTGCCGCTTGTCTTCTCATCGTTCTCCACCTCATTTTATCTGTCAAATGATGTCTCGTAGCCATTAGAACAAATCTCTTTTTACAGTCTGTGGATCACAGAAGGACTCACGTGCAGCCATCGTATAAACTTCCACCTGACTCTGGCCTGCCTCTAGTCTTCCGATCGCTCTCCACCCAGTTCATCTGTCAAATGATATGTCGCAACTATTACAACAATCTATGTCTGTGGACCAGAGAAGGTCTCAGGTCAGCCATCTTGCAAATGCACCTGACTTTGGCCTGCCTCTAATCTTCAAACTGCTCTTCACCTCAGTTCACCTGTTAAATAATGTCTCGCAGCTATTACAACAAATCTGTTCCTCAGTCTGTGGGCCACACAAGAACTCACGTGCATCCATCGTATAAACTTCCACTTGACTCTGGCTTGCCTCTAGTCTTCCGATCGCTCTCCACCTCATTTTATCTGTTAGGCCTAAATAATGTTTGCAGCCGTTACAACAAATATGATATCTCAAAAGCCTTTGTTTACACTCCGCGAAAGATGTGACGCACACCTCCGCGACAGCCCCCTTTTATGCTGCCGCTCACTTGCGTGGAACGATGCCATCGCCACTCATTTGCATACAATACCCTGACTGTGCTTTACATTGCACGTCATATGCCCATGATTCGTGCATTGTCAACTCTTTTTTTTTTTTAATTGGGTGTTCAACGACCACCGTGAGCAATTCGATGGGTTGTAAGCAATCACCCATCTCTAATTTATGGCGACTGGTTCCTGGGAAAGGATAGAGCCAGAGCCGTAAGACAAACACGACATGCATGTCTCATCGGGGTTCGAACCCGTATCCATTTTGGACGAATGGTGACAAGCTAGCGCTTTGACCACTGCTTTCTTTCACAAATAATAGCGATTTTTCTTTTTTTCTCTCTTAATTTATGGAAACCAATGTAGAAAAGACATACAGAGACTGTGTATAACTGAAAGAAGCATGGAGAGATTCCTTTTTGGTGTAACCAAGAAAGATAGGAAAATGAACTCGTAGAACAGGATAATGGAAAGAGTTAGAGACGTCATGATCACAGTAAACATCCTCAAGAGGCAATGGGATGGACATATTGCTGGAAGAACTGACCACCACTGGACAACTGAAATACTTATCCGGATGTCAACGGACAGGAACGGACTCAGAAGACCACGTGGGAGATGAAAGGTTGAAACTGGAAAGCATGCCGGAGCGGCGTGGACGAGAATTTCTCAAGACAGAGAACTGTGGAAAAGAATTGGGGGAGACCTCCATCCAGCAGTGGATTGAGAATGGTTCACGATCATGAAGCGAACACCGTCTCCTGTTATTGATCTCGGTTGTGCAAAACTTTAAAGGCCCACTATAATGAAATCACGTCAGTTAAATTCCTTTTCGTTTTTCTACAATTTCTCCGTAATATTAGCTAGGTACTTCATTATTTAAATTTTTAATGCCGCATTAAAATGGTTTCTTCCTTAAAGATTGAAATGAAATAACTCCTGTTGCGTAAAATGTGTTTATTAGCATTCTTTTTGCAGATTGGCAAACTCATCTCATAAAGAATGAAAGATGACGGACCAAATGGAACATATTCAGTAAAGACGAAGATTTTAAAAGCACAGAACGAAAGGAATGTAGCCTTTGCTGCGTGGCAAAGGTCTGAGCGAGCTCGAGAGAGATGGCAAGAGAGTTGTTAAGATTGTGCTTAAGTATCTGGACTCCTAGCAAACAAAAGGCTTTTCCCGGGGAAAATACTCCCCCCCCTCCCCAGCCCCCTTCGTAGAGTAAACGGGCGTACGAAACCGAGAAGCTGTCGTGCAAACGTTTTCATTGAAATAATAAATGACGGAATGTCTTCTTTTGCTTTCATGTTGGTCTCCTGTGCTTTCCTTTTCTGCCACAAATGGATATCTCGTTTCTCCATTAGTCAATCTTTGCCTCTTATTTCTCCATCATACTCTTTTGGTAGGCAGCACATTTTCACCGGGAATGAATTTTTTCGTTCATGTGTAACTGAATGAATAGGATTTTGATAGAAGTAAATAATTACTTATTGATGGTTTCATTCCTTTATCTGCCCCACCCTTCTCTTTCTGTGTATTTTTTGTGCAAAGAAAGAGCTTCAGCGTACAGAAAATGGAAAATTTTCGTGAGTTAAAGGAAAACGCACGAAAACATTTAAGCATCATTATCATGATGATGACGCTTAGATGCAATGTAATGAACTCCATTCACTAGAAGTCGCAGATCCTAAACCGAGGGGAAGTGTAATGCTAGCAATCAGAACAAAAGTTATAAGCTTTACGATTATCACGGTCGATGTTTCTTTATAAAAAGTTAGTAGAATCATGCAATGCATTGATTATGACACGCTTTCCAACATATCAGAAATCATTACTCAAGTTATGAAGATAATGGCTGTGGAATAAATCTCAATCCTGTGGCCCGACCTTTAACCTCATTTCGACGATATTAAACAGAATTGGATCAGTATACCCCCGGAACAACATACTAAAGTTTTGTTGCAATAGAAGCATTTTTAGTCAATTTATGAGGATAATGGCTGTGAAATAAATCTAGCTCCTGTGCCCTGACCTTTGACCTCATTTCGATGATATTAAACAGAACCGGATCAGTACATCTGAGGAACAACATGATGAAGTTTTGTCGCAATCGATGCATTTTTACGTACGTTATGACGCATAAGAGCGATTGAATGGATCCCTTCCTATGGCCTCACCTTTGACCCCATTTCGTCCATTTTCAATAGGGTTCCTTCCCAGGCTGTCTCCTACCACATACTAAAATTTCATTGAAATTGAACCATGTTTACTTGAGTTATCGTGCGGACGTACGGACAGACAGACAGACGGACAAAACTGGAGCATATACGCTTCTTCAATCTACGGTTGGAAAGCGTATAAAACTGCACATGGAAAGTTTTTCGTTTTTATCAAGTGTTGGTGTTGTCGGAAAGGCAGGATTCGGTCATGTGATGCATACTGAGTGATCACTGGATAATGACCACCTACCTAACACTTCGTAGGTCCTCCTTTGGACCTCAGTACAGCAGCTATTGGACGCGGCATTGATTCAACATCGATTCAACGCGGCATCATATACAACAGCTATCCGACGTGGTATCGATTCAATAAGATGCGGGAAGCAGTTGGGAGGTATGGCCAACCAAGCTGGGCGTAATGCGGCTTTCAAAGCAGGTATGAAGGTAATTGGTGTATCCAGACACTCAATGGGATTGATACCGGGGAAGTTCAGATATCAATCGATACTCTGTAAGTCTGAACTGTGTTCTTCAAACCATTCCTGCACAACATTGAACATGTGGCTTGGGCGCATTCTCATCTTGGAAGACACCGTCGCCATTCGGAAACAAGAAAGATGACCGCGAATTTTCGGGTGTAATAAGCACGTCTTTTGAATCCGTTCTGATGCAAATTAAATATCAAAGCTATTCATAGTCAATGGAACCTATATGGAAAACAATAGATCTGACGAAAGAAAGAAGATTTTCAATCGGGTTTTTAATCAGTCAGATAATACTGTAAACGGAATCGTGAGCTTACGAACTCGTAGAAACAGAGATATCGCCAAAAATAAGATGTGACTTTACGTCCCCTGGAGGGAAAACTATGCATTATTTTAGGAATAAAGTATTCTCAAAAGGTTTATCCATATAAGCAGTATCGGTCCAAGAAATAAAAATTAGTCGAGTTTTCAGGAGCCCAGATTTTGCTACAGATTCTTCAGAAGCAGAAATTAACACTTATGACACCTAGTGGCGAAACCATTCTTTACCAAACATTAGAAATTATGTGAAAAATATTTTCCATCGGGTCTTGTATGCGATACAGGAAGAATTTTTCAAATCGGAGCTTTAGAAGCAGAAATAACGCAGAAAACGCAATTTGCCTTTGTGCCCCCTAGCGGAAAGTCTAGGATTTACTTGTAAATTTTGAATTTATAGGAAAAACATTTCGCATCGGAAACACTATCCAACAAAGAGGGAATTTTTCAAATCGGACTCTTAGAAGTAGAGATATTGACAAAAATAAGATATACATCTACGCCAACTGGTGTATGAGCCATGCATTATTTCAAGAAGAAAATGTTCCTAAAACTTTTGTCGACATGAGTAGTATCGGTCAACAAACGACATTTTTTGCAATCGACATTTTAGAAGCTCATATTTTGCTGCAAATACACCAGAAGCGGAAATTAAGACTTACGCCAACTGGTGTCCAAACCATTTTTTACAAAAATTCGAAATTATGTGCAAACAATTTCCCATCAGGAGCTGTATCCGGTTCAGAAAGAATTTTTGAAATCGAAGATTTAGAAGCAGAGATATAGGGTGAAACGCATTTTACCTTTACGCCCCCTAGCGGAAAGTCTATGAATGACTTGAAAATTTTGAAATTATATGAAAAACATGTCACACGGAAAACACTATCCAACAAAGAAAGAATTTTTCAAATCGGACTCCTAGGAGTAGAGATATTGACAAAAATAAGATGTACTTCTGCGCCTCCTGGCGGAGAAATTGTGGAATATTTTAAGAAGAAAATATTCCGAAAAAGGTTTATCGATATGAGTGGCATCAGTCCACGAAAGAATTTTTTCAATCGATATTTTAGAAGCTCAGATTTTATGGCAAATACTTCAGAAGCAAAAATTAACACTTACGCCCTCTGGTGGCCAAAGTATTCTTTACCAAAATTTGAAATTACATGCAAAAGATTTTCCATCAGTAGATGTATCCGCTGAAGAAAAAATTTTCAAATCGGTATTTTAGAAGAACAGTCATCGGGAAAAATGTAATTTACTTTTATGCCCCCTAGCGGAAAATCTATGCGTAATTTGAAAAAGTAACTATATCTAAAATACTCTTCGACATAAATGGAATCGAAAAATAAAAGAATTTTTTCAATCGGATGTTTAGAAGCAAATATGTGGAACAAAACGTATTTTTGAATTGGACATCATCTGCATTTACGCCCTCTAGCGGCGAAATTGTACATCGTAAAAAAAACGAAATAAAGGATCATGATTTGCATATTTCAATCTTCCCAATGCAAAAAGAATTTTTCAAATCGGACCAATAGTTGCAGAGATATCGTGGGTACAGGCGGACTGACGGAAAAACCGATAACATAAGCACGATCTTTTTTTACAAAAGACGTGCTAAAAAGTGCCACATTGCTGAGTGTACAGAGTCAGCAAGTTGTTCACGATAGTGGGCACCAGTCATACGTTGTTTCACATACAACAGAGGATCATGTTCTTGCCAGGTAAACATGCCCCACACCATACAACCGCCTCCACCAGCATGCACTGTAGAGACAATGCAGGATGGACCGAGTGCCTCATGTTATTTGTGCTAAACATGTACATAACGATGAACGTAGTGAAGTAAACAGCTACCTGTCAGAACGGCACACTTTTTTTTACGCTTTCCCACTGTAGGTTGAACAAACGTATATGCTCCAGCTTTTTATCTCCGTCCGCTCGATAACTCGCGTAAAAGTGGTTCGATTTCGATAAAATGTTAGTATGTGGTAGGAGACAACCAGGGGACGAACCCAATTGAAAATGGACGAAATGGGGTCAAAGGTCAGGACATAGGAGCGGGATTCATTCCATCGCCCTTATGCATCATAACTTATGTAAAAATCCTTCGATTGCGACAAAACTTTAGTATGTTGTTCCGGAGGTATACTGAACCGGTTCTGTTTAATATAATCGAAATGGGGTCAAAGGTCAGGGCACAGGCGCGAGATTTATTCAGCAGGCATTATTATCCTCATAACTTGACTAAGAATGATTCTATTGCGACAAAACTTTAGTATGTTGCTCAGAAGATATACTGAACCAATTCTGGTTAATATCATTGCAATGGGGTCAAAGGTCAAGGCACAGGAGCGATATTTGATCCACAGCCATTATCCTCATAACTTGACTAAGAATGCTTCTATTGCGACAAAACTTTAGTATGTTGCTCCGAAGATATACTGAACCAATTCTGGTTAATATAATTGAAATGGGATCAAAGGTCAAGGCACAGGAGCGAGATTTATTCCACAGCCATTATCCTCATAACTTGAGTAATGATTTCTGGTATGTTGGACAGCGTGCCATAATTCAATGCATTACATGATTTTACTAAATTGTTTCAGTCGTCCGACGTCTAACTTGCATACTGTTTGCACTAGGCGAGTCTTTTGCGCCGATGAATTTTAGTTAAAAGAAAACGTGGTCATCTTCTGTTATAGCCCATACGTGCGAGAGTGCAACGCACGGTCGTGACAGATACTGTTCTGGGTTGACCTTTTGTTGCATTAGATAGTCAGTTGTTGAACAGTGTTGCGTGTGTTGGCTTGTACGAGCCGCAGGACCCGGCGCTCCCCCTCTCACATGAACCTTTCCCCTGATCCGTGTTTTATCTCCAGGTCGTTGGTTGACCATTTTCACGTTAGTCCTGATATGCTACGGTGGCTCACGAACAACTCACCAATTCAGCCGTTTGGAAAATCGAGGCATCCTCTCTCCAAGCTCTGACAATGTGTCCTTCCTCAAAGTCCAATAAATCCTTCAGTTCACCATCATGCTCCGAATTTTACTACCTAATACTCCACTCAAAACTTACATATGCTACGTCGGTCGACTAATCGCGCCCTTTTGGAAATCACGTGGTTGATGGACTCCATCCACTTTTGATACGGGTGGTCATAATTCGGTGATCACTCGGTGTATATCTGTCATTTAACTTTTTTTTTGCGTTTATGTTTTTATGTAAACTATATTAAATCTCCATTAGATCTTCCATCTGAACGGCACGTCATTCCCCCGAATTTTCTCATAGCTTTTGGCATAAGGAAATTCTGTCGGAGTGAGTCGGAATAGAAGCCACGTTGTGGTGATGGTATTGCAAATGATTGTATTTTGATGTATGCTATATTGATAAACTGTACACTGAATAAGTTGCATCTACGGTATTGCCCTTGCCTCAACGAAGGTCTTTTAGTGTTCAAAGAGAAATATTGTTAAATATGTACGTCATTCAACAGGAAGTGAATAAATAAGTTGTGAAATTAATTTCTTGCTATATAGATTCTTGAGACCGTTGGTGGTTGTGTAAGTTTTGTGATGAGCATTTAATATTATTTCAACTCACAAACCAAAAAAAGAAGGTTATAAACTTCACGATGAATAATTATTTGGCGATTCGATGGGATAAAGAGGGTGAAAAATCGCACCTAGCTGACGTACAGCGGCGGCTACAGTAGATGAATTTGGGAGCTTAAGCCTCCCATAATCTTCATGAGTCCTCCGAAACCACGGAGTACTCATGATCATGTACTGGGGCAAACCTATCATCATAGACAAGACCATTGACGAAAATCTATCTGATACTGTAGGTGTAGACAAAAAACTGAAGTGACACAACTGATAGATGTAGTGGTTCTACTTACGGAAAACACCCGAAGAAAAGCATCTGCGAAAATCTCGAAATATGAGAACCTGCGAATGGAAATCCAAAGGATCTGGAAACAATGCATAACACTGGTCGTACCAGTGGTCATTTCGGCAAACGCAGTGGTACGAAATAGCTTTCTGAAAAATATCGAATTAGGATTACCACAGAGACTGCTTCACCCAATCCAAAAGGCAATCATTCTACAAACCTGCCATATCGCTAGAAAATTCCTGAATTACAAGGCTTCAGATGAATATCTCCGCCTTATGCTCCCTTACTTTGGCTGAGAAAGTCGAGGACAAGAAAAATGATAATGATTTTCATGGAAATCTGAGTTTTCGTAGATTTAAATTATCAATGAAAACTCATAAAATTTGTTATCTGTTCTACATGGATAACGTTAAACTATGCGGAAAACTTTCCTCAGCAATTCAAGTCTTACTAAATATAGTTTCAATGTTTAACCAAAATGTTGCAATGAAACGGACGGAAAAATGGGCAGCTAAAAGCGAAATGGTTGATTCAGACGCCACAAAGATGACACATAAAAAGCCTAATCAATAGCTTTGATCATTGAGAAAGCCACAATTATTTCAGAATTCTTTAAATAGTCTTCTATTTAAATAGTGAAAAAGAAAGTCAGCACTGAATACGTGAAAAAGACTTCGTAAAGTTGTGAAATCCAAACCGAATTGTGTACGTAAGCACCGTTCGTGCCGTAAACACATGAGCTACGGCAGTACACTAAATCCTCATTATAACGGCCAAATGGGGCAGTGGTTTCCTTATTGTCAAATGCCCATGTTAACTGGGTATCTGGTGTGTGTATGTACACGTTTGGAAAAATATATAATAAAAATACACTAAACAAAGCATCCAATAAGCAGAAAAACACAAATAATACTATCAACATTGCACAAAAAAAAAAAAAAAAAAACTTTAACAAAATAAGTTACCGTATTTAGTCGAATCTTACTTCTCAGCAACGAAAATCCGTATTTTTTCTTAATACTCGTATTCTAAGACGCAAGAAAAAAATTGAAAGAAATACAAACTTATGAAACTTACGAAATATGGCAATTCTTGCACTTATTTAAATTCCACATTATTCAAAATTATGCATTGCTCACAGAAATCTCTCCATCTACATCCTCAGATATTTTACTGCACGAATCTCCATTGCTGCTGTCGGCTGTGGTTCCACTGCTGGATTGTTCGAAGATAGCGTCGTCTTCCGTGCCATCTATCACATTGGAAATGCAGCACTTCAGAAAAGACGACTTAACTAAGTCATTAGGAATGAACTCCCAAAAATCTACAATCCACTATGCACTATACTACTACGGAGAGGAAAGGTTTTCTAACACATCCAATTTTTGTCAGTTCTGTGTCTCCTGATGTAAGCCACGCACTATAGTGTGATTGAATTGCTGCTTTAAAAAACCTATTTATGCAGACATCAAGGGGCTGAAGTTGGGAAGTCATTCCTCCAGGTACAACAACTGGATCAGTTCTGTTTTCAACAATCCTGGTTTTGAACGAGTTGGTTACACGCCCCTTGAATGAATCCAATACAAGCATGGACCACAGTTGCCCTCCACCTGGTCGTCGAAATCACACTTTTGGAAGCCAGTCCTTTACCAGTTGTAACGTACCAGGAGATGTGACGTACCTGCCAGAAGGACGCACACGACATAAAGGCAGATAGGAATCAGAATAAAACTCCGCGTAGCTCAATTGGTAGAGTGACTTATTCCGGAATGAGGAGATCCGGGTTCGAACCCCGGCGCGGATAAAAATGACGGAGAACTTTACTTCGTTATAATGGCGCCCGAACTATCCGGATGACCCGACCGTTCAAAATCTCGCATTGGTGTGATGTTATTTCCACACCGCGAGATAGGAAAAATAAGAGAATCTCTTCTCCAGCACTTCGAAAAAAATAAAAAATAAATAAATAAGGGGGAGATGATGTAACGTACCAGGAGATGTGACGTACCTGCCAGAAGGACGCACACGACATAAAGGCAGATAGGAATCAGAATAAAACGTCCGCGTAGCTCAATTGGTAGAGTAACTTATTCCGGAATGAGGGGACCCGGGTTCGAATCCTGGCGCGGACAGAAATGATGGAGAAATTTACTTCGTTATACAGTTCTTCGGTCATTCAGTCATTTCTTGAACTCTGACACGAATTTTCTGAGGAAAAGTCTCTTTATTCGGAAATGTTTTTCTCTTGCAAATAACATGCGCAGTAGCTTGTTCCCATCTGCGGTAATGTAAAGCATGACCGCCATTCGGAGCTTCTCGTTTTCTGTTGTTAGTACTTTAACTTGCTTTGTACCAATACTTTCTACAGTACCATTTGATGACATATCAAAATACAATGGTGTTTGGTCAGCATCCCCAATCTGGCTTAAAACACGGGGCCCGTTGCTTTCTTACTGATATGACGTACTTGAGAAAACTGTATAGCTTTTCTTCAGAGTCAGATGCCATTCTCTGACATATTGAAGTACGCCGCCTCGGAGAAAATCCTTTTTTTTTTCTTCATAAAACGGCAAATCCATCTTCTTGAAGCAGTGAACCTTACACTGGATCAAGCTCACGATAAATTTCTCGTGCTTTTGTCTGAAGAATTTCTACAGTAACCGGAAAACCTGATGCACACTGCTGCTTCACGAAATGATCTAGACAATCGTCAATCTCGGAAAATCTACCCGTCTTAGGTCCCAAGAACGTCTTTCTTGTTTTGGAACACTGATTCAGCTATTCCTTTTGCTTCCTGCTAAGCCTTATATTCACTTCTGAAACTCCATACTCCCTAAAACAAGCGCGATTGCCATTTTTTTCTTCGTAGGCAACCACCTGCAGTTTAAACTTTGCTGGATAATGCTACCGTTCAGAACACATCTCTGGACAGTATACTCTACGTACAAGTAGCAAAATGCAATGCTTCTTTCAGAGAACAATACTATGAGGCAAGCGACTGTCCGTATTTTATATCTTTCGTCGAAGCTCTTCAACCAAGGTCTTCAACGAATGTAGAAGAATGGGGAAAGTTGGAGATTGTCTATGGCCATTGCAACAGTCAGACGCTCAGAGAAAATTCCATCCTCTGGCGCGCCGCAGCGACGACATACTAGACAGTCAGGCATTTGCGAGACTCCCGATGTAGGTATTTGTCACCGATTCTAACGCGCACTCGGATAAAGAGCTTTGATTTTAGAGGAAAAAGGTGCGCGTTAGATTCGAGTAAATACGCTAAGTGATTGACTTTAAAGTAAAGTAGAGAAAGTCTTCTTATTTCTAATCGGTTTAAACAAAAGAAAGTCATCAAAAATTCCTAAAATATAAGATTGAATGCATAAAATGTAGGTAAACGGGTTCAACAAAGGCGCTAACCAAAGGCTCTCTACACCAGGAATAAGAACTGTATAGGGGTGAACTCTGAAAGTCTGAAGAAAAATAAAGAAAGAAAGAAACACGAAGGAGAGAAAATTGGAGCAACAGCAAATAAATCACAAACAAACAAACCTAACCAAATTCAGACGGGCAGACCTGTAAAGCCGAGGGTGACTAGCGTTTCCGTTTGCTGCGAGATATAAGCTTCTTTAGCTTATGGAGTGTTGCAGAAATATCTTTCTCATCTGAAGAGGAAGAAAAACACTTCCTAGGCCTCTTAAGAGATTCTCCTCGAGAGCGCCGAGAACACGATGAGGAAGGTGGAGAAGCTGTATATTTTGCTGAGAAGGTTTTCTCCCAGACATCTTTTACGAATATTCGAATTTCTACGGAATTCCCGAGCAACTCGGAGATTTGTGCTGTCTCAGGCGCAGAGTGTAAAAAGTTAACAAAATAAAATTTCAATACGCATTTTTGAAGTTGTGAACCCGTTTAATGGTATAAAAATGACATGAATGATAAGTCAGGTAATATCGTTAACTTGAAAATTTCTTCTTCCTGGAGCGGAAATCGAACCCACGTCTCCCGGTTCGCGTCCAAGGGTTCACTTCCGACGTGCCTTTACACCGTATGCCTTTACCCACTGTGCCTTATATTGGGGTCATTAGCGGTTGTAAAATGGGGAGACGAAATTTCAAACTGAGACAATTACATAGAAATTTTAGTTTGTTCTTAGGGACCGCGTAGGGAGCCAACCTTTATTTAAAAACTAGATGGGAAAAATGGTCCATATCGAAGAAATGTGTAGAAAATGACTGAAATCGGATTAATACTCAGATAGCATGAACAGGATCAGAGATTTCCACAGATTTCCACGCCGCTAACTGCTCTCAAAGAAACCAGGTAATTACCCCTTAAAAGGTATACTTCTCCTTTCAGCAGGTAAAGTTTCCCCTTTTTTATGGCCGCAATAAATGGCGTACAGTGTAAAAAAATGCACGGTCATATTACGGTAGATACACCGGCAGCTGAATGCCCAGTCAATAAACCGTAATATTACAGTACCATACCGTAATGTTTTTTGTTTTTTTTGATTGGAGATTTAACGACCACTGTGAGCAACTCAATGATAAAAGCAGTCACCCGTTCCTAATTTAGGGCCACTGGTTCCAGGGAAGGGAGACAGCCAGTGCCGTAAGACAAACAACATCCATGCCTCACCGGGATTCGAACCCGGACCCCTTTCGGACGAATGATCAGAAGCCATCGCTTAGATCAAAGCGCCATCGGGACGGACCGTAATTTTCATTAACATTAACATGTCTAATGACCGGGAAATAAAAACGTCTAATGACAATAACGTTCATTAACATGTCTAATGGGAAATAAAAAAATATCTAATGTCGTAATGTTTATTAACATGTCTAATGACCGGGAATTAATAATACGGCTACTGACCGGGAAATAAAAACGTGTTGCCCATAGAGGTGTGTGCCAGTCGACTGATTTTACACGAAACACAGGTATATAAACACTTTAAGAAGAACTTTGACAGATTGTCAAGGTTAAAATACAATAACAGTTCAAAAAGTTTAAACACCGTGAACATATAATAGTTTATCTACTGAACATTTATGGTTGACCGCCAGGTGGCGCGCTTACGATATGTAAATCGTCTTAATCCGGGTGAAATACTGACTATTCACAGCAATTTTTTACAGTGTAGTGGTAAACGCGAAGCGGGAGTTTGTCTCCGACTGAAATTTCGTCACCCCAATTTACAACCGCTAATGACCCCAATATAACACCCAGTGGATAAAGGCATACGATGCAAAGGCACGTCGGGAAGACACCGCGCCCGAGTATACTAACCCCTACACCACCCAGATCGACCAAGTCTCAAGTATCCTATTAATTTGAATATAACAATCACAGGATTCGCAAGTCGAAGCAACCGGTATTACACCATTGTATTGTATAGTGATGTGATTTATGACACATACTTTACTACTGTCGGAAAAGATGCATAGCATCAAAATGCATTTTTATAATGGCTTCTATCACATTTAGCGTCAGGTCCTCGTAATTTATGCAGACTGCAACGAGAAATTGTTGCGTGATACACCGATGAGCAAGTACATTATGACTCCTTACCTAATAAGCTGCAGGACCTCCTTTAGACCGCAAAACAGCGGCCACTCAGCAAGGCATCAATTCTCTGAAGTGGAGATAGGTATCCGGGTATCTGGTACCATAATGTCAGAGCATTAACAGAAAGTCTCCAGCATGTTTCTAGAACCTATCCTTGACGATTCTGGCAGTGTGGCATGGCGCATTATCCTTTTGATAACCAGCAGGAAACACAGTTGCCATGAATGGGTGAACTTGGTCCGCAACGATGTTCAGATACCTGACAGCTGTCAGCGATTGTTTTATTGAGATACTGGGACATAAAGTGTCCCAAGAAAATATCGCCCATAGCATAACACAGCCACCTCCGGCCTGTTTCAGCCCAATAGTGCATCCAGGTGCCATAGTCTCCGTTGATAATCGGCGTATCCGCCCTCGGCCGTCTACGTGATGCACCAGGAATCTTGAATCGTCAGACCAGGCCGCTTTCTTCCAATCATCCACAGTCCAATCTCGATTATCTTGACCCCATTTCATGCGTTATTTGCGATGACGTGCAGTGAGCATGGGAACACGGCGGGTGTCTTCGGCTACGCAGGCCCATGCGCACAAAGCTGCGAGATAAACAGTGTACTGTGACACATTGCACTGATCACCACTCTCCCTGTCGTCGCTGTGAACAATGCGCGAGAATATCCGCTCCCCTCTGGCATCAATGAGCTGCGGACAACACTCGGCTGGACGACGGTTCGTCGTTTGGCCATCTGTGCACCACTTTTGATACGTACACACTTCAGCCGCACGTGAACAGCACACAAGCCCCGCCGTTTCCGAGATCGTAGATCTGAGGTGCCGTGCCATCACAATTTGTCCTTCATCAAACTCCGGTAAATCGGAAGCTTTTCCCATTCTAACTCCGAACACTTTATAAACCGAAAGCCGGTCCTCGAGTTGCATATACACTGAAGAGCAATTGAATTAGAGATGCCTGTCTAGTAACGTGTAGCACCACCTTTCGCCCTTATGACGGCGGTGATTCGTCTCGGCATGGACTCAACAAGACACCGGAAGCGTTGGGAAGCCATACGGATCCACGAACCCTGAACAAGCTCCCACAGCTCACGAAGATTTGATGGAGGGGGTCAGAGCCTCAAACAACTCTCTCGATGGCATCCCAGATGTGCTCGATTCCAGAACGACAATGCGACGTGTCACACAGCTAGAAATGTCCGAGAGTGGTTGGAAGAGCAACCACTCTCGGACATCTCCTTTTTTTTTGTCAAAGAAAATCAGCATGTGAGTGTACGTGGTCTGCAAGGATGGATTCATAACGAATTCGGTCCATAGTGCCTTCCACAGGTATGAGTGGACCCAGAGAATTCCACGAAAGCATTCCCCAGACCATAACACTGCCCCCACCAGCTTGTGTTCTTCCAGCAATGGTTGAAGAGTGTTTGTTCTCTGATGTTTCTCGCCTTATACGCCAACATCCATCTGTTCGATGAAGCAGAAAACGGGACTCATAGGAGAAGGCAATCCTTTGCCAATCAGCGGAAGCCCAATTCCTATACAGCCGTGCAACTGTAAGTCTTTTCCGCCGATGCACCTTCGTTAGCATAGGTGAAGTGATCATACGTCTGCATCGAAGCCCCATACGCAGCAGGGTTCGCTGAACTGTCGTTTTAGACACACTTCCGGTAGCCCCCTGGTTCATTCGGCCAGAGAGTTGCTCCACTGTAGTGTGTCGATTGGCCCTCACACAACTTCGAAGCCGACGTTCACCTCTCACATCAATGGCACGTGGTGCTCCGCAGTTTGCACGTCGCTTATTCGCAATGGTGCCATTTCTCCAATCACGATATACTTTAACCACAGCAGCTCGCAAACAGTTCACAAACTGCGCTGTTTCAGAAATACAGCCACCCTTGACCCGAAACCCGATAATCATCCCTTTTTGCACGTCTGATAAATCGCTCCTTTTATCCATGACAGCAAAGAGGGATATGTTTTCAGATTGCCTACAGCACACCTAACATACCCTCCAAGCCAGTTTACGACACGTGCTTTCTTTTATTGGCTACGCGCTGTTGACGTCAAAAGTAGGAGGTGGTCACTTTAATGTGACTCGACAGTGTATGTACACCTCACTGAACACAATGTCCAATTTATTCAGTTTCATGTGACTAGTAATGTCTCTAACTGATTTCCTTTTGTATTTAATTAGGGAACAAAACACCTTCAATTCACTTTTGAGTCGAACTGTATCAAAATATGAAGCTTTAAAGTTAAGTTTTGACAGTAGATGTTCAGGAAAACTTTCACAAAATTTATTAAAACAGTTCGAATCCAACAAAGCCACGAATCTAAGAAATAATATCACTGATTTTAATCCACTGACATTTCACACAACTGAAACATCTCTCGCGAAACACGTGCTGTTATGGGCGGTAGCATGCACGTGTTTCTAATGGTAGTCCTAAATTTGTCTTCTCTTTTCGGAGCGAACTCATGTCCAAAGCAATGGCCCATTTACCCTTCACCCGCTGCTTCGTGTTGTCATGGGAACGCTAGCCGGTTGTCGTTTTGAAAGTCTCCGATTCACACAGCGAAGAGTAGTTGAGCTGGTTGCGTCACAATTAAAGCATCTCTCCACTAGGATCTCCGCTGGTCTTTGCTCGCCAGACTTAGTCTTTTATTCAAAAGAAGGGAATCCGCACTTTTTTTTTCGCAGCGAAAGCATCGATATATCTTAATAACTGACCTTTATTTGACTTTTTTGTGTGCATTCTCTGGGCTTTGCAGCTAGCCTAGCTATCCTCGAATATGCGCCACTGGTTCCAATCAATATGATCAGTCAAACAACACAGTTTTTTGGGCTCTCTCATGACACAATCGATTTATAATCCCGGGTCAAAAAATCAGTGTTCACCTTTGACTTTTTTGTAACATAAATGGCTTTATGGTTGAATGGGCGGATAAGACAATCGATAGGTTCCAATGTAGGATAAGCTACGATCCTCAGCAGCCTAATGGGATGAAATATCTGTGAGCGCGATTCCTCGTCGCTTCCTTTCTCCTCGTCATCACATCTCTTCTTCCCATCTGTCCGATAGAAAGAAGAGAAAAAGAGAGAGGGCAACATGAAAGCAACCTTCAAGGTGTGTAATCAACTAAGAGCTCATTACCCTTAAGAGATATCGGGAGAGTTCCCCAGCCGCAGCTCAGATGATGCGGTTGGCGGTATAGCTGATGCTACATACTCGATGTCTTGTTAACCGTTGTGTTTTCCTGTCGCAAGACGCACTTTCAGAAATAACCTGAAGTTCATCGGCAATACTTTAGGATAAGTGAGTTACTCCTGACTTTGAAGTTATTTAATTGCTGCTTATAAAATTTCAAGTTGTCCTCCATCCTACATAGTTGATAAAGATTGTCCCAAGTCTAATTCAATTTCTCCAACGTTAATTACTTAGCGCGAGTAATTAAAAGTTTATCGGTTGTTCTCGTTTTTTTTTGTAGCTTTTTTTTTTTTGCGAGGAGGAAATTTCTTTTTCTTCATCCATTTGGCTGATCTTTGCCCACGCAGTTTTTTTCTAGTGGAGGAAGAGAAAAAAAACTTCAATGCGTTTTTTTAGAAGGACATAATGAATAATAAATTATCTTACAGCTGCATTTATTGCATTTTGAATGCGTAGTCATAATTTTTTTTAAT
Organism: Macrothele yani; assembly: GCA_039090855.1. Lineage (NCBI taxonomy): Eukaryota > Metazoa > Arthropoda > Arachnida > Araneae > Macrothelidae > Macrothele > Macrothele yani. The sequence continues at coordinate 128,963,717 of CM076997.1, forward strand.
TTTTACTTTTCAATTAAAGATGGATTTAAAAGACATCCGATTTTTAATTACTTTATCTTAAAATATTATCATTACGTGTAATTTCTTGAGCGATGAAGTAGCTGCTGAGAGATAAATCCAATGCAGCCTAGCTTTTCTTAGAGAACCTGAGTGATCATTAATGAAGAAAAATAATCTCCACCACCACCTCATGTCAGGATAGGCATTAGCGATCTTTTCTAGTATACTTTTTTTATAAAGTAAAGAACAAGTGCTTCTTGTGGGAAAATGTCTCTGCCAGTCATTTCTCTCAAAAAACTCTCATGCTCCTTATACATATATGTTTTGCCCGTCCTTTTTATAATAAAAAAATAGCAGCATTCCCTAATGAGAAGATGTTTCAACATGTCCGTTCCTTTTCCAATGAAGCACATCATACAGAATATGAGCTCTTTGTGTGCTGAGTTGTTTCCGTCTCTCTATTTTTTTTCATTGGTGGTTTAACGACCACCGTGAGCGACACAGTAGGCTATAAGCAGTCGCCCGTTCCTAATTTAGGGCCACTGATTCCAGGGAAAGGACAGAGCCAATGCCGTAAGACAAACGCAACATCCATGCCTCATCGGGGTTCGAACCCGGACCCCCTTTCGGACGAATGATCAGAAGCCATTGCTTAGACGCCACCGGGGCGGCATTTCCGTCTCTGTATTTCGCTTTCAAAACATGACTTCCACTCCGAATTGCTTAGCTTATAACGAAGTAAATTTCTCCGTCATTTCTGTCCACGCCAGGATTCGAACCCGGGTCCCCTAATTCCGGAATAAGTCGCTCTACCAATTGAGCTACGCGGACGTTTTATTCTGATTCCTATCTGCCTTTATGTCGTGTGCGTCCTTCGGGCAGGTACGTCACATCTCCTGGTACGTTACATCAGCTCCCCCTTATTTTTTTATTTTTTTTCGAAGTGCTGTAGAAAGTATTCTCTTATTTTTCTTATCTCGCGGTGTGGAAATAACATCACACCAATGCGAGATTTTGAACGGTCGGGTCATCCGGATAGTTCGGGCGCCTTTATAACGAAGTAAATTTCTCCGTCATTTCTGTCCACGCCAGGATTCGAACCCGGATCCCCTCATTCCGGAATAAGTCGCTCTACCAATTGAGCTACGCGGACGTTTTATTCTGATTCCTATCTGCCTTTATGTCGTGTGCGTCCTTCGGGCAGGTACGTCACATCTCCTGGTACGTTACAAGCTTTACAGCAAAGCGTTTGGATTCCAGCTCCTTTTTCAAAAAAGCAGTTGCATCACATAGAAAAATTCCTTATGTCTTTTTTCGTTTGTCTTTCTTTCGAATAATAACACAAGCCTGCAAAATTTGAGTCATGAAAAAGGGTTTGCAATGTAATGACTGATTTTTATATTGTTTGGTGCGCTGATTTCAAATATGGCATCCATTTTTCTCAATCACGTAAGGATTTTTCACAAAATGGGCTTGAATATATGGGAAAGAAAGCCTATTTTACATATTCTGGCGAAAAGTAGGTCTTTTCAAAATATTTGCAAGTGTTTTATTTGCAAATATATTATTTTTCAAACTATTGGAAATGATTTGCTAAATTATATTAATAAGAGCAGTTACCATTGTTAATACATCCTGGTATTCATAGGTCCTTATGCTGTCTTTTCCTTTTCCCCTGAAAGCTCCTTTGGGCACTTTGTCTCTTGTAGGCAGTATGCGGGTCTTCTCTGTGCAGCATCCAACAGTAGTCCGCCATCATATTGACGTTCCACCTACCTTGGTATCTACGCTCCATCTCCTTGATATCTTGGTGAAATCTTTCTCCCTGTTCTTCACTAACAGCACCAAGATTTTCGGGAAAGTAGTCCAAATGCGATTTTAAAAAATGAACTTTCAAACTCATCGAACAACCCAAGTCTTTGAATTTCGTTAACATGTTTTCCACGATACATTTAAAGTTGGGGTCCTTAAAGTTCCCGAGGAATTTTTTGACAATTTCCTTAAAAGCTCCCCAGGCCTCTTTTTCACTCAAAACCATTTTACTTTCAAACACTTCATCTGTAAAAAGTTTCCGAATATCTGGACCTACGAAAACACCTTCCTTTAGTTTTGCTTCCGACAGTCCTGGAAACTTGTTGCCAAGGTATTTAAAGCACTCTCCTTCTTTTGATAGAGCCATAACAAATTGTTTCATCAAGCTAAGCTTGATGTGAAGTGGAAGCAAGAGGACATTACTGGGATCAACCAAACTTTCCTTTACTATATTTTTGTTTCCAGGTTTTAATGCTTTCCTATGCGGCCACTCCTTTTTGATCAAGTGATTACCTTTATCCCGACTGTCCCATTCACACAAGAAGCAAGGGTACTTGGTGTATCATGCTTGTTGTCCAAGAAGCATGGAAAGCACTTTTAGATCCGCATATCGTCCATCCAATATCTTTATATTTCAATTTGGTGAGCTCATCAAGGCTAAATTCTCGTAACATTCTTTCAGGTACACAGAATGCCCTAATGGCACTGAAGCATACTTGCTGCCATTATGCAGAAGCACTGCTTTGAGGCTCCTTTTTGACGAGTCAATAAAGAGCCTCCACTCGTTCACGTCATACTGTATATTAAACATCTCCATCAATCCAGGGACATTGCTACAATAAACCAAGCCACTTTCTTGAGAAAAGTATGGAATGAAATCTGTTTCTCTCTTTCTGAACCATGAGAAAGAGGTACCAGGAGCCAATAAATTATTTTCCTTTAGCCTAGAGCCTAAGAGTTCTGCAGATTCTTTAGAAAGGCCCAAATCTCTGACTAAATCATTCAATTCCAGCTGGGAAAAAGGTTGGGGCTCTCTGCTATCTGAAACACCATGGAAGTCCTAGTCATAAGCCTGACCTTCGTCTTCAGGAATATCTTCTAGTTTCTCAGTAGGTTTAGGTACAGGTATTTCTGAGCTGTGAGGAACAGGGCGTATTGCCGACGGGAGGTTTGGATAAAATATTTCTCTCTTATTAATTAAATTGTACCCCTGCACGCTACATGAACAGAAGTAGCAGTCATCACTATGATTTTTAGGTTCCCTCCAGATCATAGGGATTCCAAAACGGAAAGACTTTTTCGTGCCTTTTGACCACTTTCGCAATTCTTCTACACAAGGGTAACACACTTTATGTGGGGCCCATGACTTATTCTGGTCACTAAGTTTTACACCGAAATATGCATAATATACTTTCTTCACTAAATCTGTTATATTTCTTTGATGTTTCTTCACTACAAATTCCCCACAAATATAACAAAAGGAATCAGGTGAATTAAGACAAGCCCTTGCTGCCATTTAGTGCATTTTATAGGTTAAAATTTTAAATATGAAAACTATAAAAATGAGTATACTCATCCGCTGCGGGAAAAAATTTTTAACCTCTACAGACATAACACCTTGAGAAAAATTGCACTGCTCAGCACACAACCGTTTCACTCAAAGATCAAAGTACAACTGAGCAGAGAGCGGGAAGCGTGGAATAGGGGAGAGGAACGAAAGGGAGTGAGTCATCAACTAACTCATTTCCGGTCACATTTGATGTTCCTGGAATTCTCCTCATGATAACGACTGGTGAATCATGGTGATTTTTAACGTAGGCTCTCGACGAATAAGAGCCATTTTGAAGTAAAATCTGTCCAAACAAAACTTTTTTTTGGTCATATTATTACTTGAAAAATTTTTTTTTCTCACCAGAGACTGCCCTAAAAATCTCCAGTTTTCGCCAGTAATGACGACTTATGACACTAAATGCTCATCCCCTTCCTTAGTAGATTATAACACAATGGATTGGTGTCTACGAAAATTAAAATTTTCAATTTGTGAAAAAATAGTACGTGATGGAATTTTTTTACTATTTTTCCTGAAATCAGCATCCAAAAATCTATCAGAATCAGCTATTGGTTTCTAAACACTTTTTTGGTAATTCCGATTGTGAGAAAAATGGCGTTATGGGGAGGTAATTCAATGTGCCCTTCCGTGTCTCAAAGAAGATTCATATCATCATCATATACTTCTGTCTCTTGATAGGTTCAACGGTAACTCAGCAAGTTTTCTTCCTCCAGTTTCCCCTGTCCCTTGCTTCCCCCATCAATTCTTGATAGCTTCCTGTGCCTATTATATCACCAAGCATCATTAGTCGTCTCTTTCTTCTTGGTCGCTTTCCTTTAATTTTCCATTCTGTCATTCTTTTCAGTAGGCTGTCTCCTCTTAACACATGTCCTATCCAGTTATATTTTATTTTTCTTACGGCCTTTAGCAAATTCCTTTCTTCTTCAACTCTTTGCAATACTTCATCATTGGTAATTTTTTCAATCCACTTTACTTTTTCCATTCTTCACCATAACCACATTTCAAATGCCTCCAACATTTTACCTTCTTTCTTTTCAATTATCCACGTTTCCGCCCCATATAAAGTTATACTCCAAATATACCACTTTTATTCATTTTATGAAGAAACAGATTTTTTCTTGCTGTAATGCATATTTTCTTTTATTAATTCTTTTATTTCCATGTCACATTTTCCATTTTCTTGTATTATACTACCGAGGTATCTGTATAGTCTCACTTGCTCTACATTATCTTTCTTCATCATCACGTCAACATTTCCTGGTTTCCTGCAGAATCTCATCGTTTTTGTTTTCTAAGAAATTAAAACTTCCTGTTGGTACTTCGTCTGACTGTTGGTTTTCAAAGAACTTCTAAACAGAAAGAAAAGTTCTTTTTCTGGAGATATTTCCAAACCTCTGTGTGTGTGTGGTTTTTTTTTTTTTTTAACTGCCATTGAAAAATAAGGGTGGATGTAGGGAAACGTTTCCTCCCGTTTTTCCTCGTTTCAGAGAAATTTCACGAAGGATTTTAGGGAATTGCTTCAATTTATATACGCGAATTTCAAGTAGAAAGAAATATTACCCATGGGAAGAAATTTCCATCTTTTTAAACAAGAAGCTTCCTTATGACCATATTTTGTCCATATATGTACTTCTTTTCATAAATTAAGGAACAGAGAGAAAATTTGTAATAACTTTACCCCAGAACAAAAGGCATGAATACAAAGCTCATATATTCACATATTATATGAAATAGGACACTGAATGGAGATAGCTCATGGTCCTCCAACAGCATTTTATATAAATTATAGGCGCTTGATAAAATGAAAGCCTTGGGGGGGGGGGCTGCCTCATTTCGTGAAAGGAGAGCCAGCAAAAGTGTTCTGACGAATTGCACTGAAGAGCCATTGGCCGATTAGATCCTGGTGAAACGCAAGATGAGGTTGCCAGATTTTTTAATGAGACCTGTTTCGCACAGAATCGTGGAGGTAGTTCATACAAACGCCGTCCAGTGCTGCGTGAGAAACCTCCCCCACCAATGCATAGAACGGCCACGGTTTATCGCTGCGGCAAACGACCGCAATTTACGGTTAAAGGCTTGATGGTATCGGACGGCGACTCCTACAGAGCTAAGAACGAAGCTCTGTTTATCCTCGGAAAACTGATGTCTGAGACCACTTTCCGTAGACTGTTTTGCCTCAAAAAACTGATGTCGGAGACCACTTTGCGTAGACTGTTTAACCCCGGAAAATTAATGCCTGAGACCACTTTGCGTAGGTCTTTATACAAAACGATCAGTTTTATATCTGACGCATAGGGAGCAACGCGGAACGTTAAGCCATAGCAAGGAACTACACACATTGAACAACAAATCAGTGGAGTTCAGTACTTTTTACACATGAGTTGCAATTTGCTTTAGAAAGTGATTCGTACCGTTCTAAAATCTGAAGAGAACGGGGCACACATTACCGTTCCTCTCATATCTGTGAAATAGAGAAGAGTGGCAGCCCCGGTGGCGCAGTTTTGTAAGGGGTGGTTTCAGACCATTCCTCCGAGATGGGTTAGGGTTCAAATCCCGGTGAGGCATAGATGTTGTGTTTGTTTTCGGCACTTGCTCTGTTTCCCTCCGGGGACTAGTGGCCCTAAATTAAGGCGGGCGACTGCTTATAGCCCATTGAGTTACGATGGAGTTACAAAAAGAGAGAGGCAGACAGAAGTAGCGTTGGTAGTGTTCTTGTGCTGGCAGGAATCTCTTTGTGTGGTAGCACTGAGCTCAATTTGCTTTGTCGCTGCACGATGACTTGCCACAGGTATTTGCGTGACATCTTGGATCCCTATGTAATTCCCTACGAAGGTGCCATTGGTAATACATTTCTGCTACAGGGCGACAACAATTGGCCTTATCGAGAGGCTCCAGTCGACCAATATTTTCAAGAGGAGACCATTTAACGTATCGACTGGCCAGCCTGTTTTTCTGACATTTATCCTATTGAAAAAGTTTGGGATGATCTCAGCAGACGCGATGCTTAAATGAAACACCCTACCTGGTCCCTTGGCTAGATGATGAAAATCTCGGGACATGAGTGCATTGCCAACTGAGCTCTTGGAGACCATGATATAAACAGCGTACAACAACACTGTGCCCGTCCTATGTTGCTGCTCAAGATAATCATACTTCATATAAATGCAATTTCGTCTGTACCGTTTTGACAGTATTCCTCCTTCGGTTTGCGTATGGCCTTGTGTTTTTGACAAAAATGTGTTTCCATAACTTAGTTGTTTTTCTTGAACAGATACATTATAACATGCCTTGTCACCGTTAAAGTCTGAGGAACTAGGGGTCAGGCAGTGGCGCCCATATGAGTACTTTTAGGTGGGGGGGGCTAAGAAAAATTCTTACCTCCTTCAAGGTTGTCAAACATTTTTGTAAATGTACAAGATACTGAAATACAACAAAAATAATTGATACAATCAATCATTAATATCTTTTGATTTTTAAAAATGCTTTAAAAAAAGGTTTCGTCTATTTTAGTGTTTTAAATGTATCAAAAATTTGCCTATATCAACTGCTGGGGGAATCCACCCCGACCACCCCCTTATGGGCGCCCTTGGGGCCAGGGAAGTTCTTTGAAGTCTTCATCGTGCTCTTCCAACCACTCTCGGACATTTCCAGGTGTGTGACACGTCGCATTGTCGTTCTGAAAGATCCCATCTGCCCCAGGGAAGACAATCAGCATGTATGGGTGTACGTGGTCTGCAAGGATGGATTCGTAACGAATTCGGTCCATAGTGCCTTCCACAGGTATGAGTGAACCCAGAGAATTCCACGAAAACATTCCCCAGACCATAACACTGCCCCCACCAGCTTGTGTTCTTCCAGCAATGGTTGAAGAGTGCTTGTTCTCTGATGTTTCTCTCCTTATAAGCCAACGTCCATCCGTTTGATGAGGCAGAAAACGTGACTCATCGGAGAAGGCAATCCTTTGCCAATCAGCGGAGGTCCGATTCCGATACTGCCGTGCAAATGTAAACCTTTTCTGCCGATGCACCTTCGTTAGCATAGGTGCAGTGATCATACGTCTGCATCGGAGCCCCATACGCAGCAGGGTTCGCTGAACTGTCGTTTTAGACACACTTCCGGTAACATTCATAACCTAGCTGCACGGGTTCTGTCTATGTTCGGAACAACATACTCATGTGAACAGTTGTTTTTAAGAATGAACCAAGTAAAATGTCTTGAAAGGAATAGGATGAGTGACAGTCATTTATGCTCACGTTTGAAAGTAGCATGTTCAAAGAACATTATTCCAAATATCGATGAGTTAGTGACAGAAAAGCGATCCCAAGTTTCTGGTCAGAACATGTAATATTTTCTGTTCCGTGTACTGTATTCAGTTGGTAAAATGCGATTGTTTTCAGATTTAAGTGAAAATAATTGTTACGTAAAAGTGATTGTTTTCAGTGATTGATGAATCATTTGGTTTTACTATTTACCGATAATTTGAAAAATATTCCACTATAGTGCCAAGTTATTGATGTAGTTTTGTAAAGTTTCATGAAAGAAACACATTACACCATATAATACAAATTTTGAAGATGATAATCCGATTTTTGGTGTGAATGTGGCAAGGATGGTAAGTCAGATAATATCTGAAAACTTGAAAATTTCATCGTTCTGGAGCGGGACTTGAACCCGCGTCTCCCAGATATCGCCCGGATATGCTAACCACTACACCACCCAGAACGACCGAGAACGACCGAGTCTCAATTTTCCGATTAATTTAAACCACTACACCGATCCAGAACGACCAATTGAACACATTAATTAAACCACTACACCCCCAGAACGACCAAGTCTCAAGTTTCCGATTAATCGAAAACTTCAGACTTGGTCGTTCTGGGAGGAGGAGGGGAGGGGGTAGTGGTTAGCATACCCGGGCGCTATCTAAGAGACGCGGGTTCTAGTCCCGCTCCAGGACGATGAAATTTTAAAGTTTTCGGATATTATCTGACTTACCATCCTAGTCACATTTACACCAAAAATCGGATTGTCATCTTCAAAATTTGTAAAGTTTATACAATATTTATTCATAAGAAATTTATTAATATTCATGAGGCCCCCTAAGTTTTTTCAAAACTGGAAAGTGGCCCTTTGAAGGGTCTGAGTTTAAGACCACTGATGTAGAAAATATTTAGCGAAGGAAAAGATGGGAAAAGTCCCAGTTTCAATTTATTTATTGTCAACTGAAGCTTATTATGCTGGTTTCCCCGGAACTGTGTTAGTGCTTCATTTCTTAAAGCTTTCACCGATAGTTATTTTGTTTCTTAACTACACTGAGGTGAAAAAGCAAACAAAAAAACTGGGATGCCTCTCTAATGCCGCGTTTGTCCTCCTCGCGATCGGATAACGGCAGCATGGCGACCGGGCGTGGACTTGTGACGTATATTCTAAATTAACTTTCCTTTTTAGTTTCTTTCCCTATGTAAATCTTAAGTTTATTCTGTTATTCTTCACTCTTAACGTGATATCTTTCTCTCAAACGAATACGTTTGGCAACACGATTGAGGTTGAATGAACGTGACGTATGCCTGAGTTTTGATAAGAACAAGAGATGAAAAAGGACGACTAATCTGTTGCTGGGGGAGCGTTGAGAGAGAGCTTTGAAAGAGTGCATTGTATCAAAGCGAGCATTTTAAAGAGAGCGTTGTGTTAAGAGGTGTGTCGAGCATTTACTGCAATATGCTATGTTACGATGTGTTTGCTACATCCTGAATAAAGCATCTTTTTCCGTAAGTGTACTTCTGTTGTTTACATGTTTCGTCTGGCCGTTAAGGTTTCTTTCATTTAGGAACTATTTCTTAGTATGTTGATGTTTTAAGTTAACGTAGAATTAAGACAAGGATTTTACGCCATAGAATCCACGAGCTCTCTGTAGTATTGTGGAGACAGCGCACACCATGCTTCGTGAAGAGCGTCCCTCAATTCCCTAATATTCGCCTGTGGACGATTCCTGGCATTGACGGCACGTAGAACAGCATCCACATCATGATGTTAAAATCCAGAAAACGAGGGGGCCAAATTAGGACGTCAAACTCCATGTAATGTTCCTCCAGCCATAATCGGGTGACTGTGGACGCGTGCGGGGGCACGTTGTCGTGATGCAAGAGGTCGCACCCCTCGGAGTGGTTGCATGACGTGAACGGGGGCAGATGATCCCCAAGGATGGTTACGCAGCCACCACCGGTTAGAGCGGTCTGCAGACGTATGATGGGTTCTAATGCGTGCCAGCTGAAAGCACCCCACACCATAACAGAGACACTGCCGGCTTGCAATCTCCGTTGTAGGCATGCGGAATCCATTGCCTCGTGGGGGTGTCGTCACACTCGGAGTCGGTCATCTGTCCGAAACAGTTGATACCGCTATTCGTCGGACCAGGCTACTCGTTTCCGGTTATATAACGTCCAATAGCGGAATTCCGGACCACAGGAAGGACCCACGGCTTTGTGCTTTCTGGTCAGTAATGGCACCCGGGTGGGCCATCGGCTCCGGAACCCCATAGAACACAGGGAACTTTGCGCTGTCCAAACGCTAATCCTGCTACTCATACAGCACAGAATATTTCGTATATGTCACAAGTATTTAGCACTGAAACATTGAGACTTTTCAGATACTTTGCCCAATGTAATAGTAATGTTTTCTGAAACCTTACGGTTACGTCAAAATGTCCTCAAACGTCACATAACTTTGAAACATAACCGATACTTTACAGTGAAAGGTCTTTGTAACTTCAACATACCATCTTCACGTTATTGTTACGTATTCGAAAGATATTTGTAACTTCGTTACATTATTGTTAAGTATTTGAAAGATATTTGTGACATCATCATATTACTGTTACGTATTTACTACGTTGAACATTATAGTTTTAATAAACTTTGTCAAGTCACAATAAAAATTAATTACACTCGACAGCTGTTTCAAAAGCAACAACAGTCGTATTACGAGTTGTTTACGTTTTCACAGGTTCAACGCAGTCCGTTCTCCATTGGGAACAGTGGCGGTGTTTATACAGGGTGTCTCTAAAATACACGGCAAAACTGCAGGAATGACCGGAATGAGTTCCTCATAGGTAGATAAGGAAAAAGTTAATATGAAGACAGGTCCGGAAATGCTTGGTTTCCGAGTTAGGAAGGTCTGTCTACGACACTTAACTGTTCACACTACCTGACTCAGGTCTGTCTTGGTTTCCCAGTTATTCACCGGAATGTTTTATCTCCCGCAGGTGAATTCCTTCATCACAAAGTACTGACAGAATCTGGTGGTTTTCGTTTGCGACCAACAAGCACACTTTATGCACGATTGAGCTCTTGCGCATTTTAGCCACCTAGCTCGCAATTATTTGAATCGAAAGTTTCTTAGTCGGTGGGTAGGTAGAGGTGGACCAACTGCGTGGCCTCCATGCTTACCAGATTTAAACCTTCTAGATTTCTTCTTGTGGGTCCATTTAAAATTATTGATGTATTCGACTCCGGTAGCAGATGTGGAAACTCTCCATAATCGAATTGTGGCAGGTTGTGAAACGATACGACACATGCCAGAAATTTGGCAGCGTGTTCGCGAGTCCGTGAGACATCGATGTGAGGCCCTATATTGAGGCAGAAGGTGGAAATTTTGAACAAAAACTATTAGGTAATGTGAGCAGTTAAGTGTCATAGACATACCTTCATAACTCGGAAACCAAGCATTTCCGGACCTATGTTGAAATAAACTTTTTTTCTTATCTACCTATGAGGAACTAATTCCTGAAGTTTTGCCGTGTATTTTTGAGACACACTGTATATTGATAACAAAAGAAATAAAAGTCAGTCCTAAATGAGGGTGCCGAATTTCTATTATACATGTGGAATAGACCATATTTCAGTGAAAAAAAGAAAGAAAATCGAATTCGTCATTTCTCTAAATACCTACGAATACAAAATTTCTCAACTTCAAGTAAAAAAAAACGTGCTGATATAGTATACTAATACAACAACACAACCATCTTCTTAGACTTTATAAAATGCTTTTTAGAATTTAAAATTTATAATAATCAAAAGAATTACTTACTTTCAGATGATCTTGAATCACACACACACGCAAAAAAAAGGATGAGATACTAAATCACTTCAGGAGCTAACTCGAGTACGACAGTATCACCAAAGAAAATCCCAGTAGCACATGAAAATACGGCTATGAAAGTGGTTCATTGAAATGGCATAAATGCGCACGCACATCGATGTCGTTGCCAAACCAAAAATCTTAAATATCGCCGGAATATAACATCAAGGTAGCAATTATGTACAATGGAAATATAATACAGTACTATCGGTGAATGCCATTTTGAACGTAACCGTAATGTACAAAGAGTTATGTTCCAAAATAGATGTTGCTGAAACATAATTGTAAGATATCTCTAAAAGTGTAACGGAAATGAGAGATTGTAGCATTATTGATACATATCTGAAACGTTTTGTGCTGTATGGGGTACTTTTCCCAGCATTGAAATGCGCTGTGATTTGCGGGCGGACGTGACGATGCGTGCCAGATGCCGCTGTCTACGATTGTCTAGGGCTTTTTTTCTTTTTTTTTTTATGACCAAACTGGACTCGCACTTAAGATTTTTTTTCTCTGAGTTTGTGTAGTCCAGGTACAGCCCTAAACTTGTTGACTGGGTAAATCCAAATTTCATGGGAATTTCCGAAATGGAGTGAACCATCTTTAGCGCGTCGACTATCACACCATGTTCGAAATCCCTTAAATCCTGATAAGCTGCCATCTGAACTGCGAATGATATTACTTGCGCTTGCGGAGATATCTGCCTCTCTCTCTCTATATATATATATATACGTCGTTTGCGGACGATACCGTTTACCGCATGGCTTTGGTGGCATGTAATGGAAATGGTAGTGCCCTTCCCATGTTTGTTTTTTATTTGCCACCTCTGTGTATTACTATTTCGTATCAACTTCATTTCCACATAACTTTTTATTCTTTCTCACTGTACATTTGGAGGACCATGTCCTTCTCGCTACCCCTCTCAAAACTTCTGCGTCCGATTATTTTATCCTCGTAACTTGTGTCACCCATTACCGACTTTCTCGACTCCTAGCTATGTGTTGCTTGAAGGTCGGACCTTGTCGCCAAGAAAAGCAATAAAATCATTACGCAATCTGAGTTGTATGAAGTGCTGCAGAAAGCAATAAAATAATGAAACAATAGAATACTTAGTCCACGTACTAAGATCGAATGCCTCGAAAATGATATTTCACAATTATGCTAATGGCTGTTATCGATATTCATATAAACATCTTCGAAGATTCCCATGCTGACTGAAAAAGAAACAGATATTGCTGACATGGGCGCCTGCAGGAAATTCTTCAATGGGGATCAAGTGTAATTAAGGTTTGGCCAATATGTAGAAAACAGTAATTCGTGAAAATGCAAGATTAATACTATTACTACTACTTACTTACTACACTAGAACACTACCACTTACTTACTACACTAGAACACTACTACTTACTTACTACACTAGAACACTACTACTTACTTACTACACTAGAACACTACTACTTACTTACTACACTAGAACACTACTACTTACTTACTACACTAGAACACTACTACTTACTTACTACACTAGAACACTACTACTACTATTATTATTATTAATTGATGCTACTTTAGAAGAAAGTGTATGTTAGTAATAGTCATGTATTATCATGTACATTGGCAACTGTTTTAAAAAATAATGAACAGTGTCGAGCAGGGCCACGCCAAACCTTTTAAGTTCAGCACACACCACCCTGAGCGGAACTTGTTTGGGCGTACTTCCTTAGGGTTTGGTAGGTTTTCCGCTTTCACGTTATGGTTTTCCAATTCCAAATTTCCAATAAAATTTGATTATATAAAATTAAACGCCCCAAACTTCCTTGTGGTACAGTTCCGTGAGTGTTAAATAAAAAAGTAATAAATAAAATAAAATAAAGGATAAAATGATTCAAGTCAAGTGACCCCTGTGACCCCCCTGCCCCCTCTGTCGGCGCCCATGATTGCTGAAATATCATACTATTCCTGGAAACGAATAAACCCTAAAATGTCCGTAATACAACAGTACCAGTGTAAGCTAAGTTTATTTTTTTTTCCTGAGTCATGTGTCTTCTAAACGGGTAATTGACTTCCAGTGCCCTATTTCTGTAACTTCCTATGCGTATTTTGTTTTGAAACGGGCGGCTTTTGGCTTTGGGTGAATTAAGCCGTCAGTTGCTGTACACTGGAAGACCTACTCATGGTGTTCACAACCGACGGTCATGCTCTTTATGTCATTTCTCCGCCACATTTATAATTTGAATATGAAAGTTCCACTTGTCTTCCAGTCGTTGAATACCTTTGGGATGGTTACTTTTGAGACTTCTGTAATTTCTTTTGTTTTGCTAATCGTGGCCATAGCAATTAGACCTTTTTGAATACCGACACATCAATGGAGCTTTTTCATGTGAGCATGAGTTTTTGCAGCAGAATAACCAGTACCTTCTTCATAAAGTACAAGATAAAACATCGTCAGCCTACGTGACTGTTATATTTGAATACATTGGCGTTTATTCTCTGTGACTGTCGTATCATAAAGGTTCATAATAATTTGGACAATGTGTGTATATGCAATGGAACTTCGCGCTGTTGTAAAATTATGTACATATACACTGAAGAGCAATTGAATTAGAGACACCTGGCGTTATGCAAATGTGGCCTTATGGGAGGCCTTGTAAACGGAAACGACATGACGTATGCAGCGATTCAACAATATAAGGAGTGATGCGACGGGAATCAGTAAGAGTCGGAAGACGAAGGATCTAAGCGCATTTGATCGTGGGCAAATTTTCGAGGCCCGACGAATGGGTCACTCCATCTCGGAAGTCGTGCACGCACTGGGATATTCACGAGCCACTTTGGGACGGGTGCACCGTGAGTACATCGAAACCGATAAAACCATTCCTGCAAGGGCCAACCGCCGTGGACAACAGCGTGTGGATGAGCGGGGTCGTCGTCTGCTAGCTCGCATTGTAACAGCGGATAGACGGGCCAGAGTGCAAGAAATCACTCGGCAATTTAACGCTGGTGTACAAAAACGTGTAAGCAGCCACACCATCCAGAACCATCTCCCTATGGGGTACAGAAGCCATCGTCCCACGAGGATACCGCTGCTGACCGCACATCACAGAGTGCAAAGATTAGCATGGCAGCGGAAACATCGCCACTGGACCCTAGACATGTGGGAAAATGTTGCCTGGACTGGTGAGTCGAGATTCACGTTGGTACATGCGGATGGCAGGATACGAGTACGGCGCAAACCACATGAAGCGATGGATCCTTCTTGCCAGCAGGGTGCTCTTCAAGCTGGTGGGGGTGGCATTCTCGTCTGGGGACTGTTTACGTGGACTGAAATGGGACCCCTGGTACGTGTGACATCGTCTCTCGCAGGTCAACGTTACCGGGATATCCTGGACGACCATTTGCTCCCATTTGTGCGTCTTCAACATCCCACTGGGGGACCTCATCCTGCAACAAGACAATGCAGCTCCCGAATTGTATCCGAATGGTTGGATGAACATTCCACCGACGTGACCTTGCTTCCTTGGCCAGCTAAGTCACCTGACCTCAATCCCATCTAGCACATCTGGGATGCCATCGAGAGAGATGACCCCCCTCCATCAAATGTTGATGAACTGTGGGACCTTGTTCAGGGGTTGTGGATCCGTATGGCTTCTCAACGCTTCCGGTGTCTTGTCGAGTCCATGCCGAGACGAATCGCCGCCGTCATCAGGGCGAAAGGTGGTGCTACACGTTACTTGACAGGTATCTCTAATTAAATTGCTCTTCAGTGTACAAGCTGACTAATCCCTAGGACCTCTTTCATTCAATGCCATGCCACGAAAAGGCTGTTACTGTTGCTCGAGGAGGATTCACACGATGTTGAGTCTTGAAGCGACAAAAACCTTGCTGCAAATGTAATCAGGTATCTCCTGTAACATGAGGAATCTGTGATATAAATTTTATTTGAATAGCGCCATTCCCT
This sequence comes from Macrothele yani, assembly GCA_039090855.1. Lineage (NCBI taxonomy): Eukaryota > Metazoa > Arthropoda > Arachnida > Araneae > Macrothelidae > Macrothele > Macrothele yani. Next base: position 128,979,190 of record CM076997.1, read on the forward strand.
CTGGTGTTGCAATTTTCACAAACAGTACTGTATTTCTATCTATTAAAATGGAAACTGGACTGTAAAAATGAAAATATTTAGGGTCATCCTACGTATGTTTTTCGTATTTTCATGGTTCTGAAATTTTCATTTCTGTTTCTTTTTTTTTTTTCCAGCAACTTGTACACTAGTGCACCATGGCTAGTCCAGGATTTCAGGAGACTATGAATGCAGCAGCAACAGTAACTGCAGCAGCGCACGCAGCGAATACCCAATACATGGCTGCTGGACCCAATACCGGTTACATGACTTCCCCAGGAAATACCGGATACATGGCTGCCGGTGTCCCAATGCAACATTCTGGGAAACCTACAGTGTCCATCCGTTTCGACTCAAGCTACGTTCGAACGTTCCCAGGGATGGTAAAAGTAGCTGAAGTGGTACGTCATTTGGTTATTCCTGCACTTTTATCACTCACCAAATAAGTAAATGCAGTCCTTTCTCTTTTACCAACACTGAAATAAAATGGTAAAATTTTATCTTACTAGCTGTGCTTATTGTAACACACGGCAATTTCGCAGTGTTTGAGTTTCTTGACTAAAGAATAACACTTTGGTTTTTAAAACTAAGACTGATTAATAAAAGACTCACTTCCTTAAGCAAGTCAAACGAAGTAGTTGTTCCTAAAGTAACATATAGTTGACCATGGCCAGAAACTGGCGAAGGTAAGTAATGGCACATTTTGTTAAAATTTTGCTTACATATTTACGTTTCTCATAAGAAAAGCCAATACCTCTGAGAAACTACATTCTTTTGAAAGTAAATGATAAAATTGATTGAATGACTGGTATCCTTGGAAGACATACCGTGTTTGAACTTTTTCCGCCGAAATCATTTGCTTCTATTATGTTTGTATGCTTCTGAGGGACGGTGAGTATCACAACATTCCACAATCTTAATACGCACATACGTTTGAATGACGCGTTTGAATGTACGCCAGCAAATGTGAGAGTTTTGTACCTGAGGTGGCAGGTAGCGTGGAGTGAAGAGGATTTCAGGCAGACGTTCAAGAGCTTCACTCTGCTCAACATGCCGCCTCAGGCAGAAAACTCCCAATTTGCTGGCGTGACACTCAAACGTGTCATTCAAACGCATGTGTCTGTGGCAGACTTTAATCTTTTGACTTGCTCTGTGTTTGAATTTAATCGTTGCTTTCTTGCTTTGATTGTTTTATTTATTCTTTCCTGCACATGTCATGTTTCATTAGCGTTTAATCACTGGTTTCTCTCCTCCAGTTTATCATTTTCTCTGCGCTATGCATACCTAGGTAATATGGCTGCTTGCTTGAAAACGGTGCCTGACTTTGTCCGTGTTCACTTTGTTCACTTCATCAGCTGTTCGTTTCGCCCACATTCATTTGGTCCTCAGAATGGATGGGATTTTGGCTACTAGGCAGAAAAGGGTTAAAGGTACGGTTTTAAAGAAAATTTTTGACACATCTTAATCCTCAGACATCGAACATCCTCAGTCATTCATTTAAGTACAGTGTAACTTGGATAATTCGAAGCCGAAGGGACCACAACAATAATTCGAATTATCGACAAATTCGAATTAGGCAAGTTTGAATATGGGCACATTCAAGTACTGTAAAAAAACAACATATTTATTCATAACATACAAAAAAAAAAGGTACAGTATGGTAAATTTACACACTTTTTGTAAAAAAAATCGTGAAATTTTGGCCTGCTTCTTAGAATTTATGTTATGGGTAAATGTAAATTTCTCAAGTTTATCGAGTGAATGAAATAGAGAGTCATTTACATTCTGCTGTCCCTCAACAAACTTCCTTCACTGTTGGAGGCGAACCAAGGCCTCTACTGAATTTGGAAGGCGCTCTTCTAGAATTTCTGTCCGTCCCAGTTCTTCATCTGAAGATACACATTAGGTCTTATTGATAACATCAGTCAAGATGTCATCATCTGTGAGCTCACCACAAACAGCTACATTGTCATCAACTCTCACAAAAGCCTCATACGGTACCTCACGGCCTACGTCTTCCCAGTACTCCACAGTGTGTATGATCTCCTCACCACCATTATCTTGATGTAGTTGAGACTCATCATCGGGGTGCTAGAAGACTGCTTTTCGGAAACAGTTGGCTATAGTTTCAGGTTTAACCTATTGCTTCATCCAGAACAGTACATACCCATTTTAAAAGGTAATTGTTGAAAATACGAAATTACGAAAGTGGGGTTTTCTTCGAATTAAACAAAAAAAAGTTCGAACTAAAGGGGTTTTTTTTAACATTATTTTATAGAAAATTCAAGGGACGAAATGAATAATTCGAATTAACCAAGAATTCGAATTAAAAACGTTCGAATTGGACAAGTTATACTGTATTTCATTTTCTTTTCACTGAACTGTCACTCCATCTGTCTGTTTATCTGTCTGTCTGTCCAGCCTTATGAACACTAGCTGTCAGTGTATAGAACGGCGGAACGTAAAACCAAATTTGCTTCACGCATACTTTGAATCAGTCTATCGTCCAGTTACTTCATTTTTTTCTCTACGAAATGCCTATCTTGCTGTCTGTCCGTCCTCCCTATAAACACTCTTAGCTACCACACCAAAAAAGTCTGATTTCAAAACGATTTTTTCCATTCTCATTCTAAATCGTTTTTATTTCCTTTGCTTTACGTCGAAGTGTGTGGCCATCCGTCTCTCCTCCCGGACTTATAAATACGCGGCGTTGCACAGAGAATTCTACCACCCAATTGGATAGCCCGGCCTCTCACAAACAATCTTCATTCAACTGGGCTTGAAACCTGGAAAATATTTCTGATGACGTGGCGCCGTTATTCGTTAGAAATTTAATAATCATGTGCGGTGCAATAATACGCTGGATTGAAGAGGTAAATTTTAGCTGTTAACATTTTCATGATAAACATCATGCCACACAAAAGAGTTCAGCAGTGCTTTAAAATAAATACACGGTTGGCGTGGACCAGGAACAGCAAATAGAAGTCATCGCTCTTTCCATGTTTCTTCTAGTTATTTGTTCAGTTGCTGCTGTCCATCTGTGGTGAATCTCCAGCATTGTGCGGGGCTCCAAAGAAGAAACCCTGCCATGTGGTTTGGAAGTTTGGAAGTTTGTAAGTCTGGAGAATTTCGAGGCCGCTGTGGTGCAGTGGAAGCATATCCGACGCGTAACTGGAAGACCCTGGGTTCGATTACCGGTGGCGGTCGATGAGAAAATTTTCCGTGACTCACTTATAAACGTGGAAAGAGTGGTGACGTCTATTTGTGCTTTAAAATTCATCTCCTCGTTGTACTTTATACATATAACCTTTTAAATTGTTATATTTTAACAGAAGAACTTTAACAAGGACAAAAATTTAATGTAAGCCATGCCCCCTAACCTTCTGTTTCCTACTTACCAGGGAAGCCTTTCAACTGTAACTCTCCAATATTGAAGAAACATGGCCAGGAGATGGAACAACAGGCAAAAACAGATAAGTGTTTTTCCGTTTTGACCCAAATTAACTGACAAAGGTGAGCGAGTGGTCTGCAAATGACCTTAGAGCACAAGTGACGAAAATCGTCGAACGTATCAATGAATAATCAATGGCAGTCAGATAAATTCAACAACATGTTGTTATATCCGTGGATAAAAATTGGATACTGTGAAAGTGATGACGCTTCTTTCATAAGGTAACGTATTTGTTTTTCAGATTTCAATGACAATTTTCAGTACTGTGAGAACTTTGGGATCTTGCGTTGTTCTCATTGCTCGAAATGACTTTGCTTCTGTCATGTGTTCAATGCCACAAATGTTCATTTACACCTGTAATAAAGGTTTTTGTTGCCTTTTGTGGGGCATGAGCTTATTTTGAATCATGGGGACATAACTGATATTTGGGGTTACATATCACGCACCACAACAAATGTTAGAATATTTTCACCACTTGTGCTGTAAGGCCATTTTTAGACCACTCGTCAGTTCATTTGGGTCAAAACGGAAATACACCCACTGGTTTTTGACCTTAGTATTATCTCTTGGCCACGTTTCTTCAATTTCGGAGAGTGGCCGTTGAAAGGCTTCCCTTATTAGTAGTAATTTGTTTTGAATGTAGGTCTATTAATCTAACATATTTATTTTCTAATACCTGTAATTTATTTAAATTTGTTTTAATTGTTTGATCCCAAGATAAAAAAACAGTAGTCAATGTGAGTCTGAATTAATGAGGAATACCAGAGAATTAGTTTTAGCTGAAAGAGTTCTTTATATTGTTCTAACAAGGCCAATATTTCTACATAATTTATTCGAAAGTATTTCTATATGTAGATAAAGGCTGTTACAGTATTTTAGAGTGCTCTTACAATCTGCACAAAACAAGCAAACAAAGAAGAATTCGAGAAAGTAAACAAATGAAGTGATGTTTTGAGTTAAAATTATTGCAAGAAAAACATTTTTGATTTATTAATCACTTCCTTTGATGTTTCTTGGATGAAAAAGAATTTGCAAAAATGGCTCCCCTCATAAAATAGTCCATATTCTTTCAAAAAAAGTTTTTTCCAATTTTTTTTTTATCTCTCAGGAGAAAATTTTTACAAGCTGAAATTTCTATTGAGTTGGTGCATAAGTTCATGCTGTTTTATTTTCACGAGCGTTTCCCAGGTCAGTAGTGACGGTGCAGATGGCCAGTTGTATATCAAAATGTAGCCAGTAATATCGTGTATCTAAATCATATTGCGTTGTGTGATTGTGGTTAATGGCTTTTTGGTTTTCAGGTCTAGAAGTATGGAGTGTCAAGTAGAGAGGAACGAACATTTCTGACATCTGCTCCTCTACGAGTTTAACAAGGGATCCACAGCCACCGAAGCTACTCGACAAATTTGTGCTGAGTATGGGGAGGATGCTATTGCTCCGAGGACAGACCAGCCCGTAAATGGATTGAGTGGCTCCGACGTGGCAATTTTGACCTAAGCGACTCTCCACGCTCATGCCACTTTGATGAGGATCGTTTGAACTATCTCATCCACTTGGATCAGCGTCAAACCACACGCGAATCGGCCACTGAGATGGACTGTGATCAGGCCACCGTGGTGCGACACCTGGAAAGTATGGGGAAGGTCCAGAAATTGGGATCTTGTGTGCCTCACACTCTCACCGTGGACAACAAGAATCAGTGTGTTGCCATATGTGGTTCCTCGCTCGCCCGTTATCGCGAATGTTCTCAGCAACACAAACCCTTTCTGTCACGTATTGTTACTGGAGATGAAAAGTGGTGCCTGTACGTAAATTTCTGTCATCGGAGGGAATGGTTAAACCCAAACAAGACGCCCACACCACGTCCAAAACATGACGTTCATCCTGCGAAGATCATGTTGTGTGGCTGGTGGGACATGGAAGGCATTATCCACAGGGAAATGCTGCCGAGTAATCGGATCATCAACACTGCACTCTGTTGTGAGCAACTTCGGCGTGTGGAGGGAGCAATTTAGCAGAAACGGCCACATCGGCGCCATGGTGTTCTTCTCCAACATGATAACGCACGCCCTCACAGTGCAAACATGACCAAAATGACCATTTAGGACATGAAATGGGAGATCCTTTCGCATCCGGCTTATTCTCCAGATGTCACTCTTTCAGACTATCACTTGTTCCGATCCCCGTCGAATGCACTCTGTCGCAGAACATTCAACAATGATGTTGATCTCCAGGAATTCCTTGATGATTTCTTCGCAGCAAAACCTGCACGCTTTTTTCATCAAGAATGGCATTGCAGACCTATCTAGACGTTGGGACGTAAACAACGGGGGAGAGGGATACGTAGTTGATTGATGTAGAACATTCCTGTAGTGCGGTGAAAAGAAACGGCGTGAAATTATGCATCAACCCAATATTTTTAGATTTCTATTATGATCCGGTAAGGCAGTCGCTAGTAGTTGTACATTTTTTTTGTGGGTTTCAAGAAATGAAAAGAATACGCCAAATCTATATAGATATTCTTTATAATTGTGTAAGAGTTGCTGTTCGTATAACATTCGAGATTCTCATCATCACTGCGTTCTATCATTACGACATTTTGTTCTTCCCTCATTCTATACTTGTCTAGAACTTCGGAAGAAGAAATTCAATTCATATCTTAATAAACATTGCGTGGATGTGAAACATCCTGCTGTCCGGTCCTGCGTACGATAAGCCTGTGTTTAGCGTTGGACGTACGTTTGTCGAAACTAGATCGCTAAATGAGACATCATGAACATTTAGCCCTTTAAAGAACATGACCCTTAAATTTTGTATCACTCTATATACCATAAGGCCCAAAACCACCCTTTGGTTCACTTCTTTGTGTATTAGGAATAATGATGACTGAATGTGACCCCCTGATGATCCATCATAGGTCAGGCATATTTAAAAGAACAGGTAAAGGTACGAAATCTGACTCACTTTGGACAGACGTTTCAGGCAGCTGTGGACGTTTGTATGTACGGGCGTTTCGGGCGTTATGGTTGTTAAAGGGTTAAACACCAGGTGCAGTCTAACATCTGCGGGTAAAACGAATAAAAATACATTAAAATCCATCTTTCACTTGGTGTCAGAAATGGTACAGTAAAATAATACAAAGAAAAGTAATATTAAAAATCTTTGGACTTACATTCATTTTTGAATTAAAGTGATAAACTAATATTTATGAAATTGTGGTTGAGGCGCCCCGGTGCGCAGTGGTCTAAGCGCTTGGCTCCGACTATGCGTTAGAGTGGACCAGAGCTCGAGTCCCGGATGAGGATTTGTGGTGGGTTTGTCTGACTATACTGGCTCTTTCCTTTCCCTGGAACCAGTGACCCTGAATTCAGGACGGGAGACTACTTATAGCTCACTGAATTGCTCACGGTGGACTTTAAACGCCCCCCAAATAATAAGTAGCATTTCAAACGCCTGTTAGGATAATTAGGAGGTTAAACGCAGGCCGCCGGTTAGCTAGTTTTTCTGGTAGTCCTTCTAGAAACAGTGAACAAGATTAAGAATGCATTATTCACAATTTTTCCCTCGTAGTTAAACTGGCACCACCGGTATGGCGCAGTTGGTTAATTTGCTATGCGCAGGGTGGGAGGCGGAGGTTTCTGATGAGTGTTCGAATCCCTGTCCTGTCGGCCATCTAGTCTGTGGTTTTCCGGAGTTTTGAGCAGACTCCCCGTGGTTGGGGACGCGAATGAGTAGATGGTTCCCTGTAAACGTGGCCCCGGACGCACTTTATCCCTGATCCTCGTACTGCGAAGTGGAAGGTAACGGGAACCCAACCACTTCAATTTCCCAGGATTGTCTAACATACAAGTCGCCTTGTAAGGGATGACCCATGCTACCCACCAACCTTCGGGTTGAGGAGAGACGGAAGAAGAGTTAAACTAGCACTAACATGAAAGAAGTAAATTTTGGGTCTCAACTGCAAGCGCAATCAGTTGCTGTGTCCTCAAAATTATGCATGTGTTTCTGTTTCTCGCGAGTGATTCTTTAATAATAAAAAAAAGATCCTTCATGAAAGAAATACGGGATCACACCGAATAATACAAATTTTGAAGATGACAATCCAATTTTTGTGTAAATGTGACGAGGTCAGGTAATATCCGAAAACTTGAAAATTTCATCGTTCTGGAGCGGGACGATGAAATTCAAATTTATCGGAAACTTGCGCCTTGGTCGTTCTGGGTGGTGTAGTGCTTAGCATACCCGGGCGCTATTGGGGAGACGCGGGTTCGAGCCTCGCTCCAGGACGATGAAAATTTCAAGTTTTCGGATATTATCTGACTTACCATCCTTGTCACATTTACACCAAAAATCGGATTGACATCTTCAAAACTTGTAAAATAAGATCCATTCGTTCAGGGATGGCTTTAACTGTAGGTTACTGATTTCTTTTAGCTATCCATCTCACCTTAAATCCATCCCTGAACTAATGGATTTAAAGGAAAGAGTAAACCCGCTGCCGAAAGCATAAACACGGCATCCATGTTTTCAACCGGAATCCGAAACCAATCCCAGAAGTGAAAGAAATCAGAAGCGCACACCCCAGAGGATTCGAACACTAGGCGATGTTGTACATGATTAGACTTGGCGCTTTTAAACACCTAAATCAAAACTACAGATTACTGATTTCTTCTGGTTATCCATGCAATCAGTGCCGTATTTAGGGGAGGGCTGGCCGGGCTACAGCCCAGGGGCGAATTTTTGAGGGGGCGAATTTTCCACTGATGTATGCAATTATACGACTGCAAAATTTGGTAAAAATTAAACATGAATTATTATTTTGCAGTACTATATTTGTAATCAAAAATTGAGGAAGAAGTACTGCGGTATGTAATTTGAGATTTTCTGCTCTTTATTTGAGAAATGCTGTAAGTCGCACCTCAGCCGAACACCCGTTGTTCGTTTCCTTTCCATTGCTAACAAAATTCCAGTACTATGAATGGAGGAGGAGGGAGGGGGGGGAGAGCAGGAGCATAGGCAGGAATCTTTCCTAATAGGTGAAAGGGGGGTGGGCAAAGATACAAGCTCAGGTTTGGACATATTAAGATGCAACCTCCGTCATGATTACATTCGTTTTAAAATTTCACAAAGAAAATATGCAATAGTAAAAATAAATGCGCTTTTTAAAGATTTTATCAAACTAAAATACGAAAATTTGATTTTTAAATCATCCGAAAATTTTTAATAAAATATGAATATATAAAAGAAAAATAATGAGGAGCAAAGGGGTGGAAGTGTGTGTGTGTGTGTGAGGGGGGGGTGGACAAATTTCATCTAAATCCGGCCCTGCATGCAATAATTAGTAATAGTACCTGGCGTTGACCGCAAAGCTGAAAAAAGTCTCTTCAATCCTTGTCTTGTGCGTTTATTGTAGAGTCTCTAACGTTCTGTACTTATGCTAAGAAAGCGTAAAACTAAATCTTTCCAGTACCAACTTCAGCTGCGGTTTGGATAATTTCTGCATAACTCCAAAAATATTGAAGGCATTTTATTTTAAGGGAAATTTCGCATTTGCTGTGAGCTGTTGAGAGCAAGCGGAAGATATTATGGTAATGGTACCCAGTAAAAACAATTTATAATTAAAGCGTGACTACTTTCAATCGTTAATTTAGTTTCTTGAAAACATTACATTTTAATATTATTTATCCGAAAGCTAGGGAAATGTTTATACGTTTGTTTTTCAGTAATACATTTTTTAGGATAGGTTACTTGTTGGTTATCAGATTTTTCAGCCAGCAACCACGTACGATAGAAGACGCCATGAAATCCAGTTTGTCGATAATTAATAACACTTAGCTCGCCTTATAAAAGTACCTTCCTTCAATCTAAAATGTGCATAGGTTGCAGTTCAGGCTCATCCTGTAATTTCAATTGCAATTAATAAGATTTAACGCATAAGAAAAAGTTTTGTGGTCGCCTTGAGCTAGTTTTTCAAAGATACACCGAAGTTCACGAAATAAAAAAAATAAGGAGTACGAAGACATATCTGATCTTCACAATAATGGACCATGCGAAATTTAGCAAAAAGAAGGAGAAAGCAGGCATAACGTGGACTTTTTTTTTTCTATGTTATTAATTTCTTGTTCAAAACTAATCTGGAAGGCCTTGCGCTCTGGGCGAGTTCTGTTCATTTGGAAGAATGAACTAATCTGAACTGCGCACGCGCAGAATTAAGCTAACGAACGCTGTCATCAGGCTTCAGTGTGTCCCAATTGCATGGCAAATGTCTTGAATGCGTAATCTGCCTGTAGGACACTGATTTCGCAGATCGAACCGCTCGAGTAACGGAATGAATTTTAATGGAGAATTGAATTACTAAGCAGCTCTCCTTAGAGAAGTTTCCTGACTTCAACTCAGCAGGTCTTTAGATTCGTTGTACCCTTTTTTGAACCGAAAAAAAATCCTCAAGAACATGAAAATTATTCCTACAAGCAATTGCCTGAAAAAGTTTGCTAAACAACTTTCCCTGCCAAATGATTTGAAACCATAACTACGTTTTGCTTTTCTAGTGTTGAATCCTGAGACTCTTAGAAATCAAGCGTTTTGGTCGACTTCACCATAAACTGAGGAAATGTTTCAGGTAACAGAATTACACGTGGGTCGTTTGCCGAATATTCGAAAATGCACAGAGTTTACGAACACTAAAACTATCAATGAATGATATACAATTTTGAAGATGTGAATCCGTTAATTGGTGTAAATATGACATGGATGTTAAGTCAGATAATATCCGAAAACTTGAAAACTTCGTCGTCCTGGAGCGGGAATCGAACCTTCGTTTCCCGGATAGCGCCAGAGTATGCTAACCACTACACCACCCAAAACGACAAAGTTTCAAGTTTCCGATTAATTTGAATTTAACCATCACTGGATTCGCTAGTCAAAGCAACAAGCATCAATATACAGTAGTGGCCAAAATTGTGGAAACCTTTTGGGAAAAGTGTATTTTTGAGGTTTGATGACTCATAACCCCACTGTTTTTTATAGTAATACCATACAATTATATATCAATGGAAAGATAATTTCATTAAGAATGTAATGCAATAAAGTTTGTTCCATTATTTATATTTCATGAAAAGTTATATCCAAATAAGCAGAAAAAGGAAGCACAACTTGTTTAGGTTGATATGAAGTAGCTTTCCTTCATTTGAATGTAGCAAATGAGCATAAGTGTTTAGAGAGCCAATAAGGTTACATCTTGTTTTGGCAATGAGCCAATCCACAGTAGGATTGAGCTATTGATGTCATGTATTGGAGCTGAGACGTCACAGTAGGATTCAGCTATGATGTCATGTATTGGAGGGCATTTGTCAGCGTGTTATGTGATTGCTATCAAGTTGGTTGGGTTTTTTTCTGTTCTTTCATTTAGTGAGCTTGTAAAACGTAAGAAAATTAAAGAAATGGCGCAAAGAGTTGACTGGTCACCTAGAAAGCGATGTAAAATAGTACTATTAAGTGAACAAGGCTTCAGTTATGAAGAAATTAGAAGAAAAATTGGTGGAAACGTAACCAAAAGTGGCATTTCTAAATTTTTGAAGAGGTATAAGGAGACTCAGTCACTACAAAACCAGACTGGTAAAGGCAGGAAAAGGTGCACAACAGCAAGTGATGATAAAAAAAGAATTATAAGACTGTGCCTGGGTGTATACAAGATGAAATGGCGCAATGCAATGCGAAGTTGACAGCAAGGACTGTTCGGCGCGAACTGCAGGAATTTGGTCTAAAAGCTAGAATTCCACGAAAAAAGCCATTTTTGTCTCTGTAACAAAGGTTGAAAAGATTAAACTGGGCTAAAATCCATGTTAACTGGACAGCGGAACAATGGGACAGTGTTATTTGGAGTGATGAGACCAAAATCTCCCTGTTTGGTAGTGATGGCATAAAATACGTAAGGAGAAGAATCGGAGAAGATTTGCATCCTGATTGCATTACATGTACCATGAAACACCCAGTTAGTGTTATGATCTGGGGTTGTATGACATCAAAAGGTGTGGGCAGAATTTGCGTGATTAATAGGAATATGAATGGCCAAAAATACATTAATGAAATACTTGAGCCAAAACTGAAGCATTCCGCACGTGATCTTTTCCAAGATAATGAAGCATTTATATTTCAACAGTATTCAGCTCCATGTCATGTTGCTGCTGTGTGCAAAAAGTGGTTTCGAGATAATCATATTCCACTGCTGGAATGGCCTGGGAATAGCCCAGACCATAACCCCATCGGAAATCTATGGAGTTGACTAAAGAAACTTGTTAGTCAGAAACAACCCAGAAATAAAACCCAATTAATAGAAGCAATAATTCAATCTTGGTTTCACATTATAACAGCTGCAGAACTAAAATACTTGGTTCACTCCATGGGAAGGCGTTGTAAGGCCGTAATTAATGCTAAAGGTTACCCAATTAAGTATTAACTGACATGGTGAGAATTTTTGTATATCTCATTTTTTCTATGTGTTTCACTTTTGTTGTTTATAACTGCTGTTCTAATACAAAATCCTTCATAAAAGTTATTGAATTACATTCTTAATGAAATAATCTTTCCATTTATATATAATTTTATGGTATTACTCCAAAAAAAAAAGTAGTGTTATGAGCCATCAAACCTCAAAAAGTCATTATTTCCAAAAGGTTTCTAGAATTTTGGCCACTACTGAATAGCGAATCTGGAGGTTTTGAATTCATTCCCGTGATTGCCCGGAGGCGCAAACCTCCAGATTCGCTATGTATGAATGCCGGTTGCTTCGACTAGCGAATCATGTGATGGTTATATTGAAATTAATCGGAAACTTGAAACTTGGTCGTTCTGGGTGGTGTAGTGATTAGCATACTCGGGCGCTATCCGGGAAACGCGGGTTCGATTTCCTCGCCAGGACGACGAAGTTTTCAAGTTTTCGGATATTATCTGACTTAACATCCATGTCGTATTTACACAAATTAACGGACTTCCTAAAACTATGTTTAGCACATCATGCAAAGGTACTGGAAGATGATTTCATAGGGAGGAAGAATTACTTATTGGTATGAACCTATTCATTTGCGAAGTTCCTGTGAGTAACTTGTCTATGATGACGAATACTCAAAATTAAGCGCTATCTGATTTCATTTTTATAATAAATTGCATTTTTTATGAAAAAATAAAAGAAAACTTTCACTTAAAAAAAGATACTCTGCAGTAGAATCACGGCGATGAGCTATGTACGTCACTGGTTTTATGTTGGTCTTGCAGATAAAAACGAGATCCTCAAAACTTTTATTTTGATCCTGCAGAGAAAACACGACATCTTCAGAGTCCTTTTATTTTTCTCTTGGTAGACTCCCGCTGATCATGAACGTCCTGGACGAAATACGTCTTTCAAACTTTTCAGAAAACGGAAGTTCACCAAGTAACAATCATAGCTTTTTTATTTTCTTTCTCATGATGTTTAGACATTTTGCAATGGGGCATTAAAGAGTTTGGGAGATATGGTGTCACCTTTGTCTCACTCCCTTTCCAATTTTTATCGGTGCTGGATTTCAAAGCCATTGTAACTGCTGATGGTTTCACGGAATCAAAGACCTTTTCATAATCGACAAAAACCATACATTATGGGAATTAATATTCCCTCGTTCTTTCATTTAGTTTTCTCAGCACATGGATATGATCTACACTAAAGAGCAATTGACTTAGAGATACCTGTCTAGTAACATGTAGCACCACCTTTCGCCCTGATGTCGGCGGCGATTCGTCTCGGCATGGACTCGACAAGACACCGGAAACGTTGGGAAGCCATACGGATCCACGACCCCTGAACAAGCTCTCACATTTCACGAAGATTTGATGGAGGGGGTCAGAGCCTCGAACATCTCTCTCCATGGCATTCCAGATGTGCTCGATGGGATTGAGGTCGGGTGACCTAGCTGGCCAAGCAAGCGAAGTCACGTCGGTGGAGTGTTCATCCAACCATTCGGATACAATTCGGGAGCGATGGCACGGTGCATTGTCTTGTTGCAGGATGAGGTCGCCAGTGGGGTGTTGAAGACGCACAAACGGGAGCAAATGGTCGTCTAGGATATCTGGTAACGTTGACCTGTGAGGGACGATGTCACAAAACATATCACTCGTTGATGTCATGGATAAAAGGAGCGATTTATCAGATTTGCAAAACGGGATGATTATCGACTTTCGGACCAAGGGTGGCAATATTTCTGAAACAGCGCAGTTTGTGAACTGTTCGCGTGTTGCTGTGATTAAAGTGTATCGTGATTGGAGAAATGGCACCATTGCGAATAAGCGATGTAGATACTGCGGAGCACCACGTGCCATTGATGTGAGAGGTGAACGTCGGCTTCGAAGGCGCGTGAGGGCCGATCGACACGCTACAGTGGAGCAACACACTAGGCGAATGAAACAGGGTGCTACCGGAAGTGTGTCTAAAATGACAGTTCAGCGAGCCTTGCTAGGTATGGGACACCGATGCAGATGGATGGTCACTGCACCTAGGCTAACGAAGGTACATCGGCAGAAAAGGTTTATATTGGCACGGCAGTATTGGAATTGGACCTCAGCTGATTGGCAAAGGATTGCCTTCTCCGATGAGTCATTTTTTTTTTGCTTCATCGAACGGATGGACTTTGGCGTATAAGGCGAGAAACATTGGAAAATAAACACTCTTCAACCATTGCTGGAAGAACACGAGATGGTGGGGGCAGCGTTACGGTCTGGGGAATGTTTTCGTGTCATTTCCTGGGTGCACTCATACATGTAGAAAGCACTGTGGATCGAATTCGGTATGAATTTATCCTTGCAGACCACGTACACCCATACATACTGATTGTCTTCCCTGGGGCGGATGGGATCTTTCAGCACGACAATGGGACGTGTCACACAGCTAGAAATGTCCGAGAGTGGTTGGACGAGCACGAAGAAGACTGCAAAGTACTTCCCCTGCCCCCTAATTCCCCAGACTCAAACCTAATTGAGCATCTGTGGGACCACCTCGATCGTGTTGTTTCCTCTATGTATCCTCCACCACGTAGCCTCCGGCAGCTGTCAGATGCACTGCAGTCAGCATGGCTTTACATACCTGTGAACACCTCCCAGCACCTTATTGCGCCCCTCCCAGACTTTCTAGCTGCTGTCCCCGCAGCATAATGGGGTTGCTCTGGATATTAGCTGGTGGTCACAATAATGTGACTCTACCGTGTATATATATATATATATATATATATATATATATATATATATATATATATATATATATATATATATATATATATATATCATCATCATCATCATTGTCAACCATTATCAATCCACTGCTGGACGAAGGTCTCCCCAAGTTTCCTCCACAACGGTCTGTCTTGTGCCAGTCTCCTCCATGTCACCCCTGCATACTTTCGAATTTCATCCACCCATCTCCCATGTGGTCTTCTTCTGGGTCTTTTCCTGTCCCTTGGAATCCAATCTAAAATTTCGGCTGTCCATCGATGATCTGTCCTTCTGGCAGTATGTCCAGCCCATTGCCATTTCAGGGATTTAACTCTGATCATGATGTCTTCCACTCTTGTCATTTTTCGGATCCACGAGTTCCTCTTCTTATCTCTCCTGGTTACACCAAGTATGCACCTCTCCATGCTTCTTTGAGTTGTCTGCAGCCTTTGTATGTCTCTTTTAGTTAAGGTCCACGTCTCTGCACCATACGTAAGCACTGGAAGGATGCATTGATCAAACACTTTTCTTTTAAGACATAATGGCATATTGCTCTTGAAAATTATGCTGTTTCTTCCAAAAGCTCTCCAGGCAAGTTTTGTACGCCGATTAATTTCTTCATCAATGTGACCCTCACTTGATATCTGCTGTCCAAGATAAACGTACGTGTCTGTTATCTCCAGCTTTTCTCCATCAATCGATAAATCTTCATTTCTTGTAAAAGCATTGAACATCACTTTTGTCTTCTGAAAGTTCATTTTTAATCCCACTTCTTTACTCTTGTCAGCAAGTTCCTGGATCATACTCTGCAGCTCTGATGGGGTAGTTGCAAAAATGACTACATCATCAGCAAAACGAAGGTGGGTTAGATAATCTCCATTAATCTTTATCCCCTTGTTTTCCCAGCTCAGCGACTGAAAAACACCCTCCAATGTGGCATTAAAGAGCTTCGGAGATATGGTGTCACCTTGTCTCACTCCCTTTCCAATTTTTACGTGTGTTGTATTTTCAAACAGCCTAATCTTTGCACTTGCATTTTCATAGATGTTATTAATAATATTAATGTATGCATCTTCAATACCGCAGGTTTTCAGAGCCATTGTAACTGCTGATGGTTTCACCGAATCAAAGGCTTTTTCATAATCGATAAAAGCCATGCACAATGGAAGTTCATATTCCCTCGCTCTTTCAATTAGTTCTCTCAGCACGTGGATATGATCTATTGTGCTGTAGCCACTCCTGAATCCAGCTTGTTCTCTCGGTTGAGCCATGTCCAGTGTTACCTTCAAACGGTGTGAAAGAACTTTAGTGAAGATTTTATAAACTACTGATAGGAGGCTGATAGGTCTGTAGTTTCCTAGATCCTCAATGTCACCTTTCTTATGTAGCAGGATCATTGTAGCGGTGTTCCAATCCTCAGGAATCTTTCCTTCATTAAGGCATCGAGTGAAAATTTGGGCGAGTACTGTTTCGATTTCTCCACTTGCTTCTTGTATGATGTCTACAGTAATTCCATCTTCTCCTGGAGCTTTTCCCCGCTTCATGTTCTTGATTGCATGTGCAACTTCTGCTGGAAGGACTGGAGGAACTCTGGTACTGGTATCTTTCATGATGTCTGGAGTGCATGTATCATCCCTTTCATATAATTTGGAGTAGAAATCTTTCACTCTTGTCAAAATTTCCCCTCTATTTCTTGTTACAGAACCATCTTCTTTTCTCAGTGCCATAATCTGTTTTCTTCCCTTACTGAGATGTCCCTTTGCTATCTTTAGGCTTTGGTTGTTTTCAATTGCTTTCCTCACTAGTTCACAGTTGAATTTTCTTACGTCTTCAGTGATACTTTTTCTTACTGTCTTGCATAGCTCTATATATTCCACTTTGGAAGTCACATCTTCTTTAGTTGTCCTCATCTCTCTTCTTTTTTGCATCAACATTTTCGTTTTTCCTGATAATTTGTTTACATGCAACTTGTTCTTAGACCCAGCTAATTTTGTTGCTGTTTCCATAAGAGCTTTGGTTACTTTTCTGTTAACTTCAGAGATGTCCACTTCTTCTGATGTTAGGCCTTCTAAAGCAGAGAACCTGTTCTTCAGTTCCAACTTGAAGGTATTATGGTGTTTTTTAAGGTTGGTTATGTCGATACATTTTGTTTGTCTTATGAGCTTGCCACGTTCAAGTTTAGTGTTGAGGTGCATCTTACATCTCACCAATCTATGGTCACTACCTGTGTTGAACTTGTTTAGCACACTGCAGTCTTCTATGACGAATTTTTTGTTACACATAATAAAATCAATTTCACTTGTCGTCCCATTTGGATGTCTCCAAGTCCATTTCCTGTGTGGCTTTTTCTTGAAGAAGGAGTTCAAGATGAAAAACCCTTCTGCCTCTGCAAACTCAACGAGAGTATTTCCACGCTGGTTTCTGTTGCCGTGACCGAATTTACCTACTGAAGTTTCATTCTGTTGCCGTTGCCCTATTTTTGCATTGAAATCTCCCATAATTATCTTCAAGTGCTGCTTACCTTTATTATTTAGATCACGAATTTCCTCATAAAATTCTTCAATTTCTTCTTCAGGATGACTTGTGGTGGGTGCATAAGTTTGAATAATCTGAGCCTGGTATCTTTTCGAGAGTTGGATAACAAGTCGTGCAGCTCTGTCAGAGGAACTTTCAACTTCTACAACTTTATCCTTCAGTTTCTTGTTTATTATAAATCCAACACCACTAGTTCTGCCAGTATCTGTCCCACGATAGTAGAAGAGATGTCCACTTTTCAGTTCGATGAGATCTTCTCCTTTTCTCCTTACCTCACTTAGCCCCACGATGTCCCACTTGATCCTTTGTAGTTCCTCTTCCAATTCAAGAAGCCTTGAATCAGAAGATAGGGAGCGTCCATTGTACGTTGCCAAGGTCAGCATCAGATGGCAGCCTAGTCCGGTCCTCCGGGGATTCTTAGCACCCTCTGCCTTCATGTCGCACTGGCCGCTGCCTTGGCCAGGTACATTCCAGCTGCCGGAGACTGAGGGCCAAGATTTAAGTTGTGGAATCATTTTGGAGGGGTTTGGCCATAACTCACCACGCTGGCCAAGCGGGTTGGTGAGTGTGGGATAGAATTTCCTCTAATCCCGATGGTATAGTTATACCGCTATTGGCGGTCGTCAGAGCCCCTTTAGTGGGAACAGGATGCACCACGAGAAGGCGGGGTTGACATTTGTCAAGGAGAGGCTGTGATGTTACGCATCACCTGACCTTACATCCCTATATATATATATATATATATATATATATATATATATACAGCATACACTGAAGTGCCAGAAAAACTGGTACAGACGAGCTTATGCAAAATACATAGCAACGTCTCCTATGCGCGTACTCGGTTGCGTTCGCCAGCGCATATATAAAACGATAGACATCCTTACCAGCTGTCAGAGCTGTTTTCGGCATGAGAAGTGATAACGATTTAAGCGATTTTCAACGCGGTGTCATAGTTGGCGCTCGTGAGATGGGCCATAGTATTTCGGAGGTAGAAAAGAAGTTCGGATTTTCACGGACGACCATTGCAAGGGTGTACCGTGACTACAAGAATTCCGGCAAAACTTCCAACCTACGATACCAGTGTGGCCGTAAAAAGACATTAGGTGAACGTGACCATCGTCGGCCACACAAGTGTCGCGACGCCACATTAGGGTTAGAGGAGCATTCATCTGAGTTTGGGGTGTTGCCATTCCCACCCAAGTCCCCAGATCTGAACGTGATAGAACACATTTGGGATGCCATGCAATACGCTATCGAACACAGGAATCCGAGACCTCGGAATACACCCGAATGTGGAACTCTCTGCAGGAAGTATGGTGTGCATTGCCTACAGCATATTTCCAGAAGCTAGTGGAGTCCATGCCCCCGTCGAATTTCTGCAATCCTGCGCTCCCGTGGGGGACCTACCAAGTATTAGACTGGTGTAACAGTTTTTCTGGCACTTCAGTGTATATATTCTATGTTCAACACAACTTCACAGAAAGACACAAAAGCCAAATCCTAATAATGAGGTATATATATATACACTGGCGGAAAGTGAAAAAAAAAACACCAAGAAGGAATTGGCGGACGATCATGAAATTTACATGTGTTAATGGGGACGATTTTACGTAGGTGTGATGTTAATTTCGGGACCAACCGGTGAGCGCTTACGCCACAGCACGGCATAATATGAAAATTATCGTCGGTGGTATTTAAGGAGTACGGCGAAGTGAATGTAATCAGTCGTCGGCGTACGGACACGTGCGAAGACCCTGAAGAAGCTGCAATGCCTGGATATGGAAGACGTGTACGATTTCAGCAGTTATCGGACTTTGAGCGAGGTCGTCTAGTCGGACTCCGCAAGGCCGGGTGGTCGTATCGTCGTATTGCGGAGCGAATTGGACGGGAAGTATCGGTGGTGGTACGATGGTGGCGTAGATGGTCCGAGGAACATTCCCACACGAGAAGACGTGGAACCTGGAGTCACAGATGGACTGATGAGCGGACCGATCGACGCATAAGAAGAGCGGCGTTGTCAAGCAGAACATCCACTGAGACGCAAATCCGAGCTGCCGTTGCACCTGAGGTGACTCTGCGAACAATCCGCAACCGTCTACTGGATGCAAGACTACGTGCACGTGTGCCTCTGGCATGTGTACCTCTGGCATGTGTACCTCTGACTCCAGCCCACCGTCAGGAACGGCTGCAGTGGTGTCGCCAACGTCTGCACTGGAGAACGCAATAGCGATCTGTCGTGTTCAGAGATGAAATCAGATTCTGCTTGGGAGCCTCCGATGGCCGTATGCGTGTTCGCAGACGCACAGGGGAGCGTCTCCAACCTTCATGCATCCGCCAGCGACACACAGGGCCTACACCTGGTCTCCTGGTGTGGGGAGCGCTCAGCTAGCATTCCCGTACCCAACTAGTGTTTGTACCGGTTACGTTAAACAGCACCTCCTACATCAACATCATCATTCAGCCCGTTGTTGTGCCATTTGTAAGGTCGGTCCATCGTGGTGTTTTCCAGCAAGATAACGCACGCCCACACACGGCACGTGCAACGCAACATGCACTTCAGGGTGTGAGACAACTTCCATGGCCAGCGCGTTCCCCGGATTTTTTCCCCATTGAGCACGTGTGGGATTTTCTGGGACAACGACTTATCCGGTCTCCACGGCCAGCTACGACCATCCCCGATTTACGCGTCCAGGTTGAGGATGCTTGGAACTCATTACCCCAAACTTACATCCAACATCTGTACGACAGACTCCATGCCAGAATTGCACAGTGTGACGCAGTTCATGGCGGTTCAACCTCGTGCTAACCATGTTACATGGAAATGTTATTTTTCAGTTTACCAGCAAATACAGCTGTATTTTGCCATAATGTTTTGATCACGTTATCCTCTGTATTCCGTTATTATGCTGTATAAATTTCGTTGGTATCAGACGTCTCCTTCTTGGTGTTCTTTTTTCCCTTTCCGCCAGTGTATATATAGAATCCTACATACACACATATTTACAATCACTATGATCAATCGTTATTAATGCTCTGCTCGATTAAGGTCTCCCCAAGTTCCTTCACAACCTTCTGCCTTGAGTCAGTATGGGCCATGTCTCTCCGACATGCTTCGGAATTTCATCCACACCCATATCCCACATTTTCCCCTTTGTATCTTTCCCTGTCCATTGGAATTCACCCTACTTTTCCAGTTGTCCAACTGTCCTCAGTTCTTTCAGCAGTTTGTCCAATCCATATTGCATTTCATAAATTTTGTTTTGATAATGATGTCATCAACTCCCATCATTTTCCTGACCTATGAATTCCACTTCCTATCCTTCCGCTTATACCAAGCATGCTAATGTCCATGTCTCTGAGCCATAAGTAAGAACTCAAGAATTCATTCATTGAACACTTTTTTAAGGAATAACGGTAAATTGCTCTTGAAAACTGTGCTATTTCTTCCAAACGCTGTGTCACCAAGTTTCGTACGCCTCTCAATTTCTTCTTCTATGTGACCCTTGCTTGATATTTGTTGTCCAAAGTAAATGTAGGTAGGTATTGATTACTTCTAGATTTGTTCCACCAATCGCTGAATCTTCAGCCTTTGTGCCCAATTTTATTTTATGTATCTTCATTTTTAAGCCCACTTCTTTGCTCTTGTCAGCAAGTTCCTGGATAATACTCCGCAGCTCTGACAAGGTGCTTAAAAAAGTCTATACCATAAGGAAACCTAAGATGGGTTAAATAATCTCCATTAATTTTTATCCCCTGGCGTTAAAGATCTTGGGAATATGCATTTTTTGTTTGGGGGACTTAGCGACCACAGTGTGCAACTCAGTGGGCTATAAGCGATCTACCGTCCCTAATTTGGGGTCACTGGTTCCAGAGAAAGTTCGGTTCCAAATCTAACTGCTCTTCATAATTACTCGCCAGCAAAGATAGAAAATGACCATAGAACGGACTTATATAATTTTTTTATGATTTAAAAAATTAACAGAGCTCCTCCATTTTCATTTACTAATTGCACGTAAACACTTATGACAGTGTTGGTGACTGTGAGCACTGAATAAATAAAGTCGTTAATTCTCTGACGGCCCGCTTTTCCATCGAAATTCACGCACTTATAATGCCCAGTTGTTCAAGTCTTTGCAGCTTTCGTGTCGAAGCCAAACAATCTGTACAGCAAACTAGCCGAGCAATAAAAGTTGATATTTTTCATTTTCTCTTCTTCCAGATTAATTGGAGTATTTTAACGTTTCGTTGTCGTTTGTTTGTTCTTGTTTGAGATTTAACGACCCCCTCCCCCCAGAGTAACTGAATAATGAATTGTAAGCAGTCAGCCGACCGAGTGACGCAGTGGTCTAAGCGATGGCTTCTGATAACTGAGCAGTCACACTTTTCGAAAGCTCCCGAGATTATTTTGGGATTTCGTGATTTTTGACAGTTTTTGACTAATTGCTTTGTGTTCTTGTGTTTTTGCTTACCTCATAGTTCATTAGTTGTGTTAGTGGATCACTACAATTACGTGGTTCCTTTTTTTGCTCTTGTGGCTGTTGCGAATTGCAACACTCAACTTAGTTAGGGCTAGAGGCTGAGATGGCTTCAGCCCAGCTTCCAGATTCTTCTTTGTCTAGTGTTTCTGCTGCATGTGGATCATGCTTCTTATTCTTATGCTACTGCTCCCACCAACGTCAGGCTTGTGGATATGTCTACTGCTCGTGCTTCTACTAATCTTGTGTATAGTGCTGTGCCGCAAGTTTTGGGTGTTGGGGCTGGTGTAAACACTCCCTTCCCACCCCCTGTTTCTTCATATGCTGCAGCTGTTAGTAATAATAGTGCTTCTAATGTGCATTCTATGAAGGCTGGTTTTACAACGGTGATAATTTCTCGTGATGCAGCTGTGCTTAAAGTCAAAGTTCCAGAGATGTCTGAGGAAGGTAAGAGCTGCTCTAATGCTTTACTTTTGAGCGTATACTTTCCTACATTGCGTGACACCCCCTCTCATTATACCTTGATGCTATTTGCCAGCATGTTACATCTGAAAGTGTTATTTCTGTGATACGCATGGGAGGGGAGTAATTACTCACTTCAAGTTTTGACCTGCTGTTGAAAACATCTTACTCTTGGGCATTGACATTGAACCAATTCATCTTTCAGCTATTCCTTGCATACAGCGACCGATCACGGTCACACTCTCACCAGTTCCTACTGCCGGCCCGGACTCAATCCTTACTACTGCTTTGGGGTCACTGGGCCGTATTGTTTGCCATAACAAGATTCTGTAAGCGGTTTGGAAATACTCCCACTATGCGAACGTGCAGGGAGGGGGGGGGGAGACAACAATACCGAGTAGTGTTTCCCAGCGAATAACTTTTTTACGGAGACCTTCGTCGCTTTTGTTGGATATTGGCTCTCATAAACTTACAATCAATTTATTTGCAGGAGTCCAATGTTTCAGCTGCAAAGCCGAAGGGCATGTAGTACGAGAATGCCCACGACGTTCCTCTCCAGCAGCTAATAGTTTTGAAAATCCTCAAGCCAGCACTACTGCTCCAGAAACTTTATTTCCTGACCAGCCAGTTTCTAATCTACAGAATTTCACCCCTCCAACTCATGATGCCAGTCCTGTTTTAACTGCTTTGGCCACGGAGGACGCGACCACAACTGAAGTTTTCTTTGAAAAGCCTCAACCGGGTCCGGAACCATTATCTCCAACGTCTGAAGTGCTGCCAATTGCTTCCATGAACACTGACTTTCCACCCCTTGCACTAAGAGATGCCTCTACTTTTGTTATCCCACCTAAACGCTCTGTCGAGCCAGTTTTCATCTCCACAAACTCGGTCCCGAACCCTAACCAGAGGTAAAAAAAGGCGTAACAAAGTTAATTCTTCTTCACGCGGTCCTTCTGTTTCTTCTATAGCTGACAGCGATTCTTCAAACTTTCCCACTTCAAACAGATTTATCCTACTTGGTGATGCTGATGACTGTATGGACATTACCTCTGTTATTTCTGATACTGAACTTACAGCGAGTGTGCCAGAGGAAGACACAGGGGAATGTGTTCCCCTGCACGAGATCGTCGAACTTCCTACATATTTGGAAAGTTCCACAATTCCAATCTCACCATTAAATCTTGCTGAATTGACGTCTTTATATAGTTATCAAAACAAATGCTCTCTAATTAAATCCACATGTTTAGAAAGCGTCTAAATCAGAAGTCATTCATCAATTATCCTTTTTTGATGAATTGTTTGACAATACTGAACTGCCAGATTGGTCGGTTCAATATGGTCATCGCACCAAATATGTTTTAGAAGTGCTCAATCAGTATGTTGATAGTCACTTACAGCCACCGTAATGGCGAAAAAATTACTGTTGTCACCTTCAATTGCCGGGGCCTCGCTGTTTCGGCAGCGAATACTCTGGTTTTTGAGGATGTCAGATACTTGAAGGCCAATATAATCATGTTGCAAGAGACAAACGTCTCTTCTACCACCAATACCTCCTGTTGGCCGCGTTGACCATATCAGTTCTTTCATAATTTCCGTTCTCATATTGGTTCTGGTACATCTTAAGGCTTTCATACTCGTTTCCTTTCTTTAATCTCTGTTATTCATGAGTCACAGAGCAGACTGGGTATTTTTCAATATATTTCCTTTCGTCTACCATCAGTTTATTTTCATTTGCTCAATTTTCATGTCCCCCAAAATTCTACTGAAGCTGAATCTCTTATTACTCATGTTGCTTCTATTCTTACGGTTATTCCGCCTGCTGACAGTATTCGTTTTGCCGGTGATTTTAACTGCACTCTTAATCCTACATATGACAGAGTTGGATCCACAGAATCTCGTCATTTACTCGTATTTCAACCTTCAGGATGCTTTCAGATTACTTTATCCAACAGCTATAGAATTTACTTGCCCCCCCCGCTGCTTCTCTTTGTGTTCCTGCTAGGTTAGATCGGTTATATGTTTCTTATTTTTTCATTCTGCTATCAGTTCTGTTTCCCATATTCCCAGCGTTTCTGCAGATCATCGGCAGCTTGTTCTGGTCTTTTCCCCTTCTATTTGCGTCACCCCGCACCCTCGTGTTTGGACTTTTGATAATTCCCTTCTTAAAGACCCAGTTTTTGTTCCAGCAGTTAAGACTAATTTTTCGAATGCCATTTCTGTTCTGTCCTCCATCGATGAGCCAGTTGCTCTGTGGCTTGCAACGAAAAATCAAATTGTTTTATTTTATTTTCTCTGAATTACTCTTTTCAGCGTCGCACGATTCAGTCAATGGAACTTGCTTCTTTGAATCAAGAACTACTTCAAACCCCGTTAACATCGCCAAATCATGAGACACTCAAGGCTAAACTTCGTCTTTTTCACAATTCGTCTGCTCCATCTGCCCTTACCCGACTCAAGTATTCTACCCTCCGTTTTGATGATAACCCCACTGATAATCTTCGCCAGTTAGAACGCTCTGCTGTTAAAAATAAAACCATTACTTTTCTTACTCTTCCTGATGGATCCGAATCAAATGACCAATTCAAAATTTGTGAAGCCACCCTTGATTTCTACAGACAACGCTGCAGTCCTAATTTGACTCTTTCTGCAGTCAGTTCTCCACTCATTCAACATCTGCCGTAAGTTCCTGATCATTTCACTGCTCAACTTTCCTCTCCGATTTCTCCAGCCTAGATTAGAAATTCCATTTACAGCCTAAATGGCAGATCTGCCCCGGAAGGAGATGGTCTCCCCCTTCCTTTTTTTAAATTCTTTCTTCCAATCCTTCTTCCTTTGTTGGTTGCTGCTTATAATTTTATTTTTTCTACTCCACACTTTGATTCTTCCAATTTTTCTTTTGCAACTCTCCGTCTTATCCCCAAATCCAGTAATCTCAGTTTTCTAACTAATTGGCGGCCCATCTCGGTTCTTAATACTGATTACAAAATTTTTACTCACTGGCGTCCAGGCTTTCGGAACCCTTGGCAATTTTCTTCCTTGACCAAAAACAGGCTTTTGACTCAGTTAACCATTCTTATCTATTCACTGTTCTACGCCACTTTGGCATTCCTCCTACTTTCATTACTGGTACTTCTAATCTCTATACTGACGCTTCCTTTCGTGTTCGTACCGCCAATTTTCCCACTTCCACCATTCCGTTTACTAACGGGATCAGGCAGGGTTGACCACTGTATGGTCCACTTTTTTTTTCTTGTTTTTGAACCATTGTTGATTGCTCTTCGTTTCCGCATTTCTTCCACCATTCCACGAAATATATCCACCAAGCGACACCATCATATTGTCTTAACAGCTTATGCCGATGACCTCACGATGTTTCTCCGTTTAACTGATTCTTTTCAAGTACTACGTTCAACCTACCAAGAATATGCCGCCATTTCTGGCTCTGCTTTGAATGTCTCAAAATGCTCAGGACTCTGGGTCGGTACGTGGAGCTCCCAAAGAGACTGCCCATGGGGAGCTCAATGGTCATCTTCGATAATCAAAGTGCTTGGTATCTACGTGGGTTCTACGGTAGCGGTAACCTGGACACCGATTATTCAGAAAATTATTAGAGTCTTGTTCCATTCCGTTACCTTAAAACTAAACTTTCTTTCTTCAATCGAGCTTACTTAATCAATTATTTTATTTTACCGATGTTTTTTCATACCTGGATTACCAACTCGCCACTGAAAATATTTTTGAAGAATGTTCAACGCGTGTTTACAGATTTCATCTGGAGTACCATTCACTGGGTTCACCGATCTACTTTAACCCTTCCTGTGTCGTTTGGCGGCCTTGGTCTTGCTGATGTGTCTCTGAAATTCCAATCCTTTCATCTGTTTAATTTTATTCGTGCATTCTCCCTTCCTCTGTCTTCTTCACACACCATTATCGATACTCTGATTTTCCCTCGTAGCCCATTTCTTACTGTCTCGACTTTTCTGCAGATGGACCTTTTTCCTTTTGTTCCCAGACATTTCCCCGATACTTACATTTCTGTGCTTTCCTTTTGGCACTCCTTATGTCCAGACCGGTTCCTACCCTCCGCTACTAATGATTTATTGGCAGAACCTCTCTTCTTTTCTTCTGCTATTCATTCTTCTACCACCCCTACCATCACTTCTCCACTTGGTTTGCTTGTGGAGTGGTGAAGGTTTCTCAGCTCGTTGATTCTGCACCGTTGGAAATCGTTTCAGTCCATATCTCCTCCGTTCCTGACACATAAGCTTCACGTTCTCAACTCCGTTTTATTCAAAAGTACATCCAAACTCTTTACCCTTCCCTTGCAGATCAAAATGGATTGATTTTCACCCTTTCAGCTGCTTACTGTTTGTCATTTCTTGTTTATTTGAATGATGTTCCCTATCTTTTGCACAAAATATCTATAAAGCCACTTTACTATCATTTCTTGACATACTTCACTGCTCCAGTGCCGATTGGTACCATTCCTGCTGATGAATTAAATACTACCCGGATGGATACCAATATTTCTCTTACTACACCACGTGCGAAAGACATTCATTGGCTCCATCTTCATCAACGTCTTCTTACTCCACGCACCCTTCATCGATTTCGTCATCTTCTTTCTCCGGATTGTTTTTTCTTGTTCCACTGTTGGTGATGTCCATCATTCCTTCTCTCTTTGTTTGGTTTTACAGCCTTTATTTTAATTGATGTTTTCATTTACCGAAAAGGTTTGCTCCTCACTTTACACCACGTTGCACTATCTCTACCTTCGCCGTCATCATCAATCTACAATTCCTCATAATCAACACTGTGTGCGGTTTTTTCAGGCTAAACTTACTATCTATCATTTGTATGAATCTTCTGTTGATGATCCATCATTGTGTCGCTATCATGTTGCTCGCCGTTTTCTTTGCAGACAATTTCGCTCATCAATCATCTCTATCGTTCAAACTGAGTTTGATATTGCCAAAGCTGCTGATCGTGTGTCGTCCTTTTTTCAAACCTGGAAAATTGATGGGACATGGTGCGATGTTCATCAAGGCCGTGTTTCCTTTCTTGTTTAATGGTTTTTATGCGTTTTGTTTTAAGTGTTATGACTTGGTCTTTTTTATTTTATTGTAATTTTGTTCTATTACAATATGTGCTTTTTTCCCCAGGCACAATCTGCCTACAGCCGTACTGTGTTTACTGCTATTTGTTTTTTGACACTATTTTCTCGTTTATTGCATTATATTCATTTAGATTCTTCTTGATTATAGTTAAGTGCTTTTCGTGATGTTTTGCCTAGTGTTTTTTTTCTTTTCATCCCAGAATCACTACTTACTATTTAATCTCTGTCTTCCGTTATTGGGCTTTTTTTTATTGCGATTACAGATTTGATGGTCAAGAATACTGAGTTATCATCTTTGGTTGTAATTAATGTTCTTTTTTTCTTTTTAATACTGCAAGTGATTATATGTCTCTTACTTTCATTGCTTGCGCATCTATATGTCTAGGTTACCGGGTTCTTTTATTTTCTTTTTTTTTTTCGTTTTAAAATGTGCGATCTGGGTTTTTTGATAGTTTTTTTTCATGATAAGTCTGTCTGCAGCACCTTATTGACAGGCTTCTTTATTAGATGGTTTGGTCCAATAAATGTGGGTTTGTCTAGGGGGTGGGGGTGGTCCCTAACAGGTAGGTAGTACCTTGTATTTACTAAGGTACGTTTTGTTAGGGTGTTAATAGCCGTATTTGCACCTTTTATTTCTTGTCAATGCACTTATTATCTTCTGTTTCTTTTCTTCTTGTTTCCTTTTTTATGTTTATGTTGGGTTTTTGTAGCACAAAGTTAGTGCCATCCTTTTTTTCTCTTAATTTTTTTTTTATTTTTTATTTTTTTTGGGGGGACTTTTTCTTAATGGATAGAAAAATTTTTCGGTTTAAAGTTTTTATCCAAGTGTATTTTTTTGAACGACAGTCAGTCTGTGTAATAATTTATGCTATTTTGTGTGTTTTTTCCCTGTCAGTATTTCATATTTAAGTGTTTCCTTTCTTTTTGCTTTTGATATTTTACTTAGGTTTTATACCCTGCTTGTTGTTCATCTTTATCATTAATTATTTTAATTTTATTTGATTTTTCCTTATGGGTTTTTTATGGATTGTTTGTAAAGTTTTCCTGTTGTTTACTATTATTGAATCTTAATGAATCTTGCCTTTGACATGTATTGGTGTAAATTTTGTCAATCGAGATTGTGTGTTTTTTTTTTTGTATGGCGTTGAAGTGTATTATTTTTTGTATTTGCTATGTACCGTATGAGATCTATCCAATGCGGGTAGAGTTTATTTGAATTTTGTTTCATGGTTGGTCTTTCCATGAAACTTGGGAACTACACTACCTACCAACAAGTAATTGGACACCTGTGATAGCAAAAGAAAATGAAGTTTATTCACCTTCAATAGTTGGTGAGCCTCCACGAGCGGCGATTACAGCTGCGACCCTCCGGGGCATACTCTCAACCAGGCGTTATACGATGGCTAGCGGTAATTTCTTCCACTCGGCTTGGAGAAGACAGATCAGTTCCTTCACCGATTTCGGACGGTGGGGGCACTCCTTAAGTCGACGCTCCAACTCGTCCCAGAGGTGATCGATAGGGTTAAGGTCCGCGCTCTGCGCAGGCCAGTCCATTCGATTAACCCCATTGTCACCATACCAAGCCATTGTGGACCTCGCAACATGACAGGTGGCATTCTCATTCTGGAAGTAACATGGGTCCACCCCGTAAAACTGCCACAACGTTGGAAGCACATGGTCATCCAAAATGGTGCAGTAGGTCTCGACGTTGAGTCTACCAGGAATTGCGACCAAGGGTCCCGTGCCATACCAGGAGAAACACCCCCTTAGCATAATTCCACCGCCGCCGAACTTCACAGTTGGCACAATACATTCCGGCAGGAGGCGTTCTCCAGGCAGACGCCAAACCCAGACCCTGCCATCCGAACGGTAGAGAGTGAACCTTGATTCGTCGCTCCAGAGAACCCGCTTCCGCTGTTCAACGGTCCACTGTCGACGTTCTTTGCACCACGTTAGCCGAGCAGCGCTATTGGACTTGGTGATCAAAGGCTTGTGGGCGGCAGCACGTCCATGATAACCGAGCAGATGGGCTTCCTTACGGAAGGTATTCATCGAAAGAACACTCCCGGATGCCTGTTGAAACTCCTCGCGGATGTGGCGCATGATTTGGTGCGGTTCTTCCGAATTTTTCTTGCCAGCACCCGTCGGTTTCTAACTCCCAGTTTTGTGTGTCTGCCAGGTCGGGGCACATTCCGACAGTTACCTCTCATCTTCCACTTGCCAATCACGTAGGCCACTGTCGATTTTGGGTACTTCAACTCACTGGATATGTCACGTATGGATCGGTCATTTCTGTGATACCCGACGATTACACCTTTCTCGAAATCAGAGAGCTCCGAACTGCGTGGCATGTTGCATGCGACTGGCTGCGTTGTTGTTTCCCACACGATATTTAACGGCGGCGGCCGTGACGTGTATCAGGACCACATATATCGTCGATTGCAGGGGTGTCCAGTTACCTGTTGCTAGATAGTGTATAATGACAATGAGTTTTTAAGCTTTTCCTCTACTATTGTCTTCTCATAGTGCTGAAAGTTACATACTGCCTGTTGGTAGTGTTTTTTTTAATGTTTTATTAATTTTGTGTGTTGATTGTGACGCCGGAAGTGTCTTTTTCCGGCGACGTCTTTTATTGTACTTATTTTTATTAGCAATTAAGACCTTCTGAATTTCTGACCGCTCCTCCGAGATGTGTCAGATTTTGAATCTCAAGCGATGCAGGGATGCTGCTATTGTCGATGTTGCTACTGGCTCTCTCTTTTCCCCGGAACCAGTGGTCCTAGATTAGGGACGGAATACTGTTTATAGTCCACCCAGGGTGCCACTTCAGTTTCCAGATCTCGATCCCATTGAAGTATTGAATTAGGAAATGGTTTTAAACTGGGGTGGGCCAATATCTCGCTGACACGTCACCAAAATTTAGTTAAAACAATATTAAAAAAAATAGCTGCTGATCTACAGAGGGTGAGTCGAAAGTTTTGCAATATTTGCATAAACGCATGTGCTGCGGCAGGCATGTCACTTGTTTAAACTAGTTTAAGTCGCGCACTGGTCAGTCTAAAGGAATAGAAAATGGTAGTCGTTGTTGTGAACAGCATTGCATGTCGTCGTTCTGTTTGTGGCTGGGACGCCTAAACGATGAACAGCCACAACCGGCTAATTAGAGAACTTTTCTTTACGAGTTTTAACTCGGCCATAAGCGACACAAAACATGTGTCACGCGAAAGGGGAATGATCCGTGGACCACAGCACCGCTACCAGATTGTTCAAGAAGTTTCGCTCAGGTGACAGAATCCTCGAGGATCAGCCAAAGCTCAGGCAGGCCGCGAACCGTGGATACGGAAGCCGTGCGCCAGGCCGTAGAGGAGAATCCGACAACAAGCACTCGGAGATTATCAGGCGAGCTGGGCATATCACAGACCACCGTGGTTCGTCACCTTCAGAACCTCGGTAAGGTCTAAAGAAGCTGCCGCATTGTCCCACACAAACTGACGCCAGCTGAAGCAAATCGCCGAGTGGAAGCGTGCACGAAGCTCTTAGAAAACCCGCGCGATGTACATTTCAGCAAGATAATTGTTACGTGCGATGAAAAGTGGGTCTATTTTAGTAATCCTAACACACAACGGCAGTGGTTGAGCCTAGGCCAGCTTCCTGAACCTATTGCCAAACGTGGGCGCTTCGAGCACAAGCTGATGCTCTGCGTCTGGTGGACTTTCGAGGGGATAATCCATTACGAATTTGTTCCAGACTGTCGCACCATGAACTCCAACATGTACTCTAAACAGCTGGAGCAGATGTATGCCGCTTTGGAGGAAAACGCACGCCCTCACATCGCGCGAACAAGCCGGGAAAGTATCCAGGAATTTGAGGGCATCGAACTGATGCCACACCCAGAACATATAGTCCGAACCTTGCCCCGTCGGATTATAATTTGTTCCGGTTCATGGCCCACTTCCTCCGTGGGCGGCACTTCAAGAACCAGGAGAAGGTGGCAGCTGGGGTGAAGGAGTTCTTTGCCTCGAAACACAAGAACTGGTACCGCCGCGGAATCGAAGAACTGGCAGACAGATGGCTAAATACAGTGCAATATGCTTGCCTATACTTTGAATGCAAGTCAGGTTTTATCGTAAAGTTACGTATGAAGACATAAAGTGATCCAAATATTGCAGAACTTTCAACTCACCCTCTGTAATAACCAAAGGAGGTTAAATGTGGTACTAGGTAGGCGGCTTTAATAAACTGTCCAGTTGGTTTATATAATATGGGTTTTTTCTTGCTATTCTTCTAATGAGGTTAAGTATGAACCACTCATGATAAAATATTTTCTTTCTTGTCAAGGTGCAATAATGTGTTCATAATACAGTGGTTTCCCGGTTATACGTTTTTAACTTTTATACGTAATTCTGCACTAATCCGGTTACTTTACCGTAGTTTTGCATATTCAATTCGGTTAAGCCTCTTTTCATTTATAGGCCCTATGCTTTTTGCAATTATACGCTGAATTAAGAATTTCAGATTATCCAGGGGCGAATTTATAGGGAAAAAACAATATTTTCCAGGTGCGAATTAATTTTCCATAGTTTTCACACAGTATTTATTAGAAGAAAGATACAGGAGATGTGCCTGAATAAATCATCTCAAATGATGTATGACAAAAAAAATATTTACAGATGCTTGTAGCTTACGCTACTGCTTATTTACACGGTTCTGTACATTGATGATAGTAAAAAAACAGTTAATTACACTCGAGTGTCTGGTGAGGCAACAAAAGTCTCTGACAAAGCAAAGAATAGGAACAATTCAGCTTGAAGAGCGTTGTACAATATTAATTTTGCACAGTATTGATGCAAGGAATAATACAGAATTCGAGCTTGCAGACATAGATTCAAAAGACAGGTGATGAGAAATTAACAGAATGTGCAGCTTGCGCTACGTTAATTACAGGATTCGGTGCAACGTTTGCATGACAACAGTTAAGTGCAGTAGAAATCTGGCGAGGCAATATGAATCTCTGGTAATACAGAGAGTAAAATCAATCCAGAATGATGAGCACTATAGAGTATAAATTTTACACAATATTGATGAAAAAAAAAAGTTCTGACCGAAAGGTGATACATTGTGGGTGACCTGGAAAACCAGGAGGTTGCAGGTGATCAAGGGACAAACATGAAATCGAAAGTTCGAAAGACAGATGATGAAAAATTTACAGATGAATGTGGCTCGCGGTACTACATGTTACATACAACGGTGATATGAAAAATAGTTATATACAATAATTTTCCTGAGAATACAAAAGAAAAAATAATCTCTGAAAATACAGAGAGAAGACACAACTCATCACAGTGAGTATTGGAGAACACAAATTTACACAGTTGAAAAGTAAAATTACACTGTTGAATCAGGAATTGAAGATAAGAATATACTGTAAAAACGACAAAGTTTACAGATGTCTGTGGTTCGTGAAACGACCTATATACATGATTCTGTACAATGAGAAGTTACAATTTATATATATTGGTTTGTCAGAGGTGGTAAAAAGAAATAGTCTGACATCGCAGAGAGAATACATAATTCAGCAAGATGAGTAATGAAAAACAAAAAAATTTACACATGAGTTATACATGAAATGATACATGTGAAGAGGATGAGAACAGAGGCTTAAAAAAAGCGTCAAAAGAAATTGACAATTATAAGTAGCTCATGCTTCGAACAATTCATAGGATTCTATACAATAATTGATCTACTAAAAGTGATGTACAATAGTGAGACAAACAAAAAAATTCTGATAAAATAGAGAGTACAAATAATATAGTACAGTGAATGTTGAGGAACAAGATTGCACTCAGTTGCGAAGCAAGAAAAAAAAACAGGAAATGTGTATAGAAAAATCGTCTCAAAATGACATATGAAAAGAAGATTTACAGGTGCTTGTAGCTGACGCAACGACCTATTCACAAAGCTCAATATAGTGGTGAGAGAATACAGTTTATGTATGATAATTTGTCGGAAAACACAAAAAATAGTCTCTGATGAAGCAGAGATTGAAGACAAGTCAGCATGGCAAAAATTGTATCTATCAGGAGGTAGGTGAAACAAAAGTTCCGAGTATTGCCACAGAGTTGATAGGGCATAATTGTCCAGAATATCGAGGTAGACGTGCTGGTTAACAGGTTTGTCCACGATAACCAATGGGCCGAGACCATACCACGAAAAATACCCCCGCACGAGTACACTGCCAGCTCCAAACTTGATCGTAGGAACAGTACGCTGTGAGAAATAGCATTCCCCCGGCTGCCACCATTCCCACACACGGCCATCAGACTGATGGATCGTGTATCTGGATTCTTCAATCCATAGGACCCGTTTCCATTGATCTACGGTCCACGATAAATGTTCTTTACACCATGCTAAACGACGAGTAGCATTCCGAGTGGAGCTGAAAGGCTTATGAGCAGCCGCACGACCTACGGTAACCCATGGAATGAAGTTCTCTGCGAATGGTACGTGTACATACTGAGGTTCCAGCATTTCTACTCACCTGTACACTGAGGTCTTGTGCAGTACTCCATCGATTAGCTGTAGCGACTTTCCTGAGGCTTCTACATCCTTTATCATTGATTTTCTCTGGTCTACCGGTACGTTTGGCTGCATCAGGCACTCCATATGTCTTCCACTTGTTGAGTGCATCCAAAACAGTTGACTTAGGTATGTTTAAACGCCTGTCGGTTTCTCTTATGGACAACCCACTAATATAACATCCAACAATCTTTCCTTTCTCAAAGTCAGTTCTCTTCCGCCGCAACATTTTCACGCAACCTCACAGTGCGATGTGATCGCGGTCAGCTGCAGGCTTGTTTTTATACGGTTTGCAGCAGTACCTCGCATCTTAACAACGCAGCTGATCCGTTCATTGTATTAAAGGGGTGTCGGTGACTTTAGTGTACATTAGAAAAAAACGTGCTTTATAATAAAAATGCATCAACTTATAATAGAAAAAAATGCTTTTCATTTTGTCTTCTATTTTTCATTAACTTTTATTTGGTTCTGGTGGATTTCAAAAACTTCCATTTTTCGTTGGTTTCCCAGAAGAAATTTCTATATATCTCCCTGAGATTATCAGAAATTCATGGTTTCTTGATCCTTTTTTACGTAACCCAATGTATTACAGCTTTGAGAAAAACGACACAGCGTTTTGTTTTCAGCCATGAAAGAGATAGCAACTAAAATTCACAAAATAACGCTCATTGTTCTCTTTTTTTCCCTCTGAATTCAAGAAATTTGAAACAAGGAAAGATTAGTGAATATTTTACTCGACACAAATACTAGATCAACTAATGGACAACCCGCTTTCAAAAGAGCGATGCTTATAAGTAAAAGATATGTAGCAGGGGCAGTGCCATAATTAGCTTTTCATGTGTCCTGTGCAAGGTTTTATTTTTGGGCCCATTATTTTTTTTTCGAGGAGAAAGGATAATAATAATAAAACAAATACGATATAACAAATGTTTATAAATACCGTCATTTGCAAAAGTTAAAGACTACCTGCCAATTTATTGAAAATTAAGATTTTCAAAGAAACAACTAGTCAGATATATTTGAAAAAATGACACTACAGATGAATACTTTCATTCTTTAGAACACAAAAAGATTTAAATCAGTACTTTGTGTTGCCACCTTTGTTTTTTATAATGGACAGAATACGAAGTGGCATACTTTCAATGAGGGATTTGCAGTAGTCACTTGAATTGTCGTTGCACCACACGTACTTTATCGCGTCAATCAAAGCCTGGGAATTTAATGGTTGTTTATCTGCTAACTTGTCTTTTAAAATGATCCACAGATTTTCAATGGGGTTAAGGGACTATTTATGGGCTATTGCCGGGCCAGTCAAGCGCAGTTATGGTTACTGTTTTTGATCTGTAGCATGGAGCACCGTCATGTATAAAGATTGTGCATCTCTGCAGTTGCATATGAGACAACAGCTTCTCACGTAACATTTCCAACATAAAAAGGATCAGTCATGGTACTGCCTCTCGGCAAAAAGGATAATGAAGCACTACCGGATGCTGACATAGCACCCCAGTTCATCTGACTATGCGGATGTTTCACGGTGATAATGGTGGATTTTTCATCAAACCTTTTGCTTTTTGGGAACATGTGCTTCACGATTGACACACAGTTGTTCATTGGAAAAAAACTTGTTTCCAGTTTTCAGCAGTCCACGATTGATTAAACTGGAGTCTTCTTTTTCATGACAGAGGTTAGTTTAGGTTTATGTACGGGTGTATAAGACTTTTATCTAAAATCTTTGCTAAGACATCGGGAAACAGTGCTGATACTAATATCACACCCTTTTGAACGTGGACAGGCCTAGATTTTCTTGCACGAACTCCTCGGAGAACGCATGACTATCGCCTTATGGTATTGTCATCATGTGGGGTTGTACACTGAAGAGCAATTGAATTAGAGATACCTGTATAGTAACGTCTAGCACCACCTTTCGTCCTGATGACGGCGGCGATTCGTCTCGGCATGGACTCGACAAGACACCGGAAGTGTTGGGAAGCCATACGGATCCACGATCCCTGAACAAGCTCCCACAGTTCAGGAAGATTTGATGGAGGGGTCAGAGCCTCGAACATCTCTCTTGATGGCATCCCAGATGTGCTCGATGGGATTGAGGTCAGGTGACCTAGCTGGCTAAGGAAGCGAGGTCACGTCCTTGGAGTGTTAATCCAACCATTCCGATACAATTCGGGAGCGATGGCACGCTCTCGAATTGTATCCGAATGGTTGGATGACGAACAAACGGGAGCAAGTGGTCGTCCAGGATATCCCGGTAACGTTGACCTGTGAGGAACGATGTCACACATACCAGGGGTCCCATTTCAGTCCACGTAAACAGTCCCTAGACGAGAATGCCACCCCCACCAGCTTGAAGAGTACCCTTCTGGCAAGAAGGATCCATCGCTTCATGTGGTTTACGCCGTACTCGTATCCTGCCATCCGCATGTACCAACGTGAATCTCGACTCATCAGTCCAGGCAACATTTTCCCACATGTTTAGGGTCCAGTGGCAATGTTTCCGCGCCCATGTTAATCTTTGCGCCCTGTGATGTGCGGTCAGCAGCGGTACCCTCGTGGGACGATGGCTTCTGTACCCCATAGCGAGGAGATGGTTCTGGATGGTGTGGCTGCTTACACGTTTTTGTGCACCAGCGTTAAATCGCCGAGTGATTTCTTGCACTGTGGCCAGTCTATCCGCTGTTACAATGCGAGCCAGCCGAGAATGACCCCACTCATCCACATGCTGTTGTTCACGGCAGTTGGCCCTTGCAGGGATGGGTTTATCGGATTCGATGTACTTACGGTGCAGCTGTGACACAGTGGCTCGTGAAAATGCCAGTGCGTGCACGACTTCCGAGATGGAGTGACCCATTCGTCGGGCCCCGACATTTTGCCCACGATCAAATGCGCTTAGATCCATTTAATTCAATTGCTCTTCAGTGTATTCTTTGGACGTCCACTTCTCTTTCGGTAGCTAAATTCACCTGTATCTCGATATTTCATGATCGTATTATGAATAGCAGTCTTGCTCACATTCACCTTTCTGCTATGTCACGTTCGGAGTATCCTTCATCATATAAAGTCACTATTTATGCTCTCTGACTAACACTTAGTGATGCTTTTTCGCCCATTTTTCGCTATATAGAAAATACGTACAAAACCTCTCAGCATGAAAACCAGAATCAAACTGACGCTCGCACGCTTTCCCTAACTCTATTAACAGCTGCCACTGTAGGATGATGCTACGTTGACAGGAAGTTGAGTAATAAAGACAGTAGCTGACGCAATCGGCAGAAATCTCCTAATACCAACATGTGGTTTTAAACTTTTGCAAATGACTATAACTTTTGCGTATACAAGAAATATACAATATCATTAACATGTATTTATATATGAAAATAATTACTTTAATTGCAATTTTTGGGATTTCATTTCAGCCAAATTCATTTATTACATCATCATAATTACTATCGTTAACGTTATTATATTCAATCAAAATTATGCAGGACTAGTTCAGCCACGTAAAACGCGTGCATTACCTTCTTAGTGACGTCGCAAGCACGGATGCTGAACCATAGAACAACATAAAACAGCCGACGAAGCCAAGAGGTGCGTGAAAATAACTTCTTTACTAAACTCGACGGGAGCTTTGGTCACGTGAGGAAGGGAGAAGTTTTAGCGTTGGACCAGCCTTTCCATCCTCACGTGACCAAATGCGCATTTTTAAAAAGAACCCTTAAGCATCATTTTAAAAAGAGGCTTCTTCTAATCACTACTGATACAAAACTACTTAATAGCAAACATTTTAACTGGGCGCAATGAAAAAAGCATTTCATCTCATCAACCGCTCGTGAAATTTTATTAATCCTGTCACTTAGGCATCTTCACATTTTTTTCAGTTCCATTTCAGGGCCCTCTTCGTTCTGGGCCCTGTGCACTTGTTGCACCTACCTAGTTGCGGCGCTGAGTAGGGTTATCGAATGTAAAACAAACCCGTATTCGTATTTACTGCCTAGTCTTTGAAAGGTAAGGAGTTTTTTCTTTCATACATTGAAAATATGAAATCGTGCAGCAAACTTTTTATAGTAGCAAACTTTCTTCATGTACGTATATCTCCCATTATAAATTAGCGTAACGTAAAATTGCGATTTTTTTTTCTTTTCGGAAGAATTAAAAATTTTACAATAGTACAGGGTGTCCGAATAATCACTGTGCACTGAATGTATGAATTACAGTAATGTAATAATAAAGAAATTTTGAATGGAATTACAGTAGAAGTGAAGTAATGTGTAAGTAAATAATAAATTACAGTACAACAAGCTAATGTACCAAAGAGTATAGCCCGTGACATTTTGAATAGGAAGTTGCGTTTCCTCTCGTACAAAGTATTTGTCGCGCGTCAGCTGAAAGAAACAGACCACGAGGTCCATGTTCGGTACTGCATGTGGTTCCAAAAGTTCCTGTCTGAAGAAGGTGAGAACATGCTGGGCATGACTTTTTTACAGATGAGGCATGGTTCCATCTGTCCGGGTACATCAATAGCCAAAACACTCGTTTGTAGTACTGAAAATCGCCACGAATTTAAGATAGTGCCTCTTCACAACCAGAAGGTCAATGTTTGGTGTGGCATGACTTGTACTTGCATTAATGGGCCCATTTTCTTCAGTGCCCAGATTATTATCCAACCATTCATACCCGAACTCATAGAATGAGAAATCAACGAAGGATGGTCCCAGAAAGACAGTACAATACCGCTGGCGCATCAATACAGCCCCTGGAGGAATTCTTCACAAATCGCATTATCTCCCGGAGATTGTGGCCTGCCCGGTCACCGGATCTGACACAGCCTGACTTTTTTTCTGTGGAGAGCACTGAAGGGTAAGGACACGCAGGTAATCCGCATGCACTTCAAGAGCTACAGGCTGCTGTAACGACCCACATCCAGCACATCTCACCACATACACGGAGAGAAGTCTTCACCAACTTACAGAAGCTTTTGCAGACATGTCTGGACGCCGGTGGGACCCACTTCCAACGCCTCCTGTAGGAATCAGTTCGACATGGTAAGTGTTACATTCAGTGCACAGTTATTTTTCGGACACCCTTTATTTAATATCTTAAAATTTCTTTCATATGCTTTTTACGTTTTTAAAGTCATCCCATAGAAAAACGTACAACCGGAGTTCCACTGTATTATTACAAGTGTTATGACAGTATATTTTTGTAATAAGAAATGTACATATGAAACTTTATACATATAATTAATAACAGCTTTTCTTGCTATATTTTTCTGAATTAGATCAACAACGTAGTGGGAATGATCTGTATAATGGCCTCATCCTGCAGCTGGTGTTCAAATAGCAACTGGTTTAACTTCGTTGCATCTACGGGTCTTACTGTAACACTATTACTTCTTGTTTTCTATTTTTTTCACATCATAGAAAAACTGAAATTCATTCCATGGCTCGCCATCGTAAGTCAAGTTTTACTCACTTATAGTGCAGTGTTACTTACACTTTCTTATGAAATCTGTTCGTAAAGTATATTAGTGTCATACTTGGGCCATCCAGAAAGTAAGCACCGTTCGCGCATCACTCCCGCGCAAGTATTCGCTTCAGAGTCACGCATGCGCAGGTGTTGCTTCATCCATTAGCCACGCGCTGACGCCATTTCGTGAGGTTGCGTTTATGTAAAAGGTTTGTGCTGTGCGTTAATAATATTTTAGTTAATAGAACGGCCCTCCGACTGGGAAGTCAGGTCTGTGATAAGGTTTCTGAATGCGAGACATGTTAGAACAAGTGAGATTTAACCGCAAATTTGAGAAATTTACGGACAAAACGTAATGAGTACAGGAATAGTGCGGAAGTGGGTTGGAATGCTTAATGAAGGACGACCGAGTGTTCGTGATGAATTGGGCAGTGTTAGACCTTCTCTGGTAACGGAAGATTTGCTGGAGTGAGTGAATGAAAACATTAGGGAGAACCGACGCTTCACAAGTTCTGATCTTTCAGAACATTTTCCTCGAGTTTCGAAATCGTTACAGAAAAGCATCAGTACCGCAAAGTGTGTATAGTGGGTGCAAAGATGTTGGCGGAAGAGGACAAAACGAAGCGCACGGGATCTACTTTGGAATTTTTGGGGAGGTACGTGGAGGAAGGCAATTTTTTAAGCCTTATAGTGACGGGAGAGGAGAACTGGGTCTCTCACTTCACACCTGAATCGAAACAGCAGTCCCTACAATGGAAACAGTTCCCAGTGGTTCGATGACGACCATGACCAGTAGACGATGGTTGAGGGGTGCTCAAAACCCAGACGGCAGACTTGTACGAAGAGGGTATCCTGAAACTTGTGCCACGATATGACAAATGCCTTAACATCCACGAGTAGAACCCAGGGAGGTGGGAAACTTCTATGAGGAGGATATCCTAAAACCTGTGTTATGATATAACAAATGCCTCGTCTACGGGGAATATGTTGAGAAGTAGATTAAGGTATGTAGAACCCAAGGAGCAGACTTCTAAGAGGAGGGTATCCTGAAACTTGTGTCACGATATGACAAATGCCTTGACGTCCACGGGGAATATGTTGAAAAGTAGATTAAGGTATGTAGAACTCAGGCGGCAGACGTCTATGAGAAGGGTAACCTGAAACTTGTGTCACGATATGACAAATGCCTTGACGTCCACGGGGAATATGTTGAAAAGTAGACTAAGGTATGTAGAACCCAGGGAGGTGGCAGACTTCTATGAGAAGGGTATTCTGAAACTTGTGTCACGATATGACAAATGCCTTAACGTCCACGGGGAATATGTTGAAAAGTAGATTAAGGTATGTAGAGCCCAGGGAGGTGGCAGACTTCTATGAGGATGGTATCCTTAAACTTGTGTCACGTTATGACAAATGCCTTAACGTCCACGAGGAATATGTTGAGAAGTAGATTAAGGTATGTAGAACTCAGGCGGCAGACGTCTATGAGAAGGATATCCTGAAACTTGTGTCACGATATGACAAATGCCTTGACGTCCACGGGGAATATGTTGAAAAGTAGATTAAGGTATGTAGAACTCAGGCGGCAGACGTCTATGAGAAGGGTAACCTGAAACTTGTGTCACGATATGACAAATGCCTTGACGTCCACGGGGAATATGTTGAAAAGTAGACTAAGGTATGTAGAACTCAGGCGGCAGGCGTCTATGAGAAGGGTATTCTGAAACTTGTGTCACGATATGACAAATGCCTTGACGTCCACGGGGAATATGTTGAAAAGTAGACTAAGGTATGTAGAACTCAGGCGGCAGACGTCTATGAGAAGGATATCCTGAAACTTGTGTCACGATATGACAAATGCCTTGACGTCCACGGGGAATATGTTGAAAAGTAGACTAAGGTATGTAGAACTCAGGCGGCAGGCGTCTATGAGAAGGGTATTCTGAAACTTGTGTCACGATATGACAAATGCCTTAACGTCCACGGGGAATATGTTGAAAAGTAGATTAAGGTATATAGAACCCAGGGAGGTGGCAGACTTCTATGAGGAGGGTATCCTTAAACTTGTGTCACGATATGACAAATGCCTTAACGTCCACGGGGAATATGTTAAAACGTAGATTAAGGTATGTAGAGCCCAGGGAGGTGGCAGACTTCTATGAGGAAGGTATCCTTAAACTTGCGTCACTATATGACAAATGTCTTAACGTCCACGGGGAATATGTTGAAAAGTAGATTAAGGTATGTAGAACCCAGGGAGGTGGCAGACTTCTATGAAGAGGGTATCCTGAAACTTGTGTCACGATATGAAAAATGCTTTAACGTCCACGGAGAATATGTTGAAAAGTAGATTAAGGTATGTAGAACCCAGAGGGCAGACTTCTATGAGGAGGGTATCCAGAAACTTGTGCCACGATATGACAAATGATTTAACGTCCACGGGGAATATGTTGAAAAGCAGATTAAGATATGTAGAACCCAGGCGGCATACTTCTATGAGGAGAGTATCCTGAAATTTGTGCCACGATATGAGAAATGCCTTAACATCCACGGGGAATATGTTGAAAAGTAGACAAAGGTATGTAGAATTTATCGCACACTAAAAATCAGTTAACAGTACTTTTTTGTTGTTTATCTTTGAAAGGTACTCACTTTCTGGATGGCCCTCGTATTATTT
The DNA here is from genome assembly GCA_039090855.1 of Macrothele yani. NCBI lineage: Eukaryota > Metazoa > Arthropoda > Arachnida > Araneae > Macrothelidae > Macrothele > Macrothele yani. The sequence continues at coordinate 129,021,213 of CM076997.1, forward strand.
AATTAATGTCAAAGGATGTTCAAAATGAATTTGTATTACGTATTATTCTTATACTTTTAAGATAATTTCAATCCAGCGTGCTATTAAAAATACACTTGAAATTCTATTTTGAAATGCGTCATTCACTATTCCTGCGACGGAACACTGAAAAGATTTTATTAGGAGAAGGAATTAACCAGTTGATTCCCTGTCTTCGAGCTTTTAACTGCAGTACTCGGTTAAGGTTTCATAAATTTTAAAAGTAATAACAGTGGAGTTAAATTTAATGCCAAAACATATAAAATTCAATGCTAAGTGTGAGATTCACTTTCGCTAAAATGCAAGAGCTGAAAGATTTAGTCAGAGGAAAACATTCGTTTGAAAGATTAAGTCGGAGGAAAACATTCGTCTAAAAGATTAAGTCGGAGAAAAGCAGTCAGATTTCTCATCGCCCTTTTTTTTCTGGAAGATTAAAATAAATTCAGAGAGGTTTTAAATGGAATAATGTATGAGGTAAAAGTACTTGTGAAAGAAGAAAATTTGCTACTTCAATTCATTTAAATCCAACACGTTGTAAGTCTCTCGGGTAGGTAACAAAATTCTCGAAAACGAATTTTTTTAGAGGATGGTAAAAATTAAAGAAAAAACGTAATTTAATTATTGCTGTATAAAAACGTCGTAATTCACTTTTGCAGAAGTATTTACCATCCATTCTTTTTGTGGAAACATAATAAAAATGGAAGTAATAATATCTTCGTCGTCGGCACTATTGTTCAGCATAAGAATCCTTTATTATGCATAACCATCAGAGACCGCCCTTAACACACACCATTCACAACGGAAATTTCTGAATATTCTCATTTTCGTGCGTTTTGAGCGGCTGGAAAACTAAATCTGAAATGTCAGATTCCTGAAAGCAAAGATTAAAACGATTAATTTGAGAGAATTGATGGCAGATTGATTCTCTAACAAATTAACGTTACGCTTCAGCAATAAAATGAACTTTATAAGGTTCTAAATGTTTGAATTAAAATTGGGTGTCAAACATAGTATCTCCGAAGTTATGCGGACAGCATTATGTGTACTACAAAATTTCCAAATTTAAATGAAACGCTGAATCTTCAGATATTAAGTAGAATTTCAGATTGATAATAAATGGAGGAGAGAAAAGAGAATTAACAAGATATGCTATTATTACAAATCAGAAAAACTGCGAATTGATAAAAACGTTTTATTCCTGTAGGACGAACACAGGTCATCATTTTGAAGAAATTGGGATACAGGTTGAGCATCCTTTATTCGGAAATTCCAAAACCAAAACCTGCGAAACTTTTTTCGACCGCCGACATGACGTTACAAAAAGAAACTTCCTGAAAGATCTGAGAAGATTCCCAAGCGTTGTGCAGGTGTTTGCATTCGCGTAACCTCCGATGCCCTGGGTGGGGCTTTGTTCCGTTGTAGCGATGGGCAAACCGATTCTTTTGATATCGTCGATATCAATTTTTCGGTTCGACTCACTGAAATAATTCTTTCACACTAATTCGCTCGTTAACACTTCCTGTGAACGATTTCGGCAAGGAATGACTCTTGACAATCGATTTTAAGTCCGATCCATTGGTGTCGTTTGCAGACTTTTCCGGTGAACGAGTTTTGCAAGAAATGACCGTTCAGAATCGATTCTGAGTCAGATCCGTTCGTGTCGTTGGTTGATTCTCCCGGTGAACGATTTCCGCAAGAAATGACTCTTGAGAATCGATTTTGAGCCAGATCCATTTGTGTCGTTGGCAGACTTTTCCGGTGAACGAGTTTTGCAAGGAATGACCGTTCTGAATCGATTCTGGGTCAGTTCCGTTCGTGTCATTGGTTGATTCTTCCGGTGAACGATTTCCGCAAGAAATGACTCTTGAGAACCGATTTTAAGTCAGATCCATTTGTGTCGTTTACAGACTTTTCCGATGAAAGAGTTTTGCAAGAAATGACCGTTCTGAATCGATTCTGAGTCAGTTCCGTTCGTGTCGTTCGTTGATTCTTCCGGTGAATGATTTCCGCAAGAAATGACTCTTGAGAAGCGATTTTAAGTCAGATCCAATTGTGTCGTTGGCAGACTTTTCCGGTGAACGAGTTTTGAAAGGAATGACCGTTCTGAATCGATTCTGAGTCAGATTCGTTCATTCTTCCTGTGAACGATTTCGGCAAGAAATGACTCTTAAGAATCGATTTTAAGTCAGATCCATTTGTGTCGTTTGCAGACTTTTCCAGTGAACGAATTTTGCAAGGAATGACCGCTCTGAATCGATTCTGAATCAGTTCCGTTCGTGTCGTTCGTTGATTCTTCCGGTGAACGATTTCCACAAGGAATGACTTTTAAGAATCGATTTTAAGTCAGATCCAATTGTGTCGTTTGCAGACTTTTCCGGTGAACGAGTTTTGCAAGGAATGACCGTTCTGAATCGAATCTGAGTCAGATCCGTTCGTGTCGTTCTTTGATTCTTCCGGTGAACGATTTCCGCAAGAAATGACTCTTGAGAATCGATTTTAAGTCAGATCCATTTGTGTCGTTTGCAGACTTTTCCGGTAAACGGGTTTTGCAAGGTATGACTATTCTGAATCGATTCTGAGTCAGATCTGTTCGTATCGTTCGTTGATTCTTCCGGTGAACGATTTCAGCAGGGAATGACTGTTCTGAATCGATTCTGAGTCAGATCTGTTCATGTCGTTCGTTGATTCTTTCGGTGAACGATTTCAGCAGGGAATGGTTGTTCTGTATCGATTCTGAGTCGGATTCGTTCGTGTTGTTCGTTGACTCTTCCGGTTTAGTGAATTATTTTAAGTTCAAATTTTCTTTTAAACTTCATAGATTTTTTTCTTAGTTTTTCGTTAAATTGGTTTCGAAACAAACGTGAAATTTATCGCATGTTTTACACTTCTGAATGAGGCTAGAATTTTCTGACCATAACACGAACCTCACTGAGACACCCTCGTTAATAGTTAATGTCTAGTGGAAAGTAATTCTGGTCAGTTAATTGTGGGTACTGGCTCTGTTGCAGAAGCGAATCTTTTAATTAAAGATCGTTCTTGTCGAACGAATCGTTCGCGAACGATTTTGATTTTTTGAAATATAAACTGATTTAGCATTTAGACCTGGTCATATTAACTCGCTGTATTGGTATGCCGTATGTACATTTTAAAATAACCGAAAAAATCCGTAATCCGAGACGTTTCAGCGCCGAGCATTTCGGATAAATGGTTCTCGACCTGTACATCATCCTAGTTCTGTACTTGGAAGAACGTTTGTCATCTTTAGAAATACGATACCCCTCATTTAAGTGCAGAACATTTAATCAATGAATGTTTGACACTGATGTAATTTTTTAAATGAAGGGTTGACAACGAAAGCAAAAATACATATCGAAGAGCCTAATCATTATGACCAACGCGTCTTTATGTATTAGGTGTGCAACTTCATTCTCGGCCACGGGCACGACACGTTGACAGCAAATTATAGCTAATCGAATACGTACCTAAACAAGGAAATAATCCCCGTCGTGTTGGATACATTTGAGCCATCGGTCAGCGAGCTGCCGAATGCCACTGCAGAAAAAAGAGGGCTGTTTCGAGTTGATAAAGTCATCAATACTTGTGTGGACCTCCTGGACAGAAGTGAAGTGCATATCGCTCAGGTGATGTTGCAGGGAGCGAAAGAGGTGAAAATCCGACGGGACGAAGTCTGGAGAATACGCCGGGCGGAACAAAATCTCCCATCCCAGGTCGGTGATCGTGTTTAAAGTCGTTTTCGCGGTGTGAGGACGCGCGTTATCCTGAAGCAACAGGACCGACCTTCTGCCCTTGCCGGTGTATTGTCTTTTCGCCTCCATTGCGTCACTGACACGAATGAGTTGCTGAAAATAACGCTCAGCATTGACCGTTTCACCAGGTTTGAGCAACTCATAGTGTACGACACTGCGCTGATCTCATCATATGCACAGCAACAACTTCCTGGCATGGATATTCGGTTCGGCGGTACTGGTGGTAGGCTGACCTGGATAAACCCACGATTTGTGCCGCTTAGGATTATCGTAGAGGATCCACTTCTCATCACAGGTCAAAATCTTGTGGAGGAAATCCTTCTTGAATCTGGAGAGAAAGGACACAGCAACATCGTAGCGCCCAGACTTGTTCTCAGCTCTGAGTTGGTGCGGTACCCAACGGCCCTCCTTGTGAATCTGTCCAAGCTTGTGCAGGCGCTTTGCAATGGCTTGCCGTGTTACTCCGAGTTCCTGGGCGAGCTCTGACTGTGTGCGACAGGGATCTGCCTCCAACAGTTGTTACAGTTCCTCATCGTCAGTTTTCTGTTGCTGTCCCGGATGTTCTAAATCATGAAGATCGAAATTTCCCTGCTTAAACCGCTGAAACCACTTCTTACACGTACTGTGGGACACAGCAGCCTCACCTAAAGCATCACAGATAATTTGCTGGACTTCGGCTGCACCTTTTTTCAGCTGCAACGCGGACAGGAGGCAGTGCCTCAAATGTTGCTTCTCGGACGACATTGCTTTCACCGTCAACTTTCGTCCCTTCTCTCACTACAACTGTGAGCGGTTACGGTTGCCTGGAAAGCTGTTAGATGGCGCGGCAATCAGCCATTATAGCACACAGCTATTTGCATTTGCCGACGTTCTGAGATCGCTTGCAGTTATGGGCCGAGAATTAAATTGCACATCTAATACTTTGACGTGACTGCCCCGCAGGACGCACATGAGATAAAGGCAGTGAGAGCACATGCTAGTTTAGAATAGTGGATGGTACTCGAAGCTCCAGAGCCGAGAGTTCTGGGTTCGAATATCACCCGTGACATGAAAATGATGGAAAAATTTACTTCGACATAGTACATCAAAGCGACTGCAGGTAAACGACGGCGCGTGTGAAGATCATGAAACGGTATAAATGAAACGTAATACTGAGCTCAATTAATCAGTATTATTCTTATTCTTCAGATGGAAAAGACAGCGGACTTAAGCGGGTTTGACAAAGCCCAAATTGTAATGGACAGACTACTGGGTCAGTGCATTTTCCAGATGGCAAGGCTTGTGGGATGCTCACGGTCATCCGGGGTTAGAACCTTCAAAATGTGGACCGACGTGGGAAAAATCACGAACCGTCGTCAAGGTATGGGCCAACCATGATTCATCTATGCTAGAGGTGAGCGAAGGCTATCTATCCTATATGGTACGAACCAACACAATGAATACTCTGAAGCTACTCGTCGGAAATTTGAATGCTGGTGACGGAAGTAATATGTCACAACACACAGTACATCAAACATTGGTGAAAACGGGGTCGCCCCGATGGCGCAGAATTCTAAGTGATGGCTTCTGACTCTTCGTTCGAGATGGGTCTGGGTTCGAATCCCGGTAAGGCATGGATTTTGTGTTTGTGTTATGGCACTGGCTCTCACCTTTCCCTGGAACCAGTGGCCCTAAATTAGAGACGGTTGACTGCTTATAGCCCACTAAGTTGCTCATGGTGGTCGATAGACCCCATTGAGCCGCCCCGGTGGCGCAGTGGTCTAAGCGATGGCCTCTGATCATTCGTCCGAACGGGGTCCGGGTTCGAATCCCGGTGAGGCATGGATGTTGTGTTTGTCTTACGGCACTGGCTCTCTCCCTTCCCTGGAACCAGTGACCCTAAATTAGGGACGGGCGACTGCTTATAGCCCATTGAGTTGCTCACGGTGGTCGTTAAACCTCCAATCAAAAAAAAAAAAAAAAAAAAAAAAAAAAAAAAAAGACCCCATTGAAAAGGTGGTTGGTCTGCGTAGCCTCAGGGGCCGCCTCGAATGCCCATACTAATCTCTGTTCACCATCGGAAGTGCCTGCAATGGGCACAAGAGCATCAAAACTGAACCTTTGATGATTAGAAGAAGATCGTCTGGTCCATGATTTTTTTCCGTTGCACCATGTGGACGGCCAAATACGTGCACGATATTTACTTGGGAAAGTGTTGGCACCCAGATGTACCTTGGGACGAAAAAAAAAGCCAAGTAAGAACTTTTTATCGTTTTTATTTTTTTCTGGCACGAGGAGGACCAACATCATATGGTGGTCACAATATTTTAGATTTTCGGTGTATAGGTAATAACACAATGATCAGTTTTATTCTCATACTGTAAAATGTCGAACTGTTCAGAAGAGTTTTGTTTTCCTATCTTGTATATTGTTGAAGTCTTCTGAGAGAATGTAACGCATTAAGGAATTTCGAAGTTTCCATCTGTGTGCTGGGAAGAAAGATATTAGAGCGACACTTAGTCAAATGAACACAAAATGGATGCTGGATCACCGTGCTGAGGGTATTCAGAAGGAAAGATAGCAGGACGTGGGGCAGGACTGACAGGTTTTGAGAAGAATGCCGTCTGGCAATGCTGCTGTGCTGCTACCAATGCTGTCTTGTGAAAAAGGTGTTGAAGGTAAATCGGTTTTTATCAGACCAGTTTCTCTTTGTGTGCGTAGCATCAAGAAGACATCATCAGTTCATTTAGTCTCACTAATTTAAAAGTGGAAAAAGTGCTCGAAGACTGGAAAAACTTCTGATTTACTGTGATGCTGGAAAACAGGAATGATGAACTCAAAAGAGTACGAGAAAATTAAAGGATCGCAGAGAGAGAGAGAGAGAGAGAGAGAAGGAGATAGAAAGGGGAGATAGAGAGAGAGAGAAAGGGGAGAGAGAGAGAAAGGGGAGAGAGAGAGAAAGAGAGAGAGAGAGAGAGAGAGAGAGAGAGAAAGGGGAGAGAGAGAGGGGGGAGAGAGAGAGAGAGAAAGGGAGAGAAAGGGGGAGAAAGGGGAGAGAGAGAGAGAGAGAGAGAGAGAGGCGACGAACGAATGATGCTAGAAAGCAGACAACAATATACTTGGACAAAAAAGACTCATTAGTTTACATCAAGCTGATAATATGAAAGATATACTGCGGAAAGTACATATTGCGAGACTGAAACGTAAAATTGTAGAAAAAGAAAGTCCTAGAGAGAGATGGAATAATGCGACCTGCAGGGAAAACCCCGAACTCAGAAACGAAAAACAGATGACCTAATCAAAAACCTTTGTCGAGCTATAGGTCGACACAGGCGGGCATAAACAAAACAAAAAAGAGCTCAATTTTGCGTCTAAAGAAAGAAATTGTGACACGAAATAATTGTTTCAACAAACTTTCAGTAACGGTACGATGTCATTAGGAAGAGGGAGATTACGAAGTGAATCTGTACCGTTGTGTCATTTACCCATAATTTAGTAACACGACGAAAACACTCAAAGGAATTCGCAAAATTATTAACATTGACTACATATCTTCTCATTAAGGTGTCATGAAAAAAAACAAGGATGTCAACATGTGATGCCCAGAGTCATGGTGATGAATATTTTGGGGAACTGGGATCACGGTAAGGTGGTTTCGATTTGCTTTTCTCAACGTATGCCAGGAGTCAACATACCAGGATTTACGCAGTGCTTCTGGAGCTGATGTTAAGGATCCATCCATGCATTCCCGGAAATCCTGGAAAACCATGAGCTCGAGGGTCGGAATGGGAAAAGAACCCCCAACAATTGCCGACCACACAGTTCACGATTAGCAAATCGCGCCACACCGGTTTTATGCGATATGCAAAAACGGCAAATAATGAAATTCATTCAGTGACTGAGTATGTAACGTACCAGGAGAAGTGACGTACCTGCCCGAAGGACGCACACGACATAAAGGCAGATAGGAATCAGAATAAGACGTCCGCGTAGCTCAATTGGTAGAGTGACTTATTCCGGAATGAGGGGACCCGGGTTCGAATCCTGGCGCGGATAGAAATGACGGAGAAATTTACTTCGTTATAATGGCGCCCGAACTATCCGGATGACCCGACCGTTCAAAATCTCGCATTGGTGTGATGTTATTTCCACACCGCGAGATAGGAAAAATAAGAGAATCCTTTCTCCAGCACTTCGAAAAAAAAAATAAATAAAAATAAGGGGCAGATGATGTAACGTACCAGGAGATGTGACGTACCTGCCCGAAGGACGCACACGACATAAAGGCAGATAGGAATCAGAATAAAACGTCCGCGTAGCTCAATTGGTAGAGCAACTTATTCCGGAATGAGGGGACCCGGGTTCGACTCCTGGTGCGGATAGAAATGACGGAGAAATTTACTTCGTTATAAGTAAAATAAATTCATTATTGAATGCGCAGGACTTACCATGTTTTACCCTTCCGTAAGCATTCTGACACTCCCTCTTAAATAAAGAGGAAGCTAGTCTGTCACACTGATAAGTTAGTTGCAAAATAAGTTTTATATGGAAACCGGTGTACAAAAAATAAAAAGGAATAGTTCCTATATACACTGCTGGACACCCAAAATGCAACACCAAGAAGGAAACATCCGATTGGCTTGAAATTCGCAGCATGCGTCGCCCGCGAGAGGACATGCAAAGGATTAGCATTCCAGGGCATATGCAAATCATGTGCACCCGGCACGCCACCGAGAAGCACTATAAGAAGGGTGCACAGAAGGCGGGTTGTAAGTAGTGGAAGTGTGTTGAACTGCCGGTCCTGTGCGTGGGAAGCTTCCCGATGCCTCGTCGCAGAATACGTCAGTCATTCCACCACGTTTCGGAGTTCGACAAAGGACGAAGAGTGAGTTTTAGCGACAGCGGTTTATCGTACCGAGACATCGACGCTTGTGTGGGACGACATCCAGCCACAGTGAGGCGAGTATGGATTCGGTGGGTACAGGAGGGAAGGACGGACCTACGTGAGCGATTGCCGCAGCCGCGGTACACCACCGATCGAGAGGACCGGCATGTTGTGCGGCGGGCATTGACGGCTCGCACCGCCACATCACGAACGTTAGCGCAGGAATTAGGGTATGTTGCGCAACAACCTGTGTCAGCACGTTCCGTTTGACGTCGTCTGCAGGAGCGGTGTCTTGTCGCACGGCGCCCATTGCTCCGATTACCATTGACGTTACACCACCGGCGAGTGCGGCGGCAGAGGGCCGTTGAACGCCGCACCTGGACTACGGAATGGCACGACATTGTCTTCTCCGACGAATCTCGTTTCTGCCTGCAACACCACGATGGTCGGATTCGCGTGTGACGGCACCGCGGCGAGAGACTGTATGACGCCTGCATTATGCATCGCCATACCGGTCCGTCGCCTGGCGTTATGGTATGGGGCGCAATTGGATGTGACACCCGCACCCCTCTGGTACGCATCGCCGGTACACTCAACAGCCACCGCTGCATCTCCGACGTTTTGGAGCCTGTACTCCTCCCATACCTGCCGGATTTGCCAGCGGCCACGTTTCAACAGGACAATGCGCGCCCGCTCGTGGCACGCATCGTGCAACTATTCTTTACGGCCCACTAGGTGTAACTGCTGCCGTAGCCCGCCTGTTCTCCCGATATGTCGCCCATCGAACACGTCTGGTCGCTGATCGGCAACCGAGTGGCCCGGCAAGCACCACCCGCGGCTACGCCTGATGAACTGTGGCAACGTGTGGAAGCAGCTTGGACCGACATACCCCAAGCCCACATCCAAAGCCTCTTTCTTTCGATGCCACGGCGTGTAGCGGCCGTTATTGTCAGCCATGGGGGCCACACGAACTATTGATGTCTGCAAGTTCCGCAAGTCGTACGTGCCTGTAAGCTCAATCATTTCATCTTTGTATCTGTTGTTATGTGTCCAGTAAATCTGGCTTTGCTATTTGGTGTCCTTCTTGGTGTTGCAATTTGGGTGGCCAGCAGTGTAGCTGAACACCTTGTGAGCATTATTTAATCGTATCGTATACCACTGCGACGAAATACCATACGGAGGAAACTGGACCATCTATGTCACGTATGCCTATATACTGTACGGAAACAAAAGGATATCCATCATTTATCTCTCCTTTAAATTACACAGAGGTGAAAAAAAAAACTCGGAACGGCGCAACAATTTCCATTACATGCCACCACACCAATGCGGTAAATGGTATCGTATGCAAATGACGTACATATAGAGGAAGATATCTCCGCAAGCTCAAGTAGTAGCATTAGCAGTTCAGATGGCAGCTTATCTGGGTTTGAGCGATTTCTAACATGGTATAATAGTCGGCGCCCGGGAGATGAGTCACTCCATCTCGGATATTACCACGAAATGTGCATTTACGCGGTCAACAATTTCAAGTACCTGGACTTAAGAAACTCAAGGAAAACATCCAGAGTGCAAGACCGGTGTGGCCACAGAAAATCCCTGGACGATCGTGGTCACCGGCTTTTGGCACGCATCCTAACGTTCGCCCATCGGGCAACATTACCGCAAATCATAGGGCACCTCAATGCTGGAGCCAGTAGTAGCGTCAGAGTTCGGACTGTGCAACGTTCCCTTTGTCATGTGGGTTTCCGGAGCAGACGGTCCACTGTGGCGCCGTTGCTGACCCAATGCGCACATGGCTGTGCGCATCGCCTGAGCTCAGGAACATCACCATTGGACGCAATATGATTAGAAACGACGGATCGCGGTACCAACTATTTCAAGCAGACGGCCGACTCCGGGTGTGGGGACAAACGTACGAGGTAATGGATCTCGCATGCCTACAAGGGACAGTGCTGGCCGACGGTGGCTCAGCTGGCACGCATTAGGACCACTCATACCTCTGCCAAAGAATATCTAACTATTAAAGAAGGCCAACTCTTGTAGAGATAACGTAAAACAGGCGCCAACAATGCCACCACATCTTAAGAGGTAATATGCTCTGCGGGAAAGTTAACATTCAGGAACAAAACACGTTAGGGGGACTACGGCACTGAGGCTTTTCTTTGATCCACGATGGTTTCCTTCGATCTGATGACTATTTGCTTAGAGCAGTTTTTAGCACGTCTTTTATAAAAAAGATCGTGCTTATGTTACCGGTTTGTCTGTCCGTCCGTCAGTCCGTCTGTCTGTACCCAAAATATCTCTACAATTATTGGTCCGATTTGAAAAATTCTTTTTGCATTGGGAAGCTTGAAATATGCGAATGATGATCCTTTATTTCATTTTTTATTACGATGTACAATTTCGCCGCTAGAGCGCGTAAATACAGATGATGTCGAATTCAAAAATACGTTTTATTCCACATACTTGCTTCTAAACAACCGATTGAAAAAATACTTTTATCTTTCGATTCCATTTATATCGAAGAGTATTTTAGATATAGTTACTTTTTCAAATTACGCATAGATTTTCCGCTACGGGGCGTAAAAGTAAATCACATTTTTCCCGATAACTCTTCTTCTAAAACTCCGATTTGAAAAAAATTTCCTTCAGCGAATACACCTCCTGATGGAAAATATTTTGCATATAATTTCAAATTTTTGGTAAATAATACTTTAGCCACCAGGGGACGTAAGAGTTAATTTTTGCTTCTGATGTATTTGTCATAAAATGTGAGCTTCTAAAATATCAATTGAAAAAATTCTTTCGTGGACTGATGCCACTCACATTGATAAACATTTTTGGAATATTTTCTTCTTAAAATAATCCACAGTTTCTCCGCCAGGGGCCGTAGATATATATCTTATTTTTGTCAATATCTCTACTTCTAGGAGTCCGATTTGAAAAATTCCTTCTTCGTAGGATAGTTTTTCGAGAGTGACGTGTTTTTCATATAATTTCAAAATTTTCAAGTAATTCATAGATTTTCCGCAAGGGGGCGTAGAGGTAAATTGCGTTTCGCCCTATATCTCTGCTTCTAAATCTTCGATTTGAAAAAATTCTTTCTGCACTGGATACAGCTCCTGAGGGGAAATCGTTTGCATATAACTTCTAATTAAAAAAAATGGTTTGGCCTCCAGGGGGCATAAATCTTATTTTCCGCTTCTGTGTATTTGCAGCAAAATATGAGCTTCTAAATTCTCGATTGAAAGAATTCGTCGTTTGTAGACCGGTAGTACGCATGTCGACTAACCTTTTAGAAACATTTTCTTCTTAAAATAATGTATGGTTTCTACGCCAAGGGCGTAGATGTATATCTTATTTTTGTCAATATCTCTACTTCTAGCAGTCCCATTTGAAAAATCCCTTCTTTGTTGGATAGTGTTTCCAGAGTGCCACGTTTTTCATATAATTTCAAAATTTTCAATTAATTCATAAACTGCGCTAGGGGCTTAAGGGTAAACTGCTTTCTCCGCTATATCTGTGCTTCTAAATCTTCGGTTTGAAAAATTCTTTCTGCACCGGATACAGCTCCTGATGGGAAATAATTTGCACATAATTTCAAATTTTTTGTCAAAAATGGTTTGGCCAGCAGGTGGCGTAAATCCTAATTTCCGCTTCGCATTTGCAGCAAAATATGAGCTTCTAAAATCTCAATTGAAAAAAAGTGGTTTGTTGACCGATACTACTCATGTCGACAAACCTTTTAGGAACATTTTCTTCTTGAAATAATGCATAGTTTCTACACCAGGGGGCGTAGATAAATATCTTATTTTTGTCAATATCTCTACTTCTAGGAGTCCGATTTGAAAAATTCCTTCTTTGTTGGATAGTGTTTCCGATGCGAAATATTTTTCCTATAAATTCAAAATTTTCGAGTAAATCATAGACTTTCCGCTAGGGGCACAAAGGTAAATTGCGTTTTCTGCGTTATTTCTGCTTCTAAAACTCCGATTTGAAAAATTCTTCCTGTATCGCATACAAGACCTGATGGAAAATATTTTTCACATAATTTCTAATGTTTGGTTAACAATGGTTTGGCCACCAGGGAGGCATAAGTGTTAATTTCTGCTTCTGATGTATTTGTAGCAAAATCTGGGCTCCTGAAAACTCGACTAAATTTTTGTTTTTCTTGGACCGATAGTGCTCATATGGAAAAACCTTTTGAGAATACTTTCTTCCTAAAATAATGCATGGTTTTCCCACCAGGGGACGTAAAGTCACATCTTATTTTTGTCGATATCTGTGTTTCCAAAAGTCCGATTTGAAAAATTGTTTCTATGTTGGAGAGCATTTCCGGTGCGAAATGTTTCTCATATAAATTCATGTTTTTCTTAACGCACAAGTCTGCAATTAGAGGACGTAAGCTCACGATTCCGTTTACAGCAATATCTGAGGGATTAAAAACCCGATTGAAAAACTTTTTTCTTCCGTCAGATACTATTGTTTTCCATACGGGTTCCATTGACTTTGAATAGCTTTGATAAATTTAATTTGCGTCAAGACGGATTCAAAAGACGTGCTTATTACACCGGAAAATTCGGTGTCATCTTTCTTGTTTGTTGTTGTTGTTGCTGTTTTCTGATATCCCACCCATCCCTTATTTTGGTGAGAAAAATATGAAATAACTTTAGTATTACTATTTAAATTAAATTTCAGCAACTATTACAGTTAGGCAAAAGGATCCCTACAAAATGCAGACATTCTCTAGCATTTGGCATTACTGAAAATGTTTCTGAAAAACTGAAGAAAAAACAAAAGCCTTAAACTAACCCTATTGGCGTAACAAAACTAGCATATCCGATTTGCGAAGTGATTATGCTACCGAGAAGGTAACAATCACGTGCTGGGACTAGCTCGGCTGACTGTACTTTACACAAAGAATTGAAGTCAACAGAAATACGCATGCGCAGTCTGCTCCGGCATCAGCCTGTGTGTTGGCTTCTGTGCACTGCGTTTTTTCTCTGAAGATATGGCGGCGCTAGTTACATCTCGCTGAGCCTTAACTTCTTCTCGTTAGATATATTCTTTGCATCTGCAGACCGCCCTGACGAGTAAAGGGTTCATAAACATCCTTGGGGTCATTTGCACATGTTCGTGTCATGCAACGACTCCAACGGATGCGACCTCTTTCAACGCTACAACGCGCCACAGCACACGTCCACTGTCACCCGGTTATGGCTAGAGGAACATTCCACGGAATTGGAAGTTCTGACTTTGCCCCCGTCATTCGCCGGATTAAAACACCATGGAACACATTTGAGATATACTGTTCAACGTACCATCAATGCCAGGAATCCTCCTCTAGCGAATATTATGGAATTGTGGGACGCTCTTCACGAAACATGGTGTGCACTGTCTCCACAGTACTACAGAGAACTCGTAGAGTCCATGACTCATCGCGTTGCTGCCGTTGTCCGATCTGGAGGAGGGCCAGCGCGGTATTAGAGAGGTATCCCAAGGTTTTTTTTTTTTTTGTTTTTGTTTTGGCATTTCAGTGTATATACTGTAACAAAAGTACATTCGCTGCGATTACTGGGAAACCCTCGCATCAGGAAAAAGTAAAGCAAATAAGAAAATTTCCTCGTGTCTTACTTAATACTTCTTTGCAACTGTTAACGAGTTACAGACCTTCCTCAAGTCCAAACACAGACGCAAAAGAAGATCTCTCTATTATAAAAACAAGTAACTGCCGCAGCTGTTGCCGCTGTTTTAGAAATTTCGCGACACTCTTGCTTTACTAGTACGCAGCGCAAAACGTATTGAACACAAAAGTATTAAATTTACATCGTTTATAGAGAATTGTTTCGGGAACACGCTGAAATAAACCGTTTTTCGATTCTGGCGATACTTCAAGAGCTATTGTATTTCAAAGTTAAGGCAAGCAGAAAAGTGTTATCAGATCGCGTTCCGGACACACTAACAGCAACAGAACCACGAAACTTTGTAGGCATGTAGTGACATGAACGAATATTTGCACCTCGTCGCCCTTTTTTTGAATTTTGATTTAGTTTACGAGAAATTAAATTTTTAAATTAACAAAATTCTCTATTTCTCGATGGGATCCATTTAAAAAAAACGGACATATGGCAAACTATAAATCATAACGCACTGCAATTTTTACAGCATAAACTTACAACTATCATCCCTTTTTTACAAAAAAAAAAAAAAAAAATTAAGAAAAAGTCATTTTCTGATTTTTAAGCATTTTTTAAAGACGCAAAGGAAAGAAACGAACGGCTTGTCTTCATAAGGTCTTTATTGCTCAAAATGTTGGGAAAAGAACCCCGAACAAAATATATACAAGTACAAAATAAATATAGTAACAAGAAATGGGAGAGAACAAGGTGATCGCCAGCATTAAAAAAACAAATAAATACAATATAAAAGGTATGAAAAAGCGGGCGCTCGCAGGCTGCCCATTTTAACAGTAGTAAAAAATATAAGTCAATGAGTCCACTGGTGACAATAGAAATAAAATGTGTCTGTGAATCCACCAAAAAAAAAAACAGACGGTAAAGCAGTAAGAGTTCAAAGGTAAACAATTTCAAAACAAAACGCGAATTCAGTAGTAAAAGTAAGTCTCGCACTTGGGCAGAAAAGTAGACACAGAACACTAATGAAGAACACTGATGATGGAATAAAACACAGTAGTGGAGAGCCGAAAGTTAAGCCAGCAGTTCCACGACATTTTCGACGACTTGGAACCAAGGCTGATGTGGTGACCAAATAGACATGAAGTTTGGAACAGTGTTATTGGCTTGTGCAATGTCAAATTCGAGTTGTAGTCTGGCTGTAACGGAGTGACGATATCTGCGGCAGAGGAAACGACGAGCTGTGTGATAACGGCGGAGGGAAGGTTGATCGACGCAGCGATGATAGTACAGATAGATTGTATACTTCGCTTGTAGAATTAGGAAGGAGCATACATGATTATGCGTGGGAGCCGACGGAAAGTGGTGACGTAACACAAGATAATGTGACATGGTGTGAAGGTGAGCACAAACTTTTTGAAGGAGAGAGAACATCAGTGAGAACAAGGGCTGTAACATCAGACACAAGAAGTATGCATGATGAATATCTCCGAGGGTTGAACAAAAAAAAACAAAGAGGTGAAGTCAGATGACGGAAACGGTGAAGAGTTCGAGGAGTCAGTAGGCGGCGATGAAGATGTAACCAATGAATGTCACAAGCTTTTGGAGAGGCGAGAGAAGTATGAGAGTCTGTCCAGGTGGCTGGCAAATCTGAAGATGGTACATTAGGAATAGGCATTGGTTCAAGAAAATGTGTTAAAAAATGCTGATAAAGAAGCTTGACAGTAACCTGATGTGGAAGGAAAGGAATATCATTGAGATACACAAGAAAAGGAAGGCTATGAGGCGCTGAGGGTTGCAAGATAAGTCCATGTTGATCTGCGAGGAGAGGATAGAGTCGACGAATACTGACTTGAAGTAATCGAAGCTGAGAACGATGAATGGGCGAATCCGAAAGAGGAGGAGTGATCTGGGAGAGCGATTTCCAGCGAAGGTTGGAATCCACGAGTTGAGAGACTCGCACCACGCCACTCGTGAACCAGGTGGAGAAGTGCAAATATGAAGAAGCAGAGGAACGGATAGCAGAAGAAAAGAAGAGAGGTTCCGCAAGGAGATCGTTAGTAGAGGCTGGGGGAAGGCGAATAGGATATAAGGAACGCCAGAGGGTAAGAGCGGATCTGTAAAACTCAGGGAAATGGCTCGGAACGAGAGGAAAGAGGTCCATGCGGAGAAAAGTTGAGACAGTGAGGTGGGGACTTCGGGGAAAGAGAAGCGTGTCGACAATGGTTTGAGAAGAAGAAGGTTGGAGAGAGAAATTCCGAAGGAAATTTTGAAGGTGGAAAGCTTTGAACTTCAGAGAGATGTCGGAGAGAGAGAGACCACCAAAAGAAATAGGAAGAACGAGAGTGGAGTGCTGCACCCAATGAATGACATTCCAGACGAAATTAGTGAAGGTACGTTGAAGTTCGCGAAGCAAAAACGGCGGAGGAAGGTGCGCAATCCAAGAATGAAAAAGATGGTTGGAGAAAGGTGTTGAGGAGGTAGGCACGGCTGAGGAACGACAGAAAAGGCTTGAGACGGTAAAAGGTGCTAGGCGGCGATTGACCCGCTGAACCAGGGGAGACCAGGTAGCAGCGGCGACCGCAGAGGGGTCTCCAATGTAGACTCCGAGAAATTTGGCAACACTTGAAGACCAGCGGGCACCCCATGGGCGGTCAGCGCGGATCGTCCACGACCCAGCCCATAATCCAGAGCATTTATCCATGTTGAGTGAAGAACCAGAAATCGCAGCATATTCAAGATAGGTATTTCGAAGAGTTCCGAATGCTCCCTCAGAACGGATGAAGACTGTTAGGTCATCTGCGTAAGCCGAAAGAACTGTGTGGTGGTGACGTGTGCACGCAACTCCTCGCGGAACTGAGGAAAACAAACGAGAACGGAGACAAATCAAAAGCGGTTCAAAAGAGAGAGCAAAGAGTTGACCCGACAGAGGGCAGCCCTGCCGGATCCCACTGGCGAAAGGAATAGCAGAGGTGAGAAATGCTGAAGTACGAACACGAAAGAAGGAGTGAGAGTAAAGATTGGAAAGCGCCAAACGGAAGGAGGAAGGAAAACCAAACTGGCGAAGAACAGTGAAGAGATATGAGTGGTTAATTGAATCAAAAGCTTGACGCTGGTCGATATTGAAAATTGCGAGAGGTTCAGAGAGTCGAGAAGCAAGAGAGTATAAGTTACGAATGACAGTGATGTTAGAAGCGATTGAGCGAGAAGGAACAGTGTAGGTCTGATCAGGATGGATGATGTGTGAAAGAACTGGATTAAGGCGAAGAGCAAGAACTTTGGCAAAGATTTTGTAATCGGTATTTAGAATGGAAATAGGCCGCCAGTTTGTCAAGAGGCCAAGGTTGCCAGATTTTGGAATAAGGCGAAGTAGAGCAAAGGAAAAGCTGATGAAGAAAAGGAAGACGAAGAAAAAACGAAGTTAAAACAGGCAACAAGAAGAGGAAGAAGAGTTGGAAGAAAAGCCTTATAAAAGGAAAGAGGAAGACCGTCTTCACCTGGTGAGGAACGATCATTAAGACTGAAAACAGAAGAACGAATTTCGGCTGGTGAGATTGGAGCACTGAGCGAAGAAAAGAAACATTGAGGGACTTGAGGAAGACCGTGAAGAAGTGGAGAGGAATCAGCTGGAGGCATCTGAGAAGGTTGGAAACGACCAGAAAAATATGAATGAGTATGTTGGCAGATGAGGGAGGGGTCTGCCGTGGTAGATCCATCCGGAAGGGAAAGATAAGCGATGGTATTGTATTTAGTTCGATGTTCTTCAAGATGACGTAGACTCTGAAGGGGATCATCTTGAAAGTGAATAAGGGTGAACTTCAAGCGAGTCAGAGCAGATTTAGCTGATGATTGGAAGCGATGATGAAGCCGGGCTTGCAGGATTTCAAAGTTAGGATCGGTGTGCGAGGTAGACTGAAGAGAACGGCGGATTGAATCTATGTCCATAAGACGATTGGTGCGAACAGAAAAACAAAAGCGTTTAGCAAACGCAGTAATGGAATGCTTGGTGGAGAGCCACAGAGCTGCCGGGTCAACAGTGGAGGAAAGTTGATTGACTGATTGCGCAATAATGGAATTGACATGAGAAATAAAAGTTGGATCTTGCAGGCAGAAATCATCAAGGGTCCAAACCATTGGGTGAGGGACACCAGTGGAGGGAAGATGAAATTGTAGAACGACTGGACGATGGTCGGAGGAAACAGCTGGAGCATGTGAAACAGAAACAAGGGAAGAACGCAAAAAACTGGAAACATAAAATCGGTCCAATCGTGCAGCAGCGTTGGAGGATCCTGCAGGAGGAAACCAAGTGAAATCACGGGTCACAGGATGGAGAAGGCGAAATGCATCTTGGAGATCAAAATTAAAGACCAGTTGAGTGAGTTGCGAAACCAGAGAAGAGCGGAAATCTTGAGACCCATCACGATCGTAAAGAGGTTGCAGCGTACAGTTAAAGTCACCAGCCATGATCACAATTTCAGAAGACGGAATCTCAGTGAGAATTGTAGTAACATGAAGAAAGAGGATGTAGCTTCTGAATCACTACGAGGAACGTGCAAATTTAACAAATGAAAACGGGTAGAAAGGAAGCGAAAAGAAAGGTATTGAAAAATCCCAAGCAGGCTCTGTGACTCAACAACGTCAGACAGAAACGGAAGAAAACGATTATGAATGCCAATTGCGGTGCCGGACCCCAAATGGGCACGGAAATTGTGAAAAAAGACAAAAGGCCAGCGTCGCCAGCGGGAAATGTCTGTCAAAGGAGAACAGTTTGTTTCCTGCAGGAGAATGATGTTAGCTTTAAGATAACGAATATCTTCGAAGACAAGAGCATTAGTTGCCGACGCAGCAAAGCTTCGGCAGTTGAAACTAACACAACTCAGTTGGGATATCATGAACAGGCTGTAGATGGTTTTCGAGTTCAGCTGAGAGCTTCTTCAACAGGTATGAAAGACGCCGCTGAAACTGGGCAGCATCAGGAGGAAGAGTTATATTTCTCAAAAATTCATCAAGTAATTGAAGTTGTTGAAGCATTTCAGGTAACCTATTTAACTTGGATTGAATACACGGGATTGTTAGCAATTTTTTACGTTTTTTAGGGTGTTGAATAAGTTCAAGAAGTTCGGTGTATGTGAGCGGTTGCACTGGAACAGAACAGTCTTTGAAAAGAGTTGAAAGTTTGGTTATGGTGGGAAATGAAGAATCATCTTCAACATCCGAAGCAACCGATGCTGATTCACTTAAATCAGCAGCAACATCCATATCATCTTCAGTAGGGAGGCATGCGAATCTGTTTGTTGTACGAAGTGGAGAAGAAAAATTCTCCACGCCAGGTGAGGGTCCAGAGGAAGTGGCAGAAGATTTGGTCCGAGAACGCCTTGAGCGTCGCGAGCGCTTTGGAGAAGACTCCGCAGAATTTGGGCGTTTCCCGGAAGTTTTGGGTCCAGAGGAGCCCTCAGAAGAAGGAAGAGGTGGAAATGAGATGTCATCAATGACAGCAGATTTGAACAGTTCAGAAGCAGGCGTTTGAATTTGCGAAACAGGCTGTAAAACTGGTGCCAATTTGTTGCACGATGGTGGCGCTTGAGTGCTGGGCAATGAAGACCCAGAAGTTTTGAAAGAAAGCAGCTGTTCGGAATTGAATGGTAAAGACGGATCAGTGTTTGGCAATAACTGCGTAGTTGTTTTGAAAGATAGCGCCTTCTCGGAGTTGTAAGGTAATGGCAGTTCTGAAACAGGTAAAGACAACGAAATATCTGCAGTCATGGAAGGAGCAATCAGCAGAGATGGTGACGTGGTTGACATAGGAGCAACAGTTTGTTCAGTAGTAAGGGAGGAAGAAGTGGAAGATGGAGGTGCATCGGGAACCCTCGTCGAAGGGACAGCACCAGGTGCAGGTGTGCGGTGAGGACACTCAGAAACCAGGTGTCCCTCAGCTCGGCACCGGAAGCACTGAACACCAGCAAATAAGTTGAAAACGTATGTTCGTGTGTCCGTAACAAGTTGCAGAGTTGTGGGGCGGTAAGAAATGGCTTGGTCAGTGGGGAAAATAACACGATATTGGCGACGACCCCCTTGCACAAAGTTGAAAGGAGAGTCTCTGGCAGCAGCTGGAAGAAATTTTGTCTCTCCCACTACTCGACCAAGAGTGCCGAGTGCAGCAACAAGTAAGTTGTCAGGAATAGCAGTAGGCACAGGAGATAATGTCACTGTGACCGGGCGCTGTGCAGAAGCAACAGGTTGCAAGTGAAAGGAGCCAATATCAATGCCTGTAGCAAGAACGGTGTCGGTGGCTTTTTGGTGAACAAAATGAACGACAACTCCCCTCCAATGCGTATAATTGAAACGATGCTTTCCTTGGGAACAACTTTAACCAAGGCCTCCAAATAGAGGGGGAGTGGGGTGTCACGAAGAGACGGAAAATACACACTTAATAACAAAGCTGAAGAAAGTTCTTTACCTGCTGGTGAGTCGTCAGAAATCCGAATCTTGAGAACTTTATCTTCTCTAGAAAATTCTGGTTGCATAGAAAGAGGTGCATGAGATTGGTTTGGACGAGCAGTCGCAGCATACGAACGTGGAGGAGTAGCAGCCATGGCAGCAGAACGTGACTCGGCACCCAGGATATGCAAATTAGGACGAAGAACATTCGATGCAGAAACATTAGGACGAAGCACATTAGAAGCAGAAACACAATTAGAAGTAGACAAATCCACACTTGAAGAGGTCATAGTTGTCTCACAAGCGGTCGATGTAGCTAAAGAAAATCCAGCAGAGATAAAATCAGCAGACGAAACTTGGGAAGCAGCCATCATGGCCGCTAAGCCGAACAACACAACACTGTCTGCTGCAACTGCGTCACACAGAAGAAACACAAAATAACGTAACAGAAGGCACTCACACTCACTTCAAGTGAGGCAAAACGGTGAAACCACAACGCAGTCAACACGAACCACTAACGCAGACGATAAATTCACAGGAAAAAAACATTTTTTAAAGACGCAAAAGGAAAGAAACGAACGGCTTGTCTGTCTTCACGATAACCACAGAGGAACGTTTTGGTCCCGTGACTTGCTGCAATGGTGACGCAGAGAATTTGTCATGCGTATGTTTTGTTGGTAAAACTATCTCAGTTGTTTAACGGTTTAGCAAAACGGTTTAAGGTTTACGAAAATGCTTTTCGGACCGCTTTTGTTTTCCTTAATCGTAAATTTAGTAAGTGCTATGAATTCAAAAGACAAAAGTCCGTTCTTCCAAACATAACGACAGTAAAAAAACTCGGAAACTTTGGAATGGCGGTGGAGCAAAGTCCTTCAATAAAAATAGAAGGAAATTGAAAAATGTTCCCCAAAAATCCAACAGGGAGTACACCAGGAGCGAAACAAGAACTGTAAACAAGCCTCCATCTTAGAATCGATACAGTGGGAAAAGTATTGAACAATTGGGAGAACATTTTCATTTCGTTGTGATATACTTGAAGACCGGGCTGCGGGGCCCGAGTGCTACTCTGGAAACGAGCGTAGCGAGCCTAGAGGCGCAGCCCTTAGTAAATAGAAAAAGGAACAGGATGTTTAAAATTGTCAATTAGGAAAGTTCTGGATATATGAAAGATCATCCTCACGTTCAACCGTCAAAAATAGAAATACTCATGATGGCCGTTTAAAGTTTAAGGCTTTATTAAAGACCTTCCTCTATTCGAAGGAAACAATCCGAGTTGCACACAAGAATTTTGTGGGGCGAACAGGCAGTAGGGTGAACCGAATGATAAATACCAAGTTCAAACTCTCTGTCACTAGTAATTAAGGCACTTTACTGGCGCACTGTTACACTCAAAGCATTTACTTGTAATTTATTTTCTTTGATGTTTGCTGGACCTTAACAACCTCATGTGCATCTAAGCTTACTAGGAGTCGCTGCCTCTAATTTGGAGCCGCAGCTCCTGGGAGGGTAAGGAACCAGCTCCAAAGGAGTAAACGCAGCATCTGAATCTTGCCTCAAGAGCTTAGATGCACACGAGGTCGTTAAAGTCCAGCAAACATCAAACAAAAGAAATTACAAGCAAATACTTTGAGAGTTATAGGGTATCATCGTCGAGGGGTCCCGAGCTTCCCCTAAGTGGGGAGTGCGCTTAGGGGGAGGAGAAAATAACCTTGTTTTTTAGCGGGAGTTCAATGCCCCTCTCTGGCTTGGCTTTCTTTACGAGGCGCCCCGGGTCATTGTGGATTCAGGCTGGAATCGCGCTCTTGATCAACTGAGGAAAGATATCTGACTTCTCTAACCACTGTGCAATCGCGGCCTGGTACTTTTACTGATGCACTGATGCGTGAAGTACTTTTAGGTAGGGGGTGGCTGACTCCTGGTCTAAAACTACCATTTTAGATACCGGAAGATAGGAGATTTGAGTAAGTGTACTAGTTGGGAAAGACATAGAAATGTTCAGAGACAGGGGTAGAGGGCTAAACCTTCAGAAGCTACTGAGCACTAACTGAAGGGAGGCAAAGCACCAGATAGGGAAGGAGCAGGAGAATCCAGGAAATTGCTAACCCCGCCGCCCAAGAGGAGGTGAAACCTCTGTAAACTTCGGGTACTGGGGCGTCACCCAAACTCACTGTCACATGTCAACCTGAAAAAAAAAAGGAGAAACCAACTAGGCTTGACACTTTTCTTGTGGTGGCCAAGTTGCATGGTCCCTGTATTTATATCAGTTGACATAACTTGCCTGACTGCCAGTCATTGCCAAAATGCAGGAAAACTCGTGGGAGCTTCTTTCGTGCGACGGGATTTAACGACCTCCATGAAAAACCCTGAAAGCTATAAAGTAATTAAAATTCAGAGCTAAAGTTTCACAGAGGGGATAGAACTGGCGCCATCGGAGAAGCACAACACCCATGCCTCATCCAGGACCAACGGTCAGAAGTCAGATCTCAAACCACTACGCCACCGGAGCTGCCTTGGGAGTTCTTTTTTTTTTTTTTTTTTTTGATTGGAGGTTTAACGACCACCGTGAGCAACTCAATGGGCTATAAGCAGTCGCCCGTCCCTAATTTAGGGTCACTGGTTCCAGGAAAGGGAGAGAGCCAGTGCCGTAAGACAAACACAACATCCATGCCTCACCGGGATTCGAACCCGGACCCTTTACGGACGAATGATCAGAGGCCAGCGCCTTAGACCACTGCGCCACTGGGGCGGCGCCTTGGGAGTTCATACGTAACGTTCCGATTGGAAAACCTAACTAGAAGCAGCCAAAATTTGCATAAGTGAAAAGTTAACAAAAATGGAAGGTTGAAAGGCAGTATATACCACAGTATGCGATGACGAGCAATAAATTGCGAAACAGTGATGTTCACTGGGGTTCACAATCATCTCTCCACCTATGGTTATATGGAAATAAGCGGCAGATATGTCTCAAGAAAGTGATTGTTGTTTCATGGAAGTGTTAGATGTTCTGAAGATGAATACCTAATTTAATGAATAAATTCAGGATTTTTCAAACAGTTCCGATGATCACATCGAGGATTAATCAAAACTAACAATAGAAATATGCATAAACTGGTGTCTAAGAAAAGTCTGAACGATGCTTGAAACATGATTCTGGAATATCTTCAGAGAGTTGAATTTTTCAATGCATTGTTTCTAGCCGTAATCAAAGAGCTACAGTAAGAGTGCTTAGGGTTGACAAAAAAAAATGTCGCAAAAACATTCGGAGAGAACTCGGGGAAGATTTAGGACAAGAGCTCGGAAGTAATGAATGACACCATCTCTGAGCCCTGCCTCCGGCATCTGGGCTTCGTGGGTCGTGATGCGTATCCCTTTGTTTTAGAAAATAAATACCGCATGGCTGGAGAATAAGTACTTGGAGCGAATTTGGGGCAAACACAGCAGGGAGATGTGGAAAAAAACATCATGAAAAGGAATCAGTGAGTCGAGATGCCACGTATCTATTTAGGAAAAATAATAAATAACGTCTGCTTAACGTCAAAGCTTTCATAGAAAACAAAATAAGCATTCATTTCAAGCACAGAATCATGTTAAAACATGCAATAGTTTCAAATACCGTGCAAGGAAATTTGAAGCAGAAAAATGATCGAAATGACATTGCAACAAAGATTTGCAGATTGACCTAAAATACTTTAAATCAATCACAAAGGTACATCAGTTTTAAATTGTTACATAAAAATGCAATGTTTAATTGAAGTGGTTACATTCGTTATCTACAGAAGATAATAGAAGATAATATTCACACTTTCGTACGAAAAGGCATCCATCTTGCAGAAAATTTTCTTTGTTCTCTCTCTCTGTCTGTTTGTTTGTCTCTCTCCCTCTCCCTCTCTCTCTCTCTCTGTCTGTCGCTGTCTGTCTGTCTGTCTGTCTGTCTCTCTCTCTCTCTCTCTCTCTCTATCTCTCTCTCTGTTTTATGTCCTAAACTGATCTTCACTCTATTCAATTTACCTTGTTTAGTTGTATGATTTAAAAAGGCGAGCTTCTAATTCCTTTTGAAATTTCATAGCATAACAAGATTCGAAAAGTGACATTTTAGGTCACTTACTCTTTATGTAATAGTATGAGTAAATCTTTTAAAGCTCAGACGTGGAGTCCTCCAAATATTATTCCCGCTAAGACACTTCAGCTGAAGCTGACTACACGAATTTCATCAGAATATACTTTTCAACATAAAATGTTTCTGTATCAAATTTTTGCTAAAAGATTCATTACGTTCCTTTTATTTTGCTTCATATAATGACACTCATGAGCACTTAAAGCTGTAAGTATAACCCATTCGTGATTTAGAGCCGGCGGTTTCATAGAAGGAAGGAAACCAGTAATGCAAGGAAAGCCACAACATTCAGGTCTTGTCCCAGGACTAGAACCCAGACAGAGTTCTGCACAAGTCGGAAGCGAGATCCGTATGATATTCAACCACTGGTCAACTTACTTTGCTCGGGTTTAGGATACGCTGCGTTCTATCTGGGTTATCTAGCCTTAAGCGTGGCCCACCTACTTAGTTTGTTCTTGGGACCGGATAGAATCGGACTGGTTTGCTCAACCTTGATCTTGATCGACCTACTTTGCTTGAGCTCGGGACCGACAGGGACCAGACTGGCTTGTCCAAGTTTAAGCGGGGTGGCGAGTTTGAGGCCTCATAGGTACATGTCTCACAAAAAAAAAAAAAAAAAAAGAAAAGACCGAAAAAATAAAAAGAGTAAGAATGCGTAAACCACTAAGATCAGATTTAAAGAAAAATGAAGATATGAAAGGAGACATAAAAAGAAGAGCTCAAGAAGTACGGAGTAACTAGAGGAAAAGTAACTTTGTAATAGAGAAGGCCATCAGTGAGCTCAGAAGTTGTTTTTATCATAGGACTATCAAATACTATTTAAGCAGACCCACCATGAAGCTTGTAGAGAACAAGTTAAACGTCTGCAGAAAAGCGTACGTAAAACCTCTTTTTACTTTGTATCAGGGTTTAAATACCACTATGAGAAACTCTGAAAGATATAATCAGTCACCAATTTCTAATTTAGGGTCACTGGTTCCAAGAAAAGGAGAGATCCAACATCGTTAGACAATCACTCCCCCCCCCCCATGTCTCATCCAGGATCATCTCGGACAGAAGCGAGTGCTTCAGACCTCTCGGTTATCAGGAAGGCTATATAAAAATGACTGTGAGTTATCTCCAAAATATGCGGAATCAGAAATGAGAGAATATGCGTGACTAATATTAAGAAGAGCTACAAAGGACCTCGAGTGGGAGAGTAGTCAGATAGCTGTTTTCTGGCTAGTCGACCAAGTTAAGTCTGGGCATGTATGGTGTTTGTTCTACGGCTCTGGATCTCTCTTCTCTAGAGCCAGTGGCGCCAAATAAGTGACGAGCGACTGCCGCCCTAAGATTTACTTACAGTATTATAGTGGTATTTAAACCGTGGAAAAAAAGAAAAGAAAAAGACATACGAAGGAAGATTCAGATGGTGTGAACATGCATTTTGAGGGAATGAAGGCTGTGTGAGGGGTGCAGTTACGTGGGTGAACCAATAATTATCCCTAATGTGATTCTGATTTCTATTCGGTTGGCTGTTTTGCTTGATTCACGCATATGAAGACATCACTGTAGTTGTGGTTTGACTTCGATCGGTCGGATCCTGTATTGTTGTCTTGCCCTTAACATGGTTCATGTATAGACGTGATATCACTATTGTCACTGTGGTGGAGGCTTGACCTTGATCGGTCAGTTCTTGCACTGTTGTCTTGTCCTTAAAATGGTGCATGTGTAGACGTGGTATCGCTGTCACCACTGTGATGCAAGTTTGGCGTCGATCGCACAGTTTTCCTGTTGTCGTGCCGTTAACATAGTGTATGTCCAGTCGTGGTATCCCTGTCGTCACTGTGGCGGAGGTTTGACCTTCATCGGTCAGTTCTTGTATTGTTGTCGTACCATTAACTAATGGATACACTGACGTGGTGGCGTTGTCACCACTGTGGAAGGAGTTCAACCTCGATTGGTCAGTTCTCGTATTTCTGCCTTTAACATGGTGCATATGTAGACGTAGTGAGCTATCGTCAGTGTGGTGGAGGTTTGACCATGACCGGTTAATCCTTGTATTATTGTAACACTCTTAATATGGCCCCAGCTCCGCTTTCCGTGTACATCAAAGAACAAAAGCTAGAAGTGATCCATTTTCATGTGCTGAAGGGGTGTCAGGAACTGAAATTCATTGAAGGCTTTCAGGAGAACACGGCTATAGTGGCTAACCGCAACATTTTCAAGTTCTAAAATGTTCGAACAAGTACTACTCATAAAAAAGGAGGGTACACTCGTTTACGTCCACAACGTCGAAAAAGTCTGAGTCAAGTAAACGGAAGACTATTGATGAAATGGAAGATCACATGAAAATTATTTATTGTTCGGCCTATGATGACTTCACATGCCGTCGATTTGCCACTGTGCAAGAAATAAAGGAAGTTGCGCATGCGTGTAGCATCTCTCAGCAAACATAATTGTTTATGTCGTCATAAAGAAATTCGTGCGGCTTCAGCGTTGAAAAGCAAGAAGGTTGTGTTGAAAATTGGTGTCATGCGTTCTCAGTCATTGCTGTGAAATAATTTATAAATGAATTGCGCACAATTACTGGCTCGTCATCATATAAACACGAGGTTACCATAAAAGTGGATAGCATGGACACAATAAACACTAGAAAGAAGATAATAACGAGCAACTATACACCAATTATGTAGAAAATAGCAAACAGTTTCTGTCTATCTTTCTTCGAAAAGCCAGCTGTTTGAGGTGCAAAAGATTGGAAAAGCTTATTTATATATTCCTACACCAATAAATCGGATTACTAGTATAGGTTTACGATTTTCTACTAGAAAGAAGAACCGTGTAATCAGTGTCATGAAAGAAAAGCATTTGCGAGTAAGATGATATAAGGCACAACTGAAAAGTGAAGAAATATCCGCAATAGCTACTCTTTCTTACTGTGGGATTACTAATTCAGCAGAATGAGTAATGCTGAACAATATTAACTACACAATTTATAGATGACAAAAACAACTTTGATTTGCAGTTTTCTGACAATTGAGTCGGAATCATCAAGTGAATACGTGGTTTTGTCAGTCGTGAATTGCCAAAAATGCCCGATAATGAACTAGTTTTAGCAAAAAAAGTCACAATATAAATTTTGTATTTCGGAACAAAAATACATAATTCTTTTCAGCATTACACAAACGCATAATTTTGTAAAATGCGTAATATATTAGCATATATGACTCAGCCTCCTAAAAGAAATTGAAATTACGGCAAAAATTACACTGTTAAAAATTTTGTGGTAGGTTGCACCACTTTCTTAGAAAACGTACACCATTCTGTGGTGCAAAATAAACCCAACAGCATTGTGCAACCTTGAGTGCAATTTCGTACCGTAACGCAGTTAAAAGTTGAACCACGTTGCTGGGTTTTGTTTGCAAAACACGATGATGTATCTTTTCTCAGAAAGTGGTGTAGCACCACTTTTTGGTGCAACCTACCACCAACTTTTTAACAGTGTACTTATTTATGACAGAAATAGTGATACATTCACAGGGAGGGAAATGTTCTGGGTATGGTTTCAGTTCGTTTTAGGTGATTTTGCTCTTTCCGGAATGAGTGAGTTGCCTTATGTGTCATTTTAATTCAATTCCGGCGGGTCTGCTATATGGCAAAGGGTTCCTCCCCAGATGAGACCCCAGGGGGTCTATACCCAATGCAATACAGCAGCATATCCATCATCTAAAGCTATTACAGTTTTATACATACAAAGTACACTATTTTGACAAAAGTCACCGGACACCTGGAAGAAAAACACAACATAGCATTTATTGACATATATTAGTACGGTGTCGGTCCACCTTTGGCCTTAATGCATGCACTGACCCTTCGAGACATTCTTCCGGTAAGGGTTTGGAACACAGTGATAGGTATGCGCTTCCCTACAGTACATAATGCTGCCGCTAACTGTTGCTTAGTAGTAGGTTTGGTTCCAGACTTCTTATACGACTCTCTAATGCATCCCATAGGTGCTCCATGGGATTAATATCAGGGCTCTGTGCTGACCATTCCACACACGATAAGGAATTATCGTCAAACCACGCCGTAACAGTCCTCGTTTTATGGCTCGGTGCATTATCGCGCTGGTACCAACAAGGCTCGGTTCCATAGTATTGCCTCTGATTGGTAGAGCATAATTATCCAGAATATCTAGGTAGACGTGCTGGTTAACAGGTCTGTCCACGATAACCAATGAGCCGGGACCATACCACGAAAAAACCCACACGAGTACACTGCCAGCTCCAAACTTGACCGTAGGAACAGTACACTGTGGTAAATTGCGTTCCCTCGGCTGCCGTCATGCCCACACACGGCCATCAGCCTGATGGATCGTGTATCTGGATTCATCAGTCCATAGGACCAGTTTCCATTGATCTACGGTCCACGATAAATGTTCTTCACACCATGCTAAACGACGAGTAGCATTTCGAGTAGAGATGAAAGGCTTATGAGCAACCGCACGACCACGGTAACCCATGGAATGAAGTTCTCTGCGAATGGCACGTGTACATATACTCACCTGTACGCTGAGGTCTTGTGCAGTACTCCGTCGATTAGCTGTAACGACTCTCCTGAGGCTTCGACGTCCTCTATCACTGATTTTCTTTCGTCAGCCGGTATGTTTTGCTGCTTCAGGCACGCCATGAACCTTCCACTTATTCAGTACATCGAAAATAGTTGACTTGGGTATGTTTAAACACGTCTCGGTTTCTCTCATGGACAACCCACTAATATAACACCCAGGAATCTTTCCTTTCTCAAAGTCAGTTCTCATCCGCCGCGACATTTTTACTCAACCTCACAGTGCGATATGATCGCGGTCAGCTTCAGGCTTGTTTTTATACCGTTTGCAGCTGTACCGCGCATCTTAACAACGCAGCGGATCCGTTCATTTGCTTTTAAAGGGGTGTTCGGTGACTTTTGTCAATATAGTGTAGGTAGAAAGCAAATATATCAGAATCGTCAATTTAATCACAAAACATTAAAATCGTAACGCTGAAACTGCAGCCCCCGTGGCGCAGTGGTCTAAGTGATGGTTCCTGAGCATTCATCCGAGGTGGGTATATGGGTTCGAATCCCGGTGAGGCATGGATGTTGTGTTTTCACTTAGGGAACTGACTCTGAAGTTTGTGGCTCTACATTAGAGACACGCGACCAGTATTAGCTCTTTTGAGTTGCTCACGGTGAAACCTGAATAGAAAATGCTATAAAAGCAAAACTCTCAACGTGTTTGTTGTGTCTGGGAGGGAACTGTTGCTTTGAGACTCTTTTACAACCTTCAGAATTATTCGATATCTACGTGTTTGGCAATGATACATACATTGTAGGTAATTTTATAAATTTCCGCACGTAGTAGTGGATTTTAAACTGAGATGTTGCAGACAGACTGTCCTGACACCTCATGAAAATCTTTAAACAGATTTATTGTTATTAATTAGATGCTATTTTGACATTTTGGCCAGAATGTATGATGCGATTGCACTGCTTTCCAAAACTGAGGATCGAATATGAAATTTGACGATTGCAGAGCTTCATGGGATTAAAAGTGCTTGCTGACATATGCACATGAGAGCGGTGGGATGTTTGAAGGCATTTTATTGATGCGTGAAAATTTGCTTTACGCACGTGACAGCTGCCGAGGGTGTATATAGACAGGAAGTCGAGATGTGTTTCACAAGAGTTCATTTTTTTGTCTTATGTTTCAGTGCTGGAGCGAAAAACTGCATGTCTGAGGTAACAAAAAGATTTCTCATAGACTACAATATGGATGATTTTGCCTAAGGGCGAAGGATGCATCAGACTGCTTGTGATGCAAACATCGTTGAAAGAGACAGATACGGCGGATAGCGCGTCATGGTGTGGAACGGTACCATGCAGTGATGTATTCAGGCATCTTCTCGGGGGTGCAGAGCCCCCCCCCCCCCCCGAAAATCCATAAATGTCACCTCCCACACAGATCCACACTGCCTTGCAAGAAGTTTGTGGGGAAAGAACTCTTGATCGAAGCACAATTTCTCCCTGGTCATCGACAGATAAAACATCTGCCACCATTGTTGCAACGCTTCTCGAATAGAATCGTCGTTTGACAGTCGAGGAGATTGCTCATCAGGCAAATTTTTCCACCATGTCTGTTCACCGTATTTTGACCAACTCACTAGGAAAATGAAAAATCGCCGCGAGGTGGGTGCCCCATCAACTCACCCCCGAGCAGAAGGCAGCCAGAGTGATCATCGCACAGGATCAACTCCACAGGTTCAAAAGGGAGGACGACACCTTCCTGAACAGAATTGTCTAAATTTATGAGATTTGGACCCTTGATTTTGAGCCGGAACTGATGTCATGTTCAGCGGAATAGAGGCATCCAAGTTCCCCACTCCTCTCAAAGTGTCGTCGGCAACAATCCAAAATGAAGCAAATGATTATTTTTGAGTACGATACCCAGGGTGTTGTGGTCTCTGATAGAGTGCCGGTAGGGCAAAATGTCAACGCACAATATTATTGTGACTTCCTGAGGGCAAAGTTGAGACCGAAAATTCGTCAAAATCGCCCCAACTTGTTGAAAGCGGGAGCGATCTTGCACCATGACAACGCATCGTGTCATAGTGCAGCGTCGGTACGGGTACTTTTGTTGAAATATGGCTGGGAAACTTTATCCCTCCCACCATACAGCTCTGATCTCAGTTCATCCGACTTGGATCTTTTCCCGGAGTTAAAAAATCAGCTCCGTGGCATCCGCTACGAATTGCTGGGCGAACTGTCATTGGACGTGACCCGAGTAATACCACAGCTGAACAAAGATGGCGTACTACGGGGCATCCGGGACCTACCTCACTGTAGGAAAGCTGTCATTAGCAGCGGCGGGGAGTACGTTGAATGGTAATAAGGTAAGTTTTCTCAGTTACTTCCCACTTTTCTCAAAAATGGACAGTGTTCAGAACTTTTATGACCTCCGTATTATAGTCATGTTATTATTAGTGATGTCTGCTCAAAATCAGTTGCGTATGTTTTTCTAAAGACTGTAATATAATACTGCTTGGCTTAAGAACTGATTTCTAAGTTTGTATGATCAAAGAGCTTTTAAGAAGAGTTAGAAGCGACGCAAAAAGCACCATCATCTGCATGGGAATGAACTGTAAAATAATATTTCGTATGTTTTTGTATTTTAATAGGAACTCCTGTACTGTGCCACGTGGACATTGTTCTATATGATAGCGGCTTTGGTAGTTTCTGTAAAAGGTGGAAGAGATGATGCTTGGGCTGCTGCTGGGGTATGTAATGCGACTTTTTTCCTTTTAATTCCATATCCATTACAAAAAAAAAAAAAGCATTAAGTGCATAAACACAGCTGTGCAATACTTGTAAACATAACTGAATTGCTTTTATGTTTCATTGGAGGGAAAAAAATATTTAAATCTTGTCGAAGCATGAACTCCTGCTTCAAAGTAGCGGCAATCCGCTAGGAGGCGCTCTAACGAAGGAAACAATAATATATATGATAGCAGCAAATATAACGAAGGTTTAAATTGCTGCTGTAACGTTTTAAATTACAATGAATGTATTATGAAGAGATAAAAAAATATAATTATCAGTAGAGATGAAGTAGAAATGTAAATTGGTCCACGATAAGCAGAGCGGTATATTGGTGGAAGTGATCATTACCACATTGTTAAAAATTTTGTACTAGGTTGCCCCCAAAAAGTGCTACTACACCAGCTGTACCACTTTTGGGGATAATGCAAACCACTGTGTGATTCATGAAACACACGAAACGTGATGCACACCACGGTATGGAATTAAAGCTGAATGGTGCGAAGCTGCAACATTGCACGTGACCTTCAGTAGAACGCTGTGCAGAAGCGTCTGTTCGCGCCCGCCTCTCAGTCGAGACATGGATATCACAGTGGAAAAGCGTGTAGCTTTGAAGTTCTGTGTTCGTTTAGCGAAAGCGAATTCGGAAGCTTACGAAATGTTGGTGCAGACATATGGTGAGAGTGTGATGCCACATCTTACAACACAGTGGTGGTTAAAAGAATTTCGCGAAGGCCGCGGATCGTTTCAGTGACAAAGTGGATCTGGGGTGGCGCCATTACTGATCAGATGGTGGGCACTGCAGCCGAGATTATTCGTGACGATCGTCGGTTCACAATGAGCCAAATGGCAGAACATTTACAGGTTTCAGTTGGCAGTTCCCACACTATACTCAGTGAGAAATTACACATGACGCGAGACAGTGCAAGATGGATTCCTCGGTTACTGATGCCTGAACTAAAACAAGTTAGTAAAATCATGCAATGCACGGATTACGATACGCTTTCCAACATACCGGAAATCATTACTCAAGTTATGAAAATAATGGCTGTGGAATAAATCTCGTTCTTGTGCCCTGACCTTTGACCGCATTTCGATGATATTCAATAGAATTAGTTCAGTATACCTCTGGAACAACATGCTAAAATTTTGTTACAATAGAAGCATTTTTTGTCAAGTAATGAGAATAATGGCTGTGGAATAAATCTCGCTCCTGTGCCCTGACCTTTTGCCCCCATTTCGATGATATTAAACAGAACCGGTTCAGTTTACCACCGGAACAACATGATGAAGTTTTGTCGCAATCAAATTATTTTTAGTCAAGTTATGACGCATAAGAGCAACGGAATGGATCCCACTCCTATGTCCTGACATTTGACCCCATTTCATCCAGTTTCAATAGGGTTCGTCCCCAGGTGGTTCCCTACCAAGTAGTAAATTTTCATCGAAATCGAACCATTTTTACGAAAGTTATGACGCATAAGAGCAATGGAATGGATCCCGCTCCTTTGTTCTGACCTTTGACCCCATTTCGTCCATTTTCAATAGGGTTCGTCCCCATGTTGTCCCCTACCGCATACTAAAATTTCATCGAAATTGAACCATTTTTACGCGAGTTATCGTGTAGACGGACAGACAGACGGGCAAAGCTGGAGTATATACGCTTCTTCAACCTACGGTTGAAAAGCGTAAACAAGTGAGTGTTAAGGTGTGTGTGAATTTTTGAAGGGAGAAATTGCTTCAAACGAGGACTACCTGAAGTCAGTGATTACAGATGATGAAACTTTTCTTCATCACTACCATCCCGAGGGCAAATAACTGTATGGAAAACTCCGTCATCTCCAAAGGCAAAAAAGCCAAGATACGAAAAGTGTGCCGGGACGGTAATGGTAATCACTTTCTTTGATTACCAAGGAATGGTGTACCAGAATGTCAGGCAGCCGAATATCACGGTGAATGCGGTTTATTAGGTGTCTGTTTTGACAAATCTGGTCGCAAATATCCGTAAAATCGCCCACACATTCACCAAAATGGATCAAAACTCCACCATGATAACATTAGTTTCAATAGTTTTTTACCTTCTTGGCTGAAAAAAATATTGGAACGGTTCCTCACTCTCCATTCAGTCCAGTTTTAGCACCCTGTGACTTTTTTCTTTTCCCAACTCTTAAAAAGAACCTGTGAGGACGTAGGTTTACGTCAGCAGAAGAGTTAGTCAAAACTTCAGAGGCGGCTCTGAATGAGATGCGGAAAGACGTCGTCCAGCACGCGTTTGAGGTGCATTGTCTCCGGGGAAGATTACTTTGAGAAGGACCACAGCCATATGTAGTTCAGATGCGCACATACGAACTTATAGGTAAATATTTTTGCGCAAGTCTTTCTTGAGCAGACCGTATAAAACAAGTTAGTGAAATCATGCAAGGCATTGATTATGATACGCTTTCCAACATACCAGAAATCATTACGAAAGTTATTACTCAAGTTATGCGGATAATGGCTGTGGAATAAATCTCGCTTCTGTGTCCTGACCTTTGACCCCATTTCGATAAATTAAACAGAACTGGTTCAGTGCACCTCCAGAACAACATACCAACGTTTTATCGCAATAGAAGCATTTTTAGTCAAGTTATTAGGATAATGGCTGTGGAATAAATTTGGTTCCTGTTCCTTAACCTTTGACCCCATTTCAGTGATATTCAACAGAACCGGTTCAGCATACTTCCGGAACAACATACTAAAGTTTTTTCGCAATAAAAGCATTTTTAGTCAAGTTATTAGGATAATGGCTGTGGAATAAATCTGGTTCCTGTTCCTTAACCTTTGACCCCATTTCAGTGATATTCAACAGAACCGGTTCAGCATACTTCCGGAACAACATACTAAAGTTTTGTCGCAATAAAAGCATTTTTAGTCAAGTTATGAGGATAATGGCTGTGGAATAAGTCTCGCTCCTGTGCCTTGACCTTTGACCCCATTTCGTCCATTTTCAATAGGGTTCGTCCCCAGTTGTCCCCTACCACTTACTAAAATTTCATCGAAATCGAACTATTTTTACGGGAGTTGTCGTGCGGAAAGACAGACAGACGGACAAAACCAAAGCATATACGCTTCTTCAACCTACGGTTGGAAAGCGTAAATAAAAAAGACATGAAATAAACACAAAATGCTGTCCTAATTGTAACTTTGTCCTGAACTTAAACAGGAGCACCTGAAGTAGCGGAAAAAGAAAAGGACTTAAGTTACACTGGTAGACTGAAATTTCAGAGATATGATCAGATGATGCTCTTTCTATCCACCTCATCAGTAGCAGGTGAGATAAAGACACTTTCTCGGAGTAGACTTTAATGTTCAGAATATTTCATGAAATTTGTTATAGGTGCCTCTTGTCCCCGTGAAACAGTCACACAAAGTGGGATGTGAACATCTATTTCTCTGTCAAGAGGCAGATAATTTGATTCCTAAAGAACAGAAGAAGCCGCAAAAATTCGCAACCAAATATTCACAGAAACTTCTGATTATCAAATTTCTGTTCTAAAAATAAGTGCGTTCTCTTAGGATAAGAAATTTCAATCACTACCAAATCGGCATATGGTACGTTAGACACAATTAATAAGGTTTGGTTCTTTCTTCTGTGTAATCGTAAAAAGGAACTGTGAGAGTTCTTTGCAAATGGCTTGAATTTCATTATTATTAAAATAAGCACGCCGGACAAAAAATTAGTCACTCCTGACAGAAATGGCAGTAGGAAGTTACCTGTTGCACAGAGGGCGCCATGATAGCATTGTTGGGGGATAAATAGCACTGTCGTGGTTTACAGGATCATTTCTGTCTCGTGCAGTGGTGAAGAGCAACGTGTTGAATTTAGTCTGCAATATGGGTCGTAAGACAGACGTTACTGAGTGGCAAAAAGAAGCTATAGTGCTTGGCCGTGCCTACGGACACAATGAAGTCGCCCAATTTTTTGGTGTGTCGAAGCGTATTTTCGAGCGGGTCTACAAACAGTGGTGTAGTTGGCAGTCAACGAAAAATCGGCGACGTAACTGTGGCCGGAAAGCGATTCTTACCAACAGGGACCGCCGCCATGTTTCACGCCTAGTAATTGCAGATCGGCTTCAAACCAGGCAACTACTGCTCCAAACAGTCAATGAAAATCCACTCCAACCAATTTCCGAAAGGACATTGGGACGAGAACTGCATGCGATGGACATCTGGAGCAGAGTACCACGGAAGAGGACTCAACAGAAAGTCACAAAGTCTCACGTTATCAATGGGCTCAGAGGCACCGAAATTTTACTGTGGAGGATTGGAAACGAGTAATTTGGTCTGATGAGTCCCGTTTTTGTTTTATGATGTGACGTATGTTCTAAATGAACTTTCCTTTTTAGTTTCTTTCCCTATGGAAATCTTGAGTTTATTCTCAGTTATACTTCACTCTTAACGTGATATCTTTTCTCTCAAACGAATACTGTTTGCATCATAATTGAGGTTGAATGAACGTGACGTATGTCTGATATAAGATAAGAACGAGAGATAAAAACGACGACTAAACTGTTTCTTGGGAGCGTTGTAAAGCGAGCGTTGTTAAAGAGAGCGTTGCTTGGAGAAGTGTTGCAAGTTGAGCGTTGTGTTAAGAGCTGTGTGGTGTGTGGAGAGTTTAGTGCAATATGCTATGCTATTTTACGATGTGTTTGCTACATCCTGAATAAAGCATCTTTTCCGTAAGTTTGACTTATGTTGTTTACATGTTTCGTCTAATTTAGGAACTATTTCATCTTATGGATATGTTTTTAAAATAACGTAGAAGTACGAAAAGACTTCTGCGTCATATACTCCAATGATGGGAGGTGACGAGTGCATATCAGGTCCAATGAAGTCTTTAACCCTGATAGTGTCGAAGGTGTTGTTCAAGCTGGAGGGGTTTCTATGATGTTTTGGGGACGTTTTTTGTTCCACGAAATGGGCCCTCTCATTGCAGTGATGATGAATTTGAACCAGCATGCGTACCTCCGTATTCTGAATGACGAAGTGTTGCCCTTTGCGCTACATCTCCAGGAGCAGCATCACATTGCCACTCCTGTCTTCGAAGACGACAATTTCAGTGTGCACAGGGCGAAAACTGTGTCTGAGTGCCACAACGAACAACCAGCAACACTGTCTTACCTCGACTGGCCCCCAAATCCCCAGATTTCAATCCTATTGAAAATCTGTGGGATCATTTGGAACAGAAGGTAAAACGCCGGAATAGGCACCCACGTAATTTGGCGGAACTTCGGGATCAATTGGCGCACGAGTGACTTCAAATTGATGTTCAATACATCCGTCGTGGAGTCTCTACCACACCGGATTCATGCTGTTATCAAGGCAAGAGGCGTCGTCACCCTTTATTAGGTAAGTTCTGACAGGGGTGACTAATTTTTTGTCCGGAGTGCTTAAAACGGAAATGTTCAATGACCCAATGCGCATCCACTTTTGAAGACATTGACGGTCTTTGCGATATCCCATTTATGTGACTCGAAAGGTTGATTGTTTATATAAAACGCGGAAATTCTGTGATGATGAATTTCTAAATTTCGTCTCAAATCACTCTATAGATTTCACCTCTTTTATGAGAGTTCTTTAAGTCAACTTATGCTTTGTTGGAGGCTGGCACTTAAAAAGGAACTGCGGGTAACCTAGTCTTCAGAACAGCAGACTTTCAACGTGATGATTGCGAACCTGAAATCATCTTTTGCCATAGATATCCCGAAACCGTCTGCTGATATATCGAGCTCGGAACCGTCTGCTGATAGAGTGAACCCGAAGCCGTATGCTGATATGGCGATTATGAAGCAGCACGATGGCATTGCTAGCAGCTATCCGCCTACTGATACAGAAAGTAAGAAACCGCCTACTTACATAGAGAGCACGTAACCGCCTACTAATATAGGGAGAACAAAATCGCCTGTTGATATAGAGAGCACGTACCCGCCGGCTGACAAACCAAGCACTAAACCGCCTACTGATATAGAGAGCTCGTAACCGCTTGCTGATATAGGTAGAAAGAAACCGCCTGCTGTTATAGGTAGAACGAAATCGCCTGTTGATATAGAGAGCACGTAGCCGCCGACTGACAAACCGAGCACTAAACCGCCTACTGATATAGAAAGCTCGTAACCGCCTGCTGATATAGGTAGAAAGAAACCGCCTGCTGTTATAGGTAGAACGAAATCGCCTGTTGATATAGAGAGCAACGTAGCCGCCGGCTGACAAACCGAGCACTAAACCGCCTGCTGATATAGAGAGCTCGTAACCGCCTGCTGATATAGAGAGCTCGTAACCGCCTGCTGACAAACCGAGCACTAAACCGCCTACTGATATAGAGAGCTCGTAACCACCTGCTGCTATAGGTAGAATGAAACCGCCTGCTGCTATAGGTAGAACGAAATCGCCTGTTGATATAGAGAGCACGTAGCCGCCGGCTGACAAACCGAGCACTAAACCGCCTACTGATATAGAGAGCTCGTAACCACCTGCTGCTATAGGTAGAATGAAACCGCCTGCTGCTATAGGTAAAACGAAATCGCCTGTTGATATAGAGATCACGTAGCCGCCGGCTGACAAACCGAGCACTAAACCGCCTACTGATATAGAGAGCTCGTAACCGCCTGCTGTTATAGGTAGAAAGAAACCGCCTGCTGATACAGCAAGCACGAAACCGTCTGGTTATACACCGATGACCCATTCCATTATGAACACCCCCAGCCTAGAGAAAAGCGCGCCTCGAGACGGAACGATGGCGCAGGTGAAGTTCACAGAGCAGATACATATAAAACCCGAGAACCGGCTTTCGGTTAGTAGAGCGTTCTGAATCAGAAGGGGGAAATCTGCAGATTGATAAAGGACAAATTGTGATGGCACGGTGCTTCGGAACTACGATCTCGGAAATGGGGCGGCTTGTGGTTTGTTCATGTCCCGCTGTTGTGAGTACGTATCAAAAGTGGTGCACATATGGCCAAACGATGAACCGACGTCCAGCTGTGTGTCGTCCGCAGCTCATTGATGCCAGAGAGGAGCGGACACCCATTGTTCACAGAAACCGCAGGGCCACAGTGTAAGAAATCACCCATAGCTACAACAGTGGTCATCAAGGTAATATGTAACAGCACACAGTTCATCGCAGTCTTCTTCGCATGGGCCAGCGCAGTCGTGTCCCCATGCTCACTGCACGTCATCGCCAAGACCGCGTGAAATGGGCACAAGATAATCGACATTGGACTGTGGATGATTGGAAGAAAGCGGCCTGGTCTGACTGATCAAGATTCCTGGTGCATCATGCATACGGCCGAGCGCGAATACGCTCATTACCAACGGTGGCTATGGCACCTGGATGAACTTCTGGGTAGATGCAGACTGGCGGCGGCGGTGTGTAACGTATACTCTATATTCACTTTCCTTTTGATTTTTACTATCTCTGGTTATTTTATTTTACTATGTAAATTATCTTCTTACTGAACGAGATGCTATTTCTCCCGATGAATGAGATCTGGCAATGAGTGTAAGTCATGACGTGGTGGTAGCCAGTATATATAGGCGCATTCATCGATAGCAAAGGAGAGCGTTTGGTGTTGTACGGAGAGATTTTGTTGTTATAAGGAGAGCTTTTGTTGTTATAGGGAGATCGTTTGTTGTTATACTAGAGGAGCTACGTGTTATTTGAGTAGCGGTGTGTGTTGATACCAGTTGAAGTTGATAATAAAAGGTTTTATGTAAGTACGTCTTTCTCAGTTCATAGTACTGTCAGACCTCTGTCTGGCTGTTAGGTTTATTTCAATTAATATTACTAGTAACAACCAGCATAAGACTTTATTTATCCTAATTACTGCTACAACATTACTACCAGTTATAAGTTTGTTCAATACTATTACTACACTACTAGCAGGAGACTTTATTCATGATCTTAATTAACTAGTAACAACAACCATTTGAATTCACTATTTGAAGCTCAGTAGGAAAGCTTCATTATTATCATTAGCTAGCTGGTAGAAAGAGCTTATTCATTATAATTAGCTTAGCGGAAAGCAAAATAAAGCTAGTTCATTATAGGTGTTATACTGTGAACGATGTTTTCTTGGGACACTTTAGACCCCATTATTCAAGTAGCATAATAACTGACAGCTGTAAGGTACCTAAACATCGTTGCTGGCCAAGTTCGCCCATTCATAGCAACTGTGTTCCCTGCTGGTGATGGCTATTACCAACATGATAATGAGCCATGCCACACTGCTAGAATCTTCAAGGAGTGGCACGAGGGGCAGGTTGGTGATTTACTGTTAATGCCCTGGTCTTCAAATTCACCTGATATGAACCCAATCGAACAATTGTGGTTCGATCTGGAAAAGCGGGTTCGCGCTAAATCACCCCACCCCTCCGAAATGTACGGGAACAGGAGGACCTGCTGTTGGCATTATAGTACCAGATACCCCAGGAATCCTATCGCCACTTCATCGAATC
This sequence comes from Macrothele yani, assembly GCA_039090855.1. NCBI lineage: Eukaryota > Metazoa > Arthropoda > Arachnida > Araneae > Macrothelidae > Macrothele > Macrothele yani. The sequence continues at coordinate 129,061,875 of CM076997.1, forward strand.
AGTGCCTAGCCTTCTGCGGGCTGAATGGGGTCCTACAACTCATTAGGTGGGTGCTCATAATGTAATGGCTCGTCCGTGTATAACGAGCACGTAATCACCTGTTAAGTCGAAGGATTCGAGGAAAAAACCCAAATATATAAATAATAACACGTCTCTCATCGCCCACACGCCAGACAACTGACACTGTCAGATAACTTTAAACCCCCCTCCACCCTCCATATCACTACTTCTGCTCTCCTGACCGAAAAAGGTGTCCCTTCAGACTAAAGAATTGAAGTCTGAACTCAGCTTTGGAAGAAATAAATTTCTACGTGAAATCAAAGTTTACGGTACAGTGGCGTTTATACAGCGGCCCTTCGTTTTATCTCGGGTCGGGCAGGGGGGGGGGCATGTACGTAGATAGATCTCAGAACCTGGACGATAAAGAGCCACCTGGGAGAGGGGAAGGATTCTATGTCTATGTATAGACACACACTGTATTTTCCCCCTAATGTAGATGTAAATTTTGCTTTGCTTTTTTGGCACATTTTGTTAATTTACATCACTAGGGGTATGATTTGCACATGTAAAAAAGTAAAAATAATAAAATAAAAATACAAACGAAAAATATGAAAAAAAGGGAGAAAAACTGAATTCTCTTAAACTATAAAAAATAAATTCAATGAACGTGTTTGATGGTGGTTAAGTTGCAGGTTCATTATCGCTATTATCGATGGAGACAAAATAACTCCCAACTAGTACAGAAAAACAGTTTAGTGTTTTTAGTTTAATATTCCAGTTCTTTTCCGTGGATCCACGACATTGCATCAAGAAGTTTTTGATGCTACATTTCGACTTTATCTGCTCCCCTTCTTTAGTTCCATTTCTTTTTCTAAATTTTTAATTGCGCATTACTCTTCGTTGGTGCTCGGAGATAGTCTCTTCTGGCCGTTGTCAATAGCTAAACTCCCTCCCTTCCTAACTAAAATACCAAGATTCCTGAAATTTTCAGTACAAATCCCTTTCCCCCGCACACAAGCATCATAAAACCATTCCTACTGACGGTAAAACGATGAACAGGAAGAAGTTAAAAGCTCTCTCTCTCTCTCTCTCGTATGCTCATTAGGATTTCCCTTTAGCACTATTTTACAACAACCAGAGGGAAACATTTAGCTGAAAGGTGCTAATTAATTACCAGGAAGTTTTTAACAGCATATGTAGGTGCATCTCATAAACACTTACGAAGCGATGAACAGGGGTTGGCCTTCGGGGCGAATACGCCTCCATCACCGGCTCTCCCTCTCTCACTCACTCACTCTCTCTCTCCCTGTAATGCTCTTCCAAATTTTATAATTCTCAGGAAAACAAGAGAGCATTTCTCTTTTGTTTAACCCTTGACAACAAGTCCTGTGGCTATGTAGCAGAGAATTATTGGTGCAGCTATAATTTTCGACAAGGTTCATATTCAAGGAGGTACGTGCTTGTCTTACAGGAAGGATGAGCCCCTTCAATTCCCTGATACATACTTTCCTGCAGGTAGAGGACTCCCATGAGAGCATCTAGGGTGGCAAATTAAGGTCACTCATCTCCAATTTGTGGCCACTGGCTGCGGCAGAGCAACGCTGGAGGGACAACTGTAGCATTCATGTCTTGCTTCGGTATTCGAACTGATAATCCGAACAGGTCTTAGAGTCCCCGTACATTTCCGGGTGGTGGTGATTCAGCGCGAACAGCTTTTCCAAGTAGAACCACAAATGTTCGATTTGGTTCATGTCCGGTGAATTCGGAGGCCAGGGCATTTACAGAAAATCACCAGCATGTTCCTCGAACCACTCCTTCACTGTTCTGGCAGGGTGGCATGGCGCATTATCCTGTTGGTAATTGCCATCACCAGCAAGGAACACAGTTGCCATTAATGGATGAACTTGATCCGCAACAATGTTCAAATACCTGACAGGTGTTAGGGATTGTGCTATTGGGATTATGGGGTCTAAGGTGTCCCAAGAAAACATCGCCCACAGCATAACACCGCCGCCGTCGGCCTGTTTTCGCCAAGCAGTTTATCCAGGTGCCATAGCCACCTTTGGTAATCCGCGTATCCGGGCTCGGCCGGCTACGTGGTGCACCAGGAATCTTGAGTCATCAGACCAGGCCACTTTGTTCCAATCAGCCAGGTTCCAATCTCCTGGATCTTGGGCCCATTTCATACGCTGTTGGCGATGACGTGCAGTAAGCATGGGGACCCAACTGGGTCTTCGGCTGCTCAGGCCCATCGCAGAAGGCTGTTATGAAGTGTGTGTGGAGTGACACATTGCCCTGATCACCACTCTTGTAGCAGCGGGTGATTTGTCGCACTGTGGCCATGCGGTGCGATAGCTGTGAACAATGCGCGACAGTTTTCGCTCCCCTCTGGCATCAATGAGCTACGGACGACACACGGCTGGAACACGGTTTGTCGTTTGACCATCTGTGCACCACTTTTGATACGTGTTGATTAGAGTGACACATGAACCACCCACAAGCCGCGCCGTTTCCGAGATCGTAGTTCCGAGGCATCACATATTGTTCTTTATCAAACTCTGATAAATCGGCAGCTTTTCCCATTCTAACTTCGAACACTCTACTAACCAAAATCCAGACCTCGGGTTGTATATGTACTGCTCTGTGAACTTCACCTGCGCCATCGTTCGGCCTCCAGGCACGCTCGTTTCTCTAGGCTAGGGGTTGGCATAATGTAATGTCTCATCGGTGTAAGTGGGAGTATTTATTTGGAATCAGCTAAAGATAACCTATGTCATAGCGAAAACGTTCGCGTACCAGTGTTTACCTCATTGCTTGTTTTTTTTTTTTTTTTTTTTTTTTTTTTGATTGGAGGTTTAACGACCACCGTGAGCAACTCAATGGGCTATAAGCAGTCGCCCGTCCCTAATTTAGGGTCACTGGTTCCAGGGAAGGGAGAGAGCCAGGGCCGTAAGGCAAACACAACATCCATGCCTGACCGGGATTCGAACCCGGACCCCTTACAGACGAATGATCAGAGGCCAACGCCTTAGACCACTGCGCCACCGGGGCGGCCCTCATTGCTTGACCTCCAATTGTTAGATATTGAAGAAATGCAGGACGTGGACTAGTAGAGTGTACTGGTACGCGAACGCTTTCGCTATGGCATAGGTTACAGGTAGTAGCAGTGGAAGCGAATATGAAGGAAGCATTTCAACATCTCTCTCAGCAGTTTTCCCCGAAAGAACTCATTGATTTGATACGAAACCTCAATCTGTCAAAGCAAGCATCTGAACTTTTAGCATCCAGATTAAAAGAAAAATAACTGTCTAAAGCCGGAAGTTAAAATAACAGCTTATCAGATAAAAGAGGGGAGAATTATTCCATGCTTCAGCGAAGATTAAGAACTAGTAAACTGCAATAACTTTCCTGGATTTCTCGAAATGGAAGTGCCGGAAAATCGACCAGAACACTGGCGGCTTTTTACCACCAGAAACTTGAAATATGTTTTATTGCACAATAGTAACTACTATGCATCTCTTCTCCAATTGTTCACTCAACAAAACTTAAAGGAGAATATGAAAATAACAAAATGGTATTGCAGAAGCTCTGCAGTTATGAGCACCAGTGGTCTATTTGTGTTGATCTAAAGATGGTCAACTCTTGGGTAGAAAACTGAATACACGAAGTACCTTTGTTTCATCTGATTGTGGGATATAAGGACAAAGCAAGATGACTGATAAAATGCGAAATGGCCTTCAAGGGAAAACATGGCTGTAGGTACACAGAACATCAATAACGAGCCGTTGGTTGGCATAGAAAAAATCATTCTTCCAGCGCTTCGTATCGTTCCTTGGACTGAGTTTTGAAAACCTAAAAGCAGGAATCTTGGATGGTCCTCAAACTCGTAACTCAGCAGCGATCCGAATTTGACAAAATTTAATAATGATGTCGAAGCTTCTGCCTGGCGCAGCTATGTCTTAGTTGTCAAGAACTTTTCAGGCAACCACAAAGCAGACAATTATGAATGCTTGGTGTAAACACGATCGCTAACATTTAAAAAATTGCGTACTAATAAGACCATAAAGGTACGCTTTCTCCATAGCCACTTAGGCTGATTTCTGGATAATCTTGGTGACTTTAGTGAGGAACAAAGAGAGATATTCCATCAGGAAATAAAGATGGATGATGGGAGTAAGACACATGATGTTATTCTACTGCTGGAGCCTCCAAAGTGATTGTCCTGATGACCCACATAAAAGAAAATTGTACAAACAGCGTTTTTTCAATGCATCAATTGTGATTATCTGAATCAGCTTACTCTATGTTTATGTTGTTGTACTGAATACAACGTCATAGGTATTACATGCGTTTACTTTTGTATTTGAGACAGTTTCCATCTGATTTGTGGACAGGTTACGCCTAATTATTTAATTCTTCGCATGTTTTATATTTTTAAATGGCAGCTTCAATCGTCCAAAAATTCGAGCCAATCTAGAAAAAAACAATGCTATATTCGGAATCAGCTGCAGAAAGTTATCCTAAAATCTTTCTAATATAATTGGCAATAAAACTAGTATTGACCAGTGTTATCAGACACCACAATTCTTCAGAAATACTTAATCTCTAACTAAAAATCCAAAAACAGATTGATATCCTTAATGTAGTCAATAGTAAATGAAAAAAAGTCAAATGAAATCTAACTAGAATTACATTAGTCTTAGTGAACTACAGTAAGCGAAGGAACATATTTCAGAAAAACAGTATTGCGTAAATACGATGAAAAGTATAACATTTTAATACCCGAAGGGACAGCAGAGCTAAAGGAAAAGTGAAAGACGCGGGAAATTTTAGAAAGATGCATGTGAACTGAAAGACATTTTGGAATCGTTAGCACCCATCGCAAAAGACACAACAAAAATATCTCAGGATGTCTTTAGTTTCAGATGAAACGCTCAGACTTCGTTGGTATAATTGTGGTAAAATCTGCATGTTTTTAAGGTTAAACATGCAAATTTTATGGGCACGGTAGGCTCGTGATTTCTACAATCAATGTACTTTAGCGTTTCAAGATTGTAATTAAACGGAATTTTACTGACAGGAATTTACACACACTCTCCCCAACACACCTTCAACACCCCAGCAAAAATTTCCTCAGAAAACCCACCATAAAAAAATCTCAGTAAACCTCCATTTGAAGGTGTGTAATACATACACATTTGAAATATTAGTCTTTTTTATTATCTATAGCACATATGTCAATCGCAAGTTCATTATATATATATATATATATATATATATATATATATTAAAAATATATTAATATATATACTGTATGGGATGTAAGGTCAGGTGATGCGTAACATCACAGCCTCTCCTTGACAAAGGTCAACCCCGCCTTCTCGTGGTGCATTCTGTTCCCACTAAAGGGGCTCTGACGACCGCCAATAGCGGTATAACTATACCATCGGGATTAGAGGAAATGCTATCCCGCACTCACCAACCCGCTTGGCCAGCGTGGTGAGTTATGGCCAAACCCCTCCAAAATGACTCCACAACTTAAATCTTGGCCCTCAGTCTCCGGCAGCTGGATTGTACCTGGCCAAGGCAGAGGCCAGTGCGACATGAAGGCAGAGGGTGCTGAAAATCCCCGGATGATTTTTAGCAGATACGGACGCTCCCTATCTTCTGATTCAAGGCTTCTTGAATTGGAAGAGGAACTACAAAGTATCAAGTGGGACATCGTCGGGCTAAGTGAGGTAAGGAGAAAAGGAGAAGATCTCATTGAACTGAAAAGTGGACATCTCTTCCATTATCGTGGGACTGATACTGTCAGAACTAGTGGTGTTGGATTTATAATAAACAAAAAACTGAAGGATAAAGTTGTAGAAGTGGAAAGTTCCTCTGACAGAGCTGCACGACTCGTTATCCAACTCTCGAAAAGATACCAGGCTCAGATTATTCAAACTTATGCACCCACCACAAGTCATCCTGAAGAAGAAATTGAAGAATTTTATGAGGAAATTTGTCATCTAAATAATAAAGGTAAGCAGCACTTGAAAATAATTATGGGAGATTTCAATGCAAAAATAGGGCAATGGCAACAGAATGAAACTTCAGTAAGTAAATTCGGTCACGGCAACAGAAACCAGAGTGGAAATACTCTCGTTGAGTTTGCAGAGGCAGAAGGGTTTTTCATCTTGAACTCCTTTTTCAAGAAAAAGCCACACAGCAAATGGACATGGAGACATCCAAATGGGACGACAAATGAAATTGATTTTATTATGTGTAACAAAAAATTCGTCATAGAAGACTGCAGTGTGCTAAACAAGTTCAACACAGGTAGTGACCATAGATTGGTGAGATGTAAGATGCACCTCAACACTAAACTCGAACGTAGCAAGCTCATAACACAAACAAAATCTATTGACATAACCAACTTTAAAAAACACCGTAATACCTTCAAATTGGAACTGAAGAACAGATTCTCTGCTTTAGAAGGCCTAACATCGGAAGAAGTGGATATTTCTGAAGTTAACAGAAAAGCAACCAAAGCTCTTATGGAAACAGCAACAAAATCAGCTGGGTCTAAGAACAACTTGCATGTGAACAAATTATCAGGAAAAACCAAAATGTTGATGCAAAAGAGAAGAGAGATGAGGACAACTAAAGAAGATGTGACTTCCAAAGTGGAATATATAGAGCTATGCAAGACAGTACGAAAATGTATCACTGAAAACGTAAGGAAATTCAACTGTGAACTAGTAAGGAAAACAATTGAAAACAACCAAAGCCTAAAGACAGCAAAGGGACATCTCAGTAAGGGAAGAAAACAGATTATGGCACTGAGAAAAGAAGATGGTTTATAACGAAGTAAATTTCTCCGTCATTTTTGGTCTACACCGGGATTCGAACCCGAGTACGCTTATTCCGGAACAAGTCGCTCTACCAACTGAGCTACGCAGACATGTATTCTGATTCCTATCTGCCTTTATGTCATGTGTGTCCTGCTGGCAGGTACGTCACATCTCCCCCCCCCCCCGAAAGAGGGCCGGGGGCATGGCCCACGGGTCAGCCGTGACCATGAATCGCTGCAGGCAGACAACCACTGTAGAACGTGCACTTGAGAACTCCCAGTCAATCTGGTGTGTGGAATGCAACGTCACACACATTTATTTTTCGAAGCACTGGAGAAGGAATTCTCTGATTTTTCCTATCTCGCGGTGTGGAAATGACATCACACCAATGCGAGATTTTGAACGGTCGGGTCATCCGGGTAGTTCGGGCACCATTATAACGAAGTAAATTTCTCCGTCATTTTTGGTCTACGCCGGGATGCGAACCCGAGTACGCTTATTCCGGAACAAGTCGCTCTACCAACTGAGCTACGCAGACATGTATTCTGATTCCTATCTGCCTTTATGTCATGTGCGTCCTGCTGGCAGGTACGTCACAGGTTCTGTAACAAGAAATAGAGGCGAAATTTTGATAAGAGTGAAAGATTTCTACTCCAAATTATATGAAAGGGATGATACATGTACTCCAGACATCATGAAAGGTACCAGTACCAGAGTTCTTCCAATCCTCCCAGTAGAACTTGCACATGCAATCAAGAACATGAAGCGGGGAAAAGCTCCAGGAGAAGATGGAATTACTGTAGATATCATACAAGAAAGCAATTGGAGAAATCGAAATAGTACTTGCCCAAATTTTCACTCGATGCCTTAATGAAGGGAAGATTCCTGAGGATTGGAACACCGCTACAATGATCTTGCTACATAAAAAAGGTGACATTGAGGATCACAGGAACTACAGACCTATCAGCCTCCTATCAGTGGTTTATAAAATTTTCACTAAAGTTCTTTCACACCGCTTAAAGGTAACACTGAACATGGCTCAACCGAGAGAACAAGCTGGATTCAGGAGTGGCTACAGCACAAAAGATCATATCCACGCACTGAGAGAACTAATTGAAAGAGCGAGGGAATATGAACTTCCATTGTGCATGGCTTTTATAAATTATGAAAAAGCCTTTGATTCGGTGAAACCATCAGCAGTTACAATGGCCCTGAAATCCTGCGGTATTGAAGATGCGTACAATAATATTATTAATAACATGTGTGAAAATGCAAGTGCAAAGATTCGGCTGTTTGAAAATACAACACGCATAAAAATTGGAAAAGGAGTGAGACAAGGTGACACCATATCTCCGAAGCTCTTTAATGCCACAATGGAAAATGTCTTTCATTCACTGAACTGAGAAAACAAAGGGATACAGTTTAATGGAGATTATCTAACCCACCTTCGTTTTGCTGATGACATAGTCATTTTTGCAACTACCCCATTAGAGATGCAGAGTATGATCCAGGAACTTGCTGACAAGAGTAAAGAAGTGGGATTAAAAATGAACTTTCAGAAGACAAAAGTAATGTTCAATGCTTTTACAAGAAATGAAGATTTATCGATTGATGGAGAAAAGCTGGAGGTAACAGACACGTACATTTATCTTGGACAGCAGATATCAAGTGAGGGTCACATTGATGAAGAAATTAATATGCGTACAAAACTTGCCTGGAGAGCTTTTGGAAGAAACAGCATAATTTTCAAGAGCAATATGCCATTATGTCTTAAAAGAAAAGTGTTTGATCAATGTATCCTTCCGGTGCTTACGTATGGTGCAGAGACGTGGACCTTAACTAAAAGAGACATACAAAGGCTGCAGACAACTCAAAAAAGCATGGAGAGGTGCATGCTTGGTGTAACCAGGAGAGATAAAAAGAGGAACTCGTGGATCCGAAAAATGACAAGAGTGGAAGACATCATGATCAGAGTTAAATCCCTGAAATGGCAATGGGCTGGACATACTGCCAGAAGGACAGACCATCGATGGACAGCCGAAATTTTAGATTGGATTCCAAGGGACAGGAAAAGACCCAGAAGAAGACCACATGGAAGATGGGTGGATGAAGTTCGAAAGTATGCGGGAGTGACATGGAGGAGACTGGCACATGACAGACCGTTGTGGAGGAAACTTGGGGAGACCTTCGTCCAGCAGTGGATTGATAATGGTTGACAATGATGATGATAATGATATACTGTATACACTGCAGGCCACCCAAAATGCAACACCAAGAAGGGCACGAGATAGCAAAGCCAGATTTACTGGACACATAACAACAGATACAAAGATGAAACGAATGAGCTTACGGGTCCGTGCGACTTGCGGAGCACGCAGACATCAGTAGTTCGTGTGGACCCCATGGCTGGCAATAACGGCCGCTACTCGCCGCGGCATCGAACGAAAGAGGCTTTGGATGTGGGCTTGGGGTATGTCGGTCCAGGCTGCTTCCACACGTTGCCACAGTTCATCAGGCGTAGCCGCGGGTGGTGCTTGCCGGGCCACTCGGTTGCCGATCAGCAACCAGACGTGTTCGATGGGCGACATATCGGGAGAACAGGTTAGCCACGGCAGCAGTGACACCTGGTGGGCGGTTAAGAATTTTTGCACGATGCGTGCCACGTGCGGGCGCGCATTGTCTTGTTCAGACGTGGCCGCTGGCAGGTCCTGCAGGTATGGGATGACTACAGGTTCCAAAACGTCGAAGATGTAGCGTTGGCTGTTGAGTGTACCGGCGATGCGTACCAGAGGTGTGCGGGTGTCATATCCAATTGCACCCCAAACCCTAACGCCAGGCGACGGACCGGTATGGTGATGCATAATGCAGGCGTCATACAGTGTCTCGCCGCGGTGCCGCCACACGCGGATCCGACCATCGTGGTGTTGAAGGCAGAAGCTGGATTCGTCGGAGAAGACAATGTCGTGCCATTCCGTAGTCCAGGTGCTGCGTTCAACGGTCCACTGCCGCCGCACTCGCCCGTGGTGTAACGCCAATGGTAATCAGAGCAATGGGCGCCGTGCGACAAGTCCCCGCTCCTGCAGACGACGTCGAACGGTACGTGCTGACTCAGGTTGTTGCGCAACACACCCTAATTTCCTGCGCTAACGTTCGTGATGTGGCAGTGCGATCCGTCAATGCCCGCCGCACGACATGCCGGTCTTCTGGATCGGTGGTGTGCCGCGACTGCCGCAATCGCTCACGTCGGTCCGTCCGTCCCTCCTGCACTAACCGAATCCTTACTCCCATCACTGTGGCTGGATGTCGTCCCAAACGGGCGCCGATGATTCGGTACGATAAACCTCTGTCGCGATTAGCCATTATTCGTCCTCTGTCGAACTCCGAAACGTGTTGGAATGACTGCCGTATTCTACGACGGGGCATCAGGAAGCTTCCCACGCACAGGTCTGGCAGCTCAACATACTTCCACTACTTACACCCCGCCTTCTGTGCATCCGTCCTATAGTGCTTCTAGGTGGCATTCCGGGCGCACATGATTGCATATACCCTGCAATGCTAATCGTTTGCATGTCTTCTCGCGGGCGACGCATGCTGCGAATTTCAGGCCAATCGGATGCTTCCTTCTTGGTGTTGCATTTTGGATGGCCAGCAGTGTATATACACTGCTGGCCACCCAAAATGCAACACCAAGAAAGACACGAGATGGCAAAGCCAGATTTACTGGACACATAACAACAGATACAAAGATGAAACGATTGAGCTTACAGGCGTGTGCTACTTGCGGAACACGCAGACATCAATAGTTCGTGTGGTCCCCATGGCTGGCAATAACGGCCGCTACACGCCGCGGCATCGAACGAAAGAGGCTTTGAATGTGGGCTTGGGGTATGTCGGTCCAGGATGCTTCCACACTTTGCCACAGTTCATCAGGTGTAGCCACGGGTGGTGCTTGCCGGGTCACTCGGTCAGGAATGAAACTTGGTTGGTAAGTTTGACATCGTGAGACATTCAAATGATTCAAGTATCACGCTTAGCCACGTATGTGACGCAAACAAGGAAGGGTCGTAGTGTTCCGCCTGACCGGTCATGTAAGGTCGTCCCGTTGCGCGTTCTTGCCATTCTGACTCATGCTGTTGTGTTAGTTACATCATTTGCAAGTGAAGTATGCCTCGGAGATAAGTTTGGAAGCATATCGAGAAGTTAGAGGAGCAGCGTGTTTGGGCTCCGGGAAGCGGGATGGGCTTATCGCTGTATTGCGCGCCATACCGGTCGTACGGATATCACCATTGCACGCTGTTGGTGGCAGTGGATAGAACAAGGCACGCAAGAGCGACAGGAATGGAATGGGAAACCCACACGAACCCCGGAAAGAGAGAGAGAGGACTTACGGATTGTCCGACATGCGCTGAGTGACCCAACAGCCACGATTGCGGATATTCAAGGAGCAGTGGTGCCCTCCATACATCGTCTGATTAGTGCCAGCACCATTGGCAGACTGCTGCATGACGTAGGACTACACGCACGCAGACCGTTACTACGTCTGCTCTTAACACCATTGTATCGTTGCCAAAGGCTGCAATGGTGTCCTGCCAGACTGTCAAGGAGCCACTCACAATGGCGGCGGGTGATATCCAGTGACGAGTCCCGCTTTTGTCTTGGATGTGACGACCAACGAATCCGTGTGAGGAGGCACCGTGGTCAGTGCCAAGATGAACGGTTTGTTGTCGAGCGTCACACGCCCAGAACGCCTGGTGTCATGGTGTGGAGTGCAATTGCCTACGATACCAGATCACCTTTGGTGTTCATTACAGGCACTTTGACAGACCATCGTTACGTTAATGAGGTCCTGAAACCAGTGGCCCTACCTTTTATGAACGCTCACTCCGGTGCGATTTTCCAACAGGACAACGCTCGTCCGCATACTGCTGCTCTCTCGAGAGCTTGCCTTCAAGGCACTGACACTCTGCCTAGGCCAGCTGCATCGCCAAACCTATCGCCAATTGAAAATGTGTGGGATGCTATTGGACGCGTTATCCACTTTCCACCCTTACCGCACAATTTGCAGAACTGCGTGAAAAGATTCAAGCTGCATGGGATGGCTTATCGCAGGAAACCATTAGGAACCTGTACAACTCCATGCCGAGACGTCTGGCATGCTGTGTGGGCAAACATGGCGGCCCGACGGCATACTGGATGGCACTAGTTATTGGCATGTAGCTCAATAAATATTGCCTATATCAGTCTCAAAGTTTGATCATTTATTGTTCCTGGTAACCTTTACCTTCCTCCCGAATAGCATTGCAATCCGACACGTGTCCTGCTATTTTTTTTGACGATGAGTTTATTTATTTATTTTTTTATTGGAGGTTTAACGACCACCGTGAGCAACTCAATGGGCTATAAGCAGTTGCCCGTCCCTAATTTCGGGTCACTGGTTCCAGGGAAGGGAGAGAGCCAGTGCCGAAAGACAAACACAACATCCATGCCTCACCGGGATTCGAACCCGGACCCCGTTCGGACGAATGATCAGAGGCCATCGCTTAGACCACTGCGCCACCGGGGCGGCAAGGATGAGTTTATAAGTGACCATCCTAACAACAAGAATGTAAAAAGGAAATGCACTCATGCGCAAAAGGTAAATTTGCATTTTGGGTAGAAATTCTTTATATAATACAAATAAAAGCAAAACGACAAGCCTTTCATTCTAATCAAATAGTAAAAACAAAAGTACGATCACATATTGCAACCCCCACCCCCTGAAAAAATGTTTTTGTTGTTGTTTTTTAGTTGTTGTTTTTTCCTTCAAATTTAAGTAGCATTTTACTTCGATGCTTTTCTATATCAGTTCCTGACGTTCATTATTTCTTTCTTTCCACCAGTTCTTCGGCTTTCTTGGAGCTATTCTGTATGCGACTGACTGCTATACAAAGTATAAGGCTTGGAGAGATGGTGAGCCAGCTCAAGGAGAAAAGCCCCTAGCTACGATACATTCCCCTATGACTTCTCCGACTGGTCCTAACTATGCAGCGTACTGAACGAATAACTTTGGAAGTGAGTATATTTACGGTAGGATAATTTGTCTTCAAATCACTGTTTATTTCATTTTTCAGCAATAAACACAGCTGGACTTAATATCACCATCAACCTTCACGCACTGATAAAAATATCCTCTTGTTAGCGAATTAGGCTTCGCTGCGTAACTTTTGCATATCAACGGATGATTTTGTCAAACTTCAGTGTAAAAAGAACACGGCAGAAGTTTAGTCACTCAACGTAGGAGCAGGACTACAGCGCCATTCATTTGCAAGGGATGTTTAAAGAATTAATCACTTCAACATAATCTGAAACTTTCTGTACGGTGATCTCGCGTTCAGAAAAGATTGAACTATGCTGGCACTGAAGTGATTCAGGTCAATCATGTAAACTTAAGATAGCAATCGTAAAAGCACAATAATTAAAACACTAGACTGGCTTCCGATGAATTGAAGAACTTATTTAATGTATAGGTTAAAAGATTAAAATAAAGCCATAAGGACTTCCGGTCTTCCTAAAGACCATCATCAGATGGAAATCCTGAAGGAACATTTTTGCGTGGGGAGACATATAAGAAACTTGGTGTCTCCCCACCCCCAAAAAAAGTTACTTATATGTCTCCCCACCCAAAAATGTTCCTTCAGTTGGGTGGGGAGACATATGAGTAACTTGGTGTCTCCCCACCCAAAAAAAAAGTTACTTATATGTCTCCCCACCCAAAAATGTTCCTTCAGTTGGGTGGGGAGATATATAAGTAACTTAATGTCTCCCCACCCAAAAAAAAGTTGATTATATGTCTCTCCACCCAAAAAGTGTTCCTCTAGTTGGGTGGGGAGACATATAAGTAACTTGGTGTCTCCCCACCCAAAAAAAAAGGTGACTTATATGTCTCCCCACCCAAAAATGTTCCTTCAGTTGGGTGGGGAGACATATAAGTAACTTGATGTCTCCCCACCCAAAAAAATGTTACTTATATGTCTCCCCACCCAAAAATGTTCCTTCAGTTGGGTGAGGAGACATATAAGTAACTTGGTGTCTCCCCACCCAAAAAAAAAAAAATTACTTATATGTCTCCCCACCCAAAAATGTTCCTTCAGTTGGGTGGGGAGACATATAAGTAACTTGATGTCTCCCCACCCAAAACAAAAGTTACTTATATGTCTCCCCACCCAAAAATGTTCCTTCAGTTGGGTTGGGAGACATATAAGTAACTTGATGTTTCCCCACCCAAAAAAAAAATGTTACTTATATGTCTCCCCACCCAAAAAAAAATGTTACTTATATGTCTCCCCACCCAAAAATGTTCCTTCAGTTAGGTGGGAAGACATATAAGTAACTTGATGTTTCCCCACCCAAAAAAAAAATGTTACTTATATGTCTCCCCACCCAAAAAAAAGTTACTTATATGTGTCTCCACCCAAAAATGTTCCTTCAGTTGGGTGGGGAGACATATAAGTAACTTGATGTTTCCCCACCCAAAAAAAAATGTTACTTATATGTCTCCCCACCCAAAAAAAAATGTTACTTATATGTCTCCCCACCCAAAAAAAAAGTTACTTATATGTGTCTCCACCCAAAAATGTTCCTTCAGTTGGGTGGGGAGACATATAAGTAACTTGATGTTTCCCCACCCAAAAAAAAATGTTACTTATATGTCTCCCCACCCAAAAAAAAAAATGTTACTTATATGTCTCCCCACCCAAAAACGTTCCTTCAGTTGGGTGGGGAGACATATAAGTAACTTGGTGTCTCCCCACCCCAAAAAAAAAGTTACTTATATGTCTCCCCACCCAAAAATGTTCCTTCAGTTGGATTGGGAGACATATAAGTAACTTGGTGTCTCCCCACCCCAAAAAAAAGTTACTTATATGTCTCCCCACCCAAAAATGTTCCTTCAGTTGGGTTGGGAGACATATAAGTAACTTGGTGTCTCCCCACCCCAAAAAAAGTTACTTATATGTCTCCCCACCCAAAAATGTTCCTTCAGTTAGGTGGGAAGACATATAAGTAACTTGGTGTCTCCCCACCCCCAAAAAAAGTTACTTATATGTCTCCCCACCCAAAAATGTTCCTTCAGTTGGGTTGGGAGACATATAAGTAACTTGGTGTCTCCCCACCCCAAAAAAAAAGTTACTTATATGTCTCCCCGCCCAAAAATGTTCCTTCAGTTAGGTGGGAAGACATATAAGTAACTTGGTGTCTCCCCACCCCCAAAAAAGTTACTTATATGTGTCCCCACCCAAAAATGTTCCTTCAGTTGGGTGCGGAGAGCATATAAGTAACTTGGTGTCTCCCCACCCCCAAAAAAAGTTACATATATGTCTCCCCACCCAAAAATGTTCCTTCAGTTGGGTGGGAGACATATAAGTAACTTGGTGTCTCCCCACCCAAAAAAAAAAAAAGTTACTTATATGTCTCCCAACCCAAAAATGTTCCTTCAGTTGGGTGGGGAGACATATAAGTAACTTGGTGTCTCCCCACCCAAAAAAAAGTTACTTATATGTCTCCCCACCCCAAAAAAAAAAAGTTACTTATATGTCTCTCCACCCAAAAATGTTCCTTCAGTTGGGTGGGGAGACATATAAGTAACTTGGTGTCTCCCCACCAAAAAAAAAATTACTTATATGTCTCCCCACTCAAAAATGTTCCTTCAGTTGGGTGGGGAGACATATAAGTAACTTGGTGTCTAACCACCCAAAAAAAAAGTTACTTATATGTCTCCCCACCCAAAAATATTCCTTCAGTTGGGTGGGGAGACATATAAGTAACTTGGTGTCTCCCCACCCAAAGAAAAAGTTACTTATATGTCTCCCCACCCAAAAATGTTCCTTCAGTATTTCCATCTGATGATGGTCTTTAGGAAGACCGAAAGTTCTTATGGCTTTATTTTAATCTTTTAATCTATACATTCAATAAGTTCTTCAATTCATCGGAAGCCAGCGTAGTGTTTTAATTATCGCGCTTTTAAGATTGCTACCTTAAGTTTTTATGATTGACTCATTCCGCACGAGAACCTGATATCGTGATTCAGGTCGACTGACGCAGTCATTTACTTTCACAGACCATGCGAAACCGTTTCATTCTCCTTACAATCATCAGCGAAACGGAGTGACGAAGTTTCTTACATAAATGTCTGAGTGATACAAGAAAGTTAAGCACACCTTTAAAACGGTGATTATACACTATATGGATAACAGTCACCGGACACCTAGAAAAGAAACACAACATAGCATTTATTGACATACATTAACACAGTGTCGGCCCACCTTTGGTCTTAATGCATGCACTGACCTATCGAGACATGCTTTCGACAAAGTTTTGGAACACAACAATAAGTTTGCGCTTCCATGCATTACTTAATGCTGCCGCTAACAGTTTCTTAGTAGTAGGCCTTGGTTTCAAACTTCTTATGCGGTGCCCTAATTCATCCCACAGGAGCTCTATGGGATTAAGATGAGGGCTCTGTGCTGGCCAGTCCACTCACGATACGGAATTATCGTCAAACCACGACGTAACAGTCCTTGCTTTATGGCTCGGTACATTATCCTGGTGGTACCAATAAAGTTCAGTTCCACAATATTGCCACAGAGTTGGTAGGGCATAACTGTCCAGAATATCGAGGTAGACGTGCTGGTTAACAGGCTTGTCCAGGATAACCAATGGGCCGAGACCATGCCCACACGAGTACACTGCCATCTCCAAACTTAACCGTAGGAACAGTACACTGTGGTAAATAGCGTTCCCCCGGCTGCCGCCATACCCACACACGACCATCAGACTGATGGATCGTGTATCTGGATTCATCAGTCCATAGAACCCGTTTCCATTGATCTACGGTCCACGATAAATGTTCTTTACACCATGCTAAACTATGAGTAGCATTCCGAGTGGAGATGAAAGGCTTATGAGCAGCCGCACGACCGCGATAACCCATGGAATTAAGTTCTCTGTGACTGGTACGTGTACATTTCAATGTTCCAGCCTTTTTACTCACCTGTGTGAGGTCTTGTGCAGTACTCTGTCGATTAGCTGTAACGACTCTTCAGAGGCTTCGACGTCCTCTATCACTGATTTTCTTTGGTCTTCCGGTACGTTTTGCTGCTTCATGCACGTCATGTGTCTTCCACTTATTCAGTACATCCAAAACAGTTAACTTGGGTATGTTTAAACGCCACTCGGTTTCTCTTATGGAGAACCCACTGATATAACACCCAACAATCTTTCCTTTCTCAAAGTCAGTTCTCCCCTTCCGCGACATTTTCACTCAACCTCACAGTGCGATATGATCGCGGTCAGCTGCAGGCTTGTTTTAATACTGTTTGCAGCCGTACCGCGCATCTTAACAACGCAGCGGATCCATTAATTTGCTTCTGAAGGGGTGTCCGGTGGCTTTTGTCTGTATAGTGTATTTTGTTTCGGAATTTTGCGACGACAAAACGAAACTCTATGAGCTGTAAACAGCCGCCTGTTCCAAGTTTAGCGCCACTGGTTCTAAGGAGCGGAGAGTGCCAGAAGGTCAAACACAACACCCATGTCTCATTCTTGGCTAGGACCAGGGTTCAGCTCGGACTACTGGTTACAAACCTACACCTTTGGCAACTTAGCCACCAGAGCGGCCCAATGCTATCTACCATAAAGGCAGATAGCAGTGAGAGTACTTGCCAGTGTAATATGGTGGATAGCACCTGGAACTCCGGAGCCGAGAGTTGTGGATTCGAATTCCGCCTCTGGTATACAACTGATGAAGAAATTTGCTTCTTCATAGACCATAAACCCAAGACAAGGTCACCGTCGAAAGAAATTTTGCTTTCCGTTGGCTAATGCGATACGCTCTTCCGTTTTTGGACGAGTTTTTCGGCGACAGTTAACATAGGCTCACCGTTCGTGGAAATAAACAGAAGGGACAGAGGGAAAGAACTTAATTGGTCGAGGCCCGAAAAGAAAATGCAATGAGACCGTTAACATAGGCGCATCGCACGTGGGAATTAACAGAGGGGAGAGAGAGAAAAGATCTAATTGGTCGAGGTCCGAAAAGAAAAATGCAATGAAAGACAGTTATCATAGGCGCATCATACGTGGGAATAAACAGAGGGGACCCAGGGAAAGGATCTAATTGGTCGAGATCCGAAAAGGCCGCCCTGGTGGCGCAGTGGTCTAAGCGATGGCCTCTGATCATTCGTCCGAAAGGGGTCTGGGTTCGAATCCCGTGAGGCATGATGTTGTGTTTGTCTTACGGCACTGGCTCTCTCCCTTCCCTGGAACCAGTGACCCTAAATTAGGGACGGGCGACTGCTCACAGTGCGATATGATCGCGGTGAGCTGCAGGCTTGTTTTAATACTGTTTGCATTGAGTTGCTCACGGTGGTTGTTAAACCTCCAATCAAAAAAAAAAAAAAAAAAAAAAAAAAAAGATCCGAAAAGTAAATGCAAGGAAAGACAGTTAACATATGTACATCGTACGTGGGAATATACAAATGGGACAGAGGGAAAGGATCTAATTAGCCGAGATCCGAAATGTAAATGCAATGAAAGACAGTTAACATAGGCGCATCGTACGTGGGAATATACAGAGGGGACAGAGGGAAAGGATCTAATTGGTGGAGGTCCGAAAGGTAAATGCAACGACAGACTTGTATGCTCAGTGGTTTCTGCGTTGATGTCAGTTCCCCGCCTATGATCAGTTACCTCCCACGGCAAAATCTCACGTGACTATGGGCATGATAACGCGAAGGCAGTTTTTACATTAGTAATAGCACCGTTTTTATAAAAGTACCTGCAAATACGTGAATTTCATTTTAAAAAAAAAAATCTTCTGAAACCAGATACATAGTTTAAAATTTTCCGTAAGAAACTGCAGCACAATTTTTTTCCCTCGTGAAGTTCATTTTTAGCACGTCTTCTGTAAAAAAGATCGTGCTTCTGTTATCTGTCCATCTGTGGACACTATATCTCTGCAACAATTAATCCGATTTCAAAAACTTTTTTGCATTTGGAAGCTTGAAACTTGCGAATGATGATCCTTTATTTCGTTTTTTTTTTTTTTTTTTGTACAATGCACAATTTCGCCGGTAAAGGGCGGAAATGTAGATCATGTCGAATTCAAAATACATTTTATTCCATATTATTACTTCTACACATCCCACTGAAAAAATTCTATTACCTTTCGATTCCATTTATGTCGAAGACTATTTTAGGTATAGTCACTTTCTCAAGTTACCATAGATTTTAATCTAGGGTAACTTGAGAAAGTGACCTTTTCTACAATATCTCTGCCTCTAAAACTCGGATTTAATTTTTTTTTCTGCAGCGGATACATCTTCTGATGCGAAATCGCTTGCATATAATTTCTAATTTTTGATAAAAAATGATTTGGCCATCAGGAGGCGTAAGTGTTAATTTCTGCTTCTGATGTGTTTGCAGCAAAATCTGAGCTCCTAAAATTTCGATTGAAAAAATTCTTTCGTGGACCGATGCCGCTTACGTCGGAAGACCTTTTTCGGAATAATTTGTTCTTAAACTAATGCATGGTTTCTCCGCCAGGGGCGTAGATGTATATCTTATTTTTGTCAGTATCTCTACTTCTAAGAGTCCAATTTGAAAAATTTCTTCTTCGTTGAATAGCATTTCCGATGCGAAATGTTTTTCGTATAATTTCAAAATTTTCAAGTAATTCATAGACTTTCCGCTCGGGGGCGTTAGGATAAATTGCGTTTCTCCCGATATCTCTGCTTATATATCTCTGATTTCGAAAATTCCTGTATCGCATACAGTTCCTGATGGGAAATGCTTTGCATATGATTTCGAATATTTGGAATGTAGTGGTTTGGCCACCACGGGCCGTAAGTGTTAATTTCTGCCTTGTGACGTGCCTGCCCAGCAGGACGCACACGATATAAAGGCAGATAGCAGCGATAACGAACGTCCGTGTAGCTCAATTGGTAGAGTGACTTATTCCGGAATGATGAGACCCGGGTTCGAGCCCCGGCGTGGACAAAATGACGGAGAAATTTACTTCGTTATAGCCTCTGATGTGTTTGCAGCAAAATCTGAGTTCCTAAAAATTCGATTGAAAAACATATTTCACGGCCCAATACCACTCACATCGAAAAACCTTTCGAGAATGCTTTCTTCTTAAAATAATGCATGGTTTTTCCGCCAGGGTGCGTAGATGCATAGCTTATTTTTGTCACTCGCTCTGTTTCTAAGAGTCCAATTTGAAAAGTTCTTTCTTTGTTGGAGAGCGTATCCGCTGAAAAATGTTTTTCATATAGTTTCAAATTTTTCCTAATACAGATGTTTGCCACCAGAGAACGTAGGTACACATTTTAGTTTACAAGAATACCTTCGGGACTAAAAACCCTTTTGAAAACCTTTTTTCTTTGGTCAGATACTACTAATTAAGCAAACTCTGTGTGCGTATTTTTCCCCCGAAATAATGCACAATTTTGTCGCTAGGGGCGCAAAAGCTTAATCTGTTTTACTCAGTGTGTGTGTTTCTACATGTCCGATTTAAAAAGAAATGTACCGGATGCCATTTATTTTGCATAACACTAGGCTAGTATATTCAGTTTGCATCTCTATCGCAGCTTCTAAAACACCATTGCTAATTTTTTTTTACTTTACGATGCCATAGAGATGTGGAGCATTATCCTCTTTAAATAATGCAAAGATTTGAGGGTAGGTGCGTAAACATCAAAACTTTTTTCATCTTTTTTTTTATTTTTTTTATTTTTTTGCGCTATCTTTACTTCTGTGATACGTTTTTAAAAAGTTGTTTTTCATAAGCATAGCATTTTCTATGAAGAATGTGTTTCGCCTATTGTTAACCTTCCCATTATGCAAAATTCTTTCACTAGCATACCTAGACTTATAAGAATGTTTTTTTTTTTTTTATTGGAGGTTTAACGACCACCGTGAGCAACTCAATGGGCTATAAGCAGTCGCCCGTCCCTAATTTAGGGTCACTGGTTCCAGGGAAGGGAGAGAACCAGTGCCGTAAGACAAACACAACACCCATGCCTCACCGGGATTCGAACCCGGACCCCGTTCGGACGAATGATCAGAGGCCATCGCTTAGACCACTGCGCCACCGGGGCGGCTAAGAATGTTTTTCCTTCTATATTTCTTTTTTCAACTCTTCGATTTGAAAATCTCTTTGTCTCTACCTTCCGTGTGCTATGAAAAACTTTTTGTGCACCATTTGTTAGTCTCCGTAACATGCCATTTATCCACTGGGGGAACTAAGTGCATGTTTCTATTTGTGGATGTTTTATGGATTGTAGAAACCGGTTGATCGTTTTTCTAATCAGTTCCATTGACTTTTTTATTTATTTATTTATTTATTGGAGGTTTAACGACCACTGTGAGCAACTTATTGGGCTACAAGCAGGGCGCGCCCCAAATTTAGGGCCACTGGTTCCAAGGAAGGGAGAGAGCCAGGGCCGTAAGACAAACACAACGTCCATGCCTCATCGGGATTCGAACCCGGACCAAACCAGTAGTTGTGGTGGTCGATGAAACATCTGATAAAGAAGGGAGGTTTATTTTTTCAGTCCTATTGAAAATTATTAATTCAGAACTAGAGCAGTCATGTTTCCTGGCAAGTGCATATTTTTTAAACGTTAGCATAGGCGCATCGTACGTGGGAATAAACAGAGGGGACAGAGGGAAAGGATCTAATTGGTCGAGATCCGTAAAGTAAATGCAATGAAAGACAGTTAACATAGGTCGTACGTCGGAATATACATTGTATATTCCGTACACATCCCCTCTGTATATTCTGTACGTCGGAATATACATAGGGGACAGAGGGAAAAGGGTCTAATTGGTGGAGGTCCGAAAGGTAAATGCAACGACAGACTTTGTATGCTCAGTGGTTTCCGCGTTGATATCAGCTCTCCGCCTAGGATCAGTCTCTACCTTCCGTGTGCTATGAAAAACTTTTTGTGCGCCATTTGTTCGCCTCCGTAACATGCTATTTAGCCTCTGGGGGAACTACGTGCATGTTTCTATTTGTCGATGTTTTATGGATTGTAGGAACCGTTTGATCGTTTTTCTAACCGGTTCCATTGACTTTTTTATTTATTTATTTGATTGGAGGTTTAACGACCACTGTGAGCAACTAATTGGGCTATAAGCAGTCGCCCGCCCCTAATTTAGGGTCACTGGTTCCAGGGAAGGGAGAGAGCCAGGGCCGTAAGACAAACACAATATCCATGCCTCATCGGGATTCGAACCCGGACCCATCTCGGATGAATGATCATAGGCCATCACTTGGACCACTGCGAGAACCCTAACTCTCATTTAAAGACAGCCTCAAGAGCGCTAGTGTAGCTTTAGACTCCACTTTCCGTGTTGGAATAATCTATTTTGTAAAGAAAACAGACAGGGCAATTAGTAGTGACCCCCTCAGTGAATTTCTAACCACCCTCCTCATTAGCCCCCTAGTCATACAAACATGAAAAAGAGGCTTCAGCTAAGGAAGTGAAAGAGTGCCGAACAACTGAATTTTCATGGCTTTGCGGATGCTATTTTGATAACCTATTTTGGAGACGTAAACAACGCACTTTCTAGGGGGAAATATGCAGGGCTTGATGAAATAAAGCACGAGACTTATAACTTGGCAACGTCCAGATTATATTTTGAAGTTAAACATACTGAAAAATGGCACATTTTGAACTGGGTGGGCGGCAGGGTGGGCAAGACAATGCTTTCCCTCTGCGATATCCCTGGAACTAAGGGTCCTTGGTACCCCGAAAGTGTTTATTTTTTTAAGTTCTTTGTTAAAATGCGACTTACAATAGAAAAAAAAAATCTTCCATTTTCCGCCCTCCCACCGTAAAATACTTCAATATACGCTTCTGCATTGAGCTATTAATAAAAGCATCTCAACGTCATAGCTGCGCAAGTGAGAATGACACCTGTCTTAGCTCCCCCGGCACTGACTCTGTCTCCTTTCCCAGGAGTCAGTGACCCTAAATTAGGGACAGACGACTGCTTATAACCCATTGAGTTGCTCACGGTGGTCGTTAAACCCTAAAAAAAAAAAAGCACGTGTCTTATTGCCCCTAGGTGTTCCTAATAATTTGCTACTTTAATATATTTGTTAATTGTTATTCAAGAGGATGAGAAAATAAAGCAACTGTACACTAAACAGATTGAACTAAAAAAAAACCAAAAACTAACGACAACAATATATGGCAGAACAAGCCAAAAATTGTCAACAAGTTTTAAATTCCAGAAGATGAGAGGAAATTGAAAACTAAGGTGAATTCGTGGAGGAGCTCACAACACTCAATGGTGTAATGCTTTGAAAGAACACACACTTATTTTTTATCTATGAGGCATGACGCGCATATTTAAAATAGAAAAAAAAATCCATTATAAGAAAAAGCAACAATAATGTTCAGAATTCTACCAGCAAAAAAAAAGGACTGAGATTTTTTTAACAAATTAAATAAATAAATAAATAAATATATACTAAAAATAAAACAACGGCTGCTCAAGATTAATTAAAAATCAAGGTAAATAAAAATTATTTTTTATAATTAATAAAAAAATAAACAACTATGTGCCTTCACAATTTAATTAACATAATATGTCCTGACGTAATGAAATAAAACCGCATAGTGCAAGAAAACACCAGGAGATATTTAGAAATGCTGCTATAACTTTGTTAACAAGAAAAAATACTTAGAATAAACTACTCGTAGAGCTGTGCTAGTTTCATTAGGGTGTGCATCCAGGAATTTAGTTTATTTATTTTAGTTGATAAAAGGCAGAAGCGTAACTAAACTGAAGCAGGCTGCACCGGGTGCAGCTCAATAAAAGGTGCAATACTTTCTGCTTACAATCTGATTAAAATTGGAATTGAAGCTTGTGCACCAGTTTCTGATACGAATTTTTAGGTCCATACTTCGTCATTTATTCATTTACAGGATTTGCTTATATGTTTCGCCAGTTTTTGTATCCTTCGATCACAGCGAAAAATTATAATTTATTCTTCAAATTACTCTGGCCATGTTATTTGCTCACACTCAGAAATGAGGGCGCTGTTGTACGCACGTTGCATAAAGAAATGTCGTTCTCATTGTTGCAGATTCTTTAGGGCTATTCTATCATTACTGTTGGCAGCGACCACCGGCTGCATTCGACCCGTTTGATGTGGTACGGAAGGCCAGAACTTTGAAACAGTTGGAAAAGCTGCACAAACAGAGTAACAGCTGTTTGTTTGTGAGTATAACGACCACCGTGAGCAACTGATTGAGCTATAAGCAGTCTCCCATTCCTGATTTAGGACCACTGTTTTTTTTTTTTTTTTTGGAGGTTTAACGACCACCGTGAGCAACTCAAACGGGCTATAAGCAGTCGCCCGTCCCTAATTTAGGGTCACTGGTTCCAGGGAAGGGAGAGAGCCAGTGCCGTAAGACAAACACAACATCCATGCCTGACCGGGATTCGAACCCGGACCCCTTACGGACGAATGATCAGAGGCCAACGCCTTAGACCACTGCGCCACCGGGGCGGCCCACTGTTTCCAGTGAAGCGAGAGAGCCAGTGCTGTAGGATAAACACATCCACGCTTCACCTCGGATGCAAGGTCAGATGCCAGCGCCTCGAAGCACTCATCCACAGGGGAGCACAGTTTGATTGTGCCTCTCTTTCATAGAGGTGCCATTGGGGGTTATGTCGTTAATTTTTTTTGTCAGTTTTCTTCCGATTGGGTCTAATTTGGAAACCCGGATATAAGGCATGGGTAGTATGTTTGCCTTCCGACACTGGCTCTCTTTCTTCTCTTGAACCAGGAACCCTAAATTCGCGACGAGCGACTGGGGTTACTCGCGTTGATCGTTGAATTTCCGAAACAAAAACAAAACAAAACAAAACAAAAACCGGACAAATAGGGGCGCACTACTTTGTGGCTACCCCGATGGTGCAGGGGTATAACCGGTGGCTTATGACACTTCGTCCGAGAAGGGTCCGGGTTCGAAACCCGGTGGGGGCATAAATGTTGTATTTGTCTTACGGCACTGGTTCTCTCCCTTCCGTGGAACCAGTGGCCCTAAATTAGGAACAGGCGACTGCTTATAGCCCATTGAGTTGGTCACGGTGGTCGTCAAACCTTCATTCCTTAAAAAATATTTTGTGGTTTGCCCCGGGCGCAGCAATGTTTAGTAACACCACTGCTCAAAGGTAATCATTTATTGAATACTTCAGTGGTGTATATTCGAGGCTAGCTAAGCTAGCTGTGAAGCCCAGAAAATGCACAAATAAAATTGAATTAAATAT
This sequence comes from Macrothele yani, assembly GCA_039090855.1. Classification (NCBI taxonomy): domain Eukaryota; kingdom Metazoa; phylum Arthropoda; class Arachnida; order Araneae; family Macrothelidae; genus Macrothele; species Macrothele yani. The sequence goes on from CM076997.1 coordinate 129,087,032, forward strand.
ACACAAATAAAAGTCAATTATCAACAGTATTAAAATATGTCGATGCTTTCGCTGCGGAAAAAATCGCGTGCGGATTCGCTTCTTTGACTCAGACTGGCGAGCGAAAACCAACGGCATAACTCAAGCAGCTCTTCCAGAGTCTTCGCAGTTCTGATGCGAAAACCTTCCGTACGAAAACCTTCCCTGCTAGCGTTTCCATGACAACATGAATCAGCTGGTAAAGGGGAAATGGGTCATTGCTTTGGGAAACGGTTTGTTCAGAATAGAGAAGACTTAGACTATCTCAGGCACTCGCATACTCCCGCCCATAAGAGTGTTTCGCGAGACTTGTTTCAGGTTTTGTGAAGTGTCAATCAATTAAAATCAGAGATATTATATCTTAAATTCGTGGCTTTGTTGGATTCGAAGTGTTTTGATAAATTTTGTGAAAGCGTCCCTGAACATCCACTGTCAGAACTTAAAGAGCTCTATGCTTCAAATTTTTATACAGCTCGATTAAACAATGAACTGAAGGTGTTTTATTTCCTTCATGAAAGGAAAAACAAATCAGCAAGAGAGACATTACGTGTTACATAAAGTTGAGTAAATTGGACATAGTGTTTAGTGAGGTGTACAAAATAGCAGACCTCATATTAAGCTTTCCATCAACAACTGCAACTGCCGAAAGAAGTTTGAAGTTTTTCTGCATTAAAAAGAATCAAAATATATCTTAGAGCCACACAAGGACATGCATATTCGGAAAACTTGGTTGTTTTGTCAGTAGAGAAAAACGTTCTTTTTAAATATGAAAAAGTACTCAGAAGAAACATTTTATGAAAACGTAACACTCAAGTTCACACAAAAGGAAAGAAGAATGTGGTTCATGTACAAATAAGTGTTCAAAGCCTAATCCTCATAATTATTTGGTATCATGTTAGCAATGGCATGTACCTAAAATTTAGAAAAAGAAGTTGCTTTTATTACTTAACAATTAAAAATTAAACTTCACAATAAAAAAAACCGTACTGGGGGGAGGGGGGAGATAGCCCAGGTCTCGTACCCAAGATACGTCACTGGAATACTTACACACAAGGGTCCTAGTTTTTTTTCATCGAAGAATCTAAGTAAAATTGCCTTGAATTCATAACTGAACTTTACATTAAAAAATGCGAACTTAAAGAAGTGAAACACAAAATGCCATGATTTTGCTGTACTGATAACTAGACATAAAAAAGATACAGTCATTTTTTTACGATCTTTAATTAGATAATGAGTTAACCCAGATTGACCAAAACATAGAATTGTTTCTTGATATTTCTGTAATCCTGTTCTAGAGAATATAATGTCCTTTATGAAACATCACCGTAACTAATAGACGAAAGCAATTCCTTTTCGTTGTACAAACTCACGAGCGAGTTGAGGCGTTGCTGTGACATTGTAGTTTTTAGCTCCTTTTCTATATGTGATAGATTAGGAAAAGCCCTTTGGCGTAAGCACCTTGCAGCACGTGAAACTGCAAATCTCGGATAAGATTTCTATGTATATGCGTTTCGGTGTTTATTGTATAATACCACAAATCATGTTTTAAATCGAAAAGGACGATTAAATAAAAATCACAAAGCCTCTATTTTCTTCTTTTGAGTCATTACGCCCACTCGACACACCTATAAAGCTACTTAAGCTAAAAGCTAACCTATAAAGCACTTGAAGTTTAACAATATAGTGTTTTTAAATAATCAAAATCTTACTGGCTGAACGGAAACAAAAGTGTTGAATTATGAAGTCTTCAAAAGGAAACTAAATACATTTAAGAAATATAAGATAACATTGGGGTAGCAATTTGGGCATCTAAATTTCCTACCACAATGTAAGAACACCAATGTTATAACCAAGTTTCCATGCATTAAAAACAAACAATTGAACAAAGCAAATGAAAATTATTAAATACTGCAAATAAATAAGACTAAAAATTGCATAAGAGCAAAATGGAAATATATTGCTTGAAGAAAAATATCCAGATCAAGACAGTCTTGTTAAGAAATGTGCAGCACCTGTGTGATAGAATAGTGCATTTTGAGAAGAAAAATAAAATATGTAAATAAATCAAACATTGAATTAACGTACGAGTGTAAGAAAAAAAAAAGGCACTCCAGAGAGGATCAAAATACGCATATCTGCAAAACTTTTAAAAAGGTGAAGAATGCATTCTACCAACTAAAAATAAGAAAACTGCCAAAATAACTCCAAGAGCTAGTCCTAATCGAAATTATCACAGACATAAAAGTTGAAATTTAAAGTAAAAAGTGCGGAAAGACCGAGCTGAATAGAACATGAACAAGGAGACCTAAGAAATAATCCCAAATAAATGCCGTTATGAAAGACAAACCAACCAGCCAACCAATTATTTTACTATGCAACAAAAATGAAAACGGCAGTAAAATAAATGAGCATAAAAAAAAAAAAGAAAGTGAACTGTAGAAATTGAACCAACAGAGGTCATACTGCAACTGGCCAACTTTAGAAACTGTAGTCAGTCATCCGACAATTTCAAAAGGAAACTTTTCCACCAATGGAAGGATTCCAAACATTGTTGGTAAAATAAAAACAGCAACAACAAAAAATTCATGTACCAATAAGACTCATAGTGTCCAGAAATATGGCATCCAGAATTACGATGGAAAGAGCATTTGATGAATCTAAAAATTTCTTTAATAACTGTAGGTACACTGCAAAGAAAGCAACAGATGTAATTAACCTAGTAAATATCACTAAGGATCTAATAATTCCATCATCACTTGTCCAAATATGATATCTCTTACTGCAATACTCCCACAGAAAAAGCAATTGTGATTCAGAAAGAATAAATAACAACTTATCTGCAAATGAAAGAGAAGCATTTCATAAAGCATTAAATTGCATCAATAACTTTCTATTTTAAGAAGAAGATATACGGCAAAACAGAGGAGCTTAAATTCAGCAAGACACAGAAAAGAAAATTTTGGTGATCCAAACAGCAAACATCCAGGTGTATGCGTTAGATATGCATACAGATTGATCCCTTTGGGTAGGGGTAATTTTAAAATGCTGTGGTTTGGCTTGTAACAGATATAATAAGTCAATATTTGGCAGAAATTACCTTTATGGATGGAAGTTTATCTAAGCCTCTACATGACTCCCTTTGTGGGCTCGGCAGAGTTCATACCGGATGCTTAACTCTTATCACGTGTTTTCTAATACTTGCGGAATGATTTGTGAGAACGCGGTAGTACGGAGGTCAATTCTGCTCAAAGGGCGAAGAAAGACGGGAGTTTCTTGCGCTGTAGTCAGTGCACACGAGCCAGAACGGCAACGAAGAGGAGTGTTTTATGAATCCCCATGCTTTCTACGAAGTGAAAAGGGCAAGCTCCAATATAAATGCGTTGTGCTGGTGAGCCGTCACCAGCTGTACGACCCCTTTTTCTTCTATGATGACACTGTACGATCACCATACCTGGATATGCTACAGATCTTCTTGGTACTACAATTGGATAACGATGTCATTTTACAGCAAGACGGGCCCCACACCAATGGTTAATGGAAGCCAGGAACTTCCTCAACAACGCATTCAATGCTAACTGGTGTGGCCCTATTTCTTTTCCTGCAAACCCTCCTGATCTCACTCCCCCCGATTTCTGTGTGTGTGTGGGGGGGGGGGGGGGCGAGGGGTTGTGAAGAACATCGTCTACTTACAATGACCTCAAAGCCTAGATGACTTGAAAGTGAAAATTTCTGCAGTGTTCGCTCAAATCACTCCGCAGATGCTAGAAAACACGCGGCAAGAACTGAACATCCGGTATGAAATCTGCCGAGTCCGCAAAGGGGCTCACGTAGAGGCAAATCCCATCCATAAAGGTAATTTCTGCCAAATATTGGTTTATTATGTTTGTTACAAGCTACACCAGAGCATTTTTAAAATATCTCTTCCTAAACGGATGACCCTGTAAAATGGCATCATAATTCAAATTTTGAGATGACAATCCGTTTTTTGGTGTAAATATGACGAAGATGGTAAGTCAGATAATATCCGGAAAACTTGAAAATTTCGTCGTCCCTACAGCGGGAATCGAATCTGCGTCTCCCAGATAGACCCTGGGTATTGTTACTACTACACCATCCAGAACGACCAATACGCGGATGACCTGTTGGTCAACGTTCGCGACTGCCACGGAGAAGACCTCTGTTTCGATCCCAGGCAGGTACGAACGCTCGAACCACCAAATATCCCCCATGCGTTGGATGGGCACGTTAAGCCGTCGGGCCCTGGGTACTAGCCCCCCGCACCTCCCCCGGTAATAAGTAAGGGTGTCTTCCTTCCCTTTCTACCTCGCTTCCGTGTCACTTTCCTATCGGGCCCTGTAGTCCAAATCTCCTAGCTTCCTGTGTAACGTACCAGGAGATGTGACGTACCTGACAGCAGGACGCACACGACATAAAGGCAGATAGTAGTCAGAACAAAACGTCCGCGTAGCTCAATTGGTAGAGTGACTTATTCCGGAATGAGGGGATCCGGGTTCGAATCCTGGCGCGGATAAAAATGACGGAGAACTTTACTTCGTTATAATGGCGCCCGAACTATCCGGATGACCCGACCGTTCAAAATCTCGCAATGGTGTGATGTTATTTCCACACCGCGAGATAGGAAAAATAAGAGAATCCCTTCTCCAGCACTTCGAAAAAAAAAAAAAAACAAGGGAGAGATGATGTAACGTACTAGGAGATGTGACGTGATGTAACGTACTAGGAGATGTGACGTGATGTAACGTACTAGGAGATGTGACGTACATGCCAGCAGGACGCACACGACATAAAGGCAGATAGTAGTCAGAACAAAACGTCCGCGTAGCTCAATTGGTAGAGTGACTTATTCCGGAATGAGGGGATCCGGGTTCGAATCCTGGCGTGGACAGAAATGACGGAGAAATTTACTTCGTTATACCTGTTCCTAAGGGTTGCTTAAGACCTGTGGTTTGACACTCCCTTCCTAAAATCCTCTCTAAAATCCTCTACATATGATGATCTGATGTTGAGAGTTGGTCGTTCTGGGTGGTATAGTGGTTAGCTTACCCTGGCGCTATCTGGGAGACGCGGATTCGATTTCCGCTCCAGGACGACGGAATTTTCAAGTTTTCGGATATTATCTGATTTACCATCCTTGTCATATTTACACTAAAAAAAAAAAAAAAAAAAAGAAAAAACGGATTGCCATCTTCAAAATTTGTATTGTATGGGGTAATCCCGTATTTCATTCATGATGGCATCATAATCGTTCGGGAATTTGATGCGTAATTATCACATGAATTTGAACAGTTTTTTTCTTCATTTATACCCAACAGTCAAAGTAACAATCGAAATAGAAAAAGGTAACAAAATACCATACCTGGTTTTTCTGCTGACCAACAACAAGCAGAAAACATTCATTAAATTTGAAGTAAATAGAAAGAGTATGTGTGCACCTTCATTATATCAGCAAATTTATGTCGCACAAACAGATACAAATTATCATCATTCAGATCCTTTAGAAGAGCTTGCGTGTAATTCTAGAACAAACAAACAAACAAACAAACAAAAACAAAAAAAGAATAGGTAACGAAAGGAAATAAACTGAATCTGAACCCGTGCAATGAAAATTGCATGCAAAAAATAGTTAATCAGTAGACGTATTGAATTCATGAAACAAGGAAATATACTCGTAAAATCAGTTTAAAAAAAATAAGAAGATAAAGAAAATACTGTGGAGCCGTGCAATATACAGGTGCAACCAGTGAAAGTAAGGTAAACATATGCATGAAAGGCAGAAAGAATTAAAATAAACAAAAATGTTGAAAACGTCAATAATACCGCAGTAAGAAGAAAACCAGCATTCTTAATACATCAGGAGTATATAAAGTGCGAATTCGTAGGAATAACAAAATAAAAATTCCTCCATTTCATATAGGAAGCACCAAAATGAACATAAAGAAACGTCTGAAAGAACATTTTAAAACTGGAATTGAAAACAAAAAAAATAAATTCCCATTCATTCTTTTTTTTTCTTTTCTTGTTTTAGATTCTGAGATCTTTTTATTTTTTTAGATAACACAGAATCGCTATGGCAAGAAATTCAGTTAAACGCAGAAAACAAAAATGGTATAGAGCTCAGAATCGATCGCAATTTAGAAAACAAGAAATGAACCGTAATAGCAATGATCCAATGAACTTGTCATACGCATGGAAACATGTTATTCAAGAAGAATAGAAAATAAAACAATTTCATTTTCTGAAAAAAAAAAAAATGGAAATTACTTTAGAAAACAAATAGTCTAATAGATGGCAGCACAACCCAATCAACAAACATATTCAAAGACTACCAGTACAACAAAATAATAGACGACAAAGATCGGTGCCAGAAGGCAGAAAAGTATCTCACTGCACTCATGTAGCGAAATACAGTACACGAACAAACATTTTTGTTCATCATGTGCATATATATAATTATGAAAAAATAATCCTTCATAAAGAAAAGCAAGAGTAGCACCCGATATTATTTCACATGAAAGAACTGAACGGTTTTCAAGTTAAAATGCTGATACTTAAGACAGTCTTACGACTGCACAAGAACCAAAATGTGAGAAATATTCAGAATTAATTGAAATTTCGAAGCTATGAATCTCAAAAAATTAATTGATCTATGATGGGGAAAATGAAATTCAGACGTGCAGTAAAAAAAAAACTAGAAAAAAACAAACTAGCACATGCGAGAGAGTGTTGCTTTAACTCTGATCCAAAGAAAAAAACAACGCAGAATAAACTCACCTAAAAAATAATCTGATATCTATGAGGATTACTTGACACACAGCTTTGCTACAAAAGGGCGGAAGTGTACCGGTTTCCTGCACTGCACGTTTTAATACAGTAGAATCTCTCTTAACCGGCCTAACTGGGGCCGAGGGTAAGCTGGTTGAGAGAAAATCTGGTTAAACGAGGGAGATTGAAGCCAGTGCAAAATTTAAAAGTACGTATGCACTGTATTATATATTGAATCTGTTGGGTACTTCATAGTGAAATATTACAGTACAAGCTAGAGTACTACATTTAAAGATTAGGTAAATAAATTACAATTAAAAATTATGGGATTATGTCTTATAGAGCAATAGGGACTTGAAATTTGAAAAGAACTACACGTATGCATGCATATGTATTGTTAATAATATCGCTTACATCAAGTATTCCTAAAAAAATCTGTTGCTAATTCTTGTTGCAAACATGAAGAGCTGCTTTTTCCTGCAAAGTCAACCATTTCTTTAACATCACATCTATTGGTGTGGACGTTGATTGTTGCTCCACATAACGAAGAGCCACTTCTAATGCCTTTACTCCAACGGTATGGGAAACCAGTGAATCTGTGGGTGAATCCATGTCATCCAAATCTTCGGCGTCATTTTGAGGTAAGTCAGTGACAGCTGTGATTATGTCATCATCAGACAGCATTTCTAAGCCCAGTTCATTGTCCACTGTCATCCACTATTCCACATCTTCTGTCATATCGATGCATACCTGAAGTTCTTTAAAAGTTTTGAAGAAGCTTGATGCTAGGAGTTCTGATGCTGGCATTTCTTCAATCCCTTCAGAGGATCTTTTTTCGTTGAGACCGTGTTGTTTGGGAGGAATTGAATTAGTTTCCGCCACGATTTCTGTGACATTGAAGTTTCTATTTCTGTTCATGCTGAGGCAGCCATGTGCACCACATCCTTGATATAAATAGCCTTTACGGAGTCACAATGGCTGACATTCACACAATCATTTTCTAACAATGCTGTCAGTAATTTCCAACGGTATCTTCTCTAAAAACTTTCAATTACCCCTTGGTCCAACGGTAGTATACGTGAAGTAACATCGAGTGGAAGAAAAACGGCTTTGACATTTACGACCTTAAGATCTTCTTCACTTGGATGTGATGGCGCATTATCCAGAAGCAAAATTGCCTTTACTGGCAGGTTTTTTAATTCTAAATGTTTCTTAACTGCAGGTGCAAACTGTGTTTCAAACCATTCTTTAACCAAGAAAGTAGTCATTCAAGCGGAATTTTGAGCTCGATAATGCACTGGTAGGGAAGCCATGTTAATGTTCTTAAATGCCCTGGACTTCTTTGATTTCCCTATAACCATAAGAGGTAACTTATGAGTACCAATGGAATTGCTACACAATGCTAAAGTTACATTATCCTTGTGCGTTTTAAATCCAGGGGAAGCTGTTTCTTTTTTAGAGGCTGAAGTTTTGTAGCATTCTGTGCTACAGCCCAGTTTCGTCGACGTTGTACAACTGCTCTGCAGATAAGTCTTCTATAGCAATAATTTCCTGTAACTTATCCTGAAAACATTTTGCTCCCTTTGGATCAGCAGACAATTTTTCTCCGGAAATGACTAGCTGATGGATGCCTCTTCTTCCATTTGTGTATCCAACCTTCACTGAAAACACCAATTCTTTCATGTAGAATCAATGCTTTTTCCTTCAAAATAGGAACTGATGGGTGTTCCTTTCGCTCGTTGTTGGTTAAACCAAATCAGTAATGCATCGTCTACAATCTACATCTTCTAACTTCGGCTTCTTTAATGTTAAACGAGACTTTAGTGCTTTCTTTGAATCTAAACGGTTGCAAAATGCCTCTATCTCGCTTCGCGTTTTCTTCCAGTCTTATAGACTATCTCCGACACCGAAATCTAAAGCAATTTTTTTTAAACTGTCACCATTATCCATTCTCTTTAAAGCACAAATTCATTTCTATATAGATACTACAGCGCGTTTTCTTTTAACATTCGCCATTTTATACGATACTGTAGTTATGGCACAGGTAAATTAAGAACTGAACAACATGATGCTTTCAAGCGTGCGATAACCAGCAATCTCGCCTATGTGATGTTAGTCCGGGTTACGCATTCTCATTCAAGATACGCTAAGCATCATAAAGAACAACATCCCGGCATCCCCTCCCAATCCCTGCCCTTGGACAAGGAGAACGCATTCTTAAAATAGCAATGCCCCCACTCAGACACATGTCAAAGCTCGGACAGCGGAAATCCCCTTAACATATTCTAAAAATAATCATGAGACAACCGAACAAAATACGTACCGCAAGCCATTATGACACTGAAAAGGAACGAGATTTTGCGTTTTTTTGATTTTGGGAAAAGGCATGTGTAGGGAAAGATCCAGTTAAACGAGGGCCGTTTAAGAGAAGTTCCGCTGTATTTATGTTTACCAGGTTCGAACCGCGCCAGCATCCAGCTTTACCACAGGAAACAGTTTTAAATAAATAAAAATAATTTATTCAAATGTGAAACTGTAACACAGTGCGAATTGCCCAAAGCATCGTCATTCGATATTGACCATCAAAAGATGTTGCACGCTGGTTTGCTATGTGAAGGAATGAAAAGTAAAGAAAGTGGCAAGTCGCAAGCTCAAGCCTTTCCACTTCTAATAGCGGTTACGAAACACTGCGAGTTCTGCTGACCACACGGGGATAAAGATTAATACAGATTATTTAACTCACCCTCGTTCTGCTGATAATGTAATCTTTAAAAACCAGAGGTTTTACTTTCGTGCAACAAGTCAAAGGGTAATTGGGGCTGTCAAAGCACCATCAGATTTGTTTTAATATAGAGCACAAACACCACACCTCCCAATTACTATCTAAAAACGTAGGATAAAAAACGTCTTTATTTACAATTTAAAGTGTGAGTTTAAAAGCTCTAGCGAGCACTTTCGCGAACCACTATGGTCGCATCATCAGGCTAAGGAGTGAAATCACAATGAAGCGGTACATGACTTATATATTAACAGAGATGAGCACAAGATTGCAACTATGTAAATGAGATGAGTAAAATATATTAAATATCAATCACTATGAACTATTTACAAAATTACCTAAATTATTTTGAGGGTTCCTCGCTTGGATATTCCAACATGAGATCTCTCCAGGCACTAGGAACATAAACAGGTACATCCTCATTCCAGCACCTAGATTCCAGTTTTATAATATGAAGACTCTCAGAATACAACATAGAACGTTTTGTCGAGGCTGTTGATATCAAGTTTGCATTGTCCCAATCTGGTTTTAGGTTTCCCTGAATAACAGTTCTCGACAAAGTCGAAGTAACTACTCCTTTACGAATTGCATATTTATGTTCAGCCCATCTGATTCCCAGGCTTCTGTAGGTCGAACCCACATAGCAGAGATTTGCAGTTTATCCATTAATGTCCAACAGTGGGATACTGTAAACACTAAAATGGGATAGAGTTAGTATTGTGTCTCTGTCATGCCTAATCATAGAAAAAAGGTTTGGGTCTTGACACCAAAACCTAAAGAATGTTTTTGCAGGTTTTTTTTTTAGCAAAGTAACAACTGGTTTCAAATAGGTTATACTTCCCACATAGGTAGTTGTGGGTACACTTCTGGTGAGGGTTATAGAAGTCTTCGGTATATATTGTTGTTATAAGTTTTTTAACACAATCCGTAGGGTACCCATGTACTTTTGCAATCTCGTTAATCTTCATCAATTCCTGATTACAATAATAGGGATTTGAAGAATAGGTAGAGGCTCTATTAATTAGGAATCTAAGCGCTGAATACTTATAGGGGGTTGGTGTACAAGAATTGAAGGAGATCAGAACCGGGATAGAGGTAGGCTTACGATATATAGAGAACTCAAAGTTTGTATGGTATGGGGAGTGTGAAACCAAGAAGTCAAGGAAGGGCAGTGACCCTTTTTTTACTATAGAAATAGAAATGAAAGGTCACTGCACTATAGAAATAGAAAAAGAAGGGTCACTGCCCTTCCTTGCCTTCTTGGTTTCACACTCCCTTAACCATTCATTTACATACTTGTAATCTTGTGCTCATCTCTGTTAATATATAAGTCATGTACCGCTTCATAGTGATTTCACTCCTTAGCCTGATGATGCGACCATAGTGGTTCGCGAAAGTGCTCGCTAGACCTTTTAAACTCACACTTTTAATTGTAAATAAAGACGTTTTTTAACCAACGTTTTTAGATAGTGACTGGGAGGTGTGGTGTTTGTGCTCTACATTAAGACGAATCTGATCGTGCTTTGACAGCCCTAATAACCCTTTGATAATGTAATCATTTTTGCAACTACCCCTTCAGAGTTGCAGAGCATGATCTAGGAACTTGCTGATAAGAGTAAAGAAGTGGGATTATCATCAGTGGTACAATACATCAGTTATTTTTCGACAAAACTGATATATGAGTTTTGTCTTTTAGAAGACAAAACTGATGTTGTAACGTACCAGGAGATGTGACGTACCTGCCAGAAGGACGCACACGACATAAAGGCAGATAGGAATCAGAATAAAACGTCCGCGTAGCTTAATTGGTAGAGCAACTTATTCCGGAATGAGTGGACCCGGGTTCGAACCCCGGCGCGGATAAAAATGACGGAGAAATTCACTTCGTTATAATGGCGCCCGAACTTTCCGGATGACCCGGCCGTTCAAAATCTTGCATTGGTGTGATGTTATTTCCACACCGCGAGACAGGAAAAATCAGAGAATTCCTTCTCCAGCGCTTCGAAAAAAAAAAATGTGTGATGTTGCATTCCACACAGCAGATTGACTGGGAGTTCTCAAGTGCACGTTCTACAGTGGATGGCTGCCTGCAACGATTCATGGTCACGGCTGACCCGTGGGCCATACCCCCGGCCCTCTTTCGGGGGGGGGAGATGTGACGTACCTGCCAGCAGGACGCACATGACGTAAAGGCAGATAGGAATCAGAATACATGTCTGCGTAGCTCAGTTGGTAGAGCAACTTGTTCCGGAATAAGCGGCCTCGGGTTCGAATCCCGGCGTAGACCAAAAATGACGGAGAAATTTAATTCGTTATAATGGCGCCCGAACTATCCGGATGACCCGACCGTTCAAAATCTCGCATTGGTGTGATGTTATTTCCACACCGCGAGATAGGAAAAATAAGAGAATCCTTTCTCCACCACTTCGAAAAAAAAAAAAAAAAATAAGGGGGAGATGATGTAACGTACCAGGAGATGTGACGTACCTGCCAGAAGGACGCACACGACATAAAGGCAGATAGGAATCAGAATAAAACGTCCGCGTAGCTTAATTGGTAGAGCAACTTATTCCGGAATGAGTGGACCCGGGTTCGAACCCCGGCGCGGATAAAATTGACGGAGAAATTTAATTCGTTATAATGTATAATACTTTTACAAAACTGATGTATAATACTTTTACAAAACTGATGTACAATACTTTTTAACTGATGTGCAATACTTTTACAAGAAATGAAGATTTTGCGAATGATGAAGGAAATTTCGAGATAACCGATACCTACATTTACCTTGGACAACAGATAACAAGCAAGGGTCACATTGATAAAGAAATTAATCTGAGTATAAAACTTGGCTGAAGAGCTTTTGGAAGAAACAATACAATTTTGAAGAGCAATATGCAATTATGTCTTTAAAAAAGTATCTAATCAATATATCCTTGAAGTTTTTACATATGGAGCAGAGACATAGACCTTAACTTAGACAGACATACAAAGGCTACAGATAACGGAAAGAATGCATGGAGAGATGCATACTTGGTGTAATCCGGAAAGATAAGAAGGGGAACTCGTGGGTACGAAAAATGACAAGAGTGGAAGGCATGATGATCAGAATATAATCCCTGAAATGGCAATGAGATGGACATGTCTCAGAAGAACGGATCACCGATGGAAAACCAACATTTTAGACTGGATTCCAAGGGGCGGAAAATGACCCAGAAGAAGACCAACATGGGAGATGGATGAATGAAATTCGAAAGCATACCGGAGTAACATGGAGGAGACATACTCAAGAGAGACAGTTGTGGAAGAAACTTGGGGAGACCTTCATCTAGCGGTGGATTGATAATTGTTGACAATGATGATAATATATGTACAATTTTTTTTTCTTTACTTTCATTTCAGTGCTCTTCTTGCGGGTTGCATGTTGACAACTGTTTCATTATTACTTAGCAAATTGTTTTCCTTATTTCAATTTTCAAGTTGTGTTTTAAACAAACACAGTGAATGACTGCGCGTCATCTACATTGGATCCTTTGAATTTTTATATCGTTAGTAATGTGCATGTTTGATTAAGAGTCTGCTGAATTTGTCGTTCTCTGGAAGAAATTTTGAAGAAAAATAAAAGAGGAAATAACTAACAAGAGCAAAACCACTAGGAAAAAATCTAAAAGTATATTCCGCCACTTTTGCGATTCTCAATATTCTGATTATTCGTGGTTTCCAAAAAGGCCCTTCCATCCACCTCCCAAGAATGCCCTTCCATCCACCTCCCAAGAATGCCCTTTTCCTTCATTTATTAGATAAAGGAAACAAATGATGTTCTTTTAAAATACATTATTCTGACTACAGATAAGTTAAAAACAAATCTTTCTTCAGATGGTTTTATAAATTTAATTTATATACGTAAATCATTTCAAAAGTTTCGCACACTGCGCAGGCACTGCCCATAGGATGATGCAGTTGCTCCAATTGTTGCACCAGTTGTAAGTCAGACTTCAGTATACAAAGTTGTTTCTACGTTTGCTGGCTAATTTGTCCCTGTTCCCAAAAATTCTGCCTAGAAATGGAGAAAGAAAATGAGTCAGGTCAGTTCTCGCGTCTGACCAACGATCCTACATTAAAATTGAAACTTTGCGAGGAAAATCCCCTACCGAAATTCATCAAGCTGTGGATGAAGTTTGTGGGGGGTCTTTTTATTTTTTTTTATTTTTTCCATTTTGATTGGAGGTTTCGACCACCGTGAGCAACTCATTTGGCTATAAGCAGTCGCCCGTCCCTAATTTAGGGTCACTGGTTCCAGGGAAGGGAGAGAGCCAGTGCCGTAAGACAAACACAACATCTAGGCTTACCGGGCGATTCGGACCCACCTCGGAAGAATGATCAGAACCCATCGCTTAGACCACTGAGCCACCGGGGCGGCTTTGTGGGGTTAGTGTAGTGGATCGTAGCAGAGTGTCACGGTGGGATTCTCATTTCCGCCAAGGTCGGGAAAGTAACGAAGACGACCCAAGAAGAGACCGGCCATCAACAGCATTTTGGAAGAAGAACGACACAAAACATGTGAAGAGATTGCATACGAAAGCAAACATGTCTACCGCCAAACTATGAACATGCCGTTTTATACACGATAAAAAATGACGAAAATGGCATTTAAAAACTTTTAATGATAAGTTAAAACTTTTAATGATAAGTTGGTTTTAACTTATCATTAAAGGTTTTTAAATGCCATTTTCGTCATTTTTTATCGTGTATAAAACGGCATGTTCATAGTTTGGTAATATCAGCACGATTGGTTTTTGGTGATGTCTACCGCTTCGGTTTTCAGAATCCTAACTGAAAAATTACAGAAGAGAAAAGTGGCTGCCAAATGGGTTCCACATAACTGAGTGAAGAGCAGCAAGCAGTTCGCAAAAAATTCCGCCGCCAACAATCTAAGGTTAAGCTGATGATGATTATGGCCTATGAAAAGGTTGGAGTGACAGCAACAGACAGACTGCCGGAGTAAACTACTGTAACAGCGGAATACCACAGAAGGTTTCAGCAAACTGTTTTGCTGCCAAAGATTTGCCAAAGAATCCCCCACATGGTTGAAGCTGGTGTCATCATTTTGATCGACAACGCGAGGTTGCATGTTACCCGTACAGTAAAAGACATTCTGGAAAAGTATGGATGGGAACTGCTTCCCGATGTGCCATACAGTCCTGACATCAGCCCATGGGATAATGACCTGTTCTCAAAACTGAAGAAGCCACTCCGCGGGAAACGATTCAGGATGTTTCTAATGAGGTGACCCGAGTAATCCGACGTCTCAACAACGGAGGTGTCTTTACTGAAATACAAGACTTGCCCAAAGGTTGGGCGTCTGTCATAAAGAAACATGAATATTACTTCGAAGACCTGTAAAGGTATGTTGTGAAATAAATTCGTTTTTAAGAAATAACCCACAGTCTGCAAAACTCTTGAAATGACCCTCGTGTACATACGCACTATACGTATTATCAAAAGATTCTGATACAACAATGTTTTGGAGAAAATGACTTTGTTATCGCAATTAAGAGTTAGTCGGTCCACCTTTTGCTTACAGCGGCAACACGTCTAGCGAGGCATATATCAATCAATTTCCGGCAAGTCTCGACAGGGATGGCTCGCCATTCGTCCTACACAGCTGCTGCCGGGGTGCAGAGCGAAGACAGTCGTTGTGGTCGATTTCCCATCCGTCGCTCCAGTTCATCCCAGAGGTGTTCAGTGGGATTAAGATCAGGACTCTGAGCAGGCCCTGTCAAACAATTCCACCCAGAGCCCGATTTAAGACTGATGGGGCCTGGGCACAAACAACTTGGTAGGCCTCCCATCCCCGAAAAATGGTACTTGCGTCTTAAGGCAGCACCCCTGGTGCTTTCGCGCAATTATACTATAATTCCATGAAGCACAAGAAGTGCTCAATTAATACACAAGTACTATGTCCCAGCAAAAACACAGGTGTTGAGAAACTGCTGGCCACCGGCTGGCAGTTATGGGTCACTCACTGCTGGCTGAAATCTGCCGCTCACGGCCCGGTAGCTGTCCGTTGGTGGCAGCGCTATTAGTTGGCAGCCATCGATGGCCCTGCAGCATCGCCGTGAATTGCGGGCCACCAAGCAAGTGCCACTAGTGGCCCGTAACTGGCAACCGATGAAACCCCAACACCAGGTGGAAGCAATGGAACTGCGCATGCGCAGAAGCAACACATGCTGTCTCTCTCGTGGTACCAGTTAGTTGAAGACGGCGCTATCGTCATCGTGTTATTTTAATGGATGTTGAGAAAAAAAAAGCATATGTAGAGAGGCGAATTAATTTCCTAATGAAATGCCACGTCGACCAAGATATCAGATTAAGCCATAAAATACTAGATTACAGCCATAAAACACACCCACTCCATTTCCATGAATAACAAGAAATAATTTCTGTGTAATCTTTCATTTTAACATTCACTAAACTGCTTAAAACAAAAGTCCTGGAAAAGCATTAAAAAAGCGTTATGTTGAAAAAAAGAAAAAAAAAGAAGAATTATACGCGTACAAAATTTATCAATTATTTGAAAAAAAAAGCAAAAAAACAACAACGCTATGTGGATATAATGTACTCATCCATGGGTTGAATACACAAGACTCGAGGAATTCACTTCTAAAAATAACGAGAAGTAAAGTAAAAGATCTTTCCTCTTTAAAGCAAATGTAGCTTCGGACAGCGGAAAAGAAAGATACAACGTTAAAAATGTAACAAAACGTGACATGAACCGGTAAATATATTAATTCAACAATCGCCTTTCAAGATGACAAAGACAGCTCGCAACTTTGGAAAGCGCCTTTAAGTTGGTGCACTCGTTAAAAAAGTGAAGTTCCATTAAGGTAGAAAAACAAAAACAAAAAACAATCGTACGTTAAAAAAATAAATTTATGAATTATATGAAACTGACATTTATGAAAAATACCTCGCAATATTGTAAAATGAAATAGAGAACCATTCGTTACACATTCCGTAGAAAAAAGGGTCATCTTTTAAGCCAAAAAAAGTAGTGGTAACTGCGGTTATCCTTAATGTATTTTTTTATAGCTAATACTGGGGAATTGGCAGACAAGATTCGGCAAGCCATCAGTTACGTCACGTAATTTCCGGCTGCCACTACTGGGAAACTAGCGGACCACATTAGGCTAGCCATCATTTAAGGCACGTGCTTGCAGAGCCGCTGAAGGGCCACTTGTGGAAGCTACTGCCTGTGATGGATAACTGATGGCCCTGTTGTGGCATGTTACACCTGATGGGGGTGCCAACTGTTGGCCAGCTATTGGTCTGAACTTCTGGCCTTTCTGTTGGCCGCCCGGAGATTTTATTGACGGTTCGGCTGCGGCAACATAGTGCTGGGCCAGCAAGACTGTTTTTGCTGGGCTACTTTAATAAATGCAAGAAATAATAAATGAAAAGATTCTTTCTTATTATCCCGATAATAACGAACCCCAATCAAAAAGATTCTATGTACATAGGTAGCACTTAGAGACACCTTATCACTCGATTAAAAGAACATGTATATGATTGGGAAAAGAAAAGGCCCAAAACAGCACTTATTCAATATTGCATAGAACACAATGCTGTACCCGATTGGGAAAATGTCAAAATTCTAACATCACTTCGATCTCATAAACACATTCTCACTTCAGAGGCTCTAATTATTGAAAAATATAAAGGAAAGTCATGAAAGAAATACGGGATTACGCCATATAATACAAATTTTGAAGATGACAATCCATTCAAATTTTGAAGATGACAATCCGCTCCAGGACGATGAAAATTTTCAAGTTTTCAGATATTATCTGACTTGCCATCCTTGTCACATTTGCGCCAAGGATCGGATTGTCATCTTCAAAATTTATAAAGGAAAGTGTTGTAACAGTAATTCACCTATCGATATTCCACACGTATGGAGATACCTGTTACATTCTGAAAATCAACGTAACAGTAAACGGAAGTCAGATAAACTCTGCTTGCTTGGCTTGGTCGATCAGCAGGACGAATACGTCGACGAAATAACCACAGATGGCGCTATACAAGAACTGCGCGATAGGGTATAGGTGTTCATAGCTTATGCGACGAAGTTAACATACTATCTTTCATTCAGACATGTCATATTACATCTGAGTTGATTGCGGAGGACTGGGCACTTGTGAACTCTTACACAGATGAAGGCATAATATTTGCTGAAACATGTATGGATGCGGGTAGCATGGGTAGAATGCAGATAGGTTCCGTGGTTTTTGTCATTTTCAACTTTTAACTATGTTGGTTTTGCTTCTCACTCGATTTTAACTTTCTCATTTCATTCGAATTTCACCATTTTATACTTGGTTTTGTACCGTTTAATTCACGTTTTACTCAATTGGTCGTTTTTACCGTTCGTTGTGATATATGTCTTATCGTCCCCTGATATTCGTTCACAAACAGAGGAAGCCGGACGACAATGGATGTAGGTCTACTTTTCAAAGTTGGGGTAAGTCCTTTTGATTGTGGTACTTGTAGTTTGCTTTTTGTTAATATTACCAGGAACCTGTTGACTTCTGCTTAAAATTGCTAGTATAAACACGTGAAGAACAGTATTTTGCTACTGTAAGTAGTAGTTATAGATTCATTTTCTTTAGCCACGTATTATTCACTATGTGCATTTATGCACTTAGGATTTTCTAGTGATCTGTAACTTTCTGCTGTGGGAAAAATACTGTATAATCGGAATTATTGAAATCTGACTGTGCTTGGTCATTACGCTTTAGCAAATCGGAACGTTCTGAACTACACTGGTGTGCAAAAATTAAGGACGAAGAGGAGAAATTAGCATAACATCGGAACGAGCAGGCAGAACAGACCGAAAGACCACTCAGGAGGTAGACTTGGGTCCGGTACGGTAGGGCACGCGCATTAATGCAGCATGACGTAAGGTGGGGGGGGGTGTCGGAAGGGTATAAAGCACACGGGCGGTGTACGCTCAGCAATTCGGTGAGAGCTATTGCACGGTGTACATCGGTTTGAACGACGTCGAATTGCTGCCACCGTGTGATATGGCCAACAGGCAATCCAGTAGACGACATCTGGATGACTTTACCCGAGGTCGCGTCATTGGGAAGTTGGAAAAAGGTCGAAGTGGACAGTGTGGCAGAGGAGTTCGGGATCGCTTACAGCATCGTTTCACGAGCTTGGAGAGCATTTCAAACGACAAGAACAGTTATCCGAGAGTTGAACAGCGGTCGTCAACGAGCAACCACGGCGGCGGACGACCGGTATATTGTCCTACAGGCGAGAAGAGGCAGACGGCAGACAGCGGGAGAATTCGTAAGGCACATGCAATAGACAACTGGACGTCCGTTATCGCGTTTTACCGTGGCCAGGAGGCTGCACAACGACCAATACGGTGTGTGCCATTAACGCCTGCTCATCGGAGATGGCGGTTTCTGTGGTGCCAGGAACGCAAGAACTGGACACATCAGCAATGGGGTCGAGTTCTCTTTACGAATGAGATCCGATTTAGTCTGACGAGCGATTCTGGACGTATACATATCTGGAGAGAGCAGGCAACAAGAAATCACACCTCCAACATTATCGAAAGGGACCGGTTTGGAGGTGGCGGAGTTCTCGTTTGGGGCGGTATCATGCTTGGTAGCCGTACTGACCTCCACATCTTCCCAGGAGGTTCAGTCACTGGTGTCCGCTATTGTACCGAGGTTCTCCTGCCTCACGTGCGTATGTTTATAGGTGCTGTGGGTCCTGAGTTCCTCTTCATGGACGACAACGCTACAGCTCATCGTACAGTGGCTGTCGCAGAGCTGTTGGAGAGTGAAGATATTCAATGCATGGATTGGCCCGCAAGGTCCCTGGACCTAAATCCAATCGAACATGTGTGGGACCTTCTCGGGAGACGCTTGGCAGCACGTCACCAGCCTCCAGCAACGATTCCGCAGCTGCGATTGGCGCTACAAGAGAAATGGGCCGCGATGCCTCAACAGCTCCTTGACAACGTCGTCCTCAGCATTGCCAGACGTTGTAAATGCTGCAACGCAGTCAGGGGTGATTATATCCCCTACTAAAGACTGGATTTTCTTGGCAGCCGCCTGTCACATGGACGTTTCTGTCTTCTGTCCAGTTGTGCTCAAAGCTACCTTTTCAATAAAGTGCCTTTGTATCCTTTGGATTCCTTGTTTGGACGGTTTTGCTCACTTGTCCCATATTCGTACATCTTGGGGATCTTATGGTATGATTTGAGTCGATGTGGAGCACTTCTGCACGACGTTACATTAGAAAAACCGTCTCGTCCTTAATTTTTGCACGCCAGTGTAGTTAAAGAATTACCCACATGAAGAGCACAGTCCTGAGTGATTGCCGATACAGAGCCTCACATTCCCATACAGCTGAAGAAATACCTACATAACGTTTTGTTTATTCAGCAAAAAAAATTTTGAATCAACCAAAAAAATTTGTCGATCAAAATTTTGTTGTTGAATTTACAAATGTATTTTACTGAAAATTATTGTTGATTCGACAGAATTTATTGTTATCATGGCAAACGTTTTCCCTAGGCCAACATTCATTATCGTGATAAAGCATGCAGTTGAATAATTTCGTGTTACAAAAAAAAAAAAAAAGAAAAAAAATTCCGATGGAGTTCGGCTAAAGCAACAAAATAAATCGGCAAAAGAGCTCAACAAAACTATTTTGTTGTTTCAAACGAACTTTTTTCTTAATGTGGAGCCGGTGCAGATGAAGTATTTATTACTCATGTGTAACAGCAC
The DNA here is from genome assembly GCA_039090855.1 of Macrothele yani. Taxonomy (NCBI): domain Eukaryota; kingdom Metazoa; phylum Arthropoda; class Arachnida; order Araneae; family Macrothelidae; genus Macrothele; species Macrothele yani. The sequence continues at coordinate 129,107,420 of CM076997.1, forward strand.
ATTATTGAGCCCCTGAAATATTTTACGTACATAGGTTAGCACATTTCGAAGCAGTTGAGGTATTTTAAACTCAATCGTCATCCTAGATATTCAAATACTCGTACTGTATAATAACTGAAATGTGATGATAGTATGAATGCGATTGCGAAATCATTACCAGAAATACTCCAAATGGGGAATGTAGAACAAAAGTATATTGTTCTGATCTTGGTGTTGATTAATGCACTTGGACGGAAGGTGTTGGCAGGTGTTCGTTTGTTTCGTGCTTCTGGCCAACATGATTGCCGAATTTTTTGTCCAGTTCTCTACATGAATGACTATTGCTGTAGACATTTCTGCCGTTTCAGATAATACGATGTGAAGCAGCATGTGCTTGGGAAATCAAATGGATGTTCATTTCCAAGGTATTTCTAAAACTAATTTTTTCCCCATCGTGGGGTAACAGCATCCTTTTCGCTTTCATTACCTCTACCCCCTGGAGGATCGTTGGGGACACATTATTTCTGAACTGACTCGAAGTATAAAAATATGAATGCTTCACTAGATTCCTCATAACGGAAATTTACGATGCCGTCATGAGAAAAAGTGGAATACAGTGGTTCCGTCATCTGAGGAAATTAAGCGGGAGCGGTTGCGACTACTTTTGCTGAATGCTAATTTTTTTCCCTTCTGCAGTGGGTGTCTAACACCACGATATTACACGCATCTTTGTATCTCTGTTGCATTGGAGGGCGGGGGCGTTAGGGATCATTTATGGCTCCGTTGTCTTTATGACGCCACTACAAACGGCGAGCAGAACCGAGTGATATTGATTCCTAACTTACTAGGAGCAAAACGCTGCGAAGATACTGCCAGATTCCATCTCGTTATACGATGTGGACGTGCTCTGCCAGCTTTTACCGATATCGACCGCCGATGCTTCTCATGCAGATTTCCACAATTACGTTGTCTCCTATCACCAATTGAGAAGTGTATTGGTTCGACCCAGTTTTTTTTTTTTTTTTTTTTTTTTTATTATTGCGATATAATTTTCGAAACTGATTATCAAACGTGAAAATTACACGAAAGCACACACGGGACATTTAAGCGTTTTGGAATTTTCTTTTGCATTCTTGCTCTGTTTGTTCAATCGAAACCCGTTTTAGATTTCAAATTTCACTCTCTGAAATTGAGGTGATTTTTAAACTGCTTACCTAGAATACTTTCTACAGTACAGTGAAATCTATGAAAGCACGTTTTAACTTTGAACGTTTTGACTACAGAACACGATGAAAACTGAACACACAATGAAGAGCCAAATCACTATGACCGGCGTGCCTTTATGTAAATCGAATCAACTGCAGGTAAACGACGGGGCACGTGAAAGTCATTAAACAGAAATTGGTGGTTATTTTTCTAACAGTGCTGGGCTATGGAAGACTTTTTTATTTCACACTTTTTAATATACGTACAGGTAGATCTCGGTATATGCGATAGATACGTTCCGCGAAATTGCCGTGTATACCGAATTCGCGTAAAACGTGAGGTATTTTATACGAACACTATAGGATTAGGTTCTCACTTATTCACAAATTCAGTTTAAAATAATCGGGTTATATAGTATTTAGATTACAAACAAACAATATAATATTTTCGAAACTTAATTTTAACGCAGAAAATCAAAATACACTGAGTGGCCACTTTATTATGACCACCAGACAGTTTTGAGCAAATGAGCTATGGCTGCAAGCTGTTGCCGCCAGAGGGCGAGGCAAGTGTAAAAAGGGAAAGCTTAGTGCTTGCGACAGTAGTAGAAGTGATTTTTGGGGGACGAGATGGGTAAAAAATGCGATTTAACGGACTTTCAAGGTGGGATGATTGTAGGAGCTCGGAGCGATGGAGCGAGTATCACCGAAACCGTCGCATTCGTGAAATGTTCCAGAGCAGCTGTTGTTAAAGTGTTTAAAGACTGGATTGCCAGCCAAATATCTGGGTCTCTACGTGCAACGTGTGGTCGTCATCGACTAGTGACTGCTCGGGCGGAACGGAGAGTGTCCAGACTGGTAACACACAACAGAAGGGCAACAGTGCAGCAAATTGCAGACCATCTTAATCAAGGATCTCCTCAAATGATCTCTGCATGGACTGTTCGTCGTACGCTGCATCGGATGGGATATGGCAGTCGAAGGCCTGTTCGAACACCTTTGCTGTCTGCAGTTAACAAGAGAAAACGTCTCCAGTTCGCACACAGGAGCACAAGGATTGAACAGTCGATAATTGGAAACCAATTATGTGGTCCGATGAATCACGTTTTAAGTTGCACCATGCCGATGGTCGAGTGAGAACTTGGCGGAAACAGCACGAAAGCATTGACCCCAAATGCATTGCTACAACCCTTCAAGCTGGTGGAGGCAACGTTATGATTTGGGAAATGTTTCCCCGGCATGCTTTGGGCCCTTTAATTCGTGTTGATCAACGTCTGACTGGCACATCATATCTAAACATCGTTGCGGACCAAGTGCATCCTGTCATGTGGATGGTTTATCCCAATGGCGATGGCTACTTTCAACAAGATAATGCGTCCTGCCATAGTGCTCGTATTGTACAGGATTGGTTTCGGGAACATGCCGGTGAGTTTACTTTGCTTAGGTGGCCCCCACAATCTCCAGATCTCAACCCTGTGGGATGAAGTTGAACGAGCCATCAGACAACTGGATCCACAACCCTGCAATCTCACACTCCTGGAAAGTGCTATTCATCAAGCATGGTCTCAGATTCCACAAACCACCTATCAACATCTCGTGGAGTCCATGCCACGAAGAATCGACGCAGTATTAAAGGCAAAAGGTGGCCCAACGAAGTACTGAGGGGTGGTCATAATAAAGTGGCCACTCAGTGTATAATACGTACATACTAAGTAAATATGTCCGTAGCACCCTGAAAATATCGTGTATACGTACAATACTTACGTAATGTTAATGCTGAATAGAAGTGTAACGTAACAGTCCACTGTAATTTTAGGAAGTCCAATTTTGCATCTCAAATACAGTAGTAAGCTCCTGGCTCATCACATCAGAAGATTCTGATAATGTTGCAGTCAGTCCAGTTCCTCTGATGGATTTCTGAAGAGGCAAATTAGTTGCAGTTGAAGTTCTCCCGCTGGACGCTTGACGACGTTCTTTTGAAGTGTCAAGCTCTTTTGTAACGCTGGACGCTTGACGTTCGTTTGAAGTGTCAAGCTGTTCTGTGCACGCTGCATGTCAACAATACGCTCACCTTTCTCACAGCGATTCAGAATTTCTAACTTTATTGCAACGAATACGACCCTCGTACACGCTTTTTCCACTTGAAAGACACACTTTCTTTCCTTTTGCCTGACATCGTAAATCTTCTCACACTCAGCTTTACAGTTCTACTGATCTGATCTGAGCGTGCACTCACGTCTTGACAAAAACATCGAAAGATGCGCGTCAAGATGCGCGTCAAGATGCGCAAACCCATTATTGTAATTATTGTTTCCACGTTGTGTTAACAGATGGCGCCACTGAATCGCGTAAATCGGAAAACGCGGATACCGAGATCTACCTGTATATCAAATAGGCTAACATCCATCAAAAACGACGGAGAAAAATTCAAAGTAAGAGATAAGAGTAATTGGAACGTTATTTATATTCACGACCATTGCAACTCAATTGCATTCATAGCTCTCAGCATATGCTATTACTACCGGTAGCACTTTCATCTGAAAAAAGTGCTTTTTCCGATTATGAGTGGTCAAAATGTACCTCGTCCATAAGGTGGACGTCAACTTATTTTGCTCCCTATACTTCCAATGGAAAAAGTTTCGATCCTATATCCTCAGCGAAGAAATATTTCCCATACATCAAAATTGGCTCACTGATAAAAAAATACATCCTAAGTTAGATTGTACAACCGGTTTTTGCAAAAAAACACCCCCAAAAAAACACTTTACTTCGATATAGTTATGATACTTGCTTACAAGTGGCGCCACTCTTCCTCATCACTACATTGAAGTAAAGTCATCGATTTTTAATATACAGGGTGTCCCAAAAAAAGTGTAACCAATTTCAAATGCTAACTTTTGACAGAAAACTAATATCAGCATTCTGTTTATTACTGATGGTGAGGAATACCCTCAAGTTTTCTAGAAGTGTACCCAATGGATCCTACGACGAAAGCACAGATTGTGGAGTGGTTTACTGAAACCCGATCCAAAACGCAGGTTCCGCGGAATTTCAGAACAAAATATGGAAACAAACCGCCCACACGTAACAGCATCAGCAAGTGGTACAAGTCACTCGACGACACTGGTGGCGTCCTTACAAAGAAAAGCCCTGGACGACCATCGCTAGTTCCAGAAAGGGAGGAGTTTGTGAGACAAACACTCGTAGCCCTCTATAGTCAATTACATAAGCACGACAGCTGGCAATCCCCAAATCGTCAGCGCACAGAGTGTTACATGAGAGATTGAAAATGCACCCGTGTGAATTTCAGATAACTCATCAGTGATGAGTCATCACATAACCCCAGATGATCACGTGAAACGTAAGCAGTTTGCTGAAGAGATGTTGGAGAACACTGCAAGTGCTGAATCTTTCCTGAGACAAATCTGTTTCTCGGATGGGTGCACTTTCCATGTTTCTGGAAAGGTTAATAAACAGAATGTGAGAATTTGGGAAATTGAGAACTGAACACCCGCACTGCACAATGGAACATCAACATGCTAGCCCAAAATTGTGTGTTTGGTGTGACATAATGGTCGACCGTGTTATTGGACCCTTTTTTCTTCAGGCAGCAACCGTGAGAGCTGATAATTACCTGGACATGATTGAGCAGTTCGTGTATCCCCATTTGGATAAACTTTCAACTCCGGTCATTTTACAACAAGATGGGGCGCCACCCAATTAGGCTTTGATTGTGAGGAGGTCTCTGGATACCAAATTTCCAAGTCGATGGACTGGACGTGGTGGTCCCATTGCATGGCCCCCACGTTCGCCAGACTTAACACTCTATGACTTTTTCATGGGGATACATCAAGGGTGAGGTTTACAGCATCCCTGTTGCAGACATTGCTGACCTAAAGAGGAGGATTACACACGCACTATGGAGAAAGTTAATACGGGCATTCTCGAACGAAGGTTTTTGGAACTGAAATACCGTTTAGATATTGTTTGGGTGACAAATGGTGCACATGTGGAATGTCTGTAAAACTTCATGGTCTGTTCTGTCAATTAAGACTAGTACTATATTGAGATCATCGATTTATTTAAAACACAAGGTCGTTTCTTTCTATAGTCCGCCAGCGTCATCCACTGGAGCGATTTTTATCATTTTTTTAAATGAAAGCTACTGACCCACAGATTTGTCATCGCTAATTTTTATTGTCATAAGTCCTTTTTTTTCTATGTTACCATGGCATTTTCTTTGTACAATCTTTGCAGCGGAGCGATACACGGGAAATCGGAAACTACTTGAAAGCTTTCTGATTGGGTAGTACAGCCAAAAATAAAAAAACAAACAAACGAAATAGCCTATGTTCACCGGAAAGAAGTAAGCGTCCCAACGGTGGAAGAATTATCCAAATCAGTTCAGTAGTTTTCGAGATCAGTAAAAAACTCCGTATATTATAGTGAACTACTTTCTTTCACGTTGGTTGTGATCAGGTTGTATGTAAACAAAGCGGAACGATACACAGGAAATCGGGAACTACTTGAAAGCGATCTGATTCGGTAGTACAGCCAAAAATAATAAAAAATAATAAAATCATAAATACAGTAATAATAAAGAATAAACGAAATAACCTATGTACCCCGGAAAGAAATAAGCTTCCCAATGGTAAAAGAATTATCCGTATCGGTTCAGTAGTTTTCGAGATTACCTCAAACACACAAGCAAATTTTTTCTCTTTATATATTAGTATAGATAATATAATGATACCAATAAAAAATGTTAAAACCAAACTGTCAAAATAAAGTACATTTTCAACCCCATTGTGTAGTTATCTACACACGATATCATTTCGGGTCACTGAAAGAATGCCTCAATACTCCAATGCAAGCCCGTCAACGACGGGTAAGCACATGTTTATACAATAATGAGGAACGTCATCGTTAAATTCATATACGAGTAGTTGAAAAAATTTAAAATTATTGGGGATATTACGAAATTTTTGTTGTTGGTGACCCTTCTTATACACTGCCCATTAATAATTCAACCGTTTATTATAGTTATGTATATATTTGTGTTATATGACAATAAAAAATCTCAGTCATAGCTTTTTCAACCATGCATGGTTACGGACTAGCTTATATTAAAACTGTTATGATTATTTGAAATTAGTTACACCTTTATGGGACACCCTGTAGTTCAGGAAAGGTTTTTGCAAAAAAAAAGATTGTACAATCTAAGTTAGGTTTTTTTTTTATCAGTGGGTTGTTGATGTTTTTTTATATGTTGATGTATGGGAAATCTTTCTTCGCTGAAGAAATAGGGTCGATTTTTTTTCCATTGGAAGTATAAGCAGCAAAATCACTAGACGTCAACCTTAATTTTGGACAGTAGTGTATTTTAAAAGAGAATGAACCAAATTTACATACAGACGGGAACTAAAAAGGAAAGTTACATATGCAGCAGTTACGTAATGAGATTGATATTCTTTGAAAAATACCGGTAAAGTATAGGTGTCGTGAAGACATCGTTTTTTGATTCATTTATAAGCTATGCGGCAGTGCCGTCTTACCACTTTTGGGGGACCTGGGCCATCATATTTTTCGGGACCCCTGATCTTGTATATAAAGAACATATACAACATATGGTATTATTACAATATGTGGTTATTTTTTTATTCACATATAGCATTATTACATTATATACAACATATGGCTATATGTACAACGTATGAGAATTATTATGTACACCAATCACAATGTTATCCCTATGGGAAGAAATATTAAATATCCAGTAACTTTTTAAAAACCACTTGAATGAAAAATGATACATGACAAAAACTGTAGAACTCCATGAAATGTACCAAATGCATTCACATTTTGTTTAGCAAATTACAAGAAAATGGGTGCTGAAAGATATAATGTTTCTTCCCCGTTCTACAAATTATTCAATGAAAATTAAATTAAAACAGAAGAAAGAAAGAAACTAACCAGCGCCATTTCCAGACAATATGACGCACCGAATAAAAATGCCGATACGCGGCCCCCGTCATTGTTATTTGTGTAAACAGTGACGATGAAAAAAAATACATAAGTAGTCCAGGTAGGCAAACTCCAGTGATAAATGTACGTGCACTTCTTCGTATATATAACCCAAATGACTGTTTATAAGGAAAAAATGATCAGGAAAAATGCGATTTGTGCGTGGCCCTCACGGCCCTGCCTCACCCACACTCGGGATCTGGAGGGAGGTCGGCCTTCTTTGTTTCTTATTTTGTCACAAAAGATCCACCCTAACACCTAACTTTCCTCCTGCCTCCTCGTGAAATAGAAGCTACGAGCAAGGTTAAAAAAAAAGCAACGGAACTTCCAACTTTCTTGATTGGTGCTTCTTCTTTTCTTTAAATAGAAAAAAAACCTGCTGGTGAGTGGGCAAAGAGTTTGACTTTTTATAAGCCCATAAGACTCTTGGGGCGTGAGGCCCCGGTTCAGGTGGGGACCCTGGGCACTTGCCCGGTTGGCCCACCCCTTAAGACGACCACGCTATGCGGTGGCAATAACATTTGCGTAATAATTGCGCAGATGATTATTTATGCAGTGCATGACGTCATTCGGTGGATAAACGTTGTCACAGCTCTGTCACGGAGCAGAAAAGAAATATCCCGTTCTGTTTGAAAATCGATGACACTACATCTGAGAACTTGAATTTTTGCTTGATGTGTATGGGGCTAATTTCCTACCTCGTGCACAAATATTCAGATGGTATGAACGTTTCAAGGATGGGCGGGAAGATTTGGAAAATGACGAAAAACCCGGACGCCCGATTTCTGTGCTCACTTCTGAACTAATTGAGGAAGTTCGCGAAAGGATAAAAAGTGATCATTGTGTGACCTTGAAAATACTGGAATGTGAGCTCGGTGTTAATAAGGTGCCGATTCGTCAATCGTAGTGCAAGATTTGTTGAAAAAAAAATACCCGTTTGGGGTCGTTTTGTTCCGCACGCTTTGTCAGACGACCAGAAACGTGTACGAATGGAGTACGCAAAAGACATCCGGGAAACTGCAGAAACGATGCAAAATGTTCCCCAAAGCGTTGTGGCAGGTGACGAGACAAGGTATTTCCATTATGATCCTGAAACAAAGTCACCACAGTCACACAAAGGAAAGAAGATCAGGTTGCATAAGTCCAATTTTTCTATTTTAACGACCACCGTGAGCAACTCAATGGGCTATAAGCTGTCGCCCGTCCCTAATTTAAGGCCACTGACTCAAGGGAAGTAAGAGCGCCAGTGCTGTATGACAAACACAACATCCATGCCTCACCTGGATTCAAACCCGGATCCATCTCGGACGAATGGTTAGATGCCAACTCTTAGACCACTGCGCCACCGGGGCGGCAAGTCCAAAATCAAGCCAGTGTTTGCGTGCTTTTACGGAAGCAAGGAAATTGTGCATCACGAGTTCAATCCTGAAGGTTAAGGCTTACGCATCCATTTTAGAACGATTGTGGAACACGATTGTTCATGTCAGGCCTGAGTACAAAAATGGGCGGCGGTTCCTTCTTCACGATAACGCACCTGCATTCAGAGCAATCACTGCACAGCTATTTCTGGCACGAAAACAAGTGTGTGTGTGTACACAAGGTTCCCCCTATTCACCAGGTCTGTCACCGTGTGACCACTTTCTATTACCTACATTAAAGATGCCTTTGAAAGGAAAAGATTTTCAAGACACTGAAGACATACAAAGAAATGAAACATCAGCTCTTCACTCCATACCAAGAAATGACTTCCTTTCGTTGGCTGATCGGCCATTTCTTGTATTAACGCAGGAAGAATGTACTTCGAACAAAATATATTCACGTAAGTTTTCCTACTTTTCGATTTATTACCTACATTAAAGATGTCTTTGAAAGGAAAAGATTTTCAAGACATTGAAGACATACAAAGAAATGAAACATCAGCTCTTCACTCCATACCAAGAAATGACTTCCTTTCGTTAACTGATCGGCCATTTCTTGTATTAACGCAGGAAGAATGTACTTCGAACAAAATATATTCACGTAAGTTTTCCTACTTTTCGATTTATTACCTACATTAAAGATGTCTTTGAAAGGAAAAGATTTTCAAGACATTGAAGACATACAAAGAAATGAAACATCAGCTCTTCACTCCATACCAAGAAATGACTTCCTTTCGTTGGCTGATCGGCCATTTCTTGTATTAACGCAGGAAGAATGTACTTCGAACAAAATATATTCACGTAAGTTTTCCTACTTTTCGATTTTTTTAGTTTCAGTCTCATCGCTTAGTTGCAGCACTGGGTACTGTATATTAGAGTACTTGTTACAATAGGGTGCTTGAAGTTCCATGAACATTCCGATATTTCATCTGCTAGAAAGTTATGCATGGATTTTATTAAGTGCTTGTGAAGTGTATACAATGCATTTATGTATATTTTCTTATCACTAGGTTGCCAAGGAGAGTATCCACTGCAACATTATCAACCAAAACCAAGCAACTGGAAATCAGAAGACAGGCTGCATGTCAATATGGCATGACTCAACGTTCAGTACTTCTCCACAGGAAATCAAAGAATAATAATCCACCTGCTCTCTTTTTGAGCAGAAAGTAGTCACAGCATGCAGTTCATCATTTAGAAAGAAGGGCACCGGACTGGATTATCGACCAGCCTCGTAGGATATCATCCCATCTTGGTCTTGGCTCTGTGTGTCTGTGTGTGTCATAAAAATACTTTGTTGTTCGACATTAGGATTAGCTTCCAATTTCCGTTGGCTGCTTTATAGACTTACGATCTACCCGTGCTGCCATCTGTTGGCTGACAAAGTCAGACAATGAATAGATTCCATTATATCCTTCCAGTAAGAGTGCAGTGGAACCCGTCTCATGCTGGAAGAAATTATGAAGCCAAAATTCCGCGTTAATAATATATTTTGGTTTATTATTTAATTTACATAACAGATTTCGGCTAAATTTAACATGTCTTTAAACCTAAGGGCGATGAGCTAAAGCATACAGAAATGTGAACTTATGCGGAATGTTCTGAATTTTAAATCATCATATTAGATTGCCAAGGCTCACGTGAGAAGGTAGACTATAGGCAAATGAATGACGCAATGTGTAAAAATAGCAGATATGTGATCACAGAAATAATGATCAGCTGATATTTGATGTAATATGTGTATAGTCTATAAAATCATATCATTTTTGTTAAATAACGCTCATAGTGTGTAATGATAGATATTGACAGTGTGTGAATCCTCCCCCCCCCCTTTTTTATTTTAAAGTTACGCATTTTTATTTAAAATAAAGGATTTTCATTAGTTAGCGATCTAAGAGAACGTTGAAGGTTTGAAAGATTCTAGCACTAACGACTTGGTGTTGGTGTCTAGTCGGGGCAAAAGTGATCGAATGAAAGGCCAGATGAGGGAAAATTCGTATCAAGCATGTTCATCATATTTATAACAGGGACACGTTCTGGATCATTTCTGAAGTGCCGTGGCGGTTATATGGCAGTTGATGCTTCGTGCCAAGGTTTTACAGTGGACATCCAGATGACATGGTGACTATGTATCCCATAAGAACCTAGAATGGCTAAAGTATGTATTTAGCAATCCGTGTTTTCATTGTAATGCTTTGGTCATCAGTCTCTGATTATCTGGACTTCAAGTCAAACATGATTGAGCGAGAAATACTGCTGGATGGAAAGATCCACATGAGATTTACGACGGACGTACGGACATATCCTAGACAGTTTCTCTTCGAGTGAGTTGGATCTATTCTTCTAGAATGCAACGAGTGTAAACACCAAATTATTACTTGCTGTGTAGGTAATGTGATGATGGAAATAGAGTATTTATAGAAAGAATAGCTAAGGGATGCCGTTCAGTCAGGAACTCTACAGTCATTGCAATGTCTTTGCAACCCAACTACAATGAAGATTTGTTGTTGTTCGCACGTTTCGTTTCTCCCATAGAAGTAAAGAGAAAGCTGGAGAAATCACTAACAAGTATATATATGTTAAACTGCACGTTGCCTGTCCTGAGATGATAAAAATCACCGTTAGTTAGGCATAAGTAGAGTCAATCATGACTTAGGATAGTTTTGTTGTACCAGGTCGTGTTTTGAACAAAAAGTTAATTTAGATACTCTACAATATTTGTTTCGTGTGCGTATGTTCCAGTGTTTGATTATAACGCATCACTTCCGTAAAAAACTCAAAGTATGTGAGTGCGAGCGGATTTTCAAATCAACACGGAGATTTTTCCGATGAACTGTTAGTCCAGTTTTGGAAAAACTCATTTCCTTGGTCGTTCTGTTGAATAGGAAGAAATGAATGGTTTATTTTTCCGGGGAGGGGAAATGTAACAATAAGAATGTAAAGAAAATGTAACAATTCCGGGCTTGAGAATGAAACAATTCCTGACAGCTTGTAAAATAAGTAACCAAACGGGTGTAAAATGCTATCTACGTGATTATATTTAATATTACTTTTAATTCGTTCCATTACTTATTTGGAACGGAATATTTGTGTTTGAAATACAAGCCATCACGAAGTCTTCAAACGCAATAATTTCACCTTCAAGGTTTGCCAACTGCATGGTACCAAATTGATTTAACGAGTTGGCTCTCATATTTAATATATTAGACCAACATACTGCTTTTATGGTTGTATCCTTTCTTAAATGAATGCTATTAACGAATAATTATTCAGTAATTCAAGCTTAAAATATTGAAGAAACTCAAGAGCTTGTATGCTCTAGAGGTACCTCACTTAATTATTTCAAAATTTCCCTTACTATCTTCTCCACTTTCAATGGAGTTGAGTTATGGGTTAATAATCAGATGCTCATAATAATAGTAGTGCACACGAGCAATTGTGATACATATGGTTATCTCACACGAAAGTTTTGTTTATGTTAAACAATACCATTCAGTATAAAGTTAGAAAACTCCTTAATAAATAACCTCCTGCATGGCGGATTCCACTGCAACTCCATGCACTCTTGGGATCAGGACAAAGGAATATGCGGAACCAGTGAACACAGAAATCGCAGAGCTTAGATGTGCATTTACATATATTTGTATTTTAGCAACTATCTCTGTATTAATTCTCTGTAGCAGCATTGATTCATTCTTAGAAAAAATTATGTTTTTTGTTCTTCAATTTACTACTGATCTCTAATTGAAGATAGCTGTTAAAGAGGACGCTACACACCTTTTGAATTAAGAAAAGCGTTATAAGTTTCTTTTACGTCGATATTGCATTACGAAAATAGCGCTCTGGTCACATTAAGTACCCATAATGCCTTGTACCAGTACAGTGGTTCTCGACACCCAGTTCTCAAAAGAAACTAAAGAAGCACTTTACTAATAAATCTGCTTTCACTTTTTAAGACAGATCAACATTACATGATTTTAATGATCCTTCAGTAAAATAGGAACCATCGTAAAAAAATGTTCTGCACTCCGTTATTTTTGTTTGGCTTTTAATTATGTAAATAATTGGTATGCGCATCGATATGCGACAGACAATTTGATCTACATCGATGATTAGCAAGATAACAAACATACACATAGTCTCTTCGTGATAAATTGATTAAATACTTAGAATAAGCACTGTTCTGTTGTTTCAGAATAGAAATGTAATGGTATATAGATGAAACAGGAAGTACTAGTAGAGAGATATTTCAAAATGATAGCCCCATTCTAATTTTCAGTAATGTTTATTTAAAAATAAAACAGCTCTAAAACGAGTTGGTATATGAGGTAAGGAATTTTATTTAGTAAAAACACGAGTACCTCAAAAGAAATTTTTAACCTTCTAACAGAAGTCTAAGTGGCTTTCGAAAGCAAGAGAACGTTTGTTTCTTAATTTAAATTATTATTTCAATGTAGGAATTTTCGTAGATACAATTTTTCTTTTGCCATTGGTTTCAAAGAATCAGATATTTATGCAATTAAATGTTTCTTAAGTGGTAGGATCTGCTATAGATATGCTATTTTATTACCTACTGACACTGTTACAGACTTTTGCATCTTGTTTTGCCCATTTCTACAATTCACTACATTATAACATCATGATTTACGCATATGCATTGATTTTTCTTTCCTCTTGTTATGTAACTATCTCCTGGAAGGTTTTTTTTTCTTTTGTTTCTGGGATAAAAGACCATCGTGGCCAATTTTAAGGGCTATAAACAGTTGCCCGTCCCTAACGTAAGGCCACTGATTCCAGGAAAGAGAGAGAGAGAGAGAGAAAGCTCTAGGAAAAACACACTACCCGTGCATCATCAGGGGTTTGAACCCGGGTAAACTCAAAGCCAGCACTTAGACCACTTCGTCACCTCCTGAAACTTCTCGTATAAATCTAAATTGAGATTAAGAAGTGTTCGTGTCATTTCGAAAATTTCTAAATTTTGATTTTCCAAAGATAATTTTTGTGGACATTTCAATTGAGCACTAAAATCAACCCCAATGAAACTTTAACGAAATGTTATAAAACTGAACTCTTATAAATTGTGATTTTTACTAAATTAAGACAAGAGAAAATTTTTTGCGAATTCACATAAATAAGGTCCATTGTCTTGAACTGTAGTGGGACGCGTTCCAACTTGTTCGAGCCATGGTTATCATCGGTGACGTACTAACACATCTGAAAGGCTTTTTGTACAGATATATTCTGCCCGTCAGAACACTGAAAGTTTTGCACCCCTTTCCTTCAGAAAGCAAATCATGATTGTGATACCTAGGAACATCTTCACATGTACGGAATTTTAGGGACACATTAAATTTCTGAAATCCACAGTGTGTCATCCGGTGTTTCACAGCTATGGAACTGTCGTTTTATGTCTTGTGATCCTTTTTTTCGGTGACGTTTCTTTTTTATTTTATCATATTTCAGGTAAAAATGGCAGACAAAGCATTTCTTAAGAGTTTAAATTAAACTATTTTGAGTACGATATTGTATAATACCGAGTCACGTTGAGATCTGCTTGTATCTGCACCAACATTGATTTAATTAACATATGGCATATTTGTCTCTAATTATTGCAAACTGCTTTTTATACTGAGATATTTTATAGTAAGAACGAAAAATAATTCATGGACTAAAATAATAACAGAATGGAGACCATATAAAGGAAAGAGAGGAGTAGGAAGACCAGAGGGAAGATGGATGGATAATATAAACAAAACTGTAGGAAAGCTGTGAGATAGACAAGGCAGGAACATTTGGAAAGAGATGAGGAGAAACCTATAGTTTCAACTAGCTATAAAAAGAGTTGGAAGAATATTGCAAACTGCAACACAATTCTCTGGAACTTATCCTAAAACATATATTTTCAGCTTCTGGTGTTACAAGGTGGGCTAAAATGTTAACGAAAAGCTTTTAAAGGACGATATAAACCTGAAATTAGGAAAACGTTAACTTCAAGACACATGAACAAATACATGTTATATTACTCCTCATAGTCACCATCAGTATTAATATACCATTATATATATATATTGAAAAAAGTTCATTTTCTTTTCGTTAAACTGAATTTTTCCACTGCTCTCTGCAATTTCACAGTATTACTGTAATAGTTATCTTTTGAGACGGTCTTAGGCGTTTTACCAAGAAAAAAAGAAAGAACAAGATAGCAAAAGCAATAAGTTCCGGGAAATTAGGTGGTTATGTATTAATAAGTATTTCCTAGTCAGCATGAGATCTAGCCTTATCATGGTAAATCATCACATTGGTGCAGAATCTTTCCCCTCTCCTTTAGCATTTCTAAATTTTTCAAGTATTCTACACCAGTCTGCTTCCCTCATTGTTTTATCTTCAGCGAAAACATGAAGCCGAAGACAGCACCTTTTAGCCGCAAAAGACAGTGACAAAAATGTTCGCCTAGGAGTTTGTTTGCTATGAGGTAAATGAACCCTTATGCCCAATTTTTCCCTTATGAGTTGTAACGAAAAAGTCGTCCTGATGGCCGAGACAATTGAGGAATTGGTTTCTGATCATTCGTTCTGTCTGGGTTTGAGTCCCGTATGAGTAATGTGTGGTTTGCTAACCAGCTTCCCACACCCTGTAGTCGCCGGTTTCAAATTTTAGAACACTGTATCGGCTCCCACCTTGGAGCCAGTGTTCTGAAATTTGGGACCGGCGACTACTTATAGGCCTCGTAGTTGATCATGGTGGTCGATTAACTCCTAAACAAACAAATATTACTGAAAATATCTCGGGATTGTTTCGATAGGGTTTGGTGAAGTCTTTGAGCCGCGCCCAGTGGCGCAGTGGTCTAAGCGATGGCTTGTGATCATTCTTCCGTGATGGGTCCGGATTTGAATCCCGGTGAGGCATGGATGTTGTGCTTGTCTTACGGCATTGGCTCCCTTCCCTGGAGTCAGTGACCCTACAATAGGGACGAGCGACTGTTAATAGCCCACTGAGTTGCTCACGGTGATCGTTCAACCCCCAATGCAAAAAGATGTCTTTGCAGAAAATTGGCGCAGTGGTCTAAGCGATGGCTGCTGATCATTCGCCCGGAATGTGTCCGGGTTTGAATCCCGGGGACGCATGGATGTTGTGTTTATCTTATAGCGCTGGCTCACTCCCTTCCCTGGAACCAGTGGCCCTAAATTATGGACGGACGACTGATTATAGCCCACTGAGTTGCTCACGGTGGTCGTTGAACTTGCAATAAAATTAAAAATTGCCGCTATTCGATCATCTCTCGTTTCAATAGGCAAGGAACTCACTTGGAGCCTATATTTCTGCATCCAAATATTTTAATCCATCTCAGAGACTATCCCAAGGGCTTTCTGTCATTCCAATTATAATCCAGTCATCTTTCTTGATCATCTCGTAGACTTTCTTCAATCCGAAATAGGGGGCGACATTCTTTGGTTTTCCACCTCTGGGCTTATCCGCCGTTTATGATTTTCCGTTGCTTTATTTTGGAAACTCATTACTAATATTTATTGTTTAACTTTTATGAGCAAGTTTTGATTTTTCATTAATCTACAAAGCAATTGGGCCTTCCTCTGGAGAACGAACGTACCTCAGACGCTGTGTTCTGACAATTCGTCCGCGTTGGGCCACAGTTTGTGTCCTGGATGAGGCATAGGTGATTATTTTCGTATCCGTTTCCTGGAACCAGTGATTCCAAACTAAGAACAGGCGACTGCTCTAAGAGTTACTGTAGACATATTGGTTAACGCAATGTCAATAGTTATGAGGCGTTCTACGCATGAGATCTATCTGGAAAAGTCGACAACTTGTGGTTACTATTATTTATCGATGTTTTTAGTCAGGAATCTGTACATGCTAAAGGAAATACTGGTTATCAGCTATAACCGCCGTTTACGCGAATCTTTAAATGGCACATATTAAATTAGATCTCAAAATCATTATATACTATAGAATTAAAAGTATCCAAAGCTGACAAAAATTTATCCACAAATTCCCTACAATAGGAAAGGAATTGATATACAGTTGGTCCACCTTTTACTGCTACCAGAGCCTCCACTCTTTGGGAAGCCCTTCCCATTAGATTTCGGCACGTTATTGCGTAATTGCCTTCCATTCTGCCGCAAAAGCATTAGCCAGGTCGGTCCCTGATGTCGTGCGGATCGGCCTGGCTTGCAGTCGGCGTTCCAAGTCACATCAAGGGGGTTGAGATTTGGGTTCTGTGCAGGTCAGTCAAGTTCTTCCACACCAATCTCATCAAACCATTCCTGAACGGATCTCTCTTTGTGCAAGGGGCATGATACCCTTGGTAAAGGAAAGGACTTTCACTGAACAATCGCCAGAATGTTGGGAGCACAGCAATGTCGATAATGTTATTATTAGGGCTCAACGTTAAGATTCCAGGGCAGTGGAACTACGGGGTCCCTGCCAAAACAGTGAAAAATAGCTCCTCAGCATGATGCCTCCTCATCTAAATTCCAGAGTGGGCACAACACAGTCGGGCAGGTAATGCTCACCTGGCATCCGACACATCCAAACTCGTCCCTCAGACTGCCAGATAGTGAAGCGCTGTTAATCACTCCACAGAACGCGTTTCTACTTCTCCAGTGCCCCTGGCGTTAAGCTTTGCATCACTCTAACGGACGCTTAGGTTTGTTCTTACTGGTATTAGGCTTGTGTGCGGCTTGTTGGCGATGAAAATCCATTCCCTTCAGCTTTCAACGGACCGTTATGGTGCTGGATTTGCCTCCAGAGGCAGTCAGGAACTCCGTGGTGAGTGTTGCAATCGAGAATAGGCTATTGTTTTTCACCACCGGCTTTAGCCCTTCACGGTCCTGCTCTGTCGTTTTACGTAGCCCACCAGGTTGCGATACGCTGTTGTTGCTCCTAGACTTTTCCACTTCACAGCTACATCTCTTGCAGTTGCTCGGGACAGCTGCAGCAGAGAAGAAATTTCCGGAAATGGCTTGTTGCAAAAATGGCAACCTATGAACGTGCCACGTTGAAAGTTACTGAGGCCCTTATACTGTTCATGCTTGTCTGTTATGTTTGTTCCTCTTTCTATACCTCTTTGGGCCATGGCTATGATGGGAAAGTCCACTATCCAAACGTGGTGTTCGGATACCTTTGATCTTACAGTGTAGATCTATATCCCTTATCTTCTTAGTACTCAATGCAATATAACGTAAGCCTTTTTGGTGGGCAAGATTGGTGTTACACTATGTCTAAAACCATGACTAAGGAAAGGTTTAACTAAATGAGCATACGGTGCACTAGTTTACGGCGAGATGAAACATAAACAGAAGTCAACTTACGATAACCTTTTATTGGTCCAGCAAATTGAAGACATCCACAATATAGCCACATATAATATCGTATCATCTAGATTTTACACAGATTGAACATCTTCACACACACACACTTATACCCTGAGCAACTGATGTAACGTCCTGCTTATCTATCGTTCTTATCGCATTCATACGTCACTCTCTCTGACCTCAAAAGTGTTGCCAACCTCATTCATGTGAAAAAGAAGATATCACGTTAAGTTTGGAAAGTGTACAAGAGAACAAACTCAAATTTACATAGGAAAAGGAACTAAAATTGAAAGTTAAATTAGAATATACGTCACAGCACACAGATATATGCGTCTTCATTAAAAAGTCATATTTAACCTCGTAACCTCCCGATATCTATCTATTTTCGGAATAAAAATGTATAACAAGGAACTGTATACCAACTATACTTAAAATAGTATAACTGTACTAGTAATCCGAATTTCTTGGCGCACAATAGAAATCAAAATTTCAAAGCTTTCGCATATCAGTCAGATGAATTTTTCAAGGAAGCTAGACAGCAGACTTCAAACTGAATAACAGAACGCTTACAATTTGAACGCGGTGACATGACCTTACAATGAACGAAGAGATGCAATTCATCCCAGAAACGAGGCGTCCTGTTCGTTTATCACGCAGAATCCTGGAAGGGAAACAAAAGGCATTCACTATTTGAAGAACTGGCTCCAAATCTGTGGCAACTCCAGCGAGACGCTATCATTGCAAGACTCACTATTGGTAATGATCTCCAATGTCTCGCAAATTGCAGTAGATTTAGGGGTGGTGTAAGAAGCTAATTTCTTCTTTATGTCATCCCACAAGGAACAGCGGACCTAACATTGAACTGGACTCAACTAAGCCTATCCAGAGAAGTCAAATTCAGGTCCGCTGCTCCTATGTGGGATGACACAAAGAAATCAGCTTCTTGCTCCACCCCTTAATCTACTGCCATTCGCAAAACACTGGGGATCATTACCAACAGTGTGTCCCGCAATGACAGTGTCTCGCTGGACTTGCCACAGATTTGGAACCAGTTCTTCAAATAGTGAATACCTTTTGTTTTCCTCCCAGGATTACGCGTGCTGAACGAACTGGACGCCTCTTTTCTTACAATGAATAATTACATTCGCATATGTTCGTTTATTGTCAAGTCAATAAACGAACATATGCGAATTTCAAATTGTTCAAATTGTTGAAGCGTTCTATTATCCAGTTTGCAGTCTACCTTCCTTGAAAAAGCCATCTGGTTGATGTGCGAAAGCTTGGAAACTTTGATTTCTATTCTACGCCAAGAAATTGGGATTAATAGCATAGTTATACTATTTCGGAAAAGATGTTCTAGTGGCTATGAAATCACCGCATTTTTTCCCATGTAAATGTCATTAATATAGTGAGAATATTAATATCTTCGTGGGTAAAATCACAGCATTTAATTTTCCAGACAAAAAAATCGTCACGGTTTTTATTAGCGCAAATTTTAGCGACAAAGTTTATAAAACATAAATAACAAAAGCTGACAATTTTTTTTTCACTTTACTTTTGAGAATGTAATTTTGATCAGTGCCAAAATTCGGTGAATAGGTTCAGCGGGTAGAAATGATGCACACGCAGTAAGAGTCTCTTTTTTCTTTTTTTAAGCACGTTGGTTAGTTGCTTAACCATGTTTAAACATTATGCTTCCCTTGCTCAATTGATTGTTGTTTTGTATCTTTCATAAAGTGCTAGGTAATTATTCGCATGCTGTTACGTTGTCATCGTTGGGGTCAACAATTTGAACTTTGTAACCTCACTGTTTGCACATTCATATTGCTTTAGTTTGTTATAGAGATATTTACATGTGAAAAAAATTTCATATTATGATGTCATTCAGTGAAAAATTATCATTCATGATTTTTATCTTTTATTTTGTCCCTTATTTTGTTTTGTCCTGTCTCTATTTTTCTGCCTATGTATCTGTTCTTATGTACAAAGGTATTTTTCAAACTCACCTAATTGCCCGCATGTATGAGCCGATATATATCTTCGTGTTGTAATAAAAGAAACAATTAGATAAATGTTGATGTACACGGTGAGAAAGATACGCTGGGTATTTTAACTTGGTGTGTCATGCTTCTTAGCTTTGAAAAGTTTTTCGAGGTGCTCAGATCGTCAAAGTCGCAATAACAATCAACCCTGCCTGCAAAATATAAATATGTGTATACATATGAAATAATAAGTGTAAATTTTACCTCTAGCTGTTGTGTATATAACTACCCATCAACTTAATAGCTTAATAAGAAAAAAAAGTGTGTCTGTGTGTTTGTGTTCATAATTTAATTCATATCCTGACATATAGAAATGCCTTCACAAGTCTTCCAATATGTTATCCACGTTTGATAGTTTCTTTAATAAGACGTCCCATGATCTGTTGGTCTTGGTTTTGAAACTTATAAATGACACGAAATCCTGGATATGGTTTATGGCGCGCAACGTTCAAGAAGCGTCCAGCAAGCGGATATTGGTGAACAAAGAATTCCTGAAATCAGCTTCATCGATTTTGCCGTCAAAACGAATACGAGTAAGAGTAACAATATATTCAGTACTTTCTTATTTATACTCTCTTTATTAATTTTTTTTCATGAGGGCAAATACTGTATAGAAGCCTGCCACAAAATGAAATTAAATTAACACTTAAATTATAACCGCTTATTGTCAAGCTAAAATACATTGGAAGTGTGTCACTTTCCTTCGAACACATTGTTAAATACCGACAATACTATTCAATACACCTTTACAATATAACTAAGAAAACTAGGGTAAATCAAAATGCTTTGTCAATTTCTTTGTATTTTATTAAGAACGTTTCGAGTATGCAAATGTGAGACACATCTTCAACATGGTTTTAATAATTATTTCTGGTGGTTTATTTAACTCTTCAGATATTTTTATTTTAACTATTCAAACATATATGGCACACTTCATGTCAAAGTTCAGGGGGCAGAAAGTACGTTCACTCCCTCACCATGTGTTCAATATTCCAGTGATATTTATCTGATATTTGCTATCCCAGTATGCCACAGAAAATCGCACTATGGTTCATTTTTGTGACTCGGTGTATTCATAATGTCAGATACAATCTGGGACAGCTGGGCCAGAGAGACTTCCCAGAAACTTTCCAGACCACGTAATTCGAACAACGCTTCATTCACGGATCGCGAATCTAGTACTCGTGCAATTTAACAGAAAAGACATAACAATTTCACCACAGTAACAACAATTACGAGTGTTGTCACCAGCCGAACATAATTTTTAGCAGCGTGTGAAAGATTCATGTTTCTTATATGCTAGCTTAAATTTCCATAATATAGTTCAATTAGCTAAAAATATTAGTAAAGATCATTGCATCAGCAAAACATAGTGATAACTATAAGAGCAAGATACAACCAAAAAGCCGCCCCGGTGGCGCAGTGGTCTAAGGCGTTGGCCTCTGATCATTCGTCCGTAAGGGGTCCGGGTTCGAATCCCGGTCAGGCATGGATGTTGTGTTTGTCTTACGGCACTGGCTCTCTCCCTTCCCTGGAACCAGTGATCCTAAATTAGGGACGGGCGACTGCTTATAGCCCATTGAGTTGCTCACGGTGGTCGTTAAACCTCCAATCAAAAAAAAAAAAAAATACAACCAAAAATGAAAGCAAGAGACACCCTAAAATGGTGCATTTATTAAGCTGTTATGTTGCATTATTTACTTAAATCACAAGAGTTATGAGTAGGATCAAAATCTTGGATGTTAAGAGTACGCCTTTTGACAAAGAGGCACATTTTGAATGTTTCACAACATTCCAGAAGCCGCCCCAGTGGCGCAGTGGTCTAAGCGATGGCTTCTGATCATTCGTCCGAAGGGGTCCGGGTTCAAATCCCGGTGAGGCATGGGTGTTGTGTTTGTCTTTCGGCACTGGCTCTCTCCCTTCCCTGGAACCAGTGACCCTAAATTAGGGACGGGAGACTGCTTATAGCCCATTGAGTTGCTCACGGTGGTCGTTAAACCTCCAATCAAAAAAAAAAAAAAAACATTCCAGAACATTTCAAACCATATGTACTAGTTATCGAATCCGATTGAAAAAGAATTTTTCTAATCGGGATTTATACGAACAGATATAGCTGTAATTATTGCTCTAAAGGCAAACATGAACTCATGCCCTCTTGTGGCAGAGGAAAAATTTGAAATCACATGCAAAACATTTCGCACTAGAATTGCTTTCCACCAAAGAAAGAATTTTTGAAATCGGACTGTTAGGAGCAGAGATGTTGATAAATATAAAATATGCATCTACGCCCCTTAGCGGAAAACCTGCGCATTATTGTAAGCAGAGAAAATATTGAAGTTTATTCGTTGTCATTGGCATCAGACCACAAAAGAATTTTTACAGTCAAGTTTTCAGGAGGGTAGATATTACTGCAAATACAGCAGAAACAGAAATATGTACTTACGCATCCTAGTGGCAAAACAGGTCTTAACAAAAAATTAAAAGTTATACACAAAATATTTTCCACCAGAAGATCTATCCGATGCAAAAAGAATTTTTCAAATCGATCATTTAAAAACAGAAATATCGGGGAAATCCCAATTTAGCTCTCGCCCCCTAACGAAAAAACTATGTATTACTTGAAAAAGAAAATCTACCCCAAAACAGTGTTCGTTGTAAATGGTATCGAAAGGAAGAAAGAACTTTTCTCAGTCGGATATTTGGAAACGATTATATGGGATAAAATGTGTTTTGAATTCGATAGCATCTGCATTTGCGCCCTCTAGCGGTAAAGTTGTTCAATGGAAAAACAATCGGAAAGCAAAGATCATCGGTCTCACATTTTGGGTTTCCCAACGTTAAAAGAATTTTTAAAATCGGACAAATAGTTGCAGAGGTATAGTGTCCACAGACGAACGGACAAAGTGATTCTGTAAGCACCTACGTTTTTTTACAAAAGACGTGCTAAAACAAATCAGACCAGACATAACTTTTCTCAAACAAAAACCATTCGCATTTCGCAAACAAAAACAATGCAAAGCAGAGGTCCAACCAAAGCAAATGTCAGAACAAAACTACTTTCTCTCATCAAACCAAATTCATACATAAAAGGCATGTCAGAGCAAAACTAGCTCTTCTCAAACCAAATCTTCCCGAAATATAAGTCAAACCAGTGCAAAAGTCAGGTCAAAGTGCAATGTTCTGAAATGAAAGTCAGCCAAAGAAAAACAAAAGCTTGTTTCCACTTAAGCGCGAAGACAGCGCCGTCTACCTTTAAGGACAAGCGTTCTTAGTAGCACCAGTATATCTGTTCTTGAATCCAATAGATGTACATTGAATTAAAAAGATCACAAAAATTTTAATATGAGTAGCGTGACTTTTCGATCACATGGCTAATCTAGAAGTGGCATAGCACATAAATCTGTCTTTTATTCTACGGCTTAACTAGACGTATCTCAAAGGGATACGTCTAGTTAAACCGTAGTCCCAGTCTTCTAGATAAATTGAAATCCGCACCGAAGGAGGTCTAGTTAAACCTGTACAGAGTTCATGATACTTATGGTTATCACTGATTTTGAACCGAGTTGTACTTAAATTGATCGTTTTGATCAAACTGAGTTATATGATGTTTTAAGAAACACCTTAATTCATTCACAGGACTTACGCGTAACAGCTTTTCATTATCTTAATACCTGTGAGAAGTTTCGGAGCGTTTAGATGTTATGCCCTTCTGTCGACGTTTTCTGGACGGTTTATTAAAATCAAGTCCGTACTTGCTGTATAAAATTTCGACTGCTTCGAACAGGTTTACTGTTTTCCTTTCTTGACATCGCTTTATCCCATACATTTGTTTACGAAAAAAAATGAGTAATGACGCCGTAACAATAGAATTTTTTTCATGAATTAGAGTAAACCTACTTTACATGGAAGACCTTTTTTTCGCGTAGAGTTTCATCTTTCCAAATATCGTTTAAGATATTTCTTATAATTCTCTACTTCTCTTTCTGACTTCATTTAATCCTCCCTTTTTAAAAGGTTTTCTCTTTCTAGCTCTATCACAAAACGCAAATTAGCAAGCATATCAACATAAGACAAAACCGGATGTACTTTCCATTTTATTATATATGACTTCCATCTGTTTTTCCACACTTAGAAAGTTCTTCTTCAAAGAGATATACATCTGTAGCTCAAAACAATCGATATTTAGTTTTCTACATTTTGTTTTAAAAAAAGTAGTTTTATAATTTACGACACATGGACGTGTTTTTAAACATTCTTTTTTAAAATGCTGATGAAAAGAGTGTGTTTATCATCCTCATTTCTATAAAAGTTACCAACCACGTTTGGCACTTACATATGCTCACCTGAAAAATTGATAAGATTCCATTGAATTTATTTTTTCATTCATGCCGCAAAACTGCAGTGTTATAATTACTTGGGTAATTTGTTCTTTACAGTTCATTTTTTATTAAAATTGTAACATTATACATTTGTAGAAAACAAATTCTTAAAGAAATTGTTTAGTTTAGCAAAATTATCTAAGTTCTTCAGCATTGATGGTTTGCAGTTTAAGTGCAGTAAAAATTTGTAAGTATGTACCAGAAATGTAGAAAATTAACATTGGTTGAGCGTATCCTTTACACCTGCATTAAAAGGCTAAGGAGTTTTCTGCATTAAAGCAGTTTTCTATCCACAAATTCTAAGTAAGAGTATGCTTGTAACATTTGGATTTTTTTACAGTGGTGTAAAATCTTATGGTGTAAGTGGTGCCACCCGGTAAAGGTCTACCTCTAATATTATAATAGTGGTGCTGATGTCACATTAACAAACACGAATGTAAGTCAAGTCAAGTGAGCAATAATGCCTTGATGTTACTACTACGCAGTTAGGCAGTTCAGAGGCACGGAGTTAATACGTCTGTAAAAATGTCTCTGTAATAAGTTATATTGTGAATAATACTGAATATTCTAAATACATTTGTCGTAGGATGATATGGTAAATAATCATTTAAAGATGTATTTGATTTTAATTTCAAACTCAATTAATAACCTGTCACACTATATCTGTCACTTACTTGAAAACAGTTGTACGAAATTAGGGACGGGCGACTGCTCATAGACTTACGAGTTGCTCATGGTGGTAAAGAAAAATAATGGACAAACAAAAAGCATTGTATGGATGAAACGGTACAGTCTGATCATGCAGTAGGGGTATCATGGATCCTAAGGGTTCGAGAGTACAAAGTCAATGTGAACTCTTTTTTTCTTGATGTCAGTTAAAATAGGTGGTGGATATTCCGTGGGGTTAAGATTGCACTGCTCTGAAAGAAAACAACGGTAGTGAAGAGCATTTCTACTAAACTGCTCGATATCGCCTCTAACAGAAGTGCCTCCACCTCATAATCTTAGGAAAAACTGCGCATTAGTTACACTCACTCGATGTCATTGTGTTAGTGGTATTTCTTGAAAGTGACTAATACGTATTATTCACACGAATATTTGGAACCGTGTAGAACGACACAGCGGTATTTAAATAACATTTAGTATTCTCAGCATATGACTACAACGTAACATTCTTTCGTTTATTTAAAATTCCTCAAATTGCGCAATTTTAATATAAACTGATGAAAATAATTAGTAATTAAAACTTAATAGACATCACCAAATAATTGAATTAAATCAGATTTTACAGTCCTTTTGGAAATTTTTTGAGAATATTCTTCCCGGGTTGAGGTTTCCTAATCCGTTCAGCGCTAAGGCATTTTTTTTATTTAGAACTACATCACTGATTATTTGTCTTTCGTTCCAAATAAAAGCAATCTTTAACTTGTTTCAAAATCATGCTCACAACAGGCAGTAAATTCAAATTTCATATGAGAAATCTAGAATATCTGAATTTCATCAGTTCTCTTACTATTTCACAAGGCTATTTATTCATCTAATCTGGCACCACCCGTAATTTCGGGCAATGGCAGCAATGAATTGTCCCTAATGCTTGTCAACCCTGTTATCACTGAGTGCATACTTGGAAAGTCTGTTCAGTACGTTTATTGATTTTAGTGTAAAACATTAAAAATATCTGACAATACACGTCTTGATACAGAGTGCTCTGAATTTATACAACTAGCATTTTATATCATTTTAAAAATAAAGAAACACGGTCTGAGAATTAAAATGTCTTAAAAAAAAAAGATGATTGGAGGTTTGCGATTTTATCAGCGGGAAATAAGTGGGCGTGAAAATTAGATGCTGATTAAAATTACTAGCCGATTTTCAGTAAAAAGGCTAAGAAAATGCAAACCACAATAAATCATGGGATACAACAAAGCAATACAACTGTTTGGATAATTCAAATAATGTGATCTGAAATTAAACTGCAGGTATCTGTTAATAATAAGAAAAGAGCCTTGAAGACCCGGCAAAATTTTGAAACTATATTCCAGTAAAAATGTTGAAATAAATTGTAACAAATAGTTACCTAGAATTTCCAAAAAGTAAACGTTGCACCACCACCAGATGCTATGCCACTGCTTTGCCGGTCAGGAAATGAGATACGTCAGCTTAACAAGTTACGTATTCTCTTCCTCATCCACTTTTCGAAAGGAAGATGTTTATGAACTGTTTACTGAGATACTTGATAATACGGTGCCATTAATCTCATTAGGAATTTCGAATTCCAGCAGATGGCGGCACATAACGCAAAATAATAAATATACGAAGAAGATTGGTTTGTTGTTGGTTTTGTCTTCTAAAATTCACATCAAAAACTTTATTGGGAACTCCAAGGAGGATTGCGTAAAAATTGTTTCTTCTTTCATGTTGTATCATAGTTTTTATCTATTAACAGTAAAAAATTTAAGAACTGAAAAAAATGAATTCTGTATGAAATAATTGAACGAAAGCTTTTACATTTTTTCCTCCAAAATTTCGATAACACTAAAGTGTTTTACACAGCTTATTCGTAAAAGATATTATCTGTGTAAAACAATGTTAGAACTTACGATTAGGCTCTAGTTCGACTTCCAGAAATGAGTTTCCAACACTTTCATTTCTTTCCACCTTCCTTTTTTTATTCGTTTTAACGAACTACAACTGGCCAAATTCCACTGGTGGCGAACCTTCCTCATTTATTAACTCTTAATTGATAAACGAAGTACTGAATTTTTGTAATCATGATACAGTATTTCTGGAATATTTAGGCTGTTTTGTTTTCGTATTGGCTAAGAAAGGAATGATAATAAAACGAATGAAAACAACAACAAAGTAAAAATCGCTGAAATTTCTTTTACAGAATTTCACGAGTTTTCCATTTTCTTTGCCAGTATAATGCTTTCATCTTTTACATTTATTTCCCTGTTACGATTTTCTTGACAAACCTTAAATTGAGAAATTTCATACCCTCTTTTCTTTCGAAAAACGTCTAGTCTATTCTTTCTTGTGTCTTTTGGTTCCATTATGTCCAAAGTTTCCGCTTTCCTTCATAAAACTTGGCATATTTTTTCTTTATACATCAACCGTTACACAATACAAAACGTCACTTGTTTCGTTCTTTTATTTACAAAAATTTGACCATTTAGTTTCCTTATTAGCAAAATATCAGCTCTTTGTTTCGTCCATTTTCAAAATTGTCTTCCCTCTGGTTTCTTTGTTGACTGAATTTCAACTCTTTAGTTATATCATTCTATCACTTACAAAACTTCATTATTTGGGGCCCTTATTTTTAAAAATGATTTTTACTCTATGAGTTCCTTATTTGCAAAACTTCAGAGCTCTTTGGTTATTACATTTGCAAATTTCTTCCCTATGTTCGCTTTTTACTTTCATCCCATTTGCTTTTTATTCGTAATTTTCTGTACTTGCAAAATTTCAGCTTTTTGTTTCCTTAATTTGTAAGCTTTTAGTTTATTGATTTCTTTATTTGCCAAATTTCAGCTCTTTGGTTCCTTTATTTGTAAGCTTTCACCTTATTGATTTCTTCACTTGCAAAATTTAATTATTTGGTTCTTTCATTTGTAAGCTTTCAGCTCATTGGTTTCTTTATTTGTCAAATATCAGTTCTTTGTTGTTTTTTTATTTTTAAGATTTCAGCTTATAGATTTCTTTACTTGCAAAATTTAATTATTTGGTTCCTTTATTTGTAAGCTTTCAGCTCATTGGTTTCTTTATTTGTCAAATATCAGTTCTTTGGTTTTTTTATTTGAAAGATTTCAGCTTACAGATTTCTTTATTTGCAAAAATTCATCCCTTTGGCTTCCTCATTTGTAAGCTTTCAGACAATTTGTTACCTTTGCTCTTTGGGGCCTTCAGTTGCAAACTTTCAGACAATTTGTTACCTTTGCTCTTTGGTTCCTTCAGTTGCAAACTTTCAGACAATTTGTTACCTTTTCTCTTTGGTTCCTTTATCTGAAAAATTTCAGCCCCTTATTTCCTTTACTTGAATTTCAGCACCTTATTTCCTTTACTTGAATTTCAGCACCTTATTTCCTTTACTTGAATTTTAGCTCTTTCGTCTCTTTTTTTGCTAAATTTCAACTCGTTGGTTCCTTTATTTAAATTTCAGCTCTTGCGCATCTTTACTTGAGAAAATTGGTTCCTCTTGCCCTTTGGCTTCGGACAAGGACCCTGATGCATTGTTTCGAACGTTTGTCAATCCTCTCATCGCTGAGAGCATACTACTCGGAAAATTTGTTCAGCACGTTCACTGACTGGTTTCTTTCGACCTTTGGTTTCTTTACTTGGAAAATTTCTCGGTGCTTCGGTTTCTCTATTCGAAAACTTCTCAGTGCTGTGGTTTCTTATTTCCAAACTTTCAACCCATTTTTTTCCTTTCTCTCTTTTGTAACTTTATTAACAAAATTTCCGCTCTTTGGTATTTTCATTTATAAACCTTCACCCCATTTACTCACTTTGCTCCTTGGTTCTTTTATTTCCAAAATTTCAATCCTCTGGTTCCTTCATTTTCAAACTTTCAGCTCATTGGTACTTTCGTTCTTTGGTTTCTTTATTTGAAATATTTCAAATCTTTGGTTTCTTTATTTGCGAAATGTGAGCCATTAATTTGCTCATTTGCGAAATTTAACCTCTGGTGATTATTTAGTTGAAAAATATTAGCCCTTTAGTTTCTTCCCACTGATAACTTTAGAACAGCTTTGATAGTAACACAAATGTTACACAAGAAGGACGTTGAAAAATATCTTTGATTTGGAAGCAAGTATCGACGATTTTATAGTTTAGAAGGGGAATGCAATGTTTACTTCATTTAGCATTAATTGAATTAAAAACAATGCTCATTTCTACACATCTTTGCTCAAAGTCATTTATGATCATTTACCTATCCTGTAAATGTTAAGTTAATTTAGTACTACTAATATTTCACTTCCAATCGTATTTTTATTCTCCAGTTTGTCTTTTCGTTTACTAAAACGAATGCAATTGTAGCTCACATGAGTAATTTTACTTCTTTGTAATCTTACGAGTTTCATAGAAACCGTTTCAAACTAGCAGACAAACATTTGAATTGCATATCGGAAACAGTTGTTTTTATAGTTCGCGGTTTCAAGTACTGACCTGTGCATTTTCTTTACAATCTTACGATGATAAACACTTCAGATGTTAAGTGTTAAACATGGGGACGCTAATGATTAGGATTTCCCGCACGTTGGTTTGGACCCTCTTCCCCAAGATATCAGTCCTGGCCTGAAAGCAGGTAAGCTCGCAAGATGTACCCTGTTGCTGTTCATCCGGTTAATAATACGTTCTTATTTGCTTGTCATTTATCCTATGTAAAGGTATGAAAATGAA
The DNA here is from genome assembly GCA_039090855.1 of Macrothele yani. NCBI lineage: Eukaryota > Metazoa > Arthropoda > Arachnida > Araneae > Macrothelidae > Macrothele > Macrothele yani. The sequence goes on from CM076997.1 coordinate 129,137,199, forward strand.
AATGTTCTTAATAAATGGCAGTTTAAACTTACTGTGCTGTTTGCGTCACTTATTTTTTGAAAGTCTTTAGTGTGATGGCAGTTTTCTTTTTTGTTTCACCTTGCTGTTCAATCTGAAATTACTTAGTATGGCTTACGTGGCTTTTCTTAAACACTATTTAATGTTCCTCCGCGACATGATGGCAGCACGAATTCAGACGAACGTGCAAAGACTGGTTAAAAATTTTTTAACCCGATGGGTAGACCAAAGTTCTTTACCTATTTCGAGACTCGTTAAATAAAACTAATAACAGTACAGGCGTGCAGCAGTGGCGGATCCAGCAGGGGGGCGACTAGGGATCGCCCCCCCCCCACTCAACCCTAACGAAGTTTTTACGTTTAAAATAGCGAAGATCGTAAATGATTAACTTTGCATATTTTGTTTTCAGTTTTCCTAAAAAAAATTAACAATTAAACTTAGTACGGACGATTTAAAATACTTATTACATTGATTTAGGTTCAGTAAAAAAAGAAAGAGAAGGAAATAGAATAAAAAGATAGAGAGAGCGCGCAATAGATAAAGGGAAAACAGGGACAGCGGGAGTAAAAAACATGGGGATATTCCTTGTTAGTTCTTTGCTATTGTCATATTGTCTAGCATATGCAACGTCTCGAAACAGAGTGAAGCAGAGCTTGGTACTGAAATCAGAGTAGGTGGGGAAAACTGTGAATAACAATCTGATCTACGTACGTATCTTAATTGGGTCATAAAGAAAATTCGTAAAAATGTGTCCACCGCTTCCTCCCAGATGGTCGTTATCGGACTTCTTTCTTTTTTCTTATTTTTCTTGACGCTTCCCGTTGTTCCACCTGCTCCGAAGTCAATCCCGGCTTGTGTAGGGTGGGCTGGGAGGGAGGCAGTGTGGCTGTATATATATATATATATATATATATATATATCATCATCATCATCATTGTCAACCATTATCAATCCACTGCTGGACGAAGGTCTCCCCAAGTTTCCTCCACAACGGTCTGTCTTGTGCCAGTCTCCTCCATGTCACCCCTGCATACTTTCGAATTTCATCCACCCATCTCCCATGTGGTCTTCTTCTGGGTCTTTTCCTGTCCCTTGGAATCCAATCTAAAATTTCGGCTGTCCATCGATGATCTGTCCTTCTGGCAGTATGTCCAGCCCATTGCCATTTTAGGGATTTAACTCTGATCATGATGTCTTCCACTCTTGTCATTTTTCGGATCCACGAGTTCCTCTTCTTATCTCTCCTGGTTACACCAAGCATGCACCTCTCCATGCTACTTTGAGTTGTCTGCAGCCTTTGTATGTCTCTTTTAGTTAAGGTCCACGTCTCTGCACCATACGTAAGCACTGGAAGGATGCATTGATCAAACACTTTTCTTTTAAGACATAATGGCATATTGCTGGATTCAGGAGTGGCTACAGCACAATAGATCATATCCACGTACTGAGAGAACTAATTGAAAGAGCGAGGGAATATGAACTTCCATTGTGCATGGATTTTATCGATTATGAAAAGGCCTTTGATTCAGTGAAACCATCAGCAGTTACAATGGCTTTGAAGTCCTGTGGTATTGAAGATGCATACATTAATATTATTAATAACATCTATGAAAATGCAAGTGCAAAGATTCGGCTGTTTGAAAATACAACACGCATAAAAATTGGAAAGGGAGTGAGACAAGGTGACACCATATCTCCGAAGCTCTTTAATGCCACATTGGAAAATGTCTTTCAAACACAGAACTGGGAAAACAAAGGGATAAAGATTAATGGAGATTATCTAACCCACCTTCGTTTTGCTGATGACGTAGTCATTTTCGCAACTACCCAATTAGATCTGCAGAGTATGATCCAGGAACTTGCTGACAAGAGTAAAGATGTGGGATTAAAACTGAACTTTCAGAAGACAAAAGTTATGTTCAATGCTTTTACAAGAAATGAAGATTTATCGATTGATGGAGAAAAGCTGGAGATAACAGACACGTACGTTTATCTGGGACGCCAGATATCAAGTGAGAGTCACATTAATGAAGAAATTAGTCGGCGTGCAAAACTTTCCTTTAGAGCTTTTGGAAGAAATAGCATAGTTTTCAAGAGCAATATGCCATTATGTCTTAAAAGAAAGTGTTTGATCAATGCATCCTTCCAGTGCTTACGTATGGTGCAGAGACGTGGACCTTAACTAAAAGAGACATACAAAGGCTGCAGACAACTCAAAGTAGCATGGAGAGGTGCATGCTTGGTGTAACCAGGAGAGATAAGAAGAGGAACTTGTGGATCCGAAAAATGACAAGAGTGGAAGACATCATGATCAGAGTTAAATCCCTGAAATGGCAATGGGCTGGACATACTGCCAGGAGGGCAGACCATCGATGGACAGCCGAAATTTTAGATTGGATTCCAAGGGACAGGAAAAGACCCAGAAGAAGACCACATGGAAGATGGGTGTATGAAATTCGAAAGTATGCGGGAGTGACATGGAGGAGACTGGCACAAGACAGACCGTCGTGGAAGAAACTTGGGGACACCTTCGTCCAGTAGTGGATTGATAATGGTTGACAATAATGATGATATCTACACTGACGGAAAAAAATCCCAACACCAAGAAGGGGTTGTGATAGATAAACGAAAGTTAGTAGGCGGTGAGAGTACATCTGTAAGATGACGTCTATGCAAATTTCGCGCTCGGCGCATACGTGTGGCGCTAGTAGCGCCCTTCGGAACATGCAAAGCAAGTTTGCTGTAAATAGGCGCTGTAACATTCGTGAGCGTTAGTTATCGTTGAGATTCGACGTAGTGTGTTGATGTTAGTCAAGAATGCCTTTAAGAAGACGAAGAAGCCATTATCAACAGCTCACGGAGTTTGAACGAGGTCGTGTAATATGGCTACGAGAAGGTGGATTTTCGTTCCGCAATATTGCAGAACGACTTGGCCGGAATGTAGCCGCCGTGCATGATTGTTGGCAGCGGTGGTCAAGGGAAGGTACTGCTTCAAGAAGACCGGGTTCCGGCCTGCCACGTGGCACTACTGAGAGGGAAGACCGCCGTGTACGGCGTATGGCCGTGGCACATCGTACCGCGTCTGCGGCAGCAATGCGAGCTCCAGTTGTCACCACAGTGACACAACGAACTGTTACAAATCGGTTACTTGAAGGACAGCTCCGAGCCAGACGCCCTGTAGCGTGCATTCCATTTACTCCAAACCACTGCCGTTTGCGACGTCAGTGGTGTCAAGCTAGAGCTCATTGGAGAACGGAGTGGAGATCTGTTGTGTTTTCTGATGAAAGCCGGTTCTGCCTGGATGCCAGTGATGGCCGTGTGTTGGTTAGAAGGAGGCCAGGTGAGCACCTGCAACCAACCTGTCTGCGGCCGAGACACACTGGAGCTACACCTGGAGTTATGGTCTGGGGAGCAATTTCCTATGACAACAGGAGCACTCTCGTGGTTATCCCACGCACCCTGACGGCACAGTTGTACGTCGGTCTGGTGATTCAACCTGCTGTGCTGCCATTCATGAACAGCATTCCAGGGGGTGTTTTTCAACAGGATATCGCTCGCCCGCATACCGCTGTTGTAACCCAACATGCTCTACAGAGTGTCGACATGTTGCCGTGGCCAGCTAGATCACCAGATATTTCACCAATAGAGCACGTATGGGACATCATTGGACGACAACTCCAGCGTCACCCCCAACCAGCACTAACCGTCCCTGTATTGACCGACCAAGTGCAGGCATGGAACTTCATCCCACAAACTGACATCCAGCACCTGTACGACACAATGCATGAACGTTTGCGTGCTTGCATTCAACATTCTGGCGGTTACACCGGTTATTCATGTACCAGCATTTCACATTTAAAATGGCTCTTCTCGCGCTTACATTAAGCTGTGATCTTGAAATCTTAATCGCTTAAATATGTTACCTATACAAATGTATTGCCGCCATTTCATTCCTCTACAACTGTTTTTTCGTGGTGGTGGGATTTTTTTTTCCGTCAGTGTATTTGCAAAGTTTCGCGGTTGTAGCGTGTTTTGTTCTAGGTGCGCAAATTTGAGTGTATTTCGTCTTAGTCTGTAACTTATTTTGCAGATATGCTTCTGAATCGTTTCAGCATGCTCAAGATTTGTGAAAATGTCAATATGTAAATACACTATATTATTAAAAGTATTCGAACGCCATCAAATATTTGCATAAGTACAAAGAACTGTTTCTCAGGAAGGTGCGCTATGAGTCGGGAGGTACGTACATAAAGCTCAGATGTTCTGTTGTGTTACATCAGTAACTTTAAAGCGAATGTGCCGCGCGGACGTCAACTTTCCGAGTTCTAGTGTGGGATGGTCATAGGATGTCATTAGAGTAATCTTTTTATACGGAGCATTCCAGCCAAACTAAACATATCAAAAGCGACTGAAAGTGATGTCGTGAAAAGATGGAAGCAAGACTGTGCAACTACAGCAAAAAAAAAAAACCGTTCAGAAAGGTCGCAGAACATGACGGAACGTGGCAGAAGTGCAGTGGTAAGGAATGTTAAGAAACCTTCTTTCTCTGCCGTTTCCATCGCTGCTGAAGTAGGAAATGCTCGTAATGGCTCGGTTAGTACCATAACTATCCGCAGATAGAGTTATTGTCGTTCCTGGACTGTGAGCGACTAAAAAGCTGTTCTTTGGAGTGATGAGTTACATTTTTCACTCTTCCAATCTGATGGGCTTGATTGGATTCGGCGACAGCCCAGAGAAAGATTTCCTTCGGACTGTGTTCTTCCAACTGATAAGTTCGGCGGAGGCTCTATCATGGTATAGAGTTGTTTTTCGGGGATGGGACTCGGCCCGTTAGTTATTATACCACAAACTATGAACTCTGAAGTGGACCTCGACGTTCTGGAGAAGTCTGCCCAACCAGCAATGTGGTAGTAGTATTATGGAAATGACCGTTGTTTCTTCCAACAGGATTGAGCTCCCTGCCACAATGCAGTCATGTGCAGGACTGGTTTCTTGAAAAATAGGTGGAGTGGTTAAACTGGCCTCCTGCTCAGAGTCCTGATCCTAGTCTCATAAAACATCTCTGGGATGAACTGGAACGACGGATGCGAAATCGACTACAACGATCGTCTTCGCTGTCCACTCTGGCAGCAGCTTTGCAGGACGAATGGTGAGCCATTCCTGTAGAGACCTACCGGAAGTTGAGTGTGCGGTCATGTGTGTTTCTTCAAACAGAGACCTACCGGAAGTTGAGTGTGCCTAGTGTGTTTCTTCAAACAATGAGCTTCTTCTGCCATTTTGGGAACACACTATACGTTGCCATTCTAATTCTAGGTAACGTTATGTATCTAATCAGGAGACATGTTCTGACTACTTTTGTCGATTGCTGAGTTGTAATTAAGAATTTTCTTCCTGAAAATTTAAAAAGATCTCACGTTTCTAACGGACGTAGGAAAACATCAGTCAACAGCTGGCATATTTTTCTGTTTTTAAGATGTGTTTTTTTATTTTTTTATGCGGACAGTTTTCCTCGTTTCCAATGAAGATGGCGACTGTTGAGAGAATCAGGCACCTTGCAATAATTTTTTTTTTTTTTTTTTTGATTGGAGGTTTAACGACCACCGTGAGCAACTCAATGGGCTATAAGCAGTCGCCCGTCCCTAACTTAGGGTCACTGGTTCCAGGGAAGGGAGAGAGCCAGTGCCGTAAGACAAACACAACATCCATGCCTGACCGGGATTCGAACCCGGACCCCTTACGGACGAATGAGCAGAGGCCAACGCCTTAGACCACTGCGCCACCGGGGCGGCCTTGCAATAATTGATTACCTCCATTCAAAGGGAATATCTCCGAAAGGAATTCACGAGGACATGAAGTAAATATTAGAGAATCTTGTCCTTCCTAGTCCATGATGAAAAACTGGGTTTAAGAATTTAAACGTGGAACAGACAGCATTGAAGTTGCGGCCTTGTTACCAACACCTGCAACTGTTGATAACATTTGTAACTTGATCATACAGGACTGAAGCAGTATGACATTGAAGTACAATGAGACAACATTCAACATCTCTCATCAGAATGTTGCGATGAATGGTTTAAAGCCGCCCCGGTGGCGCAGTGGTCTAAGGCGTTGGCCTCTGATCATTCGTCCGTAAGGGGTCCGGGTTCGAATCCCGGTGAGGCATGGATGTTGTGTTTGTCTTACGGCACTGGCTCTCTCCCTTCCCTGGAACCAGTGACCCTAAATTAGGGACGGGCGACTGCTTATAGCCCATTGAGTTGCTCACGGTGGTCGTTAAACCTTCAATAAAAAAAAAAATGGTTTAAAAATAAAGAGTGCTACTTTCAGGTGATTCTCTGAAACACGGAATGCAGACCAGAAGTGGGAAAGCGTGAAGTGTTGTCATGACACTGTGTATCATTTTGAAGCTAATAAAGCTCAATTTATGTGTCACTATGGACGGAACATGCGAACTTCATTTCGACCAAGAAACAAAAGGTTAATTGAAACACCAGAAGCATCCCTCTTCTTCCCTCTTAAAAGGTTTTGTGTGCAGAAAGTGACTGGGAATAAACAAAGACATCGCTCTTTCCACGTTTTTAGCAACACACCGCAACCGAAAAATTGTTATTCGGTCACCTCTGGGGAATTGAATCCCAGATCTCTCGATATCTAGCCGAGAGCGTTGGCCCCCCACCACGGTGGCCAATAATCCACTGCGCTATGTGTGTTTTTCTGTCAGCTTCTGTCATTATAATTCCGTAAGATGGGCTCAGCTACTGAGACGTCTCCATCTGGTGGGCATTTGGCCACCGTGGTGTAAGGCTAACGCGCTCGGCTAGATATCGAGCGATCTGGGATTCAATTCCTTAGCGGTGCCGAATAACAATTTTTCACTTGTTGTGTGTTGCTAAAAACATGGAAAGAGCGATGTTTTTGTTTATTCACTGACGCCACGTATTTGGATGATTTTCACGGTGACTGGGAAATTTATTACGCCAGTCTCCCGGAATGCAAAGTATTATTCTAACCAATTGAATAATTTCTGCGAGTTTTTGAAGCTCGAGAAGCGCTGGAAATAGGTAAGAAGATTCATCTTCTACAGCATAAAAGCCATTTGCGGAAATCGAATCCCTCTGCTTTGGAGTCGAATGCTTTCCCAATTAAGCTACACCGACGAAATTTGTCGCTTCAACTTTGCCGTCTTAACATGGGCGCCAGCTCTGAGGTAGGCACGTACCATTTCCATCAAGGTAATGCACCAACACATACAGAGATTGTGTCTCCAACAGTGCTTGACTGTGTGTTCATGCTATTAAGTCATCAACCCTGCTGACCGGATTTGGCAATGTCGGACGCTTTCATGTTTGCAAATCGCAAAATGGACTCGAAAGGGGAAAAATTCCACAATGGATGTGAAAGGGGGACGAACATGAGCCATTAAATTTTACTGTTGACTTAAGAAGTCTGTCGGGGACTTCTTTCTGTTTTATTCAAGAGGCTTATAAAGAGGAATGTCTAGGGAAATCAACAATTTACAGATGGATGGCATAAAGAATGAATAGGTGGTCGTGAGTAGGCGGCTTTAAAAGCACATGGAACACGACCTTCAACGAGTGTTACAAAGGTAAACATCAATACAATAGGTGTTATTATACGGGAAGACAGACACCTATCAATTAGAGATATCGAAGATATGGTTCACATTTCAAAATCATCAATTCACTGAATTTCAACCGAGCATTTGGACATGAAACAAGTTTGTTCAACTTGGGTTCACCACTTCTTTTCATGTGTGGCCCAATGCAATTCCGCACATGACCAGTTCTGTCGTTTGTTATTCGGGGAAAAATAATATTAAGTTGATGCCTCAACCTGCGTTATAGTCCAGACTTGCCACCATGCGAATCTCAAAATTGTTTCCCATTAGAAAAAGACATTACGTAGACGACAATTTGAGACTGTTCAACAACTTATTACAGTTGCGCAGGAGTGCTTCAACAGCATTTCAGAAGAAGAATTCCAGAAGACATTTAAAGAGTGGGAGCAACGTTGGGAAACCTGTATTCGATTCGATGCAGTGGATAGTATTTCGATAAAGATGACTAATCGATATACTATTGACTTATCGAAATACATGAGACACCTGTATTCTTCAATGGATAGTATTTCGATAAAGATGACAACTTCGTGGATAATTAAGGTATCATATTCTTTTATAAAATCATTATCAGTTGTTTTGGGACAACCCTTGTACCTCTCTTTCTTGTAATCTAATCTTATATACCACGTTGGTTTTAAAAAAGGGGTTCAAAACTGTGCATGGAAAGACACAAATCGGACGAGCTTCAAGGAGAATAGGACTTGTAATGATTCACTTCTGTTCAGAATTGCTGGAATAACTGAATCAACAGCAGTTTTTGCTGCTGCTGTTGCTGCTGTGGAGTAGCAAGCACTACGAAAGCGTTAAATTTAGCACTATCTTGAGTGCCATTCAATTCAAACACTCGACGTGGATCAGGAACACCAAACAGAAATCATTGCTTTTTCCACGTTAATAAGTGAGTCTCTAAAAATTATCATTGGCCACCACTGGGAATCGAACCCAGGGTGGAAAGAACGATGTTTCTGTTTGGTGTTCCTGATCCACGTCGAGTGTTTGAATTTATTATCCATTCACCTCCTTGTTATTTGTTCAGTTGCTGCTTTCCATCTTTGGTGAATCTCCAATATTGTGGGGGCTCCATGAAGCAACCCGCCATGTAGTTTGGCAGTTAATCACATGTGAGTCTGGAGAATTTGACGCCGTTGTGGTGCAGCGGCGTCATTTAACAGGTTTAAATATAAACATTCTTATCAAAAGTGGGTGTGGCTCGTTGACCACGTGATTTTTGAGAGGGCGTGATTAAGTGACCAACGTAACATACCCTATACTGACAAAAGTCACCGGACACCCCTTCAACAGCAAATGAACGGATCCGCTGCATCATTAAGATGCGCGGTACAGCCGCAAACGGTGTAAAAACAAGCCTTCAGCTGACCGCGATCATATCGAACTGTGAGGTTGAGTGAAAATGTCGCGGGGGGAGAAAACTGACTTTGAGAAAGGAAAGATTGTTTGGTGTTATATTTGTGGGTTGTTAAGAGAAGTCGACAGGAGTTTAAACATCCCCAAATCAACTGATTTGGGTGTACTGAATAAGTGGAAGACACATGGCGTGCGTGAAGCAGCAAAACATACCGGCAGACCAAAGAAAATCAGTGATAGAGGACGTCGAAGCCTCAGGAGAGTCGTTACAACTAATCGACGGAGTACTGCACAATACTTCAGCGTACAGGTGAGTAAAAATGCTGAAACCTTAGTATGTACACGTACCATTCGCAGAGCACTTAATTCCATGCGTTACCGTGATCGTGCGGCTGCTCATAAGCCTTTCATCTCCACTCGGAATGCTACTCGTCGTTTAGCATGGTGTAAAGATCCTTTATTGTGGACCGTATTTCAATGGAAACGGGTCCTATGGACTGATGAATACAGATACACGATCCATCAGTCTGATGGCCGTGTGTGGGTATGACGGCAGCCGGGGGAACGCTATTTATCACAGTGTACTGTTTCTACGGTCAAGTTTGGAGCTGGCAGTGTACACGTGTGGGGGTGTTTTTCGTGGTGTGGTCCCGGCCCATTGGTTATCTTGGAGAAACCTGTTAACCTGCACGTGTACCTCAATTTCTGGACAATTATGCCCGACCAACTCTGTGGCAATACTATAGAACAGAGTCTTGCTGATTCCAGCACGTTAACGCACCGAGCCATAAAGCAAGAACTGTTATGGTGTGGTTTGACGATAATTCTGTATCGTGTGTGGACTGGCACGCACAGCGCCCTTATCTTAATCCCATAGAGCACATATGGGATAAATTAGAGGGCCGCATAAGAAGTTTGGAACCAAGGCCTGCTGCTAAGCAACAGTTAGCGACAGCATTATGTACTGAATAGAAGCGCATACCTATCGCTCTGTTCGAAATCCTTGTCGAAAGCATGTTTCGTAGGGTCAATGCATGCATTAACGAAACATTTTGGGGGTCAATGCATGCATTAAGGCCAAGGGTCAATATATACATTAAGGTATGTTTCAAAGGGTCAATGCATGCATTAAGGCCAAAGGTGGACCGACACCGTACTAATGTATGTCAATAAATGCTATGTTGTGTTTCTCTTCTAGGTGTCCGGTGACATTTGTCAATATAGTGTGTATAAGGTGTGAGTACAGCAGTAGGTAGTGAAATTCGGAGCGTGCCGGTTAACGGAATGATTCATCGAACTTTGAGAAAGAGCAGATTGTGAAAACTCGGACCGAGGATGCCTCGGTTTCCCAAACGGTGGAACTTGTAAGTTGTTTGCGCGCCGCTGTAGTTAAAGTGGTGCATCAGGACTGACATGATAATGGTCAAAGAACGACCCGGAGGCGAAACTGCGCATGACAGCGAAAGGTTGTTGTGAGACATTAGCGCCGGGTCCAACGACTTGTACATACCAACAGACGCGGCACCGTTCAACAGCTGACTGCCCAATACAACAGAGGTCTACCCGGAACAGTATCTGTCATGAGCATACGTCTCACGCTCGCATGTATGGGCTATATGTACAATAGCAGTAGACCCCGACGACATTCTCTCCTTACCACAGTTCATTGGCGCAAACGACTTGCCTGGTGCAAAGATCATTCAAGTTGTACGTCAGTGGTCTGAGGAGTCGCTGTTTTTACTCCACTTCATGGATGGTTGTATACGTATTTGGCGAAAAAGCTCGTCAGGTGCAAAAATCATGCAAGTTGGACGTCGGATGACTTGAAAAAAGTGCATTCGGCCTACGAATTGCGTTTTTCATTCCACTCCGTGGATGATCGTGTACGTATTTGGCTCAAACAGCACGAGACACTCAATCCATCCTGCATGATCTCCACAGTGCAAGTCAGTGAAGACGGTTTTATGAGGTGGGGCAAATTTCCCTGGCAAGAACGTGCACCCCTGGTGCATGTGGAACGATATATGACTGAGGCCCACTCTCGTGAATTGTTTGCTGACTTTGTGCATCCAGCAATGTTTAACTTTTATGGTGTGGGGCAAATTTCCCTGTCAAGAACGTGCACTCCTGGTGCACGTGGAACGATATATGACTGAGGCCCACTCTCGTAAATTGTTTGCTGACTTTGTACATCCAGTAATGTTTAAAATGTTTCCTAATGGCGAAGGTGTCTTCCCCAGATGACAATGCACCAGGCCACAGGTCCAATGTTGTGCAGGAATGATTTCAGGAACACAGTTCAGATTTCCAGCATATGAATCGGTTTCCGATTTAACTCGATATTAATCCCATAGAGCAATTGTGGGACATTGTGGAATGGCATATCAGGCGACTGGATGCACCAATTATCTCCAAATCTGCATTGAAGGCCGCATGACAAAACACTTCGTTGGCCGTACCTCCCAACTGCTTCCGGCATCTTATTGAGTCGATGACACGTCGAATAATTGCTGCTGTAATCTTGGCGAAAGGAGGACATATGAAGTATTAGGTAAGTGGTCATTATTCAGTAATCACTCAGTGTATATTAAAAAGTGTTGCAAATCGTGACTGCAGCTAATAGGCAAACACAAATATAAATAATCCGTCTTATTTGCCTTGGCATCTTGCTCTCCGTGCCATTTGTAAGAATTACATATAAAATATCACCATTAAACTTTGTATTTTTAATTTAAATCTAAAGATGAAAAAGTAGCTGAAAAGTTGAATTATCTAACTTTTCAGGAAAAGTAGTTGTAGCTGTAGCAAGCTACTTTTCCAAGAATGTAGTTGTAGCAGTGGCTAACTGCTTTTAAAAAGTAGCTTTCCAATCAATGGTACATTATCTGAAATGTACTTTAATACTTACTTTTAGAATGCTAAGGCGCATTTTAAATGGGAATTTGGGAAACAGTTCACTAACAGGCAACAAACATCCAGGAATTTTCGAAACATAACTTAATTTGCAATGTCAGTGATTACAGTAATACTTAGAGCTATCGCCCTTTCATGTACACTGTTAAAAATTTTGTCTTAGGTTGGACCAAAAAGTGGTGCTACCACAGCAGCACCACTTTCTGAGACAAGATACACCAGTGTGTGGTGCAAACAAAATCCAACAACATGGTGCAACCTTGTACAATATCGTAGTGCAAAGTTGCACCATTTTGTTGGGGTTTTTTTGCGCCACACCCTGGTGTATCTCTTCTCAGAAAGTGGTGCAACTGGAGAAGCACCACGTTTTGGTGCAACCTACCACAAAGTTTTTAACAGTGTACTGCCACATCAAGTCTCAAATATCTAGTTGAATCTTTTCGTTGTTTCATCAAGTAAACTGTCCTTACATTTGACCCATTTCTTTCTGTTGCTCCCCTCGCTTAACACGGGCATTTCTGACTTATTTATGATTATAATAGCAAAGGACCCGAATTCTCGAAGACAGTCATCTAATTTAGTTTACTGTCCCCAAAACATCTAATTGGACTTGGACTCCTTAACGTGCTTTTACCTCATCTAGTACCGTAGTTTCCTTCAACGCCACAAGAGATCGCTTTTACCGAGGACAACATTGCCTTACCGTTAGGGCTTTTAGTATACTGCCGTAGCTTACGAAACTGCATACTCGTTTTTTTTTCAGTTATTTTTATATAAAAGAAATGAGGTATTACTGTGCGCCTTTTGTATATTCTCACAAGCAAGTTTAGAGCACGTAACTGTGGAAAATTTGATTTGTTTACATGATACTCATGCAGTTTCAGATGTGTGCAGTTTCGAATTGCGTGGTTTTGGGGAGCAGTAATCGTGTTAATACCAAACCGGAATGAATTATACTTCATAAAAGAGTGAAAGTTTTAATTTTAACGTATTTGTTTTGAGCTTGCGCGAACATTTCGTGAATTTGAGTTTGAAATAGAAATCGGTAAGTGCCTCAAAATAATTACGAATTTTATAAATTCAGCAGCGTTTTCTAATACATCGGCGACAAGTTACGATGGACAATTAGAAATATTTGCTACGAAAAAATACAATTCAGTGAAAACAACACTTTAATGGCTGTCGCTTGCGGTAGTAGGCTTCGAGCAAAGTGGTACTGCCCAATTAACGTTATATTTGTTTTAAACTTTCACAAACGTTTCATAGCGGCAACCTCCAGATATCGTATTCTAACCTTGTAACGTACCAGGAGATGTGACGTACCTGCCAGAAGGACGCACACGACATAAAGGCAGATAGGAATCAGAATAAAACGTCTGCGTAGCTCAGTTGGTAGAGCGACTTGTTCCGGAATAAGCGGACTCGGGTTCGAATCCCGGCGTAGACCAAAAATGACGGAGAAATTTACTTCGTTATAATGGCGCCCGAACTATCCGGATGACCCGACCGTTCAAAATCTCGCATTGGTGTGATGTTATTTCCACACCGCGAGATAGGAAAAATAAGAGAATCCCTTCTCCAGCACTTCGAAAAAAAGAAAAGAAAAAAATGTATAAGGGGATGATGTAACGTACCAGGAGATGTGACGTACCTGCCAGAAGGACGCACACGACATAAAGGCAGATATGAATCAGAATAAAACGTCTGCGTAGCTCAGTTGGTAGAGCGACTTGCTCCGGAATAAGAGGACTCGGGTTCGAATCCCGGCGTAGACTAAAAATGACGGAGAAATTTACTTCGTTATAACCTCCTTCGGTATAACTGACTGACACATACCATCATATTCATTTGTGTACAACATGCATTCTAATATGAGGAATTACCCTACTACCTCATTTTATAATATAAAATTTTTAACCAAATTGTGGACAATTCCCTTAATTTAATTTAATTAAAAATTGGACAATAAAGCCAGAGCATTACGCTCCTCTTAAATAAATATTTTAACACGAGAAGTTGCGCAGACAGCAAAGCATGAGCAAAACGTACCCTTTAAGGGTGGAAAGCGTTCAAATAAAGAAGAAATTAGGTAGCTATGTAATCTTACCTTTCAAAATGATTTAGGAGCAGTGAATTACTAAAAAATATGTATTAAAATTCTACATAGCAGGCCGTCGATGTGTCTGAGTATTGTGTCCCGAGATGTGTAACTTCATTGATGCAGAACATAACGGAATGCTAAATTATGGAAGAAAACTGATGAACTATACCATCAATGTTGTTTATTAGTCACATAATATTATTAATCGCTTTCGTACGAAAAAATAAAAAAAATCAAGCGATTATGAAGAAAATTATGTTTTAATTCTATAAGTCAGCACACCCACCCGCCACCAGCAGCGGGTAATCGTTATTGTTGTCCTCGGTAAAAGCGCCACCTAGTGAGCTTGCCGGCGTAAGTGCTTCCTCGTTTTGAAGGCAGAAACCGCCGGCTTCTTTTCACGATCACCGTAGGCTACGGTTAAACACGAAGAAGGTTTAAAATTTGAGAAAAAATTCAATTTTTTTTTTTTTGAGAAGCTACGGCGACCCGTAGGTTAAGAATCCCTGGTCCACCAGAGCCATATCACGTACGCACTTGTCGTCAGTTGTGGCCGTGGACAGGCGTAGGGCTCCTTCTTCATGAGTAACATTTGTCCGACCATTTTTGAACTTTTCAATTCATTCGTAGACACTCTGTTGAGGCAAAATACTGTTCCCGTTTCGTTCTGGAAGTCTTTGATGGATTTTGGCGCCTGATACACCTTCAGACCATGAAAAACAGATCACTGATAGCTGCAATTCGTTGTTCCAAATGGAAAGCGGAGCGGCCATGGTTAAATTCACGGCAGCAACAATGGAATTGGTTGGTTGGTTTGATTTTAATGGCGCAAGGGACTCAAAGGGCCAAAGAGTGCCATGGTAGAGTATTAAAATACACTGCTGGCCACCCAAAATGCAACACCAAGAAGGAAGAATCCGATTTGCCTAAAACTCGCAGCATGTGTCGCCCGCCAGAGGACATGCAAACGATTAGCATTGCAGAGCATATGCAAGTCATGTGCGCCCGGCACGCCACCGAGAAGCACTATAAGAAGTGTACACAGAAGGCTGGTTGTAAGCAGTGAAAGTGTGTCATGCTGCCGGACCTGTGCGTGGGAAGCTTCCTGATACCTCGTCGCAGAATACGGCAGTCATTCCAGCACGTTTCGGAGCTCGACAGAGGACGAATAGTGGCTTATAGCGACAGCGGTTTATCGTAGCGAGACATCGGCGCCCGTGTGGGACGACATCCAGCCACAGTGAGGCAAGTATGGATTCGGTGGGTGCAAGAGGAACGGACGGACCTACGCGAGCGATTGCCGCGGCGGCGGCGGCGGCACACCACCGAGTGAGAGGACCGGCATGTTGTGCTGCGGGCATTGACGGCTCGCACTGCCACATCTCGAACGTTGGCGCATGAATTAGGGTGTGATGCGCGTACCGTTCGACGTCGTCTGCAGGAGCTGGGACTTGTCGCACGGCGCCCATTATTCCGATTACCATTGATGTTACACCACCGGTGAGTCTGCGGCAGTGGGCCATTGAACGCCGCACCTGGACTACGGAATGGCACGACATTGTCTTCTCCTACGAATCCCGCTTCTGCCTGCAACACCACGATGGTCAGATCCGCGTGTGGCGGCACCACGGCGAGAGACTGTATGACGCCAGCATTATGCATTGCCACACCGATCCGTCGCCTGGCGTTATGGTTTGGGGCGCAAATGGGTATGACACCCGCACCCCTCTGGTACGCATCGTCGGTACACTCAACAGCCACCGCACCATCTCCAAAGTTTTGGAACCTGTAGTCCTCCCTCACCTGCAGGTCCTGCCAGTGGCCACGTTTCAGCAGGACAATGCGCGCCCGCACGTGGCACGCATCATGCAACAATTCTTCACGGCCCACCAGGTGTCACTGCTGCCGTAGCCCGGCTGTTCTCCCGATATATCGTCCATCGAGCACGTCTCGTCGCTGATCGGCAACCGAGTGGCCCGGCAAGCACCACCCGTGGCTTCGCCTGATTAACTTTGGCAACGTGTGGAAGCAGTCTGGACCGACATACCCCAAACCCACATCCAAAGCCTCTTTCGTTCGATGCAGCGGCGTGTAGCGGCCGTTATTGCCAGCCATGGGGGCCACACGAACTACTGATGTCTACGTGTTCCGCAAGTCGCGCAGGCCTGTAAGCTGAATCGTTTCATCTTTGTATCTGTTGTTATGTGCCCAGTAAATCTGGCTTTGCTATCTCGTGTCCTTCTTGGTGTTGCATTTTGGGTGGCCAGCAGTGTAGTAGCGAACAACAGCATAGGAACAACAAAAAAGTAGAAATCAGTAACAATAAGCGGTGCACATGGCCGGCGGACGATAGCCAACAATAAAAACAAGAGGCACCGGTGTACTTGCAATGATAACGTCTCACTTGAGTTGCCACAAATTTGGAACCAGTTCTTCAAGTAACGTCTTCTCCCTACCAGGATACCGCGTGTACAACCAACGTGATACCTTGTATCTTTAAATGTATATAACGTTGTAGGGGCTATATTCTTATTATAATTGTGTATGTGTGAGTAAACCACACAAAAAAAAATCAAACTGAATATTTGTGTTGTGATTTCATTTTTCAACATTATTGTATATTTATGAGAGCACCAAAAATACAATAAACAGAATACCTGTTGGTTTTTTTGTTTTTGTTTTTTTTTTTTTGCTGGTAAGGGTGATACATAAAACAATTCTGTTTTCAACACTTGGAATATGGTGTTGTGTATCATCAGATCACACTGTATTCTTGTTACATGTGCAGTAATGTTTACACTCTAGATAAATAGTATTTCTTGAACTCGTGTAGGTATGCATAAAATTGCCATGTAAATTAAATTCAGTATTTTATGTAGACATTGATAAAAATTGTTGCAATAAACCAGATTGGGTTCCTAGTCCAACGTCATGGCGATGGCTCAGAATCTATGAGACACACCTACTAATTGAATGCCAACTCATGTCAAAATTAGATTTTTGAAAGGCCATTCATTGCCTGTATTTATTTTTACATTAATAGAATGATTAACCAAAAAAGATGTTAATATTGCTACCCGATCATTACTGCAACATTAAGGTATAGCAATTTGGCACTTCTTTGAGCCTTCACTGCCCTCACATAAGTGAATATCAATAATTCAAATAAGCGAACTTCTATCCATAGTAATAAAGTCTACTGAATATAGTCAGTTGTTAACACAGTGATTTCTTACATTTCTGCTTATCATTCGCATGTTTTCATAATTTTTTCATATACCAAATCGCTTGATTGACCTATGTATGCATGTATATACAGCATATGCAATTTATGATTATTAATATTTTGTTCCTGAGTTAGAAGATTTCTTTACTGTGATACCTAGTAATCCTCAATAAGTTAACTAATCCTCACTAACGGATAGTGTACTTACTTGGGCCTAAACCAATTGCTGATACAGTAATTTGAGAACTTACATTTTTATTTTTATTTTTTATTTTAACACACCCCCTTCAGACAAATTTAATACTCGGTCCTAAAGTTTGATTTACACACGAAGTGATGTCTTGCCTGCACTAGCCACTTGCTCTTCACAATTATTATTCTCTTTATTAACACAGAACTTTCACAAAAAAAAAAAAAATTATTTTCGGCACCTAGGCAGATACCGTCAGAAATCACCTAGCACAGTGCATCTTTCTTTCAAGGCATTTAAAAAAAAATTCTTAAGGCATGTATGTACCAAACACTAAGATGTAAATCTTTTAACACTGGAGTACCCCCCTCCCCCTTTCAGAGGCGAGTACATAACATGAACAAAATTAATTATATTAATCATGAACGTTTTTTTTTCTCTTTTTGTGCCTCCTTCATTAACAATTAATTCAACACTATCAGCTACAGTTCCTTCCTTCTCCTAATCTCCACAGGGGAAGGGCACCGACGTGCAGGCGGAAGAACGTTCGAATCGGAAATTAAAAAAATATTAACCCGGAGTGCTTGAAGAGTGTATTGTCCACTTTCTTAGTAAGAGCATAATAGCGGAGTGGTTCTGGCGCGGTTCCAAAAAGAATTCATTGCGTTCATATGACTTACCTCTGTATATCTCCTGTGCAGGGCCCGATCATGACAATCTTGGGCCCAGGGCAATAAAAAAATTGGGCCCCAATCCCAGATCTTTCTACGAGGAGTGGAAAGCAAAAGAGTAATACATTGATATTTGTGTTGAAAATATAGAATAACTGCACAAACATGTTGCATGTGGCCTTACTATACTATATATAAATACACTGCAGTACATGAAACTGAGGGATTTTTGTATGCATGTCCACATAGTATCTAGATAGGTAGATAGCAAAAATAATAATAAAATAATCCTGTGCACAACTGTCGAAATAGCTTTTACTTCATTAAGATTCTCAGAACATAAAAAAAAATGTAATGGTGGGGTAATAACTTGCTTGATTATGGGTTATTTTAGAATTTAAAATGAAAACATTAAAATTAGGTAAATATTAAAATTATGATCAAAAATTAAAATTTGGGAGATGGGTGGATGAAATCTGAAACTGAAAATTTTTCTAAGGCCATGATAAATAAAAATGATTCACCGCTACTTCCCAAAACCAAAATACTATTGTTTGCGTTGTTTGTGATTGAAGAGATGAATACCTGAAAGTGAAAAGAAGTGATATTGTTTACGTGTGTACCAAAATGTATCACTACAATATTCATGGTAGCATTGTACACGTGTAAATAGATATCAGCAGTGAATCAATCTAGCGGTTATTCCAAGGACACGATTGTGATTGCATTAACAAAACCCATCAAGGTTCTTATCTTCTCCTTGGTCAAGCTAAGGTGGATAACATGAGACAAAGTGATAAAATTCAGCCTCTTTACACAAAATTGTCACTGCACAAAGTTTTGGATTGTTAAAAGGACACATGGCCTCCATTTATTTATAAAAAACTTAACTATAAAAAAAGAAAAAACATTTCATTATGTCGCTGAAAAACTTCCACAGAATAAACAATCAAATCAAATGCCGCCCGAACAATCAAATCATTTTTCACATTTCTAACTTTGGCCATTAGGCTCTATTAAAGAAGATTAGCTCATGTACTTCAACATTCGAATAAAATTGTGTCCACGGGGACCACAAGGTGTTTTCACTCTCAAATTACAGTCCAACTAATACTAAAAAGAAAGGCAGCCTCTTGCCAATATGAAGCAGAATTTAAATTCAGTCCCTTTCGAGTGCTTAAAGACATATTTCTTTTACCGCATAATTTTTAGTATATATTTGACTATTAGCACCTTAAAATTTAAATTGTACGCACGGTGAGGTAAGTTTTGGCAGATGAAGTGTAATTTCCTTCCACTCGGTTATTATTTTACATCCCAATTTTTTTATGCAATGCAGAATACATGTAACGCTTTGAAACACAAACCTCCCAAAAATAGAATACAACCTTCTCAAAATTTAAACACCTCTGCAGCGAACTCTCCCAAATCAGTTTTCAACACGCTTACATTAATTTTAAAATTACAACTGAGCAAAAAATATAGATAATCAAAAATTACATTAGTAAACAATCCCACACTGACAGGAAAATTTGCTTTAAAATCTCATTGCACTGAACACTAGCATTTACAGATGCAAAATAACTTCTAGACCCTAAACCGAACATACTGCACTTAATATCTTACTCGATTCACTCAATAATTTATCACTAACTTGCAAAACTGACAAGAAGAATTTCGAGAAAATTGATCAGTTTTTCTGAAATTTACAGAAACGAAAATCCGACGACAGAACAACTGTGTATTTTTAAACTGTAACAGATGAAAGTTCTTTGGATTTTTTTAATTAAAAATATTTTTTTCTTTTAGAGTTAGTTGAGTTTATAAATAGCATTCAAATATTTCTGAAGTGCAGAAATAAAAATTATTAACAATCTGACTGAAATTCACTTGCTCAAGGCTGTTTGAAATTAAAATTGAAATGATTAAGATTAGTTTACCTAACTATTTCTAAAAATATGCAGAACATATAACAGTTCGATCTATTTTTCTCCATGTGAATTCAAAATGAAATTGGTAACTTTTTCAAAATATGATTTCATGCCCAACCTTGGACTTCATGTCATATACATTTGATAAAATGCAAACACTATAGATATGTATAACACCCTATTATAAAAAAAACCCTAAAAAGTATGTATCCAGCACCTTCAAAATACCCTAAAACCGTTCAAACATCTGTGGCAACGAAAAAAACGTTCTTTTTTTTTTTGTTGGTCCGTCGCCTGTGTTATCTTTAAAATGACTTCTTTCTTATCTTTTGAGCTGCAAATTCACAAAATACGTCATTATAATCTAAATTAGAGGTTATGTCATTTTTAAAAGAAAGTATTTCCAATGCAGAAAGTTTTTCCTGACCTAGTGTTGTTCTTAAAGAAGATTTTAGTCTTTTCAAAAGAGAAAAATTTCGTTCACTTGTACAGTTGCTAATAAGTAAAGTTAGAAATATTTTCAAAGCTGTCTCAACATTTGGAAATGTTGCTCTCATATTTAGTTTATGTAAATTTTGCAAAGTGCCTATAATATTTTCAGTTTTCTGTTTAATGGGTAAAAACTGCTGATATTCCGTAGCAAAATCATCATCTAAATCAACATTATAATGCTCCTGAAAAGTACGTACTTTACAAGAAGCCTCACTTGTTTCACAGTTTATTAAGAAAGAAAACTTGTCTACAATATTTTCATATGAAACTTTCCTTGATGTTAATTGTGATATTAATGCATCACAAAGGGCGTAGTGACATGTCACTCGAAAATTATCTCGAGGAGAGAGATATTCTGGAGGAGTATCTCCATCATCAAGAAGCCTGCTTTTTGGAACGCTTTTCTTTCTTGTAGTTTCATAATTTGCAACTGCATTTGTGTTAATTATAATTAACTTTGCTTCCTTCTCATACGTATCAAAATTTTCTCTCACATAGTGCACAAAAGAGACTAATGAATCAAATAATGGCAAAACACGTTCAAGATTTTCCGAAGTCTTTTGAGGTTGCTTGCTTACTTTATTAAGGCGCTGTAAAATTGAATCCCATACCACTGCATTTATTGCAGTTTCCAACTTTTGCAATTTCGATGAGAGAGAAGAAGCCTCGTGTCTAGTAAAGGCAGGTTCATCTGAGCTCTCTGATAATATATTAAGCACATAAACAACTTCTCTATAATTTGTTCTTAATGATCTTGTGGCATCTTCATCAGTGCACCACCTAGTCAATGAATGACTCTTCGAGGTAAATACTGGCTTTTTTTTTTACCACACTCCTCCTTCAAAATATTCCAACGATGGGTAGACGAAGAAAAAAGTTATAAAGCTTCTGTAATAATTAAAAAAATCACTACAACATGTGTGCAGCTTTCAACACTGTGCGCAGCCACTAAATTTAACGTGTGTGCAGAGCAAGGTACATACTCAGCAAGAGGATTAACTTCTTCAATCCTGGCCTGCAGTCCAGTATATTTGCCAGACATATTACTTGCAGTGTCATAACTTTGTTCTCTTATATTCATGACGTCTAATTTGTAATTTTTAATAGTGGAAAAAATTGTTTTTGCTAAATATTCAGAACCATGATACTGGATAGGAATAAATGTCAAAAATCGTTCTACGGGTCTTAAACGTTGAGTCTACATATCGTACAACAAAAGATAGCTGATCAACATGAGACATGTCTGGTGTAGAGTCAATTATAATCGAAACGTACTTAGATAACTTTACCTGATTTATAATTTTATTTGACACTTTCTTAGCCATTAATGAGACAAACTCATTAATACAGATGAGGACAAATAATTTACATGATCTTTACCTGGATTGCCAAAATTTTCCAAATGTCTTGCCAAAAATGGATCGAATTCGGAAACCAACTCCAGACATCCAAGGAAATTACCATTGCGGGGTGAGCCAAGTGTCTCGTTGTCCCCAAAAACAGGCAAACCTCGCCTTGCCAAAAACTTGACAACCGCAACAACTCTTGTGAGTAATGCTTGCCAATATTTACACTATGTTTGGTACTGCAGAACCAACTGGGGATCAATTCTGTCAGACACACTCATCCGCGATGTCAGAGTGCACACAGCTTTCCTATGAGAAAAGGAGTTCTCATGCTCAGCTAAGCGCTCTGATACATGTTTCCAATCACAAAAACCTGATGTTGCAAGGGCAGAATTGCAAATTGAACATAATTTACACACATAACAGTACACTGAATAATTTGATGGTGATAAAATAAGTCATTATCTTTTAAGTTTTTCACCATTTTTCATTGTACGGTAAAAATGCTTTTATGTGAGAAATCTGTTAACATTCCCAATTATTCTTTCAATCAAATGGGACTTTTCTTCGTTTTGTCTAGGTGGATGAGTTACAAAATATTCTCTTACCTGGTCAGAATTATCATTCCAAAGCTGGATCTTCAACAAACTCAAAACTGGTAGATTCAGTCTTTTTCAATACAAAAAAAAAATAATAATAACTAGGATCAAGTTCTGATTTACCAGACGAAGAGTTATTAACTTCAGAAGATGTAGTTTCCTCCGTTTCATGGTTGCTCTCAAATGAAGTTGAAGAGATTCTACGTCAGAATCACACGTGTTACTTTCCGATCCAGTATTTTGAATGCTAGATGATTGCAAATTTTCTGATTGCTCATTTTCTACAGTAAAACATAATTTTTTTTATGCTTCCTTGTTGCATTTTTTGTTCCTCTTTTTGAGTTTTCTTTAGTCATTTGGAGTGTCCAGAAGGATATCCATAAAAACTTTTCATTTTTTGTGGTTAGAAATTCTCATATGAAGCACAAAATATTATATATACATATGTATTATTCACTTAACTCGTACTACACACAAATGGAGAAACAATGGTAGAAATTATCGAAACAGATAAAATACACTGACGGGAAAAAAAATCCCAACACCAAGAAGGGGTTGTGTTAGATAAACGACAGTTGGTAGGCGGTGAGAGTACATCTGTAAGATGACGTCTATGCAAATTTCACGCTCGGCTCATACGTGTGGCGGTAGTAGCGCCCCTCGGAACATGCAAAGCAAGTTTGCTGTAAGTACGCGCTGTAACGTTCGTGAGCGTTAGTTATCGTTGAGATTCGACGTAGGATGTTGATGTTAGTCAAGAATGCCTTTAAGAAGACGAAGAAGCCATTATCAACAGCTCACGGAGTTTGAACGAGGTCGTGTAATAGGGTTACGAGAAGGTGGATTTTCTTTCCGCAATATTGCAGAACGATTTGGCAGGAATGTAGCCACTGTGCATGATTGTTGGCAGCGGTGGTCAAGGGAAGGTACTGCCTCAAGAAGACCGGATTCCGGCCGGTCACGCGTCACTACTGAGAGGGAAGACCGCCCTTGCACGGCGTATGGCCGTGGCGCATCGTACCGCATCTGCGGCAGCAATTCGAGCTGCAGTTGCCACCACAGTGACACAACGAACTGTCACAAATCGGTTACTTGAAGGACAGCTCCGAGCCAGACGCCCTGTAGCGTGCATTCCACTTACTCCAAACCACTGCCGTTTGCGACGTCAGTGGTGTCAAGCTAGAGCTCATTGGAGGACGGAGTGGAAATCTGTTGTGTTTTCTGATGAAAGCCGGTTCTGCCTGGGTGCCAGTGATGGCCGTGTGTTGGTTAAAGGAGGCCAGGTGAGCGCCTGCAACCAATCTGTCTGCGGCCGAGACACACTGGACTTACACCTGGAATTATGGTCTGGGTAGCAATTTCCTATGACAGCAGGAGCACTCTCGTGGTTATCCCACGCACCCTGACGGCACAGTTGTACGTCGGTCTGGTGATTCAACCTGTGGTGCTGCCATTCATGAACAGCATTCCAGCGGGTGTTTTCCAACAAGATAACGCTCGCCCGCATACCGCTGTTGTAACCCAACATGCTCTACAAAGTGTCGACAGCCGCCCCGGTGGCGCAGTGGTCTAAGGCGCTGGCCTCTGATCATTCGTCCGTAAGGGGTCCGGGTTCGAATCCCGGTCAGGCATGGATGTTGTGTTTGTCTTACGGCACTGGCTCTCTCCCTTCCCTGGAACCAGTGACCCTAAGTTAGGGACGGGCGACTGCTTATAGCCCATTGAGTTGCTCACTGTGGTCGTTAAACCTCCAATCAAAAAAAAAAAAAAAAAAAAAAAAAGAGTGTCCACATGTTGCCGTGGCCTGCTAGATCACCAGATCTTTCACCAATCGAGCACGTATGGGACATCATTGGACGACAACTCCAGCGTCACCCCCAACCAGCATTAACCGTCCCTGTATTGACCGACCAAGTGCAACAGGCATGGAACTTCATCCCACGAACTGACATCCAGCACCTGTACGACACAATGCATGAACGTTTGCGTGCTTGCATTCAACATTCTGGCGGTTACGCCGGTTATTAATGTACCAGCATTTTACATTTAAAACGGCTCTTCTCTCGCTTACATTAAGCTGTGATCTTGAAACCTTAATCGATTAAATATGTTACCTATACAAATGTATTGCCGCCATTTCATTCCTCTACAACTATTTTTTCGTGGTGTTGGGATTTTCTTTCCCGTCAGTGTAACTCAATGAAACTCGCAAAGCACCATGAACTGAGAATTAAATAAAGTATTCATTCAATGATAACCCGCGGTTTGCGGTTAACAGAGATGCACACAATCAGAATTATGGTGTGGCCATTTGCAAAAATAAAATTATTGAAAAAACGTCTTTAAAGCTTGCCAACATTGGTGAATATATTGTGGATATTCAATATTACAATTAATAGAAGAGAAAATGTCAAGGCTTTTTAAAAAATATAATTCTTTTCTATTAGAAAATGGTGGATATTTTAAACGGATGGTTAGAGTGGCAGTAGGATGTTTTTTTCAAATAGTGTGTTAATGATGACTGTGGTGGTGTTTGTTCTCTGGTTGTTAAGTGTTTCGTTTACTGCCTTTCGATGTTTGAGGATACATTGAGGAATGGGTCGGAAAGTGCTGCCAATGTAGCATGTGTGTGACACAAGAATGGAAAAAATTTTGGGCCCTTGAAATTAGTGGGCCCTGGGCAAGTAATTGCCCTGTCTGCCCTGCCGATAAACGGGCCCTGCTCCTGGGTTCCGGTTCCACATCTTTTTCTCACCTTTTTTTTTTTCACACGAAGTGATATCCTTCTCCAGGTGACAGATTTTCCCCTTGTTGTTGGTTCCTGTGGAGTGAATCAGTAGTTCGACGGCGGCTGCAGGATCACATTCCGCTGGACGGTCACACTGGGCTGTCGTGGATCAATTTGCTGCGGGCCCACCTGGGTAGGTGAGGTCCCCCGCCCCCAAACTCTTGGCTTTTTTTATGAGACTAGGGTAATGCAGCCGATCTGCTGAGAAAACATTAGGGTCCATATTACCTTCTTGTAGCAAGGAGACAGGCCCAAGCGACCCATGGTGATTTTGCCGCCAAGCATGGTCCCCTGCGTTCGGTGGAGGCGGGTTCGGTTTGTCAGACCGGCACTTTTCTAGGAGGTGGGAATCCTGTGACGTGGGCCTTATGTCCACTGCTTCTTGTTGTGCTCAGCGTACGTTTTGGGAGGTGGATAACCATCCAACCTCACATGCCGGCTGCCAAATCTGTTCTCCCCATTTCGAAAAAGTAGCAACAACTTCTAAACTTCTGTGTCCCAACTCGAGAGAGTGAGAAAAATACAACAAAAGATTAAAAAAAAAAAACAATTTTCGGTATTACTTATTTTGAGCATAAACCAGCCCCTTTTTTTCTCTGCATTCCTTTTATCCCACAGAAAGGAAATAGCAATTACACTGCCGGACAATTGCTAAGGACGGATGACAATAGCAACGATAGCAACCATAAAATGGAAAGCAGGAAAATGTGGAAATTAGCATAAGTGCGGGATACAGTAAGACGTGTTGTGCGTATGCCAATTTTGGATTGCCGAACTTGTTCGTGACGTCATAGCACTGATAAGAGATATAAAGGATTTGACGCGTATTGACCGTTGTCGTTCAAACGCAAAGTTGAAAGGGAAAGAATCAATTGACGAACTTGCAATTTTCAGTATGTCTTCCCGACATCAACTAGATGGTTTTACGCGTGGCCGTATTATTGGCAAGATTGAAGAAGGGCGAAAAATAACAGATGTTGCCAGGGAGTTTGACGTCAGCCACAGTGTTGTTTCAAGGCTTTGGAAATCATTTCAAACAAATGGAGAGTGTAGCAAACGTCACGGGGGAGGTTGTGTTCGCAGTACGACACCTGCAGAAGATGGGTACATAGTGCTATAAAAAAAAGACACCGGCGCATCACAGCTAGTGAGGTAGCAAATCAGTTTATGGCTGCTACTGGCAAGCGGATCTCCCGAAAAACTGTCGTCAGACGTTTGCATGAAGGAGGAGTATACGCCCGCCGTCCTGTTGTGTGCATCCCATTGTTCAGACGTCACCGTACCGCCCGTTTGCAATGGTGCCATCAACATCGCAATTGGACTGATAACGACTGGTCTGCTGTCCTCTTCTCAGATGAGAGTAGATACAGTCTATCGTCTGATTGTCGACGACAACTGATCTGGCGTGATAGTGGTACTGCATATTGTCCAGCAAACATACAGGAAAGGGACCGATATCCGACATGTAGTGTCATGATATGGGCTGGCATCATGATCAATGGCCGTACGTCCCTCTATGTGCTTCCAACTGGGACTATGACTGGCCAACGATACATTAATGATGTTCTGCTACATCATGTTCGCATGTTCCGTGGTGCTGTCGGTGATAGATTCATTTTCATGGACGACAACGCAGCAACTCATCGAACAGTCGCTGTCCAGGAGTGTCTTGAGAGCGAGTATATTCAACGCCTCGTATGGCCAGCACGTTCTCCAGATCTGAATCCCATTGAAAATGTGTGGGATGCTTTGGAGAGGAGTCTTGCTGGTCGCCAATGCCCTCCAATAAACAAGGACACCCTCATCCGTGCACTGACAGAGGAATGGGATAAATCACCCCAACAGCTGCTTGATAATGTTCTGTAAAGCATGACACGACGTGTGGAATCTTGCATCGCCCTCCATGGTGGCCATATCTCGTATTGACATCTTACGCCGGAACGCCTGCAGAAGGTAATTGCATTTGTTTTCACGTTTACTTATTCTGCACATAATGGCCTGTTTGTCCCTTGAACACGTTCCAAAGCCTTCTGGATTTCAGAGCACAATAAATTGTCTTTCTTGTAATGTCCTGGCATTCTGACATTATTTTATTTCACTTGGCATCCAACCACACTTACTTTTTTATGCGCTATATAGCCGTTTATGATCCGTTCTTAGCAATTGTCCAGCAGTGTATTATTCAGCTTGCAGTTTCTGTCTAACTTCCTTTAAAGAGCCATCTGGTCGATGTGCGAAAGCTTGGAAACGCTTATGTATACACTGAAGTGAAAGAAAAGCTGGTAGCCGACTAGCCTACCAGTTTTTCTTTCACTTAGACCACTTCTCCGGTAGCGCAGTGGTCTAAGCGATGGCCTCTGATCATTAGTCCAAAAGGGGTCCGGGTTCGAATCCCGACGAGGCATGGATGTTGTGTTCGTCTTACGGCACTGGCTCAAACCCCCTTCCCTGGAACCAATGACCCTAAATTAGGGACGGGCGACTGCTTATAGCCCATTGAGTTGCTCACGGTGGTCGTTAAACCTCCAATCAAAGAAAGAAAGAAAGAAAAGAAAAACTGGTACAGACGAGCTTATGCAAAATACATAGCAACATCACCTATATGCGCGTACTCGATTGCGTCCAACAGTGCGTATATAAAGCGAAAGATAACCTTGCCCGCTGTCAGAGCTGTTTTCGACATGAGAATGACAAGGAATAACGATTTAAGCGATTTTCAGCGCGGGGGCATGTTTGACGATCGTGAGATAGGCCATAGTACTGTATTTCGGAGGTAGAAACGCGGTTCGGATTTTCACGAACGACCATTTTAAGGGTGTACCGTCACGGTACACCCTTGCAATGGTCGTCCGTGAAAAACCTCCAACCTACGATACCAGTGTGACCCTTGCAATGGTCATTGCCGGAATGACGCTTGCAATGGTCATTCCGGCCCGGCAAAACCTCCAACCCACGATACCAGTGTGGCCGTAAAAAGACATTGGGTGAACGTGACCATCGTCGGCTGTCAAGTATCGTTTCACGCGATAGGCGTGAAACACTCTCGCAAATATAATCGGAATTCAATGCTGGAGCCTCAACAAGTATCAACGTCTGGACTGTGTAACGTACCCTGCACGACATGGGTTTTGGAGCCGACGCCCATAGCTCTGTGTCGTGCACCCTTGATGGGTGCACGACACAGAGCTATGCGCCTCACTTGGGCACGGAAACACCGCCAATGGACACTTGATGATTGGAAACAAGTAGCCTTGTCTGACGAATCGCGTTTCCAACTGTATCGGGCAGATGGAAGGATTCGTGTGTGGCGCAAACCCCATGAAGCCATGGATCCCGCATGTCAACAGGGAACTGTACCGGCTGGTAGGGGCTCCGTAATAGTATGGGGTGTGTTTAGCTGGACTTCACTGGGACCCCTGGTACGTCTACAAAAGTCTGTGACCGGCCAACGCTATGTGCACATCCTTTATGACGAGGTACGCCCCGTTCATGTCCTGCATTCATGCTGATGGGTTGGGCCTCTTCCAACAGGACAATGCACCTCCACACAAGTGTCGGGATGCCAAATTATGGTTAAAAGAGCATTCATCTGTGTTTGGGGTGTTGCCATTCCCACCCAAGTCCCCAGATCTTAACGTGATAGAACACATTTGGGATGCCATGCAACGCGCTATCGAACACAGGAATCCGAGACCTCGGAATACACCCGAATTGTGGAATGCTCTGCAGGACGTATGGTGTGCATTGACTACAGCATATTTCCAGAAGCTAGTGTAGTCCATGCCCCTTCGTGTTTCTGCAGTCCTGCGCTCCCGTGGGGGACCTACCAAGTATTATACTGGTGTACCAGTTTTTCTGGCATTCGCGTGAAAGAATAAACAATGACATCATAAAACAGCACAATAAAAGAATAAAAGGCGTAAATCGACGATAAAACTACACAAAACGTAAAACCCCGGTAGAACAAAGAAATGATAAAAGCGAAGACACGTCTTTTTTTTTTTTTTGATTGGAGGTTTAACGACCACCGTGAGCAACTCAATGGGCTATAAGCAGTCGCCCGTCCCTAATTTAGGACCACTGGTTCCAGGAAAGGGAGAGAGCCAGTGCCGTAAGACAAACACAACATCCATGCCTGACCGGGATTCGAACCCAGACCCCTTACGGACGAATGATCAGAGGCCAGCGCCTTAGACCACTGCGCCACCGGGGCGGCCCGAAGACACGTCGCACTGATCTATTAAAATACGACTCAGGGTCGCTGATTTGTCGGGTAAAGAAGGTAAAAGTAAAAGACGATCGCGTTGATGAACAAAACGACGACAGGAACACAAAAGGCCGCCCCGGTGGCGCAGTGGTCTAAGCGATGGCTTCTGATCATTCGTCAGAAAGGGGCCTGGGTTCGAATCCCGGTGAGGCATGGATGTTGTGTTTGTCCTAAGATACTGGCTCTTTTTCTTCCCTGGAACCAGTGGTCCTAAATTAGAGACGGGCGACTGCTTATAGCCCATTGAGTTGCTCACGCTGGTCGTTAAACCTCCAATCAAAAAAAAAAAAAAAAAAGATGAACGACAGTCAGAGGTGCAACACACGCCCCACACATCGGGGCAGTGTCGCCAGAGTGCAAATAGAGGTGAGTGAAACGACAATGCCCAATGCGGAGACGTGCTAGTACAACTTCCTCCCTATGGTTCCAGCGATATGATGATTTACCATGGAATTGACCTAGCAACATCAAATGTGTGCCGCAGTGATGGAACGGCAACCTCGCCTAGTGATGCATGAGGAAATCAGAGTGCTTCCAACAGAAGCACAAATACAACGGCATTGCGGATAATAATCGACTCACCCATGTATTTCTTCTGCTGCAGCTCGGCAAGACGTGGCCAACGAGATTCTGAAGGCCAGAGCAGCTTTCTGTGACGTCAGCAGCACCGTCCTTTGTCACACAGAACACTGCGACTTTTCGGAAGATTTGCCTGAGCTAACAGTTTGGCTTACGGATCAACAGGAAAACAAATGTAAACATAGAATCTTTTAGTTAACAAATGAAGCTGATAATGTCTCTAAAGCTGTACACTTCTGCAAGGTTTACACGATTACTTTTGTGTCCGAAATTCAAAGATTATCGCTTAACTCTAACTACAACCAAACACGTAAACTAAAATGATACACACAACACACATTACGAAGCGCATAATTACGTGAAATTAAAAAAATATACAAACCTAATTAATTAAAGCAGCCGAATACTTTTTACCAAAATGTATAGTAATTAAACTACATCTCTTTAAAATAACGTTTTTGGAAGTTTAATAGGTTTCTGAAAATTTGAACGACTTACGTTTTCTTGTCGTATGATCGAAACAAACCTTCTGATGTTTGTTCCGAAAAGACATGGTTTCAATAACAAAAAACGTTATGTTATCGCGAACTACTTTTTTTTATTTTTGATTGGAGGTTTAACGACCACCGTGAGCAACTCAGTGGGCTATAAGCAATCGCCCGTTACTAATTTAGGGCCACTGGTTCCAGGGAAGGGGAGGAGCCAGCACCGTAAGACAAACACAAAATCCATATCTCACCGGGATTCAATCCCAGACCCATCTTGGACGAATGATCAGAAGCCAATGCTTAGCCCACTGCGCCACCTTGCCGGCGAACTACTTTCTTTCACGTTAGGTGTGATCAGGTTGTATGCAAACAAAGCGGAACGATACACGGGAAATCGGAAACTACTTGAAAGCGTTCTGATTCAGTAGGTCAGCCTAATAATAAAACAACCATGAGCAACAGTGGATGACACGTTTTCTGGAAAAACAGGGAACAATGCACTCTGCGACTTTAAGCACTCTGAAGAATGCGCGGGATTAGATCAGATCATACGTAGAGGATTTTAGGAAGGTAGTGTCTGACCCCAGGTCTTAAACAACCCTTAGAAATAGGAAGCTAGTAGTTTTTGGCTAGAGTGTCCGATAGGAAAGTGACACGGAAGTTAGATAGAAAGGGGGAGGAAGACGCCCTTATTTATTACCCGGGGCCCGAAGGCTTAACGTTCCTATCCGACGCATGTCGGATATTTAGTGGTTCGAGCATTCGTACCTGCCTGGGATCGAACCAGGGGTCTCCTCCGTGGCAGTCACGAACGTTGGCCACTAGGCCACCCGTGGAAAATAGAATTCGTGGGAGGTAAGGGGAGAGCCATTAAAAGTGACGGTGATCGGTATGTAATAGCTCTGCCCACGCCCCAGCTGTACAGACCTTCATTTATCTCGTTGGCTACGGGCAAGATCACTCGTTAGCATTGCTACACTGCTCTCATTCTCGTGATGCAGCTGTGGAAACACGTTCATTATGGCCTGCTCTTGTATTTACACCATAGATACAGGAGCAGGCTATGTAGAAAGAGAGCGTATCTACACCGACATGGCTTTAAGAGCAGAAAAGGCAGGTTTAGATACCGGATCAGTTGATAGAGCATAGCCGACACACGAAATTTTAATATACGCTTCCTCCGCTCAAGAGAGTGGTTTTTCTTGGTGCTGCGACTTCAATAGACAGATTTTATTAATCGTAGAAACAGCAAACATTGTTTTTCCTTTTGATTGAAGGTTTGACGACCACCGTGAGCAACTCAATGGGCTATAAGCAGTCTCCTCCCTAATTTATGGTCACTAGTTCCAGGGAAGAGAGAGAGAGAGAGAGAGAGAGAGACAGTGCCGTAAGACAAACACAACATCCATGCCTCACCGGGATTCGAACCCGGACTCTCCACGGACGAATGATCATAAACCAGTACTTAGGCCACTGCGCCACCGGGGCAGCGCCAACATTTCTATTGTCACAAGATTACGTTTCCTAAACCTCTAAAATTTGAAAAAGGTTTCGAAGATGCCTGGAAGCTATCAGCAGAAAGTGCTCTGCGGCAGCTCCTCTGAGGGAGAAGCTACGTTTGTTTGCGTTAGCTTTTCCGTCACTTAACCGCTTACTAAATGATCAAATGAAATATTTATATATACACTGCTGGCCACCCAAAATGCAACACCAAGAAGGACAGCAAAGCCAGATTTTCTAGAGACATAACAACACATACAAAGATGAAACAATTGAGCTTACAGGCCCGTGTGACTTGCGGAACACGCAGACATCAATTGTTCGTGTGGCTCACATGGCTGGCAATAACGGCTGCTACACGCCGCGGTATCGAACGAAAGAGGCTTTGGATGTGGGCTTGGGGTATGTCGGTCCAGACTGCTTCCACACATAGCCGCGGGTGGTGCTTGTCGGTCCACTCGGTTGCCGATCAGCGACCAGACATGTTCGATGGGCGACATATCGGGAGAACAGGTAGGCCAAGGCAGCAGTGACACATGGTGGACCGTTAAGAATTGTTGCATGATGTCCGCCACGTGCGGGCGCGCATTGTCCTGTTGAAACGTGGCCGCTGGCAGGTCCTACAGGTAAGGGAGGACTACAGGCTCCAAAATGTCTGAGATGAGCGGTGGCTGTTGAGTATACATGCGATGCGTACCAGAGAGGTGCGGGTGCCATATCCAATTGCGCCCCAAACCATAACATCAGGCGACGGACCGGTATGGCGATGCATAATGCAGGCGTCATACAGTCTCTCGCCGCGGTGCCACCACACGCGGATCCGACCATCGTGGTGTTGCAGGCAGAAACGGGATTCGTCGCAGAAGACAATGTCGTGCCATTCCATAGTCCAGGTACAGCGTTCAACGGCCCACTGCGGCCGCACTCGCCGGTGGTGCATTGTGAATGGTAATCGGAGCAATGGGCGCCGTGCGACAAGTCCCCGCTCCTGCAGACGACGTCGAACGGTACGTGCTGACACAGGTTGTCGCGCAACACACCCTAATTCCTGCGCTAACGTTCGTGGTGTGGCGGTGCGAGCCATCAATGCCAGCCGCACAACATGCCGGTTCTCTCGTTCGGTGGTGTGCCGCGGCTGCGGAAATCGCTCATGTCGGTCCGTCTGTCCCTCCTGCATCCACCGAATCCATACTCGCCTCACTGTGGCTGGATGTCGTCCCACACGTGCGCGATAAGCGACTATTCGTCCTCTGTCGAACTCCGAAACGTGCTGCAATGACTGCCGTATTCTGCGACGAGGCATCAGAAGCTTCCCACGCACAAGTCCGGCAGCACAACCCACTTCCACTACTTACACCCTGCCTTCCGTGCACCCTTCTTATAGTGCTTCTTGGTGGCGTGCCGGGCACACATGATTTGCATATGCCCTGCAATGCTAATCGTTTGCATGTCCTCTCGTGGGCGACGCATGCTGCGAATTTCAGGTCAATCGGATGCTTCCTTCTTGGTGTTGCATTTTGGGTGGCCAGCAGTGTATATATAAGAGTGTTGTAGCGAAAATAATGCAAAAGTGGACATAACCTTTTTATTAAGCGACAGAGGTGGATCAAATTACACAAATTGGTAGAGTAACTCTTCCTCTATAGCAACCCTTCTTCTTCATTGCAGATAGAAGAAGAAGGGTTACTATAGAGAGGTAAATAATGAATTCCAAGCAGAAGCAACGTGCCGTCATTGAGTTCTTGATGAAGGAAGGGTGCAGGCTGACCGACATCCACAGAAGGCTACAGAATGTTTACAGACATGACACCGTTGATAAGAGCTATCTGCACAGATGGATGAAGAAGTTTAAAGCAGGGGAAACCGGCACTGAAGACAAACCACACAGTGGGAGATCATCATCTGCGACCACTGACACAAATCGTAAGCGAGTGGATGAATTGATTCGCGCCGAGAGAAGAGTCATAATCTGTGAGCTTGTTGCACAACTGGACTGTGGTCACAATGCCATACAGAAGACAGTGAAAGACTTAAGGTATCGTAAAGTGTGTGCAAAGGGGGTACCTCGATAGTTGACACGCGATTTGAAGGAGAGAAGGGTGGAAGTAGGGTCTGATCTGCTGAAAGCGTTTGAAGCCAAAGAAGACACTTTTTTCCATCTGATGACAGGTGATGAAATGTGGGCGTATCAAAATGCTATCAGCCAATGTGCTCGGTAAGTTACGATCAGATGCGTATCAAAACGCTACCAGCCAATGTGCTCGGCATATCTTTACGATCCGGAAACGAAGAATCAATCCATAAAATGGCGTCACACCTCTTCAACAACTCCTAAGAAGTTCAAGAACCAGCGGTCAGCTCAGAAAGTCATGGTGTCTGTTTTTTAGTATGACAGGGGTGTAATTCTCCTTGATTTTCTGGAACGTGGTCGTACCGTGACCAGCGAGCGGTACATTGAGACACTCAAGAAGCTTAGAGAAGCCATGAGGAGGAAGAGACCGCACAAGAATCAGAAAAGGATCCACATTCACAGTGACAATGCTAGACCACACACATCTTTGGCAACAAATTAAGCGATCAGCACATTAGGCTGATCGGTGGTGCCCTCTCCACCATACAGACCAGATCTGAGGCCCTTCGACTTCCACCTGTTCGGTCCAATGAAGAACATTCGCCGTGGACAAGGTTTTGATCACACAGATGAGGTGAAAGTGGCTGTGAAGAAGTGGGTACAACAATCCGCACCTGAATTTTTTCAAAGAGGATTCGAGAGTTGGGTTCAACGATGGCGCAAATTCATCGCTTGTGATGGAGACTATGTTGAGTAATACCTCTGTATAGAGAAAAAGTTACTCTACCAACATGTGCAATTTGAACGACCTTTATCAGTTAATAAAAAAGTTATGCTCACTTTTGCATTACTTTGGTACAACCCTCGTATTAAGTCACCTTATAACCCAGTAGACGGCAAGATGAGTGAACCGTACTTTTCGAGCTGTTGATGGTTTTTTTGTGATTGCTAAGCACGGATGTTTCCATTCCAAACTTTGATGTATATTCTCCTGATCGTAGAGGTGAATCCATGTTTCGTATTGAGTTGCGATTATTTGCTAAATGGCGTCGCTCTCGTCTACATATGGATCCAAAAAGAGATAGCAGTTACTCAAACGACTGCGTATGAGAACATCTTTGAGGAGTTGTGTGACCCACCTTACACAGACGTTACGAAAGTTAAGTCTGTTGCAGATGATTTCATACACGTTGCCCAGGTGGAGCAGTGGCCAAAGGGATGGCTTCTGACTATTAATCCGAGATGGGTTCAACTCCCGGTGAAGCATGGATATTGTGTTTGTCTCACGGCACTGGTTCTTTCCCTTCCCTGGAACCAGCGTCTCAAAATTTTGGACTGGGGACTGCTTATAACCCACCGAGTTGCTCACGGTGGTCTCTAAGCCCCCAAATAAACAAACAAAAATACAGGTAGGTTCAGTTCTGATTGAGCCGTCAGTTTGGAACGTAGGACTACGACTTACAGATCGGAGAGTTGAAATGAGATAGTTGAGTATGATTTCAAAGCGTTTATTTAATTTGTTGTAACCAACACAGGTCTATGATATGAAAAGTAGCTTACATAAATTTTACAAATCATGCTGGACACATAGCAAACACAAAACAGATCAATACACAAATTACCCAACGTGGTGCTCTGTCTTCTTAGGCTTTTTACATTCCTCATCACTTGCTCTTGCCTCTCGTTTTGATTTTTTCCACTCTTACTTGCGTTCATTCTGCGAATTCCGCGGCATTGTGGAAATTTGTTAACCTGTTCACACGAAAACAGTTTTTTTTTATTTAAGTTTAAACCACTGCGATATGATCTTTACATAATTGAATAGATCTCGTCGAGAGCTTTAAAACGATACCACGCACAGTCGTTTTGCACTGACGGTTGTCCAGATAAACCGCGATATTGCCAAAAGTGTTCATCGGTTCACAAACCAATTTTTAAAATGTTCAGTTCAAATCACTGCGAAATGTATATTTGAATAGATCTCGTCGAGAGCTTTAAAACGATGCCACGTACTGTCGTGTTGCGCTCACTGTTGCCAAGATTGACTGAGTCAAACGCAGCTTCACACCCAGAACTATTGCATCATCTCCCAGGCGCACAGGGAGCGTCGCAAGCACGATGTATTGGGCATTATGCGAATTGGACTCCATGCTGTTTACGAATATGCTAACACGATTGGTGCGCGACACGTATTTTTAACACTATATAATGAATGAACTCTTTTACCTGGCTAAGCTAATTATAATGAATAAAGCTTTCAACTAAGCTAGCAATGTTTTATAATGCTTCGGCTACTGAATTATATGCTTGTACTAAGCTTCTAATAGTGAATTCAAATGGTTGTTGTTACTAGTTAATTAAGATCATGAATAAAGTCTCCTGCTAGTAGTGTAGTAATAGTATTGAACAAACTTATAACTGGTAGTAATGTTGTAGCAGTAATTAGGATGAATAAAGTCTTAACGCTGGTTGTTAATAGTAATAAACTAATGACATAAACCTAACAGCCAGACAGAGACCTGACAAAAACTATGAATTGAGAAAGACGTACTTACGAAAAGCTCTTTTATTATGTAACTCTTGATCATCCAACGCACACACACAACTCGTTTCACAATAATGAAGAATCAAACTAATCACATAGAACGAAGCTCTCAATACAACAACAAACTCTCTCCTTCACATAAACCAACGCCCTCCGTACAACAACAAACGCTCTCCGTACAACAACAAACGCTCACCGTGCAACAACAAACGCTCTCCGTACAACAACAAACGCTCTCCCTAGATATCGCTGAACGCGCCTATTCATACTGGCTACCACCACGTCATGACTTACACTCATTGCCAGATCTCATTCAGCGGGTGAAATAACATCTCGTTCAGTAAGAAGATAATTTACATAGAAAAATAAAATAACCAGAGATAGTAAAATGAAAAGGAAAGTGAATCGAGAGTATACGTTACAACTATAATGATTTCAATTGGGTACTATTTTTGTCACAGGAAGTCGGTCGAATGTCGCTATCCACTGAATTAGAAGTAGTCCTACGTCTAAAATTATGCACTAAACAAGGACTAATTTACATATGGTTCGGCATTTCATCGAAAATTACCCTTCTCGTTCAAGATTCATGGCACACACTTGGATAGCATTGTCATCAGCAGCGGATGTGGAGTGACGTCCAGCTCCTTCTCGATGCGCTACAATTGTCCCGCCATTTTGGATGTAGGAAATCCATTCTTAGACTCTCGCCTGTAGGAAAATACGGTTCCATAAAGCTGCTCAGATCTTTCTATGAATTTCAGCCCCTGGTGTACCTTCAGCCTAGAGTAAACGGATCTCTGATCGTTGTTCTTCTTTGTTACACGGGAAAAGCGGATGTTAAGAACACGAGAATAGCGCAAAAATTTGATTGATCAAGGTCAGAAATCCGCCACAGTGACGACAGTCACTGACACCACCTCTACACATGTTACGGAACAAGCAGTACAGCAAACCGAGAGGAATTTGCAGCTACTTTTCGGATAAATAATGACTCACCCTCGTGGCAAGATGTTGCAAGGTGCTTTTTTAAAAATTGATCGAGTGTTTATGCAAGTGTCAACAACAAGAGATAAATTAGTTGTACCTTTTAACTTCTGACAGGCACTCAAGAGCAACAAGATGAAAGAAGACAGAAGACACCTCGACGGGAGGTTGAAACTGCAACTAAGCGATAATCAATGGGGTTGCAGAAGGGAAGAGTAAGTTGTAACCCTCTAAAAGCCAACACAATTATGAAAGAAAGAGGGAGTGGGGGAATTATCAGTGCGTCTTTTTGGAACATATATATTATTACAAATTGGAATAAGCGTATAATAGCAAGAAAATAGCTCTACTGGAGAAAATATATGGAAAATCGTGTGCGCATTTACTTTTATGAATCGATTAGAAAGGAATTTTTCCCGTCCGTTATAATCTATATATATAAAACACAAGGCCGTTTCTTTCTGCAATCGGCCAGCGCCAGCCACTGAAGCAATTTTGATTTTTTTTTAAACGAAAGCTACTGACCCACAGATTTGTCATCGCTAATTTTTATTGTAACAAGTGATTTTTTTATGTTACCATGGCGTTTTCTTTGTGCAATCCGCCGTAAGTGGAACGATACACGGGAAATCAGGAACTACTTGAAAGCGTTCTTATTCAGTAGTACAGCAAAAAATAATGAAAAATAAACGAAACAGCCTATGTCCAATATAAAGAAATAAGCTTATCAACAGTGAAAGAATTATCCAAATCGGTTCAGTAGTTTTCGAGATTAATGAAAAAAAATCCGTAAATTATCGTGACCTACTTTCTTTCACGTTGGGTGTGATCAGGTTGTACACAAACAAAGCGGAACGATACACGGAAAATCGGGAACTACTTCAAAGCGATCTGACTCGATAGTACAGTCAATGATAACAAAAGATGACAAAATAATAATAATAAATAAACGAAAAAGCCTATGTCCACAGGAAAGAAATGAGCTTCCCAACGGTGAAAGAATTATCCACATCGGTTCAGTACTTTTCGATATTCCGTCAAACACACGAACAAAGTTTCTCTCTTTATATATTATTAGTAGTAGTAGTACAGTGGAACCTCGGTTTTCGTGATTATTCCGTTCGAAAAAGTCTTACGAAAACCGAATGTACGAAAACTGAAGCAATATTTCCCATAAGAAATAATGTAAATCTAATTAATCCGTTCCAGACACCCAAAAATATTAACAAAAAAAAACATTTTATAGAGAATAACTATATTTTTACATACAGAAAACAATGAGAAATAAATATAAATGACTAATGAAATAGATAAATAAACATTTAACATCACTTTTACTGTTATTGAAGACTCTTGTTGGCGTATGAAAGACGGCGAGGAGGGAGAGGTTATTGTTTGGAAGGGGAATCCCCCTCAATAAGGACTTCTGGTATCAAGGCCCTATCTTCCCTTCTTTGTCTTTTACTGGCACTAGGACCAGCTTGAGAGTCACTGGACCCCTGTCGCACAAAACAATCTGTCCACAGAGGTCTGTTTCTGGCGTCTCTTTAAGATTTGTCTGAAATGGAACAAGGCATTGTCATTGAACATGTTGCAGACACGGCTTGCAACAGCTTTGTGAAGGTGATATTTCTCCACAAAACTTTGCAACTCACTCCACTTTGCACACATGTCCTTAAGGCACATTCTCCCCTCTCTCTTCCTCCTCCTCTGAAGCAATTTTCTCAGCTCCCATATGTTGCTGTTCCAGTTGAAGGACTTGCAGCTCTTCAGTGGTTAGCTCTTCCCTGTGGTCGTCCACTAAGTCTTCCACATCCTGGCCACTCACATCTAACCCCATGGACTTCCCCAAAGACACAATAGATTCCACAATATGCGTATGGTCGTCAGGGTCAGCCTCAAACCCTTCAAAATCCTTCTGGAGAACACATTCTGGCCACAATTTTCTCCAAGCAGAATTAATCGTCCTGGAAGTCATTCCCGGCCAAGCCTTATCTATAAAGCGTATGCAATTGAGGATACTGAAACGATTCCTCCAGAACTCTCTTAGGGTCAAATCAGTGTCCGAGGTCACTTCAAAGCATATTTGAAACAGCGCTTTGGGGTAAAGTCTTTTGAAGTTTGAAATGACCTGCTGGTCCATGGGCTGGATGAAAGGAGTGGTATTAGGGGGCAAGAATTTCACTGTGATGAAACTAAACTCCTCCAACAATTGGTCTTCCAAGCCTGGAGGATGAGCAGGAGCATTGTCCATTACCAGGAGGCACTTGAGTGGCAATTGATTTTCCAGGTGGTATTTCTTCACACTCGGGCTAAACACTTCATTGACCCACTCAATGAAAATTCGCCTCGTGACCCATGCCTTAGTGTTAGACTTCCACATCACACACAATTTACTCTTGATGACATTGTTTTTCTTGAACACTCGGGTATTTTCAGAGTGATACACCAGTAAAAGCTTCACTTTGAAATTCCCACTAGCGTTACCACAGAACAAAAGAGTTAACCTATCCTTCATAGGCTTGTGTCCTGTCAGTGCCTTTTCCTGCTGCATGATGTAGGTCCTCTTTGGCATTTTCTTCCAAAAGAGGCCTGTTTCGTCACAATTGAAGACTTGTTGGGGGAGGAATCCTTCAGCCTTTACGTACTCCTTGAATTCATCAACGAATTCTTCGGCTCCACGTTTGTCTGAACTTGCAGCCTCGCCATGCCTTACCACACTGTGTATGCCAGTTCGCTTCTTAAATCTGTCGAACCAGCCTCTGCTGGCCTTAAATTCACTAACAGCAGCACTCGTTCCAGG
Source organism: Macrothele yani (assembly GCA_039090855.1). Classification (NCBI taxonomy): domain Eukaryota; kingdom Metazoa; phylum Arthropoda; class Arachnida; order Araneae; family Macrothelidae; genus Macrothele; species Macrothele yani. The sequence continues at coordinate 129,177,721 of CM076997.1, forward strand.
CGTTTTCTTTGTGAGATCCGCATGCAACAGCCTTGCCTTTTTTCAAATTATCGCCTCCGAAACACTATCTCCCGCTAACTGTTTTTCGTTGATCCACACCAACAACAACTTCTCAACATCTTCGATTGTTTGCGATCTCTGTTTCGTTAGCATATTTACATATTTCGCAACATCAGCTTCCTTGATTTCTTTTTTCTTCACCAGCATGGAACTGATCGTTGATGCGGACTTCCCGTAGATCCTGGCGAGTTCGGCCACGCGTACGCCACTTTCGTACTTTGCTACGAGTTCTTTCTTGAATTCCATCGTGTTTCTCGCCTTCTTTATCAAAGGGCTGGTACTCGGAACTTTCTTTGGCCCCATGGTGACTTATTTAGCAGTCGCACTCAATTAAAAAGCACAAAAAATAATGGATTACGTTTACGAAATATTTGGGATGAACGCGCGGGGTGATGCTCACTCAACGAGAAACAGAGGCAGACTGAGAGTCACGAACGCATGAGATGCTTTGTGTGGGCGCTCGCTGCTTCCGGCGTGGGAAAGGAGTGGTTGAGTCATGCGGGCAGGCGGACGAGTTCATTTTCAACTGTACGAAAACCGAGCGGATGTACGAAAACCTAGCGGATGTACGAAAACTGGGACAAAATTTCGACGAGAAAAGTCGTCGAAAACTGAATCGTACGAAAACCAGGGCATACGAAAACCGAGGTTTGACTGTATATATAAACGGAATAGCCTATGTCCACCGGAAGGAAGTAAGCTTCCCAACGGTGAAAGAATTATCCGAATCTGTTCAGTAGTTTTCGAGATTAGTAAAAATAATTCCGTATATTATCGTGACACACCTTCTTTCACGTTGGGTGTGATCAGATTGCATGCAAACAAAGGGGAACGATACGCGAGAAATCGGGAACTACTTCAAAACGATCTGATTCGGTAGTGCAGTCAAAAAATAATAATAATAATTTATTTATTAATTTTTTTATTTAACTAAAACTTCATGCCACACCACAACAGAACAAAATTTAGTCCAACGCACCCGGGACTACATCTGCAATCATGTAATAACAAACAACGAAAGTCCAAGAATACAGTAATACCAATGGTAATATAAATGTGCAAACAAAATTAATGAACTGAGGCTTTCTATATTATTATAGAAATCAACGGTTGCACGGAGCATGCAATGTAACCAAACTAACAATTGCAGCACTTCAAAAGTACAACCATTAAAAAACATTCAAAACTAGAACTATTTCCATACAATTCGATTTTTGCAAGTAACATCATATTTTCATTAAGACATACACAGGATGAAATATATACCAACGAAAGTGTTATTTTCAAAACGTTACATACTAAAATAAATTAATAAGTCACACAAACTGACAAGAAGAAAATGCGAACACTTCATAGCCAATACATCAAAAGTCTCACCACAGGGAGCAAACCAAAGTAAATGATAATTACAAAACATCAAAGTAATACTAAAATATTTTAGTTTTAAATAACTTGAAGCACTGGAACAGATTCTATAAAACAAATCGTTGCGATGTAATGTGGCAAGGGAACCAGGGAAAAAGGCTACAAATAGCCTGGCGAGACCCTAGTCACCCCCCTCCCCCACAAGATTTTAAATCGTCAAGTCAAGGAACAATTTAACCGTAATACAGTAAATTGAAGTAATAACACATAATATATGACCAACCGTTAATGAAGAAAGTCTTAAGCTCTCTTTCAAATACCGAATAGTGTGTCATCGTCTTGATCCGAAGCGGCAACACATTCCAGGACCTAGGGCAGGTCATGCTAATATTATTAAATAATAAATTAGTACACGCTCTAGGTATTAAAACACTAGTATTACCACGAGTGTCATGATCATGGGAACTCAAATATAAGGTAATTAGATCTGAATATTTAATAGCATATATACGTTCATGCATAAACAGTAATAATCGAAAACTTTATAATTTATCAAATGACATTATCTGATAACTAAGGAAAAGAGAATGTACCTGTAAATACGGATTCACCAAAGGTAATTTTTTTTTTTTTTTGCAAAACGTAAATTCTATTAACATTCCCAATAGTTGTGCGGCCCCAAGCCAAGATACAATAAGATAGAAATGGGTAAATAAATGAAAAGTACAATAACAACTTAACCTTGGCAGGCAACAAACTGGAAATCCCATAAATGACACCAATGCGGGATCTAAGCCCAATCGCAATTTCACTAACATGTGCATCCCATCTCAAATTATCTTGTAAATATACACCCAAGAACTTTACAACAGCCTGAAAGTCAAGGCGCACTCTATTATATAATATCCCATTTGCAATATCCACTCGACGCCAAAAAAGTACACTAGTAGATTTGGAAAAATTATTGATTAAGGAATCACAGCAAAACCAACGATAGTAATCCTGAAGTTCCAAATTTACACGTGGGATTAACTCAGATAGTGTCCCCAGAAAAAAATAGGCTTGTGTCATCAGCATACAAAATAGGAGTAGCCCTTGAAGTAATAGTAAATAAATCATTAACGTAAATTAAAAATAATAACCACCCCAAAACCGATCCATGACGAACCAAAAGAGCAGAAGATCGAACACCCGGTATTTGTATAAATTGTTTCCGGCCTGTTAACAAGATCTTAACAACTCCCCTTATGCCAATATTTTCTAACTTAGTTAACAATGTGTCATGACAAATGTTATCAAAAGCGCGGGAAAGATCACACACACACACAAAAAAAAAAAAAAAAAGAAAAAGAAAAAAAAACACCATGCTAGAGACATTATCAAGACTAAAATGTAAATAATTTAATATATCCAAAACAGCAGTTTCAGTCGAAAATTCCTTACGAAACTCATGGTGGCTTTTATTTAAAATATTTTTTATGAATATAAGATAACAACTGTCTCAGTATTCATCTTTCCATAATTTTAGCAAACACAGGAATTACAGATACTGGTCGATAATTTGCAACATCTGTTACTGAACCCTTTTTATGTATAATACTAACACGACTTAATTTCAATGGCAACGGGATACACCCTGTAAACAAAATACGATTAAAAACACGAGTCAACGAAATAAGTAGCTCCCCTGAAAGAAATGTTATAACTCTAGAATGTTCGTTATCGGGCCACGCACTTTTGGACGGGTCCAATTCACTCATTACGTTCAAAAAGTCGTTATCCAACGGTTTAAAAAAATGAGGAATCAGACGACGGAGGTAGGTAATCAGAGAAATTATTTAGTATAAGTATAATGCCTCAAATCATACCATAAGATCCCCAAGATGTAAAAATATGGGACAAGTGAGCAAAACCGCCCAAACAAGGAATCCTAAGGATACAAAGGCACTTTATTGAAATAGTAACTTCGAGCACAACTGGACAGAAGACAGAAACGTCCATGTGACAGGCGGCTGCCAAGAAAAATCCAGTCTTTAGTAGGGGATATGACCACCCCTGACTGGTTTGCAGGATTTACAACGTCTGTCCATGCTGAGGACGAGGTTGTCAAGAAGCTGTTGAGGCATCGCGGCCTATTACTCTTGTAGCGCCAATCGCAGCTGCGGAATCGTTGCTGGCGGCTAGTGACGTGCTGCCAAGCGTCTCCCGAAAAGGTCCCACACGTGTTCGAGTGTTCGATTGGATTTAGGTTCGGGGACCTTGCGGGCCAATGCGTTGAATATCTTCACTCTCCAACAGCTCTGCGACAGCCACTGTACGATGAGGTGTAGCGTTGTCGTCCATGAAGAGGAACTCAGGACCCACAGCACCTCTAAACAGACGCACGTCTATATGGATAAAGACAGTTTCTTTTATGAAACTAAAACTGAAGATAGGTACGAGGACATCAAGCAAATTTCTCATCTTCTGGACACCAGTGATTATACCATGAATCATCGTCTACTTCACAGCATGGAAAACAAAAATTTCCGAGGTTAATTTAAAGACGAAATGAATGGGAATATTATACCAGAATTTGTAGGCCTCCGTCCAAAATTGCATGCTGTCACAGGGGTTCATTCGGAAGTTTAAAAGCCAAAGATGTGCCCAAAAACGTTGTTTCAAAGCACCTGAGATTTGCGGATTATAGATCTTCATTGCAAAATAAAACGGAGATGCGACATTCGGCCACTTCCATCAGAAGCTTTAAACATACTGTGTATTCCATTTCTTCGAACAAGAAATCCACAAGTCCTTTCGACAACAAGCGTGTCATCTGCGCTGACAATGTTCACACTTTTCTTTTCGGCCATTTCCAGTTAGAAGAGTGTTCAGAGCCACCTGTGAAGAAACAGAAAATTTAAGCTGCTCGGCGACCACCCAGAGCCATAAAAAAATAATAAACGGGGTCCACACTGCTTTCTTCAAGACTGCTGCTGTCATCGTTCTCTCAAAACCTTCTGTTTCAAGTCTTCCCTGCTCACACACAGCTCGACTTACGCCGGATCTAGTCATCGCCCATCTCATTCGCCTGCCACCCTGCACTGCCTGAAAAAAATGGTCAACAAATTTCATATTATAAATTTTGCAAGTTATTTTCTGAAGCTCAAGCTTATTTCCATCGTTTACAAAACAAAGTCAATTATTTCAGTCTTGTCAAAATTAAGTTTCATAGGATGCTATCCCATTCAGCCATGTTGCTTTTGGGGAATTAACATTTTTGCATTACCTTCTTATCTTTTAGACACGATACTTTGTTTTTGAAAGAACAGGATAGGAGTTTTCTCTCGAAGCCAGATATTTACCACCCTCCCTCCAATGTAATGCTGATTTCGTTCGATAAAATTTGACCTTTAGAAAATGATAACAGAGACGCCTTTAGCGCTTGACTATAAATTCACGCTTTCAAGCTGTGCATGAACCAATAAGAATGATCATCTCTTATCAGTTTTGACTTAGAATAAGAGCAGTTCCTTCAGTTTGCCTTGAGTCATCGAGAGAGTATCTTGTCTGCTGCTTCGAGTGCTACCGATTCCATTTCCACGATGAGGCGAAGTGCTGAAATTTCTGCTACTACTGCTAAAAGGTATGCGAGTCCGTCCCTTTAAAGCACAAACCGTGTGGAGAAGTTGCCCTCCCAATCATTTTTTTGAAAAATCTTGCACCTCATCTTTTTCATTTAGGAGAGAACAAGTTTGTGAAAGTGAATGATTTTAACAACACGGTCCGAGTTCATATTCGAAGTTATAGGAATGACGAGAAATCTTTCTTCCCTACTAAGAAGAATAACGATGTCAGCCTCAACGTTCCAAAAATTCATACGAAAACCGTGCTGGATTCAAGGCACGAATGACGACATCTTGATCAATCGTGAACTTATCGTTTCCTGCTGTCCTTCCCTCTTCGATGCTTATGGCAATTACACGTTAGAAGTGCTTTCTCCCCGAATTCATGGTTTTCGTCCATTGAATCCTGTTTCGATCAAGCCGACTTGTCAGCAATTTGGAACTCTTATTGATCAATGTGAGAAGATATGGGATATCATTACTCAACTACTATTTGAACCAGTCTTTAGAAAGGCTTCATCCAAGGACTTTTTCCCGTGTTACTTCCATCTCAGATGAAAAGGTTTTCTTCATGCTTACTGAGATGGTTAGGGATCGCATTCATGAACATGTCAATAACATATTATTGTAAGGAGTGTCACCTACCCCCAAATCTCATACCGGGAAACATCATGTGCCACAGCTGTGCACAAGCCACCCCCAAATCCAAGTGGCAAGAGTTCTTCGATGATGCCATTGCATTGCTTGGCCCCAAGATTCTAGCAGAATCTTTCGTTGCAGTCACTCGAGACCATTTCCCGTCCAAAGCCTTCTTGAAAAGCATAATTTTAAAGAACTTGCTAGAGACTGTGAAGTCAATGTACTGAGGTAACAGCAGAAAAAATCCTTACACCTACCATGGAGCAGCTGTATGAAGGGGACCCAGAAAAACAGTTCTTTTTAGGGCTTGAAAAAAGTCCTTTTCAGGACTCTTTATTTCATTATTTTTATTCATTTACATTTTTTTATGTATGAATGAGTGCGGGAATGAGAAAGTGAACTTATGTTCCGTATGTATGAAGGTCATTGGCGTGGGTTTAATAGATCTGTAAACCTGAATGAAGGTCACTGGCGTGGGCGTAAAACCCCCGTAAACCTAAATGTATTTTTACAATATTATGGAGCCATGTTTGGTGAAGTTCACCACCTTCGTACGCTACCTGAAGGCGACAAAGAGGGTTAAGTGGCTTTCCTGGCACCCCCATTCTTTTTTTTTGATTGGAGGTTTAACGACCACCGTGAGCAACTCAATGGGCTATAAGCAGTCGCCCGTCCCTAATTTAGGGTCACTGGTTCCAGGGAAGGGAGAGAGCCAGTGCCGTAAGACAAACACAACATCCATGCCTGACCGGGATTCGAACCCGGACCCCTTACGGACGAATGATCAGAGGCCAGCGCCTTAGACCACTGCGCCACCGGGGCGGCCCCCCTTCTTTGAACGGATAATAGAAGTATTGTTTTATGAACCCACTTGGGGGACCTATAGCCGTAGCCATTTTTAATGATTTTTCATGAAGTGCATCTTCTTTCTTTCCAATTTTCAACCTGTTCTATTTTCTACTTTCACAAAGTTGCTCTGGTACTTTTTCGTACATTCCATTTTCTACCTGATCTATTTTCAATTTTTTCGAAAACGATCGTTTACAGAATTTTACACGATTCAAAACAGTCATTTTATATGCATGCTAGTTTTCTCATGTTATTCTATGGGAATTTCCCTGCTTTTAATAAAACGTGTTTTCTCAAAACTTATGTTCCGTATGTATGAAGGAAAAAAATAAGAAAAATTAAGTGTTCCATTTTCAACCTGATCTATTTTCTTCTTTTACGAAAACGACCTTTGCAAAAATCTGTCAATCAAAATGTAACCCCTTCTCAAAATGAACTTGAAGGAAACTAATGCATTTAAAAAAGAGAGAAAAAAGGTTGACAGTACTTTTTTTCTTTCCAACTAAATTTTTAATAGGGAATCCAATCCAACGAACAGAGTGGAGATTTTTACATATTTTCTTAGAATTTGTCTTTTTTCGTTTAGAAGTTACAACAGAATTTTCTTCTTGTACAGAAACTTTGAACATTTGTTTATTTTTAATGTACTTTTTGGGCAAATTAATGTCTTTTAATTCTTTTACAAATTCAGGAGGTATGTGCAGCTTAGATCTCTTGTTTCGAAACATAGAGTCTATGAGGTCGATAATATTCGTGTTTTTCACAATGCGTCTTCGGACCTGAAGTTCTACCTTAGGGCTCCATCCAATAATATCAGAGTTCGTTTTAAGACGTCCAACACATTTCTTGCATTTCGCTTCAAGTTAGTAGGAACGGACTGAATGATAAGGTATTCCACAACATCTTTTACTTTCTCGTCTTTGACATGTTCTTCTTTCACTGGTTCTTCAGTTCTCGATGGCGTTTCATGAGATGAAACTGGAGGATTAAAACTGGAAACATGAATGCGTTTATTCAAAACTTGATTATATAATTTCACTTTTACTTCTTCAGACTCTTTGCTTAGGAGAATTTTTTTCATTTCTTTGTCTAAGTCCGTTAACCTTTCGTCTGTTGACATACATTCTTCCTTTGTCTCAGGTTTTAGATCAATCAACAAATAGCTGTATGGGGATTTTGTGGCATCCATATACACTTCTTAAAAAAATTTAAGTTTCCTAGCGTACAACTGCCTCCCTAAATAAGTGATTTGATTCACATCTCTTCGGGATTTAAACAGAAACAAGTAATGAGCATTCAGAAAAATTTCTCACATTTCTTTGCCTTTATGAAAAATATTGAGTAATGAATATCACAGACACATTGAAATGATGACTTCCTCTAGTGAACAAGTGAGTTAATGTTTTATCACTTCCGCATTCAGTCATGAGATCGTCAATGACAAACAGCGTTCTTCCTTTCACATAGTCACGGAAATTAGAGGGGAGGTCTTCCACAAAGGTAACGTTTTCTATTTCATCGTACAATGTTTGGTGAACCCCATAGAACCACACCACGTGTTCGGGAGGGGGAGAAAGAACTTTCCCTTGATTCTGAAGTAATTGTTTTACAAACTGAGTCTTCCCACATCCCGTAGGACCCGCTATCAGACTTGTGAAAGGATGTTGAAGTCTGGGCACTTCCATGTTATCAACTGAGGTCATTCAAAAACTTACAAAATAATTTAAAGACACATAAAATAGATTTCAATCAATTTTTATTTTAAATTCTAAATTTTGATACAATTCCAAATTTATTTCGAACAAAATAAAAGACACGCACATCGTTTGTCTCATATTTCCATCGGAAATTTCTTACAATGGTTTACAAGCTTTTTCCGCGAAATCTAGAATAAAGGAAGAAAATACAAAATTGACCACATGCGACCGTAAACGAACTTTGAAGAGGTATATCATTAAAATTAACAGTATTAAGGTTGAAGACAAATCGGGCAATATGTCCTTGAAAATATTCTGGAGAATGTCTGAAAAAATAAAAAAATTACATTGTTTTGGAGTTTGGCATATACAGAGCCAACCAGTGCTTCCCAGGATTTCCATGCTGATCCGTATTCACAAAAAGGCATGCTGGGAACTTGACAATTCTCTTGGGAAGGCGGTTACAGGAAAACACTCCGAGGAAGGAACGTCGGGTCACGTGATCTTGCTTTAGGGACTTCGTAATTTTAACACTGTTAATTTCTTCAATTAGAGAAATCAGAAAGAACGTTTCTGGACTTAAATCATTTTCATTTAGTTTCAAATTTCAATAATGTTCATTCATTTTCAAATTTCAATAATGTTCTGGAACTCTGCGTAGATTAGCACAGAGATGGTTTTAGACAAAGCTTTTCCAAATTTGATTTCCACTCTTAAATATCCTTGCTGAATCAAGTTCATATGTCCTCCGTCACACAGGTCCAGACTGAGATCGAATGCATAAAGCGTGTATCCCTCGGAAAATTTATCTCGATCGATATATATTCCACGGTCTTGACACAGTTTCACGGTTTCTTGAAATAGACTATGGAAGGAATGAATTGTGCTTCCCTTTTCAAAATTGGGTTCTAGAGGTTTCTGAGGAACTAGCTGTCCGTCAACATACACGGCGATAAAGCTGGCATCATAATGTTTGAATTCAAAGGGGTTGGATTTATACATTGGCGTGCAAAAATTAAGGACGAGACGTTTTTTCGAATGTAACGTCGGGCAGAAGTGCTCCACATCGACTCAAATCATATCATAAGATCCCCAAGATGTAAGAATATTCGACAAGTGAGCAAAACCGTCCAAACAAGGAATCCAAAGGATACAAAGGCACTTTATTGAAAAGGTAGCTTCGAGCACAACTGGACAGATGACAGAAACGTCCATGTGACAGGCGGCTGCCAAGAAAAATCCAGTCTTTAGTAGGGGATATGATCACCCCTGAGTGCGTTGCAGGATTTACAACGTCTGTCCATGCTGAGGACGAGGTTGTCAAGGAACTGTTGAGGCATCGCTGCCCATTCCTCTTGTAGCGTCAATCGCAGCTGCGGAATCGTTGCTGTCAGCTGGTGACGTGCTGCCAAGCGTCTCCCGAGAAGGTTCCACACTTGTTCGATTGGATTTATGTGAGGGAATCTTGCGGGCCAATCCATGCGTTGAATATCTTCATTCTCCAACATCTCTGCGACAGCCACTGTACGATGAGGTGTGTTGCGTTGTCGTCCACGAAGAGGGTCTCAGGACCCACAGCACCTCTAAACAGACGCACGTGAAGCAGGAGAGCCTCGGTACAATAGCGGACACCAGTGAATGAACCTCCTTGGAAGATGTGGAGGTCAGTACGGCTACCAAGCATGATACCTCCCCAAACGAGAACTCCGCCACCTCCAAACCGGTCCCTTTCGATGATGTTGGAGGTGTGATTGGGTGTTCCCTTTTCTCTCCAGATGTGTATACGGCCAGAATCGCTCGTCAGACTAATTCGGCTCTCATCCGTAAAGAGCACTCGATCCCATTGCTGATGTGTCAAGTTCTTGTGTTCCTGGCACCACAGAAACCGCCGTCTCCGATGAGCAGGCGTTAATGGCACACACCGTACTGGTCGTCGTGCAAACAGACCACCTTTGTGCAGCCTCCTGACCACGGTAAAACGCGATAACGGACGTCCAGTTGTCTGTTGCATGTGCCTTGCGATTTCTCCCGTTGTTTGCCGTCTGTTTCATCTCGCCTGTAGGACAATATACCGGTCGTCCGCCGCCGTGGTTGCTCGTGAACGACCACTGCTAAACTCTCGGACAGCTTTTCTTGTCGTTTGAAATGCTCTCCGAGCTCGTGAAACGACGCTGTGATCGATCCCGAACTCCTCGTCCACACTAGTCACATTTCGACCTTCTTTTAACTTCCCAATGACGCGGCCTCGGGTAAAGTCATCCAGATGTCGTCTACTGGATTGCCTGTTGGCTATATCACACAGTGGCAGCAACTCGACGTCGTTCAAACCGATGTACACCGTTCAATAGCTTTCACCGAATTGCTGAGCGTACACCGCCCGTGTGCTTTATACCCTTCAGATACTACCCCCCTCCTACGTCATGCTGCATATATGCACATGCCCTACCGTACTGTACCCTAGTCTATCTTCTGAGTGGTCTTTCGGTCCGTTCTGCCTGCTCGTTCCGCTGTTATGGTAGTTTCTCCTCTTCGTCCTTAATTTTTGCACACCAGTGTATGCACCATTAAAAGCGTCGTTGTCTACACATCCAATAACCAGTCTTTTGGGCATTTGTCCGAGGAATACGTTGTCTTGCACGGAGGACATACTTCCTTGAGAGACTGAATACACTTTGCATAAAACACGATCAATAGGATACTTGGCAGGAGATTTTTCGTAAGCTTCTGCATGACCGATGGCAACTCCAGGGTGGACTTTCACTTTTCTCACAAAACTTGATGCGTGTTCGATGAGAACTCTGTAATTGGGAGCCTCGGAGGAGGAAACGAGGCAAAAATCAGGTTTATTTCGAACCAGTTTAATTTTCATGTCCACTAAATTGAGAAGCAGTCTGTTTTGAAATAAGTCACAGTGCAAGGTTCCAGTCATGTCCATCGTTTTGCTGTCTTTCACGAGCTCGTAGCGTTGATGTAATCCCTTGTTTGTTGCAGCATTCGTGGGATAAATTTCATGCATTTCTTCGTATTTCTCTTCCTTTTAACTCTTCCTCCCAACATTTTCTTCACTTTATTAGCTGCTTTATCAGTGAGAATTTGTCCTGCTTCTTTAGCTCGTTGTTTGGCTGCTGTTTTCGCGTCCTTGCCTTGAATTAAGTCATTGGCCAGGTCCACACCGTTCGAAAGACTAGTTTTCCAAGCGTTTTTGCACCTTGTTTAAATAATGGTACCGCCGCTTTAAATAACGAACGAAAAAATCCTCCGAGTTCATACCTATTTTGAAATGGCTCTTCTTGATAGTAGACTAAACCTTTTCTAGTTTGGTTGACGTAATAATCCTCGAAGGATTTTGTACAACAGCAGTATTGTTCGTACATGACTACAGAGCCTTGAGACGAAAATGAAATTTCACGATCGCTCTCCCGCGTTCAAATGGTACGAATTGCCCTGAGTGATTCCTTATAACGATTTCGACGGTTTGGGAATGTTTTCTTGCTAGAGGCAAATAATGAGGGCGGTCATATAAGGCGCTCACCACATCTCCGTCTTCTCCGCTCACTTTAACGATACGAAGGAGAGGGGCAACCATGTCTCCCACAGGCTGAGGTTCCACAATATCGCTGTACACGTACAATAAGGAAAGCGACGTGTTCAGATCGGCTACGAAATTTCCATGAATTGTGACATCACTCCCTTCTGATGCCGAATACACTCCAGGTTGAAAACCTAGAATTTCAGCTATTCCGGGAATTAACTCCAGCTGAGAACCATGAGTTAAAGCTGCTTTGGCCCGTCTCGTGGATTTACTAAAAAAAATTATCCAGCAGGGATTTGGGTTGCTTTCAATTGATCTGGACCGACACCGTAAGCAAAGGAATTTGAATTTACATTCACATTAAACCAGGAATAGGGGTAGGTAAGTTCGATGAGTACCACTTCCCAGTCGCCATTGAGTTCGATCGGGGATGGAAGACGTGTGATGAAATGAGAAATTTTATTGTCTGAAAAGTAGCAAAGAGAGCTGTCGCTAAGTAACGTCAGATAGAAACTCATGTTGACGAATGACGTTTCGTCTAAAAAAAGTTCCGTTTTATAGCGAGATCAAGTCTTCCGCGGGGATCCAGGAATTAAATTTTTCATGATACCCTTTAAATTTAACTAAGTATTCCATTTTCCCTTTTCTTTTGCGTTTCTTTAGAACACGTTCCACAAGAAAGAACTCGGACAAAGTGACTTTGTCCGAGTCTTGGAAGACCGCTTACAGCAAAGGCTTCTTCTGTCCAATTTGATTCGTATCCTTTTTCAAACGTTACTTTAGCTTTACTAATCCTCACGTGATCACCCACCTGAATGTTGAAGGTGGGTTTTTTTCTACTTGAGATCACCATACAGATTGAGAAATACTTGCTTTTCATTATTTTCGTTTACATCTATACAGGTTTCATTTTTATACTTCGATGGGGAGAATGATTGTAACTACGGACTAAATCGTTGAGCACGCCTATGAATTTAAACGTATTTTGACTTGTAAAGTAACGCCACATTCGAGTTCAGAGCGCAGGATTGAATCTTTCCACAACACTTGCTTTCGTCTCGTTGTTCGTTGTAAAGAAATGCACTCCGTGCTGTTTTAAAAACTTTTGGAACTCTTTGTTCTTAAATTCAGTTCCTTTGTCTGTTTGAAGTTTTACTGGCTTTCTATCATTGAATATCTGGAAAAAGGCTTGGACGATATGAGACCTAGACTTTTGCTTTAAGGGAATCACCCATGGATATTTGGAAAACATGTCAATGCATGTCAACAAGTAACGAAACCCATCGTTATATCGACTCAAACTGGAGACATCGGCTAGGTCTGCTTGAAACTGTTGGTCTATTTTATTCACCATAACTCTGTTTCTCGGAAAATGTCGTCTCCCCGGTTTGTGGAAGATGTACGTTTTCTCCCCCTGTAACCATTTCTTGAAGTCTTTTTTTCTTCACGCCTTCTTTTTTGACAGCACGGTATAAAGCATCGATTCCACCAAAAGTTCCTACTTTCTGAGCTCTCAGGAACGTCTGTTTCATCATTTCCTCCATTACAACAGTTCAACGAGAGACGATCCACCGTAACAGAAAAACTCATGTTCACACCAACTCGTTCACAACTCAAATAACGTCCACTCCCTCTCACACTCCATTTTAAATGAAATTCCAAGAAAGGTCTCCTAAAACATTCTAACACCATGAAAACCCATAAATCTTCCCTTTTTAAGCATCTTTTTCCAATGGTCTGATGGTCTAGTGGTAAGAACGTTCGCTTTCTGAACGAAGGACTGTGAGTTCGAATCTCGCTGGGACCATCAGATCATTTTTTTTATGTACTCGAGCGAAAAAAAAATTCGTGACATACAAAGCCTATAAAATTCCTAACACATCAGGGAATTTCTAAAAAAATATAAGTTTTATAAAATAAATTAGAGAGAATAAATAAGACACGAAAACAAAAAAAAAGTTTTAATGAATAAATCAGGATTAAAGTATGAATTTCAGCTTTACGAAAAGATTTCCCAAATATTTGTCAAAGATCAATAAAAACTGCTATCACCGGATATATGAAACTTCCGGTAGGTTCACATATAAAAGGAGGTAGGTTCACATATAAAATTATGAGGAGCTCCTCCTCTCCGTCCCTGCTGCGGGCCCCCGTGAGGAGCAACCGTGAGGGGCATAATGTTAAGTCTACCTAGCCGCCCCGGTGGCGCAGCGGTCTAAGGCGCTGGCCTCTGATCATTCGTCCGCAAGGGGTCCGGGTTCGAATCCCGTCAGGCATGGATGTTGTGTTTGTCTTACGGCACTGGCTCTATGCCTTCCCTGGAACCAGTGACCCTAAATTAGGGACGGGCGACTGCTTATAGCCCACTGAGTTGCTCACGGTGGTCGTTAAACCACCAACCAAAAAAAAAAAAAAAAAGTCTACCTAGAGAAAACGAATCCTTTTCCCCTTCTCCCCGAGCATGCACTATAGTTATTTGTTATACACAAATCTAGTAAAGAAGAAGCTGAATCTGTAACTCTAGTGGGAATAGTTATTACATTTAACATTCTGGAAGAAATAATTATATCTCTAAATAAGGCATCACCCATTCCGGAGTATTTCATAACCACATTAAAGTCACCAAAAGAGTACAGTGCCCTACCCAAAAAGTATATGTCATCCAACAAACCAGAATAAAAGTTAAAAAAAGATTCAATATTACCATGTGGAAGACGGTACATAACACTTATTATTGATTGCTGTTAACACAATTGAAAGTATTTCATGATCTTCAGTTATAACAGTGTATTTATCCAATGGTAATGCGGTAATGGAACGCTTAACATATATCGCAACCCCCCCCCCCCCCCGGGGGGACCCATCACGGGAAGCCGCGAAAACCTGGTAACCAGGTGTATTACATATATAACCAGCATCAGCATCATACCAAGTTTCTGAGACACGTATAAAACTTAATTGGTAATTTATGCAATGCAGCAAGCAGAGTAAAGCATGTAACTTACTATATAAACTTCGTGCATTCCAATGCAAAGATTTCCAACTGTAAGTATTTGATGAAATCAAACCTTGCAATTTTGCAACTGTTACATAGTCCGGAACACAATTCGCCATCAAACACAAAACATACAATCAAAAGAAATACATTCAACAACAGAAACTAGGATACCAATCTAGAACACTAAAACCGCTCCAAGTTCAAATCCTGCTTACTCCTTATATGAACTGAATTCAAACCCTCAGCCAACGCGGCAGAAGATCCTTCCGTTTCTGTACCAATATAATTTAACGTTATTGTTTTTCGAAAAATTACGTGCCAATTTTTTGTCCTTACTCATTTTTCGGTAGGTAGCCTCTCGAATCGAAGAACAGTCGAAATGGAATCTTCCACCGCATCTTCCATAGCAATGTACACAAACATCTTCAAGCAAACTGTCAGAACAGCAACAGCACTTCAACAATGATATGACATTTCTGATCTTCTGTATACAAGCAAATCAAGCAACTAGACAGCACCGCCGCAACTCAATATTGCAGACGACGCTGGCAGCAAAGTCCACCCAGTACAGCAGACGACACGAGCAACAACGTCAACAACAACGGTAGTTGGAAACAGCAAGCAAGCTGTAACAGTAGACGATAATTTCTCCTGTCATGAAATCAGTCCAGACAGTACAAATACGTCAGTCGTAGGAGATATCTAATACAAATCTCAACGCCAACATGATACATCAATTTTTAATCCAAGTGTACGAATGTGAACCAAACTGCTGACCCCTGTCTCTGCACACGGAGTGAATAAACACTCACGATGAAGCACATCCAAAAAAAGAGACAATACGTGACCATAAATAATAGTAATACGTGACCATAAATAATAGTAATACGTGACCATAAATAATAGTAATAACCAACTTTTTTACAGTAACTGAATCACTCACAACATCAACAACGTAACTTGACTTGACTTCCTCCTAAAAATAAATAAACAAAAGAGACTATGTCTACCGGAAAGAAATAAGCTTCCTAACGGTGAAAGAATTATTCAAATCGGTTCAGTAGTTTTCGAGATTACGTCAAACACACGAACAAAATTTCTCTCTTTATACATTATTAATATTAGTATAGATAAACGGAATAGCCTATGTCCACCGGAAAGAAGTAAGCTTCCCGACGGTGAAAGAATTATTCGAATCTGTTCAGCAGTTTTCGAGATTAGTAAAAAAATTCCGTATATTATCGTGAACTACTTTCTTCCACGTTGGATGTGAACAGGTTGTTTGCAAAAAAAAGCGGAACGATACATTAGTATAGATTATACAAGGACTTAAAAAAAAAATTAAAACCAAACTGGCAAAATAAAACACATTTTAAACCCCATTGTGTGGTTTCATTTCGGGTCACTGAAAGAATGCCTCAATGCTCCAATGCAAGCCCGCCAACGACAAGTAAGCACATGTTTATACAATAATGAGTAACGTCATCGTTAAATTCGTATACGAGTAATTGGAAAAATTAATGGAAATATTAGGAAAATTTTGTTGGTGGTGACCCATCTTATAGACTGCCCATTAATAATTAATTCAACCGTTTATTATAGTTATGCATTATATTACGATTCGTGTTATATGACAAGAAAAAAATTTCCGTCGCAGCTTCTTCAACCGTGCATGGCACGGGTTACGAACTAGTATACAGATAATGCAGGAAATATAAATGCATTGTTACGATGAGGGTTACAGCAAATGATACTTGTAAATATGGGCAACGAACAGGAGAAAACCGTGAGATTTAAGAATCGCGAGCATGGCCTCATAAGCGAGAAAGATTTTTCTGAAATATGAAAAGCAGAGGAAGTGTAGAAGAAGACCGCTAGACGACTGAGAAAACAAAACACCGAAAGTAACTCCGTCTAGTATGTCTGCTCACCAACAAAATTCACAGACTCGCAGGGGGCGATTGTTCCCAGAGAAGGGAGCCGAAGCAAATAGACGCGAGTCTCCCAGTTCGTATCAATGTGCCCGAAAGAACGCGCAAAAACAGCAACAATAGGCTGCAAAAACGTACCTTAAAAGTAAGGAAAAGAAAGGAAGAGAGAAAAGTGAATCTTCCGGTGCAAGACTGCTTAAGTAATGCACTTCCGGAATGGTCTCTTTTAAAAAAACATCAGCGAGTTCACGAAATTCTCGTTAGATACCAAGGGGTACGTTGAATAGAATCTACCAACGGAAAAGAAGAAAGGAGTGGTCCTCGCTGCTGCTAATATGCGTATTCGCCGACATCAGGAAACCCGGCGCTTTCATTCGACAATCCTCTAATTTAATACGTATAAAAAAAAATAGCAAACACTATTTTTTTTTTCCTGTTTGGTCCAAATCACTAAGAGCCGTTTTATAGATCTTCCTAGGTTCAAAGACTGTATTTCCAATCCAAAAAGAAAAAAAAACGACCCTTTTAAAATAACGTTTTCTAGAGGGAAAAAACTCTTCTAATCTTTTCTGAAACCTTATGGACTTCCTTTCTTAGGCTGCGTTATCTAGGAATTTCAAATCGTAAAGGAATTATCAAACAAATTTTGAAGATGGCAATCCGATTTTTGGCGTAAATGTGACAAGGATGGTAAGTCAGATAATATCCGAAAACTTGAAAATTTTCATCGTCCTGGAGCGGGACTCGAACCCGCGTCTCCCAGAAAACGCCTAGGTATGCTAACCTCTACACCACCCAGAACGACCAAGTTTCAAGTTTCCGATCAATTTGAATTTAACCATCACGGGATTCGCTAGTCGAAGCAACCGGCATTCATGTTTAGCGAATCTGGAGGTTAATAGTCCTATACCGTGATTGCCCGGAGAAGCAGATAAATCATGAAAGATATACGGGATTACGCCATATAATACAAATTTTGAAGATGACAATCCGATTTTTGGCGTAAATGTGACAAGGATGGTAAGTCAGATAATATCCGAAAACTTGAAAATTTTCATCGTCCTTGTCACATTTACGCCAAAAATCAGATTGTCATCTTCAAAATTTGTATTATATGGCGTAATCCCGTATATCTTTCAGGAATTATCAAATTTTGTAAGATTTAACTCCTGGAATTAACCAACGGAGCCGTTCTTTGAAAGGGAATTTGAGGGGACAAGTCAAGAAAGCTTTGGTTCATCATATCATTCAACCGAGTCATAGCCTTGAGAACAGTGCTGCATTTCGTAAATTTCGTATTTCTTTTCTCCTCATTTGCCAACATACTGAATACTCCGTTAAATTGACTTTCTAACCATCATTCAAATTTCCTTATTTATTTAACATTACCCCTCCCCACAAAACTCTTCTCTAACAGTTCTCTGAAATTTCTACTAATGTTGTCCCTTGTCTCCTCGCTTTATGTCATCCCTCCGCTTTCCAGGTCTAGGCAGCATCCAAACAGCGTTCGAATTCTTCGGTGGTTGCTGGTCTGTGATCACTAAATATCGAGCTGGACTACAAAAATTAAAATCGTGGTTGTCTGGTGGACCTTCCACCCCCTCCCCCACTTTTTTTTTATTATGGATTTAACAACCACCACGTGCAACTCGATGGGCTATAAGCAGTCACCTGTTCCTAATTTAGGGCGACTAGTTCCAGGGTAGGGAGAAATACAGTGCCGTTACACAAACATAAATGGATCACCGAGATTCGAACACGGATCCATCTCGGACGATTGGTCACACGCCATTGCTTAGACCACTGCTAACATCACCTAACCCGATGTGTACGGCGTTTGAATAAACCTTCTAGGATTTTAGTGTTAAATGGTTGCAAGTATTTGTCATTTGCTTGAGCTACAACTACTGTGAAACTCCAATATATTATACTTCACTGTAGAGCTTACTCTTCTTTCTAAAATGTACAGTAAAGTCGTGCACCAGATAGCTTAAATATACAACACAGAAAAACCTTTGAATAGAATTTACTTCCAGGTGAAAATAAAAGTCTGCTTACAGGGTCAGATATTGTTTTTGACGTGGATGCGTCTTTAAAATCGGTATCATACGGACATCAGCTAGGAAAACTTGACCGACATAATTTCTCACGGTTGATCAAATGCTTATAATTTCTAAATTATAACAAATAGCTAAAATCTAATAACTGACATAAGAAGAGCAATACCCAATGATTCTGAAAATATCAACTTCAAGGTCATGCGCATGCGCGAGAAGTCGGGAGGGCGTCCGCCATTTTGGGGTCGGATATACACTGAGTCAAGCGTTTTGAAATCAGTATAACTCGAGATCGCGTAGAGGTAGGATCGTGATATTGGTCTCAAACTGTTGGTCTTGATAAGATCTATCTGAAAACTAATAATTCATAAACATTTGATGAGTGCTTTATAAGTTATAAGTGATAAACGAAAAAATATTTGTGAGAAAATCAAAATGCCTAAATATTTGAAGCAAAGGTCCTACTAAAAATACTACAAACGTATATCAGGAGAAAGAAAAACTCAAAAGGAATCGAATAAGCCCAAAAAGACTAATGCAGAACGATGTAGGGTTTATAGATAGAAGAAGAAAGCAGAAGCGGCTCAACGCGTGGACCCACAAACAAGCACTTCTACTGCTAGCACATGTGACCCAATGGACTACTTGGCCGTGAGTGAAACTTGGATGGATGATTCTAGTCCCATACTTTTGCCCAGTTTCGAATTAAATGCAAAAAATAAAAAAGGGCAATAGCCCAACACAAACCCTCCACTTCCAAACGTACTACTTCGCTCACAGAACGAACTGCTGGGAGAGTTGCCATTTGCAGAAACATCAATAGTCTAACAGAATGCCAACCCGTAAGTGTCTCAGTCAACAACAGATTGAGAATTGAAGATGACTATGTGGGTGACATGTGCCTAGTTGATGTGACAGTGTCTGCTCAAACTCGCTTCATACTTGTTTCGGTTTACATTCATCCCAACGTTTCACAAACATCACTAGAGGTCTTCGTGTTCCGGATGCCATGCGATTACTCTGAAAACATCAAGAAAATCATACCAAGTATTTGGACCTTGGTAGACCTCAAAGGTGAGCGCAACATCACAGAATATAATTCCACATCGTAATCAATTAATGGTTGTTTCAATAACTGAATAATCAAATGCTCGTGACACAAAACAATAGCCAAATCTATGACGTACCTACCTCAAAGGTGCCGCACATGTCATAAAGGCAAAGTTGCAGATGTAATCTTCGTCGGGGTAGTTTAGTTGGAAGAACAACTGACTCCGGAGCAAGGAGGTGCGGCTTCGATACAATGGCGCCTGAATATCGTGGTCGTGAAGTTCGAAAAAAGTGTGATGCTTCTTCCACACGTCGTCTGAAGTTAATGAGAATTCCTTCTTCTACAACGAGCTACTTCAAGTGTGGTTTGCAGGATGACCCGGAAACTTACGATTCCGTCACAGCTCTTTCTCAATGGGGGATTATACACTATGTTGACAAAAGTCACCGGAAACCCCTTCAAAAGCAAATGAACGGATCCGCTGCGCTGTTAAGGGACGCGGTAGAGCTGCAACCGGTATGAAAACAAGCTTGCTGCTGACCGCGATCATATCGCACTGTGAGGTTGAGTGAAAATGTCGCGGCGGGAGAGAACTGACTTTGAGAAAGGAAAGATTGTTGGGTGTTACATTAGCGGGTTGTCCATAAGAGAAAGCGAGAGGCGTTTAAACATACCCAAGTCAACTGTTTTGGATGTACTGAATAAGTGGAAGACACATGGCGAGCCTGAAACAGCAAAACGTACCGGCAGACCAAAGAAAATCAGTGATAGAGGACGTCGAAGCCTCAGGGGTGTCGTTACAGCTAATCGACGGAGTACTGCGAAAGACCTCAGTGTACAGATGAGTAAAAATGCTAGTACCTCGGTATGTACACGTACCATTCACAGAGAACTTCATTCCATGGGTCACTGTGGTCGTACGGCTGCTACTAAGCCTTTCATCTCCACTTGGAATGCTACTCGTCGTTTAGCATGGTGTAAAACACGTTTACCGTGGACAGTAGATCAATGGAAACGGGTCCTATGGACTGATGAATCCAGATACACGATCCATTAGTCTGATGGCCGTGTGTGGGTATAGCGAAAGCCGAAGGAACGCCATTTACTACAGTGTACTGTTCCTACGGTCACGTTTGGAGCTGGCAATGTACTCGTGTGGCGGTGTTTTTCGTGGTCTGGTCCCAGCCCAGTGGTTATCGTGGACAAACCTTTCAACCAGCACGTTTACCTCGATATTCTGGACAATCGTGCCCTACCAACTCTGTGGCAATACTATGGAACCGAGCCTTTTTGGTACCAGTTGGATAATGCACCGAGCGATAAAGCAAGGACTGCTGCGGCGTAGTTTGTCGATAATTTCGTATCGTATGTGGACTGGTCAGCACAGAGCCCTGATCTTAATTCCACAGAGCACCTATTGGATGAATTAGAGCGCCGCATAAGAAGTTCAGAACCAAGGCCTACTACTAAGCAACAGTTAGCGGCAGCATTATGTACTGAATGGGAGCGCATACCTATCGCTGTGTTCCAAAACCTTGTCTAAAGCTTTTCTTGAAGGGTCAGTTCATGCATTAACACCAAAGCTGGACCAAAATCGTACTAATGTATGTCAATACATGCTATTTCCGTTTTTTTTTTGTTTTTTTTTATTGGAGCTTTAACGACTACCGTGAGCAACTCAATGGGCTATAAGCAGTCGCCCGTCCCTAATTTAGGGTCACTGGTTCCAGGGAAGGGAGAGAGCCAGTGCCGTAAGACAAACACAATATCCATGCGTCACCGGGATTCGAACCCGGACCCCGTTCGGACGAATGATCAGAGGCCATCGCTTAGACCACTACGCCACCGGGGCGGCTATTTCCGTTTCTCTTCTAGGTGTCCGGTGACTTTTGTCAATATAGTGTATGTGACGTACCTACCTCAGCGGTGACGCACGTCTCATGGCGGCAAAACTGCAGAGGTATACTTCGTGAGTGGATGAAGTTTAATTGTGAGAAACTAGTTCCGGCACAAAGAGGAGGAGTGGATTCGAATATCACCACCGGCGAAAACGTTTTTCTTTACAAGTCTCTTTAACTCGAAAGAATTTGAGACTTCAATTTCAAAGAAGCATACCATTCAACGTAAGCCATTCAATCAAGCTCGTAAGACATCTACGTCTAATCGTATAACATTAATTCCCACCAGTCCCTCCAATATCAAACCTCTCCGAGCTCTCTTCTAAACAGTATCCTTATCACTCTGATTCACATACGTCATTCACTTTTGACCAAACTTCATGTTGCCAAAACAGTATTCATCGAGAGAGAGAAAATGTATCGTTAAGGATAGAAAACGTTTAACAAGAACAAATTTCACATAAGGGTACAGGAACAGAAAAGGATAGCTAAATTAGACAACGCGTTACAAGCTTTCAATGACTTGGAACACATTTTTGATTCTCTAACATCACGACCAGAAAAATAATTTGTCATCCAAAACACAATGTTTAACAGTTGTTGATGGATTTCTAAAATCTATTACATCACGAACATTCATTTGTGCTGCAGTAGAATTATCAGAGATGGTCTGCTGTCTACAATAAGTTTCTTTGAACTTACAATACCGATATACCATACTGTTTCGTGCATACCTTTCTGTACGTGCAATTATGGAAATTTCCAATGACCTGGAAAGCAGACTTTGAAAACATAGAAAGAACGTATGCTCTAGGGCACAAATTAAAATTTGTTACAATACAGAAAGTACAGGACAGTGAACATCACTTCTTTCAGCTCGTTGTGAGAATATTTGAACAACTAAGAGCTAGATATCAGGACATCAACATACAAATTTAATTGCACTGAGTGGAATCGTACTCTTTTCTGAATGGTACCGAAACCATGCCCAGCAAACTTTGGGAGTCGAAGTGTTCTAGACTAGATGTGTTCCAATGAACGGGAATCTACTGGAACTGTAAGACTTAGCAGTTAAACCAGCCCAGTTCCAAGGCTGTAGCAACAGCTTAGTTCCATTTTCTATCAGAAAAAGTGAACTCCCAAAAAAGAATGAAAAATACAAGCAACGAACAAGTACAAGATGATATCTCCAACAGGTGTTCTTGAAGAGATAATACTTAGTCAGCATACACCGAAATTTGTCTACGCATCTTTACGGGAACAAACGGCAACTAAGGGCTGTACTTCCTCGTTAATTTACGACTCACGTTCCTATTCATGGCAGCACCAACCCTTCGTGAGTAAAAACTTTCCGGTACCGTTGGCCGTAAAAGAATCGCAATAGATATGTGTATTGCGTATTTATACGGTCACCTCCCTGTAATGATGAAATTGGCTTTGAATGTATTAATCCACTACCAACAGGACATAT
Organism: Macrothele yani; assembly: GCA_039090855.1. Lineage (NCBI taxonomy): Eukaryota > Metazoa > Arthropoda > Arachnida > Araneae > Macrothelidae > Macrothele > Macrothele yani. The sequence goes on from CM076997.1 coordinate 129,200,874, forward strand.
TTCACTAGAATTATGGGCGAGCAAAGCGATATCAAAAGCATGTCATTTCTGTTAGGTACTCATATACACCGTTGAGCCATTTCATTATGAGCACCCCCAGCCTAGAGAAATGAGCGCACCTGGAGAACGAACGGGGGCGCAGGTGAAGCTTACAGAGCAGTGTATATACAACCCGAGGACTGGCTTTCGGTTAGTAGAGTGTTCAGACTCAGAATGGGAGAAGCTGCCGATTTATCGGAGCTTGATAAAGGACAAATTGTGATGGCACGGCACCTTGGAATTACGATCTCGGAAACGGAAAGGGTTGTAGGTTGTTCACGTGCCGCTGTAGTGAGTACGTATCAAAAGTGGTGCACAGATGGCCAAACGACGAACCGTCGTCGGCATCTCATCGAAGCCAGAGGGGACCGGAGACTGTCGCCCATTGTTCACAGTGACCGCAGGGCCACAGTGCGACAAATCACCCGCAGCTACAACAGTGGTGATCAGAGCAATGTGTCACAGCACATCGCAGTCTTTTGCGTATGGGTTTGCGTAGCCGAAGACCTGGCCGGATCCCCATGCTCACTGCAAGTCATCGCCAACAATGCATGAAATGGGCCCAAGATCATCCAGATTGGGCCGTGGATGATTGGAAGAAAGTGACCTGGTCTGACGAATCAAGATTCCTGGTGCATCACGTAGACGGCCGTGCGCGGATTACCAACGGAGGCAATGGCACCTGGATGCACTGTTGTGAGGAAACAGGCGGGCGACAGCGGCGGCGTTATGCTGTGGGAGATGTTTTTTTGGGACACTTTAGGCCCCATTATCCCAACAGCACAATCCCTGACAGCTGTCAGGTATCTGAACACCGTTGCGGACCAAGTTCACCCATTCATGGCAACAGTGTTCCCTGTTGGTGATGGCCGTTACCAACAGGATAATGCCCTAAGCCACACTGACGGAATCGTCATGGAGTGGTTTGAGGAATACGCTGGGGAGTTTCTGTTAATGCCATGGGCGCCAAATTCACCTGACATGAACCTAATCGAGCATTTGTGCTTCGACTTGGAAAAGTGGTTTCAAGCTAAATCGCCACCACTCCGAAATGTACAGGAACTAGAGGACCTGCTGTTGACATTATGGTACCAGATACCCCAGGGGACCTATCACCACCTCATCGAATCGGTGACTTTGAGGGCCAAAAGAGGTCCTGCAGCTTATGAGGTAGGCAGCCATAATATAATGGCTCATTGGTGTATGTGCCATATGTGGAGAAAAGTCTCCGGGCACCTCCTTCCGCAACAAAAAGGAAACATTCTAATTGATCACGTGTGCAAGATTTCCTTTAAAACTGCAAATAAGCTCCTCTGACGTGGTATATCGTCAACTCGTGATCTATGGTCACGTGTGTTGAGCTTACTGACTTTCAACAAGGTGTTATTATAAGGTGGCATATCAGTAACCTGGTATCGGGTTACTGATATGTTCGTGCATGCGATTGCAGAACAATTGCAACATCCACGGTCAACTGCTCAAGGCGTTATTAGTAAATGGAAACGTGAAGGACTCACGACTACTAAGAAATGTTCAGAAAAGCCAAGTAAACGGACGGAAAGGGACAAGAGAACTTAAAAGGTGTTGTCCGTTGGGACTGTCATTCCCCGGCACAAATCATCACCAAAGAATTCCAGGATTCACTGTGCACTAAGACTATTCGTAAAGAACTTCACAAGTTAAATTTCCATGGCCAAACTATTGCCTACAAGCCGTTGATAACTCGTAAGAAGGCGAATAAGCGACCTGCTTGGTGCAAACTGTTGTTATTTTTAGAGGGGTGGTGTTAAATTCCCAAAGACTGGATGCGTTGTTAAAAAGATAACATCAACGCCCCAGTTACTCGGCACGCAGTAGAAAAAATATTTTTCGCTAGCTTTCATTCATGGCAGAAAAATGAAAGCTTAACAGTAAAAATAGATCACAGTACTTCACGCTATCAATAATAAATTCGTATACAGACTTGAATTGTATGCAAAAAATGGTAACTAATTATAACACAAATGATGACACGAAGATATCCATTAGATGTAATACGTCGACACGTAGATGCTCCATCACGGTAAAAAAGGATGTTTCGTACAGACGCCAACTGACGTCATGTTTGCTGAAAGAGATCACTTCAGTCGCGCACACACAATCACTTTGATGATGGACAAAAAATACATTCATAACATAATGACGCGTACCAGAATCTAATGATTATAGACATTTCACGTAATACATTTTGATTCCTTTATTAAAGGAGCAGTTCTATTTAGTAAAACACACGCAGAACCTCATGAACATACAACCGCGCTCAAGCAAAACGACAGCAGACAGCACACCACACAAGAAGAGAGTTCTTCTCTCAACCTCACTAACGTCACAGATCAAGAGAGAGAGGGATGGGTGCCAGCATGTGGCATTTCAAGGTACGTGTAGTTTCGTGAACAACAGCTGCTCCGGTATGTGGCAATTCATTTGGAGCGCCGTAAAAATCCCGTCTCACGATCTGCGTTTTTTATTCTTTTATCGCTGATAGGCGGCGATTCCAACAGAAAGCACATCGTCCATGAACCCTAGACCAATGGAAACGAATGTTATGGAGTGGCCAAACACATTACAACGTTTTTAAATCCGATGGTCGCTGGTGTGTGTGGCGTATGCCAGGTGAGTAGTATTTTGCGAAAATGTGTCATCCCAGCTGTTAAATTTGGTGGTAGTAGTGTTGTGGTCTGGATATGTTTCTCGTGGTATGGACGCTGACCATTGTTGAGGGAAACATGAACGCTACGAAGTACCGAGACATTCCAGACAACGTAAAACTGCCTAGACTTTACCAGTTTTATGGAGACGGACCATTCTTCCTTCAGCAAAACCACGCGCCGCACCGTAAAGCACGTTCTATTTCAAGATGGTTTGAGATTACGGGTGTATAGAATTCGGAGTGACCAGCTCAAAGCCTCTGCCTCAATTCTGTAGAGGTCTTTTGGATGATCCTAAACGTCAGACTCAGGCTCGAACGACACTTCCAATTTCTGTGTCTGAACTATCCACTGCTTTGCGGGAGGAATGGAAACTACTTACCAGAATCTCACTGAAAGTGTGTCAAGGCATGGCCAATGAGATAATGAAGGCCTGTGCAGCTGGGATGGGGAGAGTTGCTACGACACGACCACCGTCCCTTCTCAGGGCTCTCCCTTTACCTCCCGCGCATTCTTCAAAGTGCTTGAAGTCGCGGAAGTGCATTATTTCTTGTTTTTAGAGAAAACTTGTGATGATGTAAAGACACATTTAATAAACGATGTAGAGGCGGCAAACTTGCTTAACCGAAGCCTCTTAAAATATCCGTTGCGTGAAACGGTTAATGCTATTTCATAACTTTTTTTAAACTTTTTTTAACTTGCTTAACCGAGGCGGCTTAAAGTATCCGTCGCCTGAAACAGTTAATGCTGTTTCAGTAACATGCATAGTCTTCCAGAAACCTCTATCCAAAAAGTATGAAGATTTATTTTTTAAAAACCGATGCTCATCATTCCATAGTTCTTCAAGTAACCGAAAAAAGTTATTTTAAACAGATGTAGTTTAATTACTACAGATTTTGTTAAAAGTATTCGGCTACGTTAATTAATTAAATATACATTTTTTTTAATTTAACGTAATAATGCAGTTCGAAATGTGTGCATCACTTTAGTTTCCGTGTTTGGTTGAGCTAGAGTTAAGCGAAATTCTTTGAATTTCGAACACAAAAGTAATCATCTAAGCTTTACAGTAAGAACGTACAGATTTAAAGTCATTCTCAGCTTCATATGTTAACTTAAAGATTCTATATTTACATTTTTTCTCCTGTTGATCCACGAGCCAGACTGTTAGCGCAGACAAGTAATAATCTTCCGAAAAGTCAAAGTGCTCTGTGTGACGAACCGCGGGGCTGATGACGTCACAAAAAAACTACCCAGGCCTTCAGATATCTCGTTGGCCACTGCCAAGCAGAGTGCATAATGTAATTGTGGCCAAAGGTGAGCCACCTCCTTACAAATTTTGCCATAAATGTAGTATTGCATAAAAAGCACTGGTGTCCGGTGACTTATTTCCACATAATGTATGTCAAAAGACGTTGTGGGAAACCGCGACATTTTGAAAGCGAAAATCTTCTATCTCCGAGGAAAGCGTTGGGTACCGGTAAATGTGGATGTTGCGTGGTTCTGAAGTTTTCCTTTTTCTCGTATGCGGTTATGTCTCATGATTTTTCGAAATGCAATCTTGGCAGATGGCCATTAAATGCGGGAAATACAGACGGAAATATCATGTCACGCTACCTATCACTTATGTTCTGTATATCTGAATGCTTATGTGACTTACACAACGGCTGCACAAGCTTACGCTTTGGTATGTTGTCCCTGTGAGAAAAAACGAACTAACTCTGTGATAAAGAATCATTCAGGAAATAAAGTAATGTATGAAAACGGTTAATTACGACAATATAATCTGTTCATTCTTTCCATCCATCCTTGAATAAATGGAAGGAGCTCTGCAAAATGTCTGTACCTTCGATCCTTTCACCTTTGAATGAACGGAAGAAACTCTGGTATAAATCTACCACCTGCGTCCGAAAAGTTCCAGGACTGACGCAATAAAGAATATAACAAGAAAGATGACACCGAATTTTCAGGTGTAATGAGCACGCCTTTTGAATCAGTTCTGATGCGAATTAAATTTTCCAAAGCTATTCAAAATTAATGGAATCGGTATGAAAAACAATAGTATCTGACCGAAGAAAAAAAATTCAAACTGGTTTTTAATCCCGAAGATATTGCTGTAAACGGAAACGTCAACTTGCGTCCTCTGGTGGCAGACTTGTGCGTTAAGAAAAATTTTGATTTATGTGAGAAACATTTCGCAGCGGAAACGCTTTCCAACAAAGAAAAAAAATTAAATCGGTCTCTTAGAAGTAGAGATATCGACAAATATAAGATATGCATCCATGCCCCCTCCTCCCCGAGGAAAAAACATGCATTATTTTAAAAAGGAAAGTAAAGTTTTTCGATGCGAGCGGTACCGGTCCATGAAATAATTTTTTCAATCAAGTTTTCAGGAGCTCACAATTTACTGCAAATACATCAGACGCAGAAATGAACTCTTACGCCCCCTGGTGGCCAAACCATTCTCTACCAAATATTAGAAATTATATGCTGAGAATTTCCTATCAGCAGCTATATCCGGTGCAGAAAGAATTTTTCAAATCGGAGTTTTAGAAGCAGAGATATTGATGAAAACGCAATTTACCTTTACGCCCCCTCGCGGAAAGTCTATGCTTTTCTTGAAAAATTTGAACTTATATGAAAAACATTTTACACCGGATACGCTATCTAACAAAGACAGAATTTTCCAAATCCGATTTTTAGAGGCAGAGATATTGGCAGAAATAAGATAGACATCTACGCCCTCTGTGGAGAAACCATGCACTATTTGAAGATCAAATTATTCTCAAATGTTTATTGACAGGTGCGATATCGGTCCACGAAAAAAAATTTCAATCCGGATTTCAGAAGCTGAGATTTTGCTGCAAATACCTAGGAATTAGAAATTTAAAGCTTACGCCCCCCTGGTGACCAAACCATATTTTATAAAAAAAATTAGAAATTACAATAAAAAAAATTTCCACCAGGAGCTGCATCAGGTGCTGGAAGAATTTTTCAAATCGGAGTTTTAGATGCAGAGATATCGAAAAAAGCGCAATTTACCTTTACTCCCCTAGCGGAAAGTCAATGAATTATTTGAAAATTTTGAAATTTTATTAGAAACATGTCGTGCCGGAAATTCTGCCGAATAAAGAAGAAATTTTTCAAATCGGATCATTAGAAGCAGAGATATTGACAAAAACAAGATATACCTCTATGTTCCCTGGCGGAGAAACCATGCATTATTTTAAGAAGAACATATTCCGGAAAGGTTTGTCTACGTGAGTAGTATCGGTCTGCAAAAGAAGTTTTTCAATCAAGATTTTAGAAGCTCAGATTTGTCTGCAGATACATTCGAAGCAGAAATCAACGCTTACGCCCCCTGGTGGCCAAACGATTTTACACCAAAAATTAGAAATTATATGCAAAATATTTTCCATCACGAGCTGTATCCGCTGAAGGAAACATTTTTCAAATCGGAGTTTTTGAAACAGAGACATCGGGGGGAAAAGCGATTTACTTTTACGCCTCCTAGCGGAGAATATAAGAAAGTAACTTGGAAAAGTAACTACGCCTAAAATAATCTTCGACTTGAATGGAATCGAAAAGTAAAATAATTTTTTGAATTGGATGTTTAGAAGCAAATATATGGATTAGATGTGTTTTGAATTCGACATCATCTGCCCTTACGCCATCTAGCAACGAAAGTTTGCATCGTAAAAAAAATAAATGAATAAAGGATCCCCATTCGCACATTTCAAGCTTCCTAATACAAAAAAGAATTTTTCAAATCGCACTATTAGTTGCAGAGATATCGTGTCTAAAAACGGACGGACAAACCGATAACATAAGCACGATCTTTTTTTCAAAAGGCGTGCTTATGTTGTCATACTCACAATTAATGCTGGTTACCTTCAAAATACCGCCATTTTGAATCAAAACAGTTTCCAGGGTTTCTGAAGATCCTAAAAACAGTTAGTTCCTGAAAGCACTTTCCGTGATTTCCGCAAGTTGTTTTGTAACAGCTGCTTAGATAGATGCAGTTTCTGCATTGTGAGTGGGCACCTCTTCATTCAACGCTTTGTCACTTGGATTATGGATCATACTACAGGCACAATGTTTCATCTCCTGCAATAATTCTGGAGCAAAAATCAGGTTCCTCATCTGCAGTGCCAAAGCCTCCTTTTGGTCATCATGAAGAAAAATACAGGGTACCAATCTGGCAATAAGTTTTCGTTTTCCCAGATCCTCGTGTAGAATCTCTTGACAAATAGACATACTGATACCCATCAACTCAGCCAAAGACCTCACTGTAATTTGGCGATCTTTGCTTAACAGATTCCTCACTTCTTCTATTGTTTCCGCCGTCTGCACACTGGAAAGACGCCCAGATCTCGAATCATTATCAAAGGACTCGCGCTCGTCACGAAACCATGCATACTATTCGAAAGCTCTGCCGCCAGATAATGCTGTGTCTCCATAAGCTTTTTTTCTAACATTGATTTCCCAAGTTCCCAACAAAAACGAATGTTTACTCTCTGCTCTTCCATGACTAAAATGAAATGGGACGATAAAACTTTCTCTTCCCATTGACTCCCTTAATGCCTGCCTTCCGCCTGTCGGTACCGGTATAAACCGTTTTCCAGCTGTTCGCTGATGAGCCAAGGACTGCTGTCTTCTGGCATGCCCGTGATATTTTTATTCCACTACTGTTACGTTAGTTATGCGGTCAGTCCTGGAACTTCGCTGATGAGCCCTAGGACTGCTGTCTTCTTGTATGCCCGTGATATTTTTATTCTACTACTGTTACATCAGTTATGCGGTCAGTCCTGGAAGTTCGCTGATGAGCCCTAGGACTGCTGTCTTCTTTTATGCCCGTGATATTTTTATTCCACTACTGTTACGTCAGTTATGCGGTCAGTCCTGGAACTTCGCTGATGAGCCCTTGGACTGCTGTCTTCTTGTATGCCCGTGATATTTTTATTCCACTACTGTTACGTCAGTTATGCGGTCAGTTCTGGAACTTATTGGACGAAGGTTGTATACCACCGTCCATTCCGACTTGGGAAGTTGAAATAATTCTGCGTTTCCGAAGAAGACGACTAGCTTTCTATTAAGGGCATGCAAAGGTAACCGCCGCTCCGCTAGCGGGCGTTGTATGGGTCTAACCGGCCACCGACCTTAGTTTGTACAGTTGGTTTGTACATGAAGCCAAGCATAGCGGTCGATAAAGTTCATTTGCGGTATTGTTTGTTATTCATGTTTAACTTAGGGAAACGTGCGAGTGAAGCATACGGTTCAATATCTCAGGCGTATGGCGAAACGGTTATGGGTGAGCGGACGTGTCGAGAATGGTTAGCCAGGTTTAAGAAAAGTGATCTGATGTTAGAAGGCCGTCCCGGTGGCGCAGTTGTCTAAGCGATGGCCTCTGATCATTCGTCCGAAAGGGGTCCAGGTTCGAATCCCGGTGAGGCATGGATGTTGGGTTTGTATTACGGCACTGGCTCTCTCCCTTCCCTGGAAGCAGTGGCCTTAAATTAGGAACGGACGACTGTTTACAGCATATTGAGTTGCTCACGGTGGTCGTTAAGCCTCCAATAAAAAAAAAAAATCTTAGGCTCAGAAAACAAGCCACGTTGAGGTAGATCGCAGGAACTCGCTGTTGCAAAAGGATGCCACACAATCGACCACGCAACTGGTGAAACGTTTGAAAGTGGCTCAATCGACGGTGGTACGGCGTCTACAGGCCTTGGGGAATATCCAGAATTGGTAAGTGGGTTCCGCATGTTTGAACGGAGTGTAATATTGGTCAACGATTGGGCATCTGCATGCCGTTGCTGAAGAGATTTCAACGTAAGAATTTCTTGTGGACGGTTGTCACCGAGGATTAAAAATGGGTCTATTGCAAAAACCCAGTACGCAAATGATCCTGTGTCAACCTAAGCCAGCTATCAACATCCAGTGCAAAACAGGAGATCCAAGGGGAAATGTGCTGTTGTGTGTTTGGTGGAATATGCATGGAGTGCTATACTTTGAGCTGTTGAAACCGGGCGAAACAATCACTGCACAACAATATAGCGATCAGTTGATGAAACTGAACGCCACAATCGAGCAAAAACGCCCATGGACAGGTAAAGGACGTCGCCCAGTCACCCTGTTACACGATAATGCAAGACCATATGTCGGTGCCACCACGAAATCAACCCTTGAACAGTTGCTCTGGTAGGTTTTTACGCATCTGGGTTACTCACCGGACATTGCACCCTCAAGCTTTCATCTGTTTCGCTCTATGCAACATGCCCTAGCCCAACAGCGGTTCACCACAGTTCCACAGGTGGAAAATTTTGTCACCGAGCTCTTCAGCTCAAAACCTGAGTCATATCACAGGGGCATTCACTTGTTGCCTGAAAAATGGCAAAAGGTGATTGATGCCAACGGCCAATATTTCGTTGAATAAATGTGTACTGGTTTCCTGATAGTTCAAGTCTCCTTTCTCCTTAAAACGGCGGAAATTTTTGCATACCCCTACTATGTTAGAAATTTTTTTTTCTTTTAAAAACTGTTTCAGTGGAGGTAATTTTTGCTCACCACTGTGCGTAGCATTTAATTAGCAATATCTTAGCTCATACTTCGTTCTACTTTCATTTTTAGCACGTCTTTTGTAAAAAAAGATCGTGCTTATTTTATCGGTTTGTCCGTCCGTCCGTCTGTAGACAGGATATCTCTGAAACTATTAGTCCGATTTGAAAAATTCTTTTTGCATTGGAAAGCTGGAAATATGCGAATGATGATCCTTTATTTCGTTTTTCTTTACGATGTACAATTTCGCCGCTTGATGGCATAAATGCAGATGATGTCGAATTTAAAAATACGTTTTATTCCACATATTTGCTTCTAAACGTCCGACTGAACAAATTATTTCATCTTTCGATTGCATTTATGTCGAAGAGTATTTTAGGTATAGTTACTTTTTCAAATTCCGCATAGGTTTTCCGTTAGGGAGCGTAAAAGTAAATTACGTTTTCCCCGATATCTCTTCTTCTAAAACTCCGATTTGAAAAATGTTTTCTTTAGCGGTTACAGCTCCTGGTGGAAAATCTTTTGCATATAGTTTCTAATTTTTGGTAAAGAATACTTTGGCCACCAGGGGCGTAAGAGTAATTTTTGCTTCTGATGTATTTGCCAAAAAATATGAGCTTCTAAAACCTTGATTGAAAAAAATATTTCGTGGACCGATGCCACTCGCGTAAACCTTTTCGTAATATTTCCTTTTTAAAATACTTCATAGTTTCCCCGCCAGGGGACGTAGATGTATATCTTATTTTTGTCAATATCTCTACTTCTAGGAGTCCGATTTGAAAAATTCCTTCTTCGTTGCATAGGGTTTTTAGTGTGACATGATTTTCATATAATTTCAAAAATTTAAAGTAATTCATAGACTTTCCGCTTGGGGCGTAAAGTTAAATTGCGTTTTCCTTTATATCTCTGCTTCTAAATCTCCGATTTGAAAAATTATTTCTGCACCGGATACAGCTCCTGATGGAAATTCCTTTGAACATAATTTCAAATTTTTACAAAAAAAAATGGTTTGGCCACCAGGTGGCGTAAGTCATAATTTTTTGTTTTTTTTTTTTGATTGGAGGTTTTAACGACCACCGTAAGCAACTCAAATGGGCTATAAGCAGTCGCCCGTCCCTAATTTAGGGTCACTGGTTCTAGGGAAGGGAGAGAGCCAGTGCCGTAAGACAAACACAACATCCATGCCTCACCGGGATTCGAACCCGGACCCCGTTCGGACGAATGATCAGAGGCCATCGCTTAGACCACTGCGCCACCGGGGCGGCAAGTCTTAATTTCTCTTTCTGATGAATTTGGAGCAAAATATGAGCTTCTAAATTATCGATTGAAAAAAAAGTCGTTTGTAGACCGATACTGCTCATGTAGACAAACATTTTAGGAACATTTTCTTCTTAAAATAATGCATGGTTTCTACGCCAGGGTGCGTAGATGTATATCTTATTTTTGTCAATATCTCTACTTCTAGGAGTCCGATTTCAAAAATTCCTTCTTTGTTGGATAGTGTTTCCAGTGTGACATGTTTTTTATATAATTTCAAAATTTTCAAGTACTTTATAGCGTTTCCGCTAGTGGGCGTAAAGGTAAATTGCGTTTCCCCCGATATCTCTGCTTCTAAATCTCCGATTTGAAAAATTCTTCCTGCACCGGATACAGCTCCTAATGTGAAATACTTTGCACATAATTTCTAATTGTTGTAAAAATGGTTTGGCCACCAGGTGGCGTAAGTCTCAATTTCCGCTTCTGATGTATTTGCAGCAAAATCTGAGCTCCTAAAATCTCGATTGAACAAAATTTGTTGATCGATACTACTCATGTCGATAAACCTTTTAGGAACATTTTATTCTTAAAATAATGCATGATTTCTGCCCCAGGGGGCGTAGTTATATATCTTATTCCTGCCAATATCTCTACTTCTAGGAATGCGATTTGAAAAATTCCTTCTTTGTTGGATAGTGTTTCCGATGCGAAATGTTTTTGTTTTATATAAATTCAAAATTTTTAAGAAAACCATAGACTTTCCGCTAGGGGCGCAGAGGCAAATTGCATTTTCTGCGTTATTTCTGATTCTAAAACTCCGATTTGAAAAATTCTTCCTGTATCGCATACAACATCTGATGGAAAATCTTTTTCATATAATTTCTAAGGTTTAGTAAAGAATGGTTTGGCCACCAGGGGGCATAAGTGTTGATTTCTGCTTATGTATTTGCAGCAAAATCTGAGCTCCTGAAAACCTGACTGAAAACATTCTTTCGTGGACCTATACCGCTCAAATCAAAAAACCTTTTGAGAATACGTTCTTCTTAAAATAATTCATGTTTTTCCCGCCAGGGAGCGTAGACTGATATCTTATTTTTGTCGATATCTCTGTTTCTAAGAGTCCGATTTGAAAAATTCTTTCTGTGTTGGAGAGCGTTTCCGGTGCGAAATGTTTCTCATATAAATTTATATTTTTCTTAACGCACAAGTCTGCAACCAGAGGGCATAATAAGCTCACGATTACGTTTACAGTAATATCTGAGGGATTAAAACCCCGATTGAAAAGCTTCTTTCTTCCTTCAGATACATGTACTATTGTTTTCCATACCGGTACCATTGACTTTGAAAAGCTTTGATAAATTTAATTTGCGTCAGAACGGATTCAAAAGACGTGCTTATTACACCCGAAAATTCGGTGTCATCTTTCTTGTTTTTATTGTATAGGCAACTGCACAACACCTCGCAAAACCGTTTGTGGAGATGGAATCGTCTAGCCAGGAGAGGAATGCGATTGCGGAGTGTCCTTATATAGACCCGTGTTGCACTCCTGCTGGTGGTGCTAACACAGACAAAAGCTGCACCTTCCGCAGGTAACTCGGAAAGTGTGTGTAATTCGAGGAACGTGTGCTGCGCTGGGAACTGTTCGTTTATTCCGAGACATGAGAACCGCCTATGTGTGTCGGAGGATCCGGATTGCGCCTTTGGGAAGTTCTTCTGCAATGGCACGTCGTCGAAATGAGACGTGCCTGGGAACAAGTCATTGCCTAATGGACATCCTTGTAACGGTACTTCTCAAACTTGTAGTGGTGGTGCTTGTATCAGCACGGTTTGCCGGGACAGAGGGCTATTGGACTGTTGGTGCGAGTTCGGGCGGAAGTTTGAATGCTATGCGTGCTGTATGGACGGAAGCTATCGCTGTGTGCCTGCCGTGGAGAAGGACATCTATACTGTTAACGATGAAATGGTGTTTACAAACCTTACCTATAAAGCACTAATTCATTTATATTATACCATGTTTCAGACTCATATTAATTATGCTATCTTATCGTGGGGGCAGACAACTAAATATAATTTCAAAAAACTTCAAATTCTTCAAAACAAATATATAAGATTAATTGACCTAAAATTTAATAGAAATACACAACTAACACTATATAATACCACAAGAGTTTTCCCAAACAAATACAACATTCTTACAATAAACCAATTATATTGTTTCAATATCGGGAAAATAACGTTCAAACGCATTAAGAATAATTTACACGCCGACATCATACTAATTATACCCCAGATACACACACATGACACACGCACTAAATCACATATTCGGCCTATTCATCCGAAAACGGAGACCATGAAGCAAATTTAAAATTACATTGGCCCACACTACTGGAACTCATTGCCTACTAAATTGATTTCTTCAAATAATTTTAACCTTTTTAAAAAAAAAAACTAAAAAACTTTATAATTAATTGCAGCTCCTCAAATTAATGATTACAGTGGATGAGAACTATGCCTAATATTATGACTTGTATGTCGTGATGTAAATTGCTTTTTCAATGGTATTATCTGTAATGTTTATTATTTGCTCATATATCAATACCATTTTTTTGTTACTATGATACTCTTGTTTGTTATTACAACTACTGACTTCAGTGTAAAACTAGCCTAGGGAGCATGGGACCCTGTCAGGCCTAGCTGGGCCTCCCCCCCCTGCTTCCTTGCTGTGCATTGTTTCAACAATTTCTGTAACAATGTTTTTTTTTGTTTTTTTTTTGCTCAGCAAAATAAATGAATTGAATTGAAATACCTTTGAAAAATCAAGGCACCATGTGTTCGAAAAGAGCCTGCAAAAAGTAAGTTTCAAACCAATACAGACAGATTTTTAAACTCATTTGATATTACAGTACTAGCCTATAGCCAGTCCCAGAACAGTTGTTTTTTAAGCTTTAAATAGATATTAATATATAGGGTATGTTTCCCGTCCTATGACGGGGTGTTTTGACGTCTCGAGAGCACACACGAATTGATCGTTGCGTGATGGCGCAAGTCACTTTGACTTCTCGAGAGCACACGCGAATTGATCGTTGCGTGATGGCGCAAAAATGCAGACGTTGTTGTGACGTCAATGTTGGTATCTATTACATATTGGGATGACAGAAAAAATTGAGTTTTTTGATACAACAGTTTCACTTACCTACAACCTCGGAAGAATCAAAGCTAAATTTTAAAGTACATGCCAGCACGTTCATTAGTTTGAACCCATCTGTTCGCCAGTTGTTCAATTCCTGCAGTGCACCGAGCATTGGTTTTGAGGCAAAGAACTCTTGGCACTCCCGTTCGACATCGTCCAAAGCAGTCAACTGCTTACCACGGAGAAAATGCGCCATCGCCAGAAACAAGTGGTAGTCTGAAGCGGCAAGGTCGGAGCTGTATGCTGGACGGGGCAGCAGCTCGATCCCATGCAGTTCTTGAAGTCTAATTGGGTCTGATTAGCGGTATGAGGTTTTGCATTGTCTTATTGTAGCAGTGCTAGCTTTCTGTTCATTAAGGAAGGATATTTCCACAGAAGTTTGTCATACATCCTGTACAGTCGTTGAAAATACAGTTCGGCAGTGATAGACTGAACATTCGGAATGAGCTGAAAGTGGACTTCATAATTTCACAAGACACACAGCATGAATTTTTTCTCAAGGCGACCCCATTTGAGGTTAGGTAAACCTGGTTCACCTCTATTCAACTAGTATTGTGAAGAACCTGGATTATGTAGATATATCCATTCTTCATCCCCAGTAACTATTGTATCGATAAATAGCGTATCGCCGGGATTTCTGAGCAGTTCCTTGTATACCTCGACATGTCGTTCAGTTTGAGCTGGGGACGTTCAGCAGGCACTTCACGGCGTCGTCCGTAAACCCGATATTGTGCAGATGCTCAGCGATGGTAGATTTAAAAACACTCAGTTCTTCCGACAATTTGCCACTGTTTGTTTGTGGATTGTCTTCCACAGCCGCTTGCAGATATTCCGAATAAACAGCAGAAGACCTACCAGAACATATCTTCTGTTTCAAGCTTAAGTCACCAGTAGCAAATTTCTTGAACTATGTTCGCACGGTCCGAGTAACCTCCAGGCCTTCACCTTCAACTTCGTTAAAATTTCGGAGAACTTAAGCAGTTTTAAACACCTATTTCCAGTAATATCGGAATAGAACCATTATTTCAGACTTCGTAGCTGTTGCAGTTGGCCACGGTACAAGATCAACGCATACGTCGCGACATGGGCTTCACGCTTCGTTTGATTCCCCACAGTAAGTGCTTTAATTCGTCTGCAACGCAGAAAATTTGCCATGCAGAAAATATGCATATTTATGTCGTGGAACTGTCCTATGTAAAACGTCGGGTTTCTTCCGGACACCCCGATACTTATGTTACACCAAATATTCAACGTTACTTCACTGTAAAACACTTCCTGAATTAAGCGTAATGCTACTGCAAAACTTGACTTCACTCTAAAGCACTTCCTGACTTTGTTACTGCAGAACTTGACTTTACTGTAAAACACTTCTTGACTTAAACGTAATGCTACTGCAGAACTTGAATTTAGTGTAAAGAACTTCCTGACTGATACTGCAGAACTTAGCATTACTGTATAGCACTTCTTGACTTTGTTAATGCAGAACTGGACTTTACTGTAAAGCACTTTCCGAATTAAGCATAATGCTACTGCAGACGTTGACTTCACTGTAAAGCACTTCCTGACTTAAGACTAATGCTACTGTAGAACTTGACTTCACTGTAAAACACTTCCTGAATTAAGCGCAATGCGACTGCAGAACTTGACTTTAGTGTAAAGAACTTCCTGACTGCTACTACAGAACTTGACTTTATTGCTACCTGACTTTGTTAATGCAATACTTTACTGTAAAGCACTTCTTGAATTAAGCGTAATACTACTGCAGAAGTTGACTTCACTGTAAAGTACTACCTGACTTAAGCGTAATGTTACCGCAGAACTTGACTTCACTGTGAAGCACTTTCTGAATTAAGCGTAACGCTGCTGCAGAACTTGATTTTATTGTAAAGCACTTCCTGACTTCGCTCCTGCAGAAGTTGAGTTCATTGTAAAGCACTTTCTTAAATAAGCGTAATATTACTGCAGAACTTGACTTCCCTGTAATGCACTTCCTGAATTAAGCGCAATGCTACTGCAGAAGTTGGCTTCATTGTAAAGCACTTTCTAAAATAAGCGTAATGCTACTGCAGAACTTGACTTCACTCTAAAACTTAACTTCCTGCTCCGGATAGCTTAAATAAAACACGTTAAGCACTTAACTATCAACTAAATTGCACTGACGGTCTGGGAAATAAATAGCCGTGTACTTACAGTAGTCAGCCTATTTACATGGTCCACTCTAGTCTCTTTAAATTGTCTGCACAACATCTTGGAATCGTTTGGTACCTCGTCATCTGAATACAGCAGATTCGCATAAAAAGAATACTGTGTATTCTTTTTATGATCAAATTAAGAATTGATCAAATTATATAAAAACAAACGCTTATTGAATAACATCAAATTAGCCTGAGCTCTCTCCAAAGCAATTACAAGGATCTCTTGCTCTAGTCTACTTCTAACGAGAACATTGACACAATTGAAAACATCATTCTTATGGGTCTCGTTAACGTACGTCAATCAGCCTTGACCTAATATCAGGTTGCCGAATAAACAATCAGCGAGAGAGAAAATATAGCGTTAAGTTTGGAAAATTCTTAGAGTCTGAAACAAAATAATATAAGATGTCAGGAACCGGAAAGAAAAGGTAAATTAGTGTATACATCATACCTGGTGAACTTTACTAATAATTATCTGTATTGAGCTTGGCACTGCCTGGGTATAGCGTTTAAAGTGCAGTCACTGTATTTTCGTTTTTCCTGCAGTGAATGATTGAGTTGTGGGTACTTCTTTCTAAGCTCCCTGATCATCAGAAATTTACGTTTTTTGTTTATGTGCTTTACGTGTTCGAATCTCGCAGTAATACAGAGGGCTAGTCGAAAGTTTTGTAATATTTGGATCACTTTATGTCTTCATACGTACCGTTAAGGCGAAAGTTCACTAGCATTCAAAGTACAGGCGCTCGTGTTGCGCCGTCTTTAGCCATCTGTCTGCCAGTTCTTCGACTCCACTGCGGCACTAGTTCTTGTCCTTCGAAGCGAAGAACTCTATTGCCCCAGCTGCCAATTCCTCTTGGTTGTTGAGCTGCCGCCCGTGAAGGAAATGGGCCATGGACCAGAACAGGTAATTGTCTGACGGGGCAAGGCCTCCACTATATGCTGAGTGTGGCATCAGTTCGATATCTTCAAGTTCCTGCAGTTTTGACCGGGTAGTTCGCGCGGTATGAGGCCGAGCATTGTCCAGCTGTAGGAGAGCGCGTTTTCTGTTCACTAGTGCTAGGTACTTCTTCTCCAAAACGGCATACATCCGCTCCGCATCTTCAGAGTAGATGTTGACGTTAATGGTCCGACCGTCTGGAACAAATTCGTTATGGATTATCCCCCCCCCGGAATTCCACCAGATGCAGAACATAACTTTGTGCTCGAAAAGACTACGTTAGGCAAAAGGTTCAGGAAGCTGGCCCGGGCTCAACCACTGCCGTTGTATGTTAGGATTATGGAAATAGACCCACTTTTCATCGCACGTAACAATTCTTCTGATGAAAAGTACATCGCGCGAGTTTCCAGGAATTTCGTGTACACTTCCACTCGGCGGTTTGCTTCAGTTGGCGTCAGTTCGTGAGGGACAATGCGGCAGGTCCTGTTGACCTTGCCGAGGTCCTGAAGGTGACGAACCATGGTGGTCAGTGATATGCCCAGCTCGCCTGATAATCTTCGAGTGCTGGTTGTCGGATGTGCCGGTACGGCCTGGCGCACGGACTCCGAATCCACAGTTCGCAACTTACCTGACCTTGGCTGATCGTCCAGGCTTTTATCACCTGAACGAAATTTCTTGAACCATCTGGTTGCTGTGCTGTGATCCACAGAACCTTCTCCTTTCGCATGACAAATGTTTAAATGATTCGTGTTGCTTGAGCAGCGTTATGGCCGAGTTCAAACTCGTAAAGCAAAAGTTCCCTAATTAGCCGGTTCTGACTTCATTTTTTAATCGTCCTAACCACAGACAGAACGATGACATGCAATGCTATTCACAGCAATTACTACCACTTTATATCCTTTCGAGTGACTGCAGTGCGCGACTTTAATTAGGTTGAACACTAGACATACCCACAGTAGCATATGCGTTTATGCAAATATTGCAGAAATTTCGACTCACCCTCTGTAAAAAAATTTAAAACCATGGAAGACATCGATATCACCCGATACATGTATTCTCATGTTAAGGATCAGTTATTAACAATGAAAGGATGACTTCGCACAATACGTCAAATGAAATGAGAAACTCACCGTCTATGTAAGATATTTAATAAAATACGAAAGATATTTACAGTTAAAATACCCCACTAGCACTTTTGGGGTAGCATTTACCCCATCATCAGATGAAAAACACTTTCGGGCTAACATTTACCCCGAAAGAGCTAGTGGGGTATTTTAACTGTAAATATCTTTCGTATTTTATTAAATATGATACATAGACGGTGAGTTCCTCATTTCATTTTCATCAGTTATTAATTTATTACTTTGTGTTTTTATATCCTTTTCATGTTACTATCACTGATGCATCAGTTTTGAAGTTAGTTATTAATACTTCTTATATGTTCTCTTCTTTGCAGTAAAGGCGTTTGTCGAAAGGAATAATCACAGTTCTTTGTTACGAGAAAATGGAACTAAATTTATTAAATGAAATAATACAAAAATGAGAATTTGTATTATTATTTTAATATAAACACACACCCCCAGCCTTAGCACACTGTACCATGTCACTGAGATTTTTTTATTTGTGTGTGTGTGTGTGTCAAAAGTGCCAAAATTACTCTTTAAAGAAATATTTTGCAGCCAAAGAACAGCGTATTCTGCCAGTGGCATGCTCAGAATGTTTTTCGGGGGAATACGAAATTTTTTTGTATACAACTAAACGTGTTATGAGTGCATTTTTAAAATGTGCGCAACATCCGCGCAAAAATATTCAGATGAATATTGCTGGAAATTATTATTAATATTTTTATTACCTATATTCTTATTATCATATAGTGGATGACTTATATTTTGCTATTTATCTGTGCGGGAAACAAGAAAATTACACTACTTACTGTTAAATGGTTAAAATATACAATTCATTCTAGAACGAAATAAAAATTTGCCTTCTAGTGAAACATTCTTCATTTGTATAATGGCGCCTTTTTTCATTCTACTGTAAGACTAGCAATACCTGACGACGACGACACTCATTTCGACAAATATTTTTTAATTTGATTCACTCTTACTTAACATTACTTGAGTCCTACTTCCAGCCTTCTGGATTTTATACTAGTTCATCTAAAACTTCTTCAGCTTTCGGTGTGTATTTTCAATGAATGTGAAGTAATGTTAATCCACTGAGTTTTAGTTCTGATATGGTATTATGTCGATATGATTTTAAGAGACACAGTGTTGAAACAGAAAGCTCACTTTCTGAAGTTGTCACTGGTAGAGTACCTAGTATGTGAAACAATGTTTTTATATTGGGTAACACCTCATTGTTTAAAAGCACTTAATGCAAAGCACCACAGTTTAAAAGCACTTAATGCATCTTTTGGCCAGTGCTCCTTTTCTTTGCGGGCGATCCTACGATATCACAGTTTCAATTCTACGATTAGTTCTTGTGAGCCATTCAAGTAGAGTGCCGGATCTAGACAATTT
Organism: Macrothele yani; assembly: GCA_039090855.1. Lineage (NCBI taxonomy): Eukaryota > Metazoa > Arthropoda > Arachnida > Araneae > Macrothelidae > Macrothele > Macrothele yani. The sequence goes on from CM076997.1 coordinate 129,220,259, forward strand.
TTGAAGGGGGGCAAAAGGAAGAAATGCCGCCCCCATATCATCATCATCATCATCATTGTCAACCATTATCAATCCACTGCTGGACGAAGGTCTCCCCAAGTTTCCTCCACAACGGTCTGTCTTGTGCCAGTCTCCTCCATGTCACTCCCGCATATTTACGAATTTCATCCACCCATCTCCCATGTGGTCTTTTTCTGGGTCTTTTCCTGTCCCTTGGAATCCAATCTAAAATTTCGGCTGTCCATCTATGGTCTGTCCTTCTGGCAGTATGTCCAGCCCATTGCCATTTCAGGGATTTAACTCTGATCATGATGTCTTCCACTCTCGTCATTTTTCGGATCCACGAGTTCCTTTTCTTATCTCTCCTGGTTATACCAAGCATGCACCTCTCCATGCTTCTTTGAGTTGTTTGCAGCCTTTGTATGTCTCTTTTAGTTAAGGTCCACGTCTCTGCACCATACGTAAGCACTGGAAGGATGCATTGATCAAACACTTTTCTTTTAAGACATAATGGCATATTGCTCTTGAAAATTATGCTGTTTCTTCCAAAAGCTCTCCAGGCAAGTTTTGTACGCCGATTAATTTCTTCATCAATGTGACCCTCACTTGATATCTGCTGTCCAAGATAAACATATGTATCTGTTATCTCCAGTTTTTCTCCATCAATCGATAAATCTTCATTTCTTGTAAAAGCATTGAACATCACTTTTGTCTTCTGAAAGTTCATTTTTAATCCCACTTCTTTACTCTTGTCAGCAAGTTCCTGGATCATACTCTGCAGCTCTGATGGGGTAGTTGCAAAAATGACTACGTCATCAGCAAAACGAAGGTGGGTTAGATAATCTCCATTAATCTTTATCCCTTTGTTTTCCCAGTTCAGTGATTGAAAGACATTTTCCAATGTGGCATTAAAGAGCTTCGGAGATATGGTGTCACCTTGTCTCACTCCCTTTCCAATTTTTATGTGTGTTGTATTTTCAAACAGCCGAATCTTTGCACTTGCATTTTCATAGATGTTATTAATAATATTAATGTATGCATCCTCAATACCGCAGGATTTCAGAGCCGTGGTAACTGCTGATGGTTTCACCGAATCAAAGGCTTTTTCATAATCGATAAAAGCCATGCACAATGGAAGTTCATATTCCCTCGCTCTTTCAATTAGTTCTCTCAGTACGTGGATATGATCTATTGTGCTGTAGCCACTCCTGAATCCAGCTTGTTCTCTCGGTTGAGCCATGTCCAGTGTTACCTTCAAGCGGTGTGAAAGAACTTTAGTGAAGATTTTATAAACCACTGATAGGAGGCTGATAGGTCTGTAGTTCCTGAGATCCTCAATGTCACCTTTTTTATGTAGCAGGATCATTGTAGCGTTGTTCCAATCCTCAGGAATCTTCCCTTCATTAAGGCATCGAGTGAAAATTTGGGCGAGTACTGTTTCAATTTCTCCACTTGCTTCTTGTATGATGTCTATAGTAATTCCATCTTCTCCTGGAGCTTTCCCCCGCTTCATGTTCTTGATTGCATGAGCAACTTCTGCTGGGAGGACTGGAAGAACTCTGGTACCTTTCATGATGTCTGGAGTACATGTATCATCCCTTTCATATAATTTGGAGTAGAAATCTTTCACTCTTGTCAAAATTTCGCCTCTATTTCTTGTTATAGAACCATCTTCTTTTCTCAGAGCCATAATCTGTTTTCTTCCCTTACTGAGATGTCCCTTTGCTATCTTAAGGCTTTGGTTGTTTTCAATTGCTTTCCTCACTAGCTCACAGTTGAATTTCCTTACGTCTTCAGTGATACTTTTTCGTGTTGTCTTGCATAGCTCTATATATTCCACTTTGGAAGTCACATCTTCTTTAGTTGTCCTCATCTCTCTTCTTTTTTGCATCAACATTTTGGTTTTTCCTGATAATTTGTTCACATGCAACTTGTTCTTAGACCCAGCTAATTTTGTTGCTGTTTCCATTAGAGCTTTGGTTACTTTTCTGTTAACTTCCGAAATATCCACTTCTTCCGATGTTAGGCCTTCTAAAGCAGAGAATCTGTTCTTCAGTTCCAACTTGAAAGTATTATGGTGTTTTTTAAGGTTGGTTATGTCAATACATTTTGTTTGTCTCATGAGCTTGCCACGTTCCAGTTTAGTGTTGAGGTGCATCTTACATCTCACCAATCTATGGTCACTAATTGTGTTGAACTTGTTCAGCACACTGCAGTCTTCGATGATGAATTTTTTGTTACACATAATAAAATCAATTTCACTTGTCGTCCCAATTGGATGTCTCCATGTCCATTTCCTGTGTGGCTTTTTCTTGAAAAAGGAGTTCAAGATGAAAAATCCTTCTGCCTCTGCAAACTCAACGAGAGTATTTCCACGCTGGTTTCTGTTGCCGTGACCGAATTTACCTACTGAAGTTTCATTCTGTTGCCGTTGCCCTATTTTTGCATTGAAATCTCCCATAATTATCTTCAAGTGCTGCTTACCTTTATTATTTAGATGACGAATTTCCTCATAAAATTCTTCAATTTCTTCTTCAGGATGACTTGTGGTGGGTGCATAAGTTTGAATAATCTGAGCCTGGTATCTTCTCGATAGTTGGATAACGAGTCGTGCAGCTCTGTCAGAGGAACTTTCAACTTCTACCACTTTATCCTTCAGTTTCTTGTTTATTATAAATCCAACACCACTAGTTCTGCCAGTATCTGTCCCACGATAATAGAAGAGATGTCCACTTTTCAGTTCAATGAGATCTTCTCCTTTTCTCCTTACCTCACTTAGCCCGACGATGTCCCACTTGATCCTTTGTAGTTCCTCTTCCAATTCAAGAAGCCTTGAATCAGAAGATAGGGAGCGTCCGTTATAGGTAGCCAAGGTCAGCATCAAATGGCAGCCTAGTCCGGTCCTCCGGGGATTCTTAGCACCCTCTGCCTTCATGTCGCACTGGCCGCTGCCTTGGCCAGGTACATTCCAGCTGCCGGAGACTGAGGGCCAAGATTTAAGTTGTAGAGTCATTTTGGAGGTGTTTGGCCATAACTCACCACGCTGGCCAAGCGGGTTGGTGAGTGTGGGATAGCATTTCCTCTGATCCCGATGGTATAGTTATACCGCTATTTGCGGTCGTCAGAGCCCCTTTAGTGGGAACAGGATGCACCACGAGAAGGCGGGGTTGACATTTGTCAAGGAGAGGCTGTGATGTTACGCATCACCTGACCTTACATCCCCCGCCCCCATATATATATATTTATTTATTAACCAGAAATAGCACATAAAAACTATATGAACATACATTTTTGACACAAATTAGCACAATAATATAAATATGCATACGTATGTGCATATTTATATTTATTAGCAAAAATAAATTAAATGACGATATCCCATATATGTTTTCAGTTAAATAAAATAACATAATAACCGTAATGTTTGGAATGTTTTCAGGATCAGAAATAGTTAATCATTATCCTGACATAAAAATTTTGCTTTCATAAAAACCTTTTTTTACACTTTATTTTAAACTTATTAAAATTATAAACATTTAAAGGCAAAAAAGGAACGACATTTGGTGGTTATGTGGTTGTGGGTAAATAAGGTAAATAGAAATGTACTTACCATTAAAAATAAATAAACCGAATATATCATCAGAAAGAATTGTTCAAAACACACATCAGCAGGAAAACATTAAATTTGGTCTGCAAACGCGAATTTTGGTGGTAAGATATATATGTAGATTTTGGTAATTTTGGTGGTAAGATATATATGTCGATTTTGGTAATTTTGGTGGTAAGATATATATGTAGATTTTGGTAATTTTGGTGGTAAGATATATATGTAGATTTTGGTGGTAAGATATATATGTAGATTTTGGTAATTTTGGTTATAAGATATATATATGTAGATTTTGGTAATTTTGGTGGTAAGATATATATGTAGATTTTGGTAATTTTGGTCGTAAGATATATATGTAGATTTTGGTGGTAAGATATATATGTAGATTTTGGTAATTTTGGTGGTAAGATATATATGTAGATTTTGGTGATAAATTGAAATTCACTTATCACTAAAAATAAATAATCCGAATATATAGGCACTAGGCAGAAAGAAAAGTTTAAGAAAAACAACCATGACGTTTTTGTACGAAAACTTGAAACATACACTGCTGGCCACCCAAAATGCAACACCAAGAAGGAAGCATCCGATTGGCCTGAAATTCGCAGCATGCGTCGCCCGCGAGAGGACATGCAAACGATTAGCATTGCAGGGCATATACAAATCATGTGCGCCCGGCACGCCACCGAAAAGCACTATAAGAAGGGTGCTCAGAAGGCTGGGTGTAAGTAGTGGAAGTGTGTTGTGCTGCCGGACCTGTGAGTGGGAAGCTTCCTGATGCCTCGTCGCAGAATACGGCAGTCATTCCAGCACGTTTCGGAGTTCGACAGAGGACGAATAGTGGCTTATCGCGACAGCGGTTTATCGTACCGAGACATCGGCGCCCGTGTGGGATGACATCCAGCCACAGTGAGGCGACTATGGATTCGGTGGGTGCAGGAGGGACAGGCGGACCGACGTGAGCGATTGCCGCAGCAGCGGCCCACCACCGGACAAGAGGACCGGCATGTTGTGCTGCGGGCATTGACGGCTCGCACCGCCACATCACGAACGTTAGCGCAGGAATTAGGGTGTGTTGCGCAACAACCTGTGTCAGCACGTGCCGTTCGACGTCGTCTGCAGGAGTGGGGGACTTGTCGCACGGCGCCCGTTGCCCCGATTACCATTGATGCTACACCACCAGCGAGTGCGGCGGTAGTTAGCCGTTGAACGCCGCACCTGGACTACGGAATGGCACGGCATTGTATACTGTGGTTGATCTTTAAGTGATTCAAGTTTTAAAGAAAATTCTAGCCCATTTAAATCTTTGGAATAGTTTGTTGCCAGATGTATTGCGCACATTTTTAAGTCTCCACAGTTCATTTTCATTACTTTCACCCGCAAAGAAAAGGAAAACCTGTGTTTAGGTTTTTGGTGTTTTCAGTTCTAGCTTTCAATTCGATTAGCATTCGGTCGAAAATAATATTTATGTCTTGCTTGAACAGTTCTTCTGACGAAAATCCTCAGGATTCATCATTTCAAAATTCTCCGGCCATCTTCTTCCTCTTAGATTTTCTTCCTTCTTGTAACGCTGCCTCAACATATTACAGTTGCAATATTTGTTGCTTCTTCAAGCCAACCTTCAAAGCTAGAATTTCGTATTCCCTGCAAAGTAGCGATGAAACCTTCCATTAAACAGATTGATCCGCTTAATATTATGTCACTTTTTTGCATTTCGATATTTATACGATTGACTTCTCTGAATATAGAATTCCATATAGCAAGATTCAGGATGAACTTAAAATCTGTTATAGCGTGAAAAAGATTTCCTGCATCCAACTTAACTTCTGGAGGGAAATTTCTGCTTTTTATTTCTTCGAGTCCTTGAGCCACTTTAGTCAAATTCCTTTACAGAGCATCCACAGAATCCCGTTTGGCAGACCATCTGGTATGACTGATTGCTTTTAAGTTCCCATCGTGCAGTCGATGATGCAAAAAAGCAGAATACCCTTTGCACAATACCGAAAAGATACGACGCTCTTCGGCAGCTTGAAGCAGCATGCGCACCCACCAGATTGAGTGAGTGCGCTATGAACGGCACAAACACCGCAAACTTGTTTTTTCTTGTATCCTCGCCTGGACTCCTTTGTATACCAGCCATGTTTGATCCGTTGTCATAAGATTGTCCTCGACAATCGGCTATCTTAAGGCGATCTCTCTCTAATTAACTTAGAATTGTATGAGATGCATATTCTCCAGTTTTACCGGATAACTCTATGAAGTCAATAAAACTTTCTTTTATTTCGCATTTTCCACTTTCGTCAATTTTTACGTACCGAATGACCTCACTCATCTGCTCACAGTGAGATACATCACGTGTGGCATTAAACATAATAGTGAAGTATTTCGCAGATAATATCTCTTTTGTTATTACTTCACGTACTTTTTCGGCCATGTGTTCTACGATTTCAATTTGAATGGTACTGGAGAAGTAACTCACTTACCCCTTTTTCAAATTTTCCAATGTATTTTGTAACGTAGAGTTGTGCTTTGATAAATGTGTTATCAGGTTTAGGAAATTTCCTTGTGTTTTTGAAGGAAAAGCTGTAGTTAATGTGCAGCCCTTCTCCCTTCTCATTCCCGGAAGGTAACAACTCGTTTCTTGAAGTCCTGAAGTCCCTGCTGTTTAATCCTGTAATCCCAGATCCAATTTTTATCGACCTTGGTAGTTTTTTAGGAGAATTTAGATGTAGAAGCTAATTTTTGCATGATGATGATGATGAATTTCGGCTTTTTTTTTTATTCCACTCGGCGATTTAACATTGCTAAGACGTTTCCTGGTTAAAGTTATGATCGGCTCGAATTGCCGTGCCGCCCCCTCTAGACTGCCGCCCGGGGCAGCAGCCCACCTTCGCCGCCCCCCCTCCCTCCAGACTGCCGCCCGGGGAAGCTGCCCACCTTCGCGCACCCCCTCCAGACTGCAGCCCGGGGCAGCAAAATCCCGCCCTGTTTAAGTCACCTGTATAAAATTCAGTTAAAGTTTAAGATCATCAATATACATGTATATCTTGAGAAGTCGGTTGCGCCGCCCCGGTGGCGCAGTGGTCTAAGGCGTTGGCCTCTGATCATTCGTCCGTAAGGGGTCCGGGTTCGAATCCCGGTGAAGCATGGGTGTTGTGTTTGTCTTACGGCACTGGCTCTCTCCCTTCCCTGGAACCACTGACCCTAAATTAGGGACGGGCGATTGCTTATAGACCATTGAGTTGCTCACGGTGGTCGTTAAACATTCAATCAAAAAAAAAAAAAAAAAAAAAGGAGTCGGTTGCAGATTGGGATTTGTTGAGAAAAGTGGCCGTTGGAACCCTGATAAGAACGATTTGTGTGCGAGAAATCTATTTTCCAAAGCACTAATAAACATGTCTAAAAATGCTACATAAATTGAATTCCTGTAACAGTCTTCTGGATTTCCTGTGGTAATGTTACAGAGTTGATTCTGTTTTGATCTGGGTCTTGATATTTTAATGATTGCTTTTAAGAGTGCTTTTGATTAATCTGAAATAAGTCGTGGAACTCAAATTTAGCATTAGCTCGTAGCCACCAAAATTTTCCGTATACCTATGCAATGCTTTTTCATTGCAATGGGGCATCCTGGTCCTTGGCTCTTTGCCACTTCCTCGTCTTCATGGTGAAAACACGCTCAATTGTTGTCATGAGAGATAAAAAACAATTTCAAATACTAGCAAAATTTTCCCTTTTAAAAATGCGTTTTTGAAATATAGAAAGATTTCAAATTTGAGGGGTGTTAACTTCCCAAACTGCCCCCTCCCCCCTGAACACGCCATTGTATCGTGCAACCTTCTGCAAACGAGACATACCACCGACGAGACGTCAGCGACATGGAAGTTTCTTAAAATATTTGGAGAAAGTCATGCTTTGCCAGATCAACATTGTAATGTTAAGCATACTGTTTGTTTATCGAAAGCTAGACAGATGCCGAAATTTCTTTGATATGCAGGCGCAGGAAGTCACTATGTAGCCTTTAGTTGTGATTTTGTGGCCTGTTGTATCAATAAGTACCCGAACTGCTTATTGCCAATGGTTTCCACAGCGTATGGTTTAGATTATTTAATCTAAACATACGCTGTTCTACGTTCTACGTGGATAACGTGTGCTTTAATCTATCTGACAATGTAAATATTCCGAACACAAGGATTTGTAGCAGCAAAAAACCATTTTCGTCAAAGGAAATGCCCCTGCAATCGCTTGACGTTCATGTCATGTCCCGTTTGAGAATCAATAGACCCATTTTATTTTGAGAAAAACACTCAACTGAGAGCCATACGTACCGATCTCTTACGTTTTCACCAATGGACTAGACGATCCTGAGTACTGCCAAATTTTTTTCCAACATGATGGTGCAAATGCCACGCATCACGAGTCCTGATGCGGGTCATTACATCGAGTTTTGAACTGCGGGTGATTTTGAACAGCTTGTAGCAGTATTGAAATTCTTCGGTTGTCCGATGATCCGAGTACACCAGGAATACAGTCGAACCATCAAACTCAAAATGGCAGTAGTCCTTAGAAACAACCACTTTTCTTGGTAACATCACTGATTAAAAAAAGCTTTTTTTCTTTTTCTTTTTTTGATTGGGGGATTAACGACTACCGTGAGCAACTCAATGGGCTATACCTTCCCTAATTTAGGGCCACTGACTCTATAGAAGGGAGAAAGTCAGCGCCGTAAAACAAACACAACATCCATGCCTCATCGGTATTGGAACCCGGACCCATCTGGGACGAATGGCCGTAAGCCAACGCCTAGACCTCTGCGCCACCGGGGCGGCACAGATAGGGAATAATTTATTAGTTATTACTATCTACTCAAGTCCAAGGGAATGAAAATTGCGTTTTCGGTGCACTGGTGAGCAAAATCCTCAAGTGAAGTATGCTAAAAAGGTGCAGTCCCCTCCCCCCGGGCAAGCACAAAAAGATACAGATTTGGCAGCCAGCCAAACTTATTGCTGATAAGAATCTCTGTTGTACTGAAGAATATTGCGAAGAGATTACGGTAGCTTTCTCTTCAGCGAAAGGAATCTTGGAAGGGAAGAACAGTGTGTGTTTGTGTGTGTGTGTTGTGTGTGTGTGTGTGTGTGTGTGTGTGTGTGTGTGTGTGTGTGTGTGTGTGTGTGTGTGTGTGTGTGTGTGTGTGTGTGTGTGTGTGTGTGTGTGTGTGTGTGTGTGTGTGTTGCAGTGACAGACTACGAAGCGTCAGTTTAAAAAGCGGAGACTCCGGCTAATTTTGCGTTTGTGAATGGTAATAGTTAGGTTCCGTTAATATGTGGCGCTAAGATATCGATTCCTAGCCTCAATAGAAAAAAGGAATGCATATAAATCCAAAATTACTAATGATAGAAAATCCTTTTGTGATCTTCGATCACTCACATTCCAGAAGCAGTGGCTGTAGCGTCCTGGTAAACTACAGCGGAATTCTGAAGCAAAAATGCTTTGTTCACTTTGTAAACATTCTAAACTTACTGATAATCATGATGACAGGAACCATAGAACACTTGGTTCCTGGGCAATACGACGCTGTGACTATTTCACTAGTGAAAGAACCCACCGCTTGGCAGGAATATACACTGCTGGCTACCCAAAATACAACACCAAGAAGGAAGCATCTGATTGGCCTGAAATTCGTAGCATGCGTCGCCCGCGAGAGGACAAGCAAATGATTAGCATTGCAGGGCATATGCAAATCATGTGCACCCGGCATGCCACCGAGAAGCACTATAAGAAGGGTGCACAGAAGGCGGGGTGTAAGTAGTGGAAGTGTGTTGTGCTGCCGGTTATGTGCGTGAGAAGCTTCCTGTTGCTTCGTCGCAGAACACGGCAGTCATTCCAGCACGTTTCGGAGTTTGACAGAGGACGAATAATGGCTTATCGCGACAGCGGTTTGTCGTACCGAGACATCGGCGCCCGTGTGAGACGACATCCAGCCACAGTGAGGCGAGTATGGATTCGGTGGGTGCAGGACGGGCGGGCGGAACGCCGTGAACGATTGCCGCAGCCGCAGCACCAACGAACGAAAGGACGGCATGTTGTGGGGCGGGCATTGACGGCTCGCACCGCCACATCACGAACGTTAGCGCAGGAATTAGGGTGTGTTGCGCAACAATCTGTGTCAGCACGTACCGTTCGACGTCGTTGGCAGGAGTGGGGACTTGTCGCACAGCGCCCATTGCTCCGATTACCATTGACTTTAAACCACCGGCGAGTGCGGCGGCAATGGGCAGTTGAACACCGCACCTGGACTACGGAATGGCACGACATTGTCTTCTCTGACGAATCCCGCTTGTGCCAGTAACAGCACGATGGTCGGATCCGCGTGTGGCGGTACCGCGGCGATAGACTGTATGACGCCTGCATTATGCATCGCCATACCGGTCCGTCGCCTGGCGTTATGGTTTTGGGAGAATTGGACATGTCACTCGCACCCCTCTGGTACGCATCGCCGGTACACTCAACAGCCATCGCTGTATCTCAGACGTTTTGGAGCCTGTAGTCCTCCCTTACCTGCAGGACCTACCAGCGGCCACGTTTCACAGGACAATGCGCTCCCGCACGTGGCACGCATCGTGCAACAATTCTTCACGGCCCACCAGGGTCACTGCTGCCGTGCCCGCCTGTTCTTCCGATATGTCGCCCATCGAACACGTCTGGTCGCCGATCGGCAACCGAGTGGCCGGCAAGCACAACCCGCGGCTGTGCCTGATGAACTGTGGCAACGTGTGAAATCAGCCTGGATTGACATACCCCAAGCCCACATCCAAAGCCTCTTTCGTTCGATGCCGCGGCGTGTAGCTGCCGTTATTGCCAGCCATGGGGGCCACACGAACTATTGATGTCTGCGTGTTCCGCAAGTCGCACGGGCCTTTAAGCTCAATCGTTTCATCTTTGTATCTGTTGTTATGTGTCCAGTAAATCTGGCTTTGCTATCTCGTGTCCTTCTTGGTGTTGCGTTTTGCGTGCCCAGCAGTGTAGATAGGAGGACTCATTGCATTCGCGTGGGTAATTCGATGGCAGTACGGAAAATCCTGGTGAGTTAACAGAGTTTGGAAGACGGATGTTAGTGAGTAAAAGTATTTTCTTTCTCTAAATCTTCAGCTCTGGTAAAAGCATTTATAGCGTAAAAGAAATCTTGACTTACTTCCATGCTATTTTAAACACATCAACATACTAATAAATTATGAAAGAAATACGGGATAACGCCATATAATACATCGGATCGGATTGTCATCTTCAAAATTTGTTTACTAATAAATTGTTCCTAAATGAAACAAATCTTAACGGCCAGACGAAACATATAAACAGAAGTCAACTTACGGAAAATGTCATTTATTCACGATGGAAGCACTACACTCTCCACATGTTTATCACATCACTCTTTTTAGTATTCATCAAATTATAATACAACGTTCTCATACAACTCTCTCGACGGTACAACGCTCGTAGTAATCACTCTCAATAATCGTTCTTATCAACACCTCTCCTTACAACAGATCAGTCGTAGCTTTTTATCTCTTGTTCTTTTCTCATAACAGGTATACGTCACGGGCATTCAAACTCAATTGTGTTGCCAAACGTATTCGTTTGAGAAAAAAGATATTTCGTTAAGCGTGAAGAATACTGAGAATAAACTCAAGATTTACATGGGGAAAGAAACTAAAAAAGGAAAGTTAATCTAGAATATACGTCACACATTGTATCAATATAATCTGGTATCAGCATCGGAATACCTGTATTTTGTGGAATAAAGACCGGCATTGTCATTCTGGCCATGTACTACAATCACTAATTTGGATTCTGTATTTTGAATACGCCTAGAATGTAATGGTTGTTTCTCAGCTTTACGAAAGCGTATTTCATATAGAACAGAAACTTACGCAGACGCGTTATCATCTTATTTTAGAATGAAGTGTTTCGGTGCAGTTCTTATTATGCAGTAACCCTGCCTATTAACCTTTTTTGGTTTTGATAATAGTATATACACGTTTAACTCTCACAGCTATTCTTAATGAATATGAAATAACCAAATTGCAAATAACGTTCCAAATTTTTATGAAAGGAACAGTTTGTTAATTACTGAATAGCCATCGTGGGATAAGAATTATCCATGCATTTAAAAATTACTGGCTGCAAAAGTTTTTTTTTTCTTTCACGACCACCAAGAGCAACTCTTCTGGGGTTATGAACAATCTCCCGTTTCTAACATGGAACTACTGGTTTCAAGGCTGATGGCAGGGACAGCAGAATCGGCTCTGTCATCATCCTTGTACGCCCAAACCTATCCCGGGGCTTAAACTAGGCCTATCTCGAACCAACGGTCAGAGGCCAGTGCCTCAGACTCCTCGACTATTGAGGTAACTCTGCATGAGATCAAAAGTGTATACAGAAATTAAAAACGACTAAAGTGAAAAAGAAAAATTCATAGGAAGGCCTGTTTGTACATGCATATATCTACACATAGACTGAGTGAGTTTTGCATTAGGATAACCCCCGTTTTACATATTCGAAACGATAACGAAGTACCGCGTCAAATCAAAGTCAGGTACGGCTACTATAAATCGTGCAGGCCTATCCCCATACGTAATCAGTACACGTTTGCCAGAAATGGGGAAACGTGGCAATTAACCCAATTTGACAGCGGCCAGATAGTTGGGGCCCGAAGGACAGGTGTTTCTTAAACAGCCGTCCCTGTCGGCTGCTCCTTTACTGCTGTATCGAGGGTGTACCAAGATTGAATTAATCATGCACAGACATCCAACAGAAGGGCTCACATTGGTCTGCCACACTTGTTGGCTGCTCCCGTACAACTGTTGGAAGGGTGTACCAGGGCTGAATTAATCATGCACAGACATCAGGCAGAAGGGGTCACATTGGGCAGCTACACTTGTTGGCGGCTAACGTACTACTGTATCAAGGGTATATAAGCACTGGATTAACCGTGCACAGACATTCAACAGCACTTGTTGGCTGCTCCCGTACTACTGCATCAAGGGTGTACCAGGACTGGATTAACCATGCACAGACATCAGGCAGAAGGGCTCACATTGGGCAGCTACACTTGTTGGCGGCTCCCTTACTACTGTGTCAAGGGTATACCAGGACTGGATTAACCATGCACAGACATCCAGAAAAAGGGCTCCCATTGGTCAGTCACACATGTTGGCTGCTCCCGTACTACTGCATCAAGGGTGTACCAGGACTGGATTAATCATACACAGACATCCAGCAGAAGGGCTCACATTGGTCATCCACACTTTTTGGCTGCTCCCGTACAACTGCATCAAGGGTGTACCAGGACGGGATTAACCATGCACAGGCATGCTGAAGAAGAGCTCACATTGGTCAGCCACACTTGTTGGCTGCTCCCGTACAACTGTATCATGGGTGCACCAGGACGGGATTAACCATTCACAGACATCCAGCAGAAGGGCTCACATTGGTCAGCCACACTTGTTGGCTGCTCCCGTAGAACTGTATCAAGGGTGTACCAGGACGGGATTAACCATTCACAGACATCCAGCAGAAGGGCTCACATTGGTCAGCCACAATTGTTGGCTGCTCCTGTACTAGTGTATCAATGGTGTACCAGGATGGATTAACCATGCACAGACATCTAGCAGAAGGGATTATATTGGGCAGCCTCGCGCGGTTGATCCTGGAGGTGAGCATCGGGTATCGCGACTGGTATATAAGCAACGGCGTCCAACACTCACTTAGCTCACCCACCAGTACAACAACAATGCAGTTCGATCTATTTCCTCATGCACCATGCGCCGTACCTTTCTTCGCCTGGGGTTCCACAGCAGGATACCTACGATGGTACACATGATGACGCCCATACATCCCAAATAACAACTCGCATGGGCCAAGGAACGACGGTAATGGACCCTCGGCAAAAGGAAGTAGGTCATCTGGAGTGATGTTTCCTCCATCCTGGTGGTCGGGTTCGCATACGGCATAAACAGCATAAAGCTCTATCTCCTGGTTGCACAGTTGGATTCAACAGGTAGGTGAAAATGGTGTTCTGGTCTGGGGAGCTTTTCCCTGGCAAACCCTACGTCCGTTGGTCATCATACCGCAGACACTATACGATGGACGCTAAAGGGGCCTGTCAGCCTACCATCTCCATTCATACCTCCAGGATGTTTACCTGGACCACAGTGCCGTCTTTCAACAGGACAACGCAGATTGAACATTTGTGGGATATTCTAGAAAGGGATGTGAGAACTGCTGATTGCCTTCCGTGAAATGAACGTAAACTGATGGAACTGCTGCAGCGAACGTGGGTAACGTTAAGCATGGAGGATGTTCGACACCTTGTAGAATTTGTTCCTGGGTGTCTGCTACCCGCTATTGCATGAAAGGCAGACCAACGCGTTATTATGTAGGTGTTTCTAATGCAATGGTAACTCAGTGTATATTGTCCTGTGTTTCTTTTTTCTATATGTATTACGAGTGAAAATTTATGTATGAGACATTCGCAAAATAGTCATCAAGGATTTTTCAAAAGCACCGAATAAAACTAGCCATTAGCAGAATTGTTTCACTCCTGTTTAGAGATACAGAGATACCTTTCCGTAAATCTACTCTTAAGCTCTCCGCCCGAGATTTTCTTTATGTTTCAAACAAATGACTCCTAAACGAGGCTCCTTATCCCCAAGAGATTTCGTGTGTCTGCTCGTAATCTTTTTACCTAAAGACCATCGTCATTAACTCACTGTTTCGACACAAATTTCATTTCTGACCCACATTCCCTTAACACGCTACTTTCGTATTATTTTCTTGTATGTTACACCCTTTCCACACTTTTGAATTTGCCAGATGATGCGCCTTTTTAGACGATTTACTAAACTTGTATCGAGTATTTTTCAGTGTTTTTCCTTTTATAGAAACAGATACATAAACAACCAGAAAGATGACACCGAATCTTTTGTTGTAATGAGCACCTTTTTTAATCGTTTTTGACGCGAATTAAATTTATCAAGGTTATTCAAAGTCAATGGAACCGGTTAGGAAAACAATCAACCAAGATCCTACAATCGATAGAACATCCAGAAATAGAAACAGCTATTCACTTCCACCAGCAGGCTAAAAAGTATGTTACGAAAATGAACAAACGGCTCACAAAAAGTTTCTCATAGCACAAGGAATATCAGAGACAAACAGATTTTGAAATCGAACAGTTAAAAGATGAACTATAGAAGGAAACAGGGTATAACTCTAAGATTTCTAACGAAAAAATGTTGCATAATGAACAAGTTGAAAGTAGGCGAAAAATATTTTTCATGGGAAAAGCTATGCTAAATATAACTTTTCAAGTACGTCTTCCGGAAGCAGAGATAGCGAGAAATATATTTCGGCCTTTACGCGCCCTAGCGGGAAATTTCTTTTGCCTTATTTAAAGAGGATAATGCTCCACTTGTCTATTCTAGCGAATAGCAATTTCTCACTAGGGTTTTTAGAAGCGGAAATGCAGCTGCTAACTGAACTACACAAACACCACCTAGCGACAGAACTATGAACTATAAAACTCCTCATATACTAACCCAGAGATTCCCATCCGTGCGTCGCCGGTTTGGGTCCGGGAGGTCGTGACTATAAGGAAAAACTAAAGCTTATAATTTATAGTGAAGCGCAACATGCAAACATGCAGACTTTGGAGTATCTGTCTCAACTCAACCTTCAATTTGATAAAAATTTTCCTCCACACACAGATGAACACAAGTGGGTTACAGACCTGTTTACAGCAGATCCACCATCAACCTTCATTACTGCTGAGCAGTAACAGTTAATAGACATTTCTACAGACTCCATACTGAAGATGACATTCTCTTCCGGAACTCTACCACAGTTTTGGAACAGTGTGGCAAAGTAGTACCCAGAATTTGAGTAAGAAAGCCGTGAGAGTAATTCTCCTTTTTGCCACATCCTACCTTTGCGAGGCAGGATTTTCAGGTCTAGCGGTGATAAAATTCAGATACAGAAGCAAAGTTAACGTTGAGAAGGAGATCCGCGTAGCTGTATCAAACATTTTCCCCAGATTCAATGTTTTGTGTGCCGAGAAAATAGACCCCTATCCCTTTAAGACGCAAATGCCTCTCTTAGGTAGTTTTTAAAGTTACTGTAAAAATGTAAAAGCCAAATGAAGGGTGTTACCATTGTTAAAATATGCCCATCTCATCAATTTCTTCTTATTCAGCTCTGTTATTTTATTCTGATTTTGTATTTTTACGTTAAAAAGAATACAAGCTAATAATGTAAATGACTATTTTCTTTTTAAAAAAATAACACAAACTCGAATTTGGGCAATTTCTTTTTCTAATTTTGGGTACAGGGGCGTCACACGGAAAATGTGACATGTGAAGGTCTGCACGGTCTTAAAAAGTTTGGGAAACCCCCCCCCCCCCCGGGCTAACGTAAAGTGTTCTACAAGGTAAATGGTATCCGATGTTAAAAGATTTTTTAAATCGAACATGTAGAAGCAGAGATATTGAGAAAAACTGATTAAGCATTTGCGCCACCTAGCGGCGAAATTGCGCGTTATTTTGAGAAGACAATATACACACAGAGTATGCATAGTTAGTATCTGATCGAAAAAGAAGATTTTCAGACAGGTTTTTAGGCCCACAGATATTGCGGTAAACGATGTGAACTTACACCCTCTGGTGGCAGACTTGTACGTTAAGAAAAATTTGAAATTGTATGACAAACATTTCGCACCGGAAACGCTCTCCGACAAAAAAAAAAAAAAAAAAAAAAAAAAAATTCAAATCGGAGTTTTAGAAGCAGAGATATCGACAAAAATAAGATATGCATCTACACCTATGGGGGAGAAACTATAAATTGTTTTAAGAAGAAAGCTTTCTGAAAACGTTTTCCGAGGTCAGCGGTATCGGTTCACGAAATAATTTTTTCAGTCGAATTTTCAGAAGCTCCGATTTTGCAGCAAATACATCAGAAGCAGAAATAAGCACTTACGCAACCTGGTGGCCAAACCATTGTTTACTAAAAATTAGAAATTATATGCAAAACATTTCTCATCAGGAGCTGTATCCGGTGTAGGAAGAACTTTTGTACTCGAAGTTTTAGAAGCAGACATATCGGGGGAAACGCATTTTGCCTTTACACCCCCTAGCAGAAAGTCAGTTACTTGAGAATTTTGAAATTATATGAGAAACATTTCGCACTAGAAACGCTTTCCCACAAAGAAAGAATTTTTCAAATCGGATTTTTAGAAGCAGAGATATTGACAAAAATATGATATACATCTACGCTCCCTGGCGGAGAAACCATGCATTGTTTTGAGAAGAAAATATTCCGAAAAGGTTTATCGACAAGAGCGGTATCGGTCCCAGAAAGAATTTGTTCACTCGAACTTTTAAAATCTCATATTTTGCTGTAAATACCTCTGAAGCAGAAATTAACACTTACGCCCTCTGATGGCCTAACTGTTCTTCACCAAAAAGTAGAAACGGAAAACATTTCCCATCACGAGCTGTATCCGGTGCAGGAAGAATTTTTCAAATCGAAGTTTCAGAAGCAGAGATCTCGGGGTAAACGCAATTTAATTTGCCACCCCTACCGGAAAAACTATGCGTAACTTGAAAAAGTGACTGCACTTAGAACGTCTTCTATATTAATTGAATCGAGGGGAAAAAGATTTTTTCAATCGGATATACAAGCAAATACTTATATGGAATAAAATGTATTTTGAATTCGACATCATCTGCCTTTACGCCCCCTAGCGGCGAAATGGTGCATCGTGACAGAAACGGAATGAAGGGTCATCATTCGCACATTTCAGGCTTCCCAATGCAAAAAGAATGTTTAAAATCGGATCATAGTTGCCGAGATATGGTGTTCACAGATGGACGGACAAACCCGTGACATAAACACGATTTTTTTACAAAAGTGCTAAAAAGTATTGAGTGGTCAGAGGCTGTGAGTAGTATATGTCCCATACTATGGGACACATCATATACTACAAAAAACCTCAAAATCAGGCGTTTTTTGATTTTTCAGACCTCAATAATCACGAACATTTTAAGGCTTTTTATGAACAAAAACACCATATTTTCATTAAAAATCATTGATTTTTTAGCATAAAATAGTCAAAAACATCAGATTTTTGAAAATTGAAGTTTTTACTCTGTTTTTCATCAAACTAGAGCATCATAAAAACACACATTTTAAGTCATTTTTGTGAACATTTTTGAACAATTGCAATCATTTTGAACTTTGAATAGCTTTGATTTTAAAAGTGATGAAATGATGGTTTCAGTGATGAATAGAAAAGTTGTAAAACAAACTACTTTGAATTGGTACTTTGCAAAGTCCTTTTTAAAAATGCATTAAAAAAAGGGGTACCCAAAATGGATACCCCTTATAGGAAGATTAAAAAAATAGGAAGATAAAAAATGTAGGAAGATTAAAGTTCTAATTCAAATGGAATGTTATTTTTTCAATTTCTAAGTAAGGTTTAAAAATGTTTAATTCTAAATAAGACATGACTTGTATACTTAATTCATCATTCTGTTTTCCTGATGCAAAGAGTATTAAAGGTTTATCGGTGTAGGCATCACCATTAAATAATATATTCTCCCCAAGTGTAATTAAAACTTCTGATTTCCCATTAGTATAATTAGGACTTAAATAAAATGTAATTTTCATATCCATATTTTCACTCAGTTTCATATTTCTGTCAAGGAGATTGCTACTAAATTTCATAAAAACGACTGTTTCCCAGTAACGCATAGCACCAAGAGTATTATATGCTTTTTTATCTTCTTGAATTGTTGCATAACATTTTTGATTATCCACGTAATTTTTATTAACTGCGTCATACATATCCTGAGGAGATGGAATATTCACTAGTCTTTTATTTTGAACATCAAACTTTTCATCTTTTAAAATTAAAACATTGTTTTCTAAATACCTCTTATTCACTGCATTCTTATCTGCTGTAGGATCAGCAACATTTCCTATTCTTTTACCTTTTGCATTAATTACATTCCCATCTTGAATATGTAAATATTTTTGATCCAAATTACTTAATTCACCTTTAAGTACAGCATCTAAATCTCTTATTCTTACAGCAGTTTCTTGAACAAAATCTGAAAAACTACCATTAATATTTTTTTCTATTTCACTTTTAACTTCCAGATTATTCTCTCTCATTTGTTTTAAAACATATTCTCTTGTAGTAACATCATGTTCATCTATAGGTTCTTTACAATTTTTTAAATTTTTTTCTTCCATATCATAATTACCATCATCTGTTAATTTAAATCCATTTCCAGGAGGTCCAGGTGGTCCAATTCCAAATTCTTCATAAGATGAACCAAAAGGGTACCAATTCATTTATTTAATCTAAAGTTTTTAAAGTTTTAAATTCCTTATTAGCCATATTAAGTGATCCTCTTTTTCTTTCATTCACGATGAAATAAAATCTATATGGTTTACCTGGATTCGATCCTAATCTCCAGTTAAATTCTAGTCTTAAATTCGAAATATTAGTATACTCTGGATGATTAGATAAATTAAAATAAAAGATTGGATACAATCTCGCATAATTTACATAACTTATAAGACATCCACTTTCAGTATTATGAGTATTTAATCCAGCTGCTAATAATTCAGAATAACATCTATTATAATCTAACTGCCCATCTTTAAAATTCGTTTTATAAATTTCTTCTGGAACTTTTTTATTATTACATAATATCCAGCATTCAAGGAGATCTAAATTATCAAAAACCATATTGTTCTGATTTTGATTGCTTTCTTTTTCTACATACTGTGGAATGACAAGAACACTTAACACCTCATCAGATGTAGTTCTTATATGACATGCACCACTTGATGTTGTTTGCTGATTACTTTTCTCAATTGAAGCAGAACACCAAGTAATTTCAATAGGTGTAGAATTCAAAGCTATACTTTTAAATTCAGCCTCAATGGATGGGTACAACTCTACATAAGGTAACCATAATTGAAAATCAGATATAATAACTTTATAATTAGGATTTGCAACATCTGTGTATAACATATCATTATGACTATTTCTTTGAAATTCAAATGTAACTTTTATATCAGAAATTAATCTTCTAAAATCGTTGAGAAACCCAAACAGTTGTCTTAAAGGAATCCAAAATTTTATTATATTGCTGTTTTTTGTTAAAAGCCATCTCTGTTTAAATCCTTTATTATAAGAGGCATTTTCTTTTAATTTGATATCTGATCCTTTCTTTACATCTTTATTAGGATCATCTATTACTATTTTATCTTTATCAGCTGATTCTGATGTATCAACATAATACATCATATTTGTAGCCTCTGAAGTGGAATAATCTTTTGTGAAATTTATAAGTCCATTAATTTGATGAATTAATGAAGCACATTCAATATTAGAATCAGTTTGTTCTTTTCCTATAGTTAATGAAGCGGATCTAAACAGATTCCCACCATTTACAAATGTAACATTATCAGTTCCTATAGTATCATTATTATTTTTTACTATTTTACTTTCTAAGCATATATAACCGTTACTATATAATATAGGTGAATTTGTATCTTTAATAGTAAACTTATATTGATCAGATTCTTTTACATTAGTACTATCTTCATTATGTTTTATATATTCATACTTAGCAATTTTATTACTATAATAATCTGGAATAGATTTTAAGTCCCAAAGTTTTTCCATTTATTAGGATAAAAAACTCATTTATACCATTTCAAACCAGATCCATATCGATCCTGAATTTTCTTCTTAGCTAATATATCATTAACAGTTACAGAGGGTTTAGCTAATATATCATTAACAGTTACAGGAGGTTTAGATAATATATTTTCAAGTTTATTTTGAATAACATTTTTAGCTTTATCTTCAATTGCTGTTTTACCTAAAACTTCTAATATTTTTTTTCCAAAAGTTTTAATTCCTTCAGTGAAGATATTACCACCATATCGTTTTGCATATAATCTATGTTTGTTATAATTCATTTATTAGTTTAAAATTAATCTATATAAAACTCTCATATTATTCAAGTCTATCAGTTCATTATCTTGATTCGTGATATACATTCGAATTCTATGAATATAATTTCGTCTATTAATGGGTAAAAATAAAGGATTTATTTCATCAATTTTTATTAAACTACCAGGAGGATTAGATGGCGTAAAAGAATATAAAATATCTGAATTAATATTATTATATAAAGTTCCTGTAATTACATCACAATGAATATGTATGTCATCAACTCCTCTAGAAATGTTTGCCATATATTTTCCTTCTTGATGATTATCTTCATATATTTCTGATTCAAATCCTAAAATTTCATGTAATTTACTCTCTCTAAGATCAATTTTATATTCATCTTTTAATTCAATTATAAAGCGCTGTGTAGCAAAATTAGCTTTAAATTTAATTGGTGGTTCATCTCCAAATCGTTTTATTAAAAAGTTATTTAACTCCCTTAATGTGTAATTTCCATTATCTAAAGTTATTTCATGCCATAAACTACCATCAAAATACTTAAATGTATTATTTTCTTCATCAATATTGTTCCATGAAACCCACATAGACATAGATTTTAAAGCTATTTTTGAATTTTCATTAACAGGAATAGGAGGGACATATTCAATTGTAAAATCTTCTGATTTCTCAAAATTTTTTGAATCTAAAATTAACATTTATTAAGCACAAAATCTTCATTATAACCACTTGGTTCTTGGGTAAAAGAATATAAAACTTCAACAGGTGATTTACCTTTATTCCTTTGAGTTATGTATTTCAT
This sequence comes from Macrothele yani, assembly GCA_039090855.1. Lineage (NCBI taxonomy): Eukaryota > Metazoa > Arthropoda > Arachnida > Araneae > Macrothelidae > Macrothele > Macrothele yani. The sequence goes on from CM076997.1 coordinate 129,241,712, forward strand.
ACAATAAAAACCACATTTAACAGATGTTGGTTCTTGTAAAAAACTCGAATTATATCTAATTCCTTTATTAGATGTTTCAAGATATTTTACAATATTTTTAGGTATGAAAATGTTATTCAATTTAATGTCTTTATATTTATATTCTCCAAATGGATCAAAATATTCCACAAAATTATATTTAGGATCATTATAATAACACACCCAATGAGTCCCAGGTCCTGTAGATATATCTAAATTAACAATTCCACTTTCAAATATCTTAATCTTTTTAGGTAATAAATCTGATGTAAATACACCCCTGAATCCTTTTACATCTTTCATATTTTGTTCTATCGTTTTATTGGATATACCTCGTAATTCTGAAGAACTCCCTTTCCAGAATGTTTTTTTAAGGTTACAACCTGATCCAGTTACTTTACTTAAAGCTTTATTCACACCCCAACCTGCAGCACCAGATAGAGCTCCTGTTGCTAAACTAGTAAGAATAGGAATTAGAAAGGGTAGAAATCCACCGTTCTTCTTTAACTGTGTCTTACTTATAGTTATTCGTTTACCGTTTTTAATTTGATTAATTTGAGTTTTTGTTAAATACATATCATGATTAGCACTTTTAGTTTTATCAATTTGCAATGTAATTTCTTCACCTTTCTTTAATGCTGATTTTAATTTATTTTTCTGACCTTCACTCAAATGAACTCTAGTTTTAATATAATTACTCATTTATTAAGATAGAAATTTTGAATAATATTGTTTTACTTGCTCATTAGTCATTTTACCCTCTTTCAATAATATATCTAGTATTTGAACTACTTGGTTATATACTTTCTTATTTTTAGTTCCCTTACATATTTTATCTGTTAATTTATCTAAAATATTAAGACCCTCACCCATATAGTAATTCCCCATTTTGAGAGCTTCTAATGCTGTAATATATTTTCGAACCTCAGCCATTTTATAATCGAAACGATCAATTTTTTTCTGTAATTTTTTCTTTTTTCTTCATCTTTAGTATTATTAAATGCTTTTACTTGAGGACCTTTTAGACGTCCGATTTCGCTGTTTTTTTCATTTGCTTGATTTATTATTTCATCAATCTCTTCATCAGATTTATTGACTAATTCTGAAGGTAAATCAAATCCCAACTTTCTTTTAATAAGTGATATATTCAAGTTTTTGTTTAAGTTAATTTTATGAATTCCTGCTTCTCTCTCATACATTTCTTTAGCATCTGAAATAGGTTCTTCAACATCTTCTAAGGCAGGAAATCTTGAAGATTCTGCAATTGGTTGAAATGAAAGTTCTTCAATTGCATCTTGAATAGCTTTTAAATTTTCTTTTCTAGATACATCTTGATATTCTAATTTTTCAACTATAGGTTTATGAAATTTTGTGATTGCCTCTTCATATCCTAAATCTTCTAATTGCTTTTCCTTATTTCGTTTTCTTAGTTCAGCATTTACTTTTGCTAATTTTAATAAATCTTGTATCACTTTACTCATTTATTTAACTGAAAATTTGCTTCCAAGCAAATTATTTTACTTCCAAGCAAATTATTTTACTTCCAAGCAAATTATTTTACTTCCAAGCAAATTATTTTACTTCCAAGCAAATTATTTTACTTCCAAGCAAATTATTTTACTTATATAAATGGAAGATTTTGAACAAATTGAAGAATATTTATCTTTTGCTGAAATGGCATTATATCTAGCTGAATGTTATTTATCTCAAGGAATACCAGCTGAAGACTTATTATTTGAAGCTGAAATGTTTATTGAAGATGCTGAATTTCTATTAAATAAATATGATTAAGCCTTGCAGCATTAAAATAAAAGATTATTCCGAACCAGAAGAATTTATAGATCCAAATCAAAATCCAATGTTACCTATTCATCCTTTTAAACTTTTAATAACAGGATCTTCAGGATGTGGAAAAACAAATTTACTATTAAATTTAATATATGATCATTTAAATTTTGATGCATTATTCATATGTGCAAAAGATATTAACGAACCTAAATACTCTAAATTAAAAGAAAATTACTCAATGTTTGATGATATAGAAGAGGAAGACATTTTAAAAATAAAGGGAAAGAATAAAAATAAGTTATTAAAATTATTTAAAAAGTTTAAGAAAGAAACATTATTTAGTTCAGACATAAATGAATTTATTACTGTAGATGACTTAGATCCTTCATTAAAAAATCTAGTTATTTTTGATGACTGTGTAAAAGAAAAAGATCAAAACGAAATTGAAAAATTTTTTATAAGAGGAAGGAAGAAAAATGCATCCATTATTTATTTATCACAGACCTATTATTCAACACCTATTGATATAAGAAACAACTGTGATTACTTTATATTTTTTAAACTTCAGCACAGAGAAATTAAACAAATTATTAGAGAAATTGATGGTGATTTTAATATAGATCCTTATCAAAAAAGTATTAAAAAACCTTATGATTTCTTCATGTTAGATTTGAAAAATCCTCATATGAGATACAGACATAACTTTGATCCTATATAAATGGAAGAATATTTAGAAAAGAAAATGTATGTATACAGAAAAAGTTTTAATTACTATAATAAAATTAGTATATCATTATCAGTAGGCAAATTTATATTTAGTGCTTCAGGTTTATCAGCTTTTGCATTTATTCCTTTAGCAGCACTTTCTTTAGGAGCAGGAGTCATTGAAGGTGTTGATAAAACTCTAAATATTTCAGAGAGAAAAGAAGAATATAAACAAGCTTACAAATTTTATAAACAGATATTAAATTTAATAAACGCTAATTCAATTTCAGAACAGGATGCTTACGTTAGAGAAGAGGATTTTATAAAAAATATGAAGTATTTTCCTTTAGAGAAATATGTAAAACAAACGCAACTAAATGGTTATAGATATGTAAAATAGATTTACACTTAAATAAATGGAATTACAAGGAGGTGATATAGTAGGATGGTTACAAGATAAATTAAATCCGCCTGAAATGCATATACCTGGTTACCAGTATTGTGGTCCATTTACAAAATTAGAAAAGAGATTAAAAAGAGGTGATCCAGGAATTAACAGAGTTGATAAAGCTTGTAAAAAACATGATGTAGCTTATAGTAAAACTAAAGATACTAAACAGAGACATATTGCTGATCAAGAACTCTTAAACGATTTAGATTCAATTGAAAATACTACAAGTGGATTCTATCCATTAGGAGAGAAACAAGCTAGAGCTGTTATAAAACCAATTATAAAAGCAAAGAAAACATTTGGTTTAGGAATTTCATCCTATATGTATTGCTTAAAGTGCAAACAGAAAACTGAAACTAAAGATATTCAAGAAACAGTAGCTAAAAATGGTAGACCCATGGCAAAAGGAAAGTGTAAAGTTTGTGGAACTAAAAAGAGTGTTTTTTTAAAGACGTAGACCTTAAAAATATTTATTATACACCAGAAACTGGTTATTGTGGTATTAATGAATTACAAAGAAAAACTAAATTACCCAGGAAAGATATAGAAGAGTTTTTACATCAACAAGATGTATATACAAAACATAAACCACTTATTCATAGATTTAAAAGAAGAAGAATTTATGTTTCTCATGTCAATGACCAATTTCAAGCTGACCTTATAGATATGCAAGAATTTAAATCCTTTAATAATGACACAAATTATATTTTATCAGTGATTGATATATTCAGTAAATATGCTTGGACAATTCCGATTAAAAGAAAAACAGGTGAAGAGGTAACTAGAGCATTTAAAAAAATATTTAAAGAAAGAAAACCAGAAAAACTTCAAACAGATAAGGGTACAGAGTTTATAAATAAACAAACTCAAAAGTTATTCAAGGATGAAAATATTCACTGGTTTACAACTGAAAATATTGAGATTAAATGTGCTGTTATTGAAAGATTCAATAGAACTTTAAAGACTAAAATGTGGAAGTATTTCACAGCAAATAATACTAGAAAGTGGTTAAATGTACTAGATAAATTAATTAAGAATTATAATAATTCTTATCATAGATCCATTAAAATGACACCTATAGAAGCAAGTAAGGAAGAAAATGAATTAAAAGTTTATAATAATTTGTATAAAGAAAAAGAGAAAAATAAACCAAAATATCAAAAAGGAGATAAAATAAGAATTTCAAAATATAAAAGAAAATTTAAGAAAGGTTATCTTCCAACATTTACAGAAGAAATATTTATAATTTCCGATATATTGAACACAGATCCTCCGACATATAAAATAAAAGATTTAAATAATGAAGAAATTACAGGAACATTTTATGAAAAGGAACTGGTTAAATATGATAAGAAAGATGAGGTTTATAAGATTGAAAAAATTATTAGAAAGAAAGGAAATAAATACTTAGTTAAATGGTTGGGATATCCTGATGAATTTAACAGTTGGGTTGACGCTGTAATTTGAAAAATTTTTGCAAAACGCCCTTTCGGTGGAGGGTCTATGCTTCATTTTTTTTTATTTATTTGTACCTGGCCAGCCAGGTGGGCGTTAACTCTTTCGACCCTCCACCGCACACACTCTCTACCATCAGATGTTATTCACGCACACGCTCTACCATGAACCAAACTTATTTTCAAAGTTTGAACAGGGAGCCATTCTACCGTATCGAGTTTCGAACCTGAGACCTTTTGCATGCATGCCTGACTCGCTACCACTCGGCCAACACAGGCCGATGAATTCTTGCTTGAAACATATATTTATGTCGAAGCTTGGCTATGATCCAAAGTTGTTACGTAACGAAGAACTGCTTTTTTCCGAGGACACATTACGTAATCGCGCGCCGCGGAGAATATTGGCAGCGATTCAACTTATGTAAACATTTTCGCTCGCAGCTTATCAGTGTTATGTAATGACTGTTTTTTGCAACTAAGAAAGAAAGAGAGATAATGCCTTGTGCTGACATCTATATGTGAAAGAAAAAACTGTTATATGAAAATAATGAATACTGACGATATTAAAAGAATAAAATGATATCTAATAAATGGCTTCATTAAAAGATGTATGTTATGAAAATATTAAAGATAATTATTATTATGGTCTCTTTGGAGATTTTAAATTAATAATAGATAAAAATACTGGATATTTTAAACTTTGTAAAGATGGAGGTAAGAGATTTAAAAAATGGCTTCAGAAGATTTAATTAAAGATATTTCCACGGCTGGAATTCCAGCCATGGGAAAAAATGATGTAATATATGAAATTAAAGGTGGTTTAACTGAAAAGTATAATGTAAATGGTTCTTATGTGTCTGATGATAAAAATTGTGGTGGCCCGAATTCGGGCCGCCATAAAAATGATCAATTTGGTTAAGAATTTAGACGGCCCGAATTCGGGCCGTGAAAATATACATGAAATAAGAGGTAAAACAGCAATAAAATATAACTTTAATGGTACATATGTCAGTGAAGATTTAATTACAAATATAGCTTGTTGGGTTTCAAATGATTTTTATGATAAAGTTAACAAGATTGTTAAAGATTATTATGTTAAAAAATTAAAAAGTTTTTAATAAAATGATATCTAATAAATGAATTATTTTAATGAAGAAACTAATTACTTTTCTTCTTCAGAAGAAGAACAAATTGAAATTCCTGAAAATTTTAAAAAAGTAATGAAACAAATAAAGAAAATGAAATATGATGAAGAGGAAGACTGTTATTATATAGATTATAATAAATATTTAAAAAGTAGATATGTTAGTAGAATAAGATATTTTAATCAGTTTAAAAGAAAAAGTAACCTTAAATTTAATAAGGAAGCAGAAGATTTATTTTTAAAATTACTAGATTTTATGTACTATGAGAAAAATTTAAAATATACATATTTTATTAAAAAAATTTGTGACTATTGTAATATATCAAATGATATTAAAATTAATATAAATCCAAATAATGAAAAGATCTGGGAAGACTTTAAAGCAGCAAACTTTTCAGCTTAAGTATTTATAAAATTTGTTTCCTAATAAATGGAAGACAAAACATGCACAAGTTGTAAACAAACAAAACCTATTGATGAATTTTATGTTCAACATCGTTATGGTAAAGTTGATAGACAGCATTTTTGCAAATCTTGTCAGTGCATAATTTTATATAGAAAAATAAATTGTGATTGTGGTAAACAATATACTTATACTCATAAACAAAGACATTTAAGAAGTAAATTGCACAAACGTCGTTTAGCTTTTATCACTTTTTGATTTCGAAAATCCCTTTATAAATTTACTCCCTAATAAATGGATAAAACTTTGAAGCCAATTATTGTGCATCTTAAAAGTGCTCTGAATGCTATTAGTGTTCAGAAACTTAGAAATGTTTTAAAAAGATTAAATATCAAAAAACGAAATGTAAAAAAAGATGATTTAATTAAATCGTTGATAAAATATATTAGAAAGACAGGTGATTATAAGTCTGTTTTAGTAGATATCCTTGGATTAGATACATCAGAATATTTAGATAGAAAAAGAAAAATATTTATTAATCATCCAGAGAGAAGAAATAGAATTAAAAAATTATTTGATTCTTTTAACTTGAAATTCAAAGATAACAAACTGAAACCAAGAAAAGAAAAGAAAATTAAAACAGCTGTAAATCTTGAAAAATTATTTAAACCTGATTATGAAATTATTGAAACAAAAGGAAAATATATTAAAAAATATATGGTACATAGAAAGAATTATAGAGTAGCTGGAGTAAACATTAAACCTGAACAATATTTCAATATTTTACAAGATATATTTAGAAAAGCAATTGGTAAAATTCATGGAAAAGTAGATATAATAGTATACAGTCCTAATCTCAATAAACCATTTCATGATAAAATGATGTCAACAAATGATGCTTATGAATATTATATATATAAATTATCTGATCAAATAGAATATAAAGAATTAGATATTACAGACTGTATATTTGATTTTAATGTGGTTGAATTACCTGAAGGAGGAAAACATTTAATAATAGTTAAAGAAGACGATATTGTAAATAAAAGAAGTATATGCCAAATAAAAAATAATGATAATATTTGTTTAGCTAGATCAATTGTAACAGCATTAGCAATTCAAAATCCTGAGGTGTTATGTAATAAATTAAACCATGAAAAAATATCAAAGAATGATATAACATATATTAGAAAAGGTAGAGTTTTACAAAAATCATTAGCTGTAAAATTACATGAACTATGCAATATTCCATTAGAAATATGTTGTTTAGAAGAGGTTAAAATATTTGAAGAATTCTTAGATATTCAAATTAATATATTTTGTAGAGAGAATTTTAACGAAAGAATATATAGTGGTACTTATAAACCTACATGTATCTATATATTTAAAAATAGAAATCATTTTGATGTTATTACTTCTATTAAAGGATTTTTAGGTAGAAGAAATTATTGTGATTACTGTCAAATAAGTTATGATAAAAAAGATAAACATAAATGTCCTCTTAAATGTGATAGATGTTTTACAACAGATAGCAAATATTGTAATAGTGATGAAATATTTTGTAAAAAATGTAATAGATTATTTAAAGGTAAAGAGTGTTTTATATACCATGAAATGAAAGATAAAAAAGGTATAAGTGTTTGTAATAGTTTATGGAAATGTTTAAACTGTAAACGAATTATTAATCAATATGAGAGGAAATCAAAAGAACATAGATGTGGTGAAAAACAATGTAAAAACTGCTGGCAATGGGTTCTAAATGATCATAAATGTTTTATGAAACGTAAAGATACAAAAGGTGGTAAATGTATAAAAGACTGTGTTGAAAATATTCCATTTAAAGATAAATGGTGTGAAAAATGTAAATATGAATATACTGAAAAATATTTCTTTTTTGATGTTGAAACGAAACAAGAAACAGGAATTCATGAAGTAAATCTAGTTATAAATCATGGTTTTAAAGGAGATGAAAATATATTTAAAAATGAAGATGAATATTGTGAATGGTTATTTGATAAAAAACATTACGGCTATACAGTATTAGCACATTATGGAAAAGGATTTGATTTTCAATTCTTAGCTAAGTATTGTTTTAAAAATAAAATTGAAGTATTCACTATATATAATGGAAATAAACTTAATTATATGCAAATTCCTTGTTTAAATATGAGATTTATTGATTCTATTAATTTTACATTAGTTCCATTAAGAAATTTTCCTAAAACATTTGGATTAGATGAACTAGCAAAAGGATATTTTCCTCATTTATTCAATACATCAAATAATCAAAATTATGTAGGTCTATATCCTAAAAAATATTACTATGGTTATGATAGTATGACATCAGAACAGAGAGAAATGTTTGATAAATGGTATAATACTGTAAGACATGAAACATTTGATTTTCAAAAAGAATTCATTAAATACTGTAGATCAGATGTAGATATTTTAAGGAGAGGATGCTTAGAATTTAGAAAATTATTTTTAGAAATTGCAAACATAGATCCCTTTAAATATGTTACATTAGCAGGTGTATGTATGGCTATTTACAGAGATAAATTCCTAAAAGAAAATACAATTGCTGTTGATGACGATATAATTCATAAAGATAAATATAGTAAAAAATCTATTGTTTGGTTAGATTATTTATCTCAGAAACATAATATTAATATTCAACATGCTTTAAATGGTGGAGAAAAGAAATTAAAATTAGGTAATAAATATTATAAAGTAGATGGATTTTATAATAATATAGTGTATCAGTTTCAAGGATGTCACTGGCATGGATGTCCTAAATGTTATAGAGAATCAACTATAAATATTCAAAATCAGATATGTATGAAAGACTTATATAATAGAACAAAAAAGATAAATAAGAAGATAAAAAATAATGGATATGAATTAATTGAAATATGGGAATGTGATTTTGATAATAATAAGGAAATTAAAAAATATATGAAAACTGAATGGAATAGAGATTTTGTAGATCCTTTAAATCCTAGAGATGCTTTTTATGGTGGTAGATGTGAACCAACAAAATTGAAATATGAATTCAAAGGAAATGAAAAAGGTAGATATATAGATGTGTGTTCATTATATCCAACAGTTAATTATTTTGATAATTATCCAATTGGTCACCCTACAAAAATATTTAATCCTAAGAAGTATGATAAGAAATGGTTTGGATTAATAAAATGTAAAGTCTTACCACCTAGGAAATTATATCATCCTGTGTTACCATATAAAGGCGAAAAATTAATATTCACTCTATGTAAATCATGTTCTCAAACTATAAAATGTAATCATTTTAAATCGAATCAAATTGTAGAAAAGAAAAGATGTAAAGACTGTTATGAAGTCAGAAATAAAGAATGTAATCATACTGAAAGATGTTTTATTGGTACTTGGACTACTGATGAAATGAGATTAGCACTTAAAAAAGGTTATAAAATTTTAAATATATATGAAGTATGGAATTTTGAAAATAAAACAGATGAACTGTTTAGAGATTATGTTAAAATGTTCTTAAAAATTAAATTAGAAACTGATGATAAATGGTCTGAAAATTTTAAAACTGAAAAGGAATATAAGAGATGTGTTAAAGAAAAATTAGATATAAAATTAGAAAAAATAGAAAAAAATCCTGGTTTAAGATTTATAAGTAAGATATGTTTAAACTCTTTATGGGGTAAGTTTGGACAACGAAAAAATATGAAACAAACTGAATATGTAATGGAATTAGAAGATTTTTATAGAATTATATTGAATGATAATATTAAGGAATTAAACATGATATTCATGAATGACGATTGTGTAGAAATGACTTATAAAAAGAAAGACCAATATGCCGAAAATAATTTTAATACAAATGTTTATATAGCAGCATTTACAACTAGTTCTGCAAGAATAAGATTATATAAAATGCTTGATAAATTAGGAGATAAAGTGATATATTATGATACCGATAGTATTGTATATATTGAAGATGGTACAAATAAAATAAAAACAGGATGTATGTTGGGTGAATGGACTGATGAATTAGGAGATGATAAACATATGAAATCATGGATATCTGGAGCCTCTAAAGATTATGGATATATATTAAATGATGGAATTGTAAAAGGAAAAGTTAAAGGATTTAAAATGAGTTATGAGAGTGAAACTGTTTTAAATTTCGATGAGAGAATGAAAGTAATTACAGGAGAAACAGAGTATTTAGATGTGAAAAGTAATCAATTTCAAATTCAAAAAGATAGAAATATTATGGTTAAGAAAACAAATAAAAGATACATGTTTGGATTTGATAAAAGAAGAATTTTAGATGATTATAATACTGTGCCTTTTGGATATTAAATCTTTGAATGTTTTAAACTTCTGAATTTTTAATCTTTCTATTTATAAAAATTATTCTATATAAATGGATGACATTACACTGATTTTCAATTTTCAAGGATTTATTCTTCCTAATAAAAGTATAATCAGAGAGATAAGTTGGTGTCATTTACATCAACCTGTAGGGGAAACAATTCAAGTATTTGAACCTCATTATATATTAAATGATAGAGAGCGAAGAATTATATATAAATGTACAAGAGATATTCATGGATTAAAATTTAAAAGATTTCCAGATCAAAAATCTCTATGGATAAGTACTGATGAGATTAAAAATTATATAAAAAACTTGTATGAATATTATGGTGGTAAGTTTGTATATAAAGGAGGAATAATGGAAAAACAAATATTTGATGAGTTAGAAATTCCTTCTATAGATCTTGAATTAACTAAATGTGCAAAAATTTTAGGTACTGGATGCCCTATGTATAGATGTATGTTTTACAAGAATTGTATTTCAAAAAAATGAAACCTTATAAATGGATTTATTAGGAGATATGAGAGCTCTCTTTACTGATCGTAAAGGAATCAAATATAGTGATGATATAAGATGTTTATCTCATTTATGTGAAGATTTAATATATGTGAGTAAAGATTATAATAATGAATATCCTGATCTTATTAAATTGATTGCTAAATATCTTAAAAAGATGCATAAACTAATTTTGAAAATAAGAACAAATGAAGAGGTTAAAAATAAAGGATTAGAAATATTTGATGAGATTACAAAAGAAATTACATTTGTGACAAATATATTTTAAAAATATTTATAAAAATGTTTCCTAATAAATGGATGAATTCAACAACATCAGATCATATCCTGAAACTTTCAAATTAAAAGATTTGAATACAGGAAAATATAAACTCATATCATTGAAAAAATCCAAACAAAATTTGGAGATACAACAATTGCAAAATTAGAAGTTAATGATGAAGAAAGAGATTATTTTCTTAAAAAATGTCATGGAAAACTGTCAGATAAAACAATTAAAAAACTCAATAAAGGTAATTATGTTTTTAACTTTAAAGGCAAAATTGATGATAAATATTATGATTATGAATTAGAACTTTAATCTTCCTACACTTTTTATCTTCCTATTTTTTTAATCTTCCTATTTTTTTAATCTTCCTATTTTTTTAATCTTCCTATAAGGGGTATCCATTTTGGGTACCCCTTTTTTAATGCATTTTTAAAAAGGACTTTGCAAAGTACCAATTCAAAGTAGTTTGTTTTACAACTTTTCTATTGATTTTCATCACTGAAACCATCATTTCATCACTTTTAAAATCAAAGCTATTCAAAGTTCAAAATGATTGCAATTGTTCAAAAATGTTCACAAAAATGACTTAAAATGTGTGTTTTTATGATGTTCTAGTTTGGTGAAAAACAGAGTAAAAACTTCAATTTTCAAAAATCTGATGTTTTTGACTATTTTATGCTAAAAAATCAATGATTTTTAATGAAAATATGGTGTTTTTGTTCATAAAAAAGCTTTAAAATGTTCGTGATTATTGAGGTCTGAAAAATCAAAAAACGCCTGATTTTGAGGTTTTTTGTAGTATATGATGTGTCCCATAGTATGGGACATATACTACTGCTGTGTTTTCTGGCCAGTCGTCCGAGGTGGGCCGGGGTTTTAGTTCCAGATGAGGAGGTACGCCTGGTCTGCGGCGCCGCCTCCTCCCTAGGAAACAGTTGCTCTAAACTAGGGACGGGACTGTGCGTATCCATGAGAGTTATTTGTACTTATAGCAGTCGTTAAACGCCGAATACAAAAAATGTATACAAAGTCTGCGTTCATTTGAAGCATACGTCTCCACAACTGTCGCTAAAAGCAGTATTTTTATCGGTTCTCTCCTCTTCCTACCACTAACCTAGAAAACCATTAGGCTTAGCGATATACAGGTAGACACCGCTGAATACGCAACCTACAATGGTGTCAACCAGGAGCGGATTGGGTCTAGGAAACCACGGGCGGATCGGGTCTAGGAAACCAGGAGCGGATTGGGTCTAGGAAACAAGGTAGGGAATTTTAGTCTTGTGGTCCACTACAAAAATACACGTACTTACCGAAAAAGACTCCCTTAATTATATTATGAAGAAAAAAATTCTGTTAGATCCTCGATGAAAGGGAACTACTGTTGAAACATGCATTTTAAAACAAATTCAAGCGTAAACAAATGTTAAGAGTAATTTAAGGATCAAATAATTTTTTCTTCTTTCTGTGTGATTCTGGAGTTCTGTTCACTCATGATTGAATGTAGCATGTCAAACCATGCTCAAAGCTGGGTGTTGCACCAGATAATTATATTTATTTAAGGCTGTCTTTGAATGAGTGTTAGGGTTCATCTTCTGCGATAGATGGCGCAAAAAATCACTCCTTGGACGTGGCTTTTACTTCTTGAGTGACTGTCCCAGAAGTTGGCGTCAGCGAATCACTGCAGACCTCACCATATTCAGAATGGAAGCCGTCTCTCGTTGGCTCCATAATGAAAAGAAAAAATGCGCGCTGTTACGTTTTAACCAATGACGTGATTTGGGTTGGAGCTTAGTAGGTAGGCGGAGTTTCTATAGCTCAAGTTCAGCGGTGCTCTGCTAATGTGCACATTTTCTCTTCAAAAATGAACGTACAGTAGGATTTAAAATGATTTATGGGAGACAAGATTCCAGTCTCATTTTTGGCCCCATTAATTTTAATTAATGGGGCCAAAAGTGAAACTGGAATCTTGTAATGCTGGAATTTTGAGACTGGCATCTTGTAGAAATAATTATTTATTTTTTTGCCCAGAATTAAAAAAAATCAGACAGAAATGAGAGATTTCATTTCTTCCTGACAGAAACACTGCTAACCTAACTTATCGCGCCACCTAGCGTCCAAATTGTAATACTTTCGAATCAGATAAATTGAATCTTAAAAAATATTCTAACAATTTTTTAGAAAAAATAACTGTCGCACATATTAGCTATAAGTCGTTTTTATTTGTGCTCGAAATTTCAAACACCACATAGTCTTCGAGAAAATGAGTACAAAAAATTTACATTCCAGATATCAGATAGAATTTCTTTTACACTCATTCAAAGACAGTCTTAATATCATTATGTTTCAACTCGTTCCTCGTTTGTGGAACGAGTTGCCGTTACATATTAGATCTACCGTATAATAAACTACACTGCTTTTAAAAGAGTGTTGAGAGGCTTCTTGTTGTTTGGTTAAATACTGTTTTGATACGACAGAAATGTTTATTTTTACACAGTTGCCAGTTAAACTGAACTTGAGGATGTCTTGACTTGGTATATTATCCGTTGGGGTTCAGGGGCTTGTCAGGCTAAATAATTTAACCTTTTCCCCTGGCCCTTTGCTATACTGAATCATACGCTTTTGTATTATGTATAAATTATGTTTCTGATTGTACCTATATTGATATTATTGAGAGTATTTGTTGACTTTAATAGATTCTTCCCCTTTATTATGATTGTGGTACAGACGAACCAACTATTTTTATTATATTTTACTTATAGCTAAATCCAGTGGCGTAGGAACGCTTTTGATTTAGGGGGTACAAGCTCATGAACCTTACATCTCAAGGATTAAGCCATCTATGGATCACCCCCTCCGAATTTTTTTTGGGGGAATAGTATATAAGAGTTTTTATAAAATACGTATACTGTTCAGGAATGAACATTGTTATCATCATATTATTATTAATTATTACCATTGTTATTTTTATTGCTGACAAAAAGTTCACATTATTAATTTCTTATCAGAAAATGAATGGAGAAGTTTTTTTTTGTGTGTTCTCTATTGTTAATTTTTGGACTTTTTTTTCCATTAAAATATTGAGCAGTTGACATTCATCTTAATGTTGTTCTGTCAGCAGGGTTTGGAAAAGAGGGATTTCTCAGGAAATGTTATATAACTTTTTACAAGAACGAATTAAATGTCTTATCATTTTTGTTTACGTTAATAAAGTAAAACCGCAGTAAGATAAAAACTGCTCTACCCGCGATGATAGTACCATTGAAGCATTATGAAGTCTATATTAAAAACGTTGAACGATACATAGGCTGACAATTGATGTAAAAAGCACATTGGTCTAGTGCAAATCTAAATGATGGTGGAGATATCGAGGAATTGGAGTTCTATGAGTGGTATGTGAAATCCGTAATGCTCTTGTTGTATTGCTACAGATCTTAAGACAGAAAACAATTTTAGTACCGGGGCTGCGGGCGCTGAAATGTCCACTTGTGCATTAATTTTTTTTTTTTAAAGTGCAGAAAGGACGACCTGATCAAGATGCATGGAATTTTAAGAGAAAAGAAACACTGATCACAAGTATGTTATCTAGCCCTAGCCCTACCATATGCTGTTTGAAGTTATGACCAAAAACCTCGCACTCGTCGTTTCCCTGCAGAACTAATTTGCTGGAGTTTCCCAGATGGTTGGCCAGTTTTTGGTGGATGAAAACTACAAGCTTCGGATATAAAAAACAACCAGATGACCCGTGATATTTCTTTGAAAAAAAGAGAATATAAAAAAATAAGTAGCATATAAATTTTACAGTTCACTCTTTATGAATGATTGGTTTGTGTTTACTCATATCTGGGGGGGGGATACAGTAGGTATTAATGTACCCCTGTACCCCCCCCCCGTTCCTACGCCACTGGCTAAATCGTATTATAATTTATTTTTTCGTAATTTCCTTCACCAAAAAGTGTGTAATAACTTTGTGTATTCACATTATGTTTTGGACACTTACTGGTTTGTATTGTTATGGTGTTTGATGTTTTTAATGCTCTTTGGTGTTGTGTAGCAAAAAATTACAATAAATACAATTCAATTCAATTCAATTTGATGATCGTCTACTGCACAACGGTACTCTTACCACCTCCCAGAATAGACGCCTTTTTTGCCTACCAATTATTCTGACTCATGAACTACCAGTTTGATCCATGAACCAGTACCGGTAAATCGTTTTTTTTTTTTTTTTTTTTTATAAGGTAAATGTATGTAGGACAGGGATTTCCGAACATCTCTGCAGGAGAGTCGCTTTGTGCTCTATGCATGTATGTGAATAAGAGTGCGTTGTTGATGGACCATCAAAATTGTTACTAGTGCCTCCTTGAGGTTTCATATCACCTTGTCCGTGTTAATTTCGTCCATGCCCACTTGGTCCAGTTCATTTCGTCCACCGTTCATTTTGTCCACCGCTCACTTTGGTCTACCGTTCATTTAGTCCGCAGTTCACTTTGTCCACATTCATTTCGTCCTCAGAATAGATGGACCACCTTGGAAATTTTCTGTTTTGATGGAATTTTTGTTACTAAGCAGAAAAAAAAAAAAAAGGTCAGCGAACATTGCTTACATGCAATTTTTTTTCCTGTTTAAGTTTTTCGATTAAAATATAGCAATTTTAAATGTTATTTATAGTAAAACGAGGAACTGAACTTTGAAGAGCTTTTTAACTCTTTTGTGTGTTGCGAGGTCAATCACTATGACATTAATCAAAAATTATTCCAATGGCCATAAATATGTATGATTCAAGAGGAAAGATTTAGACCCCCCCCTCTTCTCTTTTATGTAAAAATTCCCTCTTTTCTTTCACTCACACCTCAAATTCACTGTAAATATCAATCTAAACTTATATGAATTTTTTTTCTCACTTCAAATAGCTATGGCACATATATAGAGCATTATGTAGTTCATTAATACGAAATTTAGTAATGCGGAAATTATAAACAATTGATAATCAAAATACAAAATAAATATACTGAAAAGCTAAGAACTATGTGCAAACAATATACTAAACGTATTTCAAAACATTAAAAGATTTTTGTGAAACTTTGCTTTTATGTCATAGTGATTGACATTGTACCACAAGAAAGAGTTAAAAATCTCTTAAAAGTTCAGTTTCTCGTTTTGCCATAAATAACATTTAAAATCGTTCTATTTTAATCGAAAAACTTAAACAAAAAAAACCGCATGCAAGCAATGTCCGTTGACATTTTTTTCAGCCTAGTAACAAAAATTCCATTAAAACAGGAAATTTCCACGGTATTCCATCTATTCTGAGGATAAAATAAATGTTGACAAAGTGAACAGCGGACGAAGTGAACGGTGGACAAAGTTAACCGTGGACGAAATGAATACGGACAAAGTGATCCGTCACCCCTCCTTCAAGATTAAAAAAGGAGGGTATTGCCTCCCAATATCCCTTTGGCTCCAAGCTTAAATTTATAATAGTAAGCTTAATTATTTCAAATAGTTAGCTTAATTTATTTATAACTGGGTGCTTAGTCCAGCGGCAAATTTTTCACTAAAGTAGAGAGAATTTTGCTTTGCCATTTTAGAGAAAATGCCCGACATATATATATAGATAAAGGAAATGCTACTTTTTTTAAGACAGTAACGATTTAGACAGATAACATAAAGCTCAAACGAAGTTAACGATTATTTTTGAGAAGTACAAAAATAATTATTCGTTCCTTCCAAAAAGTCCAGAAAAAGAGTATGCCAGAAAGTGGGACATTTCTCGAGTGGTCCACTGTGAATTATCCCGATGTACCGGTGGGCCAATCGGCCCCTGGTGCCAACCTACAATGTTTGATTCAAAGTTGTCAACCTACAACCAGCGGTGTCAACCTGCAGTGTCTGATATAATGTTGTCAACCTACAATGTTTGATTCAATGTTGTATGACGAAGTAAATTTCTCCGTCATTTTTTGTCCACGCCGGGATCGAACCCGGGTTCCCTCATTCCGGAATAAGTCGCTCTCCCAACTCAGCTACGCGGACGTATGCTCTCGCTGCTATCTGCCTTTATCTCATGTGCGTCCTGCGGTGCAGGCACGTCACATGCCGATCGCCGAGCATACAGTCCTCCTGCATATAACATTCTGCGAACTGTCAAAGCTGATACCGTCCGTCCGGTGGCTACAGCGATCACAGATCTGAGATGAGTCGGTGTAGCCGTCCTGTTCCACCGTGCCGAAGGCCGCAAATACCGGTCATCCGAGGAGGTCGTCGCCCTTGGCCTACCTTCGGGAAGCTTCACACGGGGCTTGGAACTGCTGCCACATCCTGCTGACCACAGAACGATCGACGTTGAGCCATTTTGCGACGTCCGCCTGCCATTGCCCTGCTTCGAGTCGGCCTAACACTTTGTAGCGTAACTCCGCTGGGAAATGACGTCTCGAAGCCATTTCAACAAAATCACTATCTCGAAATTTTGTCATTCAGCGCCTCACATGAATTGGCGACTCCCTCCGAAACAGCTGGTTTTATGCTCTTGCGCATTTGCATAAAGCGCTGCCAGTGACACTCATCTTCCTTCCGTACATCGATGCTGTATGCCTTTACCCGTATCATATGCAAATTTCGTGTAATTTGAACTATATTTCGCCCAAGTATCGAGATTTTTTAATTTGTTGCTTTTTTTATGGAAACCAGTTGTATGAAAATGGACACGAACTTGCTTCCGATACACGCCGCGCATCGAAGGCAACTCGCAGTATCAATACAACATTTGGTGAAAGCACCATTAGTGAACGTAAGGTACATTGCTAGTTTGATAAATTGTGGTCTGGTGATATGAGACCCAAAGGTGAACCACGCGGTAGACCAAAAGAAGCTATTGATGATGCCAAGTTCCTTGATTGAATCGAATCCACACTAAATCGTAAATGAACTTAGAGTAAACTATGAAAACATATCCTGACATCTAAGGGCCATAAAGTGAAGGTGATGGATAAATGGGTCCCACATGAGTTGAAGAACAGCACAAATCACGACGATTTGATGTCTGCTCTTCTCTTCTTATTCGAAACCAACGAACGACATTTTGAAGCGCCTCGTTACGTGTGATAAGAAATCGATGCTGTAAGACAATCGATGCGGTTCGGCGTAATGGCTCAACCAGGGTGAAGTTCCGAAACACCCCCTGAAGCGGATACTCTATCTCAGAAAGACGATGGTCAGTGTTTCGTGGTCCTCATCCGGTGTGATCTACGGTTTCTTATTACAAACTGGTGAGATTCACTCCTTCTTATTACAAACTAGTGTGATCCACTCTTTCTTATTATAAACTGGTATGATACACTCTTTCTCATTCTCATTACAAAGTGGTCCGAACCACTCTTTCGTATTACAAACTGGTGTGATCCACTCTTTCTTATTACAAACTAGTCCGATCCACTCTTTCTTATGACAAACTGGTGTGATCCACTCTTTCTTATGACAAACTAGTCCGATCCACTCTTTCTTATGACAAACTGGTGTGATCCACTCTTTCTTATGACAAACTGTTGTGATCCAATTTTTCTTATCACAAACTGTTGTGATCCAATCTTTTTTATTACAGACCGGTGTGATCCACTATTTCTTATGACAGACTGGTGTGATCAATTCTTTCTTATTACAAATGGGTGTGATCCACTCTTTCTTATTACAAACTGTTGTGATTCACTCTTCCTTATTACAAACTGGTGTGATTCACTCTTTCTTATTACAAACAGATGTGATCAACTCTTTCATATTACAAACTGGTGTGATCCCGTCTTTCTTATTACAAACTGGTGTGATCCGCTTTTTCTTATGACAAACTGGTGTGATCATCTTTTTTTCATTACAAACTGTGTGATCCCTCTTTCTTATTATTAATTATTATTTTATTAATGTTCTTATTAACTGGTGTGATCCGCTCTTTCTTATTACAAAACTGGTGCGATCCACTCTTTCTTATCACAAACTGGTGTGTCAAAACTGGATCTTGAATGATTGAAAGAAGGTCGTCTGATCCGATGAATCTCGTTTCCTGTTGCACCATGTGGACAGCCAGGAGCGTGTGTGCCATTTGAATTGGAAAGTGTTGGCACCAAGACGTGCCGCTGAACGAAAATATTACGGTGGAGGAAGGGTAATGCTTTGGGCAATGTTCTGCTGGGAAACCCTAGGTCCAGTCATTCTGCAGTGTGACGTATACCACATACCTAAACACCATTGCAAACCAGGTACATCCTTTCATGGCAACGGTATTTCCGTCTAGTAGTGCCTTCTTTCAGCAGGATAATGCGCAATGCCACACTGCCCGAATTGTTCGAGAACAGTTAGCGGATCATGAGAAAGACTTCCACGTATTGATTGCTCTGGCCTGCAGATTTCCCAGACATCAATCCAATCGAGCATCTGTAATTTGTGTTGGAACAGCAAATCCGCGTAACTTGCAAAAATTAAAGGATCTGCTGGTAACGCGTAGGTACCAGATACCACAAGATACCACAAGACGCATTTAAGAATCTTGTGGGGTCAATGTATCGCAAGGTAAGAGCTTTGGCGTCACGGGGTGAGTCAACTTCATATTAGGTAAGTGGTCATAATGCTTTGGCTCTTTGGTGTACAATGAATTTTTACAGGAATGTATACATTCAGCTGCTGAAGTAATTCAGATATCAAATATTGAGAAAAATTACATGTAAGATTTTTAGAGATATTCATATTTTAAATTTCGAGGAGGGGGATTAATATATTTACTTTCTTGAGGAACTCACATTATATTTTTGCAGAAATCATAACATTCAGTTCCCAGGGAAACTGAAAACTTCTGATTTCGCCTGAAATTAGCACGCCAAACTGAAATATTAGCTCACACACAGAATTTCGGAAGAAATAACATATTACGTTTCGAGCGAAAAACACAGTTTCGGAAACAAAATCTGGTATCAAATATCGATAGATGCGAGGGGGTATTGATACGTCCTTGGCTATGTAAAGGATGCAAGCTACGGGACTGAATAAAAAGTATTTACTCTACACATTATTCCCTGAGATTCACACACTTATGATTTCGTTGTTCTAACTTTTTTAACCCATCAAAAAGAAATTCTTTCGGTTGTCCTGTAAACGACTCGTCCGCAGCTGCTGTGCCCTCCTCAGTGCTTGAAATTTCCCCCTTGAGGTGATTTTTCAGGTTAGGAAAGAGGTAGTAGTCCGAAGGAGCCAATTCAAGTGATTAGGCCCGGTGTTTCAGAATTTAAAAGCGAACATCAGCCAATTTCTGATCCGTAATGGCCGCTTTGTGAGGAGAGGCATTGTCTTGAAGAAACAAGATCCCTTTCGAAAGCTTGCCTCGAAGTTTGGACAACAGTTGCTGCTTCAAAAGCGCAACGCAGTACTTTTCCGTGATGGTTGCAGCCTTTTGCAGATAATCTATAAGCAAAATTCCATCTTTGTCCCCGAAGACAGACGCCGACATTTTGCTTGATGACTTCTGTGTCTTGAACTTCTTTGGACGCGGGGAACCACTGTGTCTCCATTCTTTGGATTGTTCTTTGGTCTCTGGATCATACATATGGATCCACGTTTCATTTATAGTTACGAGACGGTTCAAAAATCCCACAGGGTCCCGCCTAAATCGGTCCAAAATGGCTTGTGAAGCAATCAGTTGATCACACTTCTGGTCAGCGTTAAGACATTTGGGAACCCCTTTGGCTAAGAGCTTTCTGCTGTCTAAAATCTCATGAATAATATAGCCTACTGCTATCTTTTTAGTGGATATTCTTCGATCATCCAGAATCATATTATGAATGGCATCTACGTTTTATGGAATTGTCACTTGAATCAGTGAAGGAAGAAATATTCTTCATAATACAGTGGATCCCGCTTAACAAGTCTTCGTTGGGACGAAGCGATGAAAACTTCTTAAGCGGGAAAACTTCTTAAACGGGAAGCGCGTGATTGGGTTTTGTAAGACTTTAGCGATTAAAAATATTGCATAGATTAAATCCAGAAATTACATTTTAGTTAATTTTAAAGTGACATAAAAAATTTCACAACTTACCCATTTGAACTTGAATATGAGGATTGAAAGCTACATTTATTATGCTACAGGATTACAAAAATACTGATCTAAAATCGTTTGTTTCTTCCTTTTTTTCCGCTAGATTCACATAAGTACGTGTCCATTTCCCTCAAATTTCTCATTATGTCCGTTGTAACACGTTCGTGGCTTTCTATAAAGTGGCGAAAAGTTTCTAGTGCTTTACCAGCTTCAGCTGAAGTTGGAATTGGCCTGCACTCATTTTCTTGAATTTCTGGTTCATCGTCCTCTTGCGTTCCGATGTCGCAAATATCGTCGATATTTTGCATTTCAAAAGTGGGAACATCTTTGTCAACGTTTTGCCGCTATACCGTTGAGGGCTGTAACAGGTAAATTTAGTTCTTTTGCTATCTGCACCCTAGTTAAATGCAGATTTTCATCAACTTTCGTAATAATGTTTCGTTTCTCAACCACAGATAAAGCTTTTCTTTTGATGCCTTTAGACGCCATATTTCTAGCTACGCATTTCAACAATAAAACTACGTTTAACTCAACATATGCGAGGTGCAACATCTGAGCCTAACTCTGACAGAATGACTAACTTTCAGCAGGTGTTTCCTTTCCCAGCCTTTCCCCAGCCCCAAAGTTAAGGCGATTGCGATACACAAAGGGCAGACGCAGAAGAAGAAGGGGTGTAGACATGACCCCCTGCGTTGACCGTGGGAAGCCGGCAGGGGCTTCGCTTGCTACATGTACGGGGAAACGCTTCTCCCAACTTCTTTGACATGTCCTTATCTGCTGCACGAGTTCCAAAAATCGTATGTTCTTACTTAGAAATGTGTGACACTTACAACTTCTTAAGCGGGAAAACTTGAAACATCGTTACTTCTTAAATGGGAAAAATTAACATTAGCACTATGGAAAAAAAATCGGGACTCTAAATAAAAATAAAACTTCTTAAACGGGAAAACTTCTTAAGCGGGAACTTCTTCAGTGGGATCCACAGTACATGGAAAAGTCATAGAATATTCAAGCAAAGTAAACTGAATTTGCTTGTAACGCTTACTGGTCATCCATGTAACACTTCTCAGAAAACTTGAAAAATGCATCGCCTTGGAGAGGGAATCGAACCCCGCATCTGCCCTTGAGATGGTTTCCCAGAACGTGCTTTTTCGTCGGTGCTCAAATGTCCTGTTCCAACCATAGCAAACTAGTTCTTTACTGCGTAGTATGAAAGGCACTTATCACACCTAATGTAACCGACATATCATCATGAATTTGTTTGGCCGAATTCCCGTATAGGAAAAGATATTTTATCACTTAGCGGTACTCTTTTGGGGAGAAATACACTGGCGAAAAGTGAAATAAAAAAACACCAAGAAAGAGACGTCTCATACCAACGAAATTTATACAGCATAATAACGGAATACAGAGGATAACGTGATCAAAACATTATGGCAAAATACAGCTGTATTTGCTGGTAAACTGAAAAATAACATTTCCATGTAACATGGTTAGTACGAGGTTGAACCGCCATGAACTGCGTCACACTGTGCAATTCTGGCATGGAGTCTGTCGTACAGATGTTGGATGTAAGTTTGGGGTATTGAGTTCCAAGCATCCTCAACCTGGACGCGTAAATCGGGGATGGTCGTGGCTGGCGTTGTCCCATAAATCCCACACGTGCTCAATGGGGGACAAATCCGGTGAACGTGCAGGGCATGGAAGTTGTCTCACACCCTGAAGTGCATGTTGCGTTGCACGTGCCGTGTGTGGGCGTGCGTTATCTTGCTGGAAAACACCACGATGGACCGACCTTACAAATGGCACAACAACGGGCTGAATGATGTTGTTGATGTAGGAGGTGCTGTTTAACGTACCCGGTACAATCACTAGTTGTGTACGGGAGTGATAGCTGATCGCTCCCCACACTAGGAGACCAGGTTAGGCCCTGTGTGTCGCTGGCGGATGCAAGAAGGGTGGAGACGCTCGCCTGTGCGTCTGCGAACACGCATACGGCCATCGGAGGCTCCCAAGCAGAATCTGCTTTCATCGCTGAACACGACAGGTCGCCATTGTATTCTCCAGTGCAGACGTTGACGACACCACTGCAGCCGTTCCTGACGGTGGGCTGGAGTCAGAGGTACACATGCCAGAGGCACAGGTGCACGTAGTCCTGGATCCAGTAGACGGTTGCGGATTGTTCGCACAGTCACCTCAGGTGCAACGGCAGCTCGGATTTGCGTCGCAGTGGATGTTCTGCTTGACAACGCCGCTCTTCTTATGCGTCGATCGGTCCGCTCATCAGTCCGTCTGTGAATCCCGGTTCCACTTCTTCTCGTGTATGAGTGTTCCTCGGACCATCTACGCCACCATCGTACCACCATCGATACTTCCCGTACAATTCACTCCGCAATACGACGATACGACCACCCGGCCTCGCGGAGTCCGACTAGACGACCTCGCTCAAAGTCCGATAACTGCTGAAATCGTACACGTCTTCCATGTCCAGGCATTGCAGCTTCTTCAGGGTCTTCGCACGTGTCCGTACGCCGACGACTGATTACATTCACTTCCCCGTACTCCTTAAATACCACCGACGATAATTTGCATATTATGCCGTGCTGTGGCGT
Source organism: Macrothele yani (assembly GCA_039090855.1). Classification (NCBI taxonomy): domain Eukaryota; kingdom Metazoa; phylum Arthropoda; class Arachnida; order Araneae; family Macrothelidae; genus Macrothele; species Macrothele yani. The sequence goes on from CM076997.1 coordinate 129,265,512, forward strand.
AAGCGCTCACCGGTTGGTCCCGAAATTAACATCACACCTACGTAAACTCGACCCTATTAACATATGTAAATTTCATGATCGTCCGTTAATTCGTTCTTGGTGTTCTGTTTTCACTTTCCGCCAGTGTACGTGCTGTTTTGCGTCATTGTCACTTCAGACGTGTAAAAAAAAAAAAAAAAGGATCAGCCTACAATTATGACATTTGGTGGGACACATAAGCACACCTGACAAAAAATTACGGAATGTTCATTTTATTGGTTAATATGGGGTTACATCACCACAAGCTCGAAGCATAGCCTTGATTTTCTTTGGCATGCTGTCAACATGGGAGCGCATGACATTAATGCCCAGTATGCCCCACGCCGTGAACAACTGGTCCCGCAGAGCAGCCAAATTGGGAGGGTGTTGTTGTCTCTTCCTAACCGCCCGATCGAGCATGTCCCAAATTTTTCTATAACACTGAGATCAGGCCAATTGGCGGGCCAGGTGAGATGTGGTACGTCGACCTCCTGTTCTGCAAACCAATCCTACACAATGGCAGCTTGGTGGACAGGGCAATTGTCGTCTTGATAACGTGGATCTCGAATGGCGGCATCTTGGAGGAACTGGACATATGGCAACACCTCGTTATCCAACAGTTTCACGTAGTCCACCGCTTTCATGCCATCAGACACGTGAACTAAAGGACCCACCCCAGCACTGGATATACACCCCCAAAACATGACACTTCCAACCCCTTTCTGTACAGCCCTTTGCACACACTCTGCGTTGAAGGCTTCTCCGGCCTTTCGCATGACCCTGGATCGACCATCATTGGAATACAGGCAGAACCTGGATTCGTCCGACCAGATGATGCGTCGCCACTGTTCTGTGGTCCAGTGTCGGTGTTCCCTCGCCCATCCCAGCTGCTTTTTCTTGTGTATGGCAGACAGCTTGGGGCGAACCCTAGCCACACGACTGAATATTCCTACATCATGCAGTTCTCGTCGAAGCGTTCGTTCGGAAACAGGCTGACTGGGTCCCGCATTGTACTCTTGCAGCAATTCCTGCCAGATTTGGGACCGTTTTGCGGTTGATAATCTCCCCAGACGTCGACGATCACGGTTGCTCATGATGGTTTTTCTGCCGTAGCTGCTCCGACGGGAATTGTCTCTGGCCGACTCCTTCCACGCTAAATGAACACTACTGACTGTGGACTTGGACACGCCAACGAACTCCGCCACCTCCCTCAGCGAATGACCATGTTCACGACTAAAGACGATAGCTCCCTTTTGTCACTCTGTTGCGTCTACGTCACCTCTTCTACCCTGTAAGCAACAATAAAACTGATTAGGTATGCACGTCTTACAAGGCTGAGAAAGTAACGAGTAACAAACAATACTTTCCATTCCATTACATACACGCATTTTTCTCTGCCTGACCAGTTTCCAACTGTTCCTTCGGATGACAGCATTCCGTAATTTTTTGTCCGGGGTGCTTACATGAAGACCAATTTTGCTATGACAAAAGTATTTTCAGTCTAAGAGCATGTGAAATAGCAAAAATCCAAACACTTATCAACACTCCTACGTATGAAAAAAGTAGAGAAACTGTCACATCAAAGGAGCAGGTACTAAGTTTCAAGAGATATAATAGGTTCAGCTTTGTTTGCAACTCTTCTAAGGTTTGAGAAAAATTCGCATAGCAACATCACCAGAAACTCGCAAGTTTTGAGGGAAAACAAAGCACTGAATTTAAGCTCAGGTCAAAAGATTTCGAGAAAAACTAAAATATAAAGTAGTAAATAACTCACATATTTAATTCAGATTCGATTATACTAAATTTCTGTAGGATTACATACATCAAATTTTATATAAACAAATGCTGATAGAATTAAAAAAAAGAAATAAATACTTATGTTACGAAACACTCCCACGAAAGAAAAAAAATTGAAGGAATTCCAGTTGATTCACTATAGTGGTCTCAGTGTTTCATCTTTTTTCACCATACACGCAAAGCGTGACAGATTGACTGACCTTATTCACAGACGCTTTGTCAATGGTGGAAAAAAAAATGTCGTTGGTTTTCATTGAAAATCATCGTGACCATATTAGATGGGGAGGAGTGTATATCGATGAGGCAGTGTCCGAAAAGTACCGCCTAACGGGACGCACGCAGGTGTGTTCTGTGCGTCGTCATGGAGACCGCTGAATTTGACACAATCAAACACAAGTCGCGTGTTCGTGCCGTAGAATAAGCACGCATCCCTCCAATCGCCTCCGCTAGAAGCGGAAAGCCAAAGTAGCTGGCCGCTTCGGACATATTGGCCGTAGCCCTTTTCGTGTCCCGTACACGAATCATCCTCTAAACAAGGAACGCCCAGTGTAGGATTCTCTCCGCGGCGAAAATCTTCTCCACGCCGCTGGACTGTTCGAATTGGCCACCAATGGGAAGTTTCTCGTGATTTTGAAAGGATGCTGCCCTGCCGGACAGTGATTACAAGTCAGTCGGAAAACTCACACTGGTATGCTTTATCATCGTTTCCGGAAACAATAAACATGGCCTGTCTTACGCTGTGACTTGAGAGACAAACGATGAAACACCTGATTAAAATGGTACGTACTGATTCATTTGCATCTCGTTAAAATTCATACCATATTTTTCTATGTTATTAGCCTGAATTCCGATTGCATACACGGGATTAATTTATAATAGAAACTCAAATGCTTTAATTTATTCTTCAACTCGAGATACATAGATGTTTAATTGTTTCAGTTCAAAATTGAACCGATACTTGAAGCGACTTCTAAACCAAACTCTGTTTTAATTTACCTCCAGTCCATCTAATGCCTCAGATGAATGTGCAATTTAATTCTGAATTTTTCAAAGTTAAGCCATCATTCAGCTGGTGGATGAGATGAGGTTAGAATAGAAATGTATAAATGAATGAATGAATTATTCATCTGAATATAACCATATGGGTGGTGTAATGGTTAGCATACTCGGGCGCAATCCCGGAGTCGCGGGTTCGATTCCCGCTCCACGACGACGGAATTTTCAAGTTTTCGGATATTATCTGACTGTCATATTTACACTCATTAACAGATTCACATCTTCCAGAAATGTATTATATTGTTTTCGGTCTGTTATTTAATTATAAATCAGAATGAAGTCGGAACAGAAATCCAAATATTTCACTTCATCTCTCAGCTGGTAATATATTTGATTGTTCAATCCCACGGTTGAATAAACCTAAAATACCAAAAGATGTGCAATGATTATAAATCATAATGTTATGGGGAAAATATCCAGAGCATCACTCATTTCATAAAAAACAACAGAAACTTCATTTACGAGGTTTTATATTCATTTGTCGCAATAATCCTTTCTTTAAATTTGATTAAGTTCATTTTTACGTACCGTTGATCCATAATAAATTAGTCCTTCTGGCACCAAGGAAGCAACTGTTGGTTTGCTACAATTAAAGTGAACTCTTCTTTTTCATTCTTAGAGTATAAATATGTCGTGTTTTTAATTGCTTGTTTCTAGTTGAAATTTTTTGAGCGTAAATTACACTGGAAGTGATTAAGTGAATAAACGGCTAGAGTGAAAAGAATCAGCAAAACTTACGTAACATCAACTATTTATTTTCTACGTAGTGAAGTTTCAGGATACCACACAATTCAGTCGACCATTCTCAGGTCGTAATTCATCAAAATGACTCTTAATGTCAATCGAATATAATCAAAATCATCATCGTCAACCATTATCAATCCACTACTGGATAAAGGTCTCCCCAAGTTTCTTCCACAACTGTCTTTCTTGCGCCAGTCTCCTCCAAGTTGCTCCAGCATGATTTCAAACTTCATCCACCCATCTCCCACGTATTATTCTTCTGGGTAATTTTCTCTCCCTCGGTATCCAGTCTAATATTTCACTTGTCCATCGGAGGTCAGTTCTATCAAAATGTCCAGCCCATTGCCATTTCAGTAATTTTACTTCTAAAGCTACTCCGTGTTTTCTCAGAAACTCTTGTCATGCTGTAGAGGTCAATGACCACCCGTTAACGAACAGATTGAACAAACAACTCTGCCTTGACATTGTACTGAGAGGGGGCAGGTTCCACAGAAAGTATTACAAATCTGGATACACTATTTTTTCGGAATAACGCTGTCGAAAACCATTAGGATGATAGCGAGATATTTTAATCGCTTTACCTCGATGTCGAACTGGATTCCAAAGTTCCTGCATACAATCTGTTTGCTTTCTCTGGCATGTGAAACAAAGAAAAAATTGAATATTATGAAATAACTGTATAAAAAATTGTCCACATGTAACAGGTGTATCTGGGAGATATATTTTTATCTGCCCCTACATTTAAGGAGACAGGGGCCCGGAGGATGGACGATATTTTGGGCCCCAGTATTAGTGGCACACCTGGGACATCATCATGGGTGGATGAATAAAACTACCCACGAGAAAACATTCCCAAAATATGATGAAAAAGCCATGAAAATATCCCCGCCGTATTGAAGTGTGTATCCCATGATTCACGGACGAATCAATAGTAACGAGAAAATGTAAAAATGCATGGTTGGTTGAAAAACGGATACCAGTTCAGTTCCGCTCCCCCCTCCCCCCACTCCCCACAGGGTTGGGTTCAGTTTGTTGAAATTATATCGAAGCAAAATAATATGATCAAAATATCACGATTCAAAATAATTCTTAAGGTATGAAAATGTCCCCCAATTACAGATATGTACAAAAAAACATCTGTAACGCTTTCGAAAGATTTGAGGATGGCGCATATTTTTTGCGGACTCCCCTAAAAAAACAGAAAGAAATAAGAAAAAATTCACAAGGCAGTTTCTTATAGTTTTTGTTGTGCTATCAGCAAAAAGAAAAAAAAACTATAGAACTGTCAATTCTTCAAGCATCCTGCATAATTCTGGGGCCCCTTGAAAATGGAGGGCCGGGGCTGCACCCCGCCCCCTAGCCCCCCTCTTAAATGGGCTCTGGACAGAAAGTACAACTTAGTGCCAGGACAGGCAAACAAAACTTCAGATGTTTGCCCCTCAAACGTTGCAAATCTTATTTCTGTAAGCGGTGTAGTTATTTTTTACTAATTTTCTAAAGATAGGGCAAGACTTTTGGACCACACTGTATTTACGTTTGCCACGATATCTCCAGTGCTTAAAAACTAATGGTAAAATATTTTTTTCTATCCCACTCCATTCCCTATGACAAATATTTAGTTAGTCATCACATATTTTTATTCTAAATGTCTGATGACTATTGCAATTTCATCTTACTTCAATTCCTCTGCGTCAAGATACGTTTTCACCACCAGAAACTTCGGTTGTTTTATATCAGTGATTGAAACCTTATTCTGCTGAATATCTCAATAAATCAGCCAATTAATTGATTTCAGTTTTTCTTAACGTTCTTCTGTAGAATTCATTAGCAAATTGCATCACTGGTGTTGCCCATCAAACCCCAAAAATTCCTTACTTCGTTATCACGGCGTATCGCTCGCCTTTTTATCTGTTATTACCCATTTTTAATAAGCCCTCGTGTAAACAACTAATTCTAGACATTTTTGCTTAGAAAGAAGTGTAATGACCCCGTTTTTAAGGATCAATGGTTATGACACTCGAAATTAAAACGCCCAATAAAACTTGAGTTTTTGGGTGTCAAAATCGCCGCTAACAAGAGTCACTTTGCTGTGAGGTCCCTATTTGCTTAAATTTGACTTGTTTTTCTCTCATGCATTTGTTGACACTTGGAAGTTTTTAGGAACAAAACTCTTTTCAGTACATTGAGTGACTTTCCTCCAAAGGGGAGTGCTCCTAACTTCTCTTTATAAAATGAATTTATGCCATTTAAAAACCTTTACAGCAGTCGACTCTCAGAAGTAAAGGTTTTTAAATGCCCTTGGGTTTTAAATTACCTTTATACCCTTGGTTCACTTTATTTCCCTTTTACTTACCTTACTTTAGTGATACTATCAGCCAATCAAATCCCAATTACAAAGGAAGGAAAGGTTTTTTTGGTAGAGCGGCTGAGATGACAGTGGATTATTTTCGTAGTGATAAAAGTACGGAGTCTAACGTTCACGGCAAATATTTCTTCCACTGATTAATTCCTGGAAAAAACGTCTCGTGATTTCTAAGGAATATGCTGACCGATTTCGTAAATTTAATCCAAAAATCACCTCTGAAATTGTGTACCCTTGAGGGAAGGGGAGACGTTTACTTAAAATACATCAAACAGAGGTCATCGCTCTTTCCATGTTTATTAGTGAGTCACAGAAAAATACTCATTGGCCGCCACCGGGAATCGAACCCATTGTCGTGCAGTTACGCGCCAGATATGCTTCCACTGCACCACAGCGGCCTCGAATTCCTCCAGATTCACGTACACTAACTGCCAAGTCAATTTGGCAGGTTGTTTCTTGGAGCCCCGCACAATGCTGGGGATTCACCAAAGATGTTAAGCAGCAACTGAACAAATAATCAAATAATCATTATATGTTCAGTTGCTGCTTACCATCTTGGGTGAATCCCCAGCATTGTGCGGAGTTCCAAGAAGCAACCTGCCAAATTGGCATGGCAGTTAGTGTATATGAGTCTGGAGGAATTCAAGGCCGATGTGGTGCAGTAGAAGCATATCCGGCGTGTAACTGGAAGACCCTGGGTTCGATTCCCGGTGGCGGACAATGAGAATTTTCAGTGACTCACTTATAAACGTGGAAAGAGCGATGACTTGTGTTTGATGTTCCTAGTCCACGTCAAATGTCTGTATGAACATCAAAAGTTCTTGTCTATGGCTTGTTCATAGCACATTTTGTAGTAAACAACCATTTGAACATGTCAAGGATACCGGGTTCTAAGTAACTATATCGGACTCCCAAAATGAAGTCAAAGGGATGCTGCGTTGAAGATGTCCTCCTATCAATTAAGCAGAATTTGGAAAGTAATATGTGAAATCATCACTGAGGTAGCGTCAAATGGAAATTTCAACGGAAAGGAACACACGAAGTAAAATGTGCTGTTGAAGAATCCCTTCTAATACAGTCAAGTAGCACATTAGAAAGTCTTAGCTAATATCGTGTTTGGCCTCCCTTGACCTTGAAAGCCGCCTCGATTCAATGTGACATTGATGCAATGAGGTGCTGATATCGTTGTACAAATACACTCAATGGACAAAACATTAGAGATACCTACCTAATAGCGTGCTGGTCCTCCTCTAGCGCGAATAACAGACTGTATACGCCGAGGCATCGACTCCACCGGATGCCGGAGTGTTTATGGAGGTAATGTCCAGAATCCATGGATCTGATGTTCCACTCGACGCCATCCTAGAGAGTTTCCACAGGGATTAAATCCAGAGAGCTTCGGGGCCACTGGATGATTCCAAACTCAGATGAGTGTTCATCGAGCCGTACCTTGGCAGTTTCGACCCTGTAGGGGGGGGCGCATTGTCCTACTAGACCATCGGCCGCAGGTGCTTAAAGGCCATGAAAGCGTGTAGCTGATCAGCCAATACATGCTGGTAGCTCGCAGTGGCTAAGGACTTCTTCAGACACACTTAGAAATCTAATGTGCCCCATGAGAAGGGTCACCAAACCATCACAGAGCCACCACAGCCTTGAACAGAGCGAACCTGGCACGACGGGTCCATGGCATCATGCTGTCGACTCCACATCCGCATCCTGCTATCAGCTAGGTACAGCTGAAAACGGAATTCATCTGACCACACGACGCGGGGCAACCCTGAAGAGGTCCAGTTTCGATGTTCCCTCCATCAGGCGAGGGGTACTTTCCGATGACGAGCAGTCAACAGTGGCACACGAGTAGGGCGTCATCTTCCGTAGCCCATGGCATGCAGAGTGCGTCATACCATTCGCTCACTGATGCAGAGTGCGTCATACCATTCGCTAGGTGGTGCAGAGTGCGTCATACCATTCGCTCACTGATTCAGAGTGCGTCATACCAATCGCTCACTGATTCAGAGTGCGTCATACCATTCACTCGCTGGTGCAGAGTGCGTCATACCATTCACTCGCTGGTGCAGAGTGCGTCGTACCATTCACTCGCTGGTGCAGAGTGCGTCGTACCATTCGCTAGGTGGTGCAGAGTGCGTCATACCATTCGCTCACTGATTCAGAGTGCGTCATACCAATCGCTCACTGATTCAGAGTGCGTCATACCAATCGCTCACTGATTCAGAGTGCGTCATACCATTCACTCGCTGGTGCAGAGTGCGTCATACCATTCACTCGCTGGTGCAGACTGCGTCATACCATTCACTCGCTGGTGCAGACTGCGTCATACCATTCACTCGCTGGTGCAGATTGCGTCATACCATTCGCTCGCTGGTGCAGAGTGCGTCATACCATTCGCTCGCTGATTCGGAGTGCGTCATACCATTCACTCGCTGGTGCAGAGTGCGTCATACCATTCGCTCGCTGATGCAGAGTGCGTCATACCATTCGCTCGCTGACGCTTCTTGGGCCTCCTACATTTTACCTGGATGTGGTTTGCCCCGCCTTTGCCAAGCAGTCAGTCTGTAGGAACCAGGAGAGTCTACATCGACCCCGGTCATCAATGTCGTGTGGTCGGCCACCTTCTGCTTTCTGAGCACTGGTACGTCCGTCGATGGTATACTCGCGGTACACCCTTGATATAATTGCACTCGGGAACGCTAGGTCTGTCCGATTCTCCGCGGGATATGCCGTGCCTATACCCCTATCTCTAATGTTTTGTCTATTGAGCGTATGTTCAACCAAGCAAGCGTGATGGCATCCGTAAATTGCCGAATGTTCTCTGGAGGGTGATTTCTGTTGCGAATGGCTCTCTCAGTGTCATCTTACACCTGTTTAATTGTATTACGCTCTGGAGTCTGTGGGACCCATTTTATACTTTGAATTCGGTGGCATGCTCCTGGAACGACTGTATGACGATGCCAACCTTGTGGCATGGAGCATTGTTCTCCTGGAAGCAGAGATGGTCACGGGTCACCAAGTCGACAATTTCTTGCGAATCAAACGGGTCGGGTCAAGGCATTCATGACCCGATTTTGTTTCCGTTTTATTTTTGGATAGAAAAAAATATTTCAAAGAACACTTCAGAGGTCTTTGAAATAATATTTCAGAGCTGAAGAGTATGATCCAGGAACTTGCTGAGAAGGGTAAAGAAATGGGGATTAAAATGAACTTTCAAAAGACAAAACTGATGAACAGTGCTTTTAGAAGGAATGAAGATTTATAGCTGAAGATACTCAATTCTTACATTTACCTTGGGCAGCAGATATCAAGCGGGGGTCCCACTGATGAGGAAATTAATCGACGTATGAAATTTGGTTGGATAACTTTCGGAAGAAACAGTTCAATTTTTATGAGCAACATGCCATTATGTCTTAAAAGAAAAGTGTTTAAGGTGGTTCCACCTAAAATCTCTGCCTTATGTTTCCAATGGTAAAACTTCTTCACATATTTTCTTCGCAATTATTGTATTCGCAAGATTGAAAATTTGCACATCGATAAAACTAACTTTAAGTTATAGCATGGGCTACTTAATACTTGCTAAAACATAACCATAATTATATTAAAAATCAATCATTTTTCTTTGAGTAATGTTCAGACCTGTTAACAGATGGCTTGACCTGCACATTGATGACGTCAGTAGACAAACAAATGTTGGATTGCTTAATTATGGTTATGTTTCAGCAAGTATTAAGTATTGCATGCTATAACTTAAAGTTAGTTTTACCGTTGTGCAAATTTTCTTTATTGGGAATACATTAATTGCGAAGAATATATGTAAATAAGTTTTACAATTGGCAACATAAGACATAGACTTTTAGGTGCAACCACTTTAATCAATGTATCCTTCTAATGCTTGCGTAGGGAGCAGAGACGTAGACCTTAACTAAAAATAGACATACAAAGACCGCAGACAACTGAAAGAGGCATGGAGAGGTGCATGCTTGGTGTAACTAGGAGAGATAACAAGAGAAACTCGCGGATATGGAAAATAACAAGAGTGGAAGACATCGTAATCAGAGTAAAATCCCTGAAATAGGAATGGGCTGGACATGTTGCCAGAAGAACGGACCACCGACGGACAACCGGAATTGTAGGCTGGATTCCAAGGGACAGGAAAAGGCACAGAAGAAGACTACATGGGTTGATAGAGGAGACTGATCCACAACAGATCGTTGTGGAAGAAACCTGGGGAGGCCTTCATCCAGCAGTGGATTGATAATGATTGACAATGATGGTGATTTATTCGAGTTTATAGCTCAAAGCAGATTTGTCCGGGTCGGGTTCAATTATACGACCGCCGGGTCCTGGTCTGAAATTTTTTATCCGTTTTCAACTCTGCCTGGAAGCAGCCCTGACCGTCAGGAAACACCAAGCGCATATACAGGTGTGTCTTGTCCGCAGTGAAGTTAAGAAACTTCGTGACCTTCAAATGCTGTTCAGAAAATTTTAAGGAACTCATTGAGTGCCATGAAAACAGACCACACCCTGTTACACCGCCTCCCAGCTCATACGGGCAGCTGGGATCCATTCATTCGTTCTTCTATTCTGCCATGTCCATCGGCGTGTGTGAGCTGAAAACTTGATTCAATGGAGCCAGGTGGCCTTTCTCCAGTCCTGAAGGGTCCAGTTCTGGTGTTTCCGTGCACACTGCAGGCGAATTTGCCGGTTTTTAGCAGGGACTAGTGGTACTCAAAGGGGAATCTGCTTTTGGTTGTAACGCATTTCATACAACGTGTGGCTGGCTGGCTGTGTATGCTGAAACTCTCATCTCGAAACTGTTGTTCTTTTGCGCAGTTACTTGACGCAATTGAGATTGACTATTACCAGGTACATTCGTATCCATCCTGCTTTGCCCTAGAATATCGACCAGTCGTTTCCTACCACAGGACCGCTAAAAAAAGAAATATAACATTAAGTACACAGACAAAAAAAAAAAATCCGACAGTTCAAAACATATGAATTACCATCCCAGTTCTCCGCGAATCCGCATACACAAACATCACAGTGACGTCATACATACGCTCCCCCTTCCTGATTTAAAGTTCAGAGCACTAAGATCGGTACTTCTGTATCTCTGAGAGACCCTGAGCCTGGTGGGCAGGGCAGATTGTGTTACCTTGATAAGTCCAACACACGCCGCACCGCCGATATCAATATATTTACTTCTCGCCGCTGGAAACTCTGTGATTGACGAGTATGAGTGGACATCACGTCGCGACATTCTTTGAGTTTTACCGCCTATCTTGGGATCCACTTTTTGTAGATTTTTCCCAAGCTGTTTTTCCAAAGCAAAAACAGTTGTGTGTGTGAAGTCAACTGGCCGCTGTGTTTGGCGCTCTATTAACTTTCTTCGGTTGCTCATTCGTGCTCGTTTTAACGTTTTAACCAGGTTCACTTCTTTACTTCGAATGTAACTAATTAACTTTTTAAGAATAGAGTTTGCGTTAAGTGAGTTGAGTTGAAATGTCTAGAGAACGGGATAAGTTCCGTAAATTCGAATCAGGTTATCAAAAAGCAAAGAAATGAAAAAGAAGAGAAATGTTTTTACGAAGTCAGGAAGGTGCCTTCGATAAATGTTTACTACCTTCAGCTTCAGTTCCTGTGACCAGCAGTTCATCGTTTGCTTCAAATTGCGTCCAAGATAAAGAATCCAGTGATAATAATGTGGATGTGGTTCAAGTCAGAGCAAGTGATAACAATGTTGCGAGTGTCTTTGACCAGCTTGCACGAATATCTGATGTGAAGTAATGTGATTCATCATTTGAAACAAGTGAAGAATTTGTTCTACTATCAGATCCAGGTGAGTGGCCTGTTTTAAACAACACATAGTTTGATGCCATCTTGCAAAAGAGGCTCGATTTGTGTGGCAAACTATGATTACCCAAGGGATGGCGAAATGCGGAATTTTTGGCCAGAACACTATAAGTGTATTTTACACAACAAAGAAACAGTAGACAGGAGGTGGTTGATTTACTCAAAGAAAAACGAGAAAGTTTTCTGTTTTTGCTGTAAATTATTCGGAAACACAAATGGGGGTATTTTGGGTTTCATTTTTAAAATTCTCAGCTATAGTAAAACAGATTTAAAAAATCAAACTGCATAGTGCATAGTATTACTAACATTTACCTTTTTTTTTATTATTTTGCAAAGGAGAATGACGGTTGAGCTTAATAATAATAGCAGTTGCAGTTACAAGTTTAAGAAAAATATCAATTCCTTCTAAAAGCTTATCATCACCTTATCAGAAAATAAAAATATTCTATTGCGTACGTGCGCAAAATACCGTTGGCGAGGTTGATTTAACAAACATTTTTAGTTAGCCAAAGGGCCTCGCACTGAACGTTTTAACAGGACCAGGCGTAAGTTTGCGGTGGCCCTGTATACGCCCTCAATGCAGTTGTTTTTCCATAGTGCTTTGTCGTTTCTCACTATTATGCGTCTTTCAAAATCGTTTAAATAACGAGTCTTTATCATATTACAGCTATCTACGCTTCACACATGTCCGTATCCTTAGAAGTGAGCTGCTTTTAATGCCACTTCAACAGCATACTTACGTGCACTGTTAAAATTAGCGTACATTGTTAAAATTTGCGTACACTGTTAAACAACGGTCTTTACCATAATGCAGCTATCTGCGCGTCGTACATGTCTGAATCCTTAGCAGTGAGCTGTCTATAATGCCACTTCACCATCATAGTTTTCTTTTTTTTTTGATTGGAGGTTTAACGACCACCGTGAGCAACTCAATGGGCTATAAGCAGTCGCCCGTCCCTAATTTAGGGTCACTGGTTCCAGGGAAGGGAGAGAGCCAGTGCCGTAAGACAAACACAACATCCATGCCTCACCAGGACTCGAACCCAGACCCCTTACGGACGAATGATCACAGGCCAGCGCCTTAGACCACTGCGCCACCGGGGCGGCCCATCATAGTTGCGTATACTGCTGTTGCCGCGGAAATACTTCATATTTCAGGCCACATTGTTTTTGAGGTTTAATTAATTACAAAGACAAGGCGTAATTTACTTTTATTTTTTTTTTATTTTAATCTAAATATTTTTTCCTTTGCTCACCTTCCTTCTCCCCATTGAAACACAAAGCTAGGGAGTCACGGAGGTTTATGACGTTTCCCTTGGACGGCACTCACGAAATTTATGAAATGGTCGCGCCAGTGCTAGCGTTGCTATTAGAAAAATCCTCCCGGTATCTCAGAAATGCACACTCAAAGTCCGAACCCTGGTCAGATGAATATATGTCTGCTCCTGACTACTTTATAAAATTACCTCCTATTTTCTATATATTTCTTTTTGTATTACTGAAGCTCTCTTTCCGTGTGCTTACGTTATTTCTGTGTATATATCTGAGTCCCTTTAATTTCCCATGTGGTAGGGGCGTGCCCTTAGCCCTCTTGGAGTTTTTCGCCTGGGGTCAGGATTGTTCAGCTGAATTGACCAGCGCTTGACTTTAGTGGTTATTCGTTGGCCCCTGGGCCACTCAGCTACCCTTTAGTAACAGCTGGCGTATGGGGCAGGTGATTTTTTTCGCACTTTAAATAGGACATATTTTCTTGGTCCTGGTGAATAGCGAAATATTACGGTGTCTTGCCACTGAAAGAGTTACGACTTTCTTGTGACACCGCAGTGTATTTTACGACTTTTGCTGGTGCCTACTTCTAGAGGAGATGGTCATAAAACGTAAACTTGCGTAATTATCTGACCGAGGTTCGGGCTTTGCATGTGCATTTCTGAAATACCGGGAGGTTTTTCTACCAGCAACGCTAGCTAGCAATGGGGCGGCCATTTTATAAATTTTGTGAATTCCGTGCTTCCTCTCACGAGAGCGAAAAGAAGAGAAATCCCTTGGTCATTCCCACGGGTGTCCGAGGAAAACGCCATAAAACCCCTTGACCACCGGGGCTTTATGCTCCAATGGGGAAAAGGGGGGGGGTATGAAGCAGGAAATGGAGCAAAGGAAAAATAATTTAGATGAAATAAAAAAAATTAAAAGTAAATTACACCTGTCTTTGTAATTAATTAAACCGCAAACAATGCGGCCCGAAATACGTAGTAGTTCCGCGGCAACACTGCTTATAAAATAGAACGAGCAGCCACAAACGTGATACTTGACAGTCACCGCTAGATGCCAGAAAGGGAGTGTCTGGCATTTTTTAATCATCATTTAAGTAAAAGATTCCTGGGTCGGGCCGAGTCGGTCTTGCAACGGAAGGTTTAGAATTTTGCTCCTGTATTAAAAAAAAAAAAAAATATCTTTTCATCTCACAAAACGAAAACAGACGTGCTAAATGTAATCAGATTGCGAAGGTCACTCAGTGAAACGAATCTGCTGGCGGATGCGTTGATTAAATTACAGCTTAAGCCGACAAGCTGAAAGTCTGAAATGGGATGGCTTATTTTTTTTTAAGATTGAAATCAAACTCCGTTTTAACTTCGTCGGCCTTAGCGACTGAAACATGTGTTGTTTTTTTTCCCCCGAGACATGGGTACATGAACAGAGTTATGAGTTTCTCGAAACGAAAACAAACTTCAGAAGCCATTCGTTGCTGCAGTGGAGATGAGGAAGTTTAAAGTATTTATTTACACATTTGGAGATCGAGGGCTACCTTGTTTGTATTAAAGTGTAGAATAGAAAAAACATTTACATTTGCAACAGAAGTATGTTGCAAATGTTAATGCTGAACCAAAACCATGAGTGCAAATCCGACAAGAAATTGCACGTCTCTCTGCCTGACATTCAATCAACAATTCTGCGCGACATTCCCTCCATATTGTATTTTCTTCCATTTTAGAATTTTCTTCGTGGGCAACGTCTCGTAGAACTTAAAATTCCCTCTACAACTCCACGTGGTTATTCCATCTATAATGTATTTTCTTCCATTTTAGAATTTCCTTCTTTGACAACGTCTCGTAGAACCTAAAATTTTCTTCTACAACTCCGCGTGACGTTCCCTCTAAGACAATGTACATTATTTTCTTCTATTTTAGAATTTCCTTCGTGGACAACGTCTCGTAGAACTTAAAATTTCCTCTACAACTCCACGTGTTTATTCCCTCTATAATGTATTTTCTTCCATTTTAGAATTTCCTTCTTGGACAACGTCTCGTAGAACATAAAATTTCCTCTACAACTCCACGTGGTTATTCCCCCTATAATGTATTTTGTTCCATTTTAGAATTTCCTTCTTGGACAACGTCTCGTAGAACCTAAAATTTTCTTCTACAACTCCGCGTGACGTTCCCTCTAAGACAATGTACATTATTTTCTTCTATTTTAGAATTTCCTTCGTGGACAACGTCTCGTAGAACTTAAAATTTCCTCTACAACTCCACGTGTTTATTTCCTCTATAATGTATTTTCTTCCATTATAGAATTTCCTTCTTGGACAACGTCTCGTAGAACATAAAATTTCCTCTACAACTCCACGTGGTTATTCCCCCTATAATGTATTTTGTTCCATTTTAGAATTTCCTTCTTGGACAACGTCTCGTAGAACTTAAAATTTCCTCTACAACTCCACGTGGTTATTCCCTCTATAAGGTATTTTCTTCCATTTTAGAACATTTCCTCTACAGCTCTACGTGATATTCCCTCTATGGTGTATTTTCTTCCGTATTAGAATTTCCTTCGTGGACAACGTCTCGTAGAACTTAAAATTTCCTCTACGACTCCACGTGGTTATTCCCTCTATAAGGTATTTTCTTCCATTTTAGAACATTTCCTCTACAGCTCTACGTGATATTCCCTCTATGGTGTATTTTCTTCCGTATTAGAATTTCCTTCGTGGACAACGTCTCGTAGAACTTAAAATTTCCTCTACAACTCCACGTGGTTATTCCCTCTATAAGGTATTTTCTTCCATTTTAGAACATTTCCTCTACAGCTCTACGTGATATTCCCTCTATGGTGTATTTTCTTCCGTATTAGAATTTCCTTCTTGGACAACGTCTCGTAGAACTTAAAATTTCCTCTACTGCTATCGGTCTCCAATGCCTGCTGGTGTGTGCACTGGCGATAACTATTAGCATTATGGGTAATCACTCGAATTTCAAAAACTATGTTTTCCCAGTATTAGAGAAAACATAGGCTCGCTATTCGAGGATGGGCGTTGCGTTTCACCCAGCCGATGTTCCGTGCATCGGGGTCCGCTGAGTGCCGCAATGTTTAAAAGTAACCGTCTAGCTTTTCATTTCTCGCGAATATTTCATTAACTTACAAATTTTGAATTTTTTACTAGCACTGATCTGAAAGTTACTCAGTATTGAACTGCAGAACTTTTCTGAACATTCATTCAAAATCATTTACTCACACATCCAACTCTCAATCGTGATTAACATTTGTACTTTACAAAATTGTACACTCAAATGAAATTTAGCCGACTCAATATAACTTGAAAATAAAATATGTTTATTTTGCCTGATGAAGGCTTGAATTTTTAAAAATCCACTCAGTCATATGAATATGTTTGAAGACCCTTTTATCAAAATTATTTATTTAAAGGTTAAATTTAATTTCTTATTTTAATTTAATATAAATCTGAAAAATTTTGAAACATAATTTATTTAAAATGATTCCCTATCCTACACAATTTCCTGCTCTGATCAATGTACACTATCTACCAACAAATAATTAGACACCCCTGCCACCGACGATATCTGCGGTCCTGATACACGTCACGGCTGCCGCCGTTAAATATCGTGTGGGAAACAACAACGCAACCACTCGCATGCAAGATTCCACGCAGTTCGGAGCTCTATGATTTCGAGAAAGGTGTAATTGTCGGGTTTCAGAGAAATGGCCGATCCATACGTGACATATCCAGCGAGTTGAAGTACCCAATATCAACAGTGGCCTACCTGATTGGCAAGTGGAAGATGAGACGTGACTGTCGGAATGTGCCCCGACCCGACAGACCCACAAAACTGGGAGTTAGAGATCGACGGTTGCTGGCCAGAGAAATTCGGAAGAATCACACCAAATCGATAAGCCACATCCGCGAGGAGTTTCAACAGGCATCCGGGAGTATTCTTTCGATGAATACTATCCGTAAGGAAGCCCATCTGCTCGGTTATCATGGACGTGCTGCCACCCACAAGCCTTTGATCACTAAGTCCAATAGCGCTGCCCGGCTAACGTGGTGCGAAGAACGTCGACAGTGGACCGTTGAACAGTGGAAACAGGTTCTCTGGAGCGACGAATCAAGGTTCACCCTCTACCGTTCGGATGGCAGGGTCTGGGTTTGGCGTCTGCCTGGAGAACGCCTCCTGCCGGAATGTATTGTGCCAACTGTGAAGTTCGGCGGCAGTGGAATTATGCTATGGGGGTGTTTCTCCTGGTATGGCACGGGACCCTTGGTCGCAATTCCTGGTAGACTCAACTCCAAGACCTACTGCACCATTTTGGATGACCATGCGCTTCCTACGTTGTGGCAGTTTTACGGGGTGGGCCCATGTTACTTTCAGGATGACAATGCCACCTGTCATGTTACGAGATCCACCCTGGCTTGGTATGGTGACAATGGGGTTAATCAAACGGACTGGCCTGCGCAGAGCCCGCACCTTAACCCTATCAAGCTCCTCTGGGACGAGTTGGAGCGTCGACTTAAGAGGTGCCCCCACCGTCCGAAATCGGTGAAGGAACTGACCTGTCTTCTCCAAGTCGAGTGGAAGAAAATACCGCTAGCCGTCGTACAACGCCTGGTTGAGAGTATGCCCCAGAGGGTCGCAGCTGTAATCGCCGCTCGTGGAGGCTCCACTAACTATTGAAGGTGAATAAACTTCGTTTTCCTTTGCTATCACAGGTGTCCAATTACTTGTTGGTAGATAGTGTATTTACTTTACTCAACCATTTCATTTCTTCTATTTCTGCCCTACTTTTCTCGGCATTAATTTAGAGCTGGTTTTATTTTCAACCCTGACTTAGGTTCTACTATGCTCTTCTTTAATTTTCGGTTCAACATACGAAATATATTAAAAGAGAGCAACCGTTATGGTCCCACGATAAGGGCTGGCGTACCATTCTCTTCCCGATGGTTCCATGCATATTCCTTTTTTGTACATAGCATGCCTTCCTGGGTCTTTTATATCACTGTCACTTATTCTCAGAGTCCACTTTGTTCGTTAATGTAGAACATCTCTCCCTGTTGGGCACATGCTCGATCCTCGGGGATAGTTCTATCTCCCACTAGCCAGAGCGAGGCTGGATACGACCTCCCGTGTCACTCGTCTTTTTTTCTAAAAACCTGGATCCTCGCATCGTTAGTTCTTCCTCAACTTTTTCACCATGCTATATTTTATTTTTGTCGCTCCACTTCCATTCCTACGAAAAATTGTTCTTCCCGGATCCTCCCACCAATTTACAGACTGGTCAAATAATTATCATTTCCCGATCTGATTTGCTCTGGGTTTCCCGCCAATACTCTGACTTGCCATCCTTCGCCCCGTCCAAAATCTGCGTCCGCCCCTAAATTCTAGGAAATTCCGTGCCCGTGGATCTTCTGGGTCGTAAGTTTTCCTACCATAAAACTTCTATTATGGTTTTTCCTTTGCCTGGCCCCACGCTATTCTTTCTACCAGACTTGGTGCAGCAATTCTCAAGACGACCGGCGCCGAGCCCCAATAAAAAGTCTACCCGCTATACATCCTCCTGTTGAATTACTTCACCTTACCCAATATTGCTGGCTCGTAGGCGATGGGAAGGGATGCCCGCGGTCCCACGCCACAGCAAGCGGCCGACTGGAAGCTCTTCGACTCGGAGGGAGAGAGAAGGGGGGAGGAAGAGCGGTACTATCCCGAACCTACCTCGGCGCGAATCCACGGAAAAAAATCTAAGGGGGAAATTAAATCGCGAAATGTAGAGCACCTGAGGAGCGTGAAGTTTATAAAATCCTAAATTTATTAATTCTTACACTAGCTCCCCAAAATCTCTCCCATTCATTTGATTAATTTTAAAATCCCATTTCTTTTTCGCTTCTCAGATTTATTCACAACTTCCAATACACGAAAAAAGTGCACGCTAGCTCACGAGCGCTGCAACATAACTTAAAATTTCTTCTACAAATCCACGAGATATTCCATGTATGATGTATTTTCTTCCATTTTAGAATTTCCTTCGTGGTCAACGTCTCGTAGAACTTAAAATTTCCTCTACAACTCCACGTGTTTATTCCCTCTATAATGTATTTTCTTCCAGTTTAGAATTTCCTTCTTGGACAACGTCTCGTAGAACTTAAAATTTCCTCTACAACTACACGTGGTTATTCCCTCTATAAGGTATTTCCTTCCAGTTTAGAATTTCCTTCGTGGACAACGTCTCGTAGAACTTAAAATTTCCTCTACAACTCCACGTGTTTATTCCCTCTATAATGTATTTTCTTCCATTTTAGAATTTCCTTCTTGGACAACGTCTCGTAGAACTTAAAATTTCCTCTACAACTCCACGTGGTTACTCCCTCTATAAGGTATTTTCTTCCAGTTTAGAATTTCCTTCGTGGACAACGTCTCGTAGAACTTAAAATTTCCTCTACAACTCCATGTGTTTATTCCCTCTATAATGTATTTTCTTCCATTTTAGAATTTCCTTCTTGGACAACGTCTCGTAGAACTTAAAATTTCCTCTACAACTCCACGTGGTTATTCCCTCTATAAGGTATTTTCTTCCAGTTTAGAATTTCCTTCGTGGACAACGTCTCGTAGAACTTAAAATTTCCTCTACAACTCCACGTGTTTATTCCCTCTGCAATGTATTTTCTTCCATTTTAGAACTCCCTTTGTGGACAACGTCTTGTAGACCACTAAACTTTCCATCTACAACTCCGCGTGACATTGTCTCTGTGATATATTTGTTAATGAATATTGTGCTGTGTGTTGAGTTCGTAGTAAATGGAAGCATTTGATGCATCAACGTTAAGTAAATTTTAGTTCTATCAGGTAAATGTTTACTAGGCAAATGGCCTTTATTTGAGGAGCTAACCTCTGAAACGCAGAGAACAGCTCAATGGTATGTATGTATGTATGTATGTATGTGTGTATGTATGTAATCAGGACCGTCCCTAGGCTTGAATTTCGGGGAGGGTTTTAAAAAAAGTATTCTAAAGCAAAAATGTAATCTATCTATCTATCAGGGCCGTAACTAGACTTTTGCTTCGGGGTCATTTTTTTTAATGTATTCCACAGCAAAAATCGCACGCTACAGTCTGAAAAATGAAAATTATAAAAAAATTGAAATATTCTACAGGAAGTGAATTTTTAAAATTCCGATAACGATAGATGAAGTCATCATACCATGGGACTTTGACGTTGAATTGGCCGTGTAATTTCTAGACGGCCTTGGTAGTTGCTATCATAGCAACGATGGTAATTTTCGGCCCTAATAGTTGCTATCTCAACAGTTCAGCAATTGGTGTTGGAAAGACGACATTGACGCCCCGGTGGCGCAGTGGTCTAAGGCGCTGGCCTCTGATCATTCATCCGTAAGGGGTCCGGGTTCGAATCCCGGTCAGACATGGATGTTGTGTTTGTCTTAGGGCACTGGCTCTCTCCCTTCCCTGGAACCAGTCACCCTAAATTAGGGACGGACGACTGCTTATAGCCCATTGAGTTGCTCACGGTGGTCGAAAAAAGGACGACATTTCATCACGATGGTCATTTTCGGCCCTAATAGTTGCGATCTCAATAGTTCAGCAATTGGTGTTGGAAGGACGACATCTCATCACGATGGTCATTCTCGGCCCTAATAGTTTGCTACGGACCTAACAGTTGCTATCATAGCAACGATGATAATTTTCGTGCACTTCTGAGGTTCCGAGTTTCTTCTGAGGAGTTTATGCAAAGCATCTGAAATTAGGCGCAGCAAAAGCGCAATATACCAGTCCTTTAATTCAAAGCCAACTTATCAACATTTGCGGAAACATTATTCAAAATACAATATAAAAAAGTAAATTCCGCAAAATGTTTCACCGTGATGGCGTACAAAACGACGGACATTTCGCAGATCGAACAGTTGTCAATATGCCTACATGATGCAATTACTCACCGCGATCAAGCTTTTCTAAACACAACCCATCCCGTTGCGGCATCTTGATGTTATAAAAGGAACAATAAACTACGATTCCAACTGCCATTTTTTTTCGTGTATTTTAACACGATAAAGAAATTATTAAATAAGCGTTCTCAAAACTACCAGTTCCGATTAACAAAGTGCCAGACACAGAGTTTCCTGTACTTCTATAAATTTGTTACCGCCGACCAGTGGGTATAGTGAGAAAAAAATGACGTTCTGAAGTAAGGTTTATCAAAGGAAATAACAAAAACAACTTGTAAAAAAACATGAAAAGAAGAGAATGGCGACTCATGTTGTTCTAATAACTTTTTTACTGGAGGTTTAACGACCACTCTGAGCAACTCAGTGGGCTGTAAGCAGTCGCCCGTCCCTAATTTAGGGTCACTGGTTCCAGAGAAGGGAGAGAGCCAGTGCCGTAAGACAAATACAACATCCATGCCTCACCGGAATTTGAACGCGGACCAATGATCAGAGGCCGTCGCTTAGACCACTGCTCCACCGGGGCGGCTCAAATAACTTACGATAAACAGGCCAAATAATTTTGCCCAGAAAAATTTCGGGGTTGGGGGGTTGGACCCTAAAACCCCTTCCTTGGATACGGCCATATATGTAACAAATTATAAAAAAGTGTTTCACGGATCATTGGTTGAAGAATCCTGCGCCGCCCCGGTGGCGCAGTGGTCTAAGCGATGGCCTCTGATCATTCGTCCGTAAGGGATCTGGGTTCGAATCCCGGTGAGGCATGGATGTTGTGTTTGTCTTACGGCACTGGCTTTCTCCCTTCCCTGGAACCAGTGTCCCAAAATTAGGGACGGGTGACTGCTTATAGCCCATTGAGTTGCTCACGGTGGTCGTTAAACCTCGAATCAAAAAAAAAAAAAAAAAAAAAAAAGACTCCTGCTCAAAAGAAAGAATTGCGTTATTTGCAATAAACAGCAGAGACCTCTTGATGAAGATGTAAAACGGGTAGCGCTTTCCAAATTAAGATCCGTGTAGACCTCTATAGTCACCACTACTAATATTTCTAGTGGAACTGCTTACGCCCTAGTCACCAGTGCAATTTCGATAAAAATTTGAGAACCAAAATGTGAAGATATCTGTAGTTACCGCTACTAATATTTCTAAAGAAACTGCGTATACCATAGTCAACAGTAAAGTTTCAATAAGAACTTACGAGTCAAAATAAGCAGTGTTACGAACGGATCCTTGTAATTGGGGATTAACCACAAGTACATGCACAGAATATGCTACATGAAAAGCCGAAATTTACGATGTGTTTTGCATTAGGAAAGGGCTATTGTGACATAGCAAAAGAATCACCTTTTCTTCACGAAATACGAATCACATCACATGCTCCACGAAAAGGCCATTCAAATAAATTGAACAAATGATCGTTCCGGAAACCAGAAGAATTCCCTAATTCGTTTTGCTGTCACGATGTAAACGCATTCGCCTAAATCATTGGTGGTATTGTTTCAATGTGTGAGTTGACAGGCACGAATTTCAACAAGGGTTTATTTTCAAGAGTTATCGTTAATGATTACATAATCCAAGTTTAATACCAGTGAATGAAATCCCAGTGCAAATGAGCGTGAGTTACAATATTCTTTATGTCAGTTTCACCCAAAATGACACTCCGTTACTTATGAATATAATGGATGTAATTGTTGGATGAGTGTAGGGAAGAAAAGTTTGTTACCTGCTCACGCTAAAATTGAATAATAATCCTCAATTATTATATCGTGGTTAATTATTATTAAAAAATTCATGCATTATATTATCGGGTGAAGGATTTAATTATCAGTAATGACATGACTGAGCAATTTTATTATTGATACTTTGTTTTATATAACGGATGCAATATCATTATTCTTCATAACTGGAAAGCATAATGACGAGAAGTTCACCTCAGAGGTGGGCATATAATAATTTTTGAGTGACCTAGCAGTTCTGCAAAATTCAAAAGCCATTACGTAAAAACTGAGAGTAATTTTTTTTTTGAGACCAGTGCCAAGGGGGAAATACACAGTGCGTCAAAGAATTTTTAAGACTGGCGCTAGATTTCAGCCTACGGTGGCGCGTAATCGCGAATGCATTATAAACCGTGACCATCTGCTTGCTTTCTGCCAAAAGTACTGCACAGTTGTTAAAGTAACTCAAACGTTCATTAGAGAAGTAAAATTATTTCATGTTGAATTATTAAGATGGAGCAAAGGGCTGTTATTAAATTTAACGCAAATTTGGTAAAAATGTCTCTGAAACGTACTAAATGATGAAACAAGTTTACGGTGAGTTTTGTTTAAGTAGATCAAATGTGTTCCTGTGGCACAAACGTTTTTTGGACGGAAGAGAGACGCTAGAAGATGATAAGCATACCGGAAGAACAAGTTCATCTAGGACACCTGAGATTATTGAAAAAGTGTGTGATTTCGTGGCAAACAATCGATGTGCGTCACTAAGAATGATGGAAGAGTTTTTAAACATCAACAAAAAAAAAAAACGATTTGAACCATCCTGCATGAAGATTTGGGCAAAACAAAAGTCTGTGCTAAATTTGTTCCACACACGTTAACCAATGAACAAAAATCAAGGAGAAGTGCACATTGCAGTGACATCATTTCAGCCGCTGAAAATGATCCAAACTTCTTAAAATCGATTGTTACAGGTGATGAAACATGGTGTTTTCAATATGATTCTAAAACAAAGCGACAAAGTGCGGAATGGAAGTCAAAAACTCACCACAAGCCAAAAAAAAAAAACAAGAAAAGTTCCATCGAAAATCAAAACAATGCTCATTACATTCTTCGATAGTAAGGGTATTATCCACAAAGAATTTGTTCCAAGTGGACAAACAATTACTGGTGAGTTTTATTTAAATGTTTTGAGGCGTTTGATGGGCAGAATTAGTTGCATTCGTCCAGAATATCGAGATGAAAACAGTTGGTGCTTGTTGCACGATAATGCACCCAGTCACATCTCACTTCTTGTTCGTAGATTTTTGGCGAAAAATAACGTCTGTGTGTTGAATCATCCACCGTATTCGCCCGATTTAGCACCATGCGACTTTTCATTATTCCCCAAACTTAAAATGACGTTAAAAGGGTGTTATTTTGATGATATTTCGACCATACAAACAGCTTCGACGCGTGCTTTGGAGGCAATTCCGCAAAATGAACTGGAACAGGCATTCGAATCATTATTAAATCGCTGTAACAAGTGTATTGAAGCCGGAGGGACTTATTTTGAATAACAAACCAAAACAAATTATAATTTCTTGTTTCTGTTTCATTTTACAGACCCAATCATAAAAATTCTTTGCCACACTGTGTAACCACGCAGACGGCTAAATGGATTAAAGAAGTGTCTATGGCAGCAGTTATTAGCCGTGGCAAACGATTCTGGTTTTATTATTACGCAGTTGTTTAAGGTACGTCTGCATTTCGGCATACGGCTATGGAAGTCAGTGATTCAGAGTTAAGAAGTGAAGTGCGTTGTGCGATGAAATTTTGCTATCGTTTGGGTATAACGGCTCCAGAAACAGTTGATTTAATAAAAAAAAAAGCTTTCAAAGATAAATGTTAAAAAGGGTGTTTGTTGGCAGAAATCGCTCCTAGACTTGTTCAACCTGAAAGTGTTGTTATGGAGAGTATTGTTTACACTATTTGGGCAATCCTGCAAGAAGATCAACGAATGACGTGTGAAGACATAGCGGCGTCAACTGATATTTCAAAAACGTCGGCATTCCGCATTCTAAGGGACAAATGTCTGCTGCATCGTGTGTGTTCCAGAGTTGGAAACGGGTTTTTTTTTCTACTGCACGCTATTTGCTACAATAGGGAGCATTATCCTTTTTAAATAATGCACAGCTTTTCCGCTAGGGTGCATGAAGGTCAAAACTTTTTCTCGCTATCTTTGCTTCCAAGAGACATATTTAAAAAGTTCTTTTTCCTTAGCATAGCTTTTTCCATGAAAATTATTTTCCGCTTATTTTTAACCTTTGCATTATGCAAAATTCTTCTGCTAGAAGGCGTAGAGTTATGTCATATTTCCTTCTATATTTCTTCTTTTAACTGTTTGATTTAAAAATCTTTTTGTTCTTTGTATATGAGGAGCTTTGTAGTTCACAGTTCTGTCGCTAGGTTGTGTTAAGCTATGTAACGTATACTTTAGAGTCAGTTTCCTTTTGATTTTACTATCTCTTGTTATTTTATTTTCCTATGCAAATTATCTTCTCACTTAACGAGATGTTATTTCTCCCGCTGAATGATATGTGGCAACGAGTGTAAGTCGTGACGTGGTGTTATGCAGTATATATAGGCGCGCTCAACTATACCAAGCAGCTTCGTTTTACGTGATAGGTTCTTCTTAATTATTGTTATGCGATTCTACCAAAGTTCGGATATTCAGTAGTCGTGTGATTTTTGAGTGTGTTTGATAATACCAGGAGACCTCCAATAAAAGGTTTAAAGTGAGTACGTTTTCTTAGTTCATTTTATTGTCAGACCTCTGTCTGGCCGTTAAGTCTATTTCTTTAAGTGTCTACGTTAAGTCCAGTGTATATTGTGTTTACCACTCTAATAAGGAGCCTCCAAGGTACTAATGTACTAAAACCGAAGTTATAGTACTGATATTCAAGATAATGAGGAACGCTGGGTAAAAAGAAGTTCCATATTCAATGAACTTATTGCACGTGCATGTCTTACCTAAACAAACTCTAGCACTTTGAAGATTAGGCACACTTTAGCTACGTCAAGTAACCTTCCAGTAACCCTAACGTGACTCAACGTAAGCTTCCCTGCACTACACGTCCAGCGGAGAACTTTATTCATTATAGCTATGCTAAGGAAAAACAGCTTTTCAAATACCGCTCTCGGAAGCAAAAATAGCGAGAAAAACCTTCCTTTTGCTATGGGAAATTTTTTGTGCATCATTTGTTAATTTTCGCAACATACTTTTTAGCTGCTGGTGGGAGTAAGGAGCTGTTTCTATTTCTGGATGTTTTGTCGATTGTAGAAATCCGACTGATTTTTTTCTAACCGGTTTCATTTACTATGAATAGCTTTGATGAATTTTATTCGCTTCAGAACCCACACAGCACAGAATTTTTCGTATATGTTACAAGTACGTAGGTAGCACTGAAACATTGAGACTTTTCAGATACGTTGCGCAATTTAACAGTAATGTTTCAGAAACCTTACGGTTATGTCAAAATGTCCTCAAACGTTACATAACTTTGAAACATAACCGTTACGCTACAGTGAATGGTTTTGTAACTTCAACATACCAACTTCATGTTACTGTTACATATTTGAAAGATATTTGTAACTTCCTTACATTACTGTTACGTATTTGAAAGAAATTTGTGACATCATCATATTACTGTTACGTATTTACTACCTTGAACATTATAGTTGTAATAAACTTTGTAAAATTACAATAAAAAATATTACACTCGACAGCTGTTTCAAAAGCAACAACAGTCGTACTACGAGTTGTTTACGTTTTCGCAGGTTCAACGCAGTCCGCTGTCCATTGGGAACAGTGGCGGCGTTTATACACTGGCGTGTAAAAATTAAGGACCAGACGGTTTTTCGAATGTAACGTCGTGCAGAAGTGCTCCACATCGACTGAAATCCTACCATAAGATCACCAAGATGTAAGAATATGGGACAAGTGAGCAAAACCGTCCAAACAAGGAATCCAAAGGATACAAAGGCACTTTATTGAAAAGGTAGCTTCGAGCACAACTGGACAGAAGAGAGAAACGTCCATGTGACAGGCGGCTGCCAAGAAAATCCAGTCTTTAGTAAGGGATATGATCACCCCTGACTGCGTTGCAGGATTTACAACGTCTGTCCATGCTGAGGACGAGGTTGTCAAGGAGCTGTTGAGGCATCACGGCCCATTCCTCTTGTAGCGCCAATTGCAGCTGCGGAATCGTTGCTGGCGGCTGGTGACGTGCTGCCAAGCGTCTCCCGAGAAGGTCCCACACGTGTTCGATTGGATTTGGGTCAGGGGACCTTGCGGGCCAATCCTTGCGTTGAATATCTTCACTCTCCAACAGCTTTGCGATAGCCACTGTACGATGAGGTGTAGCGTTGTTGTCCATGAAGAGGAACTCAGGACCCCCAGCACATCTAAACAGACGCACGTGAGGCAGAAAAACCTCGGTACAATAGCGGACACCAGTGACTGAACCTCCTTAAAAGATGTGGAGTTCAGTACGGCTACCCAGCATGATACCGCCCCAAACGAGGACTCCGCCACCTCCAAACCGGTCCCTTTCGATGATGTTGGAGGTGTGATTGCATGTTCCCTGCTCTCTCCAGATGTGTATACATCCAGAATCGCTCGTCAGACTAAATCGGCTCTCATCCGTAAAGAGCACTCGACCCCATTGCTGATGTGTCTAGTTCTTGTGTTTCTGGTACCACAGAAACCGGCGTCTCCGATGAGCAGGTGTCAATGGCACACACCGTACTGGTCGTCGTGCAAATAGACCACTTTTGTGCAGCCTCCTGGCCACGGTAAAACGCGATAACGGACGTCCAGTTATCTGTTGCATGTGACTTGCGATTTCTCCCGCTGCCTGTCGTCTGTTTCTTCTCGTTTGTAGGACAATATACCGGTCGTCCGCCGCCGTGGTTGCTCGTGGACGACCACTGCTAAACTCTCGGACAGCTGTTCCTGTCGTTTGAAATGCTGTCCAAGCTCGTGGAACGATGCTGTGAGCGATCCCGAACTCCTCGGCCACACTAGTCACACTTCGAATTTCTTCCAACTTCCCAATGACGCGACCTCGGGTAAAGTCATCCAGATGTCGTCTACTGGATTGCCTGACGTCCATATCACAAGGATATTTCAACGGAAAAAAGAAAGAAAATCGAATTCGTCATTCCTCTAAATACCTACCAATATGAAATTTCTCAACTTCAAGTAAAAACATCATGCTGGTATAGTATACTAATACAACAACACTGTTACAACACTCGCGAGGATGAGGTTGTTACAATAATTAAATAATTACAGTTGTCGGGAGATTACAGCGGAAGGCGTTATAATAGTTTCCTCGTGACAGCGTGAATAGGTACCCAACGGGTAATGCAAAGTACAAAGAGGTATATTTTTTGCATTTCATTTATTTTAATTATTCAATTCTAGAGATTAAGTGATTTTCAGGATTAGGAAGAGGGGAGAAGAAAGGAAAAAGAGTGGCCGGGGAAGGCATCGAGATCACGATCAACAGGGCAGGGAAAAGAGGAAGGAAGCAAGAATGGCGGCGACGAGAGGTCGCTCTTCTGCCCCCCGTCTTCCTCGAGGTAGGGAGAGCTCGGTAGGTTGCTGCAGTGAGGCACCCAGCAATTCCCATTCAGCTTAGGGCGTTGTTTTCTCTTCGAGAGGGGGGGTGAGGTAAGCTCAGTGTAGTAACAAGAGAGCGAGGTCAATTAAATCTCTGGGAGAAAGTTTTTAAGAGACGACACGGACAGGACAAGGAAGAAAATGGCTTTATAACAGCACCTCACGGATAAAGGAAGAAACACTTCTCACAGTATAGGTTTTGTTAGGCAACACATTAAGCGATTCCCTGAATAGAAAACGCAGTCGATGGAGTCGTATCGGGACATTGTCAGGTATAACGAAGTAAATTTCTCCGTCATTTTTGTCCACGCCGGGGCTCGAACCTGGGTCCCCTCATTCCGGAATAAGTCACTCTACCAATTGAGCTACGCGGACGTTCGTTATCGCTGCTACCTGCTTTTCTGTCGTGTGCGTCCTGCTGGCAGGTACGTCGAATCCTCCCCCCCCCCGAAAGAGGGCCGGGGGCATGGCCCTCGGGTCTGCCGTGACCATGAATCGTTTCAGTCAATCATCCGCTGTAGAACGTGCACTTGAGAACTCCTAGTCAATCTGGTGTGTGGAATGCAACGTCACACACATTTATTTTTCGAAGCGCTGGAGAAGGGATTCTCTTATTTTTCCTATCTCGCGGTGTGGAAAGAACATCACACCATTGCGAGATTTTGAACGTCCGGGTGCTCCGGAAAGTTCGGGCGCCATTGTAACGAAGTAAATTTCTCCGTCATTTTTGTCCACGCCGGGGTTCGAACCCGGATACCCTCATTCCGGAATAAGTCACTCTACCAATTGAGCTAAGCGGACGTTTGTTATCGCTGCTATCTGCCTTTATGTCGTGTGCGTCCTGCTGGCAGGCACGTCACACAGGGTAATTCAGGATGACAGCAAATATTGCATAAGGGGAGTGGAAAAATAAATGTTTTTACGGGCTCAGGTGTCGAGTTTCGTAGAATTAGTAGGAGTGACATTCAGCAGCCGATTGTTAGGGAGCACAAATGAAGTGAGGTAGGTATGCCCCTATGACGAATCAAGAATTGGGAAATTAAGGGTTAAATCCACTCAGGAAGTTTTGGGAGGAACCTAATTATTAAATAATTTTGGCCGGACTTTTTTTTTTTTTTTGGAGGTTTAACGACCACCGTGAGCAACTCAATGGGCTATAAGCAGTCGCCCGTCCCTAATTTAGGGTCACTGGTTCCAGGGAAGGGAAAGAGCCAGTGCCGTAAGACAAACACAACATCCATGCCTCACCGGGACTCGAACCCGGACCTCTTTCGGACGAATGATCAGAGGCCGTCGCTTAGACCACTGCGCCAGCGGGGCGGCGGTCGGACTTTCGCATTGGATCATCGGAGAAAGGAATGGAATCGCACGGGATTGGACGAGACGTCAAAACGAAACTTTGGTCGGAGGTGACAAGAAGAAATTAGGAAGCATTCACGAGCTAAAATTTGTGCGAGTAGGTCGTCTAGGACCTCTATAAAGAAGGAATTTTCTCCGCCATCTTTGTCCACGCCGGGCATGGAACTCGGGTTCCCTCATTCTGGAATCAGTCGCTCTCCGAACTGAGCTACGCGGACGTATGATTTCACTGCTATCTGCCTTTATCTCATGTGCGTCCTGCGGTGTAGGCACGTCACATCTCCCCTCCCCCACCCGAAAGAGGGCCATGACGTTTTTCTCCAACCGTACTGTTTTTCTCCAACCGGGCCATGACGGTTTTCCAACGCACGTTCTTCATCCGCTGAAGAACGTGCGTTGGAGAAATCCTAGTCAATTTGGTGAGTGGAACCGTAACATCACACACATTTATTTTTCGAAGCGCTGAAGAAAGATTCTCTTATTTTTCCTGTCTCGCGGTGTGGAAAGAACATCACACCACTGCGAGAACTTCAACGATCAGGTCATTCTTGAAGTTCGGGCGCCAATATAACGGTGCAAATTTCTACGTCAACTTTGTCCACTCCGGGGCATCGAACCCGGGTCCCCCTCATTCCGGAATAAGTCGCTCTCCCAACTTAGCTACGCGAACATACGATCTCGCTGCTATCTGCTTTTATCTCATGTGCGTCATGCGGTGCAGTCACGTCACACCTCTCTTATGCAGGCATTCACGATCGAATTTTTGTGTGAGTAGGTCGTCTTCGATCTTTCGCATGTCGAGGCATTAACGACTTAATATTGGCGCGAGTAGGCCGTATAGGACTCGCAAGTGAAGCATTAGTCAAATGGAGTTTTTTTTCAAGATTGGCAGGCATGACGCTTGAGTTTTTATACCCTAAGTCAAATTCCATATCGCAACGAGGAGATATGCGAATCCGAAGCAGATCTACCGAACCACTGAAGTAGGACAATATCCATTCGAACCAGACGCCGGACAGCCCGAAACCCCGGATGAGCTTATGACGCAAGGACCGAACTCCATAACACAGCGAGGCAGTTATTACCAGAAGGATAAGTGATATGGCTTATAGATACTACCTGTGAAAAAACTTTCTAACTCCAGAACTTTATCTGCAACGACAACGAGTTTGCGTTACCTGATAGCAACGTCGAGGGAGGAAAGGTAAAAGCATGAATTCAAATCATTTTATCATTTTACTCTTTTTCTTCCAGAATTGCATACGCATATACACTGTGTACCAACAATTAATTCGACACCTGTGATAGCAAAGGAAAACGAAGTTTATTCACCTTCAATAGTTGGTGGAGCCTCCACGAGTGGCGATTACGGCTGCGATCCTCCGGGGCATACTCTCAACCAGGCGTTGTACGACGGCAAGAGGCATTTTCTTCCACTCGACTTGGAGAAGACAGGTCAGTTCCTTCACCGATTTCGGACGGTGGGGGCACCCCTTAAGTCGACGCTCCAACTCGTCCCAGAGGTGCTCGATAGGGTTAAGGTCCGGGCTCTGCGCAGGCCAGTCCATTCGATTAACCCCATTGTCCCCATACCAAGCCATGGTGGACCTCGCAACGTGACAGGTGGCATTGTCATCCTGAAAGTAACATGGGTCCACCCCGTAAAACTGCCACAACGTAGGAAGCGCATGGTCATCCAAAATGGTGCAGTAGGTCTCGGCGTTGAGTCTACCAGGTATTGCGACCAAGGGTCCCGTGCCATACCAGGAGAAACACCCCCATAGCATAATTCCAACGCCGCCGAACTTCACAGTTGGCACAATATATTCCGGCAGGAGGCGTTCTCCAGGCATACGCCAAACCCAGACCCTACCATCCGAACGGTAGAGGGTGAACCTTGATTCGTCGCTCCAGAGAACCTCTTTCCACTGTTCAGCGGTCCACTGTCGACATTCTTTGCACCACGTTAACTGAGCAGCGCTATTGGACTTGGTGATCAAAGGCTTGTGGGCGGCAGCACGTCCATGATAACCGAACAGATGGGCTTCCTTACGGATGGTATTCATTGAAAGAACACTCCCGGATGCCTGTTGAAACTCCTCGCGGATGTGGCCCATCGATCTGGTGCGGTTCTTCCGAATTTCTCTGGCCAGCACCCGTTGGTCTCTAACTCCCAGTTTTGTGGGTCTGCCGGGTCGGGGCACATTCCGACAGTCACCTCTCATCTTCCACTTGCCAATTACGTACGCCACTGTCGATTTTGGGTACTTCAACTCGCTGGATATGCCACGTATGGATCGGCCATTTCTGTGATATCCGACGACTACACCTTTCTCGAAATCATAGAGCTCGGAACTGCGTGGCATCTTGCATGCGACTGGTTGCGTTGTTTCCCACACGATATTTAACGGCGGCAGCCGTGACGTGTATCAGGACCGCAGATATCGTTGATTGCAGGGGTGTCTAATTACTTGTTGGTAGGTAGTGAATATATATATATATATATAGGCACATATGCACATATTTGCAATGTTGAGTACAGTTAATTTCTATTACGTTAAAAGTAAAGTAAATATTTTTGGTGTTCACTGACGAATGGTGAAGGGAAAGCACGCACGAGGGAGAGGGCATAAGAAATGCGCAAAGTACTGGATAGAAATTAAGAGTTTCCAGGTATAATTAGTAGAGGGGAGGAACATTGCTATGAGGATAGAACTGAATAAAGAATTTGTCTTGCATTAACTTGTGGTATAAATATAATCGATATAAGAAAAATTTATGAAGTTCATCTACAACATTTCATCTTAAATCAGTGTATTGTGATTGTGTTTTAAAAGTATCTTGATAAACGTAAGGGTCCTGAAAACCTGTAATAGTTTTAAGCCAATATTGAATTTCTTCAAATAAACCATCGTTGAGTTTTCAGAAATATTTCTTCGTCACTTCTTAACAGAATCACGTTTGTTTCTTATACCTTATATGTTGTGTCACAGATGACGGATTTAAAATTCGTCATCGAAGACTGCAGTGTGCTAAACAAGTTCAACGCAGGTAGTGACCATAGATTGGTGAGATGTAAGATGCACCTCAACACTAAACTGGAACGTGGCAAGCTCATAAGACAAACAAAATGTATTAATGTAACCAACCTTAAAAAACACTATAATACCTTCAAGTTGGAACTGAGGAACAGATTCTCTGCTTTAGAAGGCCTAACATCGGAAGAAGTGGATATTTCTGAAATTAACAGAGAACTCACCAAGGCTCTTATGAAAACAGCAACAAAAATAGGTGGTACTAAAAACAAGTTACATATGAATAAAATTTCAGGAAAAACAAAAATGTTGATGCAAAAGAGAAGGGAGATAAGGACAAATAAAGACGTAACTTCCAACATGGAATATATAGAGCTATGCAAGACAGTGCGAAAAGGTATCACTGAAGACATATGTAAATTCAATTGTGAACTAGTGAGGAACGCAATTGAAAACAACCAAAGCCTAAAGATAGCAAAGGGACATCTCAGTAAGGGGAAAAAACAGATTATGGCACTGAGAAAAGAAGATGGTTCTGTAACAAGAAATAGATGCGAAATTTTGACAAGGGTGAAAAATTTCTATTCAAAACTTTATGAAAGGGATGATACATCTATTCCAGACATTACGACAGGTACCAGTGCCAAAGTCCCTCCAATCATCCCCGCAGAAGGGAGGATTGGAGGGACTTTGGCACTGGTACCTGTATCGTCCATGCAATTAAGAACATGAAACGGGGAAGAGCTCCAGAAGAAGATGGAATTACCGTGGACATTATACAAGAAGCAAGTGGAGAAATTGAAACTACACGCGCACAAATTTTCACCAGATGTCTTAACAAAGGCTAGATTCCTGAGGATTGGAACAATGCTACAATAATCTTGTTCCAAAAAAAGTTGACATTGAGGATCTCAGGAACTACAGGCCCATCAGCCTCCTTTCAGTGGTTTACAAAATCTTCACTAAGGTTCTTTCACATCGCTTGAAGGTAACGCTAGACATGGCCCAACCAAGAGAACAAGCTGGATTCAGGAGTGGCTACAGCACTATAGATCATATCCATGTACTGAGAGAACTAATTGAAAGAACAAGAGAATATGAACTCCGATTATGCATGGCTTTTATTGACTATGAAAAGGCCTTCGATTCCGTGAAACCATCAGCAGTAACAAAGGCTTTGAAATCCTGCAGTATTGAAGATACATTTGAAGATACATTATTAACAACATCTATGAAAATGCAAGTGCAAAGGTTCGAATATTTGAGGATACAGCACAAATAAGAATTGGAAAGGGAGTGAGACAAGTGACACCATATCTCCCAAGCTCTTTAGCGCCACATTGCAAAATGTCTTTCAATCATTGAACTGGGAAAACAAAGGGATAAAGATAACTGGAGATTACTTAACTCACTTTCGTTTTGCTGATGACGTAGTCGTCTTTGCAACTACCCCTTTAGAGCTGCAGAGTATGATCCAAGAACTTGCTGACAAGAGTAAAAAGTGGGTTAAAAAATGAACTTTCAGAAGACAAAAGTGATGTACAATGCTTTTACAAGAAACGAAGATTTATCGATTGATGGAGAAAAGCTTCATACAACCTATTCCTACATTTATCTTGGGCAGCAGATATCGAGTGAGGGTCACATTGATGAAGAAATTAATCGGCGTATAAAACTTGGATGGAGAGCTTTTGGAAGAAACAGTACAATTTTTAGGAGCAGTATGCCAGTATGTCTCAAAAGAAAAGTGTTTAATCAATGCATCCTGCCAGTGCTTACGTATGCAGCCGAGGCATGGACCTTAACTAAAAAAGACACACAAAGACTGCAGACAACTCAAAGCACCATGGAGAGATGCATGCTTGGTGTAACCAGGAAAGATAAGAAGAGGAACTTGTGGGTAAGGAAAATGACAGGAGTGGACGACATCATGACCAGAGTGAAATCACTGAAATGTCAATGGGCTGGACATGTTGCCAGAAGAACAGACCACCGATGTACAACTGAAATTTTAGACTGTATTCCGAGGGGCAGGAAAAGACCCAGAAGAAGACCCTCATGGGAGATGGAAGGATGAAATTCGAAAGTATGCTGGAGTGACGTGGAGGAGACTCGCCCATGACAGAAAATTGTGGGGAGACCTTCATCCAGCAGTGGATTGATAATGGTTGATGATGATGATGATATAATGTGTAACAGATATGAATTGATATGTTATCAAAATTATTGCATCTTTTCTCATATGTTTACACGTTCGGAAGTGGAAGATGAAGAAGTAACAATAAGATGCAGGTTAGAAAGGAAAGACCTCATCAAAACTTAATGTTTTGCAGTAATAGGACTTCCTAATTATGTACGTTCAGAATTTGTTCACGTTTATTTTAGCTAAGTTAAAGGTTTTTAATAGGAATATTTGTTCAAAACTGACGATCATGGTAAAACATTGCAGCATACGTAAGCCCTATGATACCCATAGAGCACTGCGTATGAAACCCAACGACCGTCTCAGAGGTTGAGTATGTGTTGGCCCGACACTGGGAGAACGCAGACTCATAATCTGACGACATTTCCAAACAAGGGCGGGTCCAAAGATTCCACATTACGGGGTTGCACCAGCCTTGGTTTGTCCGGACACTAATTAGCTCAAGTTTAGGATACCCATATTCAGGGCAATAATTTGTAGTAGACAGTAGACCGGGAAAACAACACAGCCATCTACTTAGATTTTATAAAATGGTTTTTGGAATTTAAAAATTATAATAATCAAAACAATTGCTTACTTTCAGATGATCTTGAATCACAAAAAAAATAAAAAAAAAAAAAAAAGTGGATGAAATATTAAATCAACTAGCTAACTCGAGTACGACAGTATCACCAAAGAATATCCCAGTAGCACTTGGAAATACGACTACGAGAGAGCTTCGTTGAAATGGCATAAATGCGCATGCGCATCCCCGCCCTTGCCAAACCAGAAATCTTGAATATCGCCGCAATGTAACATGAAGTTAGCAATTGTGTACAATGGAAACTATAAAACAGTAGTATCGGTGAATGCTATTTTTTAACGTAACTAATTAATACAGACATTTGACGTGGACCAGGAACATCAAACAGAGGTCATCGCTCTTTCCACGTTTATAAATGAGTCACAGAAAACTTCTCATTGGCCGCCACCGGGAATCGAACCCAAGATCTTCTAGTTACGCGCCGGATATGCTTCCACTGCACCACAGCGGCCTCGAATTCCTTCAGACTCACACACTAATTGCCAAGCCAATTAGGCAGGTTGCTTCTTGGAGCCCACATAATGCTGGGGATTCACCAAAGATGGTAAGCAGCGATTGAACAAATAACTAGAAGGTGAATGAATACTTAATACAGACATTTGACGTGGACCAGGAACATCAAACAGAGGTCATCGCTCTTTCCACCTTTATAAGTGAGTCACAGAAAAATTCTCATTGGCCGCCACAGGGAATCGAACCCAAGGTCTTCCAGTTACGCGCCGGATATGCATAAACTGCACGTAACCGTAATATACAAAGAGTTATGTTCCAAAATAGATGTTGCTGAAACGTAATTGTAAAATATCTCTGAAAGTGTAACGAAAATGAGAGATTGTAACAGTATTGATACACAGCTGAAACGTTTTGTGCTGTATGGAAAAGGATTCAAAAGGCGTGCTCGTTACAACCGAAAATTCGATGCCATCTTTCATGTTAACCACCGTGGTGAAAAAATTCTATTTTTTCCAATTCTGCGAAGGTAGGATATGTTATGTGAAATACACTGCTGGACAATTGCTAAGGACGGATCATAAACGGCTATATAGCGCATAAAAAAGTAAGTGTGGTTGGATGCCAAGTGAAATAAAATAATGTCAGAATGCCAGGACATTACAAGAAAGACAATTTATTGTGCTCTGAAATCCAGAAGGCTTTGGAACGTGTTCAAGGGACAAACAGGCCATTTTGTGCAGAATACGTAAACGTGAAAAAAAATGCAATTACCGTCCGCAGGCTTTCCGGCGTAAAATGTCAGTACGGGATATGGCCACCATGGAGGGCGATGCAAGATTCCACCCGTCGTGTCATGCTTTGCACAACATTATCAAGCAGCTGTTGGGGTAATTTATCCCATTCCTCTGTCAGTGCACGGATGAGGGTGTCCTTGTTTATTGGGGGGCATTGGCGACCAGCAAGGCTCCTCCCCAAAGCATCCCACACATTTTCAATGGCAGATCTGGAGAACGTGCTGTCCATACGAGGCGTTGAATATCCTCGCTCTCAAGGCACTCCTGGACAGCGACTGTTCGATGACATGTTGCGTTGTCGTCCATGAAAATGAATCTATCACCGACAGCACCACGGAACATGCGAACATGAGGTAGCGGAACATCATTAATGTATCGTTGGCCAGTCATAGTCCCAGTTGGAAGCACGTTGAGGGACGTACGGTCATTGATCATGATGCCAGCCCATACCATGACACTACATGTCGGATATCGGTCCCTTTCCTGTATGTTTGCTGGACAATATGCAGTATCACTATCACGCCAGATCAGTTGTCGTCGACAATCAGACGATAGACTGTATCTACTCTCATCTGAGAAGAGGACAGCAGACCAGTCGTTATCTGTCCAATTGCGATGTTGATGGCACCATTGCAAACGGGCGGTACGGTGACGTCTGGACAATGGGATGCACACAACAGGACGGCGGGCGTATAGTCCTCCTTCATGCAAACGTCTGGCGACAGTTTTTCGGGAGATCCGCTTGCCAGTAGCAGCCATAAACTGATTTGCTACCTCACTAGCTGTGCTGCGCCGGTGTCTTTTTGTTGATAGCACTATGTACCGATCTTCTGCAGGTGTCGTACTGCGAACACGATCTCCCCCGTGACGTTTGCTACACTCTCCATTTGTGTGAAATGATTTCCAAAGCCTTGAAACAACACTGTGGCTGACGTCGAACTCCCTGGCAACATCTGTTATTTTTCGCCCTTCTTCAATCTTGCCAATAATACGGCCACGCGTAAAATCATCTAGGTGATGTCGGGAAGACATACTGAAAATTGCAAGTTCGTCAATTGATTCTTTCCCTTTCAACTTTGCGTTTGAACAACAACGGTCATTACGCGTCAAATCCTTTATATTTCTTATCAGCGCTATGACGTCACAAACAAGTTCGGCAATCCAAAATTTGCATACGCACAACACGTCTTACTGTATCCCGCACTTATGCTAATTTCCACATTTTCGTGCCTTCCATTTTATGGTTGCTATCGTTGCTATTGTCATCCGTCCTTAGCAATTGTCCGGCAGTTTATTAGGTATTTCGGGAAGTAAAGGGAACACTTTCAATTTACCATGATTTCTGAAGTAGCAAAGCGTTCATCACAATATCTCAGGCTAATCTACCAATAATTATCTTTGACCGAGGGGTTTCACTGTTGCTCACATGGTGCTTTTCCCAAGAAGGGCGACCTCTTTGA
Organism: Macrothele yani; assembly: GCA_039090855.1. NCBI lineage: Eukaryota > Metazoa > Arthropoda > Arachnida > Araneae > Macrothelidae > Macrothele > Macrothele yani. Next base: position 129,303,858 of record CM076997.1, read on the forward strand.
CATGGGGAACTGGCGTTCGATTTCATTACTAAATCTTGACTATAAACTATTCACTAAAATTCTCTCTCGTCGCCTAAATCAGGTTCTTCCGTATCTTCTCTCGTCCGACCAGTCCTACACGATACCTGGTCGATCTATCGCTACTAACCTTCACCTCCTTCGTGACCTCCTCTATATTTCCCGGACTAATTCAGAATCTCTCGCCCTACTAAATTTAGATCAACGTGCAGCTTTTGACAATATTTCCCATTAATTTCTATCAGCTGCCTTACACACTTTTGACTTTCCTGCTGTTTTTCTCACCACTATTCTTGCTCTCTATCGAGACGCCGTCTTCCAGGTCAAGACGGCCACATTTCTAACAGCACCCATTTCTTTCCGTCGTGGAGTAAGACAGGGGTGCCCACTTTCTGGGCAATTATTTGCCCTAGCGTTTGAGCGATTTCTTGCGGCTCTTCCTCCTGTCACAGCAAGCACCAGGCACTTCTCCATTACATACACCGCATACGCCGACAACGCGACTTTCTGCGTCTGGAAAGATTCACAATTTGATACCCTATCTCATTTATATGAGCTCAATTCTTCTTGCTCTTCAGCAATGCTCAACACCAACAAGAGTGCCGGCCTGTGGTGAGGTGCCTGGGTTTCCCGGACGGACACCCCATGGGGCGCTTCCTGGACTACCTCTTCTAAGAAGTTCCTAGGCGTACACCTGGGAGCTCCAATAGCAGCTCAGAACATCACATGAGCTGCTCTTCGTAATCGCCTTGCTCGATCCGCTGTCTTCTAGCGCAGGGTCCAGTTCCGCTCTCCTTACGTAACTCGGGAATGCCTTGCTCGTACTTATCTTCTTTCCTCTTGTCTCCATGTGTGGGCAGCTGCTCGCATTCCAGCTTACTATCTTGCTGAAGTCACACGGATCATCACTACAGTAATTTGGTCTAATCATCATTAGATACAAGTCTCAACTTTCAGTCGTCCAATCCCCAGCGGTGGTATTGCGCTCATGGATGTCTGCCGTTTCTACAAAGCACACCGGGTGGTGTCCCTTCTGCGTTTACTTTGGACATCATGATCCGCAGCCTCTCTTCTCAGAGATGTGATGATTTCTCCACGGATCCCCCGCTTCAAATTCACGACATTTCTGCATATGGATCGCTTTTCCCTTCTCCATTCTCGTCTTTCTCCCGTTTATACGGAGGCGCTTTCCTTTCTTCGCTCTCTGCCACTTCTCCGTGCCCCACCCGCTTCCACCTCAGAACTTCTAGCCGAGCCCCTCTTCTATTCCTCCATCCTCCTAACGTACCCTACTCCACTGACCTTTCCTGGCTCCCGGCCGGGATCGTATCTGTCCGAGACTTACTTTCCTCCGACCTAACATGGAAACCCTTTTCCGATCTCTCTCATCTCCTTCCGCGCACCACTGCCTCTCTTGCACTCTACTCTTCTCTCCGCTCTTCGATCGTTACTCTTTTTCCTACTCTCGCCTCTCCGTCTGCTTCTCTTCCACTTCTCTTCTTTCTTGCTGTTCGGGGCTCCTTTCTGCCGATCTCCAGCTTTACTGTCCGTACTCTCTATCGCTTTCTTCTTCAGGATCCATCACCACCAGCACCACAGCTCATATCAGACGTGCCACCCGCCGCTCTTCCGTTTGTTTGGTTGGCAACAGCTTCAACCATATCTACACCAGAAGAAAGGAACGTACACTGGCTCTTCCTTCACTGCGCCTGCCGGTGCCGGCCACGTTATTCCGGATGACGTTGGCAGTTGCACCCACATGTATCTTTTGTTCCGAGCATGCTGATGTTCAACACGTCTACCAGTACTGCCCAGCGATCCTTCCTCTGCTACACCTGGCCTTTACCTTTGCCAAGTGTCTCTGTGCCATTGAGCTGCCTTTTTCCGCTTACAGTACGTTGCTGGTTTCTTGTTCTCCACCAGTGCCCCTACCTGAGCCATGCCCATACATTTTCGTACTCGCGAAGCAAGTGATCTATTGCTTCTATCTCCAACTTCGTCATGCCTATCTTGGGCCTTCGCTCCTTCAAGCAGGGAAAGCCCTCTGCGCGCAATTCCGAAACCGGCTGACCTCACGGCTACGACTGGCGTTTACCACATCCCGTGCCGCTAACCAGAGCCCGCAATTCATGAGCGTATGGTCCCCCTTTCAACGCTGGTTTACCGGGCCTTCTGCTGACCTACATCTTCTGCTATGACTTCAATCCTGATTATCAGGACTTTCCTAGCATTGATCTTTGTGATCAACCCTGGACTGGCTCCCCACATCCGGCGAGTTTCTCCCCACACATGTCAGAACCACACTGCTGGCCACCCAAAACGCAACACCAAGAAGGACACGAGATAGCAAAGCCTGATTTACTGGACACATAACAACAGATGCAAAGATGAAACAATTGAGCTTACAGGCCCGTACGACTTGCGGAACACGCAGACATCAGTAGTTCGTGTGGCCCCCATGGCTGGCAATAACGGCCGCTATACGCCGCGGCATCGAACGAAAGAGGCATTGGATGTGGGCTTAGGGAATGTCGGTCCAGGCTGCTTCCACACGTGGCCACAGTTCATCAGGTGTAGCCGCGAGTGGTGCTTGCCGGGCCACTCGGTTGCCGATCAGCGACCAGACGTGTTCAATGGGCGACATATCGGGAGAACAGGCGGGCCATGGCAGCAGTGACACCTGGTGGGCCGTGATGAACTGTTGCACGATGCGTGCCACGTGCGGGCTCGCATTGTCCTGTTGAAACGTGGCCGCTGGCAGGTCCTGCAGGTAAGGGAGAACTACAGGCTCCAAAACGTCGGAAATGTAGCGGTGGCTGTTGAGTGTACCGGCGATGCGTACCAGAGGGGTGCGAGTGTCATATCCAATTACGCCCCAAACCATAACGCCAGGCGACGGACCGGTATGGTGATGCATAATGCAGGCGTCATACAGTGTCTCGCCGTGGTGCCGCCACACGCGGATCCGACCATCGTGGTGTTGCAGGCAGAAGCGGGATTCGTCGGAGAAGACAATGTCGTGCCATTCCGTAGTCCAGATGCGGCGTTCATTGGCCCACTGCCGCTGCACTCGCTGGTGGTGTAACGTCAATGGTATTCAGTGCAATGGGCATCGTGCGACAAGTTCCTGCTCCTGCAGACAACGTCGAACGGTACGTGCTGACACAGGCTGTTGCGCAACACACCCTAATTCCTGTGCTAACGTTCGTGATGTGGCGGTGCGAGCCGTCAATGCCCACCGCACAACATGCCGGTCCTCTCGTTCGGTGGTGTGCCGCGGCTGCGGCAATCGCTCACGTCGGTCCGTCGGTCCCTCCTGCACCCACCGAATTCATACTCGCCTCACTGTGGCTGGATGTCATCCCACACGGGCGCCGATGTCTCGGTACGATAAACCGCTGTCGCGATAAGCCACTATTCGCCCTCTGTCGAACTCCGAAACGTGCTGGAATGACTGCCGTATTCTGCGACGAGGCATCAGGAAGCTTCCGACGCACAGGTCCGGCAGCACAACACACTTCCACTACTGGTCCGCCTTCTGTGCACCCTTCTTATAGTGCTTCTCGGTGGCGTGCCGAGCGCACATGATTTGCATATGCCCTGCAATGCTAATTGTTTGCATGTCCTCTCGCGGGCGACGCATGCTGCGAATTTCAGTCAAATCGGATGCTTCCTTCTTGGTGTTGTATTTTGTGTGGCCAGCAGTGTAGACCTTCTGTATATTATTCAAGTTAAATTTTCCAGTTTATTGTTTTAATGTCAGTATTTTTCTAGTGTTATCATGTGCGCCAGCTTTACGGTGCGCGTCTGTGTATTAGTGCTCATCTAGTAATTTCTACTGTGTACCTCTCATGTTATATCTGTACATCCCCCCAAATTTTTTTCCTTCTTCCGTAATATATATTTTGCTCATTCGTATGTCTTACTGTGCATGTACAGGTCACCTTTGTCTTTGAGGTTTTGCTGTGTTATATGTACATCCTACGCATTATTGTGCTTGTTTGTACCACCAGCACGCTGGTACTGTTCTCTTGTTTTCTATTTAACATTGATTGTACAAACACATCCTGTATAAATATCGCTTTTCATTACGTATGTATTCACTATCTTTCGTACTGTGCATGGTCCTATTCGGAGATATCCTACAGGTGTTATTTCTTTACTGCTTGCATCATGTGAATATTAGTCACGCACTTTTTGTACAAATCTCGTATACAGTACACATTAATCCAGTTGCATATTCCTGTTTTGCGTCAGCTAGCTTTGTATTTTATTTGCATTGTTTATATATATCACAAGCTGTACATTGTTCGCTCCCAGTACCTATATTTCATGTTTTTGCTTAGTTCTGGTATTGTAAAGGCACATGCCGCCTAACACCTTATATCATTGTACGTTTAGCACACAGATTACGCGGGTTCAAAGGAGAACGTTCGCATTCTGTGAATTTCTTGTTCACGCACATTTTGCACAAATTCGCCCACATTGTACATTTAATCAGTTTCACCAGCATGCTTTCAATCACTAAGCTTCTGCATTGTTGTACTTTTGTAATTTCGTCATCATTTTTTTTTGCAGTGTATATCTACTTCACACGCTGTAAATAGCTCCCTCCTTGTATATACATCTCATGTCATTATGATTTGTGGCAGTGTAAAACCACAAGGCGCGTAATGCCTTGTATTCCTTGTACATTTCACTCAGATTACACGTTTTCGAAAGAGTTCATGCTCCTATTCGGAGTTGCCCTTCTGGTTTGATTTTAATGTTCGTATTCTGTGTATTCGTGTTCACGCACATTTTGTACATATTTTGCCTATTTTGTACATTTATTGAGTTTCACCTGCATATTTTGCATTATCAAACCTCTACACTGTAGCTCCTTTGTTTTGCCGTCATCAGCTGTATATATTTTAATTGCATTGTATTTATATCTCTCATATTGTAAATAGTACTCTCCTTATACACTGAGTGGCCACTTTATTATGACCACCTAACAGTTTTAAGCAAATGAGCCATGGCTGCACGTTGTTGCCGCCAGAGGGCGAGGGTTGTATACAAAGGAAAAGCTTAGTGCTTGCGACAGTAGTAGAAGTGATTTTTGGGTGACGAGATGGGTAAAAAATGCGAATTGACGGGCTTTCAACGTGGGATGATTGTAGGAGCTCGGAGCCATGGAGCGAGCATCACTGAAACCGCCGCATTCGTGAAATGTTCCAGAGCAGCTGTTGTTAAAGTGTTTAAAAACTGGACTGTCAGCCAAAAAACTGGGTCTCTACGTGCAACGCGTGGTCGTCATCGACTAGTGACTGTTCGGGCGCAACTGAGAGTGTCCAGACTGGTAACAGACAACAGAAGGGCAACAGTGCAGCAAATTACAGACCATCTTAATCAAGGATCCCCTCAAATGACCTCTGTACGCACTGTTCGCCGTACACTGCATCGGATGAGATATGGCAGCCGAAGGCCTGTTCCAACACCTTTGCTGTCCGCAGTTAACAAGAGAAAGCGTCTCCAGTTCGCACAAGAGCACAAGGATTGGACAGTCGACAATTGGAAACAAATTATGTGGTCCGATGAATCACGTTTTTAGCTGCACCATGCCGATGGACGAGTGAAAATTTGGCTGAAACAGCACGAAAGCATGGGCCCCAAATGCATTGCTACAACCCTTCGAGCTGGTCTGGTGGAGGCAAAGTTATAGTTTGGGGAATGTTTTCCTGGCATGCTTTGGGCCCTTTTTTTTCGTATTGATCAAAGTCTGACTGGCACATCATATCTAAACACCGTTGCGGACCAAGTGCATCCTGTCATGTGGATGGTTTATCCCAATGGCGATGGCTACTTTCAACAAGATAATGCGTCCTGTCATAATGCTCGTATTGTACAGGATTGGTTTCATGAACATGCCGGTGAGTTTACTTTGCTTAGGTGGCCCCCACAATCTCCAGATCTCAACCCCATTGAGAATTTGTTGGATGAAGTTGAACGAGCCATCAGACAGCTGGATCCACAACCCTGCAATCTCACACTCCTGGAAAGTGCTATTCATCAAGCATGGTCTCAGATTCCACAAACCACCTATCAGCATCTCGTGGAGTCCATGACACGAAGAATCGACGCAGTATTAAAGGCAAAAGGTGGCCTAACGAAGTACTGAGGGGGTGGTCATAATAAAGTGGCTACTCAGTGTATATATCCAGATCATGCTATTATGATTTCAGGCATTGTAAAGGCACATGCCGCCTAAAGCCTTTGTTCCTTGTAAGTCTGCCCAGAATAAAAGATTTTGAAAGACAAGAAAGACAAAACTTTATCATGTTGTTCCGGAGGTACTCTGAACCGGATCTGTGGAGTATTATTGTAATGGGGTGAAAGGTCAGGGCACAGGAGCGAGATTTATTCCACGGCCATTATGCTCATAACTTGAGCAATGATTTCTGGTATGTTGGAAAGCATGTCATAATCAATGCATTGCATGATTTTACTAACTTGTTTTTTCAATTCGGTCTTGGACGACCACCGTGAGCAACTCTATTGGCTATGAGCATTCATCAGTGCCTAATTTTACATCACTGGTTCCAGGGAAGGGAGAAAGCCAGTGCCGTAAGCCAAGCACAACATCAACGCCTCACAGGAACTCGAACACTTCTGGGACGAATAGTCAGTGGCCAGCGCTTAGAACACTACGCCACTATGGGCTGTGTACTTGTTTCATGGAGACAGCTCTTCCCCTTTCCTGAAAACAGTCCTCTGCGTACCGGAAAACTAGCGACTCCCCGTAAAAAAATGTCTTCGAGACCCATTTGATAAAATTTAGTAGCTGTAAATTACTGGATTTTCTAAATTTCATATTACTAACTAGGTTGTGAAAACACAGGTTTGTCGGCGACGGACATCGAAACCGTGTCCCCTCACTCCGGAGTAAGTCGCTCTCCCAACTAAGCTATGCGGACAGAATGTCTCGCTGCAGATTTGTCGTCTTGACTCGTGTTTTCACCTCTGTAGTACGTCATCAGGTTTTTAAGGGAGTTTTAATAAATCAAGCTATTTTTTATTGCAGGTTTAACGATCACCGTTCAGAGTTGGAAACGGGTCAAAAATTTTGAACTCGACGCCGACCCGGACGTCGAGAAAATGATTTATATTTTGATATACACTGAAGAGCAATTGAATTAGAGACAGCTGACGTTGTGAAAATGTGGCGCTGTGGGCGGCCATGTAAACGGAAACGACATGTCGTACGCAGCGATCAGACAATATAAGGATAAGGAAGGATGCGACGGGAATCAATAAGTGTCGGATGCAGTATGGATAAGACGAAGTATCTAAGCGCATTTGATCGTGGCCAAATTGTCGGAGCCCGACAAATGGGTCTCTCCATCTCGGAAGTCGTGCAGGAACTGGGATTTTCACGAGTCACTGTGTAACGGATGCACCGTGAGTACATCGAATCCGCTAAAACCATCCCTGCAAGGGCCAACTGTCGTAGACAACAGCGTGTGGATGAGCGGGGTCATCGTCGGCTAGTTCACATTGTAACAACGAATAGACGGGCCATAGTGCAAGAAATCACTCTGCAATTTAACGCTGGTGCACAAAAACGTGTAAGCAGCCACACCATCCAGAACCATCTCCTCGCTATGGGGTACCGAAGCCATCGTCCCACGAGGGTACCGCTGCTGACAGCACATCACAGAGTGCAAAGATTAGCATGGGCGCGGGAACATTGCCACTGGACCCTAGACATGTGGGAAAATGTTGCCTGGACTGATGAGTCGAGATTCACGTTGGTACATGCGGATGGCAGGATACAAGTACGGTGCAAACCACATGAAGCGATGGATCCTTCTTGCCAGCACTGTACTCTTCAAGCTGGTGGGGGTGGCATTCTCGTCTGGGGACTGTTTACGTGGACTGAAATGGGACCCCTGGTACGTGTGACATCGTCCTTCACAGGTCAACGTTACCGGGATATCCTGGACGACCACTTGCTCCCGTTTGTTCGTCATCCAACCATTCGGATACAATTCGGGAGCGTTCCATCGCTCCCGAATTGTATCGGAATGGTTGGATGAACACTCCACTGACGTGACCTTGCTTCTTTGGCCAGTTAGGTCACCTGACCTCAATCCCATCGAGCACATCTGGGATTTGACCCACCTCCACCAAATCTTCGAAAATTCCTGAGGATTGGAACAACGCTACAATGATCTTGTTACATAAAAAAGGTGACATTGAGGATCTCAGGAACTACAGACCTATCAGTCTCCTATCAGTGGTTTATAAAATCTTCACTAAAGTTCTTTCACACCGCTTTAAGGTGACACTGGACGTGGCTCAACCGAGAGAACAAGCTGGATTCAGGAGTGGCTACAGCACAATAGAACATATCCACGTACTGAGAGAACTAATTGAAAGAGCGAGGGAATATGAACTTCCATTGTGCATGGCTTTTATCGATTATGAAAAAGCCTTTGATTCGGTGAAACCATCAGCAGTTGCAATGGCTCTGAAATCCTGCGGTATTGAAGATGCATACATTAATATTATTAATAACATCTATGAAAATGCAAGTGCAAAGATTCGGCTGTTTGAAAATACAACACACATAAAAATTGGAAAAGGAGTGAGACAAGGTGACACCATATCTCCGAAGCTCTTTAATGCCACATTGGAAAATGTCTTTCAATCACTGAACTGGGAAAACAAAGGGATAAAGATTAATGGAGATTATCTAACCCACCTTCGTTTTGCTGATGACATAGTCATTTTTGCAACTACCCCATCAGAGCTACAGAGTATGATCCAGGAACTTGCTGACAAGAGTAAAGAAGTGGGATTAAAAATGAACTTTCAGAAGACAAAAGTGATGTACAATGCTTTTACAAGAAATGAAGATTTATCGATTGATGGAGAAAAGCTGGAGATAACAGACACGTACGTTTATCTTGGACAGCAGATATCAAGTGAGGGTCACATTGGTGAAGAAATTAATCGGCGTACAAAACTTGCCTGGAGAGCTTTTGGAAGAAACAGCATAATTTTCAAGAGCAATATGCCATTATGTCTTAAAAGAAAAGTGTTTGATCAATGCATCCTTCCAGTGCTTACGTATGGTGCAGAGACGTGGACCTTAACTAAAAGAGACATACAAAGGCTGCAAACAACTCAAAGAAGCATGGAGAGGTGCATGCTTGGTGTAGCCAGGAGAGATAAGAAGAGGAACACGTGGATCCGAAAAATGACAAGAGTGGAAGACATCATGATCAGAGTTAAATCCCTGAAATGGCAATGGGCTGGACATACTGCCAGAAGAACAGACCATCGATGGACAGCCGAAATTTTAGATTGGATTCCAAGGGACAGGAAAAGACCCAGAAGAAGACCACATGGAAGATGGGTGGATGAAATTCGAAAGTATGCGGGAGTGACATGGAGGAGACTGGCACAAGACAGACCGTTGTGGAGGAAACTTGGGGATACCTTCGTCCAGCAGTGGATTGATAATGGTTGACAATGATGATGATGATGATATCAAAACATAAATTATTTTCCCTTGATACATGCCCATACGACTCTGTTACCGCGCAATGCAGCTGGAAACCAAGAGTGAATATTACATACATATATAAATAACCACAAGCAACACCTCTCGAACATGTACATGACGACAAATGAACTCCAGACCACAGTAAAAGAAAAAGGAGAACGATAAACGATACCTCAAAATCGCACAGCAAAATTATAGATACTAATAAGGAAAAGAAACACCCAAATAAAATAAAATAAAATATCGTATCAAATGGCTCCGAACCCCCGAACCACTCTTCAGGGAAAGACACCCGGCAGCCCGGAGCCAGTCTGGTTCGGGTTTAATGAGATAGCCTGAGACCTAATTTTAAACAAATTGTGGTTGCAACCGAATTTGGACTTGCAAAATTTCCTCCGAGTTGTCCCGGAGAACTATAGCAATAAGCTTTACTTTCTTCCACATTTGATGCCTTTCTTTTGAACGGTCTTCTGTACTTCATTTGAACATTTTGGCAGTTGGCGTGTCTATTGGGAATACAGAGATTTTACGAACATACCATTTCTGAGTGGATTTTACGAACATACCATTGCTGAGTGGATCTACTTGAGTTGGTTTCGAGAGTAAATGTAGCCTTATCTCATATTGCATGTTAATCTTATCTCACATATACCTATGCAGCGTTCGATACATACGAGGGGAGCGTGAGTTATGTTTGTCTTAAAATTATGTATGTATGACCTTTATATTCTACACTTCAGTATGTTTTGTCCATTAATAAGACGAGGTAAGAAATCATTTGATATATTTCAGTGGTGTTATGTTTAATTATACATCTATTGCTGTGCTACTTTAAGGGTTCGATTAGGAAAGACAGATGGCCAATAAATTTTGCAAATCCAAATTCGGTTGCAACCACAATTTGTTTAAAATTAGGCATTAGCTGTTTCATGAAACCCTAACCCGACTGCTCCGGGCTTCCGGGCGTCTTTCCTTGAAGAGTGGTTCGGGGGTTCTGAGCCATTTGATACGATATTTTATTTGTTTTTTTTTTCCTTAATGGTATCTTTATAATTTTGTTGTGTGATTTTTAGGTATCGTTTATCGTTCTCCTTTTTCTTTTGTTGTGGTCTGGAAATCAGACAAACGTATTATGGGAACGTATGATTTACTCACAGCAACTATTAAAACTATTGCCCTTCATTTGCAACACGTAACCTAATTGTTCTGCACGCGTTTTCAAATACATATACGGGCGTCAAAAAATTCTTCCGCAGTAATAATAAGACTGCCCCACGTAATTTTGATGGCGCTGCAGTCAAACTTTTTGAATTACGTAACTTGTTGTATGTTTAATTCTGGTTTTTGCTATATTTTCTTGATAACGACTTACTCCGGAGCTTCAGAATATGTTTCACGGCAACACCATTTTTTTTTTGATTGGAGATTTAACGACCACCGTGAGCAACTCAATGGGCTATAAGCAGTATCCGTCCCTAATTTAGGGTCACTGGTTCCAGGGAAGGGAGAGAGCCAGTGCCGTAAGACAAACACAACATCCATGCCTAACCGGGATTCGAACCCGGACCCCTTACGGACGAATGATCCTTGGCCAGCGCCTTAGACCACTGCGCCACCGGGGCGGCACACCATTTTTCACAAGCTTATAATGAGTTAATGAGTTGAAAGTTTCTGAAATGTGAATATTGTTTTGATCATTGCCTCTCAAAAGGAAAGACACTCCTTTCTTCTGAGGACACTCTTCCTTCATATTGCATGACAAATCATTTTTCAGTCCGTGGCATAAGTATGAAGCATAACATTCCACCGTGCGCATTTTTCTTTGAAAAAAGATTTTTTCGCTTTTCAAAAATATAACGGAAATAAACCGGATCGAATCAGGAACAGTTTAACCCGACCCGTTTGACCCGCAAAAAATTGTCGACCCGTTGACCCGCGACCTGTTTCCATCCCTGCCACAGTGAGCAACTCAATGGGCTATTAGCAGTCTTCCGTCCCTATTTCAAGGCCACTGGTTCCACGGAAGGGAGACAGCCAGTGCCGTCAGCAAGTATTTTTCTTAAAACCAAATTTATTTCACTTTATTGCGGTAGCACAAATGTGAGAGTTATAATTAAAAGGGTTGCTCTAATTTATACCAATACAAAGTACAAAAAGTACTTAACATAAAGTTAACCATATCATGCAAATTTTATTCTCTTAAAGAACTTCTGCCTGCCTCTTTGAAATGCGTTACGATTACACGCACAAAACACGTAACTGCCGTGCCTAATTGTCTTTTCTGTTTTATACAAAAATACAGAACATAAGTAACACTTAAGAATTGTGGCACAAAAAAAAAGCAAACCTGCTTAAATTATTGCGGAGGGGTTAACGGCGGGCAGCTTTCGGTGGTGGTTTCCCCGAGAGCTACCCGTCTTGCAGCAGTCGTCCGACCCTACTTTAGGGCCACTGGTTCGAGACAGAGGAGAACAACCATGTTCTCACAGGAAATTGAACCCATCTCGGACGTGTGGTCAGGAGCCAGCGCTTAGACCATTGCGTAGTTATGTGCAAACAGTTGTAATATATAATACAGGGTGTCCATAAATGAAGTATACAACTTCAGTACGCTATTAAAAAATACGGTAGAAGGAAACTTACTTTAAACGTCAAGGGACGTGGTAAATGTTAAAGTTTGTTAAGTCAGATGATAGATGGCGCCAGATGTCTCATGAAATGAAAAATCTCGTCAAACACAGAATACAGTAGACATGGCTTCCCCATTGGAGAAAGCAGCGTAAGTGTTTCGGTTTATGGAGTCAAAATCCCTAACAGCAGTTCAGCGTAAGTTCAGGACGGAGTACAAGAGACCGCCAAAACGAGGGAGCATCGAACAATGGGTAAATAAATTCAAAGCAACAGGAAGTGTCTTAAAAGGCAAAAGCACAAGAAGACTTTCCATTTCAGGCGAAAAGGTGGAAGACGTGCGTAAGGCTTATCTAAGGAGCCGTCATTTTCTAGCAAGATGATAAGTGATGGTTCCTTAGATAAGCCTTACACTCGTCTTCTACCTTAAGAATTGTGCGTTTTTGCGCTAGATTTCGTAAAATTGTAAAACAGAGGTATGTGAATTCCCGGAAAATTCCTGAAAATAGCGTGCAGCAAAGTTTCCAGTAGGCGTCCGTCTTTTAACGAACTTTACGTTTTTAAAAGTACCGTTTTTCTCTAACTTCCTAATTTTGACAGATTTTACGTAGTCAGTAATTCTGTTTATTTCAGAAAAAATCCGTTTCGGGTTTTCCCGTATTTATACAGAAATTTCGCAAAATCTGCAAGAAGACATCATTTACTAGCAAGATGGAGCACCTCCGCACTGGTCTTTGGATATACGCAGATCTTTAGACCACCATTTTCCAGGGCGGTGGATTGGACGTGGGGGTCCGTCGGCATGGCCACCCCGTTCTCCTGATATTACCCCCCATGCGATTTTTTTCTTTTAGGCTATATGAAGGACATTGTGTACAAGAAAAAGGTTGCGTCTATCACAGGATGCATAGCCTTCCTCCTTGTTGCACCTGACATTGTACAGTGTACGTGTGTGAAACTGGACTATCATTTAGAAATCCTGCGAGCAACCAACGAAGCACACGTGGAGACCTACTAACATTTAAAAAAAAAAACTTTCACAGTTACCGTGTGTTTTGACATTAAAAGTAACTTGTTATTTGTTGTGATTTTTGTTCAATAGCATACTGAAGTTGTGTACACTGTTAAAAATTTGGGGAAAGGTTGCACCGAAAAGTGGTACTACTCCAGCTGCACCACTTTCTGAGAAAAGATACGCCATCGTGCGATGCAAACAAAACCCAACACCAAGAGCAGCTTTGCGCCACACTATGGTTCAAGGTGGTGCCAAATTATGATGAAAGTTGGCACCATGTTGTTGTTGTTTTTGTTTGCACCACATAATGGTGTTCATAATGGTTCAAAAGTGGTACTACTCCACTTTTTTGCACCAAAAAGCGGGGTAGTACCACTTTTTGGTGCGACCCACCTCGAAATTTTTAACAGGGTACTTTATTTATGGACATCCTGTATCTTATCCGCATTAGTATAAAAGAATTCCGGTTTTTTTGGGGGGGGGGGGGGGGGTTGTGATATATACATGTATAGGAACTATGCTATGGCAGTGAAATCAGGATAGCTCCTGTCCCGTCATTCAGTTTTTATAAACTCTCTAAAATGATTTCTAAAGATTTTACCTATTTACTGAAAAAAAAAATGCTTCAATAACGGCTTCTCATTTTAATACTTCATTCAAAGTTGCCGTCAAAATTTCCTGGCTATTTCTTTAACCAGTTGTATATGAAGTTTAGACAAAACATTTTTGTAAAATCATTTTACTGAGGTTAGAGGCCCTCTTAGCCGTGAGACCCCTCCCCCTTTCGCAATGTGGGGGTTGAGGGCGCTGTCAGTACACCCGAGAGACAGCCAGGCATTTTCATGCAGGACTTCCGTCCACAGAGAAGGTTTAGGCCCAAACCACCTACAGCGGGTCCGCCTGTTGGGTAGGGCACAGAAACGGAAGGAGTGAAAGCAAGTCTAGCGACTTTGACAGAACAGTTTGTAAGTGAGAGAGAGCACAGTAGATGGCGCCACCATACAAGTACGATGTTGCTCATAGAGGGGTGAGAGAAAGTCAGGGGGAGTAGGAATGTATACCCAACGTAACCGGGGGTTCAACGAACCCGAGGGCTGTCATTTAACGTACTCGTCCGATCCACGGCGGGTATTCAGCGATTGTTAGCAAATCACACTATCTCTTTAAGATCAGCCCAGGATTGAACCTGGGGAACCTCCATTGACAGTCTGTCAGTACACCCCTGGAAGCAGTGGCCTCAAATAAGGGATGGACGTCCGCTTAGAACCTCAGAGCTGCATGTGATGTTTGTTACCCATTCCTCCTTCCTCCCAAAAATGAAAATTAAGTTCTGTAGTTTGATATCATTATATTAACAAAAGAGACGAAATCGATATCCAGCCTAGTTCGTACACGCATTGTATTTATTACTTCTTTATGCATTGTGGTGGAAACTACTTCATAAATATCAATATCTTTGTCATGTTGTTTTTGTTAAAGCCACAAAAAATCACGCACTGTTTGTTTGTTTGAGAAACAGATCAACCGTTTCCAAGGCAAAACCAAGGAAACGTTTTCCTGAAAAAAACAAAGAAAGCAAATACTCATCCTTCAATAGAAAATCGGAAATCGTAAGATCTATATACAATTGGAAAAATTCATATTTCTGAGAAATGTTTCGTTTTTTTTGTTTGTTTTTTTACTAATAGTAGAGTACCAAATAGTTTCTCGTGTGCCTCGTATGAATGCTTTGTTGTTCGCAAAATCGATTCCTACGACAAACATGCCCCATATAAAGGGTTATTACAAATGAAACAGACAGCTTCGCCATTTGATAAAACCAAAATTATTTATGCTATTGAAGTTCACGATGGCACCATTTTGTAGGAAAATTCTTGAAGATTGTTGCAGCTAACTGCAGATGTACGATGTGTGCACCCTTAGTCACGTGGCTTCTATCAACGCGGGTAGTCCAATTCTTGCAAAATGCGTGTTGTCATATCTTCATCGACTCCAGCAGTAGCTGTCGTGATACGTTTTTTCAGATCGGCTAAATTAACAGGAAGAGGTCGTCCCTCCCCTTCTAAATCACAAATCGTGCGCAAAATGCTCCTCGTCGAGGAATATATCCGTAGAAAATGGAATTTTCCAAATTTAATAATCGGTACACCAGATACAAAGCAAAACATATTATACCTTTAGACACTCCCAGCGTCAAATTATATATAAAAAAAAAAAACGTTTGCGCTAAATGTTCTTCATGCCCACGAACCAAGAAAAAATATTTTCAAATGTATTTCTAGAACAGGAGATTGCGTTTCAAAGGGAAATATGCTCTGACGATTAGATTATGGAAAAGTAAAAAATATGCGTAAAATGCGATTTCTGGGTGCAGAGATATCAAGATAAGAATTTATACGTATATGACATCTAGTGGGGAAACTGATTAAAATGGATAACGTTCGCGAGAAATTAAGTGCGAAATACTTTCATTATAAACGCGGAACGACTTATTATTATTTTTTTCAACGAATCGGACATTTGGAAGCGGAGATACACGGAAATTCTGATATGAACCTATGAACCCCAGCAGGAAAGTTTATCATTATTTTATTCGCAAAATATGCACAAAATATTTTCCGTGGCCAGTAGTACCTGACTATAAAAAACGAATTTCTACAATCGGAGTTTTAGAGAAACGTCTATTCCGGCCCAAATATATTGCAAACAGAAAAATATTTACATAGTGGCAAAGATTTGCGTTATGAAAAATTAAACATTACATGCAGAGTATTACACAGTCGAGTCACATTATTGTGACCACCTCCTACTTTTGACGTCAACAGCGCGTAGCCAATGAAAGAAGGCACATGTCGTGAGCTGGCTTGGAGGGTATATAAGGTGTACTGTAGGCATTCTCAAAACATGGGACCGCGGGTGTCCTAGTGGGCACCGTTCGTGACTGCCACGGAAAGGAGCTCAGGTTCGATCCCAGGCAGGTACAAACGCTCGATCCACTAAATATCCGCCGTGCGTCGGATGGGCACGTTAAGCCTTCGGACCCCGGGTACTGGCCCCCGGTAATAAAAAAGGGCGTCTTCCTCCCCCTTTCTACTTCGCTTCCGCTTCACTTTCCTATCGGGCACTGTAGCCCAAATCTCCTAGCTTCCTATTTCTAAGGGTTGTTTAAGACCTGGGGTCAGACACCCCCTTCCTAAAAGCCTCTACATATGATCTGATCTGAAAACATATCACTCGTTGCTGTCATGGATAAAAGGAGTGATTTATCAGATAAGGGATGATTATCAGCTTTGGGGGCAAGGGTGGCTGTATTTCAGAAACGGCACAGTTTGTGAACTGTTCGCGTCCTGCTGCTATTAAAGTGTATCGTGATTGAAGAAATGGCACCATTGCGAATAAGCAACGTTGAAACTGCGGAGCACCACGTGCCATTGATGTGAGAGGTGAACGCCGGCTGCGAAGGTGTGTGAGGGCCGATCGACACGCTACAGTGAAGCAACTCACTGGCTGAATGAACCAGGGGCTACCGGAAGTGTGTCTAAAATAACAGTTCAACGAACCCCGCTGAATATGGGGCTCTGATGTAGACGGGTGATCACTGCACCTATGCTAACGAAGGTGCATTGTCCGAAAAGGTTTACATTTGCACGGCAGTATCAGAATTGGACCTCTGCTGATTGGCAAAGAATTGCCTTCTTCGATGAGTCGTGTTTTCTGCTTCAGCGAACGGATGGACGTTGGCGTATAAGGCGAGAAACATCGGAGAACAAACACTCCTCAATCATTTCTGGAAGAACACAAGCTGGTTGGGGCATCGTTTTGGTCTGGGAAATGTTTTTGTGGCATGCCCTTCTTCCACTCATGCCTGTGGAAGGTACTATGAACCGAATTCGTTATGAATCCATCCTTGCAGACCGCGTACACCCATACATGCTGATTGTCTTCCCTGGGGCGGATGGGATTCCAGCACGATATTGCGACGTGTCACACAGCTAGAAATATCCGAGAGTGGTTGGAAGAGCACGATGAAGACTTCAAAGTATTTCTCTGGACCCCTAAATCCCCAGACTTAAACCCAATTGAGCATCTGTGGGACCACCTCCATCGTGTTGTTCCCTCTATGGATCCTCGCACCCTCCAGCAGCTGTCAGATGCACTGCAGTAAGCATGGCTCCACATACCTGTGAACACCTTCCAGTACCTTACTGAGTCACTCCCAGCCCGTCTAGCTTCTGTCCGCACTGCACACGGCGGTTACTCTGGATGTTAGCTGGTGGTCACAATAATGTGACTCAACCGTGTATATCCCTATTATTATTCTTATATGTTTGGTGCACCCATTGCAGTAAAAGATGTGAGTATCGTTTTCAATGGTTCATCGTGACTTCACTCATTCCTCCACTCTCCGGCTTCGCGTACTTGAACTAAGAAAGTACAAACCATTGCAAGTGCGCATGGCTATCCTTCCAATTGCATTTCTCGTCTAACTAAAAAATTACGACATAGGGCATTCACCACTTTAAGGAACGAGGACTCCAAGCCTAAATCTGTGGGTTCCATGAGCTATCTCTCATCTACACTGGCGGAAAGTGAAAAAAGAACACCAAGAAGGAATTGGCGGACGATCATGAAATTTACATACGTTAATGGGGTCGAGTTTACGTAGGTGTGATGTTAATTTCTGGACCAACCGGTGAGCGCTTACGCCACAACACGGCATAATATGCAAATTATCGTCGGTGGTATTTAAGGAGTATCGGGCTTTGAGAGAGGTCGTCTATAGTCAGACTCTGCGAGGCCGGGTGGTCGTATCGACGTATTGCGGAGCGAATTGGACGGGAAGTATCGGTGGTGGTACGATGGCGGCGTAGATGGTTCGAGGAACATTCCCACACGAGATGTGGAACCGGGAGTCACAGACGAACTGATGAGCGGACCGATCGACGCATAAGAAGAGCGGCGTTGTCAAGCAGAACATCCACTGCGACGCAAATCCAAGCTGCCGTTGCACCTGAGGTGACTGTGCGAACAATCCGCAACCGTCTACTGGATGCAGGACTACGTGCACGTGTGCCTCTGGAATGTGTACCTTTGACTCCAACCCACCGTCAGGAACAGCTGCAGTGGTGTCGCCAACGTCTGCACTGGAGAACGCAATGGCGATCTGTCGTCTTCAGCGATGAAAGCAGATTCTGCTTGGGAGCCTCCGATGGCCGTATGCGTGTTCGCAGACGCACAGGGGAGCGTCTCCACCCTACTTGCATCCGCCAGCGACACACAGGGCCTACACCTGGTATCCTGGTGTGGGGAGCGATCAGCTATCACTCCCGTACACAACTAGTGTTTGTACCGGGTACGTTAAACCGCACCTCCTACATCAACAACATCATTCAGCCCGTTGTTGTGCCATTTGTTATGTCGGTCCATCGTGGTGTTTTCCAGCAAGATAACTCATGCCCACACACGGCACGTGCAACGCAACATGCACTTCAGGGTGTGAGACAACTTCCATGGCCTGCACGTTCACCGGATTTGTCCCCCTTTGAGCGCGTGTGGGATTTTATGGGACAACGAATTATCCGGTCTCCACGGCCAGCCACGACCATCCCCGATTTACGCGTCCAGGTTGAGGATGCTTGGAACTCAATACCCCAAACTTACATCCAACATCAGCACGACAGATTCCATGCCAGAATTGCACAGTGTGACGCAGTTCATGGCGGTTCAACCTCGTACTAACCATGTTACATGGAAATGTTATTTTTCAGTTTACCAGCAAATACAGCTGTATTTTGCCATAATGTTTTGGTCACGTTATCCTCTGTATTCCGTTATTATGCTGTATAAATTTCGTTGGTATCAGACGTCTCCTTCTTGGTGTTCTTTTTTCACTTTCCGCCAGTGTATTACGCTCATATTACGGAATGCGTGTCGCCGACATAATCTCGATTTTGGGGTGAAGACATGTAATCTTTACTCCGTTGTGTGGAAAGATCTTGACTCGGTCAAAATGGCACACAGACACGGGGTTTTCTGTATTCCTGTGAAGGCTAACGAACCCAACATTAAAGATCAGATTTATATTGGCTGTACACTGCGCTCGTTGGGAATTTTTTTGCGGAGCACCAGTACGACGTTCGGATCAAGGCTGACTCCACTTCACTTTCTCGACTTGCAAAAAAGGGGACCCACACCCCTGATTGGGAAACTGCCCATACATTAGCGACCACAATATCGAACAGATTTGCTCTGTTTACAGAAAGTTTACTCATACGCAGTCATGGCAATGTATGTTGCAATGAAGGCATTCCTCATGTGTTCCCGCAGCCTTGGAAATTGTTGGTTGGAGGCATCATACATGATGCATCTGCACACTGCAGAAGCCAACCGCCTTCTATCGACCCCGTCACGTCTGTGAACTGAGCATGCGTCATTTGCTTTCTATTTGTCACGAATTTATAGCGTTGTGAGTGATATAAATTTGGTTTTTCTGTGCTCATCTGATGTCTGTTGTACACCTGAGGATGGACTGGTTGCCAGTCCGAAAGGTCTTGTGTTTTAATTAATGTAACTTTGCAGTATTAAACCTTTTAACTTGATTTTAATTGCATCTTCAAGTTTTATCGTGCATCGACAGCAACTTTTTGGATTATTTTCAGTTGTTTGACGCCAACTGAACTGAAAAAAAGCCAAATTTTAGGATTTTGGCGTTAATTGTATTCTGGCTTGGGGCCAGAAAACCAGGGGTAATGTTAAAAGAATTTATGCTCTTCAAGAAAAAATTATTCGTTTGATAAATTTGTCGAATGGTGTTGAAATTCGTTTTGTTCGTTATTACCTACTATCTATTAATAAATTATATAATTTCAGACATTTGTTATTTATGCATGAAAGAGTTTGTGCAAATAGGTATTTTGATCTAATAAAATTGCATCACTTTTCTCATCTTTACGACACTCGAGGATACACTAAGTTTGTGATCCCTAGAGCACACACAAATTTGTTGTTTAATAATAATATTTGAGCAACCTGCCCTCTTTTTTGGAACGAGTTGACGTTAGATATTAGATCTGTAATAAACTACATTGTTTTTGAAAGATTGTTGAGGGGTTTCTTGTTATTTGGTTAAATAATGTTTTGATCACAGTCGGCGATTAAACTGAATTTGAAGATGTCTTGACTTGGCATGTTATCCCTTGGGGTTCAGGGGCTCGTCAGGCTAAATAATTTAGCCTTTTTCCCTGTCTGGCCCTTATAAATAAATTATGCTTCTGATTGTACCTATATTAATATTGTTGTGAGTATTTGTTGACTTTAATAGATTCTTCCGCTTTATGATTGTGGTACAAACGAACCAACTATTTTTATTGTATTTTACTTATATCTAAATCGTATTATCATTTATGTTTTGAAATTTCTTTCACTAATAAGTGTCGTAAATTATTTGGATATCTTGATGTATTCACATTAAGTTTTGGACAATTTCCGGTTTGTATTTTTATTGTGTTTGATGTATTTAATGCTGTTTGGTGTGGTGTAGCAAAAAATTACAATAAATTCAATTCAATTCAAAAGAAACAAGTTAGTAAAATCATGCAATGCATTGATTATGATACGCTTTCCAACATACCAGAAATCATTACGAAGGTTATCACTCAAGTTATGAGAATAATGGCTGTGGAATAAATCTCGGTCCTGTGCCCTGACCTTTGATTCCATTTCGATGATATTCAACAGAACCGGTTCAGTATACCTCCGACATAACATGATAAAGTTTTGTCGCAATCGAAGCATTTTTACGTAAGTAATAATGCATAAGGGCTATGAAATAGATCCCGCTCGTGTGTCCTAACCTTTGACCCCATTTCGCCCATTTTCAATAGAATTAGTCCCCAGGCAGGCCCCTGCAACATACTAACATTTTATCCAAATCGAAGCATTTTTACATAAGTAATGGCGATGGAAGTGATTCCGCTCCTATGTCCTGACCTTTGACCCCATTTCGCCCATTTTCAATAGGGTTTGTCGCCAGGTGGTCCCCTACCACATACCAAAATTTCATCGAAATCGAACCTTATTTACGTTAGTTATGGCGCATAATAGCAATGGAATGGATCCCGCTCCTATGTACTGACCTTTGACCCCATTTCGTTCACTTTAAATAGGGTTCCTTCCCAGGTGATCCCCTACCAGATACTAAAATTTCATCGAAATCGAACGATTGTTACGCGAGTTATCGTGCGGACGGACATACGCACACAACGCGTGACGTAATGAGACAGATGGGAATGGCGACCATCTGCTCGCCGCAAGAGTGAGCAGATGGTCATAGAACTTTAATAGGATCCACACACAATGCGTGACGTAATGAGACAGATGGCGTGACCGCGCGCCAACATTCTCAAACGCGAGATTGTGATGTGATAAGATTTCTAAGCATTGGTAACATTAATGGAACGACGCCATGCCAATAAAAACATTACAATTCAAGGTGGGTATTTAACCCACTAAATGAATTCTTCTAAAGTCGAGATCAAGCTAAATCGATTTCTAGTGCCAGAAAACTGTAGGTTAACGACTTTCTTCAAAATTCTTAGAGCCGTTTTCAAAATAAAATTTACATACATACATACAAGAATTGCTACTTTAAGGTGGACGTCAAGTAATTTTGCTTCCTATACTTCCAATGAAAAACTTCTGTACGCAATTTCTTCACAAATAATGCGTTCCCAAGGATGAAAATTTGAACATCCATTAAAATAGCTTCATTTCATAACTTGGAATACTTAATATTTTCTAAACCATAACCGTAATTATGCAATCCAACATTTTTCTGGTTTCAACACCACGATAGGAAAAGTTATTGATTTTTAATAAAATTATGGTTATGTTTTAGAAAATGTTAAGTATTCCAAGTTATAATATGAAGCTATTTTAATCGATGTTCAAATTTCCATCCTTGGGAACACACTAATTGTGAAGGAAATGTGTTAAAAAGGTTTTCCATTGGAAATATAGGAAGCAAAATTACTTGACGTTCACCTTAATAGGGTGGGATAAGGGCGATGGAATGGATCCCGATCCTATGACCTGACCTTCGACTCCATCTGTCCCATTTTCAATAGGGTTACTCTCCAGGTGGTCCCCTACCACATACTAAAATTTCGTTGAAATCGAACCATATTTACGCAAGTTATGACGCATAAGGACAATTGAATGAATTCCGCTCTTATTTCGTGACCTTTGACCCCACTTCACCTATTTTCAATAGGGTTTGTCCCATGGCGGTCCCCTACCACATACTAAAATTTCATCGAAATCGAACGATTTTTACTTGAGTTATCGTGCCGACAGACGGACGGACGGACAAAGCTGGAGCATATGCGCTTCTTCAACCTACGGTTGGAAAGCGTAAAAAAAACCCTGATTTCAACCCATTTTGCTAACCCCGAGTTATTTTCTTCCAGCCGGTTAAAGGGTTAAAAAAATTGATGCGTTCTATCTAATTCCTTTTCTGTAATCCAAGAATACATAATATTCAATTTGACAATGATGAATGTTGTTAAAAAAGAAACGTGAATCTCTCAGCGATGAACAAATAAAAATATGGTAACAGTCCAGGTGTGGCCGAATCAAAACTCAAATCACGTTGGAAGAATTTAGAGTGGTATCTTGCCGGACGATGCCCACACCCAGGAAGTAAACATTAGAATTTAGAAAAATAAGAATACATTTTTCAGGGATTCTTTATTGCAGAAGTCTTATTGGGGCGAGAAAATTATTATCCGAAACTAATTAACCAATCGAGAACAAATTTAACTGACACTTAGAATAACACAATCGGATTCAGAGGTTGGCACAAGCTGACAGACATATTTAATCAATTAAACACACAATAAAAGGTAAAACAAGATAAGAAAAACGCCACTGCAGAGTATTCTGCATAAACATAATCAGCAGCGTCGCTTTTAACTACAAATTTGTAGACACTGTTTATCGTAGATTATTAATGCCAACTATTAACTGATTACTGACCAACCAACTGCATTAGGCAATTCTTATTAGATCTGCTATGGTCAGCCAGCCACATAGGCTTGATTCCTACCGCATGCAATCCGAGTTATTATTCCCGAACCCGTGAAGTTGATAAATCAAGATTTAAGTCAAGAGTTTCTTGTACTTACGACTTTAAATGACCCGATTAAATCCAATTTGAGTTGTCACGTTGTAGGACAACACTGCATTGCACTGACACTAATTCGGAGTATATTTTTGTCGAAGGGCTCGAACCACAACACACTCACACACACTGGTTGCTTGCTGACTGTTGACAGGAGCGGCGACTTCTTCAAATTATTGGGGGCCAGGCGTGAAGAGATCAGACGTGGGAGAGCCACGACTCTTCCGTTGTCAAGAGGAAAATAAAAAAAGTAAGCAAAAAGATAAAATATGAGATTCGACGTATATATTTTAAAACGCAACTGTAATTGCTCATCAGCAAATGAACAAGGAAACAGAAATACAGTATTAATTTGCTAAATATTAATACACCCAGGGTCGAAGGGCACCGCCTAAAATAAAATGGCGGACACCCATTTATTTTTTATACTTTTTTTCCGATGGCAACGCTTTGCCGCTGCAAAGCGTTGCCATCGGGAAAAAGTTAAGGGACAAAGTGGCCCAGCTACGTAACTCTAAATTTTGTGGGAGCAAGAAATTACTGTGTCACGATAAGAATATGTTTGGTTGCAGCAACAAAACGCTTTATCACGATAACAATACATATTGTTGGATCAAACAAATTCCCCAAAAATCAACCTAGGCATTTCGTTAAATGAACAAAACGTTTCGCCATGATAACAATAAATTTTGTAGAATCAACAATAATTTTCAGCAAAATACTTTTGTAAATTCAACAAACATTTTTGTTGACTGCATATCGACAAAATTTTTTGGTAGATTCAACAATTTTTTGGTTGAATTAACAAAACGTTTTTCTCAGTGTATGAGAAAGTAAGAACTACGTATTATTTGAGTGGAACTCGAAGGGGGCGTAACTTTGAACTCGAACGCGGCGTAACTTTGAACTCGAACGTGGCGTAACTTTGAACTCAAACGTGGCGTAACTTTGAACTCGAATGGGGGCGTAACTTTGAACTCGAATGGGGGCGTAACTTTGAACTCGAATGGGGCGTAACTTTGAACTCGAAAGGGGCGTAGCTTTGAACTCGAACGTGGCGTAACTTTGAACTCGAAGGGGGCGTAACTTTGAACTCGAACGTGGCGTAACTTTGAACTCGAACGTGGCGTAACTTTGAACTCGAAGGGGGCGTAACTTTGAACTCGAAGGGGGCCTAATTTCGAACTCGAATGGGTGTAATTTTAAGTCTCAACGTCCGAGATAAGAAAAACTAGCTACGGTCCCGGTGTTTCGCCTCTGTTTATTCCGACGGGAGAGAATAGCGTTCCCCTCCGAAACCTACCGCGCCCTGTACTTTCGGGGATCGCTGTTAGCGGTCCCCATTTTCTTTCTCGTCGGTAAGACATTCTGCCTCCCCTTGTTTCAGGAGCTTAATTTATTGCCTTGGAATGCTGGCTGAGTTTACCACCTATTACGCTGAGATTTCTCTCCCTTCACATTTCCTGGCTGTTAGTAAACACTTGATTATGATTTCCGAAATGTTCTAATAATTAATCCTCTTAATTAATTTAACACAATTTACACATTCCAATGTACATAATTAATTTACTTCTATTAACGTGATCTATTTACGCATATTTACATACCTGACTTGGGAGCTCCACCTTTGCGGCTAATTAATTAAACAACCCCCAAAATTATGCAACAATATGTAACTGAGAAAAGAACACATATGAAAGATACTGGAAGAGAAAAGATATGCTTCCAGATCTAATGGAAGGTGGTAGTTTAGCAATGAGGAGAAGGAACAACGCAAATAAGCAGTGCACATGTTTTGTGTTAAAAAACAAACGACTGACGTTATCAGATTATACTGCAATATGCAGAAAACCAAACTGTTCTATTTATCTGACACTTTTACACAATTTGTACTCCTCCCAGTAAAAGATAGCTGTATTCAGAAGGAAAATGAATCTTCATTTGTTAATTATATCGAAGAAGATTAGAAACAACGATTTTTTGCCCTGCTCGTAACTCGTCTTCTGTTGCAGTGTAACATACAAGGAAGATGACATCGTTTCCTTAGGTGTGATGAGCGCTTCTTTTGAAACAGAAGAATATGTACATAGTAATATAAAAAAAACTGATACAAGATGCTTTTGTAATAACTGAAGATTCCTAAATCGAATGGACAAATTAAGAAGTATATGATACCTTCATCTCTCTTGGACAACAGATATCAAAAGATGGCTCATTAGAATAAGAAATTAATACGCTTATAAAACTTGGATGAGAGCTTTTGGAAGAAACAGTGCAATTTTCTAGAGCAATTGGTTATTATGTCTCAAAAGAAAAGTGTTTAATCAATGCAACCTTCCAGTTTTTACTTATGGATCAGATACATGGACCTTAACTTAAAAACACATACATATGCTACAGACAACTCAGAGAAGCATGGCTTCGTGTGACCAAGAAATCTGGGAAATGGAATTCATGGATAAGGAAAATGATAAAAATGGATAACATCGTGATCGGAATAAAGATCCTCAAGTTGCAATGGGCTGAACATATTACTAGAATTGACCACTGTTGCACAAATGAAATACTAGACTTGATACCAAGGTTCAGTAAAAATCCAAGAAGACCACACGGGAAATGTGTGGATGAAATTAGAAAGCATGCCGGAGTGATATGGAAGAGAGATGCTCAAGGCAGAGTTGTGTGAGAGAATTGGGGATACTTTCATCCAGCAGTGGATTAAAAATAATTACTGACGATAATAAAAACGTAATATACGCCAAACAGTATTGTATGAAATCTCATAACTAAGGGTTTACTCATATAACAGTCTATTCTTCATTCAGAAAGCAAACCTATTCTTCTTGGTTACTCAATCCAAGGACTGGTTGTTCAATAGATGTACTCTGTCTCTCCATTTCTCTCTATTCTCCGCCGTTCTCTATAGAAAAGGAAATTTCTAAATCATTCTACTACAAGCAGTTTGCGTCCCTATCAGAAAAATGAAATGCGGTAGCAGAAAATTCTTGAATTTTCACGAAGAAATGTACCCGAAGCAAAAAGAAGAAAAAATTGGTCTGTCTTTCACAAATGGAAATATCTTTACAAATGGAAATAAACACTTGTGCACTCCCCAAGCCAAAAACCTGCGCTTCATTCGGAGCAGGTGATAAAACTTTGTCACGGTGATTGCTGTCCTACGCAGAAAAAAAAATTCAATCTACATTTTCGAAGCAAAGGATGCAAACATGCTACATTTTCGAAGCAAGGCATCGATCCGATGAGGTAGCAATACGTATCTTGGGGTATATGGTACAATAATGCCAACAGCAGGCCCTCCAGTTCCTGTACATTTATTTTTTTTTTGGGGGGGGGGATTTAGCGTGAACCCGCTTTTCCAAGTCGAGCCACAAATGCTCGATAGGGTTCATATCAGGTGAATCTGGAGGCCAGGCCATTAACAGCAACTCACCAGCATGTTCTTCTACCAACTCCTTGACGATTCTAAAAGTGTGGCATGGCGCATTATTCTCTTGGTAATAGCCATGACCAGCAGGAACAACAGTTGCCATGAATGGGTGAACTTGGTCCTCAATGATGTTCAGATACCTAACATGTGTCGGGGATAGTGCTGTTGGGATAATGGGGCATAAAGTTCCATGAGGAAACATTGCCCACAGGATAACACTCCTGCCGCCGCCAGCCTGTTTCCGTACAACAGTACAGCCAGATACTATAGCCTCCGTTGGTAATCGCCGTACCGGCGCTCGGCCGTCTACGTGGTGCACCAGGAATCTTGATTCGTCAGACCAGGCTACTTTCTTCTAATCATCCATAGTCCAATCTCGATGATCTCGGGCCCATTTCATGCGTTGTTGTCGATGACGTGAAGTGAGCATAGGGACCTGGCTGGGTCTTCGGCTACTCAGGCCCATGCGCAGAAGGCAGCGATGAACTGCGGCCTGTGACACATTGCCCTAATCACCACTGTCGTAGCCGCGGGTGATGTGTCGCACTGTGGCCCTCTGGTCGCTGTGAACAATGCGCGACAGTCTGTGCTCCCCTCAGGAATCAATGTGCTGCGGACGACACACGCTGGACGACGGTTCGTCGTTTGGTCATCGGTGCACCACTTTTGATACGTATTCCCTAAAGCGGCACGTGGACAACTTGCAAACCTCCATTTTCCCAAGATCGTAGTTCCGATGCGCCGTTCCGTCACAATTTGTCCTTTATCAAACTCCGATAAATCGACATTTTACATTCTGACTCCGAACACTATACTAACCGAAAGATGGTCCTCGGGTTGTGTATGTGAACTCCACCTGCGCCACTTTTCAGTCTCCAGGCGCGCTCATTTCTCTAGTATGGGGGTGGTCATAATGCTATGGCTCATTTGTGTATGTGTATATGCATATGTATGTATCTGCTGACATCCGAAAAGGAGAAATTTTCCAAAATGGAAATCTTATTATCTGGGGTTATATATCTTCCTCATATTTTCAAAAGGACAGATTAAGATAAAATAGAACCTCCAGTTTTCTTTCTTGTTTCCTCCGTTCCCTTACTATAGATGCCAACTGTAAGTGAAACATTTTCATAAAGCACTATACCAAAGAAAATGATTTTCCCTAAAAAGTCCATTTGTGCCTCACGGTCCTTTTTCTTGAATCTTTATGTGTTTCCGCGGAATTCCTTAAGTTTGTTTCACATTAGCTTCAGAAGAATGCCTACGCTTGGTAGAAGAATCCAAAACCGTCTTCGCTTTTAAGTGTGTATGAGTCCAGGTGATTTCATTATCGCGTTGTGAAAACATATTTTATGAGACGTCCGAAGATCATAAAAAGATCTGATTATTTTTATCTTTGAGATAGTGGTGGAGTAATGTCATTTTTCCTTTTAACTTTCTGCATGCTGCTTAAAATATTCATGTTACGTAGCGATACATGGCGTTGATATTCCACTTTAACACGAACGCACATCCTTCAAAATGTGTTCCGTGGGCGTGTGGTTTATTGCGATGAATTCGCACACAACTCATTGCCTGGTTCTTTTAGAATGCGATGAAAGACATGCATGATGAGTTTTTTTGTTTTCTTTTCTTGTCATTGTCGCAGCCCAACCTAAGGGTATCACGGCTGGGGTTTACCGACAGATTCGATGAATTCGAAGGTACGTGATTTCTTCAGCTACGTCAATCACTGAAAGTGTTCTTTATTCCTGGAATACCTTCCAGTAAAAGACAATCAAATGGATGATCCTATACGTGAGATCAAATTACCCTGTGCCAGGAGTTCTTAAGGACGATTGGTTTCATCCTCCAGAGGGTAGTTGGCTCATAGGGAATTTTTAAAGGATTATTTGTTCAGGGGGGATTTGTTGAAGGTTAATTGCATTATAGTTAGAGATTATCCAAACTCGAGGAATCATTTATACGTTTCAATTAATTACTCTTTTTACGTTAAGTCCCTTTTTGAGGTTCCTTTTTGTTCAAGTGTAGTAGCGTTAGTGACATTTTACCGGTATATCTTTTTACGCTTTCCAACCGAAGGTTGAAGAAGCGTATATGCTCCAGCTTTGTCCGTCTGTCTGTTTGTCTGTCTTTCCGCACGATAACTTGCTTAACAGTGGTTCAATTTCAATGAAATTTTAGTATGTGGTAGGGGACAACCTGGGGACGAACCCTATTGAAAATTGGCGAAATGGGGTCAAAGGTCAGGACATAGGAGCGGGATCCATTCCATCGCCCTTACGCGTCATAACTTATGTAAAAATGTTTCGATTGCGACAAAACTTTAGTGTGTTGTTCCGAAGGTATATTGAACAAGTTCTGTTGAATATCATCGAAATGGGGTCAAAGGTCAGGGCACAGGAGCACGATTTATTCCACAGCCATTATCCTCATAACTCGACTAAACATGCTTCACTTTAGTATGTAGTTCCGGTGGAATACTGAACTAATTTTGTTTAATATCATCGAAATGGGGTCAAAGGTCAGGGGCACAGGGGCGAGATTTATTCCACAGCCATTATCCTCATAACTTAAGTAATGATTTCCGGTATGTTGGAAAGTGTATCATAATCAATACATTGCATGATTTTGCTAACTTGTTTGGACATACATTGCCTGACAGACAAAATGTCCCACCACGAAAACGTGAACGCAGCGCCATGCAAATTGCAAGGTGGTCGCAAAATGATCAAATAATCATATGTAGAGGATTTTAGGAAGGGATTGTCTGACCCCAGGTCTTAAACAGCCCTTAGAAATAGGAAACTAGGAGATTTGGGCTAGAGCGCCTGATAGGAAAGTGACACGGAAGCGAAGTAGAAAGGGGAGGAAGACGCCCTTATTTATTACCGGGGGGCCAGTACCCGGGTTCAACGGCTTAACGTGCGCATCCGACGCACGGCGGATATTTAGTGGATCGAGCGTTCGTACCTGCCCGGGATCGAACCTGAGACCCTTTCCGTGGCAGTCACGAACGTTGCCCACTGGGCCATCTGCGGGCAAGGTGGTCGCACGAACGGCTGGCGGGATATAAGCGGACAACTAGCCCGTGAGGCCATCAGTTGAGACATCGTCAAGGCCGCGAGAAGTGAGTGGTTTTTCTGTAACCGTGTCTCGAGAAGGAACAAGAGGTGCCAATGCTATTAAGACGCCGTCGTACGCGGTTTCGTCAAAGGAATGAGTTCACGAGGGTGACGGATCACTTTGTCCGTGTTCATTTCGTCCACGCTCACTTCGTCCGGTTCATTTCGTCCGACGTTCACTTTGTCCACTGTTCATTTCGTTCACCGTTCACTTTGTCCACATTCATTTCGTCCTCAGAATGAATGGAATACCGTGGAAATTTTCTTTTTGATGGAATTTTCGTTATAGGCAGAAGAATATTTCAGCGGACTATGCGATTTGTTTTCCTATCTAAGTTTGTTCGATTAAAATATAACGATTTTAAATGTTATTTAAAGTTAAACGAGAACTGAACTTTGAAGAGCTTTTTAACTCTTTTTGTGTGTATCATGTCAATCACTGCACATGACTCACGCTATGTTCGAAAAAGGACTATAAGGTGGGATTTTTTTAATAACGCTGCACTTTTACTTAGGCACTAAATATTTACATAAGATGTCAAGTTATTAATATTCCCTTTTACTTACTTAGCCACTAAATATTAATTACTATGCCTCATGCGTAGGCCCTTTTGACAGTTTTTATTTTGCCGATGTCATATTCATAATGTTTACCTATCAAGGTAATATAATAGCATTATGCTTTTACTGAGGCACGAAATATTAATTCACGGTCCCTAAGCTTAGGCCTTTTTTACAGCTTTTATTCTACGGATGTCAAATTCATAACGTTTATCATCATCATCATCATTGTCAACCATTATCAATCCACTGCTGGACGAAGGTCTCCCCAAGTTTCTTCCACAACGGTCTGTATGTCAACTCAAGTTAATAATACTGCGCTTTTCCTTAGGCACTAAATATTATTTCATAGGCCCCAGGCGTAGGCCTTTTTTATAGTTTTTATTGTACGCATGGCATATTTGTAACGTTCACGTATCAAGACAAGGTAATAATATTGCGCTTTTTCTCAAGCACTAAATATTATTTCATAGGCCCTAGGCCTTAGCCTGGACTTTTTTTTACAGTTTTTATTCTACGGATGGCATATTCATAACGTTTGCGTATCAAGTCAAGGTAATAGTATTGCGCTTTTGCTCAGGCACTAAATATTGTTTCATAGGCCCTAGGCCTCGGTCTTTTTTGAAGTTTTTATTGTACGGATGTCATATTCATAATGTTTACGTATGAAGATTAGGTAATAATACTGCGCTTTTACTTAGGCACTAAATATTATTTCATAGGACCTAGGCCTATGTCTTTTTCACAGTTTTTATTCTACGCATGTCATATTTATAACGTTTACAAGGTAATAATAATGTGCTTTTGCTCAAGCACTAAATATTTCATAGGTTCTAGGCCTAGACTTTTTTACCGTATTTAGTCTACAGGTGTCATATTCATAATGTTTACGTATCAAGTCAAGCTAATAATATTGCGCTTTTGCTCAGACACTAAATATTGTTTCATAGTTCCTAAGCCTAGTCCTTTTTTACAGTTTTTATTCTACGGATGGCATATTCAGAACGTTCACGTATCAAGTCAAGGTAATAGTATTGCGTTTTTCCACAGGCACTAAATAATATTTCATAGGCCTATCAAGGTAATACAAAGGCCTAAACCTAGGCCTTTGTTACAGTATTTATTATCGTAATTTTTACGTACCAAGTCAAGGTAATAATATTGCGCTTTTGCTCAAGCACTAAATATTATATTATAGGCTCTAGGCCGAGGCCTAGACGTTTTTTACAGTTTTTATTCTGCGGATGTCACATTCATAACGTTTACGTATCAAGACAAGGTAATAATATTACGCTGTTGCTCAGGCACTAAAAATTATTTCATAGGCCCTGGGCCTTTTTTACGAATTTTATTCTACGGATGGCATATTCATAAAGTTTACGTAACAAGTCAAGGTAATAGTATTGCGCTTTTGCTCAGGCACTAAATATTATTTCATAGGCCCTATGCCTTAGCCTTTTTTGCAGCTTTTATTGTTCGGATGTCATATTCATAACGTTTACGTATCAGGACAGTATAATTATATAATTATATTTAGGCTCAGGCACTAAATATAATTATATAAGCGACTATGTCTTTCCCATACCTTTGGGGAAAAAAGAAGGTACAGTAGTGGCCAAAATTGTGGAAACCTTTTGGAAATAGTGTATTTTTGAGGTTTGATGGCTCATAACACTACTTTTTTTTTGGAGTAATACCATAAAATTATATATCAATGGAAATACACTATCTACCAACAAGTAATTGGACACCTGTGATAGCAAAAGAGAACGAAGTTTATTCACCTTCAATAGTTGGTGGAGCCTCCACGAGCGGCGATTACAACTGCGACCCTCCGGGGCATACTCTCAACCAGGCGTTGTACGACGGCTAGCGGTATTTTCTTCCACTCGGCTTGGAGAAGACTGGTCAGTTCCTTCACCGATTTTGAACGGTGGGGGCACCCCTTAAGTCGACGCTCCAACTCGTCCCAGAGATGCTCGATAGGGTTAAGGTTCGGACTCTGCGCAGGCCAGTCCATTCGATTAACCCCATTGTCACCATACCAAGCCATGGTGGACCTCGCAACATGACAGGTGGCATTCTCATCCTGGAAGTAACATGGGTCCACCCCGTAAAACTGCCACAACGTAGGAAGCGCATGGTCATCCAAAATGGTGCAGTAGGTCTCGACGTTGAGTCTACCAGGAATTGCGACCAAGGGTGCCATACCAGGAGAAACACCCCTATTACCCCCATAGCATAATTTCACCGCTGCCGAACTTTACAGTTGGCACAATACATCCCGGCAGGAGGCGTTCTCCAGGTAGACGCCAAACCCAAACCCTACCATCCGAACGGTAGAGGGTGAACCTTGATTCGTCGCTCCAGAGAACCTGTTTCCACTGTTCAGCGGTCCACTGTCGACGTTCTTTGCACCACGTTAGCCGAGCAGCGCTATTGGACTTGGTGATCAAAGGCTTGTGGGCGGCAGCACGTCCATGATAACCGAGCAGATGGGCTTCCTTACGGATGGTATTCATTGAACGAACACTCCCGGTTGCCTGTTGAAACTCCTCGCGGATGTGGCCCATCGATCTAGTGCGGTTCTTCCGAATTTCTCTGGCCAGCACCCGTTGGTCTCTAACTCCCAGTTTTGTAGGTCTGCCGGGTCGGGGCTCATTCCGACAGTCACCTCTCATCTTCCGCTTGCCAATCGCGTAGGACAGTGTCGATTTTAGGTACTTCAACTCGCTGGATATGTCACGTATGGATCGGGCATTTCTGTAATACCCGACGATTACACCTTTCTCGAACGGCGGCGGCCGTGAGGTGTATCAGGACCGCAGATATCGTCGATTGCAGGGGTGTCCAATTACTTGTTTGTAGATAGTGTATAATTTCAGCAAGAATGTAATGCAATAACTTTTATGAAGGATTTTGTATTAGAACAGCAGTTATGAAGAAGATAAGTGAAGCACACAGAAAAAATGAGATATACAAAAACTCCCACCATGTCAATTAATAGTTAGTTGGGTAACCTTTATTGGTAATTACGGCCTTACAACGCCTTCCCATGGAGTGAACCAAGTTTTTTAGTTCTGCTGATGTCATAATGTGAAACGAAGATTGAATTATTACTTCTATTACTTGGGTTTTATTGCTGGGTTGCTTCTGACTAACAAGTTTCGTTAGTCGGCTCCATAGATTTTTGATGGGGTCTGGGCTATTCCCAAGCCATTCAAGCAGTGGAATATGGTTATCTTGAATCCACATTTTGCACACAGCAGGAACAGGATATGGATCTGAATCCTGTTGAAATATAAATGCTTCATTATCTTGGAACAGATCACGTGCGGAAGGCTTGAGTTTTGGCTCAAGTATTTCATTAATGTATTTTTGGCCCTTTATATTCCCATTAATCACGCAAATTCTGCCCATGGGCAGAATTTGCGTGATTACTGGGAATTAATGAAAATGATGTCATACAGAATTTGCGTGATTAATAATACATTAATGAAAATGATGTCATACAACTCAAGATCATAACACTAACATGGTGTTTCACGGTACATGTAATGCAATCAGAATGCAAATCTTCTCCGATTCTTCTCCTTACGTATTTTATGCCATCACTACCAAACAGAAAGATTTTGGTCTCATCACTCCGAATAACACTGTCTCATTGTTTAGCTGTCGATTTAACATGGTTTTAGCCCAGTTTAATCTTTTCAGCTTTTGTTTGAGAGATAAAAATGGCTTTTTTCGTGGAATTTTAACTTTTAGACCAAATTCTTGCAGTCTGCGCCGAACAGTCCTTGCACTCAACTTCACATTGCATTGCGCCATTTCATCTTGTATACACCCAGATGATTTTCTTCTGTCACCTAGGCACAGACTCTTAATTCTTCTATCATTACTTGCTGTTGTGCACCTTTACTTGCCTTTACCAGTCTGGTTTTGTAGTGACTGAGTCTCTTTATACCTCTTCAAAAATTTAGAAATGCCACCTTTGGTTAATTTTCCACCAATTTTTCTTCTAATTTCTTCATAACTGAAACCTTGTTCACCTAATAGTACTGTTTTACATCGCTTTCTGGGTGACCAGTCAACTCTTTGCTTCTTTAACTTTATTACGTTTTACAAGCTTACTAAATGAAAGAACACACACACACACACACACACACAAAAAAAAAAAAACCAACTTGATAGCAATCACATAACACACTGACAAATGTCCTCCTCTCAGCTCCAATACATGACATCAATAGCTGAATCCTACTGTGACCTGATTGGCTCATTGCCAAAACAAGATGACACCAGATTGGCTCTCTTAACACTCATGCTCATTGGCTACATTCAAATGAAGGAAAGCTACTTCATATCAACCTGAGCAAGTTGCGGTTCTGGTTATTGGCAGTAGCTTTTCATAGCATACAGATAATTGAACAAACATTGTTGCATTACATTCTTGATGAAATTATCTTTCCATTGATATATAATGTTATGGTATTACTAAAACAAAAGTGGTGTAATGAGCCATCAAACTTAAAAAATACACTTTTTCCAAAATGTTTCCACAGTTTTGGCCACTATTGCAAATGAAAAACTTGAAGAGTAATGAAACTCGCTTTTTTGTTTTCACTTTCTTTGTTTTCTTTTTTTTTTTTTTGCTTATGGTATCTGTTTGTCCAATTTACCTTATGGAACACTATAGGTTTGTGTTTTGGAAATTTTGTGGGTCACAGCTGTCTCGCTAGAACGTGTTTATGTACTTTAGTTCGCTTCAAAAGTCCTATTGACATTTTTTTTTTTTACGCTATGCCATTCGCTGCAATAGAGATGTGGAGCTTCACCCTCTCTAAGTAATGCACATATTTCCCGTTTGAGGGCGTAAAGGTCAATAACTTTTATTTAAGTATCTCTGTTCCTGGAGACCTATTTGAAAAATTCTGTTTCCTTAGCATGGCTTTTTCCATGGAGAATACTTTTTACCTATTTTCAGCTTTTCCATTATGCAAGATTCTTCCGCTTGAAAGCGCAGAATTATGTCATGTTTCCTTCTATATTTCTTCTCTTAATTGTTCAATTTGAAAATCGGTTTGTCTCCGATACTTCTTTCTGCTATAAGAAAATTTTTGTGCGCCATTTGTTAATCTTCGTAACATACTTTTTAGTCGCTGGTAGATGTTCCGAATCACTCTTGTTGCAGTTTGTTGTTCGTGTTACGACGTTCCGCATAATTTTAGACGCCTTTGGCGCTTCACCCAGTGCGCCAAAGGCGTCTAAAGGCGTCCAAGGGTCTAAAGGCGCCAAAGGCGTCTAAGGCGAAGCGCCAAAGGCGCTTCGCCTTAACATTTTTGTTCTTTGATTTTTATATTTTAAGCTACAGCCTGGGTAAATCAAAGAAAGCACAGTTTTTTAAAGAGCATTATTGTTTCATTTTTCTACTCATTTTTCGTGTTACTAAGAAACCATTTACTTAATTATTTTTATGGGGGGGGGGGGGAGATATCCAGACAAAATGAATCCTTCTAAGTTCAGCATTGGAATAGGTATATGAATATGTAAAATTGTATAACTTTAATTTAATTTCATTCAAGTTTTGAAATTTGTATTTTGTAATATTTCCATTAAACATTTTGAATTACAGCTTTTGTGCCTACGTGATTTTTCCAGTTTTTGTTTGAATTTTTTTTTTTTTAATTTTATCTTTTTTTGCATTATTTCACAGTAAAGTCGTCCACAGAAACTCCTCCACTTCGGAAATCTTTTCAGGGAATAGTGTCCTTATCTTTCCAAGTGTCCAATTTACGTTGTGGAACACGGGGCATAATTTGCCTCTTACACGAAATATTTAACGGGGAGGGGGTTCGGGAAGACTGACGGAGTTACCATTTGCATTTTTAATGCTATTTATAATGAGGAGCAGTTTATACATCTAGCAGAAGGGCGTGGGGGAGATTTCCGAGATTACCATTATAATTTTCACCCAGTTTTTTTTTTATATCCAGGACGCAAAACGGAAGTTTGGTACCCGGCAAACTCGTACAAGATTTTAAGCTACATCCTAAATATGTGGTACGTGTAAACATTAAATAAAAGCAAATTAAAGGGGCCTAACAGATCAGTCTTCAGGTGTTTATAATGCACCGAGGCGGCGGGCCTTTTTTGGAAAATTTTAAGTTACAACCTAATATTTTATTTTGTGTGTAAATATGTAATAAAAGCTAATAATGTGGACTTGACAGGTCATTCTCCAGGTGTTTACCAGGCACCTAGGCCGCGGGCCTTTTCAAAATTCCTTAAGACACAAGTATCATTTGATGACAGTAATTCCTGAATGGTATGCCAAATGATTTCCACATAGTTTCAATATTAATTTCAGTGTGGTGTAACTTAAATCTTCTAAAAGTTTTGAAAAATGGCAGTGCAATTATCTCGACTGGAGGTGGGGCCGGTAGACCGCAAATTAAACGTACACTGCATCCAACTCAAAGTGATACACCAGATCTCTTCTAAACTCTCAGAATTTCCTCCGCGTGACCAAATCTGTTTCTAAAAGACGCTCCGATTCCACTCCACTGGAAGGGGGTTATCTCCCAAAATCTCGTTTGTTGACTAATTCATGGATGACATGCCAGATGATTTCCACCTAATTTTACATAGAAAAGTTGGACTTGCACGGAGAGCCATCCATATGTCTGTTCGTGCACGTCCAACTGTTTTATTACTATTAACTAATATGACTAGGACAAATTAATTCATGTTTATGAGGGAGTAAAAGCTCAACATTAATTATTTGACTTGTTATGTAAACGACTAAACGTTATGAATATGAGCACAGCCCTGTCCGAGACCCATATTTTTAATGCTTGGGTGGAAATGCAACATTAGGACAAGCTACCATGATACAAATAATTTATTTTCCCATTTCACCAACTCACCACAAACTACGGGGAACTGGAAAAGGTGAAATCAAAAGTGCGATTTTTATACGATCCCCAACAGTGTTGTAGTCAGCCTACATAGAAGTGAACACGAAGAAATCAAAAATACAAATTTATACAGCCCCTTAACGCTTTTGCGATCAGTTGTTCTTCTGGTTTTTTGGCCAGGAAATCACAAAATTTCTTAATTTGTAAGATAATGAAAATAAGATATGAAAAAAATACTTTTGTGAATAAGAATTTCAGAAGCATAAAGAAATATAGCAACGCTTTTTCTTTTTCTTTTTTTTACAGATAAACTTTATGGCTCTCAAATTGCATCTGTCCAGTTTTACATGAGGCCAGGCTGTCCGCACCCATTTTCAAACGACTTCCTTTCGAAAGCACTGAAAATATTCAATGCTGATTTTTCTTAGAGAAAAACAGAAAAAAGCCGCTATATTTATTGGCTTAAAATGAGAACATCATTCTAAAAGATATATACTACGTCAGGGTTACGAAGAAGCACGATGAACATCTGGTTTGAGTCGCATCAATGCCAAAAGGTACGTGGAAGTGACAAATCAGTCCTTTGGTGCTTTGTACAACTGCCACCTCACAGATTTTATTTAGAACAGAGTGTTGAATGTATCATCCAGTAAAAACAATAAAAACAACAACAACAACAACGCCGGCATATCTGCAAAGACCGTAGGCATAAGGGACAAAGCTCAGTAACCTGACCTCTAGACTGTATTCACTATAATCTAAGTTAACTTAAGAGTGTACTGTTCTCGAAGGTATAAGGAGCAACTGCCTCCACTATGACAAGTAGTCAATAGTGTTTTGAATAAAAAAGCAACAGAATTATTGCTCAGAATCATCATTTTTCTTTGTCCAGCAGTTTATCAGGAAAAATTGTTACTAAAGACCATTTTTCAAAATGGCAGAGCTTTTTTAGAAATAGGTTTCACATGAGAAGTTAATCAACGAAGAGCCTTGCTCTGTCGGCCGCTGAACTGTCCAGGTTTAAAATCTAACTTTGTGGTTGAAGAAGAGGGGGTATCGGTGGAAGACTTTTCACAACACAGGAACAACAAAGTGAGAATCAGCGAAATGCGATGGGTGTGTATTGGGTAGGGATGGGCAAAAAACCTCGATGTTTTTGAACTTCGATGTTTTGCCACCGATGATCGATGTTTTAATATCGATGTTGCAGAAGCCGATACATCGAAAAAACATCGAGGTTTCGTGATCGATGTTTGGAACTGGAAGAGAATATCTTCTACGAAAAATAAATGCATTTCTTTTTGTTGCATTCACAACTACACAGAGGAAAGAAATATCCCCTTCCTATTGGTTGTTTTACTTGATTTGTTGGCGAAAACCGAGATCCTTTCCTCGAAGGCATGTGAGCCGATGCATCGAAAAACATCGAATCTTTTAATAATTATTGTTAGTTACTTGGGGTTGAATTGGTGAGAAATCACCATTATACTGAACAGAAATTTTACCCACCGATATGCCCACTCGCTGCTGCAGATCAAAAAGTGTGAAATCTTCGGCTTGCTAGCAAGACATCGTGGTTTACACCGATACATCGAAGAAAACATCGAGGTTTCCACCGATACATCGGGCGTTTTAACAAATATTACATTACCAGATGTTGCATTGTTGAGTATCACCGTTACATTGAACGGAGATTTTACCAATGAATAGTCCATTCATTGCTGCAGATGGAAAAGTTCGAATTCTTCAGTTTATTAGCAAAACATCGAAACATCGAGGTTCCCACCGATGTATCGAAGAAACATCGAGGTTTTCATGATCGATCGTTTTAACAAATATTATGTTAATGGTTGTTGAACTGGTGAGTATCACTGTTATATTAAAGAGAGATTTTACAAATCGTGTGCCCATTTACTGGTGCAGGTGGAAAAGTGCGAGTTTTTCATTTTATTAGCAAAACGTCGAGGTTTACACCGATACATCGAACAAAACTAGGGGTTTATACTAATGCATTGAGCATTTTAATATATATTATTAGTTACCCGATGTTATTGGTGAGTAATCACTGTTATATTTTTTGCACATCTATTGCGTATTTACTGCTGCAGATTGAAAACAACGAATTTTTTGGCTAATTAGCAAAAACATTAAGGTTTTCACCGATACATCGAAAATTTCCACCGATACTATTGATGCATCGATGTTTTGGGAATGAGTAACCACCGATGTCGATCATCGATGTTACCCACCGATGTGCCCATCTCTAGTATTGGGCGTCCATCGGAATTTGGTAGTTGGGAGAATTGAAATATCTCACAATTAGGGACGATAGCATGCACAAACAGGTCTTCCGTCCCTTGGAACTACCCCGAGTCCAGGGTTCTGAGTCGCAAGGCGGCGATGCAAGGTGTTAAATTTCCTAAGGGTACAACTCTCTTCGGATTACCCTTGGGATTACTGAAGTCGGTACTGGAGGGGGGGGGGCAGTGAAGGACAAAAAGAATCTCCCGGAGTGTCAAAAAAGGAAGTTTGACTTGATAATTTTCTAAGTGTTGTGTTTCACGTGTAACGACAGTATAAAATATTATGGTATTTAAGAATATTTAAAACCTCTTCAATTTGACCTAAATTTTATTGTTTAACATAAGATAATTTTCAAATTATCATGATGTCCTAATCTTAAGTGTCCAACCTAAATATACTCGTAAATTATCATGCTTGGACAACACGGGAAAACAAGAACGCTTGATGTTGTCGGAGTGAATTTGTTTGATGGTTAAGTATGCATGGTACTGATGGCTTGGGTCATAAAAACATTCCGATGGCAAATTCGTCAACTGAAGAAAATAATTCCAAATGATGAAGCATCCACATTATTAGAGCCTAATATATGTAAAAAAAAATATTTAAACGACAAATTTTTTTCTGCTGCTGCTTCGGTCACCTTTCGCACAAAACTATATTTCGGAACTTGTGTGTTGCGTGCCTCCATTTGACCAACGCGACTAAGTGTTTTCTAATAAATTTGGCAGAGTACCACGCATACATATTCTTGCATTACTTATCTCAGAATATAAGTTATGTTATTGACTGTAACTTTTGGGAGAGTAAGCCAGCTCCGGGCCCCTTTTCTTCGCCTTTCCTCGAGAGAAAAATATTTCGCCATAAAATAATATTTCGATCGTACTTGAAATCAGAAATAAATCCACATTAGCTACCCGATGCCCGAGTGGTCCGAGGTCAGAGATTCGAGGACTAATCATTCGCCAAAGATAGGTTCCGGTTCAAATCTCGGTGAGACACGGATGGCGTATTTGTCTTATGGCACAGCTTCTCTCCGTTTCCTAGAACCAGTGACCCTAAATTAGGAACGGGCGACTGCTAATAGTCCATTGAGTTGCTCACGATATACATAAGATTCTTAATGCTGTCGAGACACGATTAATAATGTAAATAATTGCAACTTTTAAAGATGATACTTTTATTTGCAATTAAATTCAACTAAAAACAGTAGCAAGATCTTTCAAACCCACTATGGGTTCGTCATGAGGGTGAAGCACCGTGGTTATATAGCCGAAAGCAATCACACACAATGCAACAGCATGGCAAGGTGTTGCTCCAACCCTTCACACACGCGCATTTAACATGTATACAAATAATGCAAATAAGGTACAGAACACGGTTATGAGCTCTGATGGTGTGTATAATGATTTGATATAAAATATTTCCATGAGGTCGGTAGAATCCATGGCACGTCAGCACGTCATCGGTACAACAGTGGTCAGCAAAGATATTTATGTACAAACTTTCGGTAAACAATAAGTCAGTAAAGTCAGTGAACAAATTTTCTGTAAACAATTGCTCACGATGGTCGTTAAAGCTAAAAAAAAAAATTAAAAAGAACAAGAGGCGGAGATACAGCTGCAAACAGAAGTGCATAAATCCCACCTACCGACAGAACTGTGATGTTAAAACTCCTCAAATACTAACCTAAAGTGTTCCAAAAGGATAATGACTTTCCGTGTTAAAAGAATTTCCTAAATCGTATATGTACAAAATACAATACAAGCAC
This sequence comes from Macrothele yani, assembly GCA_039090855.1. Classification (NCBI taxonomy): domain Eukaryota; kingdom Metazoa; phylum Arthropoda; class Arachnida; order Araneae; family Macrothelidae; genus Macrothele; species Macrothele yani. The sequence continues at coordinate 129,345,375 of CM076997.1, forward strand.
AGACATTGAAAAAAAAACAACAAAAACAGATAGGTGCCCCACTAGCGGCGAATTTATGAATTATTTTCAGAAGAAAATACGCGCAACGGGTTCTCATAGAGTGTAGTATCTGACAGAAAAAGAAGTTTTTACATCCGGTGTTTAGTCCCGCAGGTATTGCTGTAAACGGAAACGTGAAGTTACTACTTAAAATAAAAAAATCTAGTAGCAAACGTATGCTTTAAGAAAAATTAAAAATTATATGAGAAACATTTCGCACCGGAAACGCTCTCCAACAAAGAAATAATTTTTCAAATCGGACTCTTACAAGTATAGGTATCGACAAAAATAAGATATACATATACTCCCTCTGGCGGGGAAACCATGCGCTATTTTAAACAGAAGGTATTCTCAAAAGATTTTCCGAGTTCAGCGGTATCGGTCCACGAAAGAATTCTTTCAGTCGGGTTTTCAGAAGCTCAGATTCTGCTGCAAATACACCAGAAGCAGAAATAAACACTTGCGCCCCATGGTGGCCAAACCATTCCTTACCAAAAATTAGAAATTATGTGCAAAACATTTCCCATGAGAAGCCGTTTCCGATGCAGGAAGAATTTTTCAAATCGGACTTGGTAGAAGCACAGATATACGTAGAGGAAAACGGCATTTATCTTGATGCCCCTAGCGGGAAATCTATGCATTACTTGAAAAAGAAACTGTGCCTAAAATAGCCTTCGTTGTACATGGAATCGAAAAGAAGAAATAATTTCTTCAATCGGATATTTAGAAGCAAATATATGGAATAAGGGTATGCAAGGTCAGATGATGCGCAACTATACCATAGCGTCTCTTGACAAAGGTCAACCCCCGCCTTCTCGTGGTGCATCGTGTTTCCACTAAAGGGGCTCTGACGACCGCAAAATAGCGGTGTAACTATACCACCGGGATTAGAGGAAATGCTATCCCACACTCACCAACTCGTTTGGCCTGCGTGACGAGTTATGGTCAACCTTCTCCCCTCTCCCCCCCCCCCACAAAACCAAAAAGATGGTGACATTGATGAAGAAATTAATCTGGATATAAAACTTGGTTGGAGAACTTTTGGAAGAAACAGTACAATATTTAAGAGCAATATTCCATTATGACTTAAAAGAAAAGTGTTTAGTCAATGCAGAGTCGTGGACCCTAACTAAAGACATACAAAGACTACATACAACTGAAAGAAGCCTGGAGAAATTCATGCGTGGTGTAACCAGGAAAGATAAGATGAGGAACTCGTGGATAAAGAAAATGTCAAGAGTGGAAGACATCATGATCAGAGTAGATTCCCTGAAATGGCAATGGGCTGGACATATTGCCAGAAGGACGGACCACCGATGGACATCTGAAAATTTAAACTAAATTCCAAGGGACAGGAGGAGACCATGAAGATGGCCAGATGGCGGATGAATAGATCAAATTCGAAAGCATGCGGGAGTGACGTGGAGGAGACTGGCTCAAAATAGACCGTTGTGGAAGAAACTTGGGGAGACCTTCATCCAGAATTGGAATGATAATGGTTGACAATGATGATGATATGAAAGAAAATGTATTTTGAATTCGATATCACCTGCATTTACGCCTTTTAGCGGCGAACTTATACATCAGGAAAAAAACCGGAATGAAAGGATCATCATTCTCATTTTTTCAAGCTTCCCAATGCAAAAAGAATTTTTCAAATCGGATTAACAGTTGCAGAGATATGTTGTCCACAGACAGACGGACGGGTGGAAAAACCGATAACATAAGCACGATCTTTTTTTACAAAACACGCGTTAAAAAGATAAATATTATCTCCTCAAGATTACGGTCCTCAATCTCATGGATAATTTTTTAATTTTTTTCTTTTTTTTTTTGTGCACTATTTTCTTTCCCTGTTCGCAAATGTCTTTCGAAACTTTCATCACTGCTCTCATTCGATCAAGAATATTTGCCGTATATCTGAAATACATTTCTTTCCTTTTTTTTTTTTTTTTTTTTTTTTTTGTTCGAAGTTGTGTGGGAGCGGTGATATCTCTCCTATCGGTACTAAAGAGAGCCACCTGAGTGCAACAAAAATAAATGTCAACGTAACATTGTTCAGTATAAACGAGCCCTCTTTTTTTATTTTTTTTATCATTCGTTCTTTTTTTTTTTTTCGAGAATCTGCGTTTGGTCGTCAGCAGGATCACCATATGGTGGGAGTCCACCTTCTCAAAGAAGGCACCCTATGCAGTTCTCTTTGTGTGTTTCGACTCCTTATCCTGGATACATTTTTATTACAAATTTCTTACAATGAGTACAGATATATTACCCTGCAGCGTATTACATTTTATACACATTACATAAATTTATATGAAATCATATACAACTGTACATTATAGCGAATTGCATATTTCCACGTATTTGAAAAAAACTTTTTGGAGTCAGACATTGGCTTGTTTTTTGTGTGACATATTTTTGCCATACTTTTACAATGATCAGAATTATAAATTGTGTCCAGTTGACTTCAAATATGACATTGTTGGAACACTGCCATAATTACTTACAACTCTGACAATCCTTTCGGTCAGATCTCTATATTTCTTCTTTTGCGGCGGAAGAATTTTCCCCGCATGTAGTCGTTCTTTTAAAGCACAAACCGAAGACTCTTCAAGCTGAAGACGTTTCACTAAAGTTTTGATACTTGGGGTGTGTTACTCCAACTGTTTTGTTGAAAGCACTGTGTCAACTTTCCAAAGAGTTTGTCGTTCTTGGGAGACCAGCTATCACTGATTCATATTGAGACCTCAAGGACGCTTCATACATTGGTCGTCGTCGTCGGCGGCCTCCTCGAGACAATGTGCCAATATATGTTGCCTCGCAGTAATCCACAACACTGTCTAATTCCTGTGGAAAATTCTCTGATGTAGTCAAAGTTTCGAATGCTTCTTCGACTGCAGTTATTGGGACAAAATCAGCGGCGCGTCAGAAGCGAAAAATTAGCATCTTCTAGATATCTGGTTTGCAAACCAGGTAGTTTGCATACGCTGCCAAATTGATTGACTCAGATGGAAAAAGCAGCCATGCACAGAAGCTCGAGCGAACCTTGTCTTGAATGCTGAAATAGCTGCTGCTTCGAAATCATTTATTACTGATTCTGGCGACAAAACGCCTGCTACATCAATCGTATGCAAAAGTTCAAGATATGTGGCAGTGCTTTTGCTTTTTAGCAACGCAAAGACACATGGCACACTTACAGAATTTTCCAAAAGGGCATGAATTGCGTAATGTAAGGGACATAAAAAGTCCCATCTGCTAACCAATTCTTATGTTCACATAAAATTTCCAGGCACCTCCTTGAACAGAACAAAAGATTTTCTCCACACGGAATATTAAATGGTTCCCCAGAAGTTGTCACCTGTAAAGCACGAGGTATAACTTCATCCGCGTCCTCGACTGGCATGTTCCGACGACGCTTTCTCCGAATTTGCCTTTGACTGTACGTCCGCTGCAATTGCAGTTGGAATACAAGAAATTGTTGACAGCACAATGTTTTTTGTGTTACTGCTGCTGTCACAATCAGTTGTTTGAATAGTATCTACTATTTTAGCCTTGGCAACATCTGCTAGGGATGGAGCCTGGAATTTGTGCTCTCTGGGTTCTCGTATAACATCAGTCCCACAGGCTTTCATTAGTAGGCCCTACTCCGCAAATTCGGTTTTGACAGTGCCAAATTGTATTTCCATCCGTTTCTGTATATCTGGTGAAAATAAAACCTTTATAAATGGCGTTTAGCCTACCCTTGGATAATATTACAAATTCCATTGTTCAACTTGCAGCAAGAACTCCGACTACGTTAACCTTTTTCTTAAGACCGATAGCTAGAACTGATTGCTTCCTTTGCTAACCAGCAGGCACCGGAGGGAACCTTGTGACTGAAATGAGCTGTATCGGTCGCCTTATCTTCTCTAGGATCGGAACAAGAAGCGGGGCGATATAGTGGATCAACAAATACTGTAGCCTGGAGCAGTGGTTCGCATACTGGGTGCCGTGGATGTTTTCAAAGGTTTGTTTGGAATGCCATTAAACAGCTAGCTTGAGAGCCTGAGTGACAGTCCTGCTGGGGGAGGATTATATTTGGTCGGTCCCTTCTCTGGTGAATTCTCAGAAATTAGGAAAACATATCGTTCGAACCAAAACTACTCGTGGATAAAGATTTCGGATCCAAGTAAACTCTCATACCGGTAAACTCCTACATGTTCTCATACAGTATAACGGGATGTACACAAATTGTGTTTCGTTCTGAGATCTCGTCAAAGTGTAAGAGTTTCCTTTGTGGAACGAAACGAAATGTACCGGTTTTCGTAGTGACATAAATGAATATGTAAGATCATAATGACACAAGGTCTATGTAGAAGCTTTTTGACTCATTAAATTTTGAGTTATGATTTTAATATTTGGCATGTGATAACATGTAATAAAAGCTAATCAAAAGAGACTCAACAAATCAGTCTTCAGATGCTGACAACACACCTATGCCGCGGGACTTTTTGGAAGTACTGAAGTTACAACCTAAATATTTTATATTTGTAAACATTTTATTAAAGCTAATGAAAGGCACTCCAACGGATCATTACTCAGCTGTTTATAAGCATCTAGTCCGCGGGCCTTTTTGAAAGATTTAAAGTTACAACCTAGGTATTCGGTAATTGTAATCATTTTATAGAAGCTAATAAAAGGCACTCATTATTTATCGGATTGGTAAAACAGGGACCATCTGAAGGACAAAGAAACAACTCGCCGAATAAAAATTATGCGACTGAATGATAAATTATTCACATTGTCAGTGCAAACGACATTGATAAATTGACAGACAGGAACTCGTCACTACTAAAAATTGAGTTACAACGTAATGTTTGCAGCATACAAAACGCTTCAGCCTATCTCCTAAAAACGCTTCAGCCTATTTCCGAACACAGCGTGAGTCATGCTGTAGTGATTGACATCGTACACACAAAAAGAGCTAAAAAGCTCTTTAAAGTTCAGTTCTCATTTAGCTTTAAATAACATTTAAAATCGTTGCATTTTAATCAAACTTAGACAGGAAAAAAATCGTATGCAAGCAATGTCCGCTGAAGTTTTCTTCTGCCTATAACGAAAATTCCATCAAAAAAGAAAATTTCCACGGTATTCCATTCACTCTGAGGACGAAATGAACGTGGGCAAAGTGAACGATGGACGAAATGAACAGTGGGCGAAGTGAACATTGGATTAAGTGAACAGCTGACGAAGTGAACAGTGGACAAAGTGAAAGTTGGACAAAATGAACCTGACGAAGTGATCATGGACGAAATGAACCGGACGAAGTGAACGTGGACGAAATGAACCAGACGAAATGAACCGGACGAAGTGAGCGTGGACGAAATGAACCAGACGATGCGAGCGTGGACGAAATGAACCGGACGAAGTGAGCGTAGACGAAATGAACCAGACGATGCGAGCGTGGACGAAATGAACCGGACGAAGTGAGCGTGGACGAAATGAACACAGACGAAGTGATAGGGAACCCGAAAATATCACCCCATGTGTCACACCGCTATACGCGCTACCTGGTGGCCAGCCTGCATCTATTTTGCAGACGATCAACGAGAGCGGAGTGTGAATGTTGCATTAGCCAAGCAGTAGCACAGCTGGATATCAAAAACTGTGATCCATACAACAAAATGGAAACATTATGTTGCGTGGATTGCACTGTTCTAGTTTCAAAGAGAACAGATTGTTGGTGTGTGCCTCGTCTGTGCATCGGTGTCAAAGACAGCAAGTCTTCATGGTGTATCGTGAGCCACTGTATCCAGGGTCATGTCAGCATACCAACAAGAGGAAAGATCCAATAGGAGTAACTGTCGAGGTAAGAGGAAGGTGTCTGACAGGGACTTTCGGGTGCTAACACGGATAGTAGCCAAACAACATAAAGCCACAGCTGCCCAACTCACGGAAGAGTTGAATACGTACTGCGACTCGCCTGTTTCCATCCAAAATGTTCATAGGGGTCTTCACCAGGTCAACATTCACGGTCGTGTTGTTATCGCCAAACCCTAGATCACCAGTGTAAATGCTAAACGTCGGTTGCAATGGCGTCAGCAGCGCAAGTCGTGAACCTTGGACAACGTGAAATGTGTATTGTTCTCCGAGGAATCGTCGTTCACTCTCTTTTCCACAACCGTGAGAGTTTACGTGTAGAGACATCCTTCACAGGATGTCTCCACACGTAAACTCACCTCCCCGACTGCTTATTGCCCACAGTGATACCTCCCCGACTGCTTATTGCCTACAGTGATACCTCCCCGACTGCTTATTGCCCACAGTGATACCTCCCCGACTGCGTATTGCCCACAGTGATACCTCCCCGACTGCTTATTGCCCACAGTGATACCTCCCCGACTGCTTATTGCCCACAGAAGTCGACTGCTTATTGAAGCACAGAGGTGCATCTGTGGTGGTTTGAGCCACAATGTCGTGGCAGTGTGTCGGTCCACTGATTGTTCTTGAGGGGCACATCACGGCCAAGGACTATCGGGCAATTCTGGAGGACCAGGTGCACCCAGTGGTTCAAACATTGTACCCTGACGGTGCTGCCATGTATCAGGATGATGACGCATCTATATACAGTGCCAAACTGGTGGAAGCCTGGTTTACTGAGCATAAAAGTGAGGTTGAACATCTCTCATGGCCTGCACAGTCACCCAGCTTGAACATTAGTGAGCCACTTTGGGATGTTCTGGAAGAGCGAGTCAGAAAACGTTTTCTTCCACCAGCATCACGTTGTAAACTAACCACTTTTCTGCAAGAGAAATGACTTTAAATCCCTCTGGCCACTGTACAGGACTTGTATCGGTCCTTCTAACGACGAATTGCAGTTATATTGGTCTCCAAAGGAGGCCCTACACTGTACTAATAAATTCTTGTGTTTGTGTCCTACCACATGTGCTTCATACGGGGCGATCACCAGACAGTTCTTTAACTGGCTCAGATTTGAAGGAAGCAGACTTTGTTTGCGGATCTGTTTTTCTGCCATGTCCCATTCATTCTCAATGAGCTTCAGCTCCGGGCTTTGAGGTGGCCAGAGAAGATGATGGAAGTCGCTGCATAATAGTCAGGTAACTTTCTCCTATACTTCATGCTTCAATAATTCGTCGACTGTAAAGCATGGACGGTTTCTAATAGTCCATTTGAGCAGCGCAAATGTACAAAAGTCCATAGGAGAAGCATCTGCAATGTCACTGAAGGAGATAACATGAATACCCGTTTTAAGCATCCTTTCTTACATAAATGCTATATCATATAGTTGGGCACTTTATCCCGGTGAATCATGCATTTTCACCGTTCTTACCATACCGTGCAGTGATTTTCGTGCGCCCAGCCGTGCATGAACTCCAACCTGACGGTACACAGCGTACACGATATTGACAAAAGTCACCGGTCACCTAGAAGAGAAACACGACATAGCATTTATTGACATACATTAGTACGGTGTCAGTCCACCTTTGGCCTAAATGCATGCACTGACCCTTCGAGACATGCTTTCGACAAGATTTTGGAACACAGCGATAGGTATGCGCTTCCATTCAGTAAGTAATGCTGCCGCTAACTGTTGCTTAGTACTGTAGTAGGCATTGGTTCCAAACTTCTTATGCGGCGCTCTAATTAATCCCATAGGTGCACTATGAGATTAAGATCAGGGCTCTGCGCTGGCCAGTCCATACACGGTACACAATTATCGTCAAACCACGTCATAACAGTCCTTGGTTTACGGCTCGGTGCATTATCCTGCTGGTACCAAGAAGGCTCGGTTCCATAGCATTGCCACAGAGTTGATAGGGAATAATTGTCCAGAATATCAAGGTAGACGTGCTGGTCAACAGATTTGTCCACGATAACCAATTTGCCTGGACCATACCATGAAAAACACCCCCACACCAGCACACTCCCAGCTCCAGACTTGACCGCAGGAACAGTACACTGTGGAAAATAGCGTTCCGTCGGCTGCCGCCATACCCACACAGGGTCATCAGACTGATGGGTCGTGCATCTGGATTCATCAGTCTATAGGACCCGTTTCCATTGATCTACGGTCCAGGATAAATATTGTTTGCACCATGCTAAACGACTAGTAGCATTCCGAGTGGAGATGAAAGGCTTAGGCTTATGAGCCGCCGCACAACTGGAGATGAAAGGCTTAGGCTTATGAGCCGCCGCACAACTGGAGATGAAAGGCTTAGGCTTATGAGCCGCCGCACAACTGGAGATGAAAGGCTTAGGCTTATGAGCCGCCGCACAACTGGAGATGAAAGGCTTAGGCTTATGAGCCGCCGCACAACTGGAGATGAAAGGCTTAGGCTTATGAGCCGCCGCACAACTGGAGATGAAAGGCTTAGGCTTATGAGCCGCCGCACAACTGGAGATGAAAGGCTTAGGCTTATGAGCCGCCGCACAACTGGAGATGAAACGCTTAGGCTTATGAGCCGCCGCACAACCACGGTATCCCATGGAATGAAATTCTCTGCGAATGGTACGTGCACCTACCGAGGTTCCAGCATTTTTACTCACCTATACACTGAGGTATTGTGCAGTACACCGTCGATTAGCTGTAACGACTCTCCTGAGGCTTCGACGTCCTATATCCCTGATTTTCTTTGGTTTGCGGGTAAGTTTTGGTGCTTCAGGCACGCCATGTGTCTTCCACTTTTTCAGTATATCCAAAACAGTTGACTTGGGTATATTTAAACACCTCTCGCTTTCTTTTATGGGCAACCCATTAATATAACACCCGACAATCTTTCCTTCCTCAAAGTCAGTACTCTCCTGCCGCGACATTTTCACTCAATTTCACAGTGCGATATGATCGAAGTCAGCTACAAGCTTGTTTTTATACCGTTTGCAGTTCTACCGCGCATCTTAACAACGCAGCGGATCCGTTTATTTGCTTTTGATGGGGTGTCCGGTGACTTTTGTCAATATACTGTATATTTAAACTCTCCAGCCTATCCTGCTGGTCTCAAACTTCCCATTACCTTTAAAACCAGACATCACCATGAACCATGTCCAAAATTTCCGTTATTTAACAGAATCAGGTTGGGTGGCAGTAGAAAATTGCCTGACTGTATATCAGTTTGACACTCACTTCCATGCTTCAATTAGAATGACCTCATACTTCCACCGGCAAGCTGCCAGTTGTCTCCCGTACAACCTCCGAGCAAAGGTCCTGCGTGTTTTTTATGTTCTTTGACGTAGGACTACGTCTAACTCCGCGGAAAGTATGGGTCGACTTACGGCCCACCGCCTGTGACAAAAATAGGTCCCGATTGAAATCATGATAGCGTTAAAAATAAGTGCCGCACACAAATCGTGTTAGCATATTCGTGAACAGCATGAAGTCCAATTCGCGTTCTGCGCAATACATCGTGCACGCCACGCTCCTCTCGTTCCCTGTGCGAAGGGGAAATGATGCAATATTTCTGGGGGTACCGCCACGTTTGAATCAGTCTCTCTCGGCAACTAGAAGCGCAACATGACTGTACGTGGTATCGTTTTAAAGCTATCGATGAGATCTATTCCAATTTAGGAAGAACATATCGCCGTGGTTTGAATTGGACGTTTTGAAAATTGTTTTCTTGTGAACCGGTGAACACTTTTGACAATATCGCGGTTTATCTGGACAACCGTGAATGCAAGACGACTGCGTGTCATATCGTTCTAAAGCTCTGGACGAGGTCTATTCAAGTATATAAAGAGCATTTGGTTTAAACTAAAATGTTAAAAAATTGTTTTCGTGTGAACGAGTTAGCATTTGCGACAATGCCGCAAAATTTGCAGAATGAACGTAATCAAAATTGGAGAAAATCAAAACGAGAGACAAGAGCAAGTGATGAGGGATGTAAGAAGCCCAAGAAGGCAGAGCACCACGTTGGGTAATTCGTGTATCGATCTGCGTTGATTCGCAATGCACCCAGCTTTATTTGTAAAAAATTATGTAAGCTGCTTTTCATATCATAAACCTGCGTGCGTTGGCTATAACAAATTAAATAAACGCTTTGAAACCATAGTCGATTAGCTCATTTCAAATATCTGATCTGCAAGTCGTGGTCCTACGTTTTAAACTGACGGCGTCGCCGCGGTGGGGCAGTTGTCTAAGCGATGGCTTCTGATTATTCGCACGAGCTTGTCCCGGGTTCAAATCCCGGTGAGACATGGATGTTGTGTTTGTCTTACAGCGCTTGCTCTCTTCCTTCTCTGGAAAGCATTGACCCTAAATTAGGGGCGGGGGACTGCTTGTAGCCCAACTAGTTGCTCACAGTGGTCGTTAAACCTCCAATAATAAAAACAACAAAAAACTGACGGCTCAATCAGAACTGAGCCTACCTGTTGTTGTTTTGCTTTGCTTTTTTTTCAAGGTTTGACTTCTACCGTGAGCAACTCAGTGGTTATAAGCAGTCTTCTGTCTAATTTAGGGCCACTCGTTGCAATCAAGGGAGAGAGAAGGTTCAGGATTCGAACCCGGAACCTTTTCGGACGAACTGTCATAAACCAGTGCTTAGGCCACTGCGCTTTTAAAGTGAATTTCCATAAGCCAGCGCTTAGACTGGGGCGGCCCTGCGTTTTGGAAAGTGACATGATGTGTACTTGTAAACGCGCGGGTTGCGTTTCTTTCTTAGACGCAAATCTTGCGAGATGATTTACTTAATGCAGCAAACACGCAATGAAACTGAATAAAAATGAAGCAAAATATGGACGAGGAAAATATGCTCGTACTTGTCTCCTTAAAAATATAATGACTGAATAGTCCTCACAGAGTTTACGCAAGTTATGAAAAACTCATTTGCTTATAACAGTGTTTAATTCTGCTGCCACGTTATATTCTGAGTGTCAAAGAACTGCGCCCCTTTGAATTTCAACTTGCCGAATAGACAAAATCTACTGCACGCCCAGGTTGCCGAGTGGTACGAAGTGCTGGCTTCTAATCCCTCGTATGAAATGGGTCAGGGTTCGAATCCCGATGAGACGTGGATGGTGTATTGTCCCTACGGCACTGTCTCTCTCCCATCCCTGTAGCATCGCCTTTCAACATTACGTAGTCCCAGCACTGAGCTACCGTCTTTTAGGAATGGAAGATCATACCAGAAGTATGAACTCCTTTTAAGAACCCAGGTTGATTACCGGCTATTTGAACAAAATCTTTGAAAGAATCCAACCGTCTCAATTTTATTATTAACTCTATCAGTGTGGAACGAACTTCGTGCAAATTTTCCTTTTCCGTCATCATCATCAAGAACCATGAGAAGATTCCCCTAGGCGCCTGGTGCCATGGGATACCAGTCTTGTATGGTTTTCCTACCAGCGCATGAACACACATGTGGTAAATCCAGTCATTCTAAGGAAGGGGGGTCAAATGACAAAGTGCGTCCAGGGCAGTTGCAGATCCAATGGCGGACGACTGGGGAGAACGCTTCCCTAAACAGTTTTTACGATTAAAATAGCGAAGATCGTAAATGATTAGCTTTGCATATTTTGTTTTTAGTTTTTCTAAAAAAAAATAACAATTAAACTTAATACGGAGGATTTAAAATACTTATTACATTGATTTAGGTTCAGTAAAAAAAGAAAGAGAAGGGAATAGAATAAAAAGAGAGAGAAAGCGCAGAAGATAAAGGGAAAACAGGAACAGCGGAGGTAAAAAACTGGGATATTCTTTGTTAGTTCTTTGCTAATATTGTCATATTGTCTGGCATCTGTAACGTCTCGAAACAGGGTAAGGCAGAGCTTAGTACTGAAATAAGAGTAGGTGGGGAAAACTATGAATAACAATCTGATCTACGTACGTATCTTAATTGGGTCATAAAGAAAATTCGTAAAAATGTCCCCACCGCTTCCTCCCTGATGGTCTTTTTAGGACTTCTTTCTTTTTTCTTATTCTTCCTGCTCCCTTACGCCTCACGGGCGCTTCCCGTTGTTCCGCCCACTCCGAAGTCAATCCCCGCTTAGGTGGGGTGGGCTTGGAGGGAGACAGCGTGGCTAATAAGGGGTAATTTTTGTCATCTCGTGCTACTAACATTATATATATATACTAGCTACCCGGCCCGGCTTCGCACTGTAGCAATTTAGAATTTACGGCGAAATGTTTTTTAAATGTCGGCATAAAGCCACGTTCGATTACCTGTGCACTCATAAATGAGATCATTTGAAATGCATTATTATACTGACGCATGTGTTTCATAAATTCTTTAGAGTTTAGATGATCACCTGTAAGAAGCGAATTTAATGGTTCGGGAGGGGGAAAGATTTTTTCTAGTTTAATTTCCCCCTGCAAACAACTCATACATTTTGATTCGTCTTTCCATTTCTGAGCTGAACAATATTGACAGATAATAGATATAGTACGTATAGAAACAGAACTATCATTTTTATAATTTATGGATGAATCATAATTCATAGCGGAATACTCTTTATCGGACCACAGCCCACGAACATTTGCTCTTTCAGTTCGACTTACTTGTCTCCTCTCTCTTAGATTAACATGTCTGGTCCTGTCAGCAGATAGAAGATTGTTGCGCTGAGCAGACGATTCTCTTTCTCTCTGAGAATTATGTCTACGTCGATCTAAAGACGATTATAACGTTCAACAGGGGACTGTTTTTCTCTATGTAAAGCCGTTCTTTGTCTGTCATTTGCCAATCAAGATTTTGTTTCTCGGAAAGTTTCATTACGACGGGATAAACAAATTATTTTAGCATCCGATGTACTACAGCCTATATATGATTTTTGTCTCCGCATCATGTTAATACAATATTTAAATTTTAATTAAAGAGCTACTCAAAGAGATACATACGTGTGGTCGAAACCAACTACGCATTTAGTCTGTGTGAGCGCCGATAAACAAATTCTCTTTCAGCGTCCGATGTAACTACGCATTTAGACTGTGGCCATACATGCTGTCAGACCAGCCGCCGCGCATGCGCCTAACGTCTTTTTTCCAATGAGCAAAAATGTTTCGTAAACCGTCGCCGCGCATCGTTGTTTAGGCAGTGGAAGTCACGAAAGAATGCGAACGACGGTTTTTTCCATTGACTTGTCACTAAAATCGTTACTGCTTGGCTTCCTTTTGTCATAGATTAATGTTTCATACACCTAAACCTTCCTCGACAAATGCTCTATGGAATGGTGAAAACCGCATCAAAATCCGTTCAGCAATTCTTGCGATTAGCCCGAACAAACAGGCAGACGCCTTTCGGGGACTTTATTTTATACTATGTATATATACTATATATATACGCTGCTGGACAATTGCTAAGGACGGATCATAAACGGCTATATAGCGCATAAAAAAGTACGTGTGGTTGGATGCCAAGTAAAATAACATAATGTCAGAATGCCAGGACATTACAAGAAAGACAATTTATTGTGCTTTGAAATCCAGAAGGCTTTGGAACGTGTTCAAGGGACAAACAGGCCATTTTGTGCAGAATACGTAAACGCGAAAAAAATGCAATTACTGTCCGCAGGCGTTCCGGCTTAAGATGTTAAAACGGGATATGGCCACCATGGAGGACGATGCAAGATTCCACACGTCGTGTCATGCTTTGCACAACATTATCAAGCAGCTGTTGGGGTAATTTATCCCATTCCTCTGTCAGTGCACGGATGAGGGTGTCCTTGTTTATTGGAGGGCATTGGCGACCAGCAAGACTCCTCCCCAAAGCATCCCACACATTTTCAATGGGATTCAGATCTGGAGAACGTGCTGGCCATACGAGGCGTTGAATAGCCTCCCTCTTAAAACACTCCTGGACAGCGACTGTTCGATGACATGTTGGGTTGTCGTCCATGAAAATGAATCTATCACCGACAGCACCACGAAACATGCGAACATGAGGTAGCAGAACATCATTAATGTATCGTTGGCTAGTCATAGTCCCAGTTGGAAGCACATAGAGGGACGTACTGGCATTGATCATGATGCCAGCCCATACCATGACACTACATGTCGGATATCGGTCCCTTTCCTGTATGTTTGCTGGACAATATGCAGTACCACTATCACGCCAGATCAGTTGTCGTCGACAATCAGACGATAGACTGTATCTACTCTCATCTGAGAAGAGGACAGCAGACCAGTCGTTATTAGTCCAATTGCGATGTTGATGGCACCATTGCAAACGGGCGGTACGGTGACGTCTGGACAATGGGATGCACACAACAGGACGGCGGGCGTATAGTCCTCCGTTATGCAAACGTCTGGCGACAGTTTTTCGGGAGATCCGCTTGCCAGTAGCAGCCATAAACTGATTTGCTACATCACTAGCTGTGCTGCGCCGGTGTCTTTTTGTTGATAGCACTATGTACCGATCTTCTGCAGGTGTCGTACTGCGAACACGACCTCCCCCGTGACGTTTGCTACACTCTCCATTTGTTTGAAATGATTTCCAAAGCCTTGAAACAACACTGTGGCTGACGTCGAACTCCCTGGCACCATCTGTTATTTTTCGCCCTTCTTCAATCTTGCCAATAATACGGCCACGCGTAAAATCATCTAGGTGATGTCGGGAAGACATACTGAAAATTGCGAGTTCGTCAATTGATTCTTTCACTTTCAACTTTGCGTTTGAACAACAACGGTCAATACGCGTCAAATCCTTTATATCTCTTATCAGCGCTATGACGTCACGAACAAGTTCGGCAATCCAAAATTTGCATACACACAACACGTCTTACTGTATCCCGCACTTATGCTAATTTCCACATTTTCCTGCCTTCCATTTTATGGTTGCTATCGTTGCTATTGTCATCCGTCCTTAGCAATTGTCCGGCAGTGTATATATACATGCGGGAGTAACATGGAGGAGACTGACACAAGACAGACCGTTGTGGCAAAAACTTGGGGAGGCCTTCTTCCAGCAGTGAATTGATAATGGTTGACATTGATGATATATTTATATACGTATATGCATACTAACGTTATATAAAAAAAACATTCCATAATGGCTTCTTCCCCCTTTTCGTACCCGAACCCCCCCCCCCCCTAGAGTAAACTTCTAAATCTGCCCCTGGTCCGGTATCGACTTGAGAGGTAACCATCCACACATTCGTGCCCCCAAACACGGGAAATCTGCAAAAAACCGCATACTAGACACCCGTCAGAAACAACCGCCTGACTCACATTTAATTCTTTTGGTACTATTCTCAGTATCAGTGGCTGGCATTTGCTAGTAAATTGCTCACTTTGTCAACTATTACGTGCTGCAGGTTGTTTCCTGTCGTCCAGTTTGAGAATCGTCTGCAACATCATCTTTAAAAGGCGTAAACCATCGAAATCCTTGCTCTCGGAACAGAGACTCACTTCCAGAAGTCGATGGCAGTTTATGCAGTATATTTTAGTGAGACTTTTCCCAGCTTTACAGAACACTTGTTGTTAGCTCCCTGTTCTGTTCTTTGGTTTATATAAGTGGCTAATGTTTGACACGATGTATGAGGAATGTCCGTGCAAAAAGAATCATCTGGTACAGGTTGGCGTGACTTCCAGCGCAAAACTTCGATACTTCTCTGCGCCCTCCAAGGGAGCGGTGCTCTAGTTAGATTTTTGTTAGTTTACTTTAGATTTTCGTTATTTTACTTTCCTTTCGTGCTGTGTATTGTGGTTTGGGATGTGATGCTATAACTCGATGTGTTCCAGCTTTGTCACCACTATCCAGTCTATTTTCAATGAAATTCCTGTTGCGGTATGGTGAAAGCTGATGTTTTCGCGTACCAGGATCTCTACCTGTGTCCGTCATTAAGAATTTTCTTTTTGCTATACAGTACAGTGGATATTCTTCTCTGATGCTTCAAAACCCTCGTTCTTAAACCATTGCGTTATTGCAGTGCATATGCATCCTTCTTCGCAAAGCGCAGTTGCGTTGACTGCGAATAAGCTGGCAATCTACGGATCTGTGATTTGCGATACAATTCTACACATTATGTGTACAACTGTTAAGCCACATTTCGGCACATAGATTTCCTTGATGCCGTAGACAATTTTTTTCCATGAGGTTGAATCTGTAAAGAGGGGAACTTAATATTCTGCAATCTAATTCGGCAACGCAGCGGTTTCCGTCTCACTTAGATCCAAGGTTGATGTTCACAGTGAACTCAACAACAGAGCAGATATGAAAACGGGTCACGAGTCGGCGGGTCAACGGGTCGACAATTTCCTGTGGGTCAATTGAGTCGGGTCAAGGAGTTCCTGACCCGATTTCGACCCGGTTTCATTTCCGTTTTATTTTTGAAAAAAAAAAATATATATATATATATATATATATATATATATATGTTTTAAAGAAAAATGCGTACTGCGAAATTTTGTGCTCGTTGCTGTGCCAGCTGAGTAAAAAATGATTTGTCATACAAAAATATTGCCATCTCGTTCTTAAAGCAACGAAGATTTTCACCCAACGACGATACGACTCAGACGCTAGACTCACTGATACCATATCGTAAAAAAGATACTTCGTTTGCGTTTGTTTTGAGTGCGATTGTCCGGAGCAAGATACAGGCAAACGCCTGTAGCCTGCTTCTCTCGTGATTCACTTTCTCACACCCTGCGTGTCACATTGAAAAACTGAGTTACTTTTTACATCGCACCTTATGCATTGAGCATTCAAAGGTTTTTGTTTGACGTGCTAACATCCCGTTCCATAGCATTTCGTGTCGGAATTAGTGCCTCATTTAATAATATGGATGAATTTAAGATTAAAGAGATTAAAAAGGCGTCGGGACCAACAAATGCGTGCTTGCTGAAAACAAAGGGGGAAGGATGAATTTAAGATTAAAGAGATTGATAATATGGATAAATTTAAGATTAAAGGCACTCATAATATGGATGAATTTAAGATTAAAGAGATTGATAATATGGATGAATTTAAGATTAAAGAGATTGAAAAGGCGTCGGGACCAACAAACGCGTGCTTACTGAAAACAAAGGGGGAAGAGTGAATGCTAAGATTATTTCGTCTCATTAAGAAACCAGAAAATGTTTCACAACAACACCAATTTTCTCAAGCTTGTGATGAGTTGAAAGTTTCCAAAATGTGAATGTGATTTCATGAGTGTTCCTACTTTCTGTGGCACAATGATGAAATCAACATTCACACTTTTGGAAACTTTCAACTCGTCAGAAGCTGGTGAAAATTGGTGTTGCTGTGAAACATATTTTGGAGCGCAATATGTTACCAAGAAAACAGCAAAATCTGAAACGAAACATACAACAAGTTACTTAATTCAAAAATTTGGACTGTAGCAACATCAAAATTAAGTGGAACAGCCTTAACATTACCGCGGATGGATTTTTGATGATACATATGTATACAATATATATGTCAAAGGTTTCATGCCTACTCCAAATCACAACGCCCACGAACACACAAAACGACATGGAAAGAACCTTCGAAAGAACCAAAAATCAAAACCACAAAAACCACATGGAAAGAGCGATGACTTCTATTTAATGTTCCTGGTCCACGTCAATTGTGTATTTATCACTTAACCACATAGTAAACAAAAGAAAAACCTAAAATTATGAATCATTAAAACAATCAAAAATAAATATGAATACAAATACAAAAGGTAGTCAGAAGTCGGTAACCACTCCTCAGGGAAAGGCATCACCGACCACTGACCACACCAACTCAGTTTTTTATGTGGGTTATTAAAGATTTTAGCCAAAAGTAAGGTTAGTAAATTTAGTAATTATTTAAGATCGCCCAGTCTTTCCTACCTGAACATGGACTCATAAATCAAACTACACTTACCAAAGCTTCAATGATAATCAGAATTCATCGAAAATCCAAAGGACATACAACTCACAACTACACAATCCAAAATGCACGACCAACTGAACAACAAAGCAAACCTTAAATATTTATAGTGGTGACATCTAGTTTGTGTAATTCAATTAAGCAGCAATGGATGTAACCAATGTATAGTTAATTTTCCGGGGCAACTCAGAAGAAATGAAATTTTTTATGTAGCCCTAAAATAACATTAGCAGATGGAAGAGAGAGCTGTGGTATTGATTATATTACATAATCTAATATTATATGAGTTATTTTGATTAATTTTTTTTAAAATGAAACACACAAAAATTTTATGGATAATTATTCTTAATACAAACAGAAAAAAGCAATTTAAGCTGTTTGGGAATATTTAATTTATTATTACAAATCCTGGCAATTCTCAAAAACTGAGAAGTAATAATATTTCTATGAATACTGATTGAGAGATTAGAAAACCTTGAGTAGTTTTTCCACATGATTACTTGCTTCTGATAAATGAGGAAAAACATTAATCAAATATTGAAAACATTCATCATTTTTGTCCATAGCCTTGACAAATTGTTTCATCAATCCTAATTTAATATGCAAGTGTGGTAAAATAACTTTATCCGGATCCACTAGGTTCGGGTGGAAACGTTCTTTGATCCTAGAATTAAGATTTCTCTTTTAGGCAATTTTTTGCTATCCAATGTTGCTTATGAGCTCCGCTATCCCATTCACAGATGAAACATGGCGTTTTTGTGTAGCCACTTTGCTGCCCTAATATCATGCTCAGAATTTTAAAATCTCCACAAATTTGCCAGTTATATTCCTGATCATCATCATCATCATCATCATTGTCAACCATTATCAATCCACTGCTGGACGAAGGTCTCCCCAAGTTTCCTCCACAACGGTCTGTCTTGTGCCAGTCTCCTCCATGTCACCCCTGCATACTTTCGAATTTCATCCACCCATCTCCCATGTGGTCTTCTTCTGGGTCTTTTCCTGTCCCTTGGAATCCAATCTAAATTTCGGCTGTCCATCGATGATCTGTCCTTCTGGCAGTATGTCCAGCCCATTGCCATTTCAGGGATTTAACTCTGATCATGATGTCTTCCACTCTTGTCATTTTTCGGATCCACGAGTTCCTCTTCTTATCTCTCCTGGTTACACCAAGTATGCACCTCTCCATGCTACTTTGAGTTGTCTGCAGCCTTTGTATGTCTCTTTTAGTTAAGGTCCACGTCTCTGCACCATACGTAAGCACTGGAAGGATGCATTGATCAAACACTTTTCTTTTAAGACCTAATGGCATATTGCTCTTGAAAATTATGCTGTTTCTTCCAAAAGCTCTCCAGGCAAGTTTTGTACGCCGATTAATTTCTTCATCAATGTGACCCTCACTTGATATCTGCTGTCCAAGATAAACGTACGTATCTGTTATCTCCAGCTTTTCTCCATCAATCGATAAATCTTCATTTCTTGTAAAAGCATTGAACATCACTTTTGTCTTCTGAAAGTTCATTTTTAATCCCACTTCTTTACTCTTGTCAGCAAGTTCCTGGATCATACTCTGCAGCTCTGATGGGCTAGTTGCAAAAATGACTACGTCATCAGCAAAACGAAGGTGGGTTAGATAATCTCCATTAATCTTTATCCCCTTGTTTTCCCAGCTCAGTGACTGAAAAACACCCTTCAATGTGGCATTACAGAGCTTCGGAGATATGGTGTCACCTTGTCTCACTCCCTTTCCAATTTTTATGTGTGTTGTATTTTCAAACAGCCTAATCTTTGCACTTGCATTTTCATAGATATTATTAATAATATTAATGTATGCATCTTCAATACCGCAGGTTTTCAGAGCCATTGTAACTGCTGATGGTTTCACCGAATCAAAGGCTTTTTCATAATCGATAAAAGCCATGCACAATGGAAGTTCATATTCCCTCGCTCTTTCAATTAGTTCTCTCAGCACATGGATATGATCTATTGTGCTGTAGCCACTCCTGAATCCAGCTTGTTCTCTCGGTTGAGCCATGTCCAGTGTTACCTTCAAGCGGTGTGAAAGAACTTTAGTGAAGATTTTATAAACTACTGATAGGAGGCTGATAGGTCTGTAGTTTCCGAGATCCTCAATGTCACCTTTTTTATGTAGCAGGATCATTGTAGCGGTGTTCCAATCCTCAGGAATCTTTCCTTCATTAAGGCATCGAGTGAAAATTTGGGCGAGTACTGTTTTAATTTCTCCACTTGCTTCTTGTATGATGTCTACAGTAATTCCATCTTCTCCTGGAGCTTTTCCCCGCTTCATGTTCTTGATTGCATATGCAACTTCTGCTGGAAGGACTGGAGGAACTCTGGTACTGGTATCTTTCATGATGTCTGGAGTGCATGTATCATCTCTTTCATATATTTGGAGTAGAAATCTTTCACTCTTGTCAAAATTTCGCCTCTATTTCTTGTTACAGAACCATCTTCTTTTCTCAGTGCCATAATCTGTTTTCTTCCCTTACTGAGATGTCCCTTTGCTATCTTTAGGCTTTGGTTGTTTTCAATTGCTTTCCTCACTAGTTCACAGTTGAATTTCCTTACGTCTTCAGTGATAGTTTTTCGTACTGTCTTGCATAGCTCTATATATTCCACTTTGGAAGTCACATCTTCTTTAGTTGTCCTCATCTCTCTTCTTTTTTGCATCAACATTTTCGTTTTTCTTGATAATTTATTTACATGCAACTTGTTCTTAGACCCAGCTAATTTTGTTGCTGTTTCCATAAGAGCTTTGGTTACTTTTCTGTTAACTTCAGAGATGTCCACTTCTTCCGATGTTAGGCCTTCTAAAGCAGAGAACCTGTTCTTCAGTTCCAACTTGAAGGTATTATGGTGTTTTTTAAGGTTGGTTATGTCAATAGATTTTGTTTGTCTTATGAGCTTGCCACGTTCAAGTTTAGTGTTGAGGTGCATCTTACAACTCACCAATCTATGGTCACTAATTGTGTTGAACTTGTTTAGCACACTGCAGTCTTCTATGACGAATTTTTTGTTACACATAATAAAATCAATTTCACTTGTCGTCCCATTTGGATGTCTCCATGTCCATTTCCTGTGTGGCTTTTTCTTGAAGAAGGAGTTCAAGATGAAAAACCCTTCTGCCTCTGCAAACTCAACGAGAGTATTTCCACGCTGGTTTCTGTTGCCGTGACCGAATTTACCTACTGAAGTTTCATTCTGTTGCCGCTGCCCTATTTTTGCATTGAAATCTCCCATAATTATTTTCAAGTGCTGCTTACCTTTATTATTTAGATGACAAATTTCCTCATAAAATTCTTCAATTTCTTCTTCAGGATGACTTGTGGTGGGTGCATAAGTTTGAATAATCTGAGCCTGGTATCTTCTCGATAGTTGGATAACGAGTCGTGCAGCTCTGTCAGAGGAACTTTCAACTTCTACCACTTTATCCTTCAGTTTCTTGTTTATTATAAATCCAACACCACTAGTTCTGCCAGTATCTGTCCCACGATAGTAGAAGAGATGTCCACTTTTCAGTTCGATGAGATCTTCTCCTTTTCTCCTTACCTCACTTAGCCCCACGATGTCCCACTTGATCCTTTGTAGTTTCTCTTCCAATTCAAGAAGCCTTGAATCAGAAGATAGGGAGCGTCCATTGTACGTTGCCAAGGTCAGCATCAGATGGCAGCCTAGTCCGGTCCTCCGGGGATTCTTAGCACCCTCTGCCTTCATGTCGCACTGGCCGCTGCCTTGGCCAGGTACATTCCAGCTGCCGGAGACTGAGGGCCAAGATTTAAGTTGTGGAATCATTTTGGAGGGGTTTGGCCATAACTCACCACGCTGGCCAAGCGGGTTGGTGAGTGTGGGATAGAATTTCCTCTAATCCCGATGGTATAGTTATACCGCTATTGGCGGTCGTCAGAGCCCCTTTAGTGGGAACAGGATGCACCACGAGAAGGCGGGGTTGACATTTGTCAAGGAGAGGCTGTGATGTTACGCATCACCTGACCTTACATCCCTGATATCTTATTTTATATTCCTGATATCTAACTCACCATTTTATTAAGGAGACCTTATATTCCTGATATCTTATTTTATTAAGGAGATAATCAAGTTTTTCATAAGATTCCTTCAGATGTACTGAAAGATCAACTGGTATTGAGAGAGAAATGTTACCATTATGCAAAAGAACTCCTTTTAAGATTTTCTTACTAGAATCAATTAACAATCTCCACTGTGATAGGTCATGAACATTGGAAGGCAAATGCATTATAAGTCCAGGAATGTTTCTGCAAAATACAAGCGATTTTTCTTGGGCGAAATATTCAACAAATTCCTTTTCTCGGTTTCTGTACCATAAAAATGTTGTTCCTGGAGCAAGTAGATTTTTGTTTTCTTGATCCTAAAAGTTGTGCATTTTCCTTCGGCAGATTTAAATCCCTTACCAAGTCATTTAATTTACTTTTTGTAAACTTCTGTGGTTCACTACTAGTTTCAGGATTGCTGTACAAGTCCTCAGTTTTACTGCAATTTAAGTCAACTTCTGTAGCTGATGAAAAATCTAATGGTGTAAGAGGTGATGTAACAGGTAAATCAGGGCCATGAGGTACAGGTCTGATAGCACAGAGAGTTATTGGGTAGACAATATTATTTATGTTTTTGCAATTGTAGCCTTTTACTGATGTTGTTAAGCAAAAAATAACATTCCTCATGACTCATTGGCTCCCACTATACCATTGGAATAGCAAATGGAAGAGAGTTTTTCTTACCTTGAGTTTATTTTCTCAGTTGCTCAACACACGTGTGACAAACTTGACGTGATACCCATTTTTTGTCCTGGTCTATAAGCTTTATACCAAAATAAGCCTGATAAACCTTTTTGACAAAATCCGTTATTTTGCGTTGCCTTTTTTTCACCACAAAATTACCGCATATATAGCAAAATAAATCAGGACTATTAACAAAACCTCTTGACACCACAACGCAGTAATAACAAACAACACAACAGTTAAAATGAACAAAATACACTTCGGTCCTATCGCTTGAAACACAGTGTTCAAAATGGCAAAAGCACACAATGTTTCATTCATTGATATAGAGGCGCCATCTATTGTCCCAATTAAAATTTATCCATCTATTGTATCATTTTCCAACTGCCGCGATCTGCTTTAGCTAATAAATTTAATTTTTTAGAATAAAAAATAACATATTACTTCATAATATTTTTCACTCTTGTCATATATAAACAAAAATAACATGAGAAATTGTGAAAAATAAGTGGGTGATAGAGAAAAACGGATGTGATATTCGTGATCAGCATACCTGAATTATTATAAAACACTTGAAATTTTGCAAACCCCAGAATCATGTTGGATTGTGGAATCAATCTCAGTGAAATAACCTGTTAGTGCAAAATACTTCGATAAGGTGGCTCAGACAAAATCATAAAGAAAAAACAGGAAAATACGACGAAATCACTTTCCTTCATTTTATTCTATTGATTAATGTTAATTTTTCGAAATGGAGAAGCGAAATGCAAATAAGAGATTTATGATTTTCTTTATTTCGTTTAGGTATAATAACATCAATAGAAGCTGTGTCACAAGCAGACCAAGGAGCTCTTGATCAGAGTCATTTCACCAAAACGAAATCTTTCCCCATCGGTGTATATTCCACACCTGTTCCGATGCTGTTGTAGTTCCCTGACAGAAGTAATTAAGTTAACAGGTTCAAATGTGAACTTGATATTGTATTTAAAGAAGGATCTATTTAGTTCTATTTAATTTTTATTTTTTAAGTATTTACTTCATCCTAACCTAGTCACACAGAAACTCTCGTGATCATATAGAAGAGGAATCAACAGTTTTCTTTTAAAATATTCTTTTTATTTGTTTCATTCTTAATACTTTAATACAAAAACTACTTTTCCTTAAAAGTCACGTAGTCTGTAAAACCAAAACAAAATGGTAATTTTTTTATTAATTTATCTTACTCTTTTCTGGCAGTTCTCCCATGTCAATCACTTAGACGGTAGGTAGATTTTTTTTTCTTTTTCGAGAAAACGTGACCTGAATAGAAAAGATTTAAAACGACGGTGACGCCGAATGTTTTAAATATACATATTTTGGCATGACGTCAAGCATACATATTTAAAATGCGCTGTGTCACCGACACTTAAACTTCCTGTTAGGCCAACTTGTCACTTAAATAACCGTGGCTAAATCTCAAACACGATCTTGAATTATTCATTGCTGTTTTTCTTTTCAACAGGTAAGATAATTTTTCCCTATTCTTTTGGGAACGGCTCGATTTTGAATTCAGATTTCGTTCTTTAACCTTAACTACCGCAGTGCATGAATGGATTTGCAAAGAAAAAAAAGCCTGTTGGTTTTTTTTTACTTTGCTAAAAGAGGACAGTGGTGGGAAAAAAAGTCTCTGATTAGGGCATGGGATCCGCAGAATTTTTTCCAGGGTGATCAAAGCGATTCCAACACACAAGACCTCTGTAAAAGTCATTCAAGATAAATGACAGAAATATAGTCTCACTGTGTGAAGTGAAATACATTTAGTTCTTAAGACAAAGAAAAAATAAGGGTACAGAGTATTTTCTGACAAATTAAGTAAACAAGAAAGATGAAACTGAAATTCGAAAATCCTGTTGTAATGAGCAATGTCTTTTGAGTACTTTCCTTGACGAATGAAATATTTTAAAATTATTCTTAGTAAATGGAACCCGTTGAAAAAAACCGGCCGGATTTCTACAATCGATATACCATCTAGAAATACAAATAACTACTTTATTCCATTAGTGGCAGAAAATTATTTTCCGAAAATGAGCAAATTGTGCACAAAAAGTTTCTCACCGCTGAAGGAAGTTACCAGATACGATGCTTAAGAGAAATATTGACAAGCCCCCTCTTGTCAATGAGGCAGGTGTTTATGCAATCCCACTACAATATCCGGACGGCTCCAAGCGATGCTACATTAGGAATGACCAAACGTTCGTTTGGAATTAGAATTAACGAACATAAAAGGGATACAAAAGACGGTAAAATAACCACTGCCCTATCAAAAGAGATCAAGTTCAAGTCCGCTGATCCTATGTGGAATGATATCAAGCAATTAGCTTCATACACCACACCTAAATCTACTGCCATTCGCGAAACCTTGGAAATCTTGACCAGCAGCGAGGTTTGCAATGATAGCGTCTCTCTCGACTTGCCACGAATTTGGAATCAATTCTTCAAATAATGCTGTGTTTTCTAACACAGTACCGCGCGTCCAACCAACGCGACCTCGTTTCTTCGAATGTCTGATCACATTTGCACCTATTCATTTATTGTCTAGTTAACTCACCACGTTCAAATTGTTGAAGTGTTCCATTATCCATTTTGCAATTAGCTGTCTACTTTCCTTGAAAAAGCCATCTGGTTGATGTGCGAAAGCTTGGAAACTTTGATTTAAATTCTACGCCAAGAAATTCGGACCACTAGTACTATTTTAAGAGACAAGGGCATTTTCAAGTCAAATAATTAGAACAACAGATGTAGAGGAAAGTACAGAATGATGTAGAGATAGAAAGAAGGATTTAAAAATGTACAGACATAGAGAAAATTACAGAAAGATATAGAGATAGAAAGAAGGATTTTAAAATATACAGACATAGAGGAAAGTACAGAAAGATATAGAGATAGAAAGAAGGATTTAAGAATATAGAGACATAGAGGAAAGTACAAAAAGATATAGAGATAGAAAGAAGTATTTTAAAATATACAGACATAGAGGAAAGTACTGAAAGACATAGAGATAGAAAGAAGGATTTTAAAATATACAGACATAGAGGAAAGTACAGAAGGTCTTTTGTACGTCGTGTGATGGATGCCACTGAAATTCGAACTGTGTGTCAAGATCTCTGCCAATGGAGATGTCTGATACAGCAATAGTAAGTAAATAATCAGTTAAACATTTATCTGGCGGATTGCCTTCGTTGAGAAGATGACTTCTGAATCTCAGAGAACAGCTTAGTGATACGTATGTATGTGTATGATATATAGGGAACCATGATATAACTCTACGCCCTCTAGCGGGACAATTTTTCGTAATGGAAAAGTAGAAAATATGCGAAATTATTCTTGATAGCAAAACCTAGGCCAAAGAAAAGAATTTATAAAATGCCTCTCCTGGTAGAAGAAATAGAGAAAAAAAGGTCTTGATATTTACGCTTCCTTGCGGGAAAGCTCTGCATTATTTAAAGAGGGTAGTGTCTCCCATCTTGGTTGGTTGGTTGGTTGGTTGGTTGGTGGATTTTAATGGCGCAAGGGCCATATTTGGCTAAAGAGCGCCAGACACAAGACCATAAAAAAATAGGAACTAACAACAAACAACAGCATCATTAATGTTTCCCATCTTTACTGTAGCGAACGACATTCAGTGGGAAAAAAATTACAATAGGGTTTTTAGAAGCGGGGATACAACTGCAAACAGAAGTACACAAACACTACCTAGAGAATGTAGCGACCGCGCCATCATACAGACATTTCTTTGATGCGTGCAGTGAGAAAATTATAATAAATCAGAAGAAAGAGCAGATAAACGCGAAAGTAAGCAGCATGGTTTATACACAGTCGAGTCACATTATTGTGACCACCTCCTACTTTTGGCGTCAACAGCGCGCAGCCAGTGAAAGAAGGCACGTGTCGTGAGCTGGCTTGGAGGGTATATAAGGTGTGCTGTAGGAAATCTGAAAACAACTAACTCGTTGTTGTCATGGATAAAAGGAGCGATTTATCAGATTTGCAAAGACGGATGACATTCGGCTTTCGGGACAGGGGTAGCAGTATTTCTGAAACACCGCAGTTTCTGAACTGTTTGCGTGCTGCTGGGGTTAAAGTGTATCGTGATTGGAGAAATGGCACCATTGCGAATAAGCGACGTGGAAACTACGGGGCACCACGTGCCATTGATGTGGGAGGTGAACGTCGGCTGCGAAGGTTCGTGAAGGCCGATCGACACGCTACAGTGGAGCAACTCACTGGTCGAATGAACCAGTGGGCTACCGGAAGTGTGTCTAAAACGACAGTTCAGCTAAACCTGCTGCGTATGGGGCTCCGATGCAGACGTATGGTCACTGCATCTATGCTAACCAAGTTGCATCGGCACAGAAGCCATGTCAATGTTGACATGGCAGTATCGGAATTGGACATCCGCTGATTGGTAAAGGATTGCCTTGTCCGATGAGTCACGTTTTCTGCTTCATCAAACGGATGGACGTTGGCGTATAAGGCGAGAAACATCGGAGCATAAACACTCTTCAACCATTTCTGGAAGAACACAAGCTGGTGGGGGAAGCGTTATCGTCTGCGGAATGTTTTCATCGCATTCTCTGGGTCCACTCATAACTGTGGAACGCACTATGGATCAAATTCGTTTTAAGTCCATCCTTGAGGACCACGTGCACCCATACAGGCTGATTGTCTTCCCTGGGGCGGATGGGATCTTCCACATCTAGAAATGTCCGAGAGTGGTTGGAAGAGCACAATGAAGACTTCGAAGTGCTTCCCTGGCCTCCTAGTTCCCCAGATTTATACCCAATTGAGCATCTGTAGGACCACCTCGATTGTGTTGTTCGCTCTATGTATCCTCCACCACGCAGCCTCCAGCAGCTGTCAGATGCAGTGCAGTCAGCATGGCTCCACATACCTGTGAACACCTTCCAGCACATTATTGAGTCACTCCCAGCCCGTCTAGCTGCTGTCCGCGATACACACGGCAGTTACTGTGGATATTAGCTGGTGGTCACAATAATGTGACTCAACCGTGTACTTTCGGTTTTCGAGAGCTGATTTTTTTTTTCGTTGCTGTTGTTTTACTTTCGGATTCATACACTGATTTCCCAAATTAATGTCCGGAAGGCATTCGCTTGTATGAAAAGGAAAACAAGTGACAGCGTGTTCAGTCATTTGTAAAGAGACATAATATTAAGGGTAATAAACATTTTATGACAATCGGCAAATATGTACGCCTTTTGCGTACGCAAGCTCACATCCGCAAATGACACCAAAGTGTGATGTAAGAATGTAACCTAAAAATGTCTTAATGATTAATGTGTTCATTTCGCTCTGACAGACAACTTTCACAACGACTATACATATTCATTGCTAGGTTGTTGAAGAACTCTAAAGCCGAAGAATTCCACCCCTCGATGAGGGAGCTGCGTAGGTCGGGACGGGTTCTGGGAGAGAGCTGACAAGCTGCTACGTGTCGTCCCAGAGCATCCCAGACATCTTCCTTTGGGTTCAGGTTATGAGACATGGCTGGTTATGAGAGCTGGCGATTTCCTGCTCCATCACGACGATGCAGCAGCTCAGTTTTGCAGCCGCAACAGCATGACTACCCTTCCTTACCCGCCTTACTCGCCAGATTTGGCCCCTTGCGACTTCTTTCTGTTCCCGAAGATGAAGCTGAAGCTCAAGGGTCGCCATTTTGAAACCGTGGATGAGATCCAGCGGGAATCGCAGACGGTGCTTGACACGATTCGCTATAACAGGACTTCCAGGCAGCGTTCCAACTGTGGCAAAAACGCTGGCAACGGTGTATCGCTATCCAAGGAGATTACTTTGAGGAGATCATAGCCAGACTTAAGTAACATAAGTACTTTGTTGTATATCAGCCTAGACTCGGAACTTTTTGATCGGATCTCAGCATTTGTTTCTTGTGTCCAGTTGCATATGGCCGGTGAACATCGTAACATTTCACTAAGCGCGTTCGATTATTTTCCCCTTATTGTCTGCCGAACTCTAATTTTGGACACCAGTGTAGGTGTTTACAGAGCATGCGTTAGAAGCCGGACACGCGACGGAGGTGGCCTATTAGCAGACATGAGCGTGCTAAGTTGAACGGCTGAAGAGTGAGAAAGAGAGGATGGTAGGGAGTTTTTTTTTTTTTTTTTGTTGTTTTATAGTTAAAAGGAAAAAAAGAAGAATCGGAACTAGATTGGACATCTCTTAATGTGAGATGTTAGGTTATCGTTGGAAGAAATCAATCGTGAAGTTCTGAAATTAATATTGTTCCTCTCGTGCGTTGATAACTCAGCTGAGAATGTTCTCCAAAGGAACAGAATTTCTGCTTGCCTCCTGTGAGGAAAAGCATTCGGATGTGGAGAAAATGGGACCGAAAGTTTATCTACAATCGTCCCTCTGCGGGTGTGAGACCGTTTTGACTCTCCAGGAGGAAAGATTTTTTACTTGGGGAAAATGGGAGGGAAATATATTTTTCCTCTCAGAATCGAATATATATTTTTTAAAACACGTAAACCTTCTAACTCAATCGTATTAGACGCACACACTACAAAAACTTTGGTTTTGATATTCATAAGTAAATCTTAGAATATTTGAAGTATCTCATAAAGAGCAAGATTTCTAGTGATTTATGTGTGTGTTTGAATTTTTTTAAAGATTCATATACTGTACTGGGAGAATTATAGGCATATGTTCGAAACATCCTTAAAAATTCACATGTTGTTGGAACGATGTGATGTGCAACGAACTCGACTAGAGTTTAACTCACTCAGGTATTGAAGATTCATTCAGTGGAGTAGCACAGAAGATTGGCGCCCGGGGGAGGGAGATATACGCCCCTTGGGAAACAACAAAACAGATGATGGTTTCATCAAGTGACGTGAGTATCTGTTAGCACCGACTCGAGAAAAGTTTGTTTTATTTCTATATTAAATATATTCCGAGAGGTTATTCAAAAGAAGTTTAATGTCATATCATAATTCTGTTAAAAACGTTGATTAGATTATACAGGGAAAAGAAGAGTATATGTTATGGATAGGTGCCAGGTCAAAATCAAGAAGCACGGAACAAAAATGGCAAATTAAAAACAAAAATGGGAAGATTTAAATTTGACACATTTGCTCTGTCTGTCTTACTTGTACACTGCTGGCCACCCAAAATGCAACACCAAAAAGGAAGCATCCGATTGGCCTGAAATTCGCAGCATGCGTCGCTCGCGAGAGGAGATGCAAACGATTAGCATGGCAGGGCATATGCAAATCATGTGCGCCCGGCAC
This sequence comes from Macrothele yani, assembly GCA_039090855.1. Lineage (NCBI taxonomy): Eukaryota > Metazoa > Arthropoda > Arachnida > Araneae > Macrothelidae > Macrothele > Macrothele yani. Next base: position 129,375,276 of record CM076997.1, read on the forward strand.
GCCACCGAGAAGCACTATAACAAGGGTGCACAGAAGGCCGGGTGTAAGCAGGGGAAGTGTGTTGTGCTGCCGGACCTGTGCGTGGGAAGCTTCCTGATGCCTCGTCGTAGAATACGCCAGTCATTTCCAGCAAATTTCAGAGTTCGACAGTGGACGAATAATGGCTTATCGCGACAGCGGTTTATCGTACCGAGACATCGGCGCCCGTGTGGGACGACATCCAGCCACAGTGAGGCGAGTATGGATTCGGTGGGTGCAGGAGGGACGGACGGACCGACGTGAGTGATTGCCACAGCCGCGGCACACCACCGAACGAAAGGACCGACATGTTGTGCGGCGGCCATTGACGGCTCGCACCGCCACATCACGAACGTTAGCGCAGGAATTAGGGTGTGTTGCGCAACAACCTGCGTCAGCACGTACCGTTCGACGTCGTCTGCAGGAGCGGGGACTTGTCGCACGGCGCCCATTGCTCCGTTTATCACTGACGTTACACCACCGGCGAGTGCGGCGGCAGTGGGCCGTTGAACGCCGCACCTGCACTACGGAATGGCACGACATTGTCTTCTCCGACGAATCCCGCTTCTGCCTGCAATACCACGATGGTCGGATCCGCGTGTGGTGGCACCACGGCGAAAGACTGTATGACGCCTGCACTATACATCGCCATACTGGTCCGTCGCCTGGCGTTATGGTTTGGGGCGCAATTGGATATGACACCCGCACCCCTGTGGTACGCAACGCCGGTACACTCAACAGCCACCGCTACATCTCCGACGTTTTGGAGCCTGTAGTCCTCTCTTACCTGCAGGACCTGCCAGCGGTCACTTTTCAACAGGACAATGCACGCCCCAACGTGCACGCATCGTGCAACAATTCTTCACGACCCACCAGGTGTCCCTGCTGCCGTGGCCCGCATGTTCTCCCGATATGTCGCCCATCGAACACGTCTGGTCGCTGATCGGCAACCGAGTGGCCCGGTAAGCACCACCCGCGGCTACGCCTGATGAACTGTGGCAAAGTGAGGAAGCAGCCAGGACCGACATCCCCCAAGCCCACATCCAAAGCCTCTTTCCGCCCCGGTGGCGCAGTGGTCTAAGCGATGGCCTCTGATCATTCGTCTGTAAGGGGTCCGGGTTCGAATCCCGGTGAGACATGGATGTTGTGTTTGTCTTACGGGACTGGCTCTCACCCTTCCCTGGAACCAGTGACTCTAAATTAGGGACGGGCGACTGCTTATACCCCACTGAGTTGCTCACGATGGTCGTTAAACCTCCAATCAAAAAAAAGCCTCTTTCGTTCGATGTCGCGGCGTGTAGCGGCCGTTATTGTCAGCCATGGGGGCCACACGAACTATTGATGTCTGCGTGTTCCGCAAGTCGCACGGGCCTGTAAGCTCAATCGTTTCACCTTTGCATCTGTTATCATGTTTCCAGTAAATCTGGCTTTGCTATCTCGTGTCCTTCTTGGTGATGCGTTTTGGGTGGCCAGCAGTGTATATTAGGTATTCGGTTAGTAAGTTTGCAAATTCATCGCTAGGGGTGTAGATTTCAACCTGGCTCTAATTCCAATTCAGTTAACTCCGCATACGTATGAGCCTACCTTCACCTGTGAAGCAGCTGGTGCGCGACTTTACTATACAACCTGCATATCTTTGTACACATCCATTTCCGGCCAGTTGGTTACATGACTTTTTTCGTGAAATAGATGTATAACGAAGTAAATTTCTCCGTCATTTCTGTCCACGCCAGGATTCGAACCCGGATCCCCTCATTCCGGAATAAGTCACTCTACCAATTGAGCTACGCGGACGTTTTATTCTGATTCCTATCTGCCTTTATGTCGTGTGCGTCCTTCAGGCAGGTACGTCACATCTCCTGGTACGTTACATCATCTCCCCCTTATTTTATTTTTTTTCGAAGTGGTGGAGAAAGGATTCTCTTATTTTTCCTATCTCGCGGTGTGGAAATAACATCACACCAATGCGAGATTTTGAACGGTCGGGTCATCCAGATAGTTCGGGCGCCATTATAACGAAGTCAAATTCTCCGTCATTTCTGTCCACGCCAGGATTCGAACCCGGATCCCCTCATTCCGGAATAAGTCACTCTACCAATTGAGCTACGCAGACGTTTTATTCTGATTCCTATCTGCCTTTATGTCGTGTGCGTCCTTCGGGCTGGTACGTCACATCTCCTGGTACGTTACAGATGGTAAAATAAGTTTCCTAAGTTTGGCCAAACATTTTAGAAATACTTTCAATACAGCTTCCAGAGAATGCGATCAATACAGCTTCCAGAGAATGGGACGATACAGCTTCCAGAAAATGGGACGGGTGACTGCTAGTAGCCCATTAAGTTGCTGACGGTGGTCGTTAAACATTGAATCAAAAGAAACAAAAAGGTTAAAAAAATTTCTTTTAGTGTTTCGTAATACAAAGTTGCTATCAAGCTTGCCCCACCAAAATTATTGCTCTCCCACCCTGATTTCGAAGTCTAGCGACGGCCTTGTTTAGTTCCAAGCCACCAACTGATTCTGGGTGCCCTAAGAGCTCGCTAGGTGCCAGAGGGATGTAAGGGCGGTACCTCACTCTAGTATGATTAGCTGCACATGAAGGTATGTGATGTTCATCGAACATTTATCACAGACTGAGTGATCATAATCCACAGGTGCTATTGGATGATGAAAGCGCATATAGGACATTGTCCTCTGTGAAAGGGAGCATGCAATTAGAGGCCTCCAACACATTTCCATTCGTTTGTTGTTGATGATTTTTTACTGTGTTTATGGTCATTTCAGTAAGAGCTCTTCTCCGCTAATATGGCTTCAAGTCCATGCGGGGTGTTTATACGCTGCTGGCCATCCAAAATGCAACACCAAGAAGGACACGAGATAGCCAAGCCAGATTTACTGGAGACATCACAACAGATACAAAGATGAAACGATTGAGCTTACAGACCCGTGCGACTTGCAGAACACGCAGACATCAATAGTTCGTTGTGCCCCCCATGGCTAGCAATAACGGCCGCTACACGCCGCGGCATCGAACGAAAGATGCTTTGGATGTGGGCTTGGGGGATGTCGGTCCAGGCTGCTTCCACACGTTGCCACAGTTCATCAGGCGTAGCCGCGGGTGGTGCTTACCGGGCCACTCGGTTGCCGATCAGCGACCAGACGAGTTTGATGGGCAACATATCGGGAGAACATGCGGGACACGGCAGCAGTGACACCTGGTGGGTCGTGCAGAATTGTTGCACGATGCGTGCCACGTGTGGGCGCGCATTGTCCTGTTGAAAAGTAGCCGCTGGCAGGTTCTGCAGGTAAGGGAGAATTACAGCTCCAAAACGTCGGAGATGTAACGGTGGCTGTTGAGTGTACCGGCGATGCGTACCAGAGGGATGCGGGTGTCATATCCAATTGCGCCCCAAACCATAACACCAGGCGACGGACCGGTATGACGATGCACAGTGCAGGCGTCATACAGTCTCTCGCCGTGGTGCCGCCACACGCGGATCCGACCGTCGTGGTGTTGCAGGCAGAAGCGGGATTCGTCGGAGAAGTCAGTGTCGTGCCATTATGTAGTGCAGGTGCGGCGTTGAACGGCCCACTGCCGCCGCACTCGTCGGTGGTGTAACGTCAATAGTAATCGGAGCAATGGGCGCCGTGCGACAAGTCCCCGCTCCTGCAGACAACGTCGAACGGTACGTGCTGACACAGGTTGTTGCGCAACACACCCTAATTCCTGCGCTAACGTTCGTGATGTGGCTGTGCGAGCCGTCAATGGCCGCCGCACAACATGCCGGTCCTTTCGTTAGGTGCCGTGCCGCGGCTGCGGCAATCACTCACGTCGGTCCGTCCGTCCCTTCTGCACCCACCGAATCTATACTCGCCTCACTGTGACTGGATGTCGTCCCACACGGACGCCGATGTCTCGGTACGATAAACCGCTGTCGCGATAAGCCACTATTCGTCCTCTGTCGAACTCCAAAACGTGCTGGAATGACTGGCGTATTTTGCGACGAGGCATCAGGAAGCTTTCCACGCACAGGTCCGGCAGCACAACACACGTCCACTACTTACACCCCGCCTTCTGTGCACCCTTCTTATAGTGCTTCTCGGTGACGTGCCAGTCGCACATGATTTGCATATGCCCTGCAATGCTAATCGTTTGCATGTCCTCTCGCGGGCGACACATGCTGCGAATTTCAGACCAATCGGATGCTTCCTTTTTGGTGTTGCATTTTGGGTGGCCAGCTGTGTGGATTTATGCATATTTATGGTATCTATAGTAAAAGTACCGACAGTCAATTAAAATCAACATGTAAATAACGATGGTACCGACGTTCCTACAATATTTACATTTTTGGTGTGTATTTTAATGTTTTTTTGTATCCTCCGGCACACGTGTAAGTTGTTAAATCAGTGTACGTAACTGCTGTTGCCGATTGAGCATCCCGTCGCATTCCCATCTCAGTGGATATTTGTGCTACAGCACGGATAAAAGTGGCAAAGTAGGCAAGGGTGTATTAAATGTCAAGTGTGCGTTCAAATGAGCGTTGGGCATTTTTTGTATTCTTTCGTGTGTTTGAGTGTGCAAAATGGAAAACCAGGGCCGGTCAGTCCTTGTTCACAAGTCTATAAAAAGCATGACACAGAGGAAGAGAGGAGTGCAATCCAGTGGCGGCTCGTGGTAAGCTGAGATGGGTGAGGGGGGGCTGCATCTCAATTTTGTAGATATCACGATACCACTTCGAAAGTTAAGTTACTGCGCCTGTGCTTACGCTGTCCGTTTAATAATAATAATAATAATAATAATAATAATAACAATAACAATAATATACATATATATATATATATACTGATCGAAAGTGCTTTTTTTACAAAAAAATTTATATTTAGATTTTATATTTAGCGATTTATGGGGAAAATGTAAAGGTACCGATACCTAAATTAGGCAACAGATATTAAGCGATGGCCACATTGTCACATTTATGAAGAAAATAATCGACCTATAAAACTTTGTCGGATACATTATTTCTTAAAAAAAAACTGATTAATCAATGCATCCTTCCAGTTCTTACGCATGGAGCACAGACATGGACCTCAACTGAAATAGACAGACAGACGTTGCAGACAACTGAAAGAAGCATGTAGAGATGCATTTTTGATGTTACCTGGAATGATTCAAATAGAAACTCGTGATCGGGAAAATGACAAGAGTGGAAGACATGGTCAAAATTCCTGAAATTGCAATGGGATGGACATATTGCTAGAAGAAAGAACCACCGACGGAGAGTTGAAATATTGAACTGGATAGCAAGGGAAAAAACAATATCCAGAAGATGACAAGAAGGAGATGGGTACATGAAATTCGAAAACATGAAAAAAACCGACTCAATGCAGACTGTTGTGGAAGAAAAAACTTGGAGGCTTTCATCCAGCAGTGGATTGATGGTGGTTGCAAATTATATATACATGCATATACTGTACGTATATATATATATTTATGTATATATATATATCATCATTGTCAACCATTATCAATCCACTGCTGGACGAAGGTCTCCCCAAGTTTCCTCCACAACGGTCTGTCTTGTGCCAGTCTTCTCCATGTCACTCCCGCATACTTTCGAATTTCATCCACCCATCTTCCATGTGGTCTTCTTCTGGGTCTTTTCCTGTCCCTTGGAATCCAATCTAAAATTTCGGCTGTCCATCGATGGTCTGTTCTTCTGGCAGTATGTCCAGCCCATTGCCATTTCAGGGATTTAACTCTGATCATGATGTCTTCCACTCTTGTCATTTTTCGGATCCACGTGTTTCTCTTCTTATCTCTCCTGGTTACACCAAGCATGCACCTCTCCATGCTGCTTTTAGTTGTCTACAGCCTCTGTATGTCTCTTTTAGCTAAGGTCCACGTCTCTGCACCATACGTAAGCACTGGAAGGATGCATTGATCAAACACTTTTCTTTTAAGACATAATGGCATATTGCTCTTGAAAATTATGCTGTTTCTTCCCAAAAGCTCTCCAGGCAAGTTTTGTACGCCGATTATTTTCTTCACCAATGTGACCCTCACTTGATATTTGCTGTCCAAGATAAACGTACGTGTCTGTTATCTCCAGCTTTTCTCCATCAATCGATAAATCTTCATTTCTTGTAAAAGCATTGTACATCACTTTTGTCTTCTGAAAGTTCATTTTTAATCCCACTTCTATACTCTTGTCAGCAAGTTCCTGGATCATACTCTGTAGCTCTGATGGGGTAGTTGCAAAAATGACTATGTCATCAGCAAAACGAAGGTGGGTTAGATAATCTCCATTAATATTTATCCCTTTGTTTTCCCAGTTCAGTGATTGAAAGACATTTTCCAATGTGGCATTAAAGAGCTTCGGAGATATGGTGTCACCTTGTCTCACTCCTTTTCCAATTTTTATGTGTGTTGTATTTTCAAACAGCCTAATCTTTGCACTTGCATTTTCATAGATGTTATTAATAATATTAATGTATGCATCTTCAATACCGCAGGATTTCAGAGCCATTGCAACTGCTGATGGTTTCACCGAATCAAAGGCTTTTTCGTAATCGATAAAAGCCATGCACAATGGAAGTTCATATTCCCTCGCTCTTTCAATTAGTTCTCTCAGTACGTGGATATGATCTATTGTGCTGTAGCCACTCCGGAATCCAGCTTGTTCTCTCGGTTGAGCCATGTCCAGTGTCACCTTCAAGCGGTGTGAAAGAACTTTAGTGAAGATTTTATAAACCACTGATAGGAGGCTGATAGGTCTGTAGTTCCTGAGATCCTCAATGTCACCTTTTTTATGTAGCAAGATCATTGTAGCATTGTTCCAATCCTCAGGAATTTTCCCTTCATTAAGGCATCGAGTGAAAATTTGGGCGAGTACTGTTTCGATTTCTCCACTTGCTTCTTGTATGATGTCTACAGTAATTCCATCTTCTCCTGGAGCTTTTCCCCGCTTCATGTTCTTGATTGCATGTGCAACTTCTGCTGGAAGGACTGGAAGAACTCTGGTACTGGTACCTTTCATGATGTCTGGAGTACATGTATCATCCCTTTCATATAATTTGGAGTAGAAATCTTTCACTCTTGTCAAAATTTCGCCTCTATTTCTTGTTACAGAACCATCTTCTTTTCTCAGTGCCATAATCTGTTTTTTCCCCTTACTGAGATGTCCCTTTGCTATCTTTAGGCTTTGGTTGTTTTCAATTGCTTTCCTTACTAGTTCACAGTTGAATTTCCTTACGTCTTCAGTGATACTTTTTCGTACTGTCTTGCATAGCTCTATATATTCCACTTTGGAAGTCACATCTTCTTTAGTTGTCCTCATCACTCTTCTTTTTGCATCAACATTTTGGTTTTTCCTGATAATTTGTTCACATGCAATTTGTTCTTAGACCCAGCTAATTTTGTTGCTGTTTCCATAAGAGCTTTGGTTACTTTTTTGTTAACTTCAGAAATATCCACTTCTTCCGATGTTAGGCCTTCTAAAGCAGAGAATCTGTTCTTCAGTTCTAATTTGAAGGTATTATGGTGTTTTTTAAGGTTGGTTATGTCAATACATTTTGTTTGTCTTATGAGCTTGCTACGTTCGAGTTTAGTGTTGAGCTGCATCTTACATCTCACCAATCTATGGTCACTACCTGTGTTGAACTGGTTTAGCACACTGCAGTCTTCGATGACGAATTTTTTGTTACACATAATAAAATCAATTTCACTTGTCGTCCCATTTGGATGTCTCCATGTCCATTTCCTGTGTGACTTTTTCTTGAAAAAGGAGTTCAAGATGAAAAATCCTTCTGCCTCTGCAAACTCAACGAGAGTATTTCCACGCTGGTTTCTGTTGCCGTGACCGAATTTACCTACTGAAGTTTCATTCTGTTGCCGTTGCCCTATTTTTGCATTGAAATCTCCCATAATTATCTTCAAGTGCTGCTTACCTTTATTATTTAGATCACGAATTTCCTCATAAAATTCTTCAATTTCTTCTTGAGCATGACTTGTGGTGGGTGCATAAGTTTGAATAATCTGAGCCTGGTATCTTCTCGAGAGTTGGATAAATAGTCGTGCAGCTCTGTCAGAGAAACTTTCAACTTCTACAACTTTATCCTTCAGTTTCTCATTTATTATAAATCCAACACCACTAGTTCTGCCAGTATCTGTCCCACGGTAGTAGAAGAGATGTCCACTTTTCAGTTCAATGAGATCTTCTCCTTTTCTCCTTACCTCACTTAGCCCGACGATGTCCCACTTGATCCTTTGTAGTTCCTCTTCCAATTCAAGAAGCCTTGAATCAGAAGATAGGGAGCGTCCGTTGTACGTAGCCAAGGTCAGCATCAGATGGCAGCCTAGTCCGGTCCTCCGGGGATTCTTAGCACCCTCTGCCTTGGACAGGTACATTCCAGCTGCCGGAGACTGAGGGCCAAGATTTAAGTTGTGGAGTCATTTTGGAGGGGTTTGGCCATAACTCACCACGCTGCCTTAATGAAGGAAAGATTCCTGAGGATTGGAACACCGCTACAATGATCCTGCTACATAAGAAAGGTGACATTGAGGATCTCGGAAACTACAGACCTATCAGCCTCCTATCAGTAGTTTATAAAATCTTCACTAAAGTTCTTTCACACCGCTTGAAGGTAACACTGGACATGGCTCAACCGAGAGAACAAGCTGGATTCAGGAGTGGCTACAGCACTATAGATCATATTCACGTACTGAGAGAACTAATTGAAAGAGCGAGGGAATATGAACTTCCATTGTGCATGGCTTTTATCGATTATGAAAAAGCCTTTGATTCGGTGAAACCATCAGCAGTTACAATGGCTCTGAAAACCTGCGGTATTGAAGATGCATACATTAATATTATTAATAACATCTATGAAAATGCAAGTGCAAAGATTAGGCTGTTTGAAAATTCAACACACGTAAAAATTGGAAAGGGAGTGAGACAAGGTGACACCATATCTCCGAAGCTCTGTAATGCCACATTGGAGGGTGTTTTTCAGTCGCTGAGCTGGGAAAACAAGGGGATAAAGATTAATGGAGATTATCTAACCCACCTTCGTTTTGCTGATGAAGTAGTCATTTTTGCAACTAGCCCATCAGAGCTGCAGAGTATGATCCAGCAACTTGCTGACAAGAGTAAAGAAGTTGGATTAAAAATGAACTTTCAGAAGACAAAAGTGATGTTCAATGCTTTTACAAGAAATGAAGATTTATCGATTGATTAAGAAAAGCTGGAGATAACAGACACGTACGTTTATCTTGGACAGCAGATATCAAGTGAGGGTCACATTGGTGAAGAAAATAATCGGCGTACAAAACTTGCCTGGAGAGCTTTGGGAAGAAACAGCATAATTTTCAAGAGCAATATGCCATTATGTCTTAAAAGAAAAGTGTTTGATCAATGCATCCTTCCAGTGCTTACGTATGGTGCAGAGACGTGGACCTGAACTGAAAGAGACATGCAAAGGCTGCAGACAACTCAAAGTGGCATGGAGAGGTGCATACTTGGTGTAACCAGGAGAGATAAGAAGAGGAACACGTGGATCCGAAAAATGACAAGAATGGAAGACATCATGATCAGAGTTAAATCCCTGAAATGGCAATGGGCTGGACATACTGCCAGAAGGACAGATCATTGATGGACAGCCGAAATTTTAGATTGGATTCCAAGGGACAGGAAAAGACCCAGAAGAAGACCACATGGGAGATGGGTGGATGAAATTCGAAAGTATGCAGGGGTGACATGGAGGAGACTGGCACAAGACAGACCGTTGTGGAGGAAACTTCGGGAGACCTTCGTCCAGCAGTGGATTGATAATGGTTGACAATGATGATGATGATGATATATATAAGGACAAAAAAATAAAAAATTAATGCGTGTGCCAGTGGTAGCGGAGATATACTCAAGGTCATGTCCGCCTTCTCAAGTGTTTCATTGTGACCCCTAGAAATATGACAATATGTATTTTTTCTTCTGATACACTCCCTTTGAAACTTCGACTTGATACCGACCACTGCAACTTGGACGGCGATGAAAAACATTTTGTGGAATTTTGAAGGGTCTTCCAAAATTTCGCGACGAGTTGTTATTGCGATACTCACACACCGGCATTCTCTTTAATAAAAACGGATTGCAAACATATTCAGTCCAGTTTTAATTCTGAAGCCATCATGATAACAATTTAGTGTAGAAAAATTTGTTTTCCAAAATTTGCCAACTTTGTAAATTTTCTAAACAATGATATCTGATTAAATGTTCTTTTTCAAAGTAATTAAGTACACTGCCTCAATTGAAATGCGCAGCTGATTTTGGGGAGGGAGGGGGATGCAGCAGAAAATAAAATGTATCCAGTGGAGTGACTTCGATGATTTTTGGTGAATAAAAATTTACGTGAGTTTAAAAGCGAAAATTTCGCTGTGCTTGGTAAGTGAAGAAATTAATTTTGTGCAAGTATTTCGCTGCAGAAATTAGTATATCTCTCTCTCTTTTTTTTTTTTTTTTTTTTTTTTTTTCAATTTATCCAATACTGAACTCTATTTTTAATCGCAATTTGTTCACATGCCCATTTTGACCAGAAGAGAAAATATAAGTAAAGCTTTTTTTGCAAAAGTCCCGGCATTCCGGCAACTGAGTATTTGTTATTAGATGGGAGCAACATTGTTGTTAGAATTATTACGTTGAATAAAAGCAGGAACAAACCAAAAATTGGAAGAAAAAAACAAACAAACCAGGTTGAGTAATACATTCAAACGTACTTTATTTAATACTTTATTTCAACATTCGTCATTATTTTTAATTCATTCCCCTATTTTATGTCTTATTCGGAAGCACAAGAACCGTATTAATCAAAAAAGCACTTGGGCCCGGCGATACATTCTCACCCAACGAAAGCCTGCATTCGCTAGCAACCCTGCTAGCGAGAGCTGCCATGAATGCAGTCCCCGGGGAAGTTTTATTCAAAGGAAACGAACTGATGTGGGAATAGGCAGAGTTTCCCACATGAGTTCGTTTCAATAGCTGTCAGGGCTGCAAGAAGCACAGTCTGTGACGTTCTTCCCGCTTCCAGTGGCCCCACACGGGGATAACCGGTTTTCCGGTTATTTGGGGAGCGGCGCCCCCACGGCCCGAGCTCACCTTGTGACGGAATACATTTCGTTTCCTCTTGAACGATAACATCACCGAAGGGACAGCTGTTCATCCAGCTGATGGGGGATGGCGTCCCCACGGCCCGAGCCGATTTTCTCTAATGATTTTGCTTTTTCGTCTTTCGTTGATATCTTGACATGTACCCGCCTCAGTTGTAGGCTGCTGAGGTTGTGATGAGGCGCCAGCTCCCGGTTTTGTTCCTCGTTCCCTTCCCTGTCTTTTCTCTTTTATGTTACATTTTCTGTTTTTTCCGGAGCTGGTTAGCTTAGACCTACCTGCACATTTGCCGCGTGCGGTGACCCGTACAGGTGGAAAAGAGGATGCTGGAGGCTGAGGTATCTGGGGGCCGGGTTGTAGTCTCCAGATGCCAACACTCCTCTTTGCCCTCTGCTTCACCCTAAACGGGAGGCTGGGAGCTAACCCACTCCTAGTCAGGAAGTCTGTGGCCGAGTGGCGTCCAGACTTCTAGCGGCTTGTCGTTCTGTTCAGCAGGGTGAGTTTGGGGGTAGGGTGGGCGTGCCAAAGGGGTGTTCCCCGGGCATGGGAAAGTCTGGGTGCACGCCGAGCATATGTCTTCTCTACCAACTTGCTATATCCGCTGACTATCCCTAGAGCCGTGTCCTGCGTCCTCTTGGGCTTGCGGACCTCCGGTTCTCCCTCGTTGGGCTCGGTAGTGGATGGGGAGGTCGGCGGACGAATATTTACTCTTATTCATGGCAACCCTATGTGTTTCCCAAGCTGTACCTTTGAAGCGCCTTGTGGAGGATGGGACACCCTCCTCCACTAAGAAACTACTCAGTTCCAACTGTAATGCTCTGTTTCTTCTCATTCATTCTGTTGATCCTGCACAATCCCTCAGTTCGAAGAGTCGTTCCTGGATTAATAAGGCTCTTCATGCCGTTGCGGGCTCACCAAAGAGTGTTAAGAAGCTCCCGTCAGGGGATCTTCTTGTGGAGACATCAAATCCACGCCACAGTGTCACCTTGCGGGCGACGACCGTTCTGCTGGACGTTCCTGTCGAAATTTCTCCCCATGGTTTCATCAATTCCTCTCGCGGTGTTATTAACTCCCGCTACCTGCTGGAGTGCAGTGATGAGGAATTGCTGGAAGAACTTGGGGAACAACATGTCACTGGGGTTCGGCGTATTCTTTTTCGGCGGGATGGGAAGTCTATTCCCTCCCGGAACATCGTGCTTACATTTGACTCCCCTACCCTGCCAACTTCCATCAAGGCGGGGTACTTGCGTCTCGATGTTCGACCATACATCCCAAACCCCCTGAGATGTTTCAAGTGTCAGCATTACGGTCACTCCCAGCAGTCTCACCGTAATGTTGCAAAGCGTGGGCGCTGTGGGTCGCCTGAACATTCCTTGGCGGACTGCTCCGCTGACTCAGATCACTGTGTCAACTGCGAGGGATCTCACCCGGCTTCTTCTAAGCAGTGCCCAAAGTGGATCAAGGAGCAGGCTATCCAACGCCTGAAGATGACTGAACATCTGTCTTATCCTGAAGCCAGACGACGGATAGCTCCTCTACCAACAGGCCGGCGCTCCTATGCATCAGTTGTGGTCCAGAAGGCTACTGTTGCGGTGTAGACTGAGGTGACCATCCCGGCGCGGTGTCCTTATGATTTTGAGGACATCGTTGCTGCCGGATTGGAGGCACTGAAATCTCGCCGCATTGAATCCAAGGCGCTATCAACATCGACGCCTAAAACATCCTCTGTGCAGAAAACATTCTCTGCCAGCACTGGGACCCAGGCCCAGGTCGCAACTAAGAAGAAGCCGGAAAAGGTGAAACCCGGATCCTCTCCCTCGACACAGAGCAGGGCAAAACCACCAAAACCCCCGGTAGCGCAACCCTGTGTGAGTAAGCACAGCCCTGTGTTGCCTCCGGACATTGCTGATGGTCAGGAGCTGATGGACGACTCGGAGACATTCTAGTCGTCTGTCATTTTCGTTTTTCAACCTTTCGTTTTATTTTTCATTATGGCTACGCTCATTCAGTGGAAATGCCGAGGTCTGAGACCACGAATTGATGATCTGAAAGGCTTACTGTCTTCGCACACACCTGTGTGCGTTTGCCTCCAGGAGACAAAGCTTCGAACAACGGACACTTTTCCGCAAGGATCATGAGGACGGTGTTATCGCCTGCGGAGGAGTGGCCGTTGTTGTTCCTCATGGTATTCCTGTCATTGCAGTTGCCCTTCGGACGACTTTGCAGGCAGTGGCAGTGAGACTATCTGTGAACACACTGTTCACAGTGTGTTCCATCTACATACCACCAGATGAAGCTGTAAGCCTTTCGGATCTGGAAGATTTACTTGACCAGCTGCCGCCTCCTTTCTTCATCTTAGAAGATTTCAATGCACACAATCCGTTGTGGGGTTCTACCACTCGAGACTCCAGGGGCCGTGTTGTTGAGTCCCTTCTCTCCAACACGTCCCTCTGTCTCTCCAACACGTCCCTCTGTCTCCACAACACCGGGGCAGTCACATATTTGCATGAACCCACCCGCTCGTACTCAGCCATTGATCTGTCCTTGAGTTCGCCATCGTTATATCCTGACTGGTCCTGGAGCGTGTCTGATGATCCCCTTGGCAGTGATCACTTTCCCATCTTTCTCCGTCTATCAGGTGACTGGTATCGTCATCCTACTCGCCCTGCTAGATGGGCTATCGATCGAGCCAAGTGGGACTCATTCACGGCTTCAGCGACCATTACTCCAGACATGGTGACCTCGGGTACGATCGATGAAGCTGTTGCGGCGGTAACGGATTGTATTGTGCAAGCGGCAGAACTTACCATCCCCAGGACGTCGACTAAACTTCCACGTTTCCCGCGACCTTGGTGGAATTCCACTTGCAAGGCAGCTCGTCAGGCCCAACATCGGACTTGGGGTAGGTTTCGTCGGTACCCCACCGACGCGAACCCATTTGCTTTCAAGAAAGCCAAATATTACGCGCGTTTGGTACGTCGTCGTAGCCAACGGGAATCTTGGATACGCTACGTATCCGGGATTGACACCACTACTAGCTCTAAGATCGTTTGGGACAGGATCCGCAAGATTCGGGGTAAGTACCCGTTTGGGGAAATCTCCATTCTTGAGAATGGTGGAAGAACGGTTGCTGACGCTCAGGGTATTGCTGACTGTCTGGGCGCCGCATTTTCTTCGGTGTCCAGCAGCCGCAATTACCCTGCTTCGTTCCGGCAGTTACAGCCGCGGCTTGAACGGTCCAAGGTTTCCTTTGGACCGTTTTCCGATGCCGATTATAACAGCCCGCTGACTGCCGTCGAACTGAAGATTGCCCTGAATCGGTCCGGCCGAACATCTGTCGGACTGGATAACATCCATTATGAAATGCTGAAGCACCTTTCTCCGTCCTCTCTTGAATGCCTGCTGGTCCTGTTTAACAGGATCTGGCACGAGCGTGACTTTCTCGAATCTTGGCGCACTGCCATTGTCGTTCCTGTTCTCAAACCTGGTAAAGATCCCGCTAACCCGTTGAACTACCGACCAATTGCTATGACAAGCTGCCTTTGCAAAGTCCTAGAGCGCATAATCAATTTTCGTTTGGTTTTTTATTTGGAATCACGTCACCTTCTTTCACCTCATCAGAGTGGATTTCGGAAATTCCGTTCCACCTCAGATCATCATCTTCGCCTTGAGACATCTGTCAGGGAGGCGTTTGTCTGGCGTCAGCACTTGGTCTCCATGTTCTTCGATATGGAAAAAGCCTACGATCGAACCTGGAGACAGGGCATTCTCCGTGATCTGCATGACTGCGGATTGCTGGGAAATTTGCCAACCTTCATTGCCGGATTTCTCCAGAACCGGATGTTCCATGTGCGCGTCGGATCGACCCTCTCTGCGTTATACCCACAAGAGCAGGGTGTCCCTCAAGGCTCCATTCTTTCAGTGACATTGTTCATCCTTCGTGTTAATCATCTTTTCACCCTACTTCCTCCGACGGTCCGTGACACCATGTACGTGGATGCCCTGCAGATCTCTTGCGCATCTGTCAACATGCGCACTATTGAGCGGCAGCTGCAGTCGGCCATTAATAAGATCTCTACCTGGGCCTCCCACAATGGATTTGGCTTCTCGACCCAGAAGACCGTTTGCGTGCATTTTTGCCGCAAACGTGGCCTTCACCCAGACCCCAGTCTCCGTCTGGATGGTACCACCATTCTTGTGGTGTCAGAAGCCAAGTTCCTTGGGCTAACTTTTGACCGAGCACTCACTTTCCGTCCTCACATCCAGTCTTTGAAGGTGTCGTGCACGAAGTCATTGAGTATCCTGAAGGTCCTCTCTCGAACATCTTGGGGGGCTGACAGGTGCTCAATGCTTCGCATTTACCATTCTCTGATTCTGTCAAAGTTAGACTTCGGTTGCATAACGTACGGTTCGGCACGTCCTTCCGTGTTGCGGCCTCTGGATCCTGTCCATCACCAGGCTCTGCGGCTATGCACTGGTGCTTTCCGTACCTCTCCCGTGCGTAGCCTGTATGTCGAGGCCCATGAACCGCCGTTGTGCATCCGACGTAAGCAGCTGTCTCTTCAATTCTTCACCAAGTTGAAGTCTCTTCCTGATCCTCCACTGCATGGTTCCATTTTCCAACCGCAATGTGTCCGCCTATTCTCACACCGGCCTTCCTGTGTTCCGACGTTTGGGATTCGGTTGTCGACCTTAGTGCGCGATGCTGGTCTAGACTTGTCAAGGATTGGTTTGACCCGGTTCTACAATGAACCGCCTTGGCAGCCGGTTCAAGCAACGGCTGACCTTTCCCTTTGTGTGTGGTCAAAGTCTTCCACTCCTGCTCTGGTGTACCAGCAGCTCTTTGCCGAGAAACAGTATCTCTTCCCGGATTTCGTGCCTGTATTTACTGACGGGTCGAAATCCGGTGAAGTTGTTGGATCCGCTTTCGTGTGTGGCGATGCCTCCCATGCTGAGAGGCTTCCGCCTGAATTCACCGTCTTTTCGGCAGAGATGCGTGCGGTACACCTCGCTTTGTGTCACATACAGTCTAGATCTCATCGTCGCGCTATGATTTGCTCCGATTCCCAGTCCGTCATCCAAGTCCTTTCTTCTCCAGAGGACACGGACTCACCGGTCATCCGTGATGTCCGTCGTCTTCTTGGATCTTTGGAAGGTGCTGGATTCCTGGTCCGATTCTGTTGGGTTCCTGGCCATGTTGGGATCCGGGGTAACGAGCTGGCAGATTTATCTGCCAGGTCTGTTTCCTCCATGTCGCCAGCTCGGCTGCCACTGTCTTTCCGAGATTTTCGCCCTTTGATCCGGAAAATTGTTTTGGATAAGTGGCAGTACCTGTGGTCTCTGCAGGGCAGCAATAAATTCTATGCCATCAAACCACAGATCGGACTATGGAAGTATAGTTTGCGGAAGAACCGTCGTGAGGAAGTTGTTCTTGCGCATCTCCGCATTGGGCACTGTCGTTTTACCCACCGCTTTTTGCTGTGTGGCGACAGTGCCCCGATGTGTGAGGCGTGCCACTGTCGTCTCAACGTCCTTCATGTTTTGTGTACTTGTGTTCGTTTTTGTGATCATCGTTTTCGTTATTTTCTTTCTCATTTGTTGGACGTCGGAGCAGCTACGCTGCAGACTCTCATAGGTGAGGACTGTGACCTGACCGCAGTGTTCTCCTTTTTTAAGGAAATAGACTTTTTCAATCTCATCTAGTTTTACCGTATTCATTTCCATCTTTCACTTTTACCGCTTCATCCTGTTTTTAACCTTGTGTACGTGTTCTATTGATTTTGTTCTCTTTTGATGTCTTATGTTTGGCGCTCTTTGGCCAACCCTGGCCCTTGCGCCATTAAAATCTACTTACCAACCAACCCCTACCAACCGCTCCCAGTGGTGTTATGCAGGGAAAATTTCCAGTTGAGTTCAGAAAACTGCAGTCGTAGCATTATGCTGGGAAAACTTACAGCGGTGTTCGCAAAACTTCTCTTTCTTGGTACGGCATGAAAAAAAAACTGCTTTGGATAGGGGGGCTGCGGCCCCACAGCCCCATAGCAGGAGCCGCCCCTGGTGCAATCCCATACCATTCAAAACAAACAGGGAAAGCACCTTACTGACCCACAGGAGAAAAAAGAGAGGTGGAAAGAATATCTGTCAGAACTATATAAGGACATCGGTAAAATTCAGGCTTCGTCAATGGCGGATTTGAGAAGGGTCTGGAAATTACGAGAGAGGAATTTGAGGAGGTGCAAAGATCCATTCCAAACAACTAAGCTCTAGGGGTAGATGAGATATCCATTGAACTATTAAAAGCGTCTGGAAAAGCTTTAATAAATCAATTATTCGTCTTTGTAAATCGTTAGTTTCAAAATGGAATTTGGGCCTGCTGACTTCCATAATTATTCCAATTCCAAAGAATCCGAATGCAACAGAGTGCGAACGGTATAGAACCATAAGTTTAATCTCACATGCATCCAAGATCCTGCTGAAGATTATTAACAAGTCAGTAAAATCATGCAATGCATTGATTATGATACGCTTTCCAACATACCGGAAATCATTACTCAAGTTATGAGGATAATGGCTGTAGAACAAATCTCGCTCCTGTGCCCTGACCTTTGACCCCATTTCGATGATATTCAACAGAACCAGTAAAGTATACTTCCGAAATAACATGATAAAGTTTTGTCTCAATCGAAGTATTTTTACGTTAGTTATGATGCATAAAGGCAACGGAATGGATCTCGCTCCTTTGCCCCCACTTAACCCATTTTCAATAGGGTTCGTCCCCAGGTGGTCCTCTACCACATACTAAAATGTCACTGAAATCGAACTATATTTACGCAAGTTATGAGGCATAAGGGCAATGGAATGGATCCCGCTCGTATATCGTGACTTTTGACCCCATTTCGTCCATTTTCAATAGGGTTCTTCCCCAGGTGGTCCCCTACCACATACTAAAATTTAATTGAAAACGAACCATTTTTACGCGAGTTATCGTGCAGACAGACGGACGGACGGACAAAGCTGGAGCATATATGCTTCTTCAACCTACGGTTGGAAAGCGTAAAAAAAAGATTGGATTATAAGAGGCGTTGGGAGAGTTCCAATTGGGATTTAGAAGATGAAAGGGTACTAGGTATGCGATTGGTACCCTGAGAGTTTTGGCTGAACGAATGATCGACAGGGGCGCTCCCTCTACATATGTTTCATTGCTTATGAGAAAGCCTTCGACAGAGTGCCTTGGACAAAACGTTTTCCAATCCTAAGAAGACTCAGCATAGATGATAACAGTATCCAGCTTATCAAAAATCTCTATGGAAATCAGAATTTTAAAACACCTTTTGAAAAAAACAAGGAAGTGCTTATTTTATCACTATTTCTCTCCGTCCTTCCATCTATGGGCACCATATCTCTCCATCAATTGATCCGATTTGAGGATTCCTGTCGCACCGGTGGCGCAGTAATCTAAGTAATGGCTTCTGATCATTTGTCCGCGATTGCTATCGGTTCGAATCCCGGTGAGGCATGGATGTTGTGTTTGTCTTAAGCCACTGGCTCTCCTCCTTCCCTGGAACCAGTGGCCCTAAATTAGGGATGGGTGACCGCTTATGGCCCACTGAGTTACTCACGGTGGTCGTTAAACCCCGAATAAAAAAAATCCTGTGTTGAGAAACCTCAGAGGAGCGAATAATGATCCTTGTTTTTTGATCTTTTTCCAACGAAGAACTTCGCTGCTAGATGGTGTAAGTGAAGATCCATTTTAAAATCCATTTTCTTCCATATTATTGATTTTATACACCCGATTGAAAAAAATATTTTTCAGTCAGATACTGCTAACAACGAAACCAAATACATGCGGATTTTCTTCCTAGAACGATGCACAATTTACCCGCTAGGGGAGTAAATGTAATGATGTGCCTTTCTGCGGATATCTCTGCTTCAAGAAGTCAGATCTGAACATTATTTTAAGGCCGGGTAGCATTCACTTTGTGAAACATTTTCTTGTGCTATGCGTTTCACAATGCATAGTTCTGTTGCTAGGGAATGAAATGCAGGACTCTGAATTTAGCATAGAGACCGTCGGCATTCGGTTCCCTGCCGAATATTCTGGTGCAAATAGCTGTTCCAGTTTGCTTGTGTGACATCGCCAGCCAGGTCTGCAGCGAAGGGCATGCGGTGCCTTCTTCACTCAAGCTTCGTTTAACGCGATCTCTCAGTTCGTTCTGTCTTCCAGAGTGCGGCTTTGCTGCAGTGGCGCCCCTGCTTTCATTCGGAGGAAAAATATCGGTCACAGTGAATTTTGGGAATCTCAGAAAAGCAGCAATAGAAGGCACTGAAGGTGGCATCCAACCACGACGTTTTTTTTTTGTTTGTTTTTTCAAAACTTTCCAGTTTAGGTCCTCGCAACATAGTATCTTGCAGTGCGCTCTAACAGATGTGTCAATGCCTCATTTATATACAACAAACACCTAATACTCCTCATGCGTCCGCAGCTGATTCGGCAAACGCAAGTTTTCCTGCCTACATGGAAGGGTCCGAATACTTTTCTTTATATAGTGTATTTGATATGTATTTTTTGCTGCTGGAAATATAGAGTAAAGGTTGAAGTTTTCATTACGTTTGGAAAGCGGCTGCAAAGAAACGACAACTTATTTTTCGCCATTATGAGAAAGCCCTAAGTTATACAGAAGAATAAAAAAACATTCTTCAAACAATCTGCAACTTTCAATTAAGTATTGGAAGAAAAAGCTCCTAAAAATTACATTTCTGCATCAACAGATGGAGCTTGATTTCCGTTTACCGTCGCTTTTCGGACTGTTTAAACAGCACGGGATATATCACGAAACGCCCAGCACGTGTGTCAACAATTCTTCCAGTTGTGCAAACAAGCAGGCGAGCGAATGCGTTCGCATTGTTTCCCGATATGGGGGTCAGACAAAAGTTACTCCCAATGGCCGTGATCACAACACAAAGATATATAAATTTCGACACGTAAAAGTAAATGGGAAAGTACAAATCCTTGTACATGCGAAAATTTACTTCTTTAAGGCAAGAATCCAGAGTTTTATTTTATGACGATTGCTGCTTTGTGACAAATCGTCTTTTGTACAGGGCAATAACGTAGCTAGAATTTTATGCTTCGGAGGAAGTTTTGAGATCTCTTTTCTTTCTCTCCCACTTTTGCTCCTCATTACATAAACATACTGTATGTACATATTTCTGAAATTATACTCCCACACACAAATAGACAGTCGAGTCACATTATTGCGACCACCTTCTGACTTTGACGTCTACAGCGCGTAGCCAATGAAAGAAGGCACGTGTCGTGAGTTGGCTTTGAGGATATATAAGGTGTGCTGTTGGCATTCTGAAAACATATCGCTCCTTGCTGTCATG
Organism: Macrothele yani; assembly: GCA_039090855.1. Classification (NCBI taxonomy): domain Eukaryota; kingdom Metazoa; phylum Arthropoda; class Arachnida; order Araneae; family Macrothelidae; genus Macrothele; species Macrothele yani. The sequence goes on from CM076997.1 coordinate 129,395,834, forward strand.
GATAAAAAGAGCGATTTATCAGATTTACAAAAAGGGATAATTATCGACTTTCGGGCCAAGGGTGGCCGTATTTCTGAAACAGCGCAGTTTATGAACTGTTCGCGTCCTGCTGTAATTAAATTGTATCGTGATTGGAGAAATGGCACCATTGCGAATAAGCGACGTGGAAACTGCAGAGCACCACGTGCCATTGATGTGAGAGTTGAACATCGGCTGCGAAGGTACGTTAGGGCCGATCGTCACGCTACAGTGGAGAAACTCACTGGCCGAATGAACCAGGGGGCTACCGGAAGTGTGTCTAAAACGACAGTTCAGCTAACCCTGCTGCGTATAGCTCTCTGGTGCAGACGCATGGTTACTGTACCTATGCTAACGAAGGTGCATCGGCAGAAAAGGTTTACATTTGCACGGCAGTATCGGAATTGGACCTCCGCTGATTGGCAAAGGATTGCCTTCTTCGATGAGTCACGTTTTGTGCTACATCGAACGGATGGACGTCGCCGTACAAGCGTAAAAGGCGAGAAACATTGGAGAACAAATACTCTTCAACCATTGCTGAAAGAACACAAGCTGGTCAGGGCAGCTTTATGGTCTGGGGAATGTTTTCGTGGCATTCCATGGGTGAACTCATACCTGTAGAAGGCACTATGAACCGAATTCGTTATGAATCCGTCCTTGCAGACCACGTATAGCCATACATACTAATTGTCCTCCCTGGGGTGGGCGGATCTTCCCGCACGACAATGCGACGTGTCACACAGCTAGAAATATCCGAGAGTGGTTGGAAGAGCACGATGACGTCTTCAAAGTACTTTCATGGTCCCCTAATTCCCTAGACTTAAACCCAATTGAGCATCTGTGGGACCACCTCGATCGTGTTATTCACTCTACGAATCCTCCATCACGTACCCTCCAGCAGCTGTCAGATGCAATGCAGTCAGCATGGCTCCACATACCTGTGAACACCTTCCAGCACCTGACTGAGTAAATCCCAGCCTCTCTTGCTGCTGTCGGCGCTGCACGCGGCGGTTACTCTGTATATTAGCTAGTGGTCACAATAGTGTGACTCGACCGTGTCACACATTTGTGACTCGACCGTGTCACACTATGCATAGTAGATTTTCGTAGCACTGACAGAATTGCATCTCAGGTTACTTTTGATGGGCACAGAGCATGATTACAGCAAGGACGCTCAGGGATCGGCATCTTGGATCCCAGTCTCTGGAAATGACCTTATCATTGTTGAATTCATTATTATTATTAATATTGGGAAAACAATAATTTATGTGGGGTTTGTCGAACCCTCTTATCGGTCAGTTTCAAAGGTTTTCATTTAAAGAGCGGTTTATATTTTCAAAAGAACCTTTTGTTGCTCTTTGAAATTGCTCTCTCACTTCAACAACACACATAATATGCTTTACTTTAGAATTTATCACAAATCCAAAAATTATAAAAAATTATTATTACAAATTCGAATATTATTAATCAAGTTCTACTGCTTTTCGGTTATTATGCAATTAAATTTTATAAATTGCTTCCTGATTTGATACAAAAATTTAGTAGAACGGAATATGAATAAATGAATACACAAAGGCATTCTAAAAGTAATGCATCGTCCTTGATAAGAATTTTAATCGTTGCAGCAAAAATGTAAAACTTGGTGGCAAAATACTTAGGCATATTGTTGATAATGCTAGCCTATTCAAAGTATTATCCATCACTTTCTATACATTTCCTCTATATTTGAACTCTTTGGTAAAATCAATTTTGGAAAAATTCCTGAGGCTGTCGTTTCAGCCATGAGTTCACAGCCAGTTTAGCATCTGTCACATCCCCACGCAGGGTGTTTCTCAAAGGGACAAACAGGAAAAGTCTGAGGGCGTCAAATCAGGACCGTAAGGAGGTTGGAGCATCACCGTCCACCCTATTTTGGCAATAGCCTGTGAAGTATCCATTGAATGTGGGGACGTGCGTTATCATGGTGTAAAACAACACTATGAAATGGAATGTCACGTCTTTTCCTTCTGATAGCTTCCTTTAGCTTCTTCAATTTCTGCTCGTAGTGATCGACAACATCTGGACCCATTCTCAAATTTCAACTCCTCGATGGTGACACAAACAACATCTGGACCCGTTCTCAAATTTCATCTCCTCGATGGTGACACAAACAACATCTGGACCCGTTCTCAAATTTCAACTCCTCGGTGGTGACACAAACAACATCTGGACCCGTTCTCAAATTTCAACTCCTCGATGGTGACACAAACACCATCTGGACCCGTTCTCATATTTCAACTCCTCGATGGTGACACTAACAACATCTGGACCCGTTCTCAAATTTCAACTCCCCGATGGTGACACAAACAACATCTGGACTCGTTCTCAAATTTCAACCCCTCGATGGTGACACAAACAACATCTGGACCCGTTCTCAAATTTCAACTCCTCGATGGTGACACAAACAACATCTGGACCCGTTCTCAAATTTCAACTCCTCGATGGTGACACAAACAACATCTGGACCCGTTCTCAAATTTCAACTCCTCGATGGTGACACAAACAACATCTGGACCCGTTCTCAAATTTCAACTCCTCGATGGTGACACAAACAACATCTGGACCCGTTCTCAAATTTCAACTCCTCGATGGTGACACAAACAACATCTGGACCCGTTCTCAAATTTCAACTCCTCGATGGTGACACAAACAACATCTGGACCCGTTCTCAAATTTCAACTCCTCGATGGTGACACAAACAACATCTGGACCCGTTCTCAAATTTCAACTCCTCGATGGTGACACAAACAACATCTGGACCCGTTCTCAAATTTCAACTCCTCGATGGTGACACAAACAACATCTGGACCCGTTCTCAAATTTCAACTCCTCGATGGTGACACAAACAACATCTGGACCCGTTCTCAAATTTCAACTCCTCGATGGTGACACAAACAACATCTGGACCCGTTCTCAAATTTCAACTCCTCGATGGTGACACAAACAACATCTGGACCCGTTCTCAAATTTCAACTCCTCGATGGTGACACAAACAACATCTGGACCCGTCCTCAAATTTAAACTCCTCGATGGTGACACAAACACCATCTGGACCCGTTCTCAAATTTCAAGTCCTCGATGGTGACACAAACAACATCTGGACCCGTTCTCAAATTTCAACTCCTCGATGGTGACACAAACAACATCTGGACCCGTTCTCAAATTTCAACTCCTCGATGGTGACACAAACAACATCTGGACCCGTTCTCAAATTTCAACTCCTCGATGGTGACACAAACAACATCTGGACCCGTTCTCAAATTTCAACTCCTCGATGGTGACACAAACAACATCTGGACCCGTTCTCAAATTTCAACTCCTCGATGGTGACACAAACAACATCTGGACCCGTTCTCAAATTTCAACTCCTCGATGGTGACACAAACAACATCTGGACCCGTTCTCAAATTTCAACTCCTCGGTGGTGACACAAACAACATCTGGACCCGTTCTCATATTTCAACTCCTCGATGGTGACACAAACAACATCTGGACCCGTCCTCAAATTTCAACTCCTCGATGGTGACACAAACACCATCTGGACCCGTTCTCAAATTTCAACTCCTCGATGGTGACACAAACACCATCTGGACCCGTTCTCAAATTTCAACTCCTCGGTGGTGACACAAACAACATCTGGACCCGTTCTCAAATTTCAACTCCTCGATGGTGACACAAACAACATCTGGACCCGTTCTCAAATTTCAACTCCTCGATGGTGACACAAACAACATCTGGACCCGTTCTCATATTTCAACTCCTCGATGGTGACACAAACAACATCTGGACCCGTTCTCAAATTTCAAGTCCTCGATGGTGACACAAACAACATCTGGACCCGTTCTCAAATTTCAACTCCTCGATGGTGACACAAACACCATCTGGACCCGTTCTCAAATTTCAAGTCCTCGATGGTGACACAAACACCATCTGGACCCGTTCTCAAATTTCAACTCCTCGATGGTGACACAAACACCATCTGGACCCGTTCTCAAATTTCAACTCCTCGATGGTGACACAAACAACATCTGGACCCGTTCTCAAATTTCAACTCCTCGATGGTGACACAAACAACATCTGGACCCGTTCTCAAATTTCAACTCCTCGATGGTGACACAAACAACATCTGGACCCGTTCTCAAATTTCAACTCCTCGATGGTGACACAAACAACATCTGGACCCGTTCTCAAATTTCAACTCCTCGATGGTGACACAAACAACATCTGGACCCGTTCTCAAATTTCAACTCCTCGATGGTGACACAAACAACATCTGGACGCGTTCTCAAATTTCAACTCCTCGATGGTGACACAAACAACATCTGGACCCGTTCTCATATTTCAACTCCTCGATGGTGACACAAACAACATCTGGACCCGTTCTCAAATTTCAACTCCTCGATGGTGACACAAACAACATCTGGACCCGTTCTCAAATTTCAGCTCCTCGATGGTGATACAAACAACATCTGGACCCGTTCTCATATTTCAACTCCTCGATGGTGACACAAACAACATCTGGACCCGTTCTCAAATTTCAACTCCTCGATGGTGACACAAACAACATCTGGACCCGTTCTCAAATTTCAACTCCTCGATGGTGACACAAAAAACATCTGGACCCGTTCTCAAATTTCAACTCCTCGATGGTGACACAAACAACATCTGGACCCGTTCTCAAATTTCAACTCTTCGATGGTGATACAAACAACATCTGGACCCGTTCTCAAATTTCAACTCCTCGATGGTGACACAAACACCATCTGGACCCGTTCTCAAATTTCAACTCCTCGATGGTGACACAAACAACATCTGGACCCGTTCTCAAATTTCAAGTCCTCGATGGTGATACAAACAACATCTGGACCCGTTCTCAAATTTCAACTCCTCGATGGTGATACAAACAACATCTGGATTCGTTCTCAAATTTCAACTCCTCGATGGTGACACAAACAACATGTGGACCCGTTCTCAAATTTCAATTCCTGGATGGTGACACGGCGATCTGCTGGGATGAGGTCTTTCACTCATTACTTGTTGGTATCTGTCACTACAGTTGCGGGTCTTCCACTCCTTTGTTTGTCCCACACTGAACTTTCTCCCTCTCGAAACCTCTTCATCCATCTCCGGACATTACTAATATCGATTGTGGCAGTTCCATACACCGCCAGAAGTCTTCTGTGGATTTCTGGAGCCTCACAACCCTATTTGTCCAGGAATTCAATTACGGTTCGCTGCTTTTCTCTGTCATTCATGATCTTTGTTTCCGATTCTAAAAAAAATGCGTTCCCACATTAGTAACACATCATAGTACATGTCAGTGCAGTTTCATTAAAATCACTTCAAAATTTCAAAAGTTATTAAGGAGGAGGCATTGCTTTCAGGATGCTCCATGTATCATCATCTTCAGAATGGCTCGCGGATACCATTCTCGAACAAATTGTTCAAGAATGGTTCGGCAATTCCTGGAAGTCTTCCAGAAATTGTCTTTGCCTCCAAATTCCCCAAATAACAATCCAATCGAGTGTTGGAACAGCAAATACTATCTGTGGCGTCTCAATCACGTAACCAGTTGGTACCAATACTTTACCAGCAGATCCTTACTACTTAGGATTTGCTGGTAAAGTACTGGTACCAACTTTGCAGGTACACAAGAAGCACACAATATTCTAAAGGTACCACAAGACACCTTTAGAGCCGCCCCGGTGGCGCAGTGTTCTAAGCGATGGCTTCTGATCATTCGTCCGAAAGGGGTCCGGGTTCGAATCCCGGTGAGATATGGATGTTGTGTCTGTCTTACGGCACTGGGTTTCTCCCTTTCTTGGAACAAGTAACCCTAAATTAGGGACGGACGATTGCTTATAGCCTATTGTGTTGCTCATGGTGGTCGCTGAACCTCCAATCAAATTATCAAAAAAAAAAAAAAAAAAAAAAACCTTTAGAAATTTTTTAGCGACCACACTTCGCCGGGTAAGTGCTGTTTTGAAGACACGTTGAGAACCAACATCATATTAGGCAAGTGGTTATAACACTTTGACTCTTCGGTGTATGTATGAGAAATAAAGCGGCAGGTGAAGGCTGTTTGTCTCGAATTTGTTGAACATCAAGGAAATCAGCAAACATACAAGGCAGTTCTGCAGGAAGTAATACCAATCTCAGCATGTGGGATCCGTTTTTACGCTTTGAAACCGTAGGTTGAAGAAGCATATATGCTCCAGCTTTGTCCGTCTGTCTGTCTGTCCGTCCGATCGTCCGCACAATAACTTGCGTAAAAATGGTGCGATTTCGATGAAAATTTAGTATGTGGTAGGGGACCACCTGGGGACGGACCCTGTTTAAAATGGGTGAAGTATGATCAAAAGTCCGGACATAGGAGCGGGATCTATTCCATTGCCTTTATGCATCATAACTTGAGTAAAAATGGTTCGATTTGGATGAAATTTTAGTGTGTGGTAGGGGATTCCCTGTGGACGAACTCTATTGAAAATAGGATAAATTGGTTCAAAGATCAGGACATAGGAGCAAGATCCATTCCATTGCCTTTATGCTTCATCACTTAGGTAAAGGTGCTTCGATTGTGACAAAACTTTATCATGCTGTTCCGGAGGTATAGTGAACCGGTTCTGTTGAATATAATCGAAATGGGGTCAAAGGTCAGGACACAGGAGCGAGATTTATTTTACAGCCATTATCCTCATAGCTTGACTAAAAATGCTTCTATTGCGACAAAACTTTAGTATGTTGTTTCGGAGGTACACTGAACTAATTCTGTTTAACATCATCGAAATGGGGTCAAAAGGTCAGGACAGAGGAGAGAGATTTATTCTACTGCCGTTATCCTCATAACTTGAGTAATAACTTGTGTAATGATTTCTGATATGTTGGAAAGCGTATCATAATCAATGCATTGCATGATTTTACTAACTTGTTTTTATTAATAATGTTTTGTTTGTTTTGTGGCTTAAAGACCACCAGGAGCAATTTATTAGGCTATAAGTTGTCGCTAGTTTCTGATTTGGGGCCGTTGGTTCCAGGGTAGGGGCAGAGCCAGCATTTTCATATAAACACATCACCCATGCTCTATCAGGACGTCGAACCTGTTACTATCTTTTCATAAGGACTTCTGATCTACATCATTTGGCCATCTAAACGGATGCGGTTCCTTTGAATACAATAGTAACCTCTGAGCAAATTTTTCCATTATATCCGCCAAGACCATTAATAAGAAACTAGCTTCCTGATTTGTGCGTCAAGCAACCAATCATTTCGTTCACCATGCTGTTTTTTTTGCTGCAGCTTGTATCAAATAATTGTTACGTCGCTAGAGTGGGAGACATTTACTTTTCTGTTCCTCCTACGTGAGTTCCTGTGACTATGATTTTATTGCCAAATTAAACGGCCCAGTGCGCGGGACGGTTGTCGAAATAACGCTGCTCCACGTCATGTGCCGAGTGATACGACCACAAATTTCTTTTTTTTTTTTTTTTAATTGGGGGTTTAACGACCACCGTGAGCAACTGAAGGGGCTATAAGCAGTCGCCGTCCCTAATTTAGGGTCACTGGTTCCAGGGAGGCAAGAGACCTAGAGCCGTAAGACAAACACAACATCCAAGCCTCACCGGGATTCGAACCCGGACCCTTCGCGGACGAATGGTCATAAGCCAGCGCTTAGACCAAGAATCACTTCGCTGTGTGATTCTTGATGATTAAATTTATAATTGTAAAAGTATGTCACAGAATTCAGGTGACAAAACCCATGATGCTGTTCTATTTTCATACATTTGATGCACGCATATACAGAGGGAGAGTCGAGAGCTTTGCAATATTTGCATAAACGAATGTGCTGCGGCGGGTATGTCACGTGTTTAAACTAGTTAAAGTCGCGCAATGTAATCAGACGAAAGGGATATAAAGTGGTAGTCGTTGCTGTGAACAGTGTTGCTTGTCGTCGTTCTGTAAGTGGTTGGAAACCCTAAAAGATCAACAGCCACAACCGGCTAATTAGGAAACTTTTGCTTTACGAGTTTGAACTCGCCATAATGCTGCTCAAGCAACACGAAACATTTGTCATGAGAAAGGGAAAGGTTTCGTATACTACAGCACCGCAACCAGATGGTTAAAAAAATTTTTTTGCTCAGGTGACAGAAATCTGGACGATCAACCAAGGTCAGGTAGGCCGCGAACCGTGGGTTCAGAGGCTGTAGAGGCAAATCCGACAACCAGCACTCGGAAATTATCACGTGAGCTGGGCATATCACAGACCACCGTGGTTCGTCACCTTCAGGACCTCGACAACATCTACAGGAACTGCCGCATTGTCCCTCAGGAACTAAGGCCAGCTGAAACAAACCACCGAGTGGAAGTGTGCACGAAACTCTTAGAAAACCCGCGCGATGTACGTTTTACCAAGAGAATTGTCACGTGCGATGAAAAGTGGGTCTATTTCTGTAATCCTAACACACAACGCAAGTGGTTGAGCCCTGCCCACTTTCCTGAACCTGTTTCCAAAAGTGAGCGCTTCAAGCCGAATATGATGCTCTGCGTCTGGTGGAATTTCCAGGGGATAATCCATTACGAATTTCTTCCAGACGATCGGACCATCAACACCAACCTCTACTCTGAACAGCTGCAGCGGATGTATGTTGTTTCGAAGAGAAGTACCCGACACTGGTGAGCAGAAAGCGCGCTCTCCTACAGCAGAACTACCTCGGCTTCATACCGCGCATACGACCTGGGCAAAACTCCAGGAACTTCAGCGCATCAACTGATGCCACACCCAGCATACAGTCCTGACCTTGCCCCGTCGGATTATTACTTGTTCCGGTCCATGGCCCACTTTCTTCGCGGGCGGCACTTCAACAACCAGGAGGAGGTGGCAGCTGGGGTGAGGGAGTTCTTCGCCTCAAAGGACAAGAATTGGTACTGCCACGGAATCGAAGAATTGGCAGACAGATGTGTAACGTATACTCTATATTCACTTTCCTTTTGATTTTACTATCTCTGGTTATTTTATTTTACTATGTAAATTATCTTCTTACTGAACGAAATATTATTTCACCCGATGAATGAGATCTGGCAATGAGTGTAAGTCATGACGTGGTGGTAGCCAGTATATATAGGCGCGTTCGTCGATAGCGAAAGAGAGATTTTGTTGTTATAAGGAGAGCTTTTTGTTGTCATATGGAGACCGTTTGTTGTTGTAGAGGAGAGAGTTTCGTTCTATGTGATTAGTTTGATTCTTCATTATTGTGAAACAAGTTGTGTGTGTGTGCTTTGGATGACCAAGAGTTGCATAATAAAAAAGCTTGTAGTAAGTACGTCTTTCTCAATTCATAGTTTTTGTCAGACCTCTGTCTGGCTGTTAGGTTTATATCATTAGTTTATTACCATTAACAACCAGCGTTAAGACTTTATTCATTCTAATTACTGCTACAACATTACTACCAGTTATAAGTTTGTTCAATACTATTACTACACTACTAGCGGGAGACTTTATTCGTGTTCTTAATTAACTAGTAACAACAACCATTTGAATTCACTATTTGAAGCTTAGTACAAGCATATCATTCAGTAGCAGAAGCATTATACTTAGCTCAGTAGGAAAGCTTCATTATTATCATTAGCTAGCTGGTAGAAAGAGCTTATTCATTATAATCATTAGCTAGCTGGTAGAAAGAGCTTATTCATTATAATCATTAGCTAGCTGGTAGAAAGAGCTTATTCATTATAATCATTAGCTTAGCTGGTAGCAAATAGAGCTTATTCATTATAGATGGATAAAGACGGTGCAACACGATGGCCTATGCTTTGAATGGTAGTCAGCTTTCGTCGTAGAGGTACGTATGAAGACATAAAGTGATCCAAATACTGCAAAACTTTTGACTCACCTTCTGTACAATCGAAGAACTGGCAGACAGATGGCTAAAGACGGTGCAACACGATGGCCTATGCTTTGAATGGTAGTCAGCTTTCGTCGTAAAGGTACGTGTGAAGACATAAAGTGATCCAAATATTGCAAAACTTTCGATTCACCCTCTGTAGAATCGAAGAACTGGCAGGCAGATGGTTAAAGATGGTGCAACACGATGGCCTATGCTTTGAATGGTAGTCAGCTTTCGTCGTAGAGGTACGTATGAAGATATAAAGTGATTCAAATATTGCAAAACTTTCGATTCACTCTCTGTAGAATCGAAGAACTGGCAGACAGATGGTTAAAGACGGTGCAACACGATGGCCTATGCTTTGAATGGTAGTCAGCTTTCGTCGTAGAGGTACGTATGAAGACATAAAGTGATCCAAATATTGCAAAACTTTCGATTCACCCTCTGTAGAATCGAAGAACTGGCAGGCAGATGGTTAAAAATGGTGCAACACGATGGCCTGTGCTTTGAATGGTAGTCAGCTTTCGTCGTAGAGGTACGTATGAAGATATAAAGTGATTCAAATATTGCAAAACTTTCGATTCGCCCTCTGTAGAATCGAAGAACTGGCAGACAGATGGTTAAAGACGGTGCAACACGATGGCCTATGCTTTGAATGGTAGTCAGCTTTCGTCATAGAGGTACGTATGAAGACATAAAGTGATCCAAATATTGCAAAACTTTCGACTCACCCTTTCTACGTGATGAATCATACCAGATTCTGTTCGCTTCATACCTTATCATTCTCCCACGATTCTTCTTCTCTCTCTAATCATCAGCCCCATTGCTTACTACTTATTTCCGTCATGCCGACCAGTGAGCCATTCGCACCTCGCTCTCACACCTCCTTACTCCTGAACTTTCTGCCACCCAGTCTTCCTAACCGAGAGCCACGTCCTCCTTCCAGAACCCCCCCCCCCACCCCCAACAGTCGACGCTTTCCCCGAAAGCGCGGGCACTACTTAAAATACCTCCTCTCTGAAAACGCAAAGTTACTTAATTGGCTGCAACTGTACTTCTCTTCTCACATTCACGAAGCCATAAATCTAACATCCACTCTGTTGCTGTGCGTGAGAAAGAGCGTACTCTGACCGTCGCCCTGCTGATCAAAATGGCGGGAAAATTGGAGGAAAATGAATACAGTTCACTATCTCTAAAATGGCTACTGAACCTCACTTCTGATAAATATGGATGCCCAGTTTACAAAAGTATTTCTCCCGTCCTAACAGAGACCGCGGAGTTTCCTCGCAAGCAGAGAAAGAGAGATAGAGAAAGCAAGAGTCGTAACACTCGCATAGAGATTTCAATGCTCTGTGTAAACATTGAACATGTAACAGAACATACTATATCATCGAACGTATTCAAAAACCACAATGTTTTGGGGCAAATGGCTTTATTATCGCAATTATTATAGTTAGTCGGTCCACCTTTAGCCTGTATACAGTAGCAACATATCGAGACATAGTATCAGCCAATTCCCGGGAGGTTTCGACAGGAATGGCTTACCATTCGTCCTGCAGAGCGGCTGCCAGAGTGGAGAGCGAAGACAGTCCTTGTGGTCCATTTCGTATCCGTCGCTCTAGTTCATCCTAGAGGTGTCCTATGGAATTAAGATCAGTACTCTGAGCATATCAGTTTAACAGTTCCACCTTGTTTTCAAGAAACCAGTCCTACACACGCCGTGGCGTGTGGCAGGGAGCTCGATCGTGTTGGGAGAGATACGTACTATGGAATTAAGATCAGGACTCTGAGCATACTAGTCTAACAATTCTACCTGATTCTCAAGAAACCAGTCTTACACACGCCGTGCGGTGTGGCAGGGAGCTCGATCGTGTTGGGAGAGGTCCTATGAAATTAAGATCAGAACTCTGAGCATACCAATCTAACAATTCCACCTCATTTTCAAGAAACCAGTCCTACAAACGCCGTGCCGTGTGGCTGGGAGCTCGATCGTGTTGGGAGAGATACTATGGAATTATGAGCATACCAGTCTAACAATTCCACCTCATTTTCAAGAAACCAGTCCTACTCGTGCCGTGCGGTGTGGCAGGGAGCTCGATCGTGTTGGGAGAGCTCCTATGAAATTAAGATCAGGACTCTGAGCATACCAGTCTAACAATTCAACCTTATTTTCAAGAAACCAGTTCTACACACGCCGTGCCGTGTCGCGGGGAGCTCGATCGTGTTGGGAGAGATACTATAGAACTAAGATCAGGACTCTGAGCATAGCAATCTAACAATTCCACTACATTTTCAAGAAAGCAGTCCTACAAACACCGTGCCGTGTGGCAGGGAGCTCGATCGTGTTGGGAGAGATACTATGGAATTATGAGCATACCAGTCTAACAATTTCACCTCATTTTCAAGAAATCAGTCCTACACACGCCGTGCGGTGTAGCAGGGAGCTCGATCGCGTTGGGAGAGGTCCTATGAAATTAAGATCAGAACTCTGATCATACCAGTCTAACAATTCAACCTCATTTTCAAGAAACCAGTCCTACGAACGCCGTGCCGTGTGGCAGGGAGCTCGATCGTGTTGGGAGAGATACTATGGAATTATGAGCATACCAGTCTAACAATTTCACCTCATTTTCAAGAAATCAGTCCTACACACGCCGTGCGGTGTAGCAGGGAGCTCGATCGCGTTGGGAGAGGTCCTATGAAATTAAGATCAGAACTCTGATCATACCAGTCTAACAATTCAACCTCATTTTCAAGAAACCAGTCCTACGAACGCCGTGCCGTGTGGCAGGGAGCTCGATCGCGTTGGGAGAGGTCTTATGAAATTAAGATCAGAACTCTGAGCATACCAGTCTAACAATTCAACCTTATTTTCAAGAAACCGGTCCTACAAACGCCGTGCCGTGTGGCAGGGAGCTCGATCGTGTTGGGAAAGATACTATGGAATTAAGATCAGGACTCTGAGCAAACCATCAGGGCCGGCTTCATGGGTATGGACCTGTGCAGTCTCACAGGGCCCCACGCCCGCGTTTGCATGATGTTTTTGAATTTTTCGCATTTTTTTCTTGTATTAAAAATAAATGACACTTAACGATGTAAAAATGGCATTTTTAAAATGTTTGCCTCATTGCACTTTATTGCCTTAGTGAACAGAATTCAAGTATCTTGGGTCTATCGGGATGATTCACCGTATCACTGAGAGAGAATTTGCATTAATGGCATCATATATATATATAAATCACTCAGATCTCTCTGGAGCGGTGACGTCACAGCAACGTCACAGCTACGTCTGCATTCTGCCGCAATCACACGCGGTCAGTTTTTCGCGTGCGTGGGCGGGGAATCTCTGACAGATGGTTTATCAATGAAAAAAAGTGAAAAACGTATCTTTGCGAATTTTTCATGAAACTGGCTGAAATTTTAATAATAACACTGTAACTGACAGATCAATTGTACCTGGAGACGAGTGACGGCGAATTGAAGAGTCTCTGGTTCCCAGAGACTCTTTACAAGCAAGCCGCGGACCAGTAAAATTTCACAAATTGCTTCGCGGACCGACAGGCACAAAGTTGTTTTTATGTATACAAGGACGTTTGTGCAGACCTGTTTTCACTTGTCAAATTCGGAAATCTCTACCATTTCTCAAGTTTTCCTACGTTTTCGCGGACCGGCAGAAACCTCGTGACGGACCGGTGGTGTTTGGGAAACACTGCACTAGACTGCTATCGCACTCACCTCATTTGAGCTACAAAGCTGAAAGCTCTCACTACCCACTAAAACAAATTTCAGTGAACTGTAGAACGTGGCCAGCAAACTAATCTCTCTTCCTAGAAGTAAACAGACAGAATGATAAGGTAAAAGTTTTCTGGAAAAAAATTTCTGAAAATTTTCAAAAGAGGTACCGTCCGTACGCAATTTTTCTGAAAATTGCGTACGGACTTAAGAACCTCAATATTTCAACCATGAATCATTGAAAATGGCATTTCTTGTGATTCTATCTTATTAGTTTAAAAGATTCCTATTTTTGTTTTAATTTTGGATAAATTACATTAATTTTTGCCATCAGCACGCATTTCGACGAGGTGCGGAAATAATATTTGGTCGATTCAATTCAATCAACTTCAATTTTATCTGATAATGTAAATTAATATAGCGTAATTTTAAAATGTCTCTTTTTATTTTTAATGAGCGATAATACAGCTTATTATAACTAAATAATAATATTCCTTTGTACCACCATACTTTATTAAACTTCATGAGAAAATGAAGAGAATGTGGTTTCTCTACCTAACTCCGCCTTTCTTTCAAAAATGTTCCAACGTCCAAGCCCATTTAGTAGATGTAGAACTCGTTGGGAAAATGGCCCCGCATTTTCGTTTTGCACTGGACCCTGCAAATTATGCAGCCGACCCTGCATACCAGTCTAACAATTCCACCTCATTTTCAAGAAACCAGTCCTACACACGCAAGGAGCTCGATCGTGTTAGGAGAGATACTATGGAATTAAGACCGGGACTCTGAGCATACCAGTCTAACAATTTCACTTCATTTTCAAGAAACCAATTCTACACAGGCCGTGCAGTCAGTGGAAAGCGTGGTTCATCGCTTCAGAGAACAGCTTTCCAGTCGCCCGCAATCCAGAAATGTCGGGATACACACCACTCCAAACGTTGCATCGTATTTGCTGTAGTGATGAGTAGCTTGTGCGCCGCTGTTCTACCATAACAATCGTTATTTTGCAACTCTCTTCAAATAGTTATGGTACTACTGAGCCATTAGCAGTATTTTCTACTTCGGCAGCGATGGAAACGGCAGAGGAAGAACGGGATTTCTTAACATTTCTTACCATGGCTCTTCTGTCACGTTCCATCAGTTTGTACGACCTTCCTGAACGTTTTTTTTTTTTTTTTGTTTTTGTTTTTTGCTGTAGTTGCACTGTCTTGGTTCCATGTCTTCACAATATCCCTTCCAGTCGATTTTGGTCTCAGTTTAGCTGCAATGCTCCGTATGGAAGCGTTACTCAAATGACATCCTATGACCAGCTAACGCAGGAACTCGGAGGAAAGTTCACGTCCACGCTGCATTTCCCCTTCAAAGTTACTGATAACACGACATAACATCTCATCATTTATATACGTACCTCCTCACTCACAGCGCACCTTCCTACGCAACCGTCATTTGCACTTATGCAAATATTTGGTAGTGTCCGGATACTCTTAATAATAAAGTGCATAATCATTATAACCTTTCTCACTCAACTTACGGGATAAAAGTCTCCCCAAGTCTCTTCTATAACTCCTTGCCTCGAGCAATCCTTTTTATTATCTATCCGTCACGTGTTCAAATTTTATGCACCTGTATCCCATGTGGCCGGCCTTCTAGGTCTCTTCTTGTCCGTTGGTATCCATTCTAGAATTTCAGTTGTCCAACCGTGTCCGTTCTTCTAGACAGATGTTCATCCAATTATTATTTCAGGGTCTTTACTTTGAACATCATGTCGTCAACTCTTGTCATTTTCCTGATCCATGAGTTGCTTTTCCTATCGTTCTTGGTTACATCAATCACACACCTTCCATGCTTCTTTTAGTTATATCCAGCCAGTGGCGCACCCAGGAATTCTTGTTGGAGGGGCTATATATATATATATATAGTATACGCGTACATCTCATCATCATCATCATTGTCAACCATTATCAATCCACTGCTGGACGAAGGTCTCCCCAAGTTTCCTCCACAACGGTCTGTCTTGTGCCAGTCTCCTCCATGTCACTCCTGCATACTTTCGAATTTCATCCACCCATCTTCCATGTGGTCTTCTTCTGGGTCTTTTCCTGTCCCTTGGAATCCAATCTAAAATTTCGGCTGTCCGTCGATGGTCTGTTCTTCTGGCAGTATGTCCAGCCCATTGCCATTTCAGGGATTTAACTCTGATCATGATGTCTTCCACTCTTGTCATTTTTCGGATCCACGTGTTCCTCTTCTTATCTCTCCTGGTTACACCAAGCATGCACCTCTCCATGCTGCTTTGAGTTGTCTGCAGCCTTTGTATGTCTCTTTTAGCTAAGGTCCACGTCTCTGCACCATACGTAAGCACTGGAAGGATGCATTGATCAAACACTTTTCTTTTAAGACATAATGGCATATTGCTCTTGAAAATTATGCTGTTTCTTCCAAAAGCTCTCCAGGCAAGTTTTGTACGCCGATTAATTTCTTCACCAATGTGACCCTCACTTGATATCTGCTGTCCAAGATAAATGTACGTGTCTGTTATCTCCAGCTTTTCTCCATCAATCGATAAATCTTCATTTCTTGTAAAAGCATTGTACATCACTTTTGTCTTCTGAAAGTTCATTTTTAATCCCACTTCTTTACTCTTGTGAGCAAGTTCCTGGATCATACTCTGTAGTTCTGATGGGGTAGTTGCAAAAATGACTATGTCATCAGCAAAACGAAGGTGGGTTAGATAATCTCCATTAATCTTTATTCCTTTGTTTTCCCAGTTCAGTGATTGAAAGACATTTTCCAATGTGGCATTAAAGAGCTTCGGAGATATGGTGTCACCTTGTCTCACTCCTTTTCCAATTTTTATGTGTGTTGTATTTGCAAACAGCCGAATCTTTGCACTTGCATTTTCATAGATGTTATTAATAATATTAATGTATGCATCTTCAATACTGCAGGATTTCAGAGCCATTGCAACTGCTGATGGTTTCACCGAATCAAAGGCTTTTTCATAATCGATAAAAGCCATTCACAATGGAAGTTCATATTCCCTCGCTCTTTCAATTAGTTCTCTCAGTACGTGGATATGATCTATTGTGCTGTAGCCACTCCTGAATCCAGCTTGTTCTCTCGGTTGAGCCATGTCCAGTGTCACCTTCAAGCGGTGTGAAAGAACTTTAGTGAAGATTTTATAAACCACTGATAGGAGGCTGATAGGTCTGTAGTTCCTGAGATCCTTAATGTCACCTTTTTTATGTAGCAAGATCATTGTAGCGTTGTTCCAATCCTCAGGAATTTTCCCTTCATTAAGACATCGAGTGAAAATTTGGGCGAGTACTGTTTCGATTTCTCCACTTGCTTCTTGTATGATGTCTAGAGTAATTCCATCTTCTCCTGGAGCTTTTCCCCGCTTCATGTTCTTGATTGCATGTGCAACTTCTGCTGGAAGGACTGGAAGAACTCTGGTACTGGTACCTTTCATGATGTCTGGAGTACATGTATCATCCCTTTTATATAATTTGGAGTAGAAATCTTTCACTCTTGTCAAAATTTCGCCTCTATTTCTTGTTACAGAACCATCTTCTTTTCTCAGTGCCATAATCTGTTTTTTCCCCCTTACTGAGATGTCCCTTTGCTATCTTTAGGCTTTGGTTGTTTTCAATTGCTTTCCTTACTAGTTCACAGTTGAATTTCCTTACGTCTTCAGTGATACTCTTTCGTTCGTACTGTCTTGCATAGCTCTGTATATTCCACTTTGGAAGTCACATCTTCTTTAGTTGCGTACATCTATATATATATATATATATGTGTGTGTGTGCGCCTATAGTTTATATACGGTTGTGACGTATGTCGCTCTTAATGCCTTTAAGGCTTTGGGAAAAAGACATCATGTAATAGAAGACACTATGTCAGACACTATGTAATTTTTTGAACATTTAAAATAATGTTTAATTTGTGACGTACGTCGCTCTTTATCTCCTTGGGGCTTTGGAAAACAGACACCATGTAATAGAAGATATTATGTTAGACACTATGTAATTTTTTTAACATGTAAAATTATATTTTTGAATGTTTAATTTGTGATGTACGTCGCTCTTAATCTCTTTGGGGCTTTGGGAAGAAGACACCATATAATACGTAGAAGACACTACGTCAGACACTATGTAATTTTTTAAACATGTAAAATAATGTTTAATTTGTGACGTACGTCGGTCTTAGTCTCTTTGGGGCTTTGGGAAGAAAACACTATGTAAGTTTTTGAACATGTAAAATAATGTTTAATTTGTGACGTACGTCGGTCTTAGTCTCTTTGGGGCTTTGGGAAGAAAACACTATGTAAGTTTTTGAACATGTAAAATAATGTTTAATTTGTGACGTACGTCGGTCTTAGTCTCTTTGGGGCTTTGGGAAGAAAACACTATGTAAGTTTTTGAACATGTAAAATAATGTTTAATTTGTGACGTACGTCGGTCTTAGTCTCTTTGGGGCTTTGGGAAGAAAACACTATGTAAGTTTTTGAACATGTAAAATAATGTTTAATTTGTGACGTACGTCGGTCTTAGTCTCTTTGGGGCTTTGGGAAGAAAACACTATGTAAGTTTTTGAACATGTAAAATAATGTTTAATTTGTGACGTACGTCGGTCTTAGTCTCTTTGGGGCTTTGGGAAGAAAACACTATGTAAGTTTTTGAACATGTAAAATAATGTTTAATTTGTGACGTACGTCGGTCTTAGTCTCTTTGGGGCTTTGGGAAGAAAACACTATGTAAGTTTTTGAACATGTAAAATAATGTTTAATTTGTGACGTACGTCGGTCTTAGTCTCTTTGGGGCTTTGGGAAGAAAACACTATGTAAGTTTTTGAACATGTAAAATAATGTTTAATTTGTGACGTACGTCGGTCTTAGTCTCTTTGGGGCTTTGGGAAGAAAACACTATGTAAGTTTTTGAACATGTAAAATAATGTTTAATTTGTGACGTACGTCGGTCTTAGTCTCTTTGGGGCTTTGGGAAGAAAACACTATGTAAGTTTTTGAACATGTAAAATAATGTTTAATTTGTGACGTACGTCGGTCTTAGTCTCTTTGGGGCTTTGGGAAGAAAACACTATGTAATTTTTTGAACATGTAAAATAATGTTTAATTTGTGACGTACGTCGGTCTTAGTCTCTTTGGGGCTTTGGGAAGAAAACACTATGTAAGTTTTTGAACATGTAAAATAATGTTTAATTTGTGACGTACGTCGGTCTTAGTCTCTTTGGGGCTTTGGGAAGAAAACACTATGTAATTTTTTGAACATGTAAAATAATGTTTAATTTGTGACGTACGTCGGTCTTAGTCTCTTTGGGGCTTTGGGAAGAAAACACTATGTAAGTTTTTGAACATGTAAAATAATGTTGTTGAATGTTTAATTTGTGACGTACGCCGTTTTTAATCTCCTTGGAGGGGCTTAAGCCCCCAAAGCCCCCTCCATGGGTGCGCCAATGTCCCCTAATTCTGTATGTTTCATTTAGTTAAGACTCGTGTCTCGGAGACATGAAAGGATGTACAGATTAAGCATCTTTCTTTTAAGACATAATGGTAAAGTGCTCTTGAAAATTCAGCAATCTCTTCCAAATGCATTTCAGCCAAGGTTTTGTCCTATTAATTTCTTCTTCGGTGTTTTACCTTATTTATAAAATTGCTAGTAAAAAGTTTATTAGTCTTACTAATTAGACGTAAAATACATTGCACAAATGGTATAACTTCGCGATGCGAATAAAGTTCATAAATGAATTGACTAAATAAAGGTAATCTAAAATTTACAGGGAAAAATCGTAGGGTGGAGCCTCCTGTATCCGTGGGAACTCTCCTTAAAGAGTCCATGGGAGTAAACACATCTCAAAATCAGCTAAACTGAACTCCCTATTTCTTTTTGTGACGTCTTGATAGTACTTTTTAGAGCGTCTTTTGAAAACGTCAACCAAATGGAAGTAGTTTTGTCATCGTTTGACTGTCCAGCTGTCCGTTCATTTGTCCAATCCAATGACCACTTTTTTACGCTTTCCAACCGTAGGTTGAAGAAGCGTATATGCTCCAGCTTTTTCCGTTCGTCTGTCGGCACGATAACTCACGTAAAAATGGTTCGATTTCGATGAAATTTTACCCATTGAAAATGGGTGAAATGGGGTCAAAGGTCACGCCATAAGAGCGGGATCCATTCAATTGCCCTTATGCGTCATAACTTGCGTAAATATGGTTCGATCTGAATGAAATTTTAGTATGTGGTAGGGGACCACCTGGGGACGAACCCTTTTGAAAATGGGTGAAGTGGAATCAAAGGTCAGGACATAGGAACGCGATGCATTCCATTGCCCTTATGCGTCATAAGGTGCGTACAAATGGTTCGATTTCGATGAAATTTTAGTATGTGGTAGAGGACCACCTGGAGAGGAACCCTATTGAAAATGGGACAAATGGAGTCAAAGGTCAGAACATGGGATCGGGATCCATTCCATCGCCCTTATCCCACAGCATTAGGGTGGATGTCAAGTAATTTTGCTCCCTATATTTCCAATGGAAAACCTTTTGTACACATTTCCTTCACAATCAGTGTGTTCCGAAGGATGGAAATTTGAACATCGATTAAAATAACTGCATACCATAACTTGGAATACTTAACATTTTCTAAAACATAAGCATAATTATATTAAAAAAACAATAACCTTTCCTTTGGTGGTGTTGAAACTAGAAAAACAATGGCGCGACGTGTACTTTGATGACGTCAGTATGCAAATAAATGTTGGATTGCGTAATTACGGTTATGGTTTAGAAAATATTATTACGGTTATGGTTTAGAAAATATTAAGTATTCCAAGTTATGAAATGAAGCTATTTTAATCGATGTTCAAATTTTCATTCTTGGGAACGCATTAATTGTGAAAAAATGTGTACAGAAGTTTTTCCATTGGAAGTATAGGAAGCACAATTACTTGACGTCCACTTTAAAGTAGCAATTCTTGTATGTATGTATGTACATTTTATTTTGAAAACGGCTCTAAGAATTTTGATGAAAGTCGTTAACCTACCGTTTTCTGGTACTAGAAATCGATTTAGCTTGATCTCGACTTTAGGAGAATTCGTTTAGTGGGTTAAATAACCATTTTTTCGTGCACATGTACCGTGTTGTATTTGTTTCTTCGTTGCACCTGTCCTTTATACTTATTCTTCACTCATGTGTCTGCTTTTGCTGCCTGTACCTTCATTGAGTTGCGCACCGTGTATTTGTTCTCTAGGAGCAATACGAGAGGTATTGCCCTGCGATACTTTGTTCTTTCTGTTTTTTCTTGCTGCATTGTGTTGTATCTTTTAATTTATACCTTATTTCTGTCTTGCATTTTCACATTCTTTGACGTCATGTATTTTTTGCTCGTCCCATGTCGTTGTTTTTTGGACCGATGCAATACTGCACGGCTTGCTGTTTGTATTTTGCGTATCCTTGTGTTTCACTTGGGGAGTTTGCCCAAGTTTCCACTATGTTCTGTAATACTTATCATGTTTTTGTCACATATCGTGTGGCTTCCTGGATTGTGGGAACTTCTGTACCTTTATCGTAGTATATGCTTTTGTTGTGTTTTACATGTTCCCTTCTTTTTGTGCACTGCGTTGTACAGCCATGTTCTTGTAAATATATTTACCTGTTGTTTTGTGCTCTGCTTTCACTCTGCACGTCATCACATGCTTTATTAATTAATCCTTACTTTTGCTTGTGCATCATCTTCCTCAAGCATATATTGTTCCTTATTATCGATTTTAACATTTTGTCATCCTTAGTTGACAGCCGTATCACATTCACCTGTAATATTTCATCACTATCGCTCATTGTTTTGTTGTTTATTTTGCCATTTGTGGTACGCCTGTATTCCCTATGTTTTTGCCAATAAAGTATATTTTGAAATAAATAACCACCCCGAATTATAACGTTTTTAGTGTCATGGCGTCGTTCCATTAATGTTTCCAATGCTTAGAAATCTTATGACGTCACAATCTCGCGTTTGAGAATGTTGACGCGTGGTCACACCATCTGTCTCATTACGTCACGCGTTGTGTGTAGATCCTATTAAAGTTTTATGACGTCGTACTCTTGCCAGCAGATGGTCGCGATTCCCATCTGCTTCATTACGTCACGCGTTGTGTGCGTATGACCGTCCGCACGATAACTCGCGTTACAATCGTTTGATTTCGATGAAATTTTAGTATCTGGTAGGGTATCACCTGGGAAGGAACCTTATTTAAAGTGAACGAAATTGGGTGAAAGGTCAGTACATAGGAGCGGGATCCATTCCACTGCTTTTATGCGTCATAACTAACGTAAAAAAGGCTCGATTTCGATTAAATTTTAGTATGTGGTAGGGGACCATCTGGCCAGAAATCTTATTGAAAATGGGCGAAATGGGGTCAAAGGTCAGGACATAGGAGAGGAATCACTTCCATCGCCATTATGCGTCATAACTTACGTAAAAATGTTTGGATTTGGATGAAATGTTAGTATGTCGTAGGGACCTGCCTGGGAACGAATTCTGTTGAAAATGGGCGAAATGGGGTCAAAGGTTAGGACACAGGTGCGGGATCCATGCCATAGCCCTTATGCATCATAACTTACGTAAAAATGCTTCGATTGCGACAAAACGTTTTCATGTTATTCCGGAGGTATACCGAACCGGTTCTCTTGAATATCATCGATATGGGATCAAGGGTCAGGGCACAAGACCGAGATTTATTCCACAGCCATTATTCTCATAACTTGAGTGATAACTTGAGTTATGATTTCTGGTATGTTGGAAAGCGTATTATATTCAATGCATTTCATGATTTTACAAACTTCTTTTAAGTCATGATGGAATAATTTCTCTCGAATTTTGCGAGAACTTTTCTCTTTGATGTACACTGGCGGAAAGTGAAAAAAGAACACCAAGAAGGAATTGGCGGACGATCATAAAATTTACATATGTTAATGGCGTCGAGTTTACGTAGGTGTGATATTAATTTCGGGAATAACCGGTGAGCGCTTACGCTACAACACGGCATAATATGCCAATTATCGTCGGTGGTATTTAAGTAGTACGGCGAAGTGAATGTAATCAGTCGTCGACGTACGGACACGTGCGAAGATCCTGAAGAAGCTGCAATGCCTGGACATGGAAGACGTGTACGATTTCAGCAGTTATCGGACTTTGAGCTAGGTCGTCTAGTCGGACTCCGCGAGGCCGGGTGGTCGTATCGTCGTATCGTCGTATTGCGGAGCGAATTGGACGGGAAGTATCGGTGGTGGTACGATGGTGGCGTAGATGGTCCGAGGAACATTTCACACGAGAAGACGTGCAACCGGGAGTCACAGACGGACTGATGAGTGGACCGATCGACGCATAAGAAGAGCGGCGTTGTCAAGCAGAACATCCACTGCAACGCAAATCCGAGCTGCCGTTGCACCTGAGGTGACTGTGCGAACAATCCGCAACCGTCTACTGGATGCAGGACTACGTGCACGTGTGTCTCTGGCATGTGTACCTCTGACTCAAGCGTGGAACGGCTGCAGTGGTGTCGCCAACGTCTGCACTGAAGAACGCAATGGCGATCTGTCGTATTCAGTGATGAAAGCAGATTCTGCTTGGGAGCCTCCGATGGCCGTATGCGTGTTCGCAGACGCACAGGGGAGAGTCTCCACCCTTCTTGCATCCGCCAGCGACACACAGGGCCTACACCTGGTCTCCTGGTGTGGGGAGCGATCAGCTATCACTCCCGTACACAACTAGTGTTTGTACTCCCGTACACAACTAGTGTTTGCACCGGGTACGTTAAACAGCACCTCCTACATCAACAACATCATTCAGCCCGTTGTTGTGCCATTTTTAAGGTCGGTCCATCGTGGTGTTTTCCAGCAAGATAACGCACGCCCACACACGGCACGTGCAACGCAACATGCACTTCAGGGTGTTAGACAACTTCCATGCCTACACGTTCACCGGATTTGTCCCCCATTGAGCACGTGTGGGATTTTATGGGACAACGATTTATCCGGTCTCCACGGCCAGCCACGACCATCCCCAATTTACGCGTCCAGGTTGAGGATGCTTGGAACTCAATACCCCAAACTTACATCCCACATCTGCAAGACAGACTCCATGCCAGAATTGCACAGTGTGACGCAGTTCATGGCGGTTCAACCTCGTACTAACCATGTTACATGGAAATGTTATTTTTCAGTTTACCAGCAAATACAGCTGTATTTTGCCATAATGTTTTGATCACGTTATCCTCTGTATTCCGTTATTATGCTGTATAAATTTCGTTGGTATCAGACGTCTCCTACTTGGTGTTCTTTTTTCACTTTCCACCAGTGAATAATTCTCCATGTTGGTTGCATGGATATGCGTATATATACATTTGTGTTTATAAAACAATTTCTGCATCAGAGAGATTAAAAAAATCCTGTTATATACGCAGTCAGTCCCAAAAGTAATGAGAATGATTCGTTGACCCTCGCCATGAAGACCGAGGGAGGCAGGTGGCGCTGCAGGTTGTTCCTTCGGTATCTCAGGTAAACGGCGGAACCATCCTCAGTTCAAGGCGAGCTTTTCGAAGCATCGGAACGTTAAAAAAGTACACCCTTGTTTTTCACACTCGTTACGGACGAAAATGCAAAGGAGCGTTACGCAATCAAATTTTGCGTAAAACTGGGAAAAACAGCCGCAGAAACCTTAAAGATGCTGAAGACAGCGTATGGAGAGGCAGCTTTGTCATCATCCCAAATTTCCAGGTGGCACAAGGCCTTGAAGGATGGAAAGGAAGATGTTGAGGATGAGCAGCGCTCAGGGCGACCTTCAACGTAAAGAACCGATGACAATGTGGCAGCTATCAAGGCTGCTCTGGAACGGGACCGACTTTACAGTATCCGACTAGTCGCAGATGAGGTCGGAGTACCAAAAAACGGTGGTTCATCGAATCATTACGGTAAATCTCAACATGAGGAAGATTTGCGCAAAACTTTTCCCAAAAAACTTGTCCGATGAGCAGAGGGAGAATCGTCTGTTCATTTCTCAAGAACTGTTGGATCGTGTGACACCTGAGCCCAACTTTTTGCGTAGTTGGAATGAAACATGGATGTTTGAGTTCGATCCCGAAACAAAAAGGCAGAGTTCAAAATGGCACACTCCATCTTCACCTCGACCGAAGAAACCTCGCATGAGCAAATCAAAAGTGAAATCAATGATCATCGTTTTTTTTTTTTTTTTTTACTGTCGAAGAGTGGTGCACAAAGAATTTGTACCACCATGACAGACAGTCAATCAGACTTTTTACCTACAAGTCCTGGAGCGTTTAACGAAAAGGGTTTTGCGAGTGCGTCGTGATATTGAGAAAACGTGGATCATCCACCGTGACAATGCGCCGAGTCACACATCATTGGTTGTAAGGGAGTTTCTGGCGCGGAAAAAGCATTCCTATCCGTCCTCACCCCCACTCCTAGAGCCCCAACTTGGCATCGTGTGACTTTTTTTTTTGTTCCCGGAAAAAAAAAACCCCACCTGAAAGGACACCATTTTGGTACTGTTGCAAACGTCCAGTCAGTCACAACGAAAGATCTGCAAAGCCTCTCACATGTAGACTTACAGCACTGCTACGACGAATGGTAGCGTCGCTGGAATAAGTATGTTCAGTCCCATGGTACTTACTTGGAAGGTGGTCGGGCCTAATGGTGGATATTTTGATTAAATGCATTTGTTTTGTAATCATTCTCATTACTTTTGGGACGGAACCCGTATGGTTTGCCATGTAATTTTGGCCTTTTCATACCACAAAATTTTTCCGCTATGTGCTTAAGATTAAATTAACATAACTCACCATATTTCCGTTTTTGGAGCAGTGGACAATTATTTTGAAATTTTCTTGGATTTTCCGTTTCCTTCATATAAAACGGCTGGCCAAGATTTTTCAAGCATTTTTTATACACTGAAGAGCAATTGAATTAAAGACAGAATTGAATTAGAGACAGCTGGTGTTATGCAAATGTGGCGCTGTGGGCGGCACTGTAAACGGAAACGACATGACGTATGCAGCGATCCAACATTATAAGGAGTGATGCGACGGGAATCAGTAAGAGTTAGACGCAGTATGGGTAAGACGAAGGATCTAAGCGCATTTGATCGTGGGAAAATTGTCGGGGTCCGACGAATGGATCACTCCATCTCGGAAGTAGTGCAGCCACTGGGATTTTCACGAGCCAGTGTGTCACGGGTGCATTGTGAGTACATCGAATCCGGTAAAACCATCCTTGCAAGGGCCAACTGCCGTGGACAACAGCGTGTGGATGAGCAAGGTCATCGTCGACTAGCTCGCATTGTAACAGCGGATAGACGGGCCACAGTGCAAGAAATCACTCGGCGATTTAATGCTGGTGCACAAAAACGTGTAAGCAGCCACATCATCCAGAACCATCTCCTTGCTATGGGGTACAGAAGCCATCATCCCACGAGGGTACCGCTGCTGACCGCACATCACAGGGTGCAAAGATTAGCATGGGAGCGGGAACATCGCCACTAGACCCTAGACATGTGGGAAAATGTTTCCTGGACTGATGAGTCGAGATTCATGTTGGTACATGCGGATGGCTGGATACGAGTACGGCGCAAACCACATGAAGCGATGGATTCTTCTTGCCAGCATGGTACTCTTCAATCTGGTGGGGGTGGCATTCTCGTCTGTGGACTGTTTACGTGGACTGAAATGGTACGTGTGACATCGTCCCTCACAGGTCAACTTTACCGGGATATCCTGGACGACCATTTGCTCCCGTTTGTGCGTCTTCAACATCCCACTGGGGATCTCATCCTGCAACTAGACAATGCACCGTGCCATCGCTCCCGAATTGTATCCGAATGGTTGGATGAACACTCCACCGACGTGACCTCGCTTCGATGGCCAGCTAGGTCACCTGACCTCAATCCCATCGAGCACATCTGGTATGCCACCGAGAGAGATGTTCGAGGCTCTGACCCCCTACATCAAATCTTCGTGAACTGTTGGAGCTTGTTCAGGGTTCGTGGATTCGTATGGCTTCCCAACGCTTCCGGTGTCTTGTCAAGTCCATGCCGAGACGAATCGCCGCCGTCATCAGGGCGAAAGGTGGTGCTACACGTTACTAGACAGGTATCTCTAATTCAATTGCTCTTCAGTGTACGTTTTTGTGCTTCTCAATTTTATTTTTTGTTTTCTATCAGATTTTTAATTTTCTGTAGCATAGAATTTGGGTTAATGTTCTTTTATTAATTATTTCTCTTTCACGTGGTAGTCGTTTAAATTTTGATTAAAAGAAAATAACACGCCGTGGAAAAAATATCTCTATTGTTTCTATTTTTTTAGGATTCACGTGGTTGCGAAATATTGCTATACTTTCTAAAATGGATAATGTTTGAGCAACTGCTATATACAAATAAGACCGGTGATATTCTTTCTTTATTTCCAAGTTCGGTACATTTGGTTATTTTCAAGCTAAAACTATACAAACATTTTAGGATTACAAATTCGAATATCAGAATTTTGATATTTATCTTCATGCACTAGACATCGATAAAATAATTTGGTAGTTTAACTCCGTGTTCACACGTCAGATAAAACTAATTTGTAGGAATACAGTGTTAGCATGCAAACAATGGAAGTAAATTTTGTAGATGACAGTTCGTTTTTTTTTTTTTGGTGTAAATATGACAAGGATGGTAAGTCAGATAATATTCGAAAATTGCAAATTTCGTCGACCTGGAGCGGAAATCGAATCCGCGTCGCCCCGGTAGCGCCCGGGTATGCTGACCACTACACCACCCAGAACGACCAGGTCTCAAGCTTCCGATACACTAAAAAACGGACCGTCATCTTCAAAATTTGTATTATATGATGCAATCTCGTATTTCATTCCTGAATGGAAATAAATATTTTAAGCTGATGCAGATTCTTCAAAGTACCAATAGTTTTGCATGTTGATTTCAAATTTTCGCAGTGCTTCTTTGAACATACCATCTGCGGATTACGCACACATTGCTTAAAAGATAATTTTAAAGCAATGCAGGTTTAAGATCGAAGAAAACGTAGAGCAGTATGCAGCGGAAATAACATAAAAATCATTTTAAAGTGCATAACTAGTAGTTTTCTAAAAACTGAAGGCCTCGTTGTTTATTTGGTTTGTGCTTATAGACATTATATCTTTTCAAATTTAAAGATACTGTAACGCCACATAACGGGAATATTGTGCATAAGTAAAACAGAAATATGTGTTAATTTTGTTCCCTTACGGTGTTGTTCTCTGAGAGAAAAACAGTTATTAGGGGGGGGTAACGACCACCGTGAATAAATCAATGGGTTATGAGCAGCCACCCGTCCCTAATTTAGGGTCACTGGTTAAAGTTAAGGGAGAGATACATTATGGTAAGACAAGCACATCGTTCATGCCTCACGCAGGATTCGAACTCCGACCCATCGAGAATGAATACTCAGAAGCTAGTGCTTCCCATGCAACGTAATTCAGCGTTGAGCGAGGCTTTAAGTGAACGGCGAATATAGCATGTAACGACTCGTAGTTCTGCCGAAGTCAACATTTGACATCATAGTTGAAACACAACGGAGATATAATTTTCGGGGATCACAATCTTTTATGAAGATAAAATAAATTCGGAATGCTAATAAGTACTTCGAAATTAAGTGTACACGAAAAACAAACAGAACGTCATGGGCTAAGATGTAAACGAATAACCAGACCCACTCAGAAATGTACATATCGGAAATCATGCAGACAAAATTCTGAAGAAACAACTGCAATGGTTTGGGCACGTAATCAGAGGGACTGTTAACAGACTGCAGCAGATCTCCCTCTACGAAAGAGGGAGTGAGGAAGGAAAAAGCGTAGTAGGCAGCGCACCGAACATCCACACCGTAAAACAATCGTTCTGATTTTACAGCTATCACCAAATGGTTCAAGCAGCTGTGAAATTCACAATTTTATCTGTGACGGAGATCGAATCAGCGTCTCCTCTCTCCGGAGTGAGTTGCTCTAACTTACTAAGCTACACCGACGGAATGCATTGCTGCAGATTTGTCGTCTTGGCCGTGCTTCACCTCTGTAGTACGTCGAACATCACAAAACAAAACCACAAGAGAAAAGCATGAAGCACTCATCTGGATTTGACAGCTATCATCAGCTGATTCAAACAGCACGAAACAAATACCAGTAGAAAACTATAAAACATTTATCTAGATTTGACAGCTATCACCATGTGATTCAAGCAGTGGGCCGCGGATGGTCTAGTGGTCAACGTTCGTGACTGCCCCGAAGAAACCTCAGATTCGATCCCAGGCAAGCGAGTACGAACGCTCGAACCACTAAATATCCGCAGTGCGTCGGATGGGCACGTTAAGCCGTTGGACCCCGGGTAACCCCTCTCCCCTGTAATAAATAAGGACGTCTTCCTCCCCTTTCTACCTCGCTTCCGTGTCACCTTCCTATCCAGCACTCTAGCCCAAATCTCCTAGCTTCCTATTTCTAAGGGTTGTTTACGACCTGGGGTCAGACACTCTCTTCCTAAAATCTTCTGCATACGATCTGATCTGATTCAAGCAGCACCAAGTGATTCATACAGCACCAAAGTGATTCAAGCGGCACCAGGTGATTTAAGCATACAGTAAAACAATCGTACTGATTTTACAGCTATCGTCAATTGGTTCAAGCAGCATTGAAAAAATTACAAGAGAAAACCATAAAACACTCATCTGGATTTGGCAGCTATCATCAGCTGCTTTACAGGAGAAAACCTTAAAACACTCACCTGGATTTGGCAGTTATCATCAACTGATTCAAGCTGTAAGAAACAAACACCAAGAGAAAAGGCTAAAACATTTATCTGGATTTGTTGACAGCTATCACCAACTGATTCGAGCACCACGCAACAAGCACCAATAGAAAAATATAAAACATTTATCTGGATTTGACAGCTATCACCAACTGATTCGATTAGCACAAAACAACCACCAATAGGAAAATAGAAAACATTTATCCGGATTTGACAGGTATCACCAACTGATTCGAGTAGCACGAAGCAATCACCAATAGAAAAATGTAAAACATTTATCTGGATTTGACAGCTATCACCAACTGATTCGATTAGCACAAAACAACCACCAATAGGAAAATAGAAAACATTTATCCGGATTTTACAGCTATCACCAACTGATTCGATTAGCACGAAACAACCACCAATAGGAAAATAGAAAACATTTATCCGGATTTGACAGGTATCACCAACTGATTCGATTAGCACAAAACAACCACCAATAGGAAAATAGAAAACATTTATCCGGATTTGACAGGTATCACCAACTGATTCGATTAGCACAAAACAACCACCAATAGGAAAATAGAAAACATTTATCCGGATTTGACAGGTATCACCAACTGATTCGAGTAGCACGAAGCAATCACCAATAGAAAAATGTAAAACATTTATCTGGATTTGACAGCTATCACCAACTGATTCGATTAGCACGAAACAACCACCAATAGAAGAATATAAAACATTTATCTGGATTTGACAGCTATCAACAACTGATTCGAACACCACGAAGCAAACACCAATAGAAAAATATAAAATATTTATCCGGATTTGACAGCCATCAGCAACTGATTCGAGTAGCACGAAACAACCACCAATAGAAAAATATAAAACATTTATCCGGATTTTACAGCTATCACCAACTGATTCGATTAGCACGAAACAACCACCAATAGGAAAATAGAAAACATTTATCCGGATTTGACAGGTATCACCAACTGATTCGATTAGCACAAAACAACCACCAATAGGAAAATAGAAAACATTTATCCGGATTTGACAGGTATCACCAACTGATTCGATTAGCACAAAACAACCACCAATAGGAAAATAGAAAACATTTATCCGGATTTGACAGGTATCACCAACTGATTCGATTAGCACAAAACAACCACCAATAGGAAAATAGAAAACATTTATCCGGATTTGACAGGTATCACCAACTGATTCGATTAGCACAAAACAACCACCAATAGGAAAATAGAAAACATTTATCCGGATTTGACAGGTATGACCAACTGATTCGATTAGCACAAAACAACCACCAATAGGAAAATAGAAAACATTTATCCGGATTTGACAGGTATCACCAACTGATTCGAGTAGCACGAAGCAATCACCAATAGAAAAATGTAAAACATTTATCTGGATTTGACAGCTATCACCAACTGATTCGATTAGCACGAAACAACCACCAATAGAAGAATATAAAACATTTATCTGGATTTGACAGCTATCAACAACTGATTCGAACACCACGAAGCAAACACCAATAGAAAAATATAAAATATTTATCCGGATTTGACAGCCATCAGCAACTGATTCGAGTAGCACGAAACAACCACCAATAGAAAAATATAAAACATTTATCCGGATTTTACAGCTATCACCAACTGATTCGATTAGCACGAAACAACCAATAGAAAAATATAAAATATATATCTGGATTTGACAGCTAACTGATTCGAGTTGCACGAAACAAGCGCCAATAGAAAAATATAAAACATTTGTATGGATTTGACAGCTATCACCAACTGATACGAGTATCACGAAACAAGCACCAATAGAAAAATAGAAAACATTTATATGGATTTGACAGCTATCACCAACTGATTCGAGTATCACGAAACAAGCACCAATAGAAAAATAGAAAACTTTTATATGGATTTGACAGCTATCACCAACTGATTCAAGATTCGAGTATCACGAAACACGCACCAATAGAATAATATAAAACATTTAGCTGGATTTGACAGCTATCAACAACTGATTCGTACTCCACGAAACAAACACCAACAAAACACTGCAAAACATTTATCCGAATTTGACCTTCATCAGCAAGTAATTTAAGCTGCACCAAATGGTTCAGGCACACCATGAAGCAATCGCCTTGATTTTACAGCCATCGTCAATTGGTTCAAGCAGCACAAAACAAACTCCAAGAGAAAACCATAAAACACTCATCTGAATTTGATATCATCACATGATTCAAGCAGCAAGAAACAAACACCAATGAAAACCCGTAAAATATTTCTTTGGATTTGACAGATATCCCCAACTGATTCAATCAGCCCAAACAAGCACCAATAGAAAATTATAAAACAGTTATCTGAATTTGACAGCTATCACCAACTGATTCGATTAGCACGAAAGAACCACCAATAGAAAAATATAAAACATTTATCTGGATTTGACAGCTATTCATCAACTGATTCGAGTAGCACGAAACAAACACCAATAGAAAAATATAAAACATTTATCTGGATTTGACAGCTATCCCCAACTGATTCAATCAGCACCAAACAAGCACCAATAAAGAGTATCATCTATGGACGTCTCAATCTATCACAGACCGACGAGGAGGACAGTCTAAATAATTATTAATCATTGGTAAGTAGTTTCCATTATTTAGTTATCATTTTGTGTGAAAATGGTTTCTCAGCGGGTGTAATAAATGTACAACTTTAATTTACTTAAATAAATAGTTTCACCGAAAAAAGATAAATAAAATTACTTTTCATTTCTTTATTTTTTTTTCAGATAAAGGAAAATTCCGAAGATGGCAGCCATTTCAGCCGTCCAAGCAAGCAGCGATTTTTACTTTGCTATGAAAATCGTCCCGCAAACAACACACCATCGGAGACGAAAAGCAGGAATAGTGTTCATTCTGTGTGTCCTACTGTCATCACTCTGTGCCTACTACACATATGACACCATCTCCAGCAAAGCATCCTATATACTACAGTTACGTTACTATGGAAAGCCCAGCGAGTCAAAAATGTCCGACTCGGGACACATTGCGAACATGCCACCGGCAGAGGACGTTTTTCCTCATGCTGTTACGCCCAATCACTCAGCACAACGTCACCTGGTCGCCAGTAATCAGGTAAGGCGCATACTTACAACAATGCCATCCAGTACTTCCTGCAATTCCACGCTGACTCCGCCCAAACTGATCCTCCTATGGACCCCGTTCTTCGATTCGTGGGAGTACTTTCCTCGGGGTCGCTTTGACCTTTGCCCTAAATGTACCAACTGCAAAGTGACCACGGATAGAAACCGCCTTTTGGAATGTGATGCTGTCATATTCCATTGCAGGGACATGACGCTCGTAGATGTGCCTCAGTTACGACTACCTCACCAGAGATGGGTTTTTTACTGCTTGGAATCGCCAGCTTACTCCGATTTCCCAGGGATAGACTTCATGAAGAATATGTTCAACTGGACTATGACTTATCGCCGTGACTCTGACATCACGGTACCGTACGGAAGATTGGAAAAGGTGCGTAGAGCTAAACCCTAAATTTTTTACGTATATGCATATGTTACCGTAAAAACCCGAAACCCGTTATTTCGCGAAATTACAAGTGAGAACGCGAAGTGTTCACGAGCATCGGTAACTTCGGGTTTTTACTAGTAACATCTAGAAATGACTAACATCCACAGTAAAATTCAGAATAAAAAGTTTACATCAGGTATTTTTGTGACGTGCCTGCCCCGCAGGGCCCACGTGAGATAAACGCAGATAGCAGTGAGAGCACATGTCCGTGTAGCTCAGTTGAGAGAGAGAGAGACTTACGCGAGAGTGAGGGGACCTGAGTTCGATGCCCGGCACGGACAAACTTGTACGTTATATTGTCGCCCGAACTTCCGAGATGACCCGGCGGTTAAGTTTCTCGCAATGATGTGGTGTTCTTTCCACACGGTGAGACAGGGAAAATGAGAATCAGTGCTTCAAAAAATAAATCAGTGTAATGTTACATTCCACACACCAAATTGTCTGGGATTTCTCAAATGCACGTTCTTCATGGGATGACTGCCTACAGCGACACATTTGGGGGGGGAGATGACACGCCTGCCCCGCAGGACACACATCAGATAAAGGCAGATAACAGTGAGAGCACATGTTCGTGTAGCTCAGTTGGGAGAGCGACTTACTAAGGAGTGAGGGAACTCGATTTCGATTCCCGCGCGGACAAACTTGTACGTTATTATTTACTTAATTTTTTAGTCAAAACCCGTTCCCACTAAACGCGGAAGAGTAAAATTCCAAAATGATTACAATTAATATGAACTCTCATGGTAAAAATAAAGCACACTGAATAAAATACAGGAAATTATTTATTTGAAAATCACAAAATAAGTTCACTCAATAAAATGCAGAAAAATCCTTTGTTGGAAAATCATAAAATAAGAACATTACGATTTGCCCTAAATTAAGTACGGGTGACTGTTTACAGCCCATCGAGTTGTTCACAGTAGCGTTAAACCTCGAACTAAAATCAATAAATAAAAAGTGCACACTGTCTTTTTTTGCGCCTCCTTAACTTAAACCTCTACAAGAGATCGCGACTACGCGTGAGAATGATAAAAACGTTTGCAGAGCAATCAGTGTCAAGCTTTTACAGCATTAACGCAACCCTCATTCCTTAACAATGGTTTCCAATTGCGCCAGTCAGTTTTACTACTATTCTACAATTTCATTTAGCTCACTTTTGCACCTTTATTTCTATGGATTTCACAAAACCTTACGGAACTACTTTGCCTTATCAGGAACTTGTTTCCATGTTTCCAGTCTGCCCTGGTGGCGCAGTGGTCTAAGCCCTGACTCGTGAACATTGATCCCAGATGGGTCCGGGTTGGCATCTCGGTAAGGCAAGGATGTTGTGTTCGTCTTACGGCACTGTTTTTTCCCTTCCCTGGAGCCAATGACTCTAAATTAGCACCATCAAACAGAAGTCATCGCTCTTTCCTCGTTTATAAGTGAGTCACAGAAAAATTCTCATCGGCCGCCACTGGGAATCGAACTCAGGGTCTTCAAGTTACGCGCTGGACATGCTACCACTGCACCGCAGCGGCCTCGAATTCTCCAGACTCACATACGACTAACTGCCAAACCACATGGCAGGTTGCTTCTTGGAACCCTGCAGAATGCTGAGGATTCACCAAAGATGGTAAGCAGCAACTGAACAAATAACTAGGAGGCGAATGAATAATTAATTCACACAATTGACGTGGATTAGGAACAAGAAACAGAAGTAATCGCTCTTTCCACGTTTATAAGTGAGTCATAGAAAAATCCTCATCGCAGCTGGCGTTCAGCTGCGACAAGGGGTGGAAGAAAAGTACTTCTATTTTTTTTTTTTTTTTTCTAAACTTTTGGTTCTATCGATTTTTTCTAATTTTTTATTCTAAACTTTTAATCATAGTTCTTGCCCTCAAAATCGAGGGGCAGGAATAATAATAGCTATTCGTTACAAGTTGAGTCCTCTTCTTCAGTCTGTTAAACTTATATCAACCACCATACCAGTGTTCTGTGTTTATTTTTTCTGCATGATACAGTAAAATTTCACTGCGTAATTATACACGCCCACAAACGTCACAGCAATGCGAATTTTCTTATTCGTCGTATTCAAGATTACTTCTAATCTATTCAGCCAGAAGAATTTACCATTCTGAGGAGGAATATAACACTGCTGGCCATCCAAAATGGAACACCAAGAAGGAAGCATCCGATTGGCCTGAAATTCGCAGCATGCGTCGCCCGCGAGATGATATGCAAACGATTAGCATTGCAGGGCATATGCAAATCATGCGCGCCCGGCACGCCACCGAGAAGCACTATAAGAAGGGTGCACAGAAGGCGGGGTGTAAGTAGTGGAAGTGTGTTGTGCTGCCGGACCTGTGCGTGCGAAGCTTTCTGATGCCTCGTCGCAGAATACGGCAGTCATTCCAACACGTTTCGGAGTTCGACAGAGGACGAATAGTGGCTTATCGCGACAGCGGTTTATCGTACCGGAGCATCGGCGCCCGTGTGGACGACATCCAGCCACAGTGAGGCGAGTATGGATTCGGTGGGTGCAGGAGGGACGGACGGACAGACGTGAGCGATTGCCGCAGTCGCGGCACACCACCGAACGAGAGGACCGGCATGTTGTGCGGCGGGCATTGACGGCTCGCACCGCCAGTTCACGAACGTTAGCGGAAGAATTAGGATGTGTTTCGCAACAACCTGTGTCAGCACGTACCGTTCGCCGTCGTCTGCAGAAGCGGGGACTTGTCGCAAGGCGCCCATTGCTCCGATTACCATTGACGTTACACCACCGGCGAGTGCGGCGGTAGTGAGCCGTTGAACGCCGCACCTGGACTACTGAATGACATGACATTGTCTTCTCCGACGAATCCCGCTTCTGCCTGCAACACCACGATGGCCGGATCCGCGTGTGGCGGCACCGCGGCGAGAGACTGTATGACGCCTGCATTATGCATCGCTATACCGGTCTGTCGCCTGGCGTTATGGTTTGGGGCGCAATTTGATATGACACCCGCACCTTTCTGGTACGAATCGCCGGTACACTCAACAGCAAACGCTACATCTCCGACGTTTTGGAGCCTGTAGTCCTCCTGTACCTGCAGGACCTGCCAGCGACCGCGTTTCAACAAGACAACGCGCGCCCGTACGTGGCACGCTTCGTGCAACAATTCTTCACGGCCCACCAGGTGTCACTGCTGCCGTCGCCCGCCTGTTCTCCCGATATGTTGCCCATCGAACAAGTCTGGTCACTGATCGGCAACAGAGTGTCCCGGCAAGCACCACCCGCGGCTACGTCTGATGAACTATGGCAACATGTGGAAGCAGCCTGGCCCGACATACTCCAAGCCCACATCCAAAGCCTCTTTCGTTCGATGCCGCGGCGTATAGCGGCCGTTATTGCCAGCCATGGGGGCCACACGAACTATTGATGTCTGCGTGTTCCGCAAGTCGCACGGGCCTGTAAGCTCAATCGTTTCATCTTTGTATCTGTTGTTATGTGTCCAGTAAATCTGGCTTTGCTATCTCGTGTCCTTCTTGATGTTGCATTTTGGGTGGCCAGCAGTGTAATTGCCTCATGAACACTTCAATAAACAGACTAAACTACGCTTCACTTGTGAATACTTTCTCCTCTCTGTTCTTCCTGATGAATTATCTTACATGTGGGTAGCAGCAACATATGTCATTCATAAAGTTGCGGGTCTCTATCGAATTTATGTTTCATTCAATTTGCTTCTTCAGTCCTAGATGTCAGTCAAACTTGTTGTTAACCATCTTATCACAATTTTCCTTTGCTCACCTACACATTGATAACGATTGAGCATCCTTGGCAAAAAATTTGGACCCTTGACAACATATTGCTGAAGTACATTCCCTTAATTACTGTCATTGTTCCCCTCCTGAATTCAATTTTCTACCTCGCTTCTCTGTCATTTTCCTATCGGGCACTCTAGCCCAAATCTCCTAGCTTCCTGTTTCTTAGGGTTGTTTGAGACCTGGGATCAGGCACTCCCCCTCTAAAACCCTCTACATATGATCTGATCTGATCTCCTGAATTCCATACCTCAATATTTCGTGACAGTTGATATCACTGGATTATTCTCAAAAACAGTCTTCCAACCGTTTCGAGTGAACATGCTCATCGCTCTCGTCTATCTTGTTCCTTCTTGACAGCTCGTCTCCAAGATGAGCTTCGCAGGCTCCCTGACATTTCGAATGAACACCAAGTGAAGCTGCATTCCATCTATGACAATACAGTTTCTCTAGTTTTGTTACATCTTCGTTATGCCCGCTTCAGGGAAATGAACAGCTCTCTTCGCATTTTATTTACTTCTAAACAAATAATAGTTAGAAACAATAACTTTTGGCTCCTATAACGAAGTAAATTTCTCCGTCATTTTTGGTCTACGCCGGGATTCGAACCCGAGGCCGCTTATTCCGGAACAAGTTGCTCTACCAACTGAGCTACGCAGACATTTGTTCTGATTGCTATCTGCCTT
This sequence comes from Macrothele yani, assembly GCA_039090855.1. Classification (NCBI taxonomy): domain Eukaryota; kingdom Metazoa; phylum Arthropoda; class Arachnida; order Araneae; family Macrothelidae; genus Macrothele; species Macrothele yani. The sequence continues at coordinate 129,433,432 of CM076997.1, forward strand.
TATGTCGTGTGCGTCCTGCTGGCAGGTACGTCACACTCCGTCAATCTCTGCAAATAACACGGGGATTAATCCAGATCGCATCTGCTCACATGCACATTCCTTTGTTTTCACAGATTACTTTCCTGCGTTGACCGATATTGACCGTGGCGCCTTTCTCAATAAATAAACAAAGACATCGCACTTTCCACGTTTTAGCAACACATAACAACCGAAAAATTGTTATTCGGTCACCGCTGGGGAATCGAATCCCAGATCTCTCGATAAGGCTAACGCGCCTGGCTAGATATCGAGAGATCTGGGATTCGATTCCCCACTGGTGACCGAATAACAATTTTTCGGTTGTTATGTGTTGCTAAAACGTGGAAAGAGCGATGTCTTTGTTTATTCACTGACGCCACGTATTTGGAGGATTTTCCCCTTTTTTAATCTTACGGTTTTTTTTAAGTGTCCATTTCGATGCACGACCAGTTTGATACTTCCTTGGCTGCAGCTAAAGTTGAACACACGCCGACCTGGACCTCACAGACAATTTCTTGCATTTTTTCGCACCATTTTTCTGCTATCCTTTCTTACATTCCACTACAATTACGTTATTGGAGGGTACTCATTCCTCACCTTCATTCACTATAGCTTTCGTTCATCCTATTCCCAAGAAAAGAAACCTTCTTCTACTTGAGAACTGATGAAGAATGTTGACTATCAGAACCTAGCCAAACTCATTCTCATCGCCTTAACCCAGTTATTCATTTTATAATTCATTGCAGTCAATCATATGCCGTACCAGGCAAATACATCTTTGACAACCTCATCGTCATCGCGTTAATTTGGCGAACAAGAATCAAAAGCACCTAGCTATACTCTTGCTTGATCAAAAATAAGCATTTAATCATATTTCACATAGATGTACACTGATGGAAAAAAAATCCCAACACCATGAAAAAATAGTTGTAGAGGAATGAAATGGCGGCAATACATATGTATAGGTAACATATTTAATCGATTAAGGTTTCAAGATCACAGCTTATTGCAAACGCGAGAAGAGCCATTTTAAATGTGAAATGCTGATACATTAATAACCGGTGTAACCGCCAGAATGTTGAATGCAAGCACGCAAACGTTCATGCATTGTGTCATACAGGTGCTGGATGTCAGTTTGTGGGATGGAGTTCCATGCCTGTTGCACTTGGTCGGTCAATACAGGGATGGTTAATGCTGGTTGGGGTGACGCTGGAGTTGTAACCAACACACGGCCATCACTGGCACCCAGGCAGAACCGGCTTTCATCAGAAAACACAACAGATCTCCACTCCGTCCTCCAATGAGCTCTAGTTTCACACCACTGACGTCGCAAACGGCAGTGGTTTGGAGTAAGTGGAATGCACGCTACAGGGCGTCTGGCTCGGAGCTGTCCTTCAAGTAACCGATTTGTAACAGTTCGTTGTGTCACTGTGGTGGCAACTGCAGCTCGAATTGCTGCCGCAGACGGGGTACGATGCGCCACGGCCATACGCCGTACACGGCGGTCTTCCCTCTCAGTAGTGCCACGTGACCGGCCGGAACCCGGTCTTCTTGAGGTAGTACCTTCCCTTGACCACCGCTGCCAACAATCATGCGCAGTGGCTACATTTCTGCTAAGTCGTTCTGCAATATTGCGGAAAGAAAATCCGCCTTCTCGTAGCCCTAATACACGACCTCGTTCAAACTCCGTGAGCTGTTGATAATAGCTTCTTCGTCTTCTTAAAGGCATTCTTGACTAACATCAACACCCTACGTCAAATCTCAACGATAACTAACGCTTCCGAACATCACAGCGCGTATTTACAGCAAACCTGCTTTGCATGTTCCGAGGGTCGCTACTAGCGCCACACGTATGCGCCGAGCGCGAAATTTGCATGGACGTCATCTTACAGATGTACTCTCACCGCCTACCAATTGTCGTTTATCTAACACAATCCCTTCTTGGTGTTGGGATTTTTTTCCGTCAGTGTATTTAATACATTTTGGTACATTTTGGATTTCCTGTAAAGTTTTGCAACAATGTTGTGCAGTTTATGATTTTATTTGGGATTCAACGGTACACTAACCAAAATAAATTGACTTACAAGCATAGAGTCATAGCTTTGTTTTCTGAGTAGAAACCACTACAACTTGCAGTATAATCAAGACTTGACAGAATACAGCATAACAATACACATTCATAGACGGAAAAAAACATTAACGTGAGCGAGGTACTTAACCAGAAACAACCTTCAAGTTGCGTGCTCTCATTATTACTTGACGGACTGGAAAATGTTTTTTGCGTTACATAACGTTCAGCATGCGAAATACACTGGTATACCATTAATATCCTTGCATTTTAAGTCGTATCGTCGCTTGTAGAATTCGAAAACTTAATTATCACTCGCACAATCTGTAATTAAACACTTTAAATTGGAGAAACCATAGTGAATGATTCAGCAGAAGCATTATTTACTAATTCAATGTCTCGTTATTTTAACCAGGTATGGTGCATCAAGATGTTGAAGGTAATTCACAAATACTAAGGCAATACCAAGACGATAAATCGAGCAATTCGAACTATTAGCTCGCCATATAACAAACGTAGTGTAATCAACGCATATACACGGTAGAGTTACATTATTGTGACCACCACCTAATATCCAGAGTAACCGCCGTGTGCAGCGCGAACAGCAGCTAAACTGGCTGGGAGTGACAGAACAAGGTGCTGCAATGTCATGACTCCTGTTAACCCCGAAACAAACAAAACGCTGTATTTGCTCAGTGGATTTTAAGAAAGATGTTGTAATTCAAAGTGTAACGGTAAACACTATAATTCGTGTATAAATCATCATCATCATTGTCAACCATTATCAATCCACTGCTGGACGAAGGTCTCCCCAAGTTTCCTCCACAACGGTCTGTCTTGTGCCAGTCTCCTCCATGTCACTCCCGCATACTTTCGAATTTCATCCACCCATCTTCCATGTGGTCTTCTTCTGGGTCTTTTCCTGTCCCTTGGAATCCAATCTAAAATTTCGGCTGTCCATCGATGGTCTGTTCTTCTGGCAGTATGTCCAGCCCATTGCCATTTCAGGGATTTAACTCTGATCATGATGTCTTCCACTCTTGTCATTTTTCGGATCCACGTGTTCCTCTTCTTATCTCTCCTGGTTACACCAAGTATGCACCTCTCCATGCTGCTTTGAGTTGTCTGCAGCCTTTGTATGTCTCTTTTAGCTAAGGTCCACGTCTCTGCACCATACGTAAGCACTGGAAGGATGCATTGATCAAACACTTTTCTTTTAAGACATAATGGCATATTGCTCTTGAAAATTATGCTGTTTCTTCCAAAAGCTCTCCAGGCAAGTTTTGTACGCCGATTAATTTCTTCACCAATGTGACCCTCACTTGATATCTGCTGTCCAAGATAAACGTACGTGTCTGTTATCTCCAGCTTTTCTCCATCAATCGATAAATCTTCATTTCTTGTAAAAGCATTGTACATCACTTTTGTCTTCTGAAAGTTCATTTTTAATCCCACTTCTTTACTCTTGTCAGTAAGTTCCTGGATCATACTCTGTAGCTCTGATGGGGTAGTTGCAAAAATGACTATGTCATCAGCAAAACGAAGGTGGGTTAGATAATCTCCATTAATCTTTATCCCTTTGTTTTCCCAGTTCAGTGATTGAAAGACATTTTCCAATGTGGCATTAAAGAGCTTCGGAGATATGGTGTCACCTTGTCTCATTCCTTTTCCAATTTTTATGTGTGTTGTATTTTCAAACAGCCGAATCTTTGCACTTGCATTTTCATAGATGTTATTAATAATATTAATGTATGCATCTTCAATACCGCAGGATTTCAGAGCCATTGCAACTGCTGATGGTTTCACCGAATCAAAGGCTTTTTCATAATCGATAAAAGCCATGCACAATGGAAGTTCATATTCCCTCGCTCTTTCAATTAGTTCTCTCAGTACGTGGATAAAATATTAGACACTAATTTCTGAACAAAATGTGAAAAATGAGAAGATAAACATTTCTTTCTCAAGCTGTGAGCAATATAATAAAGCATCGGTACTCAGTGATGCTTTATTAAACAGCTTGTAGGTGGAAGAACAACTTTCTCCGCATTTAAGTGAAAGATAATATTTATCTCTACATTTCCACAAATGTTCATCTGGCTGTAGTTTCACTTTTTTCATGAGATCTTTTTTAATAGTAAATACACGGTCGAGTCACATTATTGTGACCACCAGCTAATATCCAGAGTAACCGCGGTGTGCGGTGCGGACTGCAGCTAAATGGGCTGGGAGCGACTCAATAAGGTAGCGGAAGGTGTTCACAGGTATGTGGCGCCATGCTGACTGCAGTGCATGTGCTCTTCCAAATACTCTCCGACATTTCTAGCTGTGTGACACGTCACATTGTCGTAGTGGAAGATCCCTTCCGCACCAGGAAAGACAATCAGCATGTATGGGTGTACTTGGTCTGCAATGATGGATTTCAAAACGAATTCGCTGCATAGTGCCTTCCACAGGTATGAGTGGACTCAGGGAATGCCACGAAAACATTTCCCAGACCATAACGCTGCCCCCACCAGCTTGTGTTCTTCCAGCAATGGTTGAAGAGTATTTGTTTTCCAATGTTTCTCACCTTATACGCCCCAACGTCCATCCGTTCGATGAAGGAGAAAACGTGACTCATCGGAGAAGGCAATACTTTGCCAATCAGCGGAGGTCCAATTCCGATACTGTAGTGCAATTGTAAACCTTTTTCTGCCCGTGCACCTTTGTTAGCATCGCAGTAACCATCCGTCTGCATGGGAGCCCCATACGCAGCAGGGTTCGCTTAACTGCGGTTTTAGACACACTTCCGGTAGCCCCCTGGTTCATTCGGCCAGTGAGTTGATCCACTGCAGTGTGTTGATCGGCCCTCACGCACCTTCGAAGCCAACGTTCACCTCTCACATCAATGGCACGTGGTGCTTCGCAGTTTCCACGTCGCTTATTCGCAATGGCCCCATATCTCCAATCACGATACACTTTAACCACAGCAGCACTCGAACAGTTCACAAACTGCGCTGTTTCAGAAATACTGCCACCCTTGTCCCGAAAGCCGATGATCATCCCTTTTTGCAAATCTGATAAATCGCTTCTTTTATTCATGACAGCAACGAGTGATACGTTTTCATATTTCCTACAGCACACCTTATATGCCCTACAAGCCAGCTCACGACACGTGCATTCTTTCATTGGTTACGCTCTGTTGACGGCAAAAGTAGGAGGTGGTCACAATAATGGGACTCGACTGTGTATATTTCTTCATAAAATACTTATCTCTCTTACAGTCTCTTATGTCCCTTCATCTAACTCATAGTATATCGTATTCTGCTTATCAACAACAGTTTTATCGAAATTAGCTTACTTTTTTTTATTGACCTTTGACTCACTGTCAGGTTGCCAACCTTGACGAATTCGTGGGGAGGAATAATGTGTCGTTAAGTCAGAAAACCGTTTAAGAGATGAAGCCAACTTTGCATGAGAACACAGAAACTTAAAGAAAAGTTAAATTAGAGGTATAGCGTCACAACTTCCACGCACCTGATGATACAGTGAAACCTATCATCCCAGAGGTTCTCTGTTGGATTTAATTCAGGACTATAGACTAGCCAGCCCAACTTTCCAACACACATGTTCTCAAACTAATCTATAACAACGCGATCAATATGACATGGTAAATTGTCATGCTGACAGATGTATGGGCCTTTTTGAAAGTACTGCCACGCCGTTAGTAGTGAATAATTGTTGAAAATGTCTAACTAGAGCTCATCATTCATGGTTTTGTCCAGAACGACCAAAGGTCCAAGCCGAACCACAAAAACAGCACCAAACTGTCACGCAGCAGCCACCAATTTTCATTGTCTGGACGATACAGTCCGGAAAGTACCTTTTCCCAAGCATCATCAGTTCCCAGGAACGACCTCAAGACTGGGAGACTATGTGCCGTAGCTCTTCACCCTAAAGCCCAGTTTTTCATTGGTCTACAGTCTAAGATCGACGTTTTTTACACCACATTACTCGACTTATAGCATTAGTCGAAGTGTTTAGTAACTTGTGAATAGCTGCTCCACCGTTGCATTCCATGTCATGCTGTGTTCTGCCCACTGCATTGGTGCTAACATCAATTGCAATAACCTTACATACGGCTCAAAGGATTTGAAATTATGTTGATTTGTGTTCTGAGCGAAAACTCCCTTCCGCAGCGCTCTCATCACGATTTATTTGCTTCTGAGATTTACCGGATCATTTCTTGGCAAATGCAAGCCTAGTCCGCATCTGTTTGTGTATCACATCACCAACCCCGACCTAGTGATTTTGAAGGCAGCTGTCGTGTCACGCACGGAATTACTGCTATTGTAATAATTCGCGCTTGAAATCAGTAAAATACATCGATAGAGATATCTTATATTCACAAATAGAGATGTTCTGAATGAACCAGTTGTGCTGGCCAACCTCTTTTGAAAACTTTTGTTGATGAGAGTTCTGTACTGAAGGGATCTTTGAACCAGTTGTGCTGGTCAACCTCTTTTGAAAACTTTGTTGATGAGAGTTCTGTACTGAAATGATCTTTGAACCAGTTGTGCTGGTCAACCGTTTTTGAAAACTTTTGTTGATGAGAGTTCTGTACTGAAGGGATCTTTGAACCAGTTGTGCTGGTCAACCTCTTCCGAAAACTACTTGTCAAAGTAAACACTGAGCTGTGTTAACTGGTCTTCAAATACAGACTTCATTTCTTCACTCTACTCCAAGTTATTGTCGTCTAAATACGTGTGCAAAGTAGTAAAGCAGTAATTTACATCTTTACCATCTAATTGTTTTTTCCACAATAGTAATTTCTTTCTGAAGGCTGAAATTTTGTCTGAGAGTTGCAGAATGTGGTTCTTAGTACCTTCCAGGGACACATTTAATGGTTTGAGTTTTTCAAAGATATCAGAAAGATATGCCAGCTTCAAAACAAAGTCACCGTCCACGAACCTCTCGGAACTGAAATGTTTGTTTTCAACAAGATAAGAATGAAGTTCAATCCTGAGTTCATAGACCAGTTTCAAGACATTTCCACGTAAAAGACAGCCAGAGTTACAATAATAAAATAGGGAAGTATATTCAGCTCCATATCAGCGCACATTTGTTCAAAACACCGTGACTTAAAGCGGCAGTGCTACGAAGTTTACCACTTCGATCATCGATTCAAAAACCTCATTAAGGACACAGCTGATACTTTTTTATTGAAATTCTTCCCTGTGAATGATGCAGTGTGTCCAAATAGCGTAAGGAGCTTTATTACGGATCACAGCTTGCAGTCCACCATAACAACCACCCACAGAACGACCTCCATCTGAACGAACACCTGCACATTTGTCCCAGTTAATATTGTTTTCATCCACAAAATGATCTATTAATAGTATTTCAAAGAGATCTGCTACATTTGTTCCAGATTTTATACTTTTGCAGAAAAGAATATATTCGTGAAATTTGTTATTATCATCTATAAAACGCACATAACAAATTAGATGCGTATCATTGTGGCTGTCAGTAGTTTCATCCAACCAAATAACAAAATCACCTTACAGTTTTGCAATCAACTGATTGTTAATATCGTCAGCCATATCGAGTATTCGACAACTAATAGTGTTATCTGACAAAGGCATACTTAGCAGTTGCTTGGCAGCAGACTCGTCTGTGACACCAAGTCCGTAGCAGCTGGTAAAATAAGGTATTCCGCAATGGTGTGAGGTTTCTTGCTCTTTTGTACTCGGTAAGCAACTTTGTAAGACGAAAGAAGAGCCTTTGTGGGAATCGTAGCTTGTTTGGAGAAAGCTGCCCGATTTACCACGTTTTCGGTGTCATGGCGTCGTCCTATTAATGTTTCCCATGCTTTGAAATCTTATGATGTCACACTCTCGCGATTGAGATGTTGGCGCGTGGTCACGCCATCTGCCGCATTACGTCATGCGTTGTGTGTGGATCCTGTTAAAGTTTTATGACGTCACACTCTCGCCACCATAGCCCACTGGAAACAAGAGGCCATGAAAAGAACGGCTGCCACTTAGGTCATGTGACCAACTTAGTCCCAGCTCCCAGCTACCGTGTGTGCGTCGTCTCAGCTATCAGTAATGTGCTGATGGGCTGCTTTCGGGACTCTGTTGCTCCCATTTCTTCTTTTTCCACTGCCTCTATCTATGCGATCCTTCGTGCGCCCCTCGCTTCTCCGCATGGTCTTCCTGATGCTTCCCCATCTCTTCTGCTGCCTATCTGGTCTGCCTCTTTCTCTCCCCTTTCTACCCCGTTAGAGCGAAACATCCACTGGCGGTTTCTTCACCGCCGCCTTCCTGTTCCTTCTTCTCTCTTTCACATGTCTATTTCTTCTACTTCTCTCTGCTGCTTTTGTGGTGTTGAAGGTGATGTTCCTCATGTCTACTGTCACTGTCCCGTTCTCCTTCCACTTCTCAATACTGCCTTTCGTCTTGTAGGCACCATTTGCTCCAGAGACATCCCTTTTCAAGCGTACGAGTGGCTATTGCTTACCAAACATCCCCCGGCTATTTTGCCGGATGCCTGTGCCTATCTCTTCGTACTTGTGAAACATGTCGTTTTTCTTTATCATCAATCTCTCCGCTCTCCTGCTACCACACCTAGTATCCTCTCTGCTGGCGCGGCCTTACGGTCGATTTTTAGGAATCGCATCGTGTCTCGACTACGCCTGGAGAACTTCGCTGCTTCCACCCCTCAATCTCAAGCCTCTTTCCGGTCTACCTGGGCGCAGGGGACCGGTTGGTTCGAAATCACTGGATCTTCCATTCATCTTTCTTTCTGATTTTTTGTTTTTTTTCAGCTTCGAAGATCTGAATGCATCAGTCGAGATTTTGTGTTCTCTCTTCCTGGTGCTTCGTCACAGCGTCTACTAAGTGTTTGTCATGTAACTGCTTATGATTTGTATTGTTAGGGTTTTCTGCAATTTTTGTCTAATTCGTGTACATGTACCGTGTTGTATTTGTTTCTTCGTTGCACCTGTCCTTTATACTTATTCTTCACTCATGTGTCTGCTTTTGCTGCCTGTACCTTCATTGAGTTGCGCACCGTGTATTTGTTCTCTAGGAGCAATACGAGAGGTATTGCCCTGCGATACTTTGTTCTTTCTGTTTTTTCTTGCTGCATTGTGTTGTATCTTTTAATTTATACCTTATTTCTGTCTTGCATTTTCACATTCTTTGACGTCATGTATTTTTTGCTCGTCCCATGTCGTTGTTTTTGGACCGATGCAATACTGCACGGCTTGCTGTTTGTATTTTGTGTATCCTTGTGTTTCACTTGGGGAGTTTGCCCAAGTTTCCACTATGTTCTGTAATACTTATCATGTTTTTGTCACATATCGTGTGGCTTCCTGGATTGTGGGAACTTCTGTACCTTTATCGTAGTATATGCTTTTGTTGTGTTTTACATGTTCCCTTCTTTTTGTGCACTGCGTTGTACAGCCATGTTCTTGTAAATATATTTACCTGTTGTTTTGTGCTCTGCTTTCACTCTGCACGTCATCACATGCTTTATTAATTAATCATTACTTTTGCTTGTGCATCATCTTCCTCAAGCATATATTGTTCCTTATTATCGATTTTAACATTTTGTCATCCTTAGTTGACAGCCGTATCACATTCACCTGTAATATTTCATCAGTATCGCTCATTGTTTTGTTGTTTATTTTGCCATATGTGGTACGCCTGTATTCCCTATGTTTTTGCCAATAAAGTATATTTTGAAATAACGAAACTGACATATTTGGCATATTTGCGAAGCTTTCGCTTAGAACTCCAGCTGATGGTAACTTTGAAATTTGCAGCACAAAATAAATGAAATCTGCTGTTGTTTTGTTGACAAATTACTTAAAAATTCATGGCACGAAATGCGAATACTTTTTAATGTTTTGGATGGCATATGTCTGCATCGATTCAAAAATGACGGCTTGTTTACAATTTGTGTTCCGTTCCTAATGAACTCCCTATTAGATTTTTACTGCACTTTTTTCAATTTCCTTCTATTTTTATTAAAGTTCTTTGCTCCGCCGCCATTGCCGAAGTTCCTGCGTCAGTATTTTTGGTTTCGGCCTGTACCTGTAATGTTAACATTACCGGTGTGCGGTGTCAGTGCGTTCCTCATTGGTAGAATAAAAACTGTTAAAAAGCCTAGACCAAGGGCCTCTGAATTAATATTTCGTGCCTAAGTAAAAGCGCGTAAGGATTAATCAAGGAAGAAAACTTAAGTATTTTTTGTATTTCTTTTGCTTGACGTGAACATATTTTCAGAGTTTTTTTTTTACTGTCGTTATTTTTTTGGAAAGGCGGACTTTTGTTGTTTGAACTTATAGCACATAGTAATTCTACCACTAAGGAAAACAAAAGCAACGCAAAAAAACGTTTCCGTAAGATGTATACATCTTATCGAAATGCTAAACCAAATGAGATAGCTTTACCAACAAAACATATGAGTAACAAATACTTTTTTCAATGTATATACACTGGCGGAAAGTGAAAAACGAACACCAAGAAGGAATTGGCAGACGATCATGAAATTTACATATGTTAATGGGGTCGAGTTTACGTAGGTGTGATGTTAATTTCGGGACCAACTGGTGAGCGCTTACGCCATAGGCACGGCATAATATGCAAATTATCGTCGGTGGTATTTAAGGAGTACGGCGAAGTGAATGTAATCAGTCGTCGGCGTACGAACACGTGCGAAGACCCTGAAGAAGCTGCAATGCTTGGACATGGAAGACGTGTACGATTTCAGCAGTTATCGGACTTTGAGCGAGGTCGTTTGGTCGGACTCCGCGAGGCCGGATGGTCGTATCGTCGTATTGCGGAGCGAATTGGACGGGAAGTATCGGTGGTGGTACGATGCTGACGTAGATGGTCCGAGGAACATTCCCACACGAGAAGACGTGGAACCGGGAGTCACAGACGGACTGATGAGCGGACCGATCGACGCATAAGAAGAGCGGCGTTTTCAAGCAGAACATCCACTGCAACGCAAATCCGAGCTGCCGTTGCACCTGAGGTGACTGTGCAAATAATCCACAACCGTCTACTGGATGCAGTACTACGTGCACGTGTGTCTCTGGCATGTGTACCTCTGACTCCAGCCCACCGTCAGGAACGGCTGCAGTGCTGTCGCCAACGTCTGCACTGGAGAACGCAATGGCGATCTGTCGTGTTCAGCGATGAAAGCAGATTCTGCCTGAGAGCCTCCGGTGGCCGTATGCGTGTTCTCAGAAGCACAGGGGAGCGTCTCCACCTTTCTTACATCCGCCAGCGACACACAGGGCCTACACCTGGTCTCCTGGTGTGGGGAGCGATCAGCTATCGCTCCCGTACACAACTAGTGTTTGTACCGGGTACGTTAAACAGCACCTCCTACATCAACAACATCATTCAGCCCGTTGTTGGGCCATTTGTAAGGTCAGTCCGTCGTGGTGTTTTCCAGCAGGATAACGCACGCCCACACACGGCACATGCAACGCAACGTGCACTTCAGGGTGTGAGACAACTTCCATGGCCTGCACGTTCATCGGATTTGTCCCCCATTGAGCACGTGTGGGATTTTATGGGACAACGACTTATCCGGTCTCCACGGCCAGCCACGACCATCCCCGATTTACGCGTCTAGGTTGAGGATGCTTGGAACTCAATACCCCAAACTTACATCCAACATCTGCACGACAGACTCCATGCCAGAATTGCACGGTGTGGCGCAGTTCATGGCGGTTCAACCTCGTACTAACCATGTTACATGGAAATGTTATTGCTCTGTTTACCAGCAAATACAGCTGTATTTTGCCATAATGTTTTGATCACGTTATCCTCTGTATTCCGTTATTATGCTGTATAAATTTCGTTGGTATCAGACGTCTCCTTCTTGGTGTTCCTTTTTCACTTTCCGCCAGTGTATAAATAACTAAACTTTGCTCGTCATATTACTTAAGGCAGAAAAGGAATCTTACTTGTATATCAGTAACAGAAGGAACCAGCGGTTAGAAGTAAATCCTTTAAAAAAAAAAAAAAGCTTTCTAACATTTTCTTGTTGTACTGGTAAATGAACGTTCTATGTTATTACGAGTGTTAATTTGTTTGTCTTTGGAAAGAAAATCACAATAATAAATCAAAATAATAAAATATAAACAACTTCACAGCAACATACAGTACTAATGGACTTAAGCCGCGAATGGCTGAGTGGTTAGCAGTTTAGACTACCAATGCAAGGTTCTCAGGTTCGATCCTGGGCTGATCTTGCGGAGGTGGTGTAATTTGCTAACAGTCACTGAATATTCTCCGTGCATCTGACGAGCACGTTAAGTGACGGCCCCCAGGCTGGACCCACTGGTTAAATGGGTATCCTTTCCTATGCCCCTCCTGAAATTCTCTCACCCCTCTATGTGCAACATCGTACTTGTACGGTGGCGCCATCTACTGTACTCTAATCTCACTACAAACTGTTCTGTCAAAGTCGCTAGACTTGCTCTCATTCCTTCCGTTTCTGTGTCCTGCCCAAAAGGCGAACTCGCTGTAGGTGGCTTGGACCTAAACTCTACTCACTGTGAACGGAAGTCCTACAAGAAAATGACTCATACTACTAATGGACTTCACCTGCAGTTCATAGCACGGAAGTTGAGACCTTCTTGGTCACATGAATAAATCGTTTCAGAGCCTCTTCTTACCTGATTACCAGTGGGCTATGCTCGCGACCATCTGCCTCATTACGTCACGCGTTGTGTGCGCATTACTTCTATTTTTTTCTTTTTTTCTAGAACCAAAAGTGAGTTGTGCCAGCTGCTTGGAGTTGATGCGTAGTACAGTATAAGCAGCGAAACGCTGATTTCGCGTTTTTCCCTTCAAAAGGTAAACTGTTAATACAGCATTTTTTTTTGTTACATTTTTTGAATAGTCACTTGATGACGAGCGTATCCGCTGTGCTGAAATATGATAAGTTCATTTTTATTAATTACTATTAACAGAGTGTCACATTGATGGTAAAACAATATAAAAAAATATCGCTGGTCGATACCCTACGAAACGTGGACGTTTCAACTTTAATAAGAAAAATACGACACTATTAGAACAAGAGGAAGAAGTAAATATGGAACAGCTTGGACATTCAAGAGCCGATGGTTCCCGATCACATTCCAGTCTCGAAACATATGACCTTCCATTGGAAGAAAATCAGCCTACAAAAAGACCATTCTGAGCAGCTAAGGCGAGGAGCATGGAAATAATGTCCGACGTTATGATAACCCTCAATGAATCTATATCGGAAGAAAATCTCGATCAAATGCGGTGAATAAATAGACAGCGATGAAGAACCAATGTTACCATGGGGTTCGATGAAAAACCCCATGTTAACATTTATTGTTTAGTGTTTCATGTTCGGAAATAATAAAAACAATTTAAAAAAATTCTTACTGTAACACAAATAAAAAATTAATTTCTCTAATTCGTCTATCATTATTAATCTTGATGGTACTTGGAAATAACATATCAAAATATAAATTTTTTGTGCCCTCATCCCCCTTTAACCAAGCGATGCTCGGTGTTCCTGATATTATTTTTAAATGTATCCATACTGATAGAAAAGCAGAAAGATAAAACACAAACGAGACTTGAAACGAACTGATTGGACAAAACCAAGGAGGTTATATTACTGGAGACACCATTCCTATTCACGCAGCATTGGCCGCCATAAGTCACCGTCTGTGCTGCAAATGACGTCATGAGCAGGCACGACGCAACCGCAGAAGAGAAGCTGCTTGGAAACAAATGGAACAAAAGCTTCTAAGCGTATAAACAGATAAAATTAGTAATTCAATAATCTTTATCAATGATACACAAGCTTACTGTTTCAGCAACGGTATAATTTAGTTCATTTTTGCCTGCTTGTGACGTCACACCACAGATTAGCTGTGACCTATGGCGGCAGAGCCAGTGGTATCTCCAGTAATATAAAATCCTTGGACAAAACTAACCTTAAATCGAGGAGGTTAGAATAATAGGAGGTGAAGGGACTCGTTTTGAGTGAAGCCAAAGCAGATCAGCTGTTTCTGTCCTCTCTCAGAGGTGGTGGAAGTCTGCGCTGCGGGAGTTCGGGAACTTGACGTCACTTCCTGCGGCTTAAGCAGTTTTGCTTAGCGCATGCAAACCAATGATGGAAAGAAGGAATATTTCGGACTTCTTATTTCTTAACATCAGGCTTTTGGTTATATTTTAAACATGGTTACTTGCACATGGGCAGTAAGTAACCATGCGCACTATGCACTTCCGCTCAAAAAATCATTATTTTGTTTAATTTTTTAAAGAAAACCAACACATATTTTCCTGTTTTTTCTGAAAATTTGTTATTATGGGAATGAATATTTCAGCCTCAATTTTTTTATGCCTGTATGAGTAGAGTAAGGTTCCGAAAAACCCGTTCAAAATCGCGATTTTCCCATAGAGATATACAGGAGATTCTTAGGTTGGACGCATTTGCGTAGTCAGCTGATAAAAAGTGGCGTCACGCCAGAAGCAGAGGGAGAGTGGCTGTTGCCAGCTCCTCTTACTTCTAACCTCCTTGCCTTAAATATGAAACGTGGTACGACTTGACTGCAAATGCGACACGTGGTACGACCAAGGAGGTTAGAATAATATATCTGGAGATGCCCTTGTCAATGGAGCAGTACCACTTTGCGTGAAGCCTGTAACCGCGAGTGACAGCCGTCAAACTGACTAGCGTCTCGCGACAGCGATATCCACATGTATCGAGTTATCTCATTGACAGCAATAAAACCGGCACCCACCAATTGGCGACCGGCACTGAAACAGCACTTGCAGTTCGTATACGTCGTCGAAGTCGTGACACAGGTTGTTTACATCTTAGTGAACATTAGTTTCTTCATTGGCGGCTGCCGGCACAAATCGAACAATTTAACCTGTTTGCAGTATACATCCAAATATAAAAATGGCTATTCTTCCACAAACGGGCGCATTCCACATTTCTCACAGCTAAGACAGCGGAACGCTAGAACAGCTCCGCGAGCAATCTACTGTTTTCGATCTGGCAATGCATCTGTTGTTGTTTACATTCGAATGCAAACATTATGGGTGGTTATCTTTGCATTCTGTTCTTGTTTTTTTATTCATCATGATGACTAACGTTGGTTTCATCAAAAAAAAAATATTTCGTGTACTAAAGAAAACTATAACTGAAATGTTGAAAAAGAACTAAAAAAAATGAACGATCTTACCGCTATATACGTTTTTTTTTTATTGGAGGTTTTTTTTTTTTTTTTTTTTTTTTGATTGGAGGTTTAACGACCACCGTGAGCAACTCAATGGGCTATAAGCAGTCGCCCGTCCCTAATTTAAGGTCACTGGTTCCAGGGAAGGGAGAGAGCCAGTGCCGTAAGACAAACACAACATCCATGCCTCACCGGGATTCGAACCCGGACCCCTTACGGACGAATGAGCAGAGGCCAGCGCCTTAGACCACTGCGCCACCGGGGCGGCTATATACGTTGGGAGACTGATAAAAAATTATACTTTCGTATTTACAGTAAGTATTTTAATTCGTACTGAGAAATATATAGCAAAAGATAATTAAAGAAGAAAAGCAGCGATATTTATTGCCATTCGTGATTCCTTATTATTTCAAGGGTGGGTAGCGAACCATATCTTTCACACCATGATATGCATGTTTTTCTATCTCGTACGACATCGTTAACGAGACTATACAAATTCCATTGAGGCATTATAAAATACAACAGACCAATTCAACGACAAGTTCATGGAATTTTAATACTATCGAAGGGTAATATGGACGGACAACTTAATTTACTGAGCGTTGCCAGATCGAAAACAGTAGATTGCTCGCGGAGCTGTTCTAGCGTTCCGCTGTAAACAACAAGTGCCGTTTCAGTGCCGGTCGCCAATTGGTGGGTGCCGGTTTTATTGCTGCCAATGAGATAACTCGATACATGTGGATATCGCTGTCGCGAGACGCTAGTGTCAAACTGTGGGAAAGCTGATGGTTTCCAGTGCTATTGCAATGCATTGTGTGTTTGCCGAATGGCCTTCTTTCGGCCCAAATATTCCGAATTTTGCATCATAACTTGCTTCCGATGTGTGAGAAAATGCTAACTTTATAAAATTCTTAATTATTTTGACACCCATTTCCATTTTCATTTTAAATTTAAATACACGAACATTAGTGCGAATTCAAAACAAAATACAACGTTAAAGTTTAAAACTTTACTCATCTATGAAGCATAATTCATTCCGGTTTGATATTAACACAGTTTCTGCAACCAAAGCTCATGCAATTCCAAAATACACACGTTTAAATTACATAGGCGTTATGTAAACAATGTCAAATTCCCACACCTGGCGGCTTCACGGTTAAGAGACTCAGAGCATCTCCAGAAGTGCTTCTAACCTCCTTGGGTACGACTCGAATCGCAGCTCATCATAGCAAGCTAAACTACTCGTACTTCTGCCAAACAAAGCGGGAGCCAAACTGGGAGCCGCGCCGCACAGTTTGAAAACCATGGCGTTAGATGATTGTTTTTGTAAACACAGTCATATATAATACTGATTCAATCATGTGATTACTTTTGTTTGCATAAACTTAATTCTCATTACAATTATGTATACAAAATTCAAATAAAACCAAAGTAGTTGCTTTTGCACGCACAAATGCGTATTCATCGGTGATGAAAAGTGCGCCTATATACAGTATATCAAAACACCCACTGGATGAAAAATGCATCTAAGTAGAAGTAGAAACATCGGGGTATTAAAAGCAAGTTACTGCATCTGTTTTCAATTTCTATTTCTCTAGTACAGATTTCTGTATTTGGTGCATACATCTGATTAGCAAATCTAACCTTTTCCGACGAAGTAAAGCTGATATCGAAGAAACAAGTTATGAGGTGTACAATACACTGCCATTATAAGAAACACGGGTATAAGGAAATAACGGTTATAAGAAATAAATTTATAACTTTGGTTGGCCCAGTGTTAAAGTATAGGAATGTTTCATGCTTATAAGAAAGCAAAAAACATGGAATTTCGGTTATAAGAAAGTTCCAAACAATTTATTTCCAAAATAAGATTTATTTCGACCTGTATTCCAATGTTTCTTTTCTTTATCTCCCATGGAATTTCAAGGCCATTTTTGGAGTGACTTCAATCAGATAATGAACATCGTTTTCTCCCCTTCACCCTTCTCAACAATACAGGATAAACGTTTTCTTGGAAGGGGTAAATCCCGTTCTGGCTTACCCATTCCAAGAATTCTAGGTCATCACCAGCGCGTTCATAGAAGAAGATTGGTATACTGCTAAATACAGTTCGTATGTATTCTTTGTTCTCATCTTTTCATTTTGCACTGTTTTTTACGCTTTCCAACCGTAGGTTGAAGAAGCGTATATGCTCCAGTTTTGTCCGTCCGTCTGTCCGCACGATAACTGGCGAAAAAATGGTTCGATGTCGATCAAATTTTAGTATGTGGTAGGGGACCACGTGGGGACGAATCCTATTGAAAATGGGACAAATGGGATCAAAGGTCACGACGTAGGAGCGGGATCCATTCCATTGCACTTATGCGTCATAACTTGCGTAAATATGGTTCAATTTCAATGAAATTTTACTATGTGGTAGGGGACCACCTGGGGACGAACCCTATTCAAAGTGGGCGAATTGGGGTCAAAGGTCAGGACATAAGAGCGGGATGCATTCCATTGCCCATATGCGTCATAACGTGCGTAAAAATGGTTTGATTTCGATGAAATTTCAGTATGTGGTAGGGGACCACTTAGGGACGAACCCTATTGAAAATGGACGAACTGGGGTCAAAGGTCAGGACATAGGATTGCGATCCATTCCATCTCCCTTACTTTTTTTTTTATTGGGGGTTTAACGACCACCGTGAGCAACTCAATGGGCTATAAGCAGTCGCCCGTCCCTAATTAAGGGTCACTGGTTCCAGGGAAGGGAGAGAGCCAGTGCCGTAAGACAAACACAACATCCATGCCTGACGGGATTCGAACCCTGACCCCTTACGGACGAATGATCAGGGGCTAGCGCCTTAGACCACTGCGCCACCGGGGCGGCTCGCCTTTATTCCATATTATTAAGATGGACGTCAAGTAATTTTGCTTCCTGTACTTCCAATGGAAAAACTTTTGTACACATTTCCTTCCCAATTAATGTGTTCCCAAGGATGAAAATTTGAACATCGATTAAAATAACTTCCTATTATAACTTGGAATACTTAATATTTTCTAAAACATAACCATATTTATATTAAAAATCAATAACTTTTCCTTTGGTGGTGTTGAAACCAGAAAAAGAATGGCTCGACCTGTACTTTGATGACGTCAGTAGACAAACAAATGTTGGATTGCATAATTATGGTTATGTTTTAGAAAATATTAGGTATTCTAAGTTATAAAAGGAATCTATTTTAATCGATGTTCAAGTTTTCATCCTTGTGAATGCATTAATTGTCTAGAAAAAAGATAGCGCGACCTGTATTTTCATGACGTCAGTAGACAAACAAATGTTGGATTGCATAATTATGGTTATGTTTTAGAAAATATTAAGTATTGCAAGTTATAAAATGAAGATATTTTAATCGATGTTCAAATTTTCATCTTTGGGAACGCATTAATTGGGAAGAAAATGTGTACAGAAATTTTTCCATTCGAAGCACAGGAAGCAAATTACTTGTAAATTTTATTTTGAAAACGGCTCTAAGGATTTTGATAAAAGTCGTTAACCTACCGTTTTCTGGTACTAGAAATCGATTTAGCTTGATCTCGACTTTAGGAAAATTCGTTTAGTGGGTTAAATAACCACCCCGAGTTACCGCGTTTTTAGTGAAGTGTCATGGCGTCGTGCCATTAGACGTTGGCGCACGGTCACGCCATCTGTCTCATAACGTCTCGCGTTGTGTGCGTATGTTCGTCCGCACGATAACTCGCGTAAAAATCGTTCGATTTCGATGACATTTTAGTATGTGGTAGAGGAACACCTGGGAAAGAACCCTATTGAAAGTGAACGAAATGGGATCAAAGGTCAGGACATAGGAGTGGAATCACTTCCATCGCCATTATGCGTCATAACTTACGTAAAAAGGTTTCGATTTGGATGAACTGTTAGTATGTTGTAGGGGCCTGTCTGGGGACGAATCCTATTAAAAATGGGCAAAATGGGGTCAAAGGTTAGGACACAGGAGAGGGATCTATTCCATAGCACTTATGCATCATAACTTACGTAAAATTGCTTCGATTGCGACAAAACTTTATCATGTTATTTCGGAGGTATACTGAACCAGTTCTGTTGAATATCATCGAAATGGGATCAAAGATCAGGGCACAGGAGTGAAATTTATTCCACAGCCATTTTTCTCATAACTTGAGTAATGATTTCTAGTATGTTGGAAAGCGTATCATAATCAATGCATTGCAAGATTTTACTAACTTGTTTAATTCTATTTCTTCCTGTTTGTATTAGTGAGCGAACTAGCAATCTGACTGTTTGGCATGAAAGGATGCGCCTAACATTGCGCGCCAAAGATTGAAACGACCTTGGAAGCCATGTTTGAATGACGTAGCTAGCGCGAGTGTAAGCGCAGAGAGCTCGTTGAGGACGTTTGTCGGTATGCAATTGCAGGGTGTGTGGGCAGGGAAAAATCGGTGTGAAATTAACGAGGTCCCGGATTATCACGTTGTCCAGCCCGATCAGACATCACATGAAGCGTTAGGGTTGTTACAGTTCTGAGTTGTTAGATTGTTTAAGTTGCTAGTGTACAACGACACCAGAGCGTAAAGCTCTGTAAATCGAGCAAAAGATAAAGGTAATCGAAACTGCTGATGGCGAAAGGAAGAAGATGCATATTGCCGCAGAATTCGGAATTCCAGCGTCCACACTTTCTAACATTCTAAGCATGCGGGGAAAAAATCCTGTCCGGCACCATAACGCAAGATCGGAAAAGGATTCGAGCTCTCACATATCCTGACGTCGAAATTGCGCTACTCTCGTGGTTCAAAAACATGAAGGGCCGCAATCTATCTATTAGCGGTGCTATTTTGGAAGAAACAGCCAGTCTTTGCCGTTGGATTTGGATATACCGATTTCAAGGCCAGCAGTGGTTGGATTAGCAGATTCAAAGATCGATACGATATTGTTTTCCATCAGCTGTGTCGTGAATCCGCCTCAGTTTCCAAAACCACTGCATAGGAATGGATGACCAAGTTAATACCGATCATTGTTAACTATGATACACGAGATGTCTACAATGCAGATGAGATCGGATTATTTTTCCCAATGATGCCGCATAAAAGTTTTGCATTCAAAAACGAAAAATGTCATGGCAGGAAAAACAGTAAGAAACGCCTGACGCTTCTTCTTGCGTGCAATATGGATGGTTCAGACAAGAGAAAAATCGTTCTGGTTGGTAAATCGAAGAAGCCTCGGTGTTTTTCCATGTTTACCAGTGAAATATCTGTCTAACAAAAAAGCTTGGGTGACTTTTTTTACCTTCGAAGGCTGGTTAAAGGAATGGGACGATGAAATGAAGACACAGAAAAGGAAACGTCTGCTTGTTTCGGACAACTGTTCCTCCCATAGATGTTGCATAAAGCTGGATTCAATTCAAGTGTTGTATCTCCCTCCAAACAGCACTTTTCAACTGCAGCCCCTTGATCAGGGAATCATCCGATGCCTAAAAGCCCATTATCGGAAGAGCTGATGGTTTTAAACATGAAGGCAAGAAAGAAGACGAAAATTGATGTGAAAATTGTCATTGAGTTTGTTCAGTGGACTCTACAGCAATTAAGAACTGCTTTCAGAAAGTTGGGTGGAATTCAGTGGACTCTGCAGTAATTAAGAACTGCTTTCAGAAAACTGGATTTTATAATGGAGAAAATCTTGAACTGGAACAAGACTTTTGCGAATGAATTTCCCCTTGATGAGTGAGTTCAGTTTGATGTGGAAAGTGTTTTTGAGGATTTTGTCACCGCAGATAACGATGTGCAGACATCGCCTGAGCTGACCAACGCCGAAATTTTGGCCCAAGTGAATCATGTTGAAGAAACTGGAAGCAGCAGTGAAGAAGAGGATGACAACTTTTCTGAGCCGCAGCTACCAACGCGGGAAAAAATCATGGATATGATTCAGAAGGTGAAGGACTGTATGAGTAGAATTGCAAGTGCTCAAGAAGCAGAGAAAGAGCAATGTTCGATTGGATTCCAAAAATGTAAGACGAGTGTAATGGTAAATACAAAAAAAAAAAAAAGACTTCTATAAAAGATTTTTTAAATAAAAGGTATGTACACGTTTATTCAGAAAATACATGTATTGTACGTTATGCATCTGCTTTAATTACGAAGTTTTAACCATTTTAATCCAAATTCGGTTATAGGAAAATAATTTTCAATCCCCTTGAACTTTCTTATAAAGAGAGTTGACTGTATTAACATTTATTACACCATTGCGCAAGAAGATAAATACTGTACACTTCTACATAAACTTTCAATACAATATTAAAGACTCCTACATAAAGGATCAATAAAATATTAAACACTCCCACATAAGCGTTCAATAAAATATTATACACTCCTACGTAAACTTTCAATACAATAAAATCACATAATACTCATTATTACTTCAGTTCTACATTCTTTTACTGTGCTACTCTTTCTACTAACACCATTTTTCTTCTAACTTCATCTGTTTCTGTGACGTCACACCAAATAAAAAACAATGGCCGGCGTTCTGGGGTTGCCGTTCTGACGTCACGCACTAAAAACAAACAATCGCTAGCATGCTGGGTTGCAGTTCTGACGTAACGTACATTAAACAAATAATCGCTAGATTGCTAGATTGCTGGGTTTGCGGCTAAGTCCAAGTTTTAACATCATCCAAATCAAGTTTCTGAAGTAGCATTTGGGAATTCTTCCAACACCACTGCCTTTTACTTTGCCGTGGTAAGGGGAGGGCTTTGTTCGCTTTACGAGTAGTTAAGATCGGTGTATCTCAAACGGGATGATTTTTTTTTTTTTTGCAGTGTCTATTGTTTTTATCAGTTCATCACAATGTAAATGTTGTGGTCGACTTATAGACAGTTTGATGTTTTTTTACACATCTATTTCTTCTCCTTTGTTTCGGCGTTTAACAACCACCCTCGGTATCGGAGGCAATATGCTGTTGGCAGTCTCTAATTTATGACCACTGGTTCCATAGAAGAGAGATAGCTACAGCTCTGTGTAGCACATGCACACTACCTATGGTTCACTCGGGACTCAAATTGGGTTTCGACATTGTTAATTTTTCATAAGCCGATGCCTCACGTCTTTTGGAAAAAAGTACGCACTTGTTGCATCACAATGTCCGTTCTTATGAATTTGGGCATAATGTTACTGTATATTTCAGTACCATTTGAAATTTTTTTCTTTATTGCATTGTGAAGCTTGAACTGTGAATATGAAGATCTATAACTTTTGATTTTTCTCCGATAAAACTACCACGCTGTTCTTGGACATATATTAACAAATGCAGTTAATATTTTTACCTTCGGATACCTTTTATCATGAAGACTACATTGCGCACACTTTCGATTTCACTTACTTCGCTTTTTCCACCAGCGAGCACAAATTAGATGTTCCGTTATTCTCTTGCTGTCTCTCCAATTTGGAATATTTTTTTTTGTCACGTAGCTTTCATCATGAGGAATATTTTCCTGTGTTTTCTGCTCAATCATAACTAACAGTTCTACCACAAGGGGGTGCAACTGCATATTTCATTTGCAAACGTTTCTAGGGCTATCCAAAAGCCTTCTTTAAAAAAGTCTTTTATCATCCGACCTCATTCTCTGTGACGAACAGGTTGTTGGTTACCATAATAGTTTTAAATTTTCGTACAAGAATAGATGTTAGATTATTATATTTTATATAATCTGACATTGTTTTGATTCGGAATATATGATTATTATAGTCGACAATTGTAGTTATCTTTTTTTTTTTTCTGGGCTTTATAGCTATTGAGCTCTTTTCTGCCGATGCCAATATAACGAACGACATCCCTTTTCTGCCAGTGGTGGGATTCGACCATATCTTCCCACTCCGGAACGGAATGTTTTCCCGACTGAACTACGCTGGCAAGACCAATCACTGCAACCTGCCGACTGTAACAAAACAGAGACAAAACATTTGATTGCTAAGACAAAGACGCGCACTTGCGAAGGATGTTTTGTTGAGCATCACAAAAATTGTTTCGTTCTTCACTTAGATTCCTTTACAAAGAAAAGACATACGAGGACGTCAGTACTGGGGAAACATAGCGTCCAATAAAAGGGTTTTCAAGAAAACAGGATATTTTTCTATTTCTCCTTGAAAATTAGCAAAGTGAACCACGAAACTGTTGAATTCTCCAATTCATGCTTCTTCCTCCTCCAAGATGCACTTTTACGCTCCCAAATCCGCATGTACATCCTGCATTCTGATTTGTGTATAAGATCGCAACCCCGAGAAAGTTCCACTTACCGTTCGCTTAAGAGTTTTCATGGCAACCTCTCATGGAATGTCTTACTGCCTGTAGGGTCGTCTCTCTCTCTCTCCCTCTTTCTCTATCTTACTCTCTCTCTCCCTCTTTCTCTATCTTACTCTCTCTCTTTCTCTCTCTCTCTCTCTTTCTCTATCTCTCTCTCCCTCTCGCTGTCCCTCTTCCTTCCTCCCTCTCTCTGTCTTTCTCTCCCTCAGCTTTCTCTCTCTCTCTCTTTCTCTATCTTACTCTCTCTCTTTCTCTATCTTACTCTCTCTTTCTCTATCTTACTCTCTCTCTCTCTCTCTCTCTTTCTTTCTCTCTCTCTCTTTCTCTATCTCTCTCCCTCTCCCTGTCCTTCTTCCTTCCTCCCTCTCTCTGTCTTTCTCTCCCTCAACTTTCTGTCTCTCTCTCACTTTCTCTCTTTCTCTATCTTACTCTCTCTCTTTCTCTATCTCTCTCCCTCTTGCTCTGCCTCTTCCTTCCTCCATCTCTCTCTGTCTTTCTCTCCCTCAGCTTTCTCTCTCTCTCTCTCTCTCTCTGTCTCTCTCTCTTTCTCTCTCTGTTTTGTTGTAAACCAGACTTTTGTAATCTCAGCGAGACGCCTCAAAAAAGGGATACGAACAGAGAGTACATCATGGAACGTACTTCAATGCAAATACGTTTAGTTCGTTCATGAAATGAATTGCATGCCTAATTAATACGCAGGAACTGTACACCTACTATACTCAACCAGTCAAGTCATTGCGTTCAAATTGTTAAAGTGTTCTGTTATTCAGATTGCAGTTTGCTGACAGCCTTCCTTCAAAGCGCCATCTGATTGATGCGCGAAAACTTGGAAACTTTGATTTCTATTCTACGCCAATAAATTCGGATTACTTGTATAGTTGTTTTGTTTATGCCTAATATTGTGCTCATATTATAACAAAAATATTTTTCTCATCTTTCTAACAGGTTACTCAGAAGAGAACGTGGGATAAGATGTCACTCTTAGATATGTGGAGAAAGAAAACGAAGTCCGTTATTTGGATGACCAGTCACTGTCCTACATTCGGAAACAGAGACGTTTACGTGAATCATCTGAAGAAATACATCGACGTTGATGTTTACGGAACTTGCGGAACGATGGTTTGTCCCAAGAGCGATACACACGAGTGCCTTCAGAGGTTTTCCGAAACGTATAAATTTTACCTGGCCTTTGAAAACTCTATATGCACGGATTACGTGACGGAGAAGTTCTACCGTACTTTCAACCATGACATCATTCCAGTCGTGTTCGGCGGGGCCGATTATGAGAAGCACGCACCACGAGGTTCCTACATTGACGCCCTTAGTTTCCAGTCGCCCAAACATCTGGCTTTTTTTCTCTCAGGGGTTGGGAGTGACTTCACCCTGTACAGTGCCTACTTTTGGTGGCGAGAACACTTTGCAGTTAACCTCACCACTAGCAAAGAATGCGATTTATGTGATCGTCTGCACGAGAGGTCCCCCAAAAAATCTGTCTACGAGGACATGAGAGAATGGTGGGTAGACAAAGGCCAGTGCAGGACGTATGGAGCCTGAGCAACCACAAAGCCACACGTTATCCAGTGATCTCTTATTCTAGAGTGCCACAATTCATACTTAAATATAGGCATATGTTTGTTGAATAACGCGCAGGAAATGTTAGACGCAAGATGTGTTAGAAATGGATGTTGTGCTAACTTAAAAGAACGATATCGTTAACAGATTTCAAAAGAAATCAAGAAGCCTGCATTCTGTAAGATGCGAGCAAAAGAAAAACGGAGATCCATGCCCAATTAAAATCAAAGTTATGACATCATACTAGAGTGGCCAGTCACATGGCCCTCTGTACTGCCATTTTCGTGGAGTCTTTCCTGCTAGCAGGGGCGGATTGAGACCAGGCCGGGAAATTTAGTCGTTCAGTCCACAATAAAAACACATGTACTATAACAAAGTAAATTTCTCCGTCATTTTTGGTCTACGCCGGGATTCGAACCCGAGGCCGCTTATTCCGGAACAAGTCGCTCTACCAACTGAGCTACGCAGACGTAAATTCTGATTCCTATCTGCCTTTATGTCGTGTGCGTCCTGCTGGCAGGTACGTCACATCCCCCCCCCTCGAAAGAGGGCCGGGGGCATGGCCCACGGGTCAGCCGTGACCATGAATCGTTGCAGGCAGCCATCCACTGTAGAACGTGCACTTGAGAACTCCCAGTCAATCTGCTGTGTGGAATGCAACATCACACATTTTTATTTTTCGAAGCGCTGGAGAAGGAATTCTCTGATTTTTCCTGTCTCGCGGTGTGGAAATAACATCACACCAATGCGAGATTTTGAACGGCCGGGTCATCCGGATAGTTCGGGCGCCATTATAACGAAGTAAATTTCTCCGTCATTTTTGGTCTACGCCGGGATTCGAACCCGAGGCCGCTTATTCCGGAACAAGTCGCTCTACCAACTGAGCTACGCAGACGTAAATTCTGATTCCTATCTGCCTTTATGTCGTGTGCGTCCTGCTGGCAGGTACGTCACAGTACCTATATGGAAACATGTGTCATACTACAGAGGTGAAGCACCTGCAAAGACGACAAATCTGCAGCAATACATTCCGTCGGTGTGGTTTAGTGGGTTAGAACAACTGGCTCCGGAGCAAGGAGCCGCGGTTTCGACAAATTTATGAATTTCACAAATATCTAATAAATTCCTTCAGAAAAAAATTCTGTCCGCTCCTGGATGAAAGAAAGCTATTGAAATACGTATTAGGAAACAAACTCAGTCGTGAACAAATTTTAATAATTTAATGGGAAAAGTATTTTAAAAATCCGTTCATGATTGAATACAGCATCCAACCAGATTATTATTATTTTCTTTTGAGGAAAAAAAAACAAGCAAAAAAAAAAAAAGAGTATCCTGCAGAGCCCATTTTCAACTGAATCACCATGATGATAATTTTGAAAGTTGAAATATGTACATAGCTTGTCCCGAAACAACGGAGAATGTTTTTATAAAATATGTGCAATACTGCGTTCAACCTTGACACTAGTCTCGAAGAAACGGTAGTAGTAACCACAGCAGCCTGACACAGCTGTTTATCACGCATGCGTCGTCGGTAGCGCGCAGTTTAATAAGCGTTGTTTTATGAACCCCTAACAAGTGTTTTCGTGCTGTGATTTTCCTAAAAAATGGATCTGAAAGAAGAACAAAGATGCGCCATTAAATTTTGCTGTCGACTTAAGTTATCCCACTACGTTGGGGGTACTTTTAAAAAAAAAATGCAAGAATGGGTAATTTTTTTTTCAGGAAAGCTAACACACAAAAACACATAAACCTTGAAAAAAAATGATATCAATATAAATTTTCAAGTAATTGGGAAATTTGTGAAAGAATTTAAGGAAATATGTCGTTTACGGTAAACGCTCTAAATAAAAACGTTACAGATATATGATGGCATTTTTTTTCATGAGTATATATATGCGCATGACTATTATCTATGCAGTGAACTAAAAGGTAAGTGATGTTCCTAAACACTGCTGTGATACACTCACTCCTACATGCATTAGTGTGCATTTTCGACAAATTTCTTCACTATCTTGAATGTAAATAGCTACAACCTAACTTTGAACTGACAAACAGCAGAACTTTTAGTTCATTGCATGCACAACATTGTATACCAAGTTTCATCAATTTATTTACATTACCTTTTGCAGTTATCAGGGTTTTCGTAAATAGTTCGGGACGAAATTCTCATCCTGCAAAAAACGCGATCATTCAAGTTTAAAAGACACAGTTTTTATGGGATGAAAAGTGTTTATGTTTGCCACCCTCGCAAACATAAATTGCATCTAAAGTATTGCCAGATCCGTAAAACCTTGTACAAAATATTTTTTACTATAATTTTACGCACAATAGTAAGACTAACCTAATTATTTTCCAACTATTTCCCTTCCCGTTCGTTTGACATCTGGGTTTAGATATTCCGATTGCTATAACTCTGTATCTATTCATAAACAAACAAAGGCAGCTTCGGAATTCTAAAGAATGGGACTTTAAAATGAACGCATTTTTACAAAATATGAAATTTGGCACAAAACAACCTTCTCAACGTAGTGGGAGGATACCTTAGGAAGTCTGTCGGAGAGACTTTCCGTTTCATGCAAGAGGCTTATAAAGATGAATGTCTAGGAAAATCAACAATTTACAGATGGCATAAAGAATTCATGGATGGTCGTGAGTCGGTGGCTTTAATCGCTCATGGAGGAAGACCTTCAACGAGTGTTACATAGGTATACACAATAGGTGTTATTTATTATGCGGGAAGACAGACACCTATCAATTAGAGATATCGAAGATATGGTTCACATTTCAAAATCATCAGTTAACAGAATTTTAACCGAGCATTTGGGCATGAAACGTATTTGTTCAACTTGGGTTCCCCATTTCTTTTCATGTGCGGCTCAATGCAAGGCCGTCCATGGCCATTTCTGTAGCTTATTATTCGGGACAAGTGAATATTAAGTTGATGCCCAAACCTACATACAGTCCAGATTTGTCACCACGTGACTTGTGATTGTTCCTCATTTTAACCCTTTAAGCGGCCGATGAATCTGAAGTAAATGGTGACCAAAACTCTCCGCGTTATGTTAACATAGCGTTCGGGTTTTACGAGAGCTGCTGCGCAACAAATGATTTTCCCCTCTCATCTGACCAACGCTGACCATGAACTTGTCACCGTTGATAAGCATCCCACTACTCTTTAGCGCTATGTATCTTTTTTTTTTTTTTTTTTTTTGGTTGGAGGTTTAACGACCACCGTGAGCAACTCAATGGGCTATAAGCAGTCGCCCGTCCCTAATTTAGGGTCACTGGTTCCAGGGAAGGGAGAGAGCCAGTGCCGTAAGACAAACACAACATCCATGCCTGACCGGGATTCGAACCCGGACCCCTTACGGACGAATGATCAGAGGCCAGCGCCTTAGACCACTGCGCCACCGGGGCGGCAGCGCTATGTATCCCACTACTACTTGGTGATAGTCCTTGATTATTAGTATCCCAATAGTACCTGATTGGTGAAAGGGATTTAAAGTTCTTTATTCCCAAGAAATGATGGGGACACCGTACCACTGGGTAGTGACAAGTGACTCAAATATCTTCTCTCTTCTTACTTAGATTCTTCGCCATTGCTATAGCCCTTTTAAAGGGCAAACCGATCAGAAAATATTAGCGTCAATCATCTCCCTAAATGACCACCTCAAATGACATAGCTAAAGGGGAGAGCAAAGCGTTCTCATGCTCAAGTTGACTCGTTCCAACCGCTCTCTGTCCACTTCTTAGACAGTGAATATATCCGTGCGAGCTGATTTCAGCCCATTTTCCTAACCCCGATTTAATTCGTTCCAGTGGGTTAAAGGGTTAAAGAAGAAATTACGGGGGTGACAATTTGAGACTGATCAACAACTTATTATAGCTGCGAATGGGTGCTTCAACAGCATTTAAAAAAAAACCAGGAGACGTTGGCACACTTACTTGTATTTGATGCAATGGACAGTATTTCAAAAAAGATGACTACTTCCTTAATAATTAAAGTACGCATATTTTTTTAATAAAATCATTCTCAGTTGTTTTATGACAACCCTTGTACATGCCACATATCTGTTTGATCACTGATTGCGTACTGCGCAATGGCAATAGTATCTCCTCCTTGAGTAGACGCCATTTTGTCTTTATTTGGTCACTGATCGCTTACTGCGCAATGGCAATAGTAACTCCTCCTTGGGTAGACGCCATTTTGTTTTTATTTGATCACTGATGGCTTACTATGCAATGGCGATAGTATCTCCTCCTTGAGTAGACGCCATTTTGTTTTTATTTGCTCACTGATCGCTTAATGTGCAATGGCGATAGTATCTCCTCCTGGAGTAGACGCCATTTAGTTTTTATTTGGTCACTGATCGCTTCTTACTGTGCAATGGTAATAGTATCTCCTCCTTGAGTAGACGCCATTTTGTTTTTGTTTGGTCACCGATCGCTCATTGCGCAATGACATCTCCTCCTTGGGTAGACGCCATTTTGTTTTTATTTGGTCACTGATCGGTTACTGCGCAATGGCAATAGTAACTCCTCCTCGAGCAGACTCCATTTTGTTTTTATTTGGTCACTGATCGCTTATGCGCAATGGCAATAGTATCTCCTCCTCGAGTAGACGCCAATTTGTTTTTATTTGGTCACTGATCGCTTATGCTCAATGGCAATAGTATCTCCTTCTTGAGTAGACACCATTTTGTTTTTATTTGGTCACTGATCAGTTACTGCGAATGGCAAGAGTATCTCCTACTTGAGTAGACGCCATTTTGTTTTTATTTGGTCACTGATCGCTTACTGTGCAACGGCAATAGTATCTCCTCCTTTAGTAGATGCCACTGATCGCTTACTGTGCAATGGCAATAGTATCTCCTCCATGAGCAGACGCCATTTTGGTTATATTTGGTCTCTAATCGCTTACTGCGCAATGGCAACAGTATCTCCTCCTTGAGTAGACGCCATTTCGAAGCCTTCCCATCACTTTGAATCATGAACTACCATTTGATAAATAAACTACCATGTTGACCTATTAACCAGTACTGCTAAACCGTTGCTTCTTTTAAGATGAATGTGAGGGACACGGTTTGTGGTGCTCAGTGTTAGTCAGTGGTTAAAGGGGTCGTGATGGCGATGAGGCATCACAATAGGTACTGGTGTCTTTTTTCAAGATTACAAAAAAAGAGAACAGCTATCCCGGATTCCAAATACAACGAGTCGCGTCTAACGGTAGTTATCTTTAGCGCAATTGATTTGTAACAACATACTTGGTTTGGTGGCACTTTTCTCAAATAACTGCTGCGAATTTTGATATGCCATTTCAGAACAAAACTGCAACGTATAGATAGAAAAAAAAATTTTTTTTTTTTGAGGAAGTAACTTTTCACAGAGAGATATAAATCTCAAATGAAGTTAGTGATTATTATTCATAAGTACCAAAACAATTATTCATTCTTTCCAAAAAATTCAGACAAAAAGATGAAGAAAAAAAGTGGGCCATTTCTCGTATGCTCGACCGGGTAAAGTCTCGGCGGGCGAATCCGCCCCTCTCTGCTAGCATGGAATCAGCCATATTGTTATTCATGTTCTTAAAGGTGATCAGGGTTCAACTGCCCTATACATAATCGCGACAATCATCTCTTGGGTAGTTTAACATCCTTTATTTATAGCATATTCACCCTTGTTTAGTTTTTGCCCTGTGCTTATTAGAAGAATACATACGTGTCTTTTTTCTTTCTTTTTTTCGTAACAGCATCATCAAAATTTAGGGTGCGCACGTTATTCGTGGATAAGCACTAAAATCAGGTAAAACGTGTGATGACAGTTTCCATAGGCACACGACAGAGGAGGGAAAGGAAGAAAGTTGAAAAAAAGAGACTGTGACGTGCCCGCATCGCAGAACGCACATGTGATAAAGGCAGATAGCAGTGAGATCCCATGTCCGCGTAGCTCACCTGAAAGAGCGTCTTACTCTGGAGTGAGGGTACCCGGTGCCGTCGAGGACAAACTTGTACGTTATAAAACACAGATTTGCGTACAGCAGGGATGCCCTCAGTGTTACGACCCCTGGACTTTTATATCAAAGACCTCACATTTTAGCGGCCGAGTGGTCAGAGGTCTGACCAGTCGTCCGAGTTGGCCCTGGCTCAAGTCCAGGATGAAGTATCGGTGGTGCCTAACGGTGCCCGCCCTTTCTCGGAACTAACGGCTCTGTTTGAAGCCCTCAGGGTTGTTCACAATGTTACTCCGAAACAAAGAAATAGCAAGCCTATATTTGAAGAAACTATACAACATACTGACAGCGAGCAAAGATTACGCAGTGTCTCGTACAGGTAAAACCAAAAGGCCTAACTTAAACGTTACTTGATGTTGGGTGTGATAAAATACTTGAAGAAGCTGTCATTAAAAGTTTCAAGAAGTGTGAAACATCAAACTTGGGTGATACGTTTTTTATTTGGTAATATGTAGAAGGAAATAGTGACTGAGAACCGAAACACAAAAAGCGTTCTCTCTCTCTCTCTCTCTCTCTATCTCGTCCGCCCATGGCGAGTTGAGTTCCGCAAAGGCGACAATGCGCCCGTGAGGATTACTGGCAAATTTAATGTAGCCGGCATGCCATTCGTCTGCTGCATACGGGTAAGGGACAAAGTGCTTCCGGGGCCAACTTCACAGGGAACCATCTACGCATTCGCGTCCCCGAACACAGGGAGTCTGCGGAAAACCCCGAAAAAACCGCAGACTAGATGGCCGGCAGGACAGGGATTCGAACACCCGTCAGAAACATCTGCCTCCCACACAATGTACAGCGACGTAACCAACTGCGTATGCCGGTGGCCTAAAAGCATTTTAAATACAAGAAACATGTGGTCATCTAAGTCCTATTTAAGTACATTGTGGTCATCTAAGTCTGATTTAAGTACATTGTGGTCATCTAGTCCTATTTAAGTACATTGTGATCATCTAAGTCTTATTTAAGTGCATTTTGGCCATCTAAGTCCTATTTAAGTACATTGTGATCATCTAAGTCCTATTTAAGTACATTGTGGTCATCTAAGTCCTATTTCGCTGTCTGATCGTTCACATACCGGCCACTTAATTATAAGCTTTTATTCAATACTAGGTTTTACCTTTTTTAGCCCGAATTGCAACACGTATGCTGTTTGGCATGGATTCCACGAGATGGTCTACAACATACCAGGCGTTCACCAGACAGTCCTTTAACAGGCTTAGATTTTACGGAAGAGACTTTGCTCCTGTATCCGATTTTCTAACATCTCTCATACATTCTCCGTGGGGTACGCATCCGGGATTTGCAGTGGACAGGGAAGGTGGCGGAAGTTGCTGTCATGCTCACTCTACTTCTGCTGAACACATCTTGCGCGATGGACAGTAACATTATCATCCATAAAATGGTCGCCACCTGCTGGATAAAAAGTCAACGTTGCAGGATGGACTTGACTGGCAACAGTGTTCAGATAATCCTTGGAGGACACCCGTCCGTCCAGCAATATCAGGGATTCCGTTCCATACCAACATAACATGCCCCACACCATGACACCACCTCCAGAACCTTGAGTTGTTTACAAGGCAAGCTGGGCCCATTGCATCATGAGGCTCCCGCCAAACCCTCTACCTGCCGTCGTTACACAACAAAGTGAACCTGGACTCGTCGGACCATGTGACTTTTTTCTAGCATTCAGTGTCTAGTCAGGGCTTTCCCGACACCACTGTAGACAAACTTTCCTGTTCTTCGCCGAAGTCAGTGGTTCACTTATCTTCTTCAATTCCCTGCGTATAGTTAGCTGCGATATGAGTCGGGAACAGCCTTCATTGAATGCCTCGGTCAACTGCAGCACACAGGGAGTCCTGTTTAACCGTACAAGCCTACTCAGACGACGGCGATCTTGTTCCTGACAGATTGTCGTTGCTCCCCAGTTGCACCTCTTAGACAGCTGTTTTCAAAATCGTCGCTCCAGCCAGACGAGCACCCACAATGAGCCTTTTATCGAAATCGGAAAGATCCTTTGTTTTTGCGGCCTTACATGGTTGCTTAGATCACGTGGTGACGCGCTTAACCAAGTGTTACGTATTAACGTTGCATAAGTGACGTTTAGGTTCATCTCCATAAGGGTTTCTAATTCAGTGGGCAGTGTGTGTGTGTGTGTGTGTGTGTATTACACACTTCATCATAAGCAGGGTGACCAGACGTCCGGCTTTTGGAGGACATGTCCTTCTTGTCTTACCATGTCCTCTTGTAATCAAGGTATTACGAAAAATAGCCCAAATTCCTCGGCTTTTTCAATAAGGAATAATTCAAATACATTTTGATCAAATTCTTCTATTATAATCAGATATCCTATAAAGTCACGCCGCCCCGGTGGTGCAGTGGTCTAAGCGATGGCTTCTGATCATTCTTCCGAAAGGTGTTCGGGTTCGAATCCCGATGAGGCAAGGCTGTTGTGTTTGTCTTACGGCACTGGCTCTGTCCTTTCCCTGGAGTCAGTGGCCCTAAATTAGGGACGAGCGACTGCTTATAGTCCATTGAGTTGCTCACGGTGGTCGTTAAACCTCCAATTAAAAAAAAAATAATAAAGTAAAATAAAATCACCGCTAAAATATTCACTTCTGAATTTCCGTTCGCACACTCCGTCCTCCCGCCGGTCAGTTTATTCCAGCAGCTGCCTGCTGCAGTGAGTCACTTGTGAGTCAACAGCCAGGGAAAACCTGCCAGTGCGCGTTAGTCTGTCTGTCGTTCTTCACACATGGACGGTGCCGTGCGATGCAAACATTATGCTTATACACTGATAGTTTTGTATGCTGTGAGTTTGTTTTTTGTTTATAATTCAAGTTTCTTAATCAGTGAGTAAGGGGTGTACTGCTAGTTAAATATAATTTGAAAGAAATGCCATGCTCTGAATTTCACAAATATTTCTTTAAAAAAAAACCTGATCTACGGAAGAAAATTTCTTCTAGTGAAAAACATAACTGAAAATGTCCAGCAGACAAAAATCTTTCTTTTTTAATGTTTTGTTTTACATGTATTAGAGGTATGCAAAAGTTTCCGCCGCCCCCTCTAGCGGGCGCTGTAGGGGTCTACCCGGCCGGCGACCAGTGCTGTCAGTTCATACATGAAGCCAGCGCATGGCGGTCGATAAAGTTCATTTACGGTACTGTTTGTTGTTGATGTTCAATTTAAGGAAACGTGCGAGTGAAGCATACGGTTCAATATGTCAGGCGTATGGCGAAACGGTTATGGGTTAGAGGACGTGTCGAGAATGGTTTGCCAGTTTTAAGAAAGGTGATCTAAGCTTGGAAGACAAACCACGTGCAGGTAGACTGCAGAATTTCGCAGATGAGGAGCTGGTATTGCTGTTGCAAGAGGATGCCACACAATCGACCAAGCAACTGGCAAAACGTTTGAAAGTGGCTCAATCGATGGTGGTACGGCGTGTACAGACCTTGCGGAAGATCCAGAAGATTCGTAAGTGGATTCCGTATACTTTAATGGAGTGTAATATTGGTCAACGATTGGGAATCTGCATGTCGTTGCTGAAGAGGTTTCAAAGGAAGAATTTCGTGTGGAAGGTTGCCACCGGGGATGAAAAATGGGTCTATTGCGAGAACCCCGTACGCAAGCGATCCTGAGTCGACCCAGGCCAACCATCAACATCCACTACAAAACAGGATATCAACGGGGAAAAGATGCTGTTGTGTGTGGTGGGATGTGCATGGAGTGCAGTACTTCGAACTGTTGAAACCGAGCAAAACAATCACTGCATAACGATATAGCGACCAGTTGATGAAACTGAACGCCGCAATAGAGCAAAAACGCCCGTGGACAGGTAAAGGACGCTGCTCAGTCATCCTGTTACACGATAATGCCAGACCACATGTCGGTGCCACTACGAAATCAACCCTTGAACAGTTACACTGGAAGGTTTTACCGTACCTGGCTTACTCCCCGGACATTGCACCCTCAGACTGTTTCGCTCTATGCAACATTCCCTAGCAAGACAGTGGTTCACCACAGTTCCAAAGGTGAAAAATTTCGTCACTGCGTTCTTCAGCTCAAAACCCGAGTCGTTCTATCACAGGGGCATTCATTTGTTGCCTGAAAAATGACAAAAGGTCATTGATGCTAACGGCCAATATTTCGTTGAATAAATGTGTACTGGTTTCCTGATTGTTTATGTCTCCTTTTTCCTTAACACTTTAACTACCATGACCCAAAAATCTTGCATCACTCTAAATAACATAACGCCCGAAACTGTCTGTTGTTGCACTTCTTTTTTTAATAAAAACAATAGTGACTAAGGATGACCCTTGCTGATCCCCCATTTGTCGAGAAAATTTGAAAAATCGGTAAGGATAAAAAATCTGACTCACTTTAGACAGGCGTTTAGGGCGTCTATGGCCGTTTGTACATACGGGCGTTTTGGGCGTTATGGTCGTTAAAGGGTTAAAACGGTGGAAATGTTTGCATACTCCTAATATAAACTCTCGAACTGTAAAACTTAAATACAGAGTATTTGCATTCATATTTATTTTTGCACAAATTTATTGTATCCTCCTTTCTCTTGAAATGCCCTGCTTTTTTAATGAAAATACCCCCCCCCCTATTCCAAAAAGTCTTCTGGTCATCCTAACCATAAGAGGTTTTGAGTAAAATTACCATTGTTATAATTCTTAATTTATAACAGTTGCCATATTTTTGTATCTTTGTTTGTTTGTTTTCTGACTAGTCTAAGAATTAACGGAATGCGCATTTCATTTAAGTTCGCACATTATTCGAATAAGTACGGTATCTGCATTTGCTCAGAATTTGGCGCGATATGTTATAGAAAATATACCGAATCCCATTCACCTCGTATATTCGTTCTGCCCTCCAGAACTCTATTAACGTGATAACGTTAATAACAAACAGATCGGTCTTGAATATTTTATTTAGGTGATAGCGACATCTAAGGTAAACCGAATAACCAGAAGAAATGATGTAAAAGTGTTTTTAAAAGGCAATGAAAACTAATAATTTGCTGTTTTCCCCTGTCTACATGACACTGTATACCTTACGTACATTACATTTTCTGTTTTAGAATGTATATAATTTACTTGCGTCAATGTTCAAGAAATCTTTATTTTAATTCCATCCTTTTCTTCTTCGAAGCTGCTGTTCGGTAAACATTTAGTGCCTTCTCTGATAGCTATAAATGGCAGCAAGTGGACATATTTCTGAATTGTACAGAAATACTTCATGAACATGCATCTTGGTTTAGAAATATATGTGAAGCCACATTGTTTTTCAAGACGGCTGTTCTTTTTCATTCCATGTAGAGAATGATGCACTGACTACAGTGCTCACTGTATATAAAAAATATTCACACATCAATATCACCACAATAGTATTACAATGTGTTACATAAGATAAGAATTACTATTTAAATCAAAGTTTTTGTAATTTGTGTAAACGTAACAAAGTTATTTACATTGCAAAGCTGTAGTGGGACCACGAACTTTTTATTTAACTGTATTTTGTCGTAATTTATATATATACATCCATGATAAGAATATATCAGCCTAATGACACGCTTGAGCAAATATTTTAATAGAAATATTTAATTAAAATGCAACGATAACATGAATAAAATGCATTCCAGAAGTTTTGTGAGCTTTGTGTTTCTTATTTAAATATTTGATGTGTCTTCAATCATGACTAATTGAATTTTCAATTAGTCATGATTAAGATGACTAATTGAATTTTCAATTAGATGACTAATTGAATTTTCAATTAGTCATCTTAAACATGCAGCATTAATTTATAAACATTTGGTGGATAATTACTGTCACCTAAAAATAATTGGCATAATTGGCAATGGAAGGTGAAGTCAGTAATTCATTTTGAGTTTTTAAGAATTTATTATCATCCTTTCACACGCTAACGAAATTATTTAGTACCAAGATACAAAGATGGCCGTTATTCACAACTGTTTGCGAAAATTTCAGCACAATGAAGGACTACTGGTGTTAGTTTGAAACTTACAGGATATGTACAACAGGTTGGAACATGAAATGATTAGAATATTTGTGAAAATGCGCATGCGATTTCGGAGCAACGTTCTCTGAACTATCCGGTCTTGGGCATAAACAGCTAGCTCAAACGAGGTGTTGTAATCAGTGAAGAGCCGACATTGAGTTGAAAGGGTGTTTCTAGTGTCTCACTATGTCCCGTCGCCGAAAAAGGTAGCATTACGATTACCTGACGGACTTTGAGCGAGGAAAGACTGTTGGGATGATAGAAGCAGAATTGTCCTACAACGAAAATACCATACAGTGATGAGAACGTGGCGTCTGTGGACAGATGACGCACAGATCTCTGGGAAATGGGCTGAAAAAGCGCACGACTGCACGGAATGACAGACACCTTTACCGCCTGGCAGTGACCGATTGCACAGCGACATACGCATGCGCAGCAGTGGAGCGCTGTCACAGGTCAGGCTTTGTCCTCCAGCATAGTTCGAATTTGTCTGCTTAACAGAGGACTGATCGCTAGCAGCCTATTGACCGTCAACCGCAGACGCCTAAGGCTGCAATGAGATCTCGAACACGTATACTGGCGCACTGACTGGCAACAGGTCGCGTTTTCTGACGAGTCACGATTCAACTTGATGCATTATGTTGCTCGCATACGTGATCGAAGATATCGTGGTGAACGGCACCATGCTGCGTTATGGTTTAGGGCGTCATTGGGTTCAATTCGTGATTTCGCTTGATACGAATTGAGTGAACCCTCAAGAGCCAGCAATACATCAGCGATGTTTTAGAGACAGATGGGGTACCCTTCCTTTAGAGTTGTTCCGGCGTTATATTTCAGCAGGACAATGCTCGGCCACATGTGGCCCAGAGTGTCCAAGACCTCTTCCGTGCACGGCAGATTCCACTTCTTATTTGGCCTGCACGTGCGCCCAGATATGTCCCCTATTGAACATGTCTGAGACATCGTAACTAAGCGACTGGCACGTCAAGCGCCTCCACCAGTCACCACAAATGAATTCTGATCTCGTTTAGCAGATGCCTGGCAGACTAGGACGATATAAGATAAATCTTCCATTCAATGCTACGCTGTGTAAAGGCTGTTATTGTTGCTCGGGGTGTCTGCACACGACACAGCGTTTTGGGGCAAAAATATCATGTATAACTCTACAAATGTAATCACTTATCTCCTGTAACATGAGGAATCTGTGATATAAATTTCATTTGAATAGAGAGATTCTTTCTTGGTGTTGCAGTTTTCACAAGCAGTAGTGTATCTATAATTCGGCGCAAGAGAGAAGAATAAAGTAATTTAACGAAACAATTTAGGTAAGTATACACCGTAAAATACTAACAAAGCGCTGGAATCCGTTTTATTGGTGTAATATTACAAAACTATAACAAAACGCTAGCTTTCACCACCACGGGTGCCTTCTTCAGGTAGAAATATTATTCAAATGCAAAAACAAAAACAGAGTTGAAGTTATGTGTTCAAAAATAGACGTTTGCTATAGATGTTATAGAAACATCTATATATAGCAAACGCATCCTCAAAAATCGCCGCTGTGGACCTGGAAGAGGCGGGAGTATACACGTATACACTATACTCATTTTGTACTCAGACGGAACAAGTAAAAATTACGTAGGCATGACCAAGAGGTCCTTAAGACCAAGACTCCAGGAGCACCAGAGATGTCAAAAGAGGACTTCTGACTACGGCACTAGCGCGTGCAGTCACCAACAACTCTGCAACACCTTCGTGGGGACAAATAAAGAAAATCGCACGATACACAACCGGCAGAGCCACCCTCCTCAGAGAGACTATAGAAATGCTATCCGGTCACGGGATATGCAACAAAGAAACATCGATGGACATCCCACATGTATGGCGCAGGCTCCTGAATATGCTCGCCCTTAATCGCACATCTTGAATATGACGCGCACGTTCTATAACATCTATAGCACACGTCTATTTTTTAATACATAACTGGAACGCTGTTTTTGTTTCTGCATTTGAATTATATTTCTTCATGAAGAAGCCACCCGTGGTGGCAAAACATATCGTTTTGTTCTAGTTTTTGTAATATTACACCAATAAAAAAGGGATTTCAGCGTTTTGTTTATAAAGCAGTTTATTACTTCAAGCGCCAATAATTACCAATAATTAATTAACCCTTTAACTACCATGACTTTATAAAGTATGGTATCACTCTAAACACCATAACTCCAGAAAGTGTCTGTTGTTTCATTTCTTTGTTTAGTAACAACAATGGTGACTGACGGTGACTCCTGCTTATCCCTCATAGGTCGTGCAAATTTAAAGAACTGGTAAGGGTGAGAAATATGGCTCACTGTAGACAGACGTTTCGAGCGGCTGCGGCCGTTTGTATGTACGGGCGTTTTGGGGGTTATGGTCGTTAAAGGGTTAATGATTACAGGTAACAGTGGTAGATATTCATTATTGTAAGCAACGTAGTGATAATTTTTGTACATTCATTGTTAACCACAAATGCATAAAAATTGTCATGATTTTGCTAATAATAATAGCTGGTGTTTTTCAAACACACGCATTCATTGTTACACGCAACTGTAACAACAGGGCTTTTTGATTGATACAAGTGACGTCGGCCCATTGGCGCAGTAACCTCAGCGCTAGCTTCTGGTCATTCACCATTGATGGATCCGGGTTCGAATTTCTAAAGGCATGGATTTTGTGTTTTTCTTACGGCACTAGCACTCTCCCTTCCCTGTAACCAGTAGCCCAAAATTAAGGAGAGGCGAGTACTTACAGCCCATCGAGTTGCTCACGGTGGTCGTCAAACCTCCAGAAAAAAAAAAAAAAGTTAGTAAAATCATGCAATGCATTGATTATGATACGCTTTCCAACATACCAGAAATCATAGGAAAATGCCTTGGTTTTGAGGGTACTAAAACTATGGTATAACGTTTGAGGTTCACATATATCAAAAATTAATCTCTTTGTGCTCGTGTTTCATATTTCTGTTATCAAGAGCTACCACACATAAGCAGTTTTATAATTAAGAATCCCATCTATATCGGGCAATTTTCACGGAAGTTATCGTACGAAAATAATGGCTAACGAATCTCACGCATGCGCACTGCCCGCAATTGCTGACAAAAACGCTTTTGGCGGAACTGCTTCCAAAGTCGTTACGGAACAACGTATTGGATTTCGCCGCAATCGAAGCATTTTTTGTCAAGTTATGAGAATAAAGGCTGTGGAATAAATCACGCTCCTGTGCCCTGACCTTTGACTCCATTTCGATAATATTCAACAGAACCGGTTTAGTATACCTCCGGAACAACATGATAAAGCTTTGTCGCAATCGAAGCATTTTTGCGTAAGTTATGACACATATGGACGATGGAATGGATTCTGCTTCTATATCTTGACCTTTGACCCCATTTCGTCCATTTTCAATAGGGTTCTTCCCTAGGTTGTCCCCTACCACATACTAAAATTTCATCGAAATCGAATATTTTTTACGCGAGTTATCGTGCGGAGAGGCAGACGGACAAAGCTGGAGCATATCTGCTTCTTCACCCTACGGTTGAAAAGCGTAAAAAAATGAGAGAACAACGAAAAAACTGCGTTCGTGAAATGGGGAAGAATAATCATTGGTGGTAAAAGCTACGTCTATGGAAAAGGAGATAATAACCATTGCGGGACAAAACTATGTCTATGGAAACGGAGAAAGCAATAACTGATAAGCCAAATTACGTTTATATAGAAAGAGAGATCAATCATTGGTGGACAAAATTACTTCTATGGAAAGAGAGAGATCAATCATTGGTGCACAAAACTACGTCTATGGAAAAGGAGAGATCAGTCATTGGTGGACAAAATTACTTCTATGGAAAGAGAGAGAGAGAGATCAATCATTGGTGCACAAAACTACGTCTATGGAAAGAGAGAGATCAATCATTGGTGGACAAAATTACGTCTATGCAAAGAGAAAGATCAATCATTGGTGGACAAAACTATGTCTACGGAATGGGAGAGAACAATCATTGCTCGAAAAAATTATGTCTATTAAAAGGATAAACCACAAGTGGACAAAAGTCAATTTGCGTCTATGGAGAGAAACAGTCTAGGCGATGAAACAAAGACAATCATGAGTGAAGTTCAATCTGCTGTTAAAAATTTCCCTTAGTGAATGTTGAATTAGAAATATCCGTATAAAATTTCCATATTTTTCTTCCGTCGTTCATTTAATTTCAAGAAATGCAATTTTAAGTATAGCAAATAATTTCTGTATCTTGCCGTTCTATCACTTCACCTGATTAAAAGGTAAAATATAGAACAGCCATTTTATCTTTGAAATCACTAAGTACATGCGCAACGTGCCTGGACATTTTTAAAAATTGTATTCAAAATCGGAGTACAATTCCTATGCTGAAGAAATTGCTTGCTTTAATAACCTTTAATGATTGTTTACAATAATATTTTGCGATGGTACATAGAAGCAGCGTCAGCTTATCGTAAGTTGCTTAAATCCAGCAGCAACTCGTTGACACACCCAAGTTGAATGCACTCCCAAGTGCCGATGACATTTCACCCGCATCAACATGTGGTAAAATTTCCAACTTCGTTTCAAAAGTAGAGAGAGAGTTTCTCTTCCATGTACAATGTATTTGTTGCTACATGAGTAGTAGAAACACCGTCGGGACTTTTGGAATCCGTAATAACCAGTAAGATGACAGTAATACAGTATTCAATAAACAAGATAAGTGATATATCCTCAGCGCACAACAGCACAATTCATAGTGAAAGACTAAATAATCCTTCTTCTATACCACAAAACCTCCCACGTACACCATCACGGCCACACACATTATGGCGAGAAAGCAGCAGATGTGGAAGCGTTCATCCACTGCAGCACATTAGCGAAATCGCGTAAACCGAGGTCTCACAGTATACTCGAAAGGAAGTCAGTAAATACATTGCTGGCCACCCAAAATGCAACACCAAGAAGGACACGAGATAGCAAAGCCAGATTTACTGGACACATAACAACAGATACAAAGATGAAACGATTGAGCTTACAGGCCCGTGCGACTTGCGGAACCCGCAGGCATCAATAGTTCGTGTGGCCCCCATGGCTGGCAATAACGGCCGCTACACGGCGCGGCATCGAATGAAAGAGGCTTTGAATGTGGGCTTGGGGTATGTCGGTCCAAGCTGTTTCCACACGTTGATACAGTTCATCAGGCGTAGCCGCGGGTGGTGCTTGCAGGGCCACTCGGTTGCCGATCAGCGACCAGACGTGCTCGATGGGCGACATATTGAGAGAACATGCGGGCCACGGCAGCAGTGACACCTGGTGGACAGTGAAGAATTGTTGCACGATGCGTGCCACGTGCGGGCGCGCATTGTCCTGTTGAAACGTGGCCGCTGGCAGGTCCTGCAGGTAAGAGAGGGCTACAGTCTTCAAAACGTCGATGTAGCGGTGGCTGTTGAGTGTACCGACAATGCGTACCAGAGGGGTGCGGGTGTCATATCCAATTGCGCTCCAAACCATAACACCAGGCGACGGACCGGTATGGCGATACATAATGTAGGCGTCATACAGTCTCTCGCCGCGGTGCCGCCACACGCGGATCCGACCATCGTGGTGTTGCAGGCAGAA
Source organism: Macrothele yani (assembly GCA_039090855.1). Taxonomy (NCBI): domain Eukaryota; kingdom Metazoa; phylum Arthropoda; class Arachnida; order Araneae; family Macrothelidae; genus Macrothele; species Macrothele yani. The sequence continues at coordinate 129,476,313 of CM076997.1, forward strand.
GCGGAGTTCGTCGGTGAAGACAATGTCGTGACATTCCGTAGTCCAGGTGCGGCGTTCAACGGCCCACTGCCGCCGCACTCGCCGGTGGTGTAACGTCAATGGTAATCGGAGCAATGGGCGTCATGCGACAAGTCCCCGCTCCTGCAGACGACGTCGAAAGGTACGTGCTGACACAAGTTGTTGCGCAACACACCCTAATTCCTGCGCTAACGTTCGTAATGTGGCGGTGCGAGCCGTCAATGCCCGCCGCACAACGTGCCAGCCCTCTCATTCGGTAGTGTACCGCGGCTGCGGCAAACGCTCATGTCGGTCGGTCCGTCCGTCCCTCCTGCACCCACCGAATCCATACTCGCCTCACTGTGGCTGGATGTCGTCCCACACGTGCGCCGATGTCTTGGTACGATAAACCGCTGTCGCGATAAGCCACTATTCGTCCTCTGTCGAACTCCGAAACGTGCTGGAATGACTGCCGTATTCTGTGACGAGGCATCAGGAAGCTTCTCGCGCACAGGACCGGCATCACAACACACTTCCACTACTTACACTCCACCTTCTGGGCACCCTTCTTATAGTGCTTCCGGTGGCGTGCCGGGTGCACATGATTTGCATATGCCCTGCAATGCTAATCGTTTGCATGTCCTCTCGCGGGCGACTCATGCTGTGAATTTCAGGCCAATCGGATGATTCCTTCTTGGTGCTGCATTTTGGGTGTCCAGCAGTGTAAGTCACAAACAGTTGTGGAATAACTGTTAATGGTAGTTTTCAGTTTTGTAAAGGTGTCACCACCAGGTGGCAGCACAATCCAGCCTACTCGTAGTACAATGTAGCAGACGCTAGGTATCTCATGCGCATACCCAGCTGAGATTGCAAATAGCGACCGTGCTCGAGGAGTGTACGGCCGAAGAGCAGCGTGTTATTGTGCGTTTTTTTTTTTGGGGGGGGCAAAAGGACTTCCTTCAAAGGACCTTCATAAGGAAATGTTTCCCGTTTACAGAGAGAAATGTTTGTCGCATAAATTGGTACATAACTGGGTCGGTAAATTCCCTCAAGGGCTCTCAAAATTTGCTGATGAAGACCCACTTGGTTGTCTTGTTCAAATTGCTACAGAGACAACTGTGATGTGGCTGCAACAGATAATTCGATCTGACAGGCTAGTAATGATAGACAGTGTAACAACTGCAATAGGGTGTTTTCCTGGTTTAGCCTATAGTATAATACATGATCATTTGAATTTCCAGAAAGTGCGCACCCGGTGGGTGCTCAGAAAACTGAATCAGGAACACAAAATGAACCGAATGGTTATGTCCCTACAACATCTCTCTCGGTACGCATGTGAAGCGGGAAACATGCTTCATATGATCATTTCTGGAGACGAATCATGAGTACATTACTACCAACCCTAATCAAAGCGTTCTTCATTGTAATGGAAACATCCCTCTTCACCTTCAACCTAGAGATCCAGAATTTCTCCTTCAGCAGGAAGGGGTTTGCTCAGTGTTTTGGGATTCTCAAGAAGTGCTGTTAGCCATTTCCAGAAGCGAGGTGAGAATGTGAATGCTGCATAGTACAGTGGAATTCTGTTGACGCTTCGCGACGCAATTCGAGAAAAACGTCCTGGCCTACTGACTAGAAGAGTAATGCTATCATGACAATGCCAAAACTCATACGGCCGGATAAACCGAGTAGAAAATTTAACAACTAGGCTGGAAAATTCTTGAACATCCGCCTTACAGCCCCGACTTAGCACCGAACGATTTTCACCTGTTTGTTCAGCTAAAAACTTACCTTGGAGGCAAATGTTTCGCAGATAACGAAGAAGTTGAACGGGAAGTTCGAATGTGGCTGAGAGCAGCGTTGGAAACGGGTCAAAAATTGTGGACCCGCACCCAACCCGAACAAATTTCTTTGAACTATAAATTCGAAACTCAATTTGTAATTATACATAGTCATATATATATATATGATTATGTATAATTCTATGTCATATATAGTGCATAATGTATATAGTTTTATACACAGTCGAGTCACATTATTGTGACCACCTCCTACTTTTGACGTCAACAGCGTGTAGCCAATGAAAGAAGGCACGTGTTGTGAGCTGGCTTGGAGGGTGTATAAGGTGAGCTGTAGGAATTCTGAAAACATATCACTCGTTTCTGTCATGGATCAAAGAAACGATTTATCAGACTTGCAAAAAGGGATGATTATCGGCTTTCGGGCCAAGGGTGACAGTATTTCTGAAACACCACAGTTTATGAACTGTTCGCGTGCTGCTGTGGTTAAAGTGTATTGTGATTGGAGAAATGGCACCAATGCGAATAAGCGACGTGTAAACTGCGGAGCACCACGTGCTATTGATGTTGAGAGATGAACGTCAACTGCGTAGGTGCGTGAGGGTCGATCGCCATGCTACAGTGGAGAAACTCACTGGCCAAATGAACCAGGGGGCTACCGTAAGTGTGTCGAAAACAACAGTTTAGCGAACGCTGCTGCCTGTGGGGCTCCGATGCAGACGGATGATCACTGCACCTATGCTAACAAAGGCACATCGGCAGAAAAGGCTTACATTTGCACGGCAGTATCGGAATTGGACCTCCGCTGATTGGTAAAGGGTTGCCTTCTCCGATGAGTCACGTTTTCAGCTTCATCGAACGGAAGGACTTTGGCGTATAAGGCGAGAAACAACGGAGAACAAACAATCTTCAACCACTGCTGGAAGAACACAAGCTGGTGGGGGCAGTGTTATGGTCTGGGGAATGTTTTCATGGCATTCCCTGGGTCCACTCACACCTGTGGAAGGCACTACGGACCGAATTCGTTATGAATCCATCCTTGCAGACCACGTACATCCATACATGCTAATTGTCTTCCCTAGGGTGGATGGGATCTTCCAGAATGACAATGCGACGTGTCACACAGCTAGAAATGTTCAAGAGTGGTTGGAAGAGCACGATGAAGACTTCAAAGCACTTCCCTGGCCTCCTAATTCCCCCAGACTTAAACCCAATTGAGCATGTGTGGAACCACCTCGATCGTGTTGTTCGCACTGTGTATCCTCTACCACGCACCCTCCAGCAGCTTTCAGATGCACTGCAGTCAGCGTGGCTCCACCCTGTGATATTATGTGTGATTTCTGTATATACTTAGAGTTTATATATATACACGTACACCGGTCGTTCAAAAGGACTCTTCGCAGTGAGGATTGTAGATTACATAGAAATCATACAAATGTATCAGTTGTACAAATAAGTTTTAAAGCGTTTTTTGCTTGACGTATACTGCTAATTTACATAGCCGACATTCCCCCGCGTTGTTGTCATGCAACCGTAACTGGTCCAGAGAATAAAATGTGACACAGAAGTTTGCCCAACAGTCAGACGCAGTTGCACATCGGTAGGCGAAAAATGGCAAGCGATACTGCATTTATTTGACACTGAATTCGTAACGAATTTCATCAAGGAAAAAGTGCTGCAAAAGCATGTGCGTCGATCTGTTCTGTTCTCGTGGAGAATATTGAATCGAAAAGCATGTGTGAGTTTTGGTTTGGAAGGTTTAAAGCAGGTGGTTTTGATGTTAGCAATCGAGAACGTAGCGGCGCCCCGCAGAAGGTTGCACATGAGGAATTGCAAGCATTTCTTGATGAATATTCGTCTCAAACGCAAAAAGAACTAGCTGAACAACTGGGGGTAACTCAACAAACCATTTCCAATCGTTTACGCGCAATGGGAAAGATTCAGAAGGAAGGAAAATGGGTGCCACATGACCTGAGCCAGAGGAATAAGGTTGATTGTGTCATAAAGTGTTTGAATCTGTTGAATAAACAACACAGAAAAACTTTCCTATGGAAAATCGTTACGGGTGATGAAAAAGTGGATATGGTACGACAATCACTGGGCAGACCCCTGTGAAGCAGCGACTTCGACACCAAAACGCACAATTCACTCTAAGAAAGTTCTGCTGTGCATCTGCTGGGATATGAAGGGTGTACTTTATTATGAACTATTGGAACAGTGTCAAACTGTTACTGCTGATTGTTACAAGCAACAACTGCCCTGATTGAACCGGGAAATCTGTCGTAAACGTCCATTCACAGGCAAAGGATTGCGTCCGGTGAAATTACTGCATAACAACGCTAGGCCGCATGCGGGCGAAATCGGTCAAGGAAACGTTATTGACGCTTGACTGGGAAGTGTTAGAGCACCCGGCGTATAGTCCCGACATAGTCCCTTCAGACCGTCATTTGTTCCAATCGATGCAGCATGGTTTGTCTGCTGTGCGGTTCCCGACACGTGACGAAGTGCAAAAATGGGTTGACGACTTCATCGCGTCACACGATGAAGTATTCTTCATGGCTGGAATCCGTCAGCCACCCGACCGATGGCGGAAGGTGATAGATAATGACGGCGCATATTTTGATTCGAAAAAATATTGTTGTTTTTTCTCAAATGACATGTTGCGTTGTCTTAAAACGCTTTAAAACTTATTTGTACACCTAATATTACGGGAACGTAAAATTTCCTCACTTACATACAAAAAGGGCTGAAACTGCCGTTTTCCATATAACCTAACTGCAATTACACATGTTTTCAAACACATCTTCGAAAATCAGAAAGTCCCTCCGCAGTGATGTTAAGGCTGTTCCATTTAATTTTGATGGTGCTACAGTCAAAATTTTTGAATTAAGTAATTTGCTGTACGTTTAATTTCAGTTTTTGTTGTTTTTCTTGATAGCATATCAAGCTTCAGAATATGTTTCACAGCAACACCAATTTTCATCAGATTCTAATGAATTGAAAGTTTCCAAAATGTGGATGTTGATTTCATCATTGCCCCTCAGAAAGAAGGAACACTCATGAAATCAACATTCACGCGTGACCCGTTTCCATCTTCTGGCTAACACCGATTTTCACAAGCTTGTGAAAATTGGTGTTTGTGTAAAAAATATTCTGGTTTCTTAAGGTGGACGTCAAGTAATTTTGCTTCCTATACTTCCAATGGAAAAACTTCTATACACATTTTCTTCACAATTAATGCTTTCCCAAGAATGAAAATTTGAACATCGATTAAAATAGCTTCATTTTATAACTTGGAATACTACATATTTTCTAAAACATAACCATAATTATGCAATCCAACATTTGTTTGTCTACTGACGTCATCAAAGTACAGGCCACGCCATCTTTTTTCTGGTTTCAACACCACCAATGAAAAAGTTATTGATTTTTAATATAATTATGGTTATGTTTTAAAAAATATTAAGTATTCAAAGTTATAAAATAAAGCTATTTTAATCGATGTTCACATTTTCATCCTTGGGAACGCATTAATTGTGAAGAAAATGTGTACAGAAGTGTTTCCATTGGAAGTATAGGATGCAAAATTACTTGACGTCCACCTTAATGAGATGAAACAACTTCCAGCATTCACTCTTCCCCTTTTTGATTTCAACAAGAACGTATTTGTTGGCCTCGGCGCCTTTTTCAATCCCCTTAATATTAAATTCATCCATATTAGCAAATAAGGCATTTATTCCGACACGGCATACAATGGAACGGGATGTTAGCACGTCAAACGAAAACCTTTGAAGGCTCAACGCAAAACATGCGGCGTGAAAAGTAACTCTCAGTCTTACTATGCGACACGCGGGGTGTGAGAAAGTGAATCACCAAGGAAGCAAGTGCGATTGCTCCGCATAATCGCAGTAAAAACCAACGCAAAGGAAATATCATATTACGGTATGGTATCTGTGAGTTTAGCGTCTGCGCCGTATCATCCGGTCGCTGGAAATCTTCGTTGCTTTGAGAAAGAGACGGCCATATTTTTTGTATGACAAATCATTTTTCACTCCGCTGGCACCAGTATCGAGCACAAAATCCCACAGTACACATTTTTCTTTGAAATATATTTTTTTCTTTCCAGAAATGAAACGGAAATAAAACCGGGTTGAAATCGGGTCAAGGACACCTTTTTCGACCCGTTTGAATCGCACGAAATTGTCAACCCGTTGGCGCGTCGCCCGTTTCCATCTCTGGCTGAGACAGCAGACCCAAAACTTCTATTCATCAGATTTCGACGCACTGATAAAGCGATGGGATAAGTGCATCAATATTGCAGGAAATTATTTGAGAAATAAGGAGAAGTGCGTAAAGGTAATAATAAGGGTTTTTCAAGTTCGTGTCTCAGTTATTATTTTTAGCACGTATTTTATAAAAAAAAGAACGTGCTTATGTTACCGGTTTGCCCGTCCGTCTGTACCCACGATATCTCTGCAACTATTAGTCCGATTTGAAAAATGATTTTTGCATTGGGAAGCTAAAATATGCGAATGATGATTCTTTATTTCGTTTTTTTTTTTTTTTTACGATGTACAATTTCGCCGTAGAGGGCGTAAATGCAGATGATGTCGAATTCAAAAATACGTTTTATTCCACATATTTGCTTCTAAACATCCGATTGAAAAAATTCTTCTATCTTTCGATTCCATTTATGTCGAACAGTATTTTAGATATAGTTACTTTTTCAAATTACGCATAGATTTTCCGCTAGGGGGCGTAAAAGTAAATTACACTTTTCTCGATAACTCTTCTTCTAAAACTCCGATTTGAAACATTTTTTCTTCAGCGGATACACCTCCTGATGGAAAATCTTTTGAATGTAATTTCAAATTTTGGTAAAGAATACTTTGGCCACCAGGGGCGTACGTGTTAATTTTTGCTTCTGATGTATTTGCCATAAAATCGGAGCTTCTAAAATATCGATTGAAAAAATTCTTTCGTGGACTGATGTCACTCACATCGATAAACCTTTTCGGAATATTTTCTTCTTAAAATATTCCACAGTTTCTCCGCCAGGGGGCGTAGATGTATATCTTATTTTTGTCAATATATGTGCTTCTAATAGTCTGATTTGAAAAACTTCCTTCTTTGTTGGATAGTGCTTTCAGTGCGACATGTTTTGCATATAATTTTAAAATTTTCAAGTAATTCATAGACTTTCTGCTAGGGGCGTAGCGGTAAATTGCGTTTCCCCCTATATCTCTGCTTCTAAACCTCCGATTTGAAAAATTCTTTCTGCACCGGATACAGCACTTGATGGAAAATCGTTTGCATATAATTTCAAATTTTTGTAAAAGGAATGGTTTGGCCACTAGGTGGCGTAAGTCTTAATTTCCGCTTCTGATGTATTTGCAGCAAAATATGAGCTTTTAAAATAACGATTGATAAAAAAAGTAGTTTTGTTGACCGATACTACTCATGTCGACAAACCTTTTAGGAACATTTTCTTCTTGAAATAATGCATGGTTTCTACGCCAGGGTCGTAGATATATATCTTATTTTTGTCAATTTCTCTACTTCTAAAAGTCCGATTTGAAAAATTCCTTCTTTGTTGGATAGTGTTTTCGATGCGAAATGTTTTTCCTATAAATTAAAAAATTTTCAAGTAAATCATAGACTTTCCGCTAGGGGGCACAAAGGTAAATTGCGTTTTCTGCTTATTTCTGCTTCTAAAACTCCGATTTGAGAAATTCTTCCTGTATCGCATACAAGACCTGATGGAAAATATTTTTCACATAATTTCTATTGTTTGGTAAAGAATGGTTTGGCCACCAGGGGGCATAAGTGTTAATTACTGCTTCTGATGTATTTGTAGCAAACTCTGGGCTCCTGAAAACTCGACTAATTTTTCTGTTCATGTGGAAAAACCTTTTCAGAATACTTTCTTCCTAAAATAATGCATGGTTTTTCCACCAGGGGACGTAAAGTCACCTCTTATTTTTGTCGATATCTCTGTTTCTAAGAGTACAATTTGAAAAATTCTTTCGGTGTTGCAAAGCGTTTCCGGTGCAAAATGTTTCTCATATAAATCCATGTTTTTCCTAACGCACAAGTCTGCAACCAAAGGGTGTAAGCTCACGATTCCGTTTACAGCAATATCTGAGGGATTAAAAACCCGATTGAAAAACATCTTTCTTCCGTCAGATACTACTGTTTTCCATACCGGTTTCACTGACTTTGAATAGCTTTGATAAATTTAATTTGCGTCAGAACTGATTCAAAAGACGTGCTTATTACACCCGAAAATTTGGTGTCATCTTTCTTGTTTAATAACTGTTTGTGACTAATTTGCTGACTCTTCCTGTAGTGTATCACATCTCACAACCTCTATATTAACCCTTTAACGACCATAACGACCAAAGCGTCCGTACGCACTGGCGTTTTGGGCGTTATGGTCGTTAAAGGGTTAATATAAAACGCCCGTACGTTTGTGTGTGTGTGTGTTTGACCGTTTGGGTACGGGCTACGTATAAACGACCATAGCCGCCCGAAACGCCTGTCTAGAGTGAATCAGATTTCTTATCCTAACTTGTTCTACAAATTTTCTTGACCTATGAATGACCAGCAGGAGTGACCCTCAGTCATTATTGTTGTTATTAAACAAAAGAAGGGAAACGACAGACAGTTTCGGGCGTTATGGTATTTAGAGTGACGCGAGATTTTTGGGTCATGGTCGTTAAAAGGTTAATCTATCCACGAAAGAATGCACCCTACTACGACAAATCCCAAAGTCGCCGCCCTTGTCATCATTGCTCGAAATGAAAATTTTTGAAGTGCCGGTATGCTCATATTTAGCGAAAAGTAAATATAATCCTAGGAAGAAAAACTCCTTTGTTTGAAAATGTAATTGACAATTCCGTGGAATAACAATTGCACCATAAGTCAGAAACGATGGCTGTTGATTAGAGTTGGTTGGTTTGTGGACCCCAGAGGGCACTACTTATGCTACACCGATAACTCAGGTTATACTTGTTTATAGTGAGGAGTCTGCACCCAGGGACCGACGGATTAACGAGACTTCCAAACCTAGGCTAATGATTAGTGATTCAGCTGGACTTTAAAGGGGACTTTCATGAAGTAGAAAGTCGAGCAATTAGAACCATCGCTATCAGAATGAATATTCAGTCTGAAATTGGGTCCGGGTTCGAATCCTGGTGAGGGATGGATGTTGTGTTTGTCTTACGGCACTGGATCTCTCCCTTCCCTGGAACCAGTGACCCTAAATTAGGGACGGGCGACTGCTTATAGCCCATTGAGTTACTCACGGTGGTCATTAAACCTCTAATCAAATAAAAATTTGAGAGTAATCTCACCACCCAAAAAAATAAAATATGTCCGAAGTGGAAAATGTTTATACCCGTTGCAGCAAAACTGAGGCCGCCCCGGTGGCGCAGTGGTCTAAGGCGTTGGCCTCTGATCATTTGTCCGTAAGGGGTCCGGGTTCGAATCCCGGTCAGGCATGGATGTTGTGTTTGTCTTACGGCACTGGCTCTTTCCCTTCCCTGGAACCAGTGACCCTAAATTAGGGACGGGCGACTGCTTATAGCCCATTGAGTTGCTCACGGTGGTCGTTAAACCTCCAATCAAAAAAAAAAAAAAAAAAAAAAAACTGAGGGGGCGCAGTGGTCTAAGGCACTGGCTTCTAACCATTCGCCCTAATTGGACCCGGGTTCGAATCCCGATGCGGCATGGATGTTTGTGTTTGTCTTTTTTTTTTTTTTTGATTGGAGGTTTAACGACCACCGTGAGCAACTCAATGGGCTATAAGCAGTCGCCCGTCCCTAATTTAGGGTCACTGGTTCCAGGGAAGGGAAAGAGCCAGTGCCGTAAGACAAACACAACATCCATGCCAGACCGGGACTCGAACCCGGACCCCTTACGGACGGTTTGTCTTTCGTCTCTGGCTCTCAATGTGTTACTTGTCCAACACTGGTTATCTGTGTACATTGGTCATTTATTGTAGCATACTGTCAAATTCATGTTTGATTTTTACTTGTTCACAATGATCAACACTGTCTATATCTATGTAAATTGATCATTTGGTATGCTGTCAACCATGCATGATTTGCACTTGTTACTGTGAAATACCTGCATCCTGTTTATGTCTGCTTGTTTGTCATGTCTGCACCACCAGGTCCAATAAATCATTTTAAAAAAACTCAAATAAACGAAAACATAAAAATAAAGAGAAATAGAATTTTTTTAAGTCTATTATTCCGAATTCTTCATTCTGTGAAGAAGCTCTTCAAATGGAACATATTAAATAAATGGTATAATAAAAATTACAGACGTCTTTAGTTGGAGGATCTGGGACCTAAGTAAAATGTGGGCGTGCGCTATGATTAGCTTCATTTCCATCCTTTAAAGGATCGAACTTATAGATCATGTGTACACCACTTCCCTAACTTTACAGTTCCCACACTGATATTTCTCAAGGGCAATGGGCACATAAGACTTTATGTTTAAGAATGCGTATTTGTAAGTCAGGAAAAAAAAAAAAAAAAGATTAATAAATAAATAAAATTATTTCTGCAGTTCCCACTGCTAAAATTAGTGCCGGTATGAGAATTCCGGGTACAAAAAGTGCTGGTATGAAGTGCCGGTATGCCAAACCGGCGTATACCGGCCCATTTCCAGCTCTGCTTGGCAGTAATGCACATTCACACGCAAAAATGCTAATGTCATCTCATCTGCAAAATACAAAAATAATGTGTCATTCATTTCGGAAAGAAACTCGATATTTTTAATCTGCACCGCAAATGTGCATTTTTTTTATTCTTTTAACTTTCGTTCCAGTAATTAAACTACAACCGTAGAACAAGTGCTCCTTTTCATGCAATCTTTAAAAATCATAAAAGAACAGATATATTACAAAGCACCCAAAAACCTGGCTGTCTGCCAGATGCCCAGATAGCAAACTAACCTGAAAGGTAGAATTGCCTATGCGTTCTTTATTTTGGGGCGTTAATTTAATTCCAGCGCAACCTTTCGTAGTTGCTGGGTTGTGACTACACATCAGCGGGTTTTTGTCCGTTTAGCATCTTATGTTCGGCTTTAAATTAGAACAAAGAAACTTGACATAAATTCCGTGGAAGAAATATTCTTCTCTTCATACGGAAGTACGTCAGAAATATTTACTCAGCGATGTTTAATTGCTGAGTTAATATTTCGGAAAAAAACTCGTGATTTTTGCTTTTGCGAGGTTCTCAAATAAATAAAAATCGAATATTATGCGTTTCTCAACAGAACAAAGATCGTATGCAATAAATACGAAATATGAGGGTTCACGAAAGAAACGGGACATCTGTGGAGTAGAACCTTTAAAAACGAGCTACGTGTGTTTATCAATGCTCACCAAGCGTATGTGAAATACACTACATAGACGAAATTCACCGGACACCCCTTCAAAAGCTAATGAACGGATCCGCTGCGTTGTTAACAGACGCAGTACAACTGCAAACGGTATAAAAACAAACCTGCAACTGACCGCAATCATATCGCACTGTGAGGTTGAGTGAAAATGTCGCGGCGGGAGAGAATTGACTTTGAGAAAGGAAAGATTGTTGGGTGTTATATTAGTGGGTTGTCCATAAGAGAAACCGAGCGGCGTAAAATGGGGGCCCTTCCAACCTCTATTAATTTCTATAGTGTAACTGAACGATTTTCTCCAACCGTTCGTTTCCACCTGAAATGCTTCGGGCGGGCGGGGAATCCAGTATGATCGGGAGGTGCTGCAATTGCATATTGCTCAAATAATGCTAATATTATCGCGCCATAATGCGCTGAAATATGTACGTTGCTAAATAGAATTAGCAGGGAGCTACTGCGTGGAGATAGTGGGTAAATTATCGTCGGCAAGCTATCAACTATCCAATATCTATAGTTCTTGAAAACCTTTTTCTTTTCTGCAGAAATACACTAATGCGCGGCCTATGGCATTTTCAACCCAAACCCGGAATAAATAGCCATCTCGAATGCCTGCTCCCCAAACAGGACCAGTTGCCGGAGAATTCCCTTTACCAACTGTAAAGTGTCTCATTTGCTAAATCATATAAAATCACATTTATATATAAACAAAACTCTCTCAAAGAGCCCGAACCGCGGTAAATATTCTACAGCCCGAGACCGATTCGAGCCCGGGCTCTGTGTCGGGCTCGGGCTCGGGCTCAGCCCGTCTCTGCTCTGCACCGCGCAGGAGACTCCACATTCGTGCCGAAATGCAAGGTCAGAGTCAGGTGAGATCCCAGAGAGATAGACATGCCGAGGATTCACCGTAGATGTGCGTACGAGCTACTGACGGAGTTTGAGGAAGGCCGTATCGTCGGTATGAGAGAGGCAGGGTGGCCGGCACGCCAAATCGGCAGCCATTTGGGCCGGTCGGACAGCACGGTGCGATTGTGTTGGGAGCAATAGGCACAGGAAGGCACCCGGACGCGACGGACTGGCTCTGGACGAACCAGACACACCACCAGCAGAGAGGACCATGGAATCGTGAGGACAGCATGCGCAGGTGTAACGATGTCCTTGTCCAATATCCAGAGACATGTGGCGGCTGTACAAGGGACTCTTGTGTTCGCCTGAACCATTTCCAGACGCCTGGCAGAGGCGAATCTGCACTTTCGACGACCTTTGCATTTTCTGCCATTAACACTTGCCCATCGTCGGCGTCGATTGCATTGGTGTCAGCAGTGAGCAACGTGGAATAATTCGGGCTGGCGATGTATAGTGTTCAGCGACAAATCCCTCTTCTTTATGGGAACGGACGACCACCGCGTCAGTGTGTGGAAACCCTCAGGCGAGCGCTGCAATCCCAAACCTTACTGTACGGCGTCACACGTCCCGAGCTGCAGGCGTGATGGTCTAGGGAGCCATCGGGTATGACAGCCGGACTTACCTCTCAGTGATCCGAGGGACGTTGACAGGCCAGCGCTACGTACAGAAGATCCTGCGGCCCTATGTGCTGCTTTTCCTGGCGGGGCAGCCCGGAGCCATTTTCCAACAAGATAACACTCGTCCGCACACGGCCTTGGTTTCCCAGGACTGTCTACGTCATGCTTCGACGCTTCCGTAGCCTGCCAGATCGCCTGATCTCCCGCCCATCGAGAAGGTGTGGGACCAGATGGGATGCCAGCTTTCTCCATGTCCAAGTGTTCGTGATTTAGAGCTTCAGTTGCAAGAAGTGTGGGCCAATCTGTCCCAGGATAACATACGGCGTTTCTTTGATTCCATGCCGGACGGTACCACCGCACGTATCCGAGCACGACGTGGTACTAACGCTGACCAGAATGAGTACCACATGTCAGCTGGAAATCGTCCTGCTGCTGTGATACTGTAATCACTTCTGTCCTTGGTATGTACCACCTCGCTACTAAAATCTCATTTCATTCCAACTCCTCCTTCTTGGTGCGCGGATTTTTATGACAATGACTGCATTAAGTCGTCTGCCAATGCCATCCCATGCGTTCTATATTGGGAAGAAGAGTGGGGATTGCGCTGGACAAGGTAATACCCGGATACCTTTTAGGTACTGTTTGTTTATATCAGCAGTGTGCGGACGAGCCTTATATTGTTAAAACTGGTCATTAGGGCTACCACGAAGGTACGGCAACAAACCCGGCTGCAGCACCTCATTGACTTATCACTGTACTGTCATTGTAACTACTATGCATAGGAACGGTGGGTGAACTGCTTTTAAAACTGATAGCTCCCCAAACCATGACACGTGGGAGAGGGGCCGTATGACTCACGAATGACGCAGGAAGATCAGGCCGGCGACCATGTCGTCTGCAGACTCTCAATCGGCGGTTACCGGCTCTGGAACAGAAGTAAGATTCGTCTCTGAATAAGACATGGTTTCATCTGACCTGCCACGCATGTCTGGTACAGCACCACTGCAAACATGAGCGCCAATGTTCTGTGGTGAGTGGCCGTAGTCGCAATGGATGCTAAGAGCTCAAACGTGCCTCGACACGGGCATGTCCGTAGCTGCCAGTACACCTCGTCGAATGTCGCCCGCTGTGGTGTGTGTGAGGCTGCTACGGCTTGCCGTCGAATGCGGAGATTGTGGTGTTCGAGCGTCTGTCTTGGTGCGCCAGTCTCACAACAGCGGCACACGTTACCTGACTCCAACCAGAGTCGACACGTCTGCGAAACTCAAGCACACTTTTCTGTGACTGCTTTTCCCAGCTAAAACTCGCTTTACGGTTTACAAGTGCGGCAAGTCTCCAAGGTCATTCAACAGCATCGGGGAGTGGAAACCCCAAAAGACCACATGTGCATTCTTCAGCAGAGTGCATATGACCTGGAATTACTCGCCCGATAAGAGTCTCTTCGAAACGAACAATCTTCAAGGGTAATTCAAGGTTTAAAGTTCTAGTTTGGACTTTGGATTAGGATTACTTTGCGGTACATTTTTCGCGTAAATTCTAATAAAGGCACTAATAAAATTATTTAAATATGAAAAATAATGCAAAAATTATAGTAGAAATTTGGCAAAAATGAGGAAGAAAATCATAAATTCGCGGATATACACTGAAGAGCAATTAAATTAGAGACAGCTGGCGTTATGCAAATGTGATGCTGTAGGCGGCCCTGTAAACGGAAACGACGTGACGTATGCAGCGATCCGACAATATAAGGAGTGATGCAACGGGAATCAGTAAGAGTCGGACGCAGTATGGGTAAAACGAAGGATCTAAGCGCATTTGATCGTGGGCAAATTGTCGGGGCCCGACTAATGGGTCACTCCATCTCGGAAGTCGTGCAGGCACTGGAATTTTCACGAGCCACTGTGTCACGGATACACCGCGAGTACATCGAATCCGGTAAAACCATCCTTGCAAGGGCCATCTGCCGTGGACAACAGCGTGTGGAGGAGCGGGGTCATCGTCGGCTAGCTCGCATTCTAATAGCGGATAGACGGGTCACGGTGCAAGAAATTACTCGGCAATTTAACGCTGGTGCACAAAAACGTGTAAGCAGCCACACCATCCAGAACCATCTCCTCGCTATGGGATACAGAAGCTATCGTTCCACGAGGGTACAGCTGCTGACCGCGCATCACAGGGTGCAAAGATTAGCATGGGCGCGGGAACATCGCCACTGGACCCTAGAAATGTGGAAAAATGTTGCCTGGACTGATGAGTCGAGATTCACGTTGGTAAATGCGGATGGCAGGATACGAGTACGGCGCAAACCACATGAAGCGATGGATCCTTCTTGCCAGCAGGGTACTCTTTAAGCTGGTAGGGGTGGCATTCTCGTCTGGGGATTGTTTACGTGGACTGAAATGGGACCCCTGGTACGTGTGACATCGTCCCTCACAGGTCAACGTTACCGGGATATCCTGGACGACCATTTGCTCCCGTTTGTACGTCTTCAACATCCCACTAAGGACCTCATCCTGCAACAAGACAATGCACAGTGCCATGGCTCCCGAATTGTATCCGAATGGTTGGGTGAACACTCCACCAACGTGACTCCGCTACCTTAGCCAGCTAGGTCACTTGACCTCAATCCCATCGAGCACATCTGGGATGCCATCGAGAGAGATGTTCAAAACTCTGACCCCTCTCCATCAAATCTTCGTGAACTGTGGGAGCTTGTTCAGATGTCGTGGATCCGTATGGCTTCCCAACGCTTCCGGTGTCTTGTCGAGTCCATGCCGAGACGAATCGCCGCCGTCATCAGAGCGAAAGGTGGTGCTACACGTTACTAGACAGGTATCTCTAATTCAATTGCTCCTCAGTGCATTTGATATTCGCGAAATTGCAGAAAAACCCTAAAATTCGCGAAAAAAAAGCGCGCAAATTCGCGCAGCGGAACAATGACTAGCCTATAGTGACTAGTTTACGTATAACCCCAAACTCTCTCTCTCTCTCTCACTGTCTTTCCCTGCTTTTTGTTTTGTACTCTGCCAAATATATTCGGCTGTTTATGTTAAAATTATCGCAAAAACATATTTATTCAGTTTTTTATTAACTTGTGATGAGGGTGTCAGGCAAAGAGAAACTTAATTCAAAAAATATAATGATTATACCCCGTGTGAGTACAACTTCCTACAAAATTAATATGTCTGGATGTGTGATTAAATTCAAGACTAAGCCGAACATTTACTTGCTATCGGACACACAAAGCAATTAAAAAATCTGAAATTTAAATTTCGGGATATCACTTCCCCTTTGTAAATAATTGGAGTTGCAACTTAAAAAATTTGCTTGGAATAATAGAGCCGTACCATGCTATACACATCTGTGTGCATTTTATTTGGATCAGCAATTTTAATTTTGATCTCCTGTGTAACAGTAAAATTAATATAGGAATCAAAAAGAACATTCTTGGAAATATATGTCTCGGTGTAGGGGGATGGGAATTTAGGCCACAGTAAAATAGATACGTCTGTTGATTTTCGTGCGATTAATTGAAGAAATATCTCACTGAAGGGCAAACGAGACAAAAGACCACTACTGACATTGTCTGCACTTTTTATCTTTTTCTTTTTTTTTATGATTATTTCTTTTCTCTCCCGTGGAAAAGTGGTGTCCATGATTCTCACCAAAATTGTGGCAATCGATCTTTGAAACTTCACAGTGTAATTTACCGACACACCCACGTAATCATCGACTCCCATTTTGGGTGGGTGGATTTCTTGGCCTTTGCAAAACACGCGATTCCTCTCTTTCAACCTAGCTTCACTCCCTATCAAACATAACTTTCGCTGTCTCTGTTCTTCCCCCCCCCCTCTCCTTCCTTCCCCAACTGCATCCATTTTTTCTTTTCCCTTTTTTTTTATTTTTTTTTCTTGATCTTAATGGGAAAAGCGGGCGATTCGATCGATCCTGAATTTGAAACAGATATTCTGAAACAAAAGAAAATTACTTTTGTACATCTATGAGACTGCAAGAACCATTTGAATTTTCAGAACCAATTCTCGTAATGACTGCAGCGAGGAGACGGAAGTTCAGAGCGATGTGTTTCCTATAGAAACGGCTGCACTGCGTCGCCATGAACGGAAAAGCGTTTTCAATCTATGTGCATCTAATTAACGTAAAACAAAGCTTTTTATCGTTAACCAATTAATTAAACTATACGGACTGAATGAAAACTGATGGCCAATTTCTCAGCCATTTCGGATTGCTACGATGTTTCACGGAAATGCTATTTTTGCAGAATTACACTCCGATCCATCATAAAAAATCTAACTATACACCAATGAGTCATTCTATTATGACCACCCCCCCCCCCAGTCTAAAAAATGAGCGCGCCTGGAGACCGAACGACGGCGCAAGTGAAGTTCACAGAACAATACATATACAACCTGAGGACCGGCTTTCGGTTAGTACAGTGTTCGGAGTCAGAATGGGAAAAGCTGCCGATATATCGGAGTTCGATAAAGGACAAATTGTGCTGGCATGGCGCCTCGGAGCTACGATCTCGGAAACGGCGCGGCTTGTGTGTTCTTCGCGTGCCGCTGTAGTGAGTACGTATCAAAAGTGGTGCACAGATGGCCAAACGTCGAACCGTGGTCCAGCCGTGTGTTGTCCGCAGCTCACTGATGCCAGAGGAGGACGCAGACTGTCGCGCATTGTTCACAGCGATCGCTGGGCCACAGCGCGACAAATCACCCGCAGCTGAAACAGTGGTGATCAGGGCAATGTGTTACACCACACAGTTCATCGTAGCCTTGTGCGTGTGGGCCTGCGTAGCCAAAGACCAAGCCGGGTCCCCATGCTCACTGCACGTCATCGCCAGCAGCGCATGAAATGGGCCCAAGATTATCGAGATTGGACCGTGGATGATTGGAAGAAAGTGGCCTGGTCTGATGAATCAAGATTCCTAGTGCATCACGTACACGGCCGATACGTCGATTACCAGCGGAGGTAATGGCATCTGGATGCACTGTTCGGAGGAAACAGGCCAGGGGCGGCGGTGTTGTGTTGTGGGCGATGCTTTCTAGGGACACTTTAGACCCTAGCACAATCTCTGACAGCTGTCAGGTATCTGAACATCGTTGTGGACCAAGTTCACCTATTCATGGCAACTGTGTTTCCTGCTGGCAACCGTGTTTCCTGCTGGTAATAATAACGTAAAACAAAGCTTTTTATCGTTAACCAATTAAAAAATCTAACTATACACTTTTCTGTGGGCGGCCCTGTAAATTGGCCACTACCAAAAGGATAATGCGCCATGCCACACTGCCAGTATCGTCAAGGAGTGGTTTGAGGAACATTCTGGTGACTTTCTGTTAATGCCCTGGCCTCCGAATTCTCCTGACATGAACCCAGTCGAACATTTGCGGTTCCACTTTTTTTTTTTTTTTTTTTTTGATTGGAGGTTTAACGATCACCGTGAGCAACTCAATGGGCTATAAGCAGTCGCCCGTCCCTAATTTAGGGTCACTGGTTCCAGGGAAGGGAGAGAGCCAGTGCCGTAAGACAAACACAACATCCATGCCTCACCGGGATTCGAACCCGGACCCCTTCGGACGAATGATCAGAGGCCAACGCCTTAGACCACTGCGCCACCGGGGCGGCCGGTTCCACTTGGAAAAGCTGTTTCACGCTAAATCACCACCACCCAGAAACGTACGGGAACTGGAGGACCTGCTGTTGAGATAATGCTACCAGATGCCCCAGGATACCTATCGCCTCCTCATCGAATCGATGCCTTGCCGAGTGGCCGCTATTTTGCAGCTAAAGGGGTTCCTACAGCTTATTAGGTAGGTAGTCATAATGAAGTGGCTCATCGGTGTACACAGTGTGCCCGTAAAGTAACGACACAAAACTTACTACATCAAAACGAGCTATATTTTGAATTTTCACTTGTACAGATTCAAAATAATCTCCCTCAAACTCCACACAATGGTGATATGTTTCGTACAGGTGTTTGTAGGCACGGTGGAAGCTCTAAACCAGAATTTCTTTCAGTCGGTTCGTCACACCTCATGGAATGTCTTCAATGGTGCTTAAGCGCTCCCCTTTCAAAGCAGACTTCACCTTTTGGAAGAGGAAAACGTCTGTGGGAGCCAAATCTTGCGAGTAGGATGGGTGTTCATGGGTGAAGCCTGAGTGGACGGGATAGGTCCTCGGGTCCGGACCTTCCCTTGAGAGTGGATTAAGTACACATTTAAAGCGATATATACAGTTCTTGGACGCAATAATATGAACCCCACGCTCAGAGCCGTGACTTCTAATGCAGCTGCGTACTTCACAATACGCAAAGGTATCCACCACTTTTTGGTTGTAATAGCTATGTCCTGTTTAAGTGCATTTAAAGTGTCTTGTTGCTAAATTTCTTTCAGGGTGAAGACGAAATGAGGGACCTAACGGACTTCGAAAGAGGGCTAATTATTGGTGGCCGGCTAGTTGGTGCCTCCGTGATAACAGTCGCCAGGGTAGTGGGGGTATCGAGAGCTACTATGTCTAGTGTCATGACAGCATACTGTGTTCGTGGCAAAACCTTGCCTGCGAAACTCAAGAGCCGCCGGAGAACGGCACTGACTGATATTGATAGAAGAGCATTAAAGAGGATTGTTACCCGTAAAAAGAAGACCACGGCGACGAAAATCAGTGCGGAGCTCAATCTGTATCAAGGAAAACAGTGCGCAGGAAACTGCATAAACAAGATATTAATGACAGAGTTGCTATTGCAAAACCTCTGGTGACCCGGGTTAATGCACAACGGCAACGGCATTTATGCTAGAAGCATACAAAATGAACTGCTGATGCATGGAAGCCCGTAATGTGGTCGAATGAATCCACATTCACACTACGCCCCACGGCATGACGTGTTTACGTGTGGAGAATACCGTCAGAAGGGTATAACCCAGACTGCTCCAAACAGTGCAGCATGGTGGTGGTTCTGTCATTCTCTAGGTGGTCACATGGTGGTTTTCAGCATATCCCCTAATCACCTTGAAAGGGCGGATGACTCGTAGGACGTATGAAACCATTTTGCCCGACCAAGTCCATCCAATGGCTCGGGCACTGTTACCTGCGGAGGATGCCATCTATAAAGATAATAACGCCCCAATTTACAGGGCTCGGAATGTCCAACCATAGTTTGAGGAACATGAGCAAGAACTTTTCACACCTTCCTTGGCCTCCCCAATCATTAGACTTAAACATCATCGAGCCGCTGTGGTCTGTTTCGGAAAACAGAGTAAGATCCCGTTATCCTCCTGTTGCATCTTTCAAGGACCTGGAGCAGTTTCTGCATGAAGAACGGTCTAGCATCTCACTAACCACCATCCAGGACTTGCATGCGTCCTTTCCAAGGAGAATTCAGGCGATTTTGAATGCCAAAGGTGGTCCCACACCCTATTAGGCATACGTAAATCCTTCTTTTCCTAGATGCTAACATTATTCTGCCCAACTCGTGCATGTATATATGAGGCTTTCACCAATTAACCAAATCCAAGGAACCTCTTCTCCTTCCTTAAGAAATTTCTGGCTACGTCACTGGGTGTTTGATCAAACAGATTGACTTCGAAGCCAGAAACACCTTCATAGGCAGTGCTCACTCAATCCTCGAACAAATCTTCCTCTTGTGCAGATCTTTTTCCAAGATAACGTTGGCCGTTGCTTTACCGACACCAAGCTGTTCTGCGAGTAGCGTAGCTGTTATTCACCTGTCATGGATAACAATTTCCCTAGACTTCACTACATTTCCACTTGTCTGTGCAGAAACTGGACGTGCTGGGCGTGGTTCATCCTCGAGTCATTCCCGTCTTTAAACGTTGAAAACCAGCGGAACACTTGTGCACGGCTCAGACGGTCATCGTCGTAAACATTTTTTTAGGTCTTGGTACAATTCCGTCGGAGTTTTCCCTAATTAACAGTAAATTTTTATCGCAGCTGTTTGCTCCATTATGCAAATTCTGACACATTGCATTCAGAAAGAGTTTCTTCTTTTTTTCTTTTTTATTTTTATTTTTTGATTAGAGGGGTCTTTTTTTTAATTACACTGGTCAAAAAAAAAAAAAAAAAAAAAAACATTTTCTGACCTGGACTTGTGGAGCTTTTTTAGACTAATTTCAGGGTGCTGATTCCAAATCTGATCTCAGATTTGCTCTATCACATCTCATTTATATGCTATCGGCATACCCCATTTTCATTGATTTTACCCGAAATTAACTCTTTGTCACTTATGATTGCAAGATGTTGAGAGTCAGTGACTGCTTTAGTGTTAAAATATGGTGTTATATTTTTAGGATAGTGTGTTTATAATATCATTTTATGTAGATATCCACATTTATTTAATATTTTGCTTCTGCAGGTGGTGATCTAACAATGGCTACAACATCCGAAAGAAGGAAATGCAGTAATGACCCAGATATCTTCTGCTACATCTGTGGCAGCTTCACTTTGCAGGATCAAAGGCGCAACATCAATATATTTGTCAAGAAGGTTTATCTTGCCTACTTTAAAGTACAACATGGAGACCAAGACAAAAATTGGGCTCCTCACAAAGTGTGTAAAACCTGTGTTGAAACTTTGCGATCATGGTCTAAAGGAAAGAATGCTAGGCTGAAGTTTGGTGTGCCAATGGTTTGGAGAGAACCTACAAACTATTTGGATAACTGCTACTTCTGCCTTGTCAATGTAAAAGGTTTCAATAAGAAAAATAAACAACACTTACAATACCTAGATATCCCATCTGCCAGACAACCAGTTGAGCATTGTGAGGAAATACCTGTGCCTGTATTTACTGAGCTACCAGAGATTGATGTTGAATCCCTCAGTTTACCTGCTTCTACAGTTGAAGATGATGTTGCTCAGATCGAATATACGCCATCCGATGCAGATTGTGATAAAATTTCTCTGTTTAGTCAGCCTGAATTGAATGATCTCGTAAGAGATTTGTATTTGCCGAAGCAGTCTGCTGAATTGTTGGCTTCAAGGCTGCAAGAGAAAGGACTACTCAGACCTGGCACTAGTGTCTCCTTTTATCGTAACAGAGAAACAGCACTGCGAAAGTACTTCCATTCAGATGGTCAACTTGTTTATTGTAATGATGTTGAAGGGCTTCTTCTCAATATGGGACTACCCGCATATGATTCAAGTGAATGGAGACTTTTTATTGACAGTAGTAAAAGGAGTTTGAAATGTGTGTTACTTCACAACAGAAATATATATGGTTCAATCCCAATAGGACACTCTGTAAAAATGAAAGAAGAGTATGCCAACATCAAGATTGTTCTGGATAGATTGGAACACCATGTTCATGGATGGGTAATTTGTGTTGATTTGAAAATGCTTAATTTTCTGCTGGGTCAGCAAGGAGGTCACACCAAATATACTTGACTTGTTTCCTGTGCTACTGGGACAGTAGGTCTACATTAGAACACTGGGTTAGAAAGAACTGCCCACCAAGAACCAGTTTGACGCCTGGTGACAAGAACATCAAGAATGAACCTCTGGTTGATAGGAATAAAATTGTATTTCCCCCACTGCACATAAAACTTGTGTTAATGAAGCAATTCGTCAAAGCTCGTGATCACACTGGAGACAGCTCCAGCTATATACACTGGCGGAAAGTGAAAAAAGAACACCAAGAAGGAATTGGCGGACGATCATGAAATTTACATATGTTAATGGGGTCAAGTTTGCGTAGGTGGGATGTTAATTTCGGGACCAACCGGTGAGCGCTTACGCCACAGCACGGCATAATATGCAAATTATCGTCGGTGGTATTTAAGTAGTACGGCGAAGTGAATGTAATCAGTCGTCGGCGTACGGACACGTGCAAAGACCCTGAAGAAGCTGCAATGCCTGGACATGGAAGACGTGTACGATTTCAGCAGTTATCGGACTTTGAGCGAGGTCGTCTAGTTGGACTCCGCGAGGCCGGGTGGTCGTATCGTCGTATCGTCGTATTGCGGAGCGAATTGGACGGGAAGTATCGGTGGTGGTACGATGGTGGCGTAGATGGTCCGAAGAACATTCCCACACGAGACGACGTGGAACCGGGAGTCACAGACGGACTGATGAGCGGACCTATCGACGCATAAGAAGAGCGGAGTTGTCAAGCAGAACATCCACTGCGACGCAAATCCGAGCTGCCATTGCACCTGAGGTGACGGTGCGAACAATCCGCAACCGTCTACTGGATGCAGGACTACGTGCACGTGTGCCTCTGGCATGTGTACCCCTGACTCCAGCCCACCGTCAGAAACGGGTGCAGTGGTGTCGCCAACGTCTGCACTGGAGAACGCAATGGCGATCTGTCGTGTTCAGCGATGAAAGCAGATTCTGCTTGGGAACCTCCGATGGTCGTATGCGTGTTCCCAGACGCACAGGGGAGCATCTCCACCCTTCTTGCATCCGCCAGCGACACATAGGGCCTACACCTGGTCTCCTGGTGTGGAGAGCGATCAGCTATCACTCCCGTACACAACTACTGTTTGTACCGGGTACGTTAAACAGCACCTCCTACATCAACAACATCATTCAGTCCGTTGTTGTGCCATTTATAAGGTCGGTCCATCGTGGTGTTTTCCAGCAAGATAACGCACGCCCACACACTGCACGTGCAACGCAACATACACTTTATGGTGTGAGACAACTTCCATGGCCTGCACGTTCACCGGATTTGTCCCCCATTGAGCACGTGTGGGATTTTATGGGACAACGACTTATCCGGTCTCCACGGCCAGCCACGACCATCCCCGATTTACGCGTTCAGGTTGAGGATGCTTGGAACTCAATACCCCAAACTTACATCCAACATCTGTAAGACAGATTCCATGCCAGAATTGCACAGTGTGACGCAGTTCATGGCGGTTCAACCTCGTACTAACCATGTTACATGGAAATGTTATTTTTCAGTTTACCAGCAAATACAGCTGTATTTTTCCTTAATGTTTTTATCACGTTATCTTCTGTATTCCGTTATTATGCTGTATAAATTTCGTTGGTATCAGACGTCTCCTTCTTGGTGTTCTTTTTTCACTTTCCGCCGCTGTATGTTCTACCTTTTCAAGTCTCAGTGCCGAGAAGAAAAAGGCAGGAATATTTGATGGCCCTCAAATCAGAACACTCATCAGGGATCCACACTTTGTTACAACAATGACTGCGGCAGAGGCTACAGCTTGGAATGCATTATCTGATGTTGTGCGGAATTCCCTTGGGAACAGGAAAGCGGACAACTATCGAGACATTGTGGAGGAGCTGCTCTTGAGTTTCTAAGCACTTGGATGTATAATGAGCATCAAGGTTCACTACTTACATAGTCACTTTGCCCAGTTTCCAGAGAACATATGTCACGTGAGCGAAGAGCAAGATGAACGCTTTCATCAAGACATTAAAGTTATGGAAGAACGTTACCAAGGCCGATGGGACTCAAACATCATGGCAGATTACTGCTGGTCCTTGATGAGAGGCATTCCACAAGCTGTACATCGGAGATCGTCAAAGAAGAGGTCGTTTATGCAGATGTAACTTCACTATTGTTAATGACCTTTTTGTACATATTTTTTATTTTTCTTATCTTCACAAGTCAATTCTTGCATGGTAATATGCATTCACTCACATTTATATGCAGTCATTCTCACAACTTTGTGCTACGGCTCATTAAAAGCTTGTTTCATTATTATTGTATATTGTATCTTATCTTATTCTTGTATGTATGTCTGTTTAGCTATTCGTATATGAGCATAAATTTGCTGTTTTTATTGAAAATGCAATCTTTGATATCTCAAAAACCTGATGTGATAGGCAAAAACTGATGCCTATCACATGATAGCATACAATTTGGAATCAGCACCCCAAAATTACCTTAAAACCGTTGGAATACCTTATGCCAGAAAAAGTGTGTTGACCAGTGTTATTTATTGGACTTGGTTGACAGATACATTGATATATGCAGGGGTTGTCCAAAATAATGGAAACACCTTGAAACAACAAAGGTTACGCACCTAATATGATGTGGGAGCACCCTTGGCATTTAAAACTGCTTGAATCCTCCTTGGAATGGATGCACACAAGTCCTGGATGGTGGTAAGTGGTATGTTGTACCATTTTTCATGCAGAAACTGCTCCAATTCATTGAGAGACGCCGGAGGATGATAACGGGATCGCACTCTGTTTTCCAACACAGACCACAGGGGCTCAATGATGTTTAAGTCCGGTGATTGTGAAGGCCAGAGAAAGTGTGCACCTTCATCTTCATGTTTCTCAAACCATTATTGAACAGTTCGACTTCTGTGAATCGGGACATTTTCATCTTGAAAGGTACAATCCTCTGACGGAAACAATGTCTGCGCCATTGAATGCACATGGTCGACCAAAAGGGTGACATAGTCACCGCTAGTGATCCGTCCGTGTAAGATGATAATGGGACCTGCTGCAAACCACAAGATCATGGCCCCAACCATTACGGAACTACCACCATGCTTCACTGTAGGAAGGAGATAGTCTAGGTTGTAGGCTTCTGCGGGGGTTCTCCCCCCGTAAACCCGTCCTGTGGTGGGGAATAGTGAGAAACTTGATTCATCGGAAAACAAAATACGATTCCAGTGATCCGCAGTCAACGTTTTGTGTTCCTGGTAACACTGTAGTCTCCGTTTCATATTCACCTGTGACACCAGGGGTTTTGCAATCGCAGCTCTGCCGTAAATATTGTGCTTATTGTGCTAATTCCCTTCGCACGGTATGAGCCGACACTGGGTTTTGGAGATGTACGTTAAGCTGGACAGTCACTTTCGTCGCCGTGGTCTGCAGATGATGTTGTGCCGTGAACATTGTATGCTGTCATGACCTTCGCAACGGTACCTCTCGATACCCCCAATACCTGTTCCACTGTGGTTACCGACGCACCAACTAGACGGGTTCCTACAATCTGCCCTCTTTGGAACTCCGACAGGTCACTCATTGTACCTTCACCTGGAACGAAATTATGCAAACACCGATGTATAATGCAATCACACAGACCCTTGAGAATATAAGCAACACTGTTTTACAAAAAAGTTGTAGCTACATGTTCGTTTTACTCAAAAAGTAGCACGTACCAAAGTCACTGTTTTCAGCGAGGTGTTTCCATTATTTTGGGCAACCCCTGTATATTGGACTTGGTTGACAGATATATACAGTATAGACATTTCGTGTTTCAACATCAGCAATGTACATAGGTGAACAAGGAACGCAGCTAATAAACTCCCGAAAGACAAACACAAAAAACCATGCCTTACCTGGGAATCGAACCCAGACCCCTCCGTTGGGCGAATGATCAGAAGCCATCGCTTATATAAGTGACCCACCAGGGCGGCAAAGTTTTACTTCACCGTGGCCATACGAAAACTGCTGCGTCACCCGACTCGGTTGGTTGGTTGGTGGATTTTAATGGCGCAAGGGACATATTTGGCCAAAGAGCGCCAGACACAAGACCCTCTTAAAAAAAAATTAACAACAGATCATCAATACATGAGCATCCGAGAGGGGCACGCAGTACCCCGCACTGGAGAAATTAAAATGGTACATCAACGGAGAAAACAAAAGCAGGTAACTATATACAAACGTGTGAATGTGTAATAAGAGCTACGCTGGGAGCACCACAACAAAATGATATGACAAAAGTCTACGAGTTAAGGAATTGTCTATAGTAGAGCAAAAGAACGTGCACAATACTTGCAATGAAAAGACTTGCGTACAACAAACAAGGCTGATAAAGGAGCACACGAGGAGCGTGCTATGAGAGAAGTCGACGGAATGTAAACAGAAAGTTCAAAAAGTTCGTGCAGGCAGAGACATGATCATCGTCCTCATCAATGAAATATTCACGATCGTTATCATCAAGATAGTAAACATTTTTACAGTAGTCAAGAAAGACATCATCAGAATAACGAAATTCAAAGTCAGGAAGTTCAGGGCGTTGAGGTCGAGAACGCTGACGTGTCCGCAAATGTCATCGGGTAGAGTAGAGAGCGCCAAATATCAACACGGTTCTCAGGTTCATCATAAGGCCACTAAGAAGATCCCGTCAGCTCAAGCGGAAGACATCACAGAATAGAAGGACGAAGTGAGATCTCCTGCAAGTGGCGGTAAGGAAGTTGGAACAGGGCAGCGGGCAAGCCCGACGGACCATCAGCGAGTTCAACTAAAGAAAGGATCCCAACAGTTTCAGGAGATGGACGAGCTGGTCGAAGATATTCAGCAACAGATTCAAACTCAATATTTTCATAGGCTTCAAGAACTGAAGTTGTAACTTGATCGAGTGGAGATACCGTAAGAGCACTGGATTCCGAATCAGGAGCAGCGTCACCATCTAGGGCTTCAGTGGCTTAGGAAAAAAAGCGGATTAAAGGTCTAGAATATCCCGAGATTCACATCCGATTCGAAAGTTTCTCCATCGATTGCAACACACTGTAGTGATCAAAACTATAAAAGCACTCTTGATCTAAAAGACTGCAGTCTTGTGACGATTATAAATATATCAAGATAATACAACGTAGTTTGTCACAAATATTTACTTTTTCAAGCAGACCATGGTTTCGCTGGGTATTGTCCTAGCTTGACCTAGCTGATGAAGCTAGGTCAATACGCAGCAAAACCATGGTCGGCTTGAAAAAATAAATATCTGTGACAAACTACGTTGTATTATCTTGATATACTGTATTTCTACCCATACATAGGGGCCTCCAGTCGGGCCATTTCAGCAACTTTTACTTACGTTAGCCTATCAATTAAATGCGACATTCTTATTTTTATATTTAAACACCAAACATTAATCAAAAGGCACTAGGCCTAGGACTCTTTAAAAAATTTTAGTCAGCCGCGCTCATATTCACAACGTTTGCATAACAAGTCAAGTTAATACAATGTTGGTTACGTTTTTACTTAGGTACTAAATATTAATTAACAGGTCCTAGGCCTAGCGTCTTGCAGTAAATACACTGCTGGCCACCCAAAATGCAACGCCAAGAAGGACACGAGCTGGCAAAGCCAGATTTACTGGACACATAACAACAGATACAAAGATGAAACAATTGAGCTTACAGGCCTGTGCGACTTGCGGAACACGAAGACATCAATAGTTCGTGTGTCCCCCCATGGATGGCAATAACTGCCGCAACACGCCGCGGCATCGAACGAAAGAGGCTTTGGATGTGGGCTTGGGGTATTTCGGTCTAGGCTGCTTCCACACGTTGCCACAGTTCATCAGGTGAAGCCGCGGGTGGTGCTTTCCAGGCCACTCGGTTACCGATCAGCGACCAGACGTGTTCGATGGGCGACATGTCAGGAGAACAGGCGGGCGCGCATTATCCTTTTGAAACGTGGCCGCTGGCAGGTCCTGCAGGTAAGGGAGGACTACAGGCTCCAAAACGTCGGAGATGTAGCGGTGGCTGTTGAATGTACCGGCGATGCGTACCAGAGGGGTGCGGGTGTCATATCCAATTGCGCCTTAAACCATAACGCCAGGTGACGGACTGGTATGGCGATGCACAATGCAGGCGTCATACAGTCTAGCGCCGCGGTGCCGCCACACGCGGATCCGACCATCGTGGTGTTGCAGGCAGAAGCGGGATTCGTTGGAGAAGGCAATGGCGTGCCATTCCGTAGTCCAGGTGCGGCGTTCAACGGCCCACTGCCGCCGCACTCGCCGTGATGTAACGTCAATGGTAATCGGAGCAATGGACGCCGTGCGACAAGTCCCCGCTCCTGCAGACGACGTCAAACGGTACGTGCTGACACAGGTTGTTGCGAAACACACCCTAATTCCTGCTGTAACGTTCGGGGTGTGGCGGTGCGAGCCGTCAATGCCCGCAGCACAATATGCCAGTCCTCTCGTTCGGTGGTGTGCCGCGGCTGCGGCAATCGCTCACGTCGGTCCGTCCGTCCCTCCTGCACCCACCGAATCCATACTCGCCTCACTGTGGCTGTATGTCGTCCCACACGGGCCCTGATGTCTCGGTACGATAAAGCGCTGTCGCGATAAGCCCCTATTCGTCCTCTGTCAAACTCCGAAACGTGCTGGAATGACTGGCGTATTCTGCGACGAGGCATCAGGAAGCTTACCACGCACAGGCCCGGCAGCATAACACACTTCCACTACTTACACCCCGCCTTCTGTGCACCCTTCTTATAGTACTTCTCGGTGGCGTGCCGGGTGCACATGATGTGCATGTGCCCTGCAATGCTAATCGTTTGCATGTCGTCTCGCGGGCGACGCATGCTGCGAATTTCAGGCCAATCGGATGCTTCCTTCTTGGTGTTGCAGTTTGGGTGGCCAGTGTATTTGATGCCTGAGTGAACGCGCAACATAATAAATTTGAATTGCTGCGAATAAAAGAACAATCTCGCTAAAATGCTACTGCTTCAAAAATATGTAGCGTTCTATGTTTTACCCAAGGTCAAGGAACTAGCTTGAAAAGCAATGAAATTACAAAAAAAAAAAATTAAATATAAAATCAGAAAACACGAATTGGAAAATATAATAAATAAAATATATAAGCGGAATCTCAAAATGTTAACAAAAAGAACTCTACGTACGCCCATTGTTGAGAGTGCGGACGGACAGTAAGCACGTACAAGAGCGTGTGTGCGAATACACGAAAATGTAATCAGATCAGTATGTTTATTCAGCTGTATAGAAACAGCGCTTGCTTCCTAACGTCTCCGTGAAGTGAAGAAATTCGGTTCTTTACCTGCAGCTACCGCGCATGCTCAATGGAGGCTATTCCTAAAAACAGCTAGGCTCCTATTCTCTGTTAGAAGTGTTTATGCCTCCTCAAATCGCACCTTTAAAAGGTTTATATGTTAAAATAATTCAAATTTCTTAAATTTTAAAATTCTAGGATACAGGGGTTGCCCAAAATAATGGAAACACCTCGCTGAAAATAGTAACTTTGGTATGTGCTGCTTTTTCAGTAAAGCGAACATGCAGCTACAACTTTTTTTGTAAAAAAATGTTGCTTATATTCACAAGGGTCTGTGTGATTGCATTGTAAATCGGTGTTTGCATAATTTCGTTCCAGGTGAAGGCACAATGAGTGACTTCTCGAAGTTCCAAAGAAGGCAGGCAGATTGTAGGAGCCCGTCTGGTTGGTGCGTCGGTAACCACAGTGGGCCGCCCCGGTGGCGCAGTGGTCTAAGCGATGGCCTCTGATCATTCGTCCTTAAAGGGTCCGGGTTCGAATCCCGGTGAGGCATGGATGTTGTGTTTGTCTTACGGCACTGGCTCTCTCCCTTCCCTGGAACCAGTGACCCTAAATTAGGGACGGGCGACTGCTTATAGCCCATTAAGTTGCTCACGGTGGTCGTTAAACCTCCAATCAAAAAAAAAAAAAAACACAGTGGCACAGGTATTGGAGGTATCGAGAGGTACCGTGTCAAAGGTCATGACAGCATACAATGTTCACGGCACAACGTCATCTGCGAGACACAACTGTGGAAAGAAAGCCAAACTCACTGCGAGAGACAGGAGGACATTAAAGAGGTTTGTGACCACAAGGATGAAGACCGCGGCGACGAGGCAACGAAATTGACTGCTGAGCTTAATGCAC
Source organism: Macrothele yani (assembly GCA_039090855.1). NCBI lineage: Eukaryota > Metazoa > Arthropoda > Arachnida > Araneae > Macrothelidae > Macrothele > Macrothele yani. The sequence goes on from CM076997.1 coordinate 129,506,646, forward strand.
ATCTCCAAAACCCAGTGTCGACCCATACCGTGCGAAGAGAATTGCATAAACACAATATTTACGGCAGAGCTGCGATTGCAAAACCCCTGGTGTCACAGGTGAATATGAAACGGAGACTACAGTGGTGCCAGGAACATAAAACGTGGGCTGCGGCTCACTGGAAACATGTCTTGTTTTCCGATGAATCAAGTTGCTCACTATGCCCCACCACAGAACGGGCTTACGTGTGGAGAACACCCGCAGAAGCCTACAGCCCAGACTGTCTCCTTCATACAGCGAAGCATGGGGACGGTTCCGTAATGGTTGAGGCCATCATCTCGTGGTTTGCAGCAGGTCCCATTATCACCTTACACGGACGGATCTCTAGCGGCGACTATGTCACTCTTTTGGCCGACCATGTGCATTCAATGGCGCAGACATTGTTTCCGTCAGAGGATTGCACCTTTCAAGATGATAATGCCCCGATTCACAGAAATCGAACTGTTCAGTCATGATTTGAGGAACATGAGGATGAAGTTGCACACCTTCCCTGGCCTGCACAATTACCGGACTTAAACATCATTGAGCCCCTGTGGTCTGTGTTGGAAAACAGAGTGCGATCCCGTTATCTTCCTCCGGCGTCTCTCAAGGAATTGGAGCAGTTTCTGTGGGAAGAATGGTACAACATACCACTTACCACCATCTAGGACTTGTATGCGTCCATTCCAAGGAGGATTCAAGCAGTTTTAAAAGCCAAGGGTGACCCATATTAAGTGCGTAACACCTATTGTTTCAAGGTGTTTCCATTATTTTGGACAACCCCTGTATATTCATCTGAGTTTCTTAAATACACTTCCGTTCGTTCCTGCCAACTACTACGGAATGTCCGTAGTTTCTATGGATTTTGTTTTCTGATTACGGAACTACGGAACTCACTGTCGAAACTACTGATTCTATGAATTTTCTTTTTTTTTTTTTTTTTTTGCTATTTTTTTTTATTACATACATGAGTCTCTTAAGAGGATTCGCGGAATTCCGCTTTTTTATGTCATCATTTATACAATTCTCGAGACTGATGCAAAACTGAAGAGAATTTGGGGGTGGAGTGTCGTTTTCCGTTTAGGGGCGGTATTTCGTGTTTTAAAGCTTTGGAAAGCGCTAGTTAAACGGAGCGAAAAAAAATTTCAATAGTAATTTTTTCTTCCGATTGTTTCCTTTGTTTCCAGTATTCTTGTTAAATATAATTTTATTTTATGAATTTTCTATTTCAGCTTGAAACTGCAGGCAACAATTTGCAAAAACGGAAGTTAGAAGCCGCAAAAGTTTCGCTGTAATCTTAAAAGTATAAGATTCTTCCGCCAATTCGAGGAATTCTGTCATTTTCGTTATTATTTTCATCATTCACGACATCGAAGCACAAATGAACTGAAACGGGGGGGGGGGGAGGTATACGACGGAGGACGGAATTCCATCCTTAAAAAACTATCTAAAACGGAAGGCCGACGGAGTTAAGATTTTTTTTCCGTAATGGTAATTTATTTTTTTCGCGGATGTTATCCCTGTCCAGTATTATTGTTAAAAAATATTTTACTGTATAAATAATTTTATTTCAGCTTGAAAATGGGGGGAGATGAGGTGTTTAGGCCGCGATGCCTCAACACCTCCTTGACAACCTCGTCCTCAGCATGGACAGACCTTGTAAATCCTGCAACGCAGTCAGGGGTGATCATATCCCCTACTAAAGACTGGATTTTTCTTGGCAGCCGCCTGTCACCTGGACGTTTCTGTCTTCTGTCCAGTTGTGCTCAAAGCTACCTTTTCAATAAAATGCCTTTGTATCCTTTGGATTCCTTGTTTAGACGGTTTTGCTCACTTGTCCCATATTCTTACATCTTGGGGATCTTATGGTATGATTTGAGTAGATGTGGAGCACTTCTGCCCGACGGTACATTCGAAATACCGTCTCGTCCTTAATTTTTGCACGCCAACGTATGAAAGAATTTTTACGGCAAATTTTCTCTCATAAACTCTGCTTTTAGGAGAAAGGAAGATACCGCAGTTTATTTGAAATTAAATAATAATATTTTATGCTGTCTTTGATACTGAAAATCACTATTTGTATGCTAAATGATTTTTTTTTCTCGTAGTGCAAAAACATTTTATGACGCCAGATTTTTTTTTTTTTTTTTGCTGTAAGATCTACGGAATATATGTGCGCATATTTTGTGTGTAGTCGGTTAGAATCATGCCCTCCAGGCAATTTAACGTACGCCCAACACTGTGCCAACTGATTCTATTACTAAAAGACGGTGGCTCAGTGTTGGGCCTACGTTAGATTGCAAGGCTGTGTGTACCAGGCCCGTATTTCCGTCTGCGAACTTAGGTGTCCAGAAAAATGTAATTTGTAAATTTATTTGTTCCACGAACCAACCTTAGGTGTCCAGAAAAATGTAATTCGTAAATTTATTTGTTTCACGAACCTTAGGTGTCCAGAAAAATGTTCCAAATAATTTTTCCAGTGCACGCAGTCCTACAATGTTTTTATATAAATTATTTTTACGAAGCACGTGTCAACAGAATAACAGTTCTACTGAGAGATGTCAGAATGCTGAATGATATTGAAATTGACTCGGGACAAACAAACTCCTGGATTACTTCTTTGTTTCGCAACAACAAAGAAGACTGAGAGGGACTTCTACTAATCCGCCAGACGCCGTGAAAATTCAAAGAACACGGGGGGGGGGGGTGTACGAAATCCTAGTACAATTATCGGGCGACCTCGGCGCTTGTGGTCGTCTGAATGGCCGGGCGTCCCGGTCGTTGTGGTAGCAAAAGGGTTAAGAGGGAGATGTGACCGTACTGAAGCACTTGTTATGACGACAAATCTGCAGGGATATATTCCGTCGGTGTAGCTTAGTCGGTAAGAGCAACTTACTCCGGAGCTAGGAGACGTCGTTTCGATCTTCGTCGCCGACAAATTCCTGTTTCCACATAGGCGTCCGAACGTAAAAATGAATCAACTGGCCGTTGGGTTCTTCGAAAAATGTGTGATGTTTGTCCTAGACATCGTCTGGAATTAATCAAAGGAAAAGGTCTGCACGGGCCTTATTTGGTGAGCCTGGCCTGGCCTAAGCACATGCGTTTAAGGCCCATCCCGACTCGGCCTGGCCCGGTCCGGCCCGTGGTGTGCCATTTGGTGTTATTTAGAGGTGGGACGAATCCTAAATTTTCTCGAACCCGAATCCTAAAAGGTTCTCGAATCCCTCGAATCCTTCATATAAGAATAATTATAAGAAACAAAGGGAAAGAAAAGACTAAAAGTTTTTAATTGAAGCAAAATTTGAAGTCTGTGTTTAATGAAAAACAAATTCAAGAATACAGTTTTCAGAAAAATATTCCCATACTTATTAAGAAGATACAAATGAAATTTATAGTTTGCATTAAATATATGAAGTACATAACTCTTGAGTGTTGAAGTTCATTTACATTTTCCGAACATAATTTGGCAAAAAAATTATATATATTTGAGTAACAATTCACATTTTTAACATTTTTCTTTAATAACAAAAGTTCCAAAACCTTTTTTTAAATCAAAGCAAGTGTAGAGGTGGGGAGGATTATTTCAAGAGTTAATGTAGATAACCACTAAACATGGAACACTAAATTAAGTAAATTCTTTCCAGAAAATTAAGAAAAATCAAAAACACGTTGGTTTTAAGATTTAATAAAAACACTAAACACTGAACTCTTTCAGGGCAATGTAAAAAAAACAGTAACCTTTAATGGAGATTTCATGCTGACAAAAATTCGTCATGCTAACGAAAATTCAAACAAATATCGCTCTACAACAAGCACCAAACGCCAAGTTTTTTTTCGGTTAGGATTCGAATGGCGAAAAAAGCGCGAAAATTCGAGTTTTCGAATCTCGAATCTTTTTCAGGATTCGCGGGATTCGAGGAGTCGAATGTCCCATCCTTAGAATTATTTTGTCTTTCTATTGTATTTTATTAAACTGTGAAAATTAAATAATGAAATGAGATACTATTGAAAATATAAAATAGTTGAATGTAAGCCTAAAAATATGAACTAAACTTGGGCAATTAGCGAAGAATAGAACCTTTAAAGAGACAAAAAAAGAAGACTAAGCGCGTTCAGATTTTCCCTTTCCCTGACCTAGCAAGCGGCAACACTGCAACAGTCAATACAGATTAGTGATAGGAAAAACAATCCATGTCGTCCCACTCTCTCACACAAACATACACATACACACACGACCCCACTGCAGACACCCCCTTCTCCCACTCCACACAACACACACACACTCGCATGGGGTCGAATCTTTGTTGTTGTCAGCAAGCTCCATAATGCTTTTACTATCTTAATACCTACACATGATAAAAACACTGTGAGTGCCTCCCCTTGCTTTTGTGATCACGCCCTGGGCTATGTTCATAGAAGTACCGTATATACTCCTGTAATGGTCGACCCCCGATTTTTATCTGAATATTTGCAGTTTTTGTATATCCCGTGTATAAGTCGATCCCCCCCCCCTCGATTTTTATGTGAACATCTGCAGTTTTTGTATACCTACCTGTCTTGTGTATAGATAACAAAAAAAAAAAAAAAAAAAAAAAAATTCCGAGGAGTCGCCCGCATGCGGACATGTGAACCTACTATTTATTCCAAAGTAATCGAGGTAGCCTTCAAAGCACGATCTTAATAACAAGAGTCACTCACAATACAAATTTAAATTCGTTGGCTAAATTTAAAGATTTTATTGTACAAGAACTTTCGGGTTTCCCTAGAACCCATCATCAGATACAGAAGAAGGAATAAGTTTAAATAAAGTGATACGTGAACATAATTTATACGTGAACACACTTTATTTAAACTTATTCCTTCTTCTGTATCTGATGATGGGTTCTAGGAAACCCGAAAGTTCTTATACAATAAAATCTTTAAATTCAGCCAACGAATTTAACTAATCTCTTTACCTCCATTGACCTTGTCGATCTCGTCAATATCTGTGACATCATGTTCAAGGACAATGCAGCAAAATTAAAGACTACCAAAGAATACTGGAAGAATCTCGTAACCTTGTGTCTACTCAATAGCTATATCTCCATGGGCGAAGTTATTTTTCGTCAAGTCAGAGGCATTCCAATGGGAAGCACTTTCTCTTCCGTCCTGGCTAATTTGTATTTACATCACTACGAAGCTGTTTTTGCAAGGAGGGTTGACAATGTTACTAACAAATAGAATGGAAATTATCTAAGGTACATCGATGATTTAATAACTTTGAACGTTTATGATTCCATTACAACAGCTACTACAATATATCCCAGTGAACTGACTTTAAAAAAGACGAATGATAATGTGCTTCAAGTTAACTTTCTGGACATCAGCATAGAGCTAACAGCGAACTCTTTACGAACGAGTGTTTGCGACAAAAGGAAGGACTTTGACTTTTCGATAAATTTCCTTACTGATTGGAACTCTAATATTTCTAGTAGAATTTATAGAAATCTAATAGTCTCCCAGTTCTCACGTTTTGTGGATTTGTCAAGCAACGTGACCATTCTTTTTCAAGCCCTTAAATGGTTTCATAGTATTCTGCTTGAGAGGGGTTATCCGGTTGATTTTGTATTATGTTATTTCCGAAAATTATTTCGAACTTCGAAATTGACAAAATTTTCCGAATCATATTCATTTGGACTTCTCCTAACATTATAAACCGCAACCGATAATTTCAATTTCCATGCATGCTGCTAACCGTGACTTGAAGTTTCGTCAGCTGCATACAAGGAGGTTAGAAGAAGAGGAGGTGAAGGGACCCGTTTTGAGTGGAGCCAAAACAGATCAGCTGTTTCTGTCCTCTCTCTCTGAGGTGGTGGGAGTTCGGAAACGTGACGTCACTTCCTGTGGCTTAAGCAGTTTTGCTTAGCGCATGCAAACCAAGGATGGAAAGAAGGAATATTTCGGACTTCTTATTTCTTAACATTAGCCTTTTGGTTATATTTTAAACATAGTTACTTGCACATGGGCAGTGTGCATGGTCACTTGAACATGCAGTATGCATGGTTACTTGCACATGGGCAGTATACTTGGTTACTTGCACATGAGCAGTATGCATGGTTACTTGCACATGGGCAGTAAGTAACCATGCGCACTATGCACTTTCGCTCAAAAAATCGTCATTTTGTTAAATTTTTTAAAGAAATACCAACACATATTTTACTGTTTCTTCTGGAAATGTTTTATTATGGGAATGAATATTTCAGCATGCCTGTATGTTTTTTCATGCCTGTATGAGTAGAGTAAGGGTCCTAAAACCCGTTCAAAATCGCGATTTCCCCATAGAGATATACAGGAGGTTCTTATGTTGGGCGCATTGGCGTAGTCACCTGATAAAAAGTGGCGTCACGCCAGAAGCACAGGGAGAGGTGCTGTTGCCAGCTCCCCTTACTTCTAACCTCCTTGGCTGCATACCATTTCGTTTACTTTGTCTTTTAGATGGCTTTGGACTTTTTGCAAGGCATATGGCCCGTAACCTATAGCTTGAGTCTCTACTCATGTCTGTTGGTCGTGATTTGGTGTTTCGTCAACGGTATACCGTTTTGTTCGCCTTCGTCTTTTGGATGGCTTAGGGAGCACTCCCGCATTCTTTGGGGTTTTACCAGCATTTGCTTGGGATATGAAAAACCATCTTTTCTTCCGAATGGTGCTTCCCTGAGGATTACAGTTGGTACCATTCTATGAGAAATTGCGATTTACTAAGCCTTTGTATTGAGTCTCCGCACTTACCATATTTTGGGTGTTTTTATTGCAACGTTTAGGATTCTGGTTGTCTGGTTCACGGCAGTTTTTTCACGTGTTTCTCAGGTTTGGCTTTCCGTGGGTCTTTGTATGCTTTTTGCGGTTTTTTTTTTTGGTTTTTTTGTTTTGTTTTTTGCGTTGGACATTGTTGTTCCGCATTAGTTGCTTTGTCTAGTTTTATTTTAACTACGTATCTTGCTTTAATTGATTTTTTGGCTGCTTTGCGCCGGTTAGTTAATGGCATTTTGTATATTAAGCCGTTTTTTGTATTCCTTACCTTGTATAATTTTTTTTGATATATGCTGTAGGTGTTTCGTCCTTCACCTTTCTATGTATTTTTTTCGATATTTGTTGCATACACTTTGTTCTTCACCGTTTTATGTATCTATATATACATATACGTATATATATATGGGATGTAAGGTCAGGTGATGCGTAACATCATAGCCTCTCCTTGACAAATGTCAACCACGCCTTCTCGTGGTACATCCTGTTCCCACTAAAGGGGCTCTGACGACCGCCAATAGCGGTAAAACTATACCATCGGGATTAGAGAAAATGCTATCCCACACTCACCAACCCGCTTGGCCAGCGTGGTGAGTTATGGCCAAACCCCTCCAAAATGACTCCACAACTTAAATCTTGGCCCTCAGTCTCTGGCAGCTGGAATGTACCTGGCCAAAGCAGCGGCCAGTGCGACATGAAGGCAGAGGGTGCTAAGAATCCCCGGAGGACCGGACTAGGCTGCCTTCTGATGCTGACCTTGGCTACGTATAATGGACGCTCCCTATCTTCTGATTCAAGGCTTCTTGAATTGGAAGAGGAACTACAAAGGATCAAGTGGGACATCGTCGGGCTAAGTGAGGTAAGGAGAAAAGGAGAAGATCTCATTGAACTGAAAAGTGGACATCTCTTCTACTATCGTGGGACTGATACTGGCAGAACTAGTGGTGTTGGATTTATAATAAACAAGAAACTGAAGGATAAAGATGTAGAAGTTGAAAGTTTCTCTGACAGAGCAGCACGACTCGTTATCCAACTCTCGAGAAGATACCAGGCTCAGATTATTCAAATTTAGGCACCCACCAGAAGTCATCCTGAAGAAGAAATTGAAGAATTTTATGAGGAAATTCGTCATCTAAATAATAAAGGTAAGCAGCTCTTGAAGATAATTATGGGAGATTTCAATGAAAAAATAGGGCAACGGCAACAGAATGAAACCAGTAGGTAAATTCGGTCACGGCAACAGAAACCAGAGTGGAAATACTTTCGTAGAGTTTGCAGAGGCAGAAGGGTTTTTCATCTTGAACTCCTTTTCAAGAAAAAGCCACACAGGAAATGGACATGGAGACATCCAAATGGGACGACAAGTGAAATTGATTTTATTATGTGTAACAACAAATTCGTCATAGAAGACTGCAGTGTGCTAAACAAGTTCAACACAGGTAGTGACCATAGATTGGTGAGATGTAAGATGCACCTCAACACTAAACTCGAACGTGGCAAGCTCATAAGACAAACACAATGTATTGACATAACCAACCTCAAAAAACACCAAAATGCCTTCAAGTTGGAACTGAAGAACAGATTCTCTACTTTAGAAGGCCTAACATCGGAAGAAGTGGATGTTTCTGAAGTTAACAGAAAAATAACCAAAACTCTTATGGAAACAGCAACAAAATTAGCTGGGTCTAAGACTAAGTTGCATGTGAACAAATTATCAGGAAAAACCAAAATGTTGATGCAAAAAAGAAGAATGATGAGGACAACTAAAGAAGATGTGACTTCCAAAGTGGAATATATAGAGCTATGCAAGACAGTACGAAAAAGTATCACTGAAGACGTAAGGAAATTCAACTGTGAACTAGTAAGGAAAGCAACTGAAAACAACCAAAGCCTAAAGATAGCAAAGGGACATCTCAGTAAGGGAAGAAAACAGATTATGGCACTGAGAAAAGAAGATGGTTCTGTAACAAGAAATAAAGGCGAAATTTTGACAAGAGTGAAAGATTTCTACTCCAAATTATTTGAAAGGGATGATACATGTACTCCAGACATCATGAAAGGTACCGGTACCAGAGTTCTTCCAGTCCTCCCAGCAGAAGTTGCACATGCAATCAAGAACATGAAGCGGGGAAAAGCTCCAGGAGAAGATGGAATTACTGTAGACATCATACAAGAAGCAAATGGAGAAATCGAAACAGTACTCGCCAAAATTTTCACTCGATGCCTTAACGAAAGGAAGATTCCTGAGGATTGGAACAACGCTACAATGATCTTGCTACATAAGAAAGGTGACATTGAGGATCTCAGGAACTACAGACCTATCAGCCTCCTATCAGTGGTTTATAAAATCTTCACTAAAGTTCTTTCACACCGCTTGAAGGTGACACTGGACATGGCTCAACCGAGAGAACAAGCTGGATTCAGGAGTGGCTGCAGCACAATAGATCATATCCACGTACTGACAGAACTAATTGAAAGAGCGAGGGAATATGAACTTCCATTGTGCATGGCTTTTATCGATTATGAAAAAGCCTTTGATTCGGTAAAACCATCAGCAGTTACAATGGCTTTGAAATCCTGCGGTATTGAAGATGCGTACATTAATATTATTAATAACATCTATGAAAATGCAAGTGCAAAGGTTCGGCTGTTTGAAAATACAACACACATAAAAATTGGAAAAGGAGTGAGACAAGGTGACACCATATCTCCGAAGCTCTCTAATGCTACATTAGAAAATGTCTTTCAGTCAATGAACTGGGAAAACAAAGGAATAAAGATTAATGGAGATTATCTAAGCCACCTTCGTTTTGCTGATGACGTAGTCATTTTTGCAACTACCCCATCAGAGCTAAAAAGTATGATCCAGGAACTTGCTGACAAGAGTAAAGAAGTGAGATTAAAAATGAACTTTCAGAAGACAAAAGTGATGTTCAATGCATTTACAAGAAATAAAGATTTATCGATTGATGGAGAAAAGCTGGAGATAACAGACACGTACGTTTATCTTGGACAGCAGATATCAAGTGAGGGGTCACATTGATGAAGAAATTAATCGGCGTAGCCTGGAGAGCTTTTGGAAGAAACAGCATAACTTTTAAGAGCAATATGCAAATATGTCTTAAAAGAAAAGTGTTTGATCAATGCATCCTTCCAGTGCTTACGTATGGAGCAGAGACGTGGACCTTAACTAAAAGAGACATACAAAGGCTGCAGACAACTCAAAGTGGCATGGAGAGGTGCATAAGAAGAGGAACTCGTGGATCCGAAAAATCACAAGAGAGGAAGACATCATGATCAGAATTAAATCCCTGAAATGGCAATGGGCTGGACATACTGCCAGAAGGACAGACCATCGATGGACAGCCGAAATTTTAGATTGGATTCCAAGGGACAGGAAAAGACCCAGAAGAAGACCACTTGGGAGATAGGTGGATGAAATTCGAAAGTATGATGATATATATATATATATATATCATCATTGTTAACCATTATCAATCCACTGCTGGACGAAGGTCTCCCCAAGTTTCCTCCACAACGGTCTGTCTTGTGCCAGTCTCCTCCATGTCACTCCCGCATACTGTCGAATTTCATCCACCCATCTTCCATGTGGTTTTCTTCTGGGTCTTTTCCTGTCCCTTGGAATCCAATCTAAAATTTCGGCTGTCCATCGATGGTCTGTTCTTCTGGCAGTATGTCCAGCCCATTGCCGTTTCAGGGATTTAACTCTGATCATGATGTCTTCCACTCATGTCATTTTTCGGATCCACGTGTTCCTCTTCTTATCTCTCCTGGTTACACCAAGCATGCACCTCTCCATGCTGCTTTGAGTTGTCTGCAGCCTTTGTATATCTCTTTTAGTTAAGGTCCACGTCTCTACACCATACGTAAGCACTGGAAGGATGCATTGATCAAACACTTTTCTTTTAAGACATAATGGCATATTGCTCTTGAAAATTATGCTGTTTCTTCCAAAAGCTCTCCAGGCAAGTTTTGTACGCCGATTAATTTCTTCACCAATGTGACCCTCACTTGATATCTGCTGTCCAAAATAAACGTACGTGTCTGTTATCTCCAGCTTTTCTCCATCAATCGATAAATCCTCATTTCTTGTAAAAGCATTGTACATCACTTTTGTCTTCTGAAAGTTCATTTTTAATCCCTCCTCTTTACTCTTGTCAGCAAGTTCCTGGATCATATTCTGTAGCTCTGATGGGGTTGTTACAAAAATGACTATGTCATCAGCAAAACGAAGGTGGGTTAGATAATCTCCATTAATCTTTATCCCTTTGTTTTCCCAGTTCAGTGATTGAAAGACATTTTCCAATGTGGCATTAAAGAGCTTCGGAGATATGGTGTTACCTTGTCTTACTCCTTTTCCAATTTTCATGTGTGTTGTATTTTCAAACAGCCGAATCTTTGCACTTGCATTTTCATAGATGTTATTATTAATATTAACGTATGCATCTTCAATACCGCAGGTTTTCAAAGCCATTGCAACTGCTGATGGTTTCACCGAATCAAAGGCTTTTTCATAATCGATAAAAGCCATGCACAATGGAAGCTCATATTCCCTCGCTCTTTCAATTAGTTCTCTCAGTACGTGGATATGATCTATTGTGCTGTAGATACTCCTGAGTCCAGCTTGTTCTCTCGGTTGAGCCATGTCCAGTGTCACCTTCAAGCGGTGTGAAAGAACTTTAGTGAAGATTTTATAAACCACTGATAGGAGGCTGATAGGTCTGTAGTTCCTGAGATCTTCAATGTCACCTTTCTTATGTAGCAAGATCATTGTAGCGTTGTTCCAATCCTCAGGAATTTTCCCTTCATTAAGGCATCGAGTGAAAATTTGGGCCAGTACTGTTTCGATTTCTCCACTTGCTTCTTGTATGATGTCTATAGTAATTCCATCTTCTCCTGGAGCTTTTCCCCGCTTCATGTTCTTGATTGCATGTGCAACTTCTGCTGGAAGGACTGGAAGAACTCTGGTACTGGTACCTTTCATGATGTCTGGAGTACATGTATCATCCCTTTCATATAATTTGGAGTAGAAATCTTTCACTCTTGTCAAAATTTCGCCTCTATTTCTTGTTACAGAACCATCTTCTTTTCTCAGTGCCATAATCTGTTTTTTCCCTTACTGAGATGTCCCTTTGCTATCTTTAGGCTTTGGTTGTTTTCAATTGCTTTCCTTACTAGTTCACAGTTCAATTTCCTTACGTCTTCAGTGATACTTTTTCGTACTGTCTTGCATAGCTCTATATATTCCACTTTGGAAGTCACATCTTCTTTAGTTGTCCTCATCCCTCTTCTTTTTGCATCAACATTTTGGTTTTTCCTGATAATTTGTTCACATGCAATTTGTTCTTAGACCCAGCTAATTTTGTTGCTGTTTCCATAAGAGCTTTGGTTACTTTTCTGTTAACTTCAGAAATATCCATTTCTTCCGATGTTAGGCCTTCTAAAGCAGAGAATCTGTTCTTCAGTTCCAATTTGAAGGTATTATGGTGTTTTTTAAGGTTGGTTATGTCAATACATTTTGTTTGTCTTATGAGCTTGTTACGTTCGAGTTTAGTGTTGAGGTGCATCTTACATCTCACCAATCTATGGTCACTGCCTGTGTTGAACTTGTTCAGCACACTGCAGTCTTCTATGACGAATTTTTTGTTACACATAATAAAATCAATTTCACTTGTCGTCCCATTTGGATGTCTCCATGTCCATTTCCTGTGTAGCTTTTTCTTGAAAAAGGAGTTCAAGATGAAAAACCCTTCTGCCTCTGCAAACTCTACGAGAGTATTTCCACGCTGGTTTCTGTTGCCGTGACCGAATTTACCTACTGAAGTTTCATTCTGTTGCCGGTGCCCTATTTTTGCATTGAAATCTCCCATAATTATCTTCAAGTGCTGCTTACCTTTATTATTTAGATCACGAATTTCCTCATAAAATTCTTCAATTTCTTCTTCAGCATGACTTGTGGTGGGTGCATAAGTTTGAATAATCTGAGCCTGGTATCTTCTCGAGAGTTGGATAGCGAGTCGTGCAGCTCTGTCAGAGGAACTTTCAACTTCTACAACTTTATCCTTCAGTTTCTTGTTTATTATAAATCCAACACCACTAGTTCTGCCAGTATCTGTCCCACGATAGTAGAAGAGATGTCCACTTTTCAGTTCAATGAGATCTTCTCCTTTTCTCCTTACCTCACTTAACCCGACGATGTCCCACTTGATCCTTTGTAGTTCCTCTTCCAATTCAAGAAGCCTTGAATCAGAAGATAGGGAGCGTCCGTTGTACGTAGCCAAGGTCAGCATCAGATGGCAGCCTAGTCCGGTCCTCCGGGGATTCTTAGCACCCTCTGTCTTCATGTCGCACTGGCCGCTGCCTTGGCCAGGTACATTAAAGCTGCCGGAGACTGAGGGCCAAGATTTAAGTTGTGGAGTCATTTTGGAGGGGTTTGGCCATAACTCACCACGCTGGCCAAGCGGGTTGGTGAGTGTGGGATAGCATTTCCTCTAATCCCGATGGTATAGTTATACCGCTATTGGCGGTCGTCAGAGCCCCTTTAGTGGGAACAGGATGTACCACGAGAAGGCGTGGTTGACATTTGTCAAGCTATATACGTATATGTATGTATATATATATATGTATGTATATATATATATATATATATATATATATATATATATATATATACATACATATATATATACGTATATGTATGTGTATATATATATATATGCCTACAATACCATCTATAAGCTCACCTGTACTGTCTGCAACCTTAGCTATATTGGCCAAAGTAAAAATCCTCTTCATCTTAGGATTAATGGTCACAGGTCTCTAGTAAACAAGTTCTCTAATTCAGGAGGGAACCCCTCCACAAACGCCAACCAGTACTCTACCTTTGAATTAGAGCATTTCCATACTCATGGTTTTGACAAAGTTAAAATAGAGGTACTACATATTATTCCTGACCTCTATGCTCGGCTAGAAACTGAATCCCTTGAAATTTTGCAGCATCAGTCTCTTTATCCCTATGGCCTTAATTCCACTCTATCCGACAATAAGCATAATCAGCATAAATTTTCAATTCGTGAACTTTTCTTTCTTGTTAATAATAAGAGCTGCTCTAGAGGTAATAGAGGACAGAGGTTATTTCGCACATCAAGCAAAGTTGATTTTGCTAACTTGCTAAAAACTCTGGAAAGCTTTAAAACTGGCACTAATTTTGTTAAAAATACTTACAAAATTCTCAAGTCCTTCAAGCACTCTGTCCTTAAATGTTTTTTCAAATTCTGGAATGAAACTGCTGACCATGTTGATAAGCATGTTTTTGCTTTGGTTCTGGACATTCTTAAACATATTCTTAAAGATAAAATTTCTCTTAAAGAATTTTCCAGTAATTTTGTTACCATCAGGTTCCTAAATAAAGCCTACGATAATCTCAATGTAAGGAAGCTGTTCTACAATAATGCAATTTTTTTCCCATCCACAGGCACCAGTCTATTGTAAGTTTTAAATATGTTAAGACCTTAGGGTCAATAGTTAAAAACTACAAACTTAACTCTTCGAGCTACATTCCTGTAATTACTTCTTGTTCTTGTGATGAACATAAAGAAACAGTTCACTATGATAAGAATTACAACCATATTATCACCGGAAACTTGAGTTATGTTGAAAATGAAAAGCTTAGGAATTTATTAGAGTATGGCTCTAAATTCAGACCTTCCTTCATAATTTCCAAAGAAAGGATTCTTGAGAGCTTCACTCAAGATGTAAATAAGTACATCGTAAAAACCAGTTTGACGTACAATCAGCCTATTGAGGCCTTCGCAGAATGGAAATATAATATAATCAATAGCTTCACCGGTGAGTTGGCAGGTCTGGACTTTTGTTTCGACAGAAATCTCTTTTTCTCTGGAGAAGCTAAAAGGTCACTCTCCAAACTACAAGACCAATTTATTTTTACCACTACGGATAAAGCTAGCAATAATTTTGCAATTATCTGTAAGAAGTTCTATTTTGAATTGTTAACTATGGAACTCAATAATAGAGTAACATACGAGCCCGTAAGTTATTCTACCAAGCAGTTAGAAAATCGGTTTAAGGCATTCTTCAAGAAACTTAAAATTCCACAAACTAGAAGATATGGGCCTGAATTTCCATTTCTTTTTGCAACGGTTAAGTTTCATAAGGATCCTGTGAAGTTCAGGTTCATAGCTAGTGGAATAAGGAGTCATAAAAAGAAAATAGATCTTGCTTTTGAAGATGTCTTAAAGAAGGTTTTGAAACACATTAGAAACTGTTCTAACTTGATGTACAGAGATTTTTGGATAATTAATAATAATGCAGAAGTAATTTCTACTATACTCAAAGTTTGTCCCCTAGATATTAATAGTTATGATTTTGAAAACCTATATACTAATCTGCCTCTATCAGATATAATCACTACATTTAAGGAGCTGTATGCAGAATTTAAACTTAACCAATTTGTTGATGTAGGAACTTGGAACTCTTATCTCAATTGCTGCATAAAAAATAACCATATCTTATATAATAATACTCTCTATAAGCAAGTGAACGGTATTCCAATGGGAACATCAATGTCCACAAATATCGCTAATTTATTCCTGTTCTTTAAGGAATATAAATTCATTAAAAATCACCCCACCTGCTCAGATAACTACCTTTACACTTTTAGATATATTGATGATCTGCTGTGTATCAATAATTCAGAAGTTATAGAGAGTGATTTTGATAATATCTATCCTAGCTCTCTTAACTTATGTAAAACCAACCACAGTAATCAGGAACTTGAGTTCCTAGACTTAAGCATTAAGCTCAACAGAGGTAACCCATCTATTAGCCTCTTTGATAAAAGAGTTAATTTTCCTTTCAAAGTAATTAAATATCTACACTGGAATAATAACATTTCAACCAAAGTAATTGAGAATGTACTAATTTCTCAGGTCCTAAGAATTTCAAGAATTTGCAGCAACAATTTGGATTTCAATTACCACATTAATATACTTTTAGAAAGTTTTCTAGAGAACGAAATTCCTTCTTCTTTCATCAAAAGAACTTTAAGAAAAATTATTCTGAATAATAGAGTAAGGTTGGCAGATCTGCTTTAATTTTCTACACAGTTAATAATATGATTCTGACCAATCAAAGCCGTAAGGAAGTTGGCTAGAGGATGCCTATTAACTACCTAAAGGAACCTTAGTGCTATGGATATGACGGTCCTATTAAAACAAAAAATTAAATAATATAAACAAAATCACAAAAAAAGCTTAAAAATCTGTTTATAAAAGAAAATAAAAACAAATAAAAAAGAAAACTAGTTATTCATCACTAGGATAGCTATACTAAAAATAGTAAAACCAACATTAAAATTAATAAGATTCTGATTAATCTATAGAAGCTCACTAAGGTGATTTAATACATGCAAAGATTATTAAATAAACTGCTCGTGTATTTTATAATATTTCTCATGTATTCTGGAGAGTTAATTCTGCTCATTCTGATCATACAGATCCACAGTCTTAAGTTTATATATTTTTTTTTCTCTGGTTAAAATCTCCGCGCGTTGGTTTCTTGCTGTATGAGGAGGCCATCAGCCCCACCCTCACTGCCCCCCAGCGTCTAAGGAGTGGCGGAAGGGGTCAGCCATGTTCTCCTCTTGTGTGGAGAAAAGTTTTTGTCACACAAGAGGTAAGCTCTCTTCCTTGTTTTTGGGTTCTAGGTGTTATAAGTTCAATGTTTGTACTTTATGTACCTTTTCTCTGTCGTTTTTTAGCTTTTCAGCTTTTAAGCATTGGTTTGTCTGTTAACATTTTTGCGGGTTTTAACTCTTACTTTTCTTTGTAACTTTGAGCGTCTTTTGGGGTACCTAGGAACAGAAGAAGGCTAAGCCTGTTCCTTTTCTATGCGCTGTCTATGCGCTGTTTTTTCAAAGTAGTTAAGTTCTTAATAACTAATTAATTATGCACTTAAAGCACTGCTGAAATACTTTGTACATATTGCAACTAACTGTTTAAGGTATATAACTTTCACAAAGTTTTCTTTAGTTAATATTTATCTTTAACTTATTCTCGTTTTCGTGCTGTCATAAGTTGTAGAGTAGGGGGTTTTAGACTCAAGTTTTCTTTCTAAAATCTGTTCGTTATAAATTAACATTTCCTTTTTTTTAATTGCAATGTAAAATTTGGATTTCTTTTGCATTGTTTTTCAGGTTTAAATTCTCTCTCAAACGAACTTGGAATTTCGTTATAGCTGAAAATCATTTCCATTTATTATGTCACTCTCACAGCTTGAGTTCTCTTTAATCTTCTTCTCTCTGTTTAACAGTAACAGATGAAGAGCATGGGTCGGGCCATGAAGGTTAATGGATGCAAGCGAAATTGTTAACTAGTGCTAGGTCATGATACTCTACGGAGGACATGACTTATATATATATATATTTTTTAACTATTTTAGGTGGGAATGTTACTTGCATCTATGGCCTTGCAGAAACCCATTTCCAACTAGGTCTTTGTGGAAGTGAGAAAATGCAGAGTTTTTGCTGGTCCTTGATAAAGCCAAGGCTCAGTATTCTCGACACCTTCTACATTCAGTTGTTTTATTTTATTTTTTATCTTTTCTCCTTTTACTCACACAGGTAGATACATAACCTTTTCTATGTTGTATTAGGTGTGAGTCAAAATTATATATGTATTTTTTTGCTTAGGTATCTTCTTTATAGAATATATATATATATATATATACATACATATACGTATATAGCTTGACAAATGTCAACCACGCCTTCTCGTGAAATTCGGTCACGGCAACAGAAACCAGCGTGGAAATACTCTCGTAGAGTTTTCAGAGGCAGAAGGGTTTTTCATCTTGAACTCCTTTTTCAAGAAAAAGCCACACAGGAAATGGACATGGAGACATCCAAATGGGACGGCAAGTGAAATTGATTTTATTATGTGTAACAAAAAATTCGTCATAGAAGACTGCAGTGTGCTAAACAAGTTCAACACAGGCAGTGACCATAGATTGGTGAGATGTAAGATGCACCTCAACACTAAACTCGAACGTAGCAAGCTCATAAGACAAACAAAATGTATTGACATAACCAACCTTAAAAAACACCATAATACCTTCAAATTGGAACTGAAGAACAGATTCTCTGCTTTAGAAGGCCTAACATCGGAAGAAGTGGATATTTCTGAAGTTAACAGAAAAGTAACCAAAGCTCTTATGGAAACAGCAACAAAATTAGCTGGATCTAAGAACAAATTGCATGTGAACAAATTATCAGGAAAAACCAAAATGTTGATGCAAAAAGAAGAAAGATGAGGACAACTAAAGAAGATGTGACTTCCAAAGTGGAATATATACAGCTATGCAAGACAGTACGAAAACGTATCACTGAAGACGTAAGGAAATTGAACTGTGAACTAGTAAGGAAAGCAATTGAAAACAACCAAAGCCTAAAGATAGCAAAGGGACATCTCAGTAAGGGGAAAAAACAGATTATGGCACTGAGAAAAGAAGATGGTTCTGTAACAAGAAATAGAGGCGAAATTTTGACAAGAGTGAAAGATTTCTACTCCAAATTATATGAAAGGGAGGATACATGTACTCCAGACATCATGAAAGGTACCAGTACCAGAGTTCTTCCAGTCCTTCCAGCAGAAGTTGCACATGCAATCAAGAACATGAAGCGGGGAAAAGCTCTAGGAGAAGATGGAATTACTGTAGACATCATACAAGAAGCAAGTGGAGAAATCGAAACAGTACTCGCCCAAATTTTCACTCGATGCCTTAATGAAGGGGAAATTCCTGAGGACTGGAACAACGCTACAATGATCTTACTACATAAAAAGGTGACATTGAGGATCTCAGGAACTACAGACCTATCAGCCTCCTATCAGTGGTTTATAAAATCTTCACTAAAGTTCTTTCACACCGCTTGAAGGTGACACTGGACATGGCTCAACCGAGAGAACAAGCTGGATTCAGGAGTGGCTACAGCACAATAGATCATATCCACGTACTGAGAGAACTAATTGAAAGAGCGAGGGAATATGAACTTCCATTGTGCATGGCTTTTATCGATTATGAAAAAGCCTTTGATTCAATGAAACCATCAGCAGTTGCAATGGCTCTGAAATCCTGCGGTATTGAAGATGCGTACATTAATATTATTAATAACATCTATGAAAATGCAAGTGCAAAGATTCGGCTGTTTGAAAATACAACACACATAAAAATCGGAAAAGGAGTGAGACAAGGTGACACCATATCTCCGAAGCTCTTTAATGCCACATTGGAAAATGTCTTTCAATCACTGAACTGGGAAAACAAAGGGATAAAGATTAATGGAGATTATCTAACCCACCTTCGTTTTGCTGATGACATAGTCATTTTTGCAACTACCCCATCAGAGCTACAGAGTATGATCCAGGAACTTGCTGACAAAAGTAAAGAAGTGGGATTAAAAATGAACTTTCAGAAGACAAAAGTGATGTACAATGCTTTTACAAAAAATGAAGATTTATCGATTGATGGAGAAAAGCTGGAGATAACAGACATGTACGTTTATCTTGGACAGCAGATATCAAGTGAGGGTCACATTGGTGAAGAAATTAATCGGCGTACAAAACTTGCCTGGAGAGCTTTTGGAAGAAACAGCATAATTTTCAAGAGCAATATGCCATTATGTCTTAAAAGAAAAGTGTTTGATCAATGCATCCTTCCAGTGCTTACGTATGGTGCAGAGACGTGGACCTTAGCTAAAAGAGACATACAAAGGCTGCAGACAACTCAAAGTAGCATGGAGAGGTGCATGCTTGGTGTAACCAGGAGAGATAAGAAGAGGAACACGTGGATCCGAAAAATGACAAGAGTGGAAGACATCATGATCAGAGTTAAATCCCTGAAATGGCAATGGGCTGGACAAACTGCCAGAAGAACAGACCATCGATGGACAGCCGAAATTTTAGATTGGATTCCAAGGGATAGGAAAAGACCCAGAAGAAGACCACATGGAAGATGGGTGGATGAAATTCGAAAGTATGCGGGAGTGACATGGAGGAGACTGCCACAAGACAGGCCGTTGTGGAGGAAACTTGGGGAGACCTTCGTCCAGTAGTGGATTGATAATGGTTGACAATGATGATCGTCCAGCAGTGGATTGATAATGGTTGACAATGATGATGATGATGATATATATATATATCATCATCATCATTGTCAACCATTATCAATCCACTGCTGGACGAAGGTCTCCCCAAGTTGTTCTTAGACCCAGCTAATTTTGCAACTTGTTCTTAGACCCAGCTAATTTTGTTGCTGTTTCCATTAGAGCTTTGGTTACTTTTCTGTTAACTTCCGAAATATCCACTTCTTCCGATGTTAGGCCTTCTAAAGCAGAGAATCTGTTCTTCAGTTCCAACTTGAAAGTATTATGGTGTTTTTTAAGGTTGGTTATGTCAATACATTTTGTTTGTCTTATGAGCTTGCCACGTTCCAGTTTAGTGTTGAGGTGCATCTTACATCTCACCAATCTATGGTCACTACCTGTGTTGAACTTGTTCAGCACACTGCAGTCTTCGATGACGAATTTTTTGTTACACATAATAAAATCAATTTCACTTGTCATCCTATTTGGATGTCTCCATGTCCATTTCCTGTGTGGCTTTTTCTTGAAAAAGGAGTTCAAGATGAAAAATCCTTCTGCCTCTGCAAACTCAACGAGAGTATTTCCACGCTGGTTTCTGTTGCCGTGACCGAATTTACCTACTGAAGTTTCACTCTGTTGCCGTTGCCCTATTTTTGCATTGAAATCTCCCATAATTATCTTCAAGTGCTGCTTACCTTTATTATTTAGATGACGAATTTCCTCATAAAATTCTTCAATTTCTTCTTCAGGATGACTTGTGGTGGGTGCATATGTTTGAATAATCTGAGCCTGGTATCTTCTCGATAGTTGGATAACGAGTCGTGCAGCTCTGTCAGAGGAACTTTCAACTTCTACCATTTTATCCTTCAGTTTCTTGTTTATTATAAATCCAACACCACTAGTTCTGCCAGTATCTGTCCCACGATAATAGAAGAGATGTCCACTTTTCAGTTCAATGAGATCTTCTCCTTTTCTCCTTACCTCACTTAGCCCGACGATGTCCCACTTGATCCTTTGTAGTTCCTCTTCCAATTCAAGAAGCCTTGAATCAGAAGATAGGGAGCGTCCGTTATAGGTAGCCAAGGTCAGCATCAAATGGCAGCCTAGTCCGGTCCTCCGGGGATTCTTAGCACCCTCTGCCTTCATGTCGCACTGGCCGCTGCCTTGGCCAGGTACATTCCAGCTGCCGGAGACTGAGGGCCAAGATTTAAGTTGTAGAGTCATTTTGGAGGTGTTTGGCCATAACTCACCACGCTGGCCAAGCGGGTTGGTGAGTGTGGGATAGCATTTCCTCTGATCCCGATGGTATAGTTATACCGCTATTG
This sequence comes from Macrothele yani, assembly GCA_039090855.1. Classification (NCBI taxonomy): domain Eukaryota; kingdom Metazoa; phylum Arthropoda; class Arachnida; order Araneae; family Macrothelidae; genus Macrothele; species Macrothele yani. The sequence continues at coordinate 129,527,949 of CM076997.1, forward strand.
GCGGTCGTCAGAGCCCCTTTAGTGGGAACAGAACAGGATGCACCACGAGAAGGCGGGGTTGACATTTGTCAAGGAGAGGCTGTGATGTTACGCATCACCTGACCTTACATCCTATATATATATTCATTTTTTGTAAAAGCATTGTACATCACTTTTGTCTTCTGAAAGTTCATTATATATATATATATATATATATATCATGAAATTCGAAAGTATGCGGGAGTGACATGGAGGAGACTGCCACAAGACAGGCCGTTGTGGAGGAAACTTGGGGAGACCTTCGTCCAGCAGTGGATTGATAATGGTTGACAATGATGATCGTCCAGCAGTGGATTGATAATGGTTGACAATGATGATGATGATGATATATATGAGTCACTCCCGCATACTTTCGAATTTCATCCACCCATCTCCCATGTGGTCTTCTTCTGGGTCTTTTCCTGTCCCTTGGAAACCAATCTAAAATTTCGGCTGTCCATCGATATTCTGTCCTTCTTGCAGTATGTCCAGCCCATTGCCATTTCAGGGATTTTACTCTGATCATGATGTCTTCCACTCTTGTCATTTTTCTGATCCACGAGTTCCTCTTCTTATCTCTCCTGGTTACACCAAGCATGCACCTCTCCATGCTACTTTGAGTTGTCTGCAGCCTTTGTATGTCTCTTTTAGTTAAGGTCCACGTCTCTGCACCATACGTAAGCTCTGGAAGGATGCATTGATCAAACACTTTTCTTTTAAGACATAATGGCATGTTGCTCTTGGAAATTATGCTGTTTCTTCCAAAAGCTCTCCAGGCAAGTTTTGTACGCCAATTAATTTCTTCATCAATGTGACCCTCACTTGATATCTGCTGTCCAAGATAAACGTACATGTCTGTTATCACCAGCTTTTCTCCGTCAATCGATAAATCTTCATTTCTTGTAAAAGCATTGAACATCACTTTTGTCTTCTGAAAGTTCATTTTTAATCCCACTTCTTTACTCTTGTCAGCAAGTTCCTGGATCATACTCTGCAGCTCCGATGGGGTAGTTGCAAAAATGACTACGTCATCAGCAAAAAGAAGGTGGGTTAGATAATCTCCATTAATCTTTATCCCCTTGTTTTCCCAGCGCAGCGACTGAAAGACACCCTCCAATGTAGCATTAAAGAGATTCGGTGATGTGGTGTCACCTTGTCTCACTCCCTTTCCAATTTTTATGTGTGTTGTATTTTCAAACAGTTGAATCTTTGCACTTGCATTTTCATAGATGATATTAATAATATTAATGAATGCATCTTCAATACCGCAGTATTTCAGAGCCATTGTAACTGGTGATGATTTCACCGAATCAAAGGCTTTTTCATAATCGATAAAGGCTATGCACAATGGAAGTTCTTATTCCCTCGCTCTTTCAGTTAGTTCTCTCAGTACGTGGATATGATCTATTGTGCTGTAGCCACTCCTGAATCCAGCTTGTTCTCTTGGTTGAGCCATGTCCAGTGTTATTACCTTTAAGCGGTGTGAAAGAACTTTAGTGAAAATTTTACAAACCACTGATAGGAGGCTGATAGGTCTGTAGTTCCCGAGATCCTCAATATATATATATATATATATATATATATATATATTCAAATGGAAGATTATATTTCATAATATATATTTTTTAAATATTAATTGAATATACATTATCTTTTTACATTATATAAAGGAAATTATATTTCCATAATATAAATGGAAAACATATAACGGTTTCAAAGGGAAAACTTGGTGATATGCAAATTTAGCGACTACTGGAGATCGGTTATCAGCGTGGGTAACTTCGTCATATGATTTGGGCTGATGCATAAGTTCTTGCCGTTTTAGGAATGTATTACTTCAGAAGGGAAAACGTGTTCATGCCACTACAGGAATGGATTACATTAGAAGAGATAACGTGTTCATGCCACTACAGGAAGGTATTACATCAGAAGGGAAAGCGTGTTCATGCTACTACAGGAATGTATTACATCAGAAGAGAAAACCTGTTCATGCCACTACAGGAATGTATTACATCAGAAGGGAAAGCGTGTTCATGCCACTACAGGAAGGTATTACATCAGAAGGGAAAGCGTGTTCATGCTACTACATAAATGTACTACATCAGAAGGGAAAGCCTGTTCATGCCGCTACAGGAATGTATTACATCAGAAGGGAAAACGTGTTCATGCCACTACAGGAATGTATTACATCAGAAGGGAGAACTTGTTCATGCCACTACAGGAATGCATTAGATCAGAAGAGAAAACGTGTTCATGTATTACAACAGAAGGAAAACCTGTTCATGCCACTACAGGAATGTATTACATCAGAAGGGAAAACGTATTCATGCCACTACAGGAATGTATTACATCAGAAGGGAAAACGTATTCATGCCACTACCGGAATGTATTACATCAGAAGGGAAAACGTATTCATGCCACTACAGGAATGTATTACATCAGAAGGGAAAACGTGTTCATGCTACTACAGGAATGTATTACATCAGAAGGGAAAACGTGTTCATGCCACTACAGGAATGTATTACATCAGAAGGGAAAACGGAATCAATCAAATATGTACTTCCTCTCCCCCCCCCCCTAGCTTACGATGATGTTCCAATGTCTGGATAGGTCTGCAATGACATTCTAAAAAAACGTGCAGGTTTTGCACCGAAGAAATCATCAAAGAAATTCTGGAGATCACCATCATTGTTGAACGTTCTGCCACGAAGTTCATTAGACAGAGATCGGAACAGGTGATAGTCTGAAGTGGCGACTTCTGGGGAATAGGCCGGATGTGAAAGGATCCCATTTCATGTCCTGAATGCACTGTGAGGGAGTGTGTTATCATGCACTGTGAGGGAGTGTGTTATCATGCACTGTGAGGGAGTGGCGACTTCTGGGGAATAGGCCGGATGTGAAAGGATCCCATTTCATGTCCTGAATGCACTGTGAGGGAGTGTGTTATCATTGCACTGTGAGGGAGTGTGTTATCATGTTGGAGAGGGACACGATGGCGCCGTTTCTGCTGAATTGTTCCAATCACACGGCGGAGTTGCTCACAATATAGTGCAGCGTTGATGGTCCGATTCCTCGGCAGCATTTCCCAGCGAATAATGCCTTCCATGGCCCACCAGACACACACAACATGATCTTCGCAGTAGGAAGGTCATGTTTTGGACGTGATGTGGGCATCCTGTTTGGGTTTGAACATCCCCCCCCCCCCTCATGCCTGAAATTCACGCACAGACACCACTTTTCATCTCCAGTAACAATACGTGACAGAAAGGGTTAGTGTTGCTGAGAACAATCGCGATAACAGGCAAGCAAGGAACCACATATGGCAACACGCTGATTTTTGTTGTCTTCAGTGAGAGTGTGAGGCACCCAAAACCCCAATTTCTGGACTTTTCCCATATGTTCCAGATGTCGCACCACTGTGGCTTTATCACAGTCCATCTCAGTGACCAATTCGCGTGTGGTTTGATGCGGATTCAAGTGGATGAGATGGTTCAAACTATCCTAATCAAAGTGAGATGGACAACCTGAGCGTGGAGAATCGCTGAGGTCAAAATTGCCACCTCGGAAACGCTCAAACCATTTGCTTTGCTGTACTTGGAGCAATAGCATCCTCCCCATACACAGCACAAATTTGTCGAGTGGCTTCGGTGGCTGTGGATCCCTTGGTAAAGTCGTAGCGGAGCAGATGTTGGAAATGTTCATTCCTCTCTACTTGACACTCCATACTTCCGGAACTGAACACCGAAAAACCATTAGCCACAATCACACAATGAAATATGATTTAGATACACGATATTACTGGCTACATTTTGATATACAACTGGCCATTTGCACCGTCACTACTGACCTGGGAAACACTCGTGAAATAAAACGACATGAACTAATGCATCATCCCAATAAATTAGCATGATTATAACACAGTACGTGGAGTGCGTACAGTGTTGCATTCAGAGAGTTTTTCGGTGGGGGGGGGTAAAATGTTGAGGGGGCTGAAACTTGTTGACAGATTATATACATATAATCACAATTTTGTTATTTACACATGCATTAATTTATCATCATCATCATTATCAACCATTATCAGTCCACTGCTGGATGAAGGTCTGCCCAAGTTTCTTCCACAACTGTCTGTCTTGAGCCTGTTTCCTCCGTGTCACTCCAGCAAACTTTCGAATTTCATCCATCCATCTCCCATGGGATCTTCTTCTGGGTCTTTTCCTGTCCCTGTCCCTGGCAATCCAGTCTAAAATTTTGGTTGTCCATCGGTGATCCGTTCTTCTGGCAACATGTCCAGCCCATTACCATTTCAGTGATGTCACTCTAGTCATGATGCCGTCCACTCCTGTCATTTTCCTTATCCGCAAGTTCCACTTCTTATCTTTCCTGATTACACCAAGCATGCATCTCTCCATGGTGCTTTGAGTTGTCTGCAGTCTTTGTATGTCTTTTTTAAATAAGCTCCATACGTAAGCACTGGCGGGATGCATTGATTAAACACTTTTCTTTTAAGACATAATGGCATACTACTCTTAAAAAATGTACTGTTTCTTCCAAAAGTTCCCCACCCAAGTTTTATATGCCGATTAATATCTTCATCAATGTGACCCTCACTTGATATCTGCTGCCCAAGATTTATGTAGGTGTCGGTTGTCTCAAGCTTTTCTCCATCAATCGATAAATCTTCGTTTCTTGTAAAAGCATTGTACATCACTTTTGTCTTCTGAAAGCTCATTTTTAATCCCACTTCTTTATTCTTGTCAACAAGTTCTTAGATCATACTCTGCAGCTCTGGAGGGGTAGTTGTAAAGATTACTACTAAAGGCCTTCGATATTGGGAAACCATCAGCAGTAACAATGGCTTTGAAATCCTGCGGTATTGGAGATGCATTAATATATATAAATTTTTAAATAGAGAATAGATTATATTAGCATATATATATATTTTTAAATAGACTATAAAAAATTTCTTATGCTCGTATATCGCAAATGCAAATTCCAAGTAATCTGCACATATAACTGGTTTAAAATGTAAGAATGTTATACCTTTGCTTTAATTCAGTAATGCACCACGGATTTCACCATGGGATGGTGTAAAATGTTGAAGATGCTAGTAAGATAACGCTGTGCAGGTGAAAATCCCCTTCCCCCTAAAATATTAGGGGAGCGGTAAAAATGTCTTCTCCTTACTGCAAGCCTGTTTCTGATTATTAAGGAATTATTACAGTGTTACCTGAAAACGTATGGTGTAAACCATTCCCCCTGCCATTTGGATTCAGCCCCTTTAGATTATTTAGATTAGCAAATAGTAGTAAAAAAAAAACTAAAAAAAAAAAAAAAACTAACTAACTAACCGTTTGGATGCCAGTTCGAGGTGCCCTGATTTTTTTTTTTTTTTTCTGTTTTCTCTGAGTGTAAACCACCCACCGCCAGGGGAAAAAAACCTTTTTATGGGAACAATTTCTAATAATTTGCTGTTGCTACAAATTACGTAGCACCAATTTTGTTGCATTGGAAGCATTAACGTAACGTTAGCTACACTGAGGTTTAACCGTATATATGAAAAGTCGGCATCCAAAAAACTGAAATAAAGCTGAATGCCACCTTCCAAAATATGATGATGTATTGCAGTGCAAACATCTCTACTCTGTGGAATTACGTTTTCATTGCGGAAGTAGTCCGAGTTGTCAGTGCTTGAAAAATTGCCTCTTCAGCGAGGACTGTTTAATGTTTTCTTAATGGATGTCAGATTGAAGTCTATGTGGGTGTTTTTATTAGTATTATTATTATTGTTATTATTATTATGAAAGATTCCACCTCTTCCTGAGGTTTTTTTCTCTTCCTTCCGGGACGGATACGACGTACCAAGTCTGGGAAGTGGTATTTCTTTCTCTTAGTTGTCCAGGAACTTCCTTACTGGCCTACAAGTGACGATAGTCAATCATAAAAGCTTAAGGTAGCAGTCTTAAAAACACGATAATTAAAACACTATGCAGGCTTCCGATGAAATGAAGAACTTATTTATTGTATATGTTAAAAGATTAAAAATAAAGCCATAAGAACTTTCGGTCTTCCTAAAGACCATCATCAGATGGAAGTGATTATGATTGATCCTACAAGTGTTCAGATAGCTGCGTTATGCAGTTCGATATAAATGTTAGGTTGAAGGTCTGGTGTCTGTATAGAGTTGTGAATGGTCTTAGGTACAACGCCTGTGGCTGATATTACTATGGGGACGGTGGTGATGTTCTCCATATGCCACATTTCCTTGACTTCGTATTCGTAGGTCGTTAAACTTTGACAGCTTCTCTCCGTGCGTCTTCTGGATGGTGCACGTGTTGCGTACGGCTATGTCAATGATGTATGTTGACTTCTTCTCCTTATCGACCAGGACGATGTCGGGCCGATTGCGTGGGATGGTCTTATCTGTTCTGATCGATCTGTCCCATTACATCTTGTGGGTGTTGTTCTCTAGAAGCGTTGTTGGATCATACTTGTAGTAGGGGAGAGGCTCCGTTGTAATGAGGTGGTGCTTTCGTGCATATTTCTGATGGACATTATTGGCGACTTGATTGCGCCTGTTCGTGTACTCTGTTTGAGTGAGGACTCTGCACCATGCTGTGATATGTTGGATAGTCTCTGGAGCTTGGTGGCATTGTTGACATGTGTCACTTTCCACTGACATGTCTTTCAGGATATGCTTCCGGTAGCTTCTGGTGTTCACCACTTGATCTTGTATATCCATCAGGAACCCTTCGGTCTTGCAGAAGAGTAATCGGTTTGTTAGCCCTGCATTGGAGGAAAGGCAGTCTTAGCCACATGGTCCGATTGCAGATCGTTGTAGTGCCTTCCGTGTAGGACTTTCTTGGCCCAAGTTTCTTCTTTTGGCTCCCTCGTTCAAATCTCGATGTTCTGAGTAGAGATGTGTAGGGCTGTATACTAGTCACTCTGGTCTATTGCTTGGTGAAGGGCCCCCTGCTCTGATGGAAGTATATTCTGAGGCTGCTGATTTCTTTGCCTCGGTATTCCAGGAGATTAATCATTTCTCGCCCTCCTTCTGCCCGTTCAAAGGTCAGCTTTTCTATTGCTGACTTCGGGTGGTGCTGGCGATGTTTAACGAAGGGTGTCCTGGTATTGCGCATTATTTCCTCAAGCTCTGTTGTGGTCTACTTGAAGATTAGCTCTGTTGTGGTCCACTTTATTATTATTATTATTAATATTATTGTTATCTTTATTCGAAATATACGAATCACAGCCTCGGACAAACAAAATAAACAGCAAATTATCATTGACTGGTATTGTTGAACTGATACGAGTTTCCACCGGAGACCTAGGTATCAGTCAAGAATCGGCGTAAAATATCTGATGTCCCAAGTAAAGCTGTCTTCTGCAGTTCTGTAGGTGGCATATCAGAAAGCTGCAAATTTTCAAAATGATTTATAAAATGTTTTGACATTGTTCCAAGTGCCCCGATGACAATGGGGACTACCGTTGTGTGTTTAGTCCATAACCGGGTAACTTCTATGGCCAGGTCTCTATATTTAGTCATTTTTCCAATTCTTTTTCATTGACTCTGCCATCTCCAGGGATCGCTACATCAATTAGCCAGACTTTCCGATTTTCTATGACTGTTATGTCTGGTGTATTATGTTCTATGTGTCGATCGGTTTGAATTCTGAAATCCCACAAGATCTTGACTTCATTATTTTCTATGAGTTTCTCAGCCTTGTGTTCCCATGAGTTTTTCGATGCTGGCAGATTGTGCTTTCTGCATAATAACCAATGAATCAATTGTGCAACCCTGTCATGTCTAACGCGACCGTATTCGTAGGTCGTCAATGCATATAATAATAATGCCTTTGTCAAGACATTATTATTATTATTATTATTATTATTATTATTATTATTATTATTATTATTATTATTATTATTATTATGTTTTCCCTTATTCAATCTTTTAATTAATTTCTCCAAATATACAGCCATAAACGAAAACAATTAGACTAATATATGTATATATAAGCGGAGATCACCCAAAAACTTGTGAACTAAGTACCCCCGAGAAGTGCCTGAATACATCACTGGATAAAAGTATAATGCGAGAAGTGGAAAAGTTCTCGTTTTACCTCTTGGTTTAGAAGTTTGCGGAATGTATTGATTTTAGAGTGGGATCAACCTGAAATAATTTCCAAACGACATTTAAGCATTGACAACAGAAATAGGGCTGTTGGTATGTTACATGCAGGTGTACAGTAGATCGATGTGGCTATTGTTTTAGGAGTTTCGCAAAGTGTCGTAAATCTACTACACACAAGATTTCTACGCCATGGAAATGTTGCAGATTGACCCATAACTGGTCGCTCGAGGAAAACTACCAGGATTCAAGTAGACTTACTTGCAGGTGTACAGCAGATTGATGTGGCTATTGTTTTAGGAGTTTCGCAAAGTGTCGTAAATCGGCTACACACAAGATTTCTACGCCATGGAAATGTTGCAGATTGACCCAGGACTGGTAGCTCGAGGTTAACTACCAGGATTCAAGTTGACTTTCTGAGAGTAAGTGCTCGGAGAAGGCCAAGTAACACTAGTAGCCAACTCCAGGAATCACTTAGAGCTGCTTCTGATATCACTGTATGCACACAAACGGTACGAAACCATCTTCACCAGTACGGACTCAGGGCAAGGAAGGCAGCTGTGATGTATAACATTGACATCAGCTCAGTATCGTCAAAGGTGCACCTGGATCCAATAGCACATGTCATGGAATACAGAATGACACTATTTATCTTTTCACAGACGAATCCCGTTTCGCCCTTTAAGTTAATACTTGACAACCACACTACGTGCAGTCCGTCCACCCTTACCAGCGGTAGTCAGTTATGGTCTGAACAGGAGTGTGTTTAAATGGCCATACTTGTATGTTTTTCAAGGCAACATGAATGCATCACTGTATCGAAACGAGATCATTGTGACACTATTGCTCGCTACTATTGGACCTGCATTCCTTTTTCTCGATGAAAATGAAACCAGTCACCGTGAATGGTGGGTGCTTCAGGAACTGGAAGATCATGGGATTCAATCGTTACAGCTGCCTCCGAGGTCTCCTGACCACAAGAGAACATTATGTATCCTACTGAGAAAATGCCGCCCCGGGGGCGCAGTGGTCTAAGCGCTGGCTTAGGATCATTCGCCCGTGAAGCCGGGTTCGAATCCCGTGCGGTATGGATGTTGTGTTTGTCTTACGGCACTGGCTGTCTCCCTTCGCTGGAACCAGTGACCCTTAAATTAGGGACGGGCGACTGCTTATAGCCCATTTAGTTGCTTACGGTGGTCGTTAAACCTCCAATAAAAAAAACTTGCACCAGAGCGTTTATGACCACTGTGACGTCACACTCCAACTCGTAGAGAGACAACCCGCCGGCGGCACTGAAACAAATGCGATTGGAACTACGTCTCCTCCTTCTAAGTACCTTGGCCACAGGTTCCGGGAAAGGGCAGGTCCTGCACCATCACGCAGGTGCAGAACCCACGTCTTATTGCGAGACTCCTTCTAGGCCGATTACGGGAGAATTGAAAGAAGTCAACACCTCTGACCACTCCGTCTTCGGGTTGGCTCAAAAAAAAAAAGAAAAGAATAAGCACGGCTCTCTGATATTTTTTGTTACGGCAATCTAAACTAGATTTGAATTATTAGCAACAAAATATCGGTATTAACTTTTTTTTTTATTCGGTGTGAAACGACCATCGTGAGCAACTTAGTAAGCTATAAGCAGTAGCCCGTCCCTAATTTAGGGCCACTGACTCCAGGGAAAGGTGAGTGCCAGTGCCGTAAGACAAACAAAACATCCATGCCTCACTGGGATTCAAACCCAGACCCACTCGGACGAATGATCAGAAGCCATCGCTGAGACCATTGCGTCAGGCTGTTTCTTTTTAAAATGCATTCGGAATAACTGAAAGGAGAAGAAGTATAAACTGAATTAAAAACTTTTCCCGACAAAATTCGAGTTTTGATATCATGTGTAAACACTATTTATTTCTCACTGAGTCTTTTCTTAAAAAATCACCGGCTGGTTTCTGGCCATTCGTCCGTGATCAGTCCGAGTTCAAATCCCGTTAGGCATGGATGTTGTGCTTGTTTTATGGCATTATTTCTATGTCTCCCTTCATTGGAACCAGTAGCCCTAAATTGGGCACGGGCGACCGCTTAAAGTCCACTGAGTTGCTCACGGTGGTCGTTAAACCTCTAATCAAGAAAACAAAACAAAAAAAGAAAAGAAAAATTCCCACACTTTGTGGCCTCACGGATAAGAAATCCAGCGCATCCACAGAAATCTTATTCTAACCTCCTTGGCCTCACCTGGGAATCAAACCCTGACACGTCTCGGACGAATGGTCCAAATGCCAGCGCAGGGCCACGGCGGTAAGAGTGGCGGTTCTAGACAAAACATTTAGGCGGCACAAATTCCTGCATGTGCCGGTAATTAATTAAAATTAATATGCAATCTCCCCCAACGCAGTAATATTTGGGGGGGGGGGGGGGTCCTGGCCTAGAACCGCCACTGGGCGATAATATTCTCTAATTAACGTTCCCCTCTCATTTTATTTACTTTTTTTATTCTTTCTAGTTTTCACTATGTTTTTGAACTACTGTTTAAATTTTTACATTCTTGGGCGTCTGATATTATGTATACTAACATGTACTATGATCTGCTGATTACATCTTAATTTTCTCTTTTTCCTTCACTTTTCGAAACCGAAATTGGCAAACATATTATTTTTCCGGAGAAAATACCAGTTGTTAGCATGTGATAAAATGTTAGTTCAAAGTACACCATGTCGTGCATTTTAGGCTTTTTCAGGATGATGATAAACATTTTATGTCTACTATTGCCCTGAAAAAGCTTCTCAGTGGAGAGCGAAAATGGGCGTTTCTGTACGCATATTACACCAGTAAATAATGTGATAAAATGTTATGCTCGTTTTTTGCCACATCATGAAATGAGGAAAAGCAACCGACATTTGATCTACTTCCTGACGTCACGAAAGGCTGTCAATTTCTCAAGTTATTGGTTAATTTTGGCCTCAAATTTTATTGACATCGGTACTTGCCCAACTCAATAGGATATTTTTTTTTTTTTTTTTTTTTGATTGGAGGTTTAACGACCACCGTGAGCAACTCAATGGGCTATAAGCAGTCGCCCGTCCCTAATTTAGGGTCACTGGTTCCAGGGAAGGGAGAGAGCCAGTGCCATAAGACAAACACAACATCCATGCCTTACCGGGATTCGAACCCGGACCCCTTACAGACGAATGATCAGAGGCCAGCGCCTTAGACCACTGCGCCACCAGGGCGGCCTCAATAGGATATCTTGACTGTTCAATTACGTAGGCTAGAATACTGATTTCGCAGGGTTATAACCCCCCCCCCCCCCCAAAAAAAAAACCCAAACAAACCTGGAAACTATAAAAGCAAAACTGTATTGTGAAGAAGAAATGCTGCCAATCAAATCCGCAACAACCGCTCCCGTGGCAAAATGATCTAATCGCTGATTCCATTTTAGACAATTTTCTGTCTTTTATTTCGAGACCCCAACCGCAAAAAAAAAAAAGAAGTGTAAAAAAGAGTACCGTTTGGGGCAGGTTTCTGTTTGATGCAGGTTCCGTCTCAAACAGGTTTTACGGCAAAACAGAGGAACTGTATAAAATTTATCAATGTAGACTCAGCTGACCAGAAGTCCCGAATTCTTGAGGACAGTCCCCTAATTTTATTTTCTGTCCCCAAAAAAGTCTGATATCTGTGCGGACGCAAATTGTCCCCGTATTTCGATGTTTGTCCTCAAGTGTCCTCGAATTTGCACTTCCTCATTAGCTCGTTAGATTTCTAATGAAAAATGTTCTTAAAAATAGTTTTCGTTGTACTAGTTTTCCAACATGCTTCCAGGAAAAACAAATTTTGACTTTTTTTTTCTTTTCCGAATTTACAAACACCGTGAGCAACTCTAAAGAATATAAGCAGTCACCTGTCCCCAATTTAGGGACATTTAGGTATAGGGAAGGGAGAGAGAGCAAGTGCTGAAAGGCAAACACACCACCTATGCCTCATTCGACACTGGAACCCGTGCCAACTTGTCAGTGGCCAGCACTTAAAAGCACTGCACCACTGGAGTGGCCAAATTTCAATTGTACTTGTCCTGAGTTCCTCCAAAAAATTTGGCAATATGAAAAATTCTCCATGCAATTCGTTCAATACTATGCAACTTAATTTTAATTCAGCACATATGCCTAAGGTGAACCATTTTACTTTTGCCAAAACATTCTCGCCATCATAGCTCTTCTTTGTCAGTACAAATCAAATATCTCACGTATAGGAACAATAGAGTTTTGTGTCAAAAACGTCGCATATTTAGTACGTATGTGTCCTCAAATGATCTGCTGATTCGGGGACACAACGCCATTTTGCCCTCAAATCAGTGTTCCAACATCTGGTCAACTTAATGTAGACAGTATACTCTATGAGGATGTAGCAGACACGTGACTCTCAGCATGGCAACGAGCCTTAGTAACGTAAGTGAAGGACAACCAGCCCCGTTGAAATGATGGCGTCTTACTTTGAAACTTTAACTTCCGAGTACAAAATGCGGTATTTGGAAAAAAATTAAAGAGATTGAAGGAAAAGATCCTTATATGCTGAATGCAAGTATATTCAAAGGTGATGCAAAAAGTTTTCCGAAAGTGCAAATAATAAATATTTTCTATTACTTTGTCTTTGGTCGAATTGCCTTTACAGCAGAACAGTTCAAGGCATGTAAAAGTTTAGAAGCGAATAAGGATTTCTTGTCGTCGGTATTCTTTTACAGGGATAATTTAATACGATCACAAATTCGTGAGTAATCAGTAATTTATGGTGAAAATAGATACGCTACCTTAATTAGTAAGGCTCTCTTCCTCCCCTACAATTGCGGAGACCTGAGTAAAAAAAGATAGGTTTTCTTTCTTTCCAGGAATCGCTGATTTTGGATGAAATTCACCTTTGAAAGGTTCTATGCCTTTTTGAGAGTTTAACTCTTCAACAAAAAAGTGTCTTTCTGAGCTCTGGGAAGCGATTTACAAGCTTTAGAAAAATAAGCAAAATATTTTTTTTTTCATAAAATTGTGATTAAAAAGCAAAGTAGTTTTTCTGGGATTTGTGCCCTATAATCTATTTATCCGTAAATAAATTTGGTAGCATAACACCGGCCTGTAAACAGACCTGGACACCAAAAAGGATTTTATTTGGACAATGTAATTTTAGCCATTATCCGCAAAAATGTGCTTCAGGTAAAATCCAGGTGTACTAAAATTAAAATCAACGGTACTTTGGGGAAGAAATATCATATAGAACAAAGCAGCAAACTAAAAATCCCCGGCAACAATAGCCAAATAACCTTAAAAGTGAAAAGACGAAAACTCGCAAAAAAAAAAAAAAAAAAAAAAGTGCCAGAGGAACGGTGTGCTCAAGATCCAAAAAATACAGAAGAGTCAAAGATTTGATTCTGAGTCGCCCCGCTGGCGCAGTGGTCTAAGCGAGGGCTTCTGATCACTCGTCCGAAAGGGGTCCGGGTTCGAATCCCGGTGAAGCATGGATGTTGTGTTTTTTTTTTGATTGGAGGTTTAACGACCACCGTGAGCAACTCAATGGGCTATAAGCAGTCGCCCGTCCCTAATTGGGGTCACTGGTTCCAGGGAAGGGAGAGAGCCATAGCCGTAAGACAAACACAACATCCATGCCTGACCGGGATTCGAACCCGGACCCCTTACGGACGAATGATCAGAGGCCAGCGCCTTAGACCACTGCGCCACCGGGGCGGCATGTTGTGTTTGTCTTACAGCTATGGCTCTCTCCCTTCACTGGAACCAGTGACCCTAAATTAGGGATGGGTGACTGCTTATAGCTCATTGAGTTGCTCACGGTGGTCGTTAAACCTCCAATCATAAAAAAAAACAAAAAAAACCCTCCAATCAAAAAAAAAAAAAAGATTTGATTCTGACTAAAAATCAGGTTTGCTAACAAATTAACTTTTAGCCATATAAAAAGTTGCAACATCCCTTAAATCAACCAGGGACCTTCTGAAAAGAAATACCTGGAGAAAAAACATGTGCACACATATGCCGATTGGGGACCGAAGCGTTTATTTAAGAAATGCCGCCCCGGTGGCGCAGTGTTCTAAGGCGCTGGCCTATGATCGTTCGTCCGTAAGGGGTCTGGGTTTGAATCCCGGTCAGGCATGGATGTTGTGTTTGTCTTACGGCACTGGCTCTCTCCCTTCCCTGGAACCAGTGACCCTAAATTAGGGACGGGCGACTGCTTATAGCCCATTGAGTTGCTCACGGTGGTCGTTAAACCTCCAATCCAAAAAAAAAATTGAATAAATAAATTATTTAAGAAATATTTTGATTAAGAAACAAATTCTAAAAGGTGTTATATAAGAAAATAGGCAGTAGCAATAAAGTCTACGCAAAAAAAACCAGCCAATACATATTAAATTCGACTTGAAAACTTTGAATTAACGAATGAAACGCCTGGCCCTGAATTATAATAGCGTTTGAACAAGTGAAAGATAGATTCTCTGTTTTACCAGAAATCACTGATTTCTGGATAAAACTAACGTTTAAAAGGTTCTCTGCTTTTGAAGAGTCTAACTCTTTAATAAAAAGTGTTTTCTAAGCTCTGGGAAGCGACCTCCCTTCGTTTGGGATATAAGCGAAATTTTTCGGTACTGACTTTAGAAACAGCAGCTAGTAGCAAGGAGGTTATATTACTGGAGACCCCACTGTCTCTGCCGCCATAGGTCACAGCTAATCTGTGGTGTGATGTCACAAGCAAGCAAATGAACTAAATTATACCGTTGATGAAACAGTAAGCTTGTGCATCATTGATAAAGATTATTGAATTACTCATTTTATCTGTTTATACGTTATACGCTTAGAAGCTTTTGCTCCATTGGTTTTCAAGCAGCTTCTCTTCTGCGACTGCATCGTGTCTGCTCATGACGTCATTTGCAGCACAAACGGTGACTTATGGCGGCCAATGCTGCGTGGATAGGAGTGGTGTCTCCAATAATATAACCTCCTTGGCTAGTAGCATGAAAAATACTTACGGTCTCGATTTCTTCTATTACTGCAATTCATAATGCCACAAATTCTAGGCAATTTTAGCTTCAAATTTTTATAAACACCGACCGCTAATGATTGCACTTTAGACACTAAGTGCAGGACAGCCAGCTATGCATGTCCTTCAGTAACCTGCAGGGATTGTTGCCACTTCACTGAAACTTCTCAATGACGTCACGTGCTACATCCTCATTAGCCAAGGAGGTTAGAATTGCTATTAACCCAATGCCTTTAATTATTTCACGTATATGGGAAGTTGATTTGGCAACAGCTTCCCCACAACGTAAACGTGCTCTTCGTTGTATGTGATTGTGATCAGTTGACACAAATTGGAACCCGTGGCGCGTTATGTATGTAACGCTAAGAGATTTTTCTGTTCATAAAAATTTTAGATTTTAATTTTTCACATATATTATAGGCATTAGCAGTGCTATTTTGTGATATTATTAGATTTATTTAATGTATTTGGAGTATAACAGCAGTGATCTTTTTGTCGGCCTTCAGTGGTTTGTTGCATACCTATTGTACCACAAGGATCGATAAATTTTAAGTCTTGGTTTTCAGTTTGGTTAAACAAAAAAATGTTTTAATGATTATATTTAGTAAGGTTTCTACGTGTTTAAGGTACTATATATGACAGATGGTAGCTGGGTACTCTAGATTCTGCTTTTCTAGTTGGAATAAGTTGTTTGCATTGAGTATGATGCAATTTGGTCCGCATTGAAGAAATGTTCTTAATTCAATGCGGTAGATCAAGTTGTGAATGCCGTACGATGAGTGTATAGGTACGGCAGAGATACTGTTCATGAAAGTGACCGAGTTGGATGTTGTTATTACGATAATTGGTTGGAATTGAGCAAACGTAGAAATAAGTGAAAGGGTAAGGAAGTTTCCATGCAATTTGGGGGAGCACTGTAAAACTTGTTATTTTTCTAGTACAGGGGAAAACAAAGTAATAGGGGTTGAATCATAAGTTTCTTGATGTTACCGAATATACAGGAATGCTATCTTGAAAAAGGAACTTGTTCATTTAACCAGGTGCTGATTGCTAAATACACATGCAATGCAATTTAAACACTGGTTTTGAAATTATATGTGTAAGACCCTGCTCTAGATTTCTCTCTCCTTTTAATACTTTTTTGCCATTTGTAATTTTTATAGCCACTTTTAATCTTATGTAATGTACAGGGCTCCACAAATACGTTCCAGATCTAGGAGCCAGGTGAAATTCAGTCAAATTTAAATGAATAATGCATAAACAAAAATATGAATGGTGATGACACTGGAAGAAAAAGTAATAAACTACATTTATTTCGATATTTTCTGTTTACTCAAGCCATTTATTGTAAAATAAGTTTCTAATTTGTTTCAAAATTTTCTTTTCCCATTATTCCAATTGCTGCTCTAAAGAATTAAAATTATAGACTTTGATTTATTAAAATTATCTTTGCCAAAGTCATATTTGTGTATATTATTCCAAAGTACCATATCTTTTTTTTTGTGTATAATCTGCGGACCATAAAATTCAGGAAAAAAAGAAAAAATTCTTCCTAAGATCTGCTGCAGCATGTGATCCACAGGCCCTGGAAAAAAAAAAAAAAAAAGACATAATCCACTTCGGCAGACTAGGAAATTTGGGGCGGGAAAAATATTGTGTAATCCGCGCCTGTCATGTTAATCATGAACCGTAATTTCCATCAGAAAAGCCACAATTCACAGGATGACCGAGACAAAAGTCCAAGGATGTAAAGAAAGAAGTGATCGTCTTATTAAAAAAAGTAACTGTCATTTTTAAGTACTTGTGTGTTACTTTTAAATAAATGAACTAAAATGCCTAGCTTTTGCAGCATTACTGTAGTTGATTAGTTTGGCCTAAAACTTCCACAGAAATTACTGATAATTTGTAGTATTAGTCTCTTTCCTGAATGTGTTTCAACAGAATAGTTAAGAAAGGAAACCCCTTAAGTAATGTGATTAACACAGCAAAACTAATGAATCTGGTTCACAAAATGGTTGACATGCCATTGAACAGCTCTGAGGGCTTCTCACAGCACATAGACTTCCATGAGTGCTATATATATCCTTCACTGAATCATATTTTGTCAGAATGCTCATTTGTAAAAAAAAAAAAAAAATCTTGCAATCTTTTTGCACTCCTATTGCAAAAAGATTGCAAGATTTTTTTGCAATCTTTTTGCAATAGGAGTGCAAAAAGATTGCACTCCTATTGCAAATGTTGCATACGTTTTTTCTGGTACCGCATTTGGTACTTTAGCACATCTCCTATTTTTTTAAATACCACACCAATATTAATTTTTCCTGACCTTTTACCAATGTATTATCCACAGTACCGAAATTTATAACTTTTTAACAGATAATCAGCAGATTATACAACAAAAATTACGGTATTTACTGCAAATTACAAAATCTGAAATAAAAAAAATAGTATGCATGTATTTCTCGATGTATCGAGATTTAAAAACATGTCTTTCATACATTATTTTTTTCAGGTAGAACCATTTAATGGTGGTTTTAACTGCTGTACCTTTTTACATGTTATATTTCCTTTGAGTGAAAAGCAATTTAATAGTTGGAAGTTATTAATATTCACTGCGAATATACACTGACGGGGAAAAAAAAATCCCAACACCAGGAAAAAATAGTTGTAGAGGAATGAAATGGCGGCAATGCATTTGTATAGGTAACATATTTAATCAATTAAGGTTTCAAGATCACAGCTGCCGCCCCGGTGGCGCAGTGGTCTAAGGCGTTGGCCTCTGATCATTCGTCCGAAAGGGGTCCGGGTTCGAATCCCGGTGAGGCATGGATGTTGTGTTTGTCTTACGGCACTGGCTCTCTCCCTTCCCTGGAACCAGTGACCCTAAATTAGGGACGGGCGACTGCTTATAGCCCATTGAGTTGCTCATGGTGGTCGTTAAACCTCCAATCAAAAAAAAAAAAAAAAAAAATCACAGCTTATTGTAAGCACGAGAAGAGCCATTTTAAATGTGAAATGCTGGTACATTAATAACCGGTGTAACCACCAGAATGTTGAATGCAAGCACGCAAACGTTCATGCATTGTGTCATACAGGTGCTGGATGTCAGTTTGTGGGATGGAGTTCCATGCCTGTTGCACTTGCTCGGTCAATAAAAGGACGGTTTATGCTGGTTGGGGGTAACGCTGGAGTTGTCGTCCAATGATGTCCCATACGTGCTCGAGTGTCAACATGTTGCCGTGGCCTGCTGGTGATCTAGCAGGCCACGGCAACATGTTGACACTCTGTAGAGCATGTTGGGTTACAACAGCGGTATACGGGCAAGCGTTATCCTGTTAGAAAACACCCCTGGAATGCTGTTCATGAATGGCAGCACAACAGGTTGAATCACCAGACCGACGTACAACTGTGCTGTCAGGGTCTGTGGGATAACCACGAGAGTGCTCCTGCTGTCATAGGAAATTGCTCCCCAGACCATAACTCCAGGTGTAGGTCCAGTGTGTCTCGGCCGCAGACACGTTGGTTGCAGGCGCTCACCTGGCCTTCTAACCAACACACGGCCATCACTGGCACCCAGGCAGAACCAGCTTTCATCAGAAAGCACAACAGATCTCCACTCCGTCCTCCAATGAGCTCTAGCTTGACACCACTGACGCCGCAAACAGCAGTGGTTTGGAGTAAGTGGAATGCACGTTACAGGGCGTCTGGCTCGGAGCTGTCCTTCAAGTAACCGATTTGTAACAGTTTCGTTGTGTCACTGAGGTGGCAACTGCAGCTCGAATTGCTGCCGCAGACGCGGTACGATGCGCCACGGCCATACGCCGTACACGGCGGTCTTCCCTCTCAGTAGTGCCACGTGGCCGGCCGGAATTCCGGTCTTCTTGAGGCAGTACTTTCCCTTCACCACCGCTGCCAACAATCATGCACAGTGGCTACATTCCTGCCAAGTCATTCTGCAATATTGCGGAAAGAAAATCCACCTTCTCGTAGCCCTATTACACGACCTCGTTGAAACTCCGTGAGCTGTTGATAATGGCTTCTTCGTCTTCTTAAAGGCATTCTTGACTAACATCAACACCCTACGTTGAATCTCAATGATAACTAATGCTCACGAATGTTACTGCACGTATTTACAGCAAACCTGCTTT
Source organism: Macrothele yani (assembly GCA_039090855.1). Taxonomy (NCBI): domain Eukaryota; kingdom Metazoa; phylum Arthropoda; class Arachnida; order Araneae; family Macrothelidae; genus Macrothele; species Macrothele yani. The sequence continues at coordinate 129,547,263 of CM076997.1, forward strand.
GCATGTTCCGAGGGGCGCTACTAGCTCCGCACGCATGCGACAAACGCGAACTTTGCATAGACGTCATCTTACAGATGTACTCTCACCGCCTACCAACTGTCGTTTATCTAACACAACCCCTTCTTGGTGTTGGGATTTTTTTTTCCGTCAGTGTATATCTCGGTAATCGAATGTAATTCAAGGAAAAATCTTTCACGTACCTCTCAGTTGTAGGTGGTCGATGTTCAAATCTTCGCACGGTTGTTTTCCTCAGGTTCTTGAGTGTAGGCTTTTTTAGAAGTTAGTCCACATATTTTTTGAATAGGATATCCTTTTTTTAGTGGAACTATGGGAGGCACATGAAGACAAAGGGGATGTGAAAAATCACGTTGTAAAACTTGAAAAAACGGAAAAATGAATCGCTCGAAAAAATATTCGCACGAGGAAATGCAATCACCAGAAAAACTTCGCCAGACTCAAGAACCTGATGAGAACAACTGTGCGAAGATTTGAACATCGACCACCTACAACCGACAGGTACGTGAAAGATTTTTCCTTGAATCACATTTGATAGCTTTTGCAGCATTACTGTAGTTGATATATATTTGCAGTGAATATTGATAACTTCCAACTGAGAAATTGCTTTTCACTCAAAGGAAATATAATGTGTAAAAAGTTACAACACTTAAAACCACCAATAAATGGTTCTACCAGAAAAAAAAAAAAAAAAAAAAGAAGGTGCCAGAGCCAGATTTCTAGGCGCCTGTGCGACCTGGTGCCTGGGATTTTGTCGAGCCTTGTTTACGTGATAGTTAATATTTAAGTTCACGAGTAATTTATATCTTGAGTTACAGTTATTCTTCAATTTACGAAGTACTCCCTCCCTTTCATTAGTTATTAGTAATTGGAATGCAAGGTTTAACTTGGTTTCTTATTGATTAACAACAGTTGTTACAAGTGCATTATGTCAAAATGCTAATAGATGAACGAGCAATGCTGTTGTAAACACAGGTCTGTATCATAGCACATTAATTTAAAATGTGTTAGTATATTTTCCTCTATTGTTGCTCCACCTGAGTACGTGTTCATGACATTGAGAATTCACTATCGCTTTTGAGGTATAGTCACATTAAGGAGACTCCAAATAACTGGTTGTTTATAACCAGGCTTTAATAATGATTTAGAGGTTGGACGTACTTCATTTTGAGATACTTGGCCAGTGAATTTCACTAATTCTGTTGATCTTAGATGTTACTTATGATAATGAATGTAAGAAATTACTGTTATGCAATGACATTTCCAATATTGGAATAAAGTGACACTTCTTCTAATCCATGCAATGTTTGCTAACACAGGTTATGTCAATTATTGTCACTCTTGCTCATTGATTTAACCCTTTCGCTACCACAACGACTGGGACACTCATCCATTCAGACGACCACAAGCGCCCAGGTCGCCTGATAACTCGACTAGGATTTCGTAACCCCCCCCCCGGGTGTTCTCAGAATTTGACCGGCATGTGGTGGATTAATATAAGTCACCCTCAGTCATCTTTGTTGTCGCTAAACAAAGAAGTGAACCAAGAGTTTGTCCCGGGGCAATATCATTCAGCTTTCTAACATCGCTCAGTAGAACTGTTATTCTGTTGACACATGCTTTGAAACAATAATTTATATATGTTGACATGTGCTTAGTAAAAATAATTTATCTAAAAACACTGTAGGATTGCATGCACTGGAAAAATTATTTGGAGCATTTTTCTGGACACCTAGGAGTTTGTGTAACAAGTAAATTTATAAATTACCTTTTTCTAGCCACTTAAGGGTTGTTAGAACAAATTAATTTACAAATTACATTTTTTGGACACCTAAGGGTTCGTGGAACAAATAAATTTACAAATTGCATTTTTTCTGGCTAAGTTCGTAGACGGAAATACAACCCTGGTAGCACATAGCCTTGCAATCTAACGCAGGCCCAACACTGAGCCAACGTCTTTTGGTGATGGAAGTCGTTGACATAGTGTTGGGCCGACGTTAAATTGCCTAGAGGGCCTGATTCTAACCGACTACACACAAAATATGCGCACATATATTCTGTAGATCTTATAGCAAAAAAAAAAAAAAAAAAAAAATCCGGCGTCATAAAATGTTTTTGTACTACGAGAAAAAAAAAATATCATTTAGCAGAATTATAGTGATTTTCAGCCTTAAAGACAGCATAAAATACTAATATTTAATTTCAAATGAACTGCAGTATCTTCCTTTGCCCTAAAAGCAGAGTTTATGAGAGAAAATTTGCCATAAACATTCTTTCATAGTTACTCAATCGAAACAAACAGATTGAGATTATATTTTTTACAAGAAAGAACTAGAGAAAAGGGGAAAGTGAAGATTTTCCAGCTGTTACCACTCCCATCTGTCGTAGGGTATGTTTATGCTGCAGCCTCGCTGCTGGCACATCGCCGAGCTGTGCACATGGATGCCTGGCTATGATGAAACAAAACAATAAATCTTTACAGGCTCATTTATCGTCGAGCAGCGATGCTATCTGCGCTGCTTGCTGCGATCGTCTCCACAGCGATATCAAACTGGTTTGTTTTTTGAGCCTCGACCTTCGCCAGGTATCCTCAAACTTACACTGTGATTGGCTCCTTCAAGGCCACTCTTCTCATCCTTTGACGCACTTTCCCAACAGAATGTGAAACTACGCAATCTCTCTCATATCTTTAAAAACTGTATTGTGTTTTTATAGAAGCAAGTTTTATTTGTGGAGTTTTCCTGTGATTTGAACTTTTATTTTTTTTTAACTTCTTCTTGGATTGATCAAAAGTTTTCCTAGCACAAGGTGTCTCAGGTGTCTCAGTAAGGGATAGGCTTCATCACCTATGAACACAAAGAGGGGCTTAGATGTCTGTACTTGGTAGGAAGTTATCTTCAAGAATGTGAAGCACACCCTTTTTCATTCTGTCATACAAGGCAGACTTTCTAAAAGTACCCCCATCACTTTGTTGAACATGAAGCCTGACCATTGAGGGCGAAGTTTTCGGATGTGCTTTCCATCGATAGAAACCTAGACAGATAGGGAATCCCCATTTCTTGTAAAACATATCGGCGATTTCTTTGAATTCTTCCTTAGTTACTTCATATGCAGTGGTTGTAAAACTTGCCATAACACTGGTAAAGTCTGTTTGACAATAAGAGATACAGTCACGATTCCTATAATAATAAAAGCAATGTGAACAGCTGCAGGGTAAATGCCCCATGGCGAGCATTGCAGCCACATGCAAGCAGCGAAGTGCCTGAGCGAGCATCTATGTGCCAGCAGCGAGGCTGCAGCATAAATGTACACTTAGGGTCTCAGTAGAAGAATGCACAGTTTGCCGCAGGGAAACGTCCAAAGGTCGACGCACAGCAAGACTAGAGATCAAAAGTTTTGATTGCTGAACCAGCGCTATGATCCTTCTTTTGTTAACTTGACAAAGGGAGGGGGAATGAAATTCGAAAATGAGCAGCAGGCACTTTCAGGCGCTGTGGTATTCTGAGTGACAAAACATAGTATCGTGATCGCGAAAGGGTTAAATGGTTCTGGCCACCAGTGACACAGTGGTCTAAGCGATGGCTTCTAATCATTCATCCGAGATAGGTCTGGTTTCAAATCCCGATTAGGCATGGGTGTTGTGTTCGTCTTACGGTGCTGGCTTTCTAACTTCCCTGGGACCAGTGGCCCTAAGTTAGGGATGGGCAACTGCTTTATAGCCCATTGAGTTGCTCACAGTGGTCATTAAACCACTGATAAAAAAAATTAAATGGTACTGTTCATATAGAGCAATGCCGGGCATATGTTACTCTCTGGCATAAATGTTTAAATTTGGATTGGAATAGCTGTGAAGTTGAATGAGAGTGCATGGATTATGAAACAGCACTACAAGGCTTTATGGAGTTGTCACTGCATCTTGATGTGGAAATGAGTGTCAGTTTTGCTTCTGCTTTTTCCAGTGGCCAAATAATCTCTAGAGTTGCAATTAGATATGAATAAGATATGCCATATATTAAATTTTGGTCATTAGCAGATCTGGCAGGTGTGCTTCTGTTAGTGTCCTGTGTCTAGAGGAACTGATGATGACAATTAATGATTCAACAACTTAATTCTAAAATAGTAGACTTAAATGAAATATGGTCATTCCACATGAAATAACCAGATTTGAAAATAAATTGTAGTTGTAGGTTTTTTTATTTTCCTCATTTGTTTTTTTATATCTTAGAATACAACATAAAAGTACCCTGATAACAAAGTTTGGGATTTATTTTCCCAACTTCTTTGGAGATATGGGTCCTCAACTCCCCAAAATGGTCTAAAATAAGGGTTATCATTCATTAACACAAATTGAGTAATTTTGGAAATAATGCTTAATGGGTGTCTATCCCATACAGCACAGAATGTTTAGATATGTATCAATAATGTTACAATCTCTCATTTTCATTACACTTTCAGAGATATTTTACAATTATGTTTCAGCAATATCTGTTTTGGAACATACTCTTTGTACATTACGGTTGCATTAAAAAATAGCATTCACTGATACTGCTGTTTTATAGTTTCCATTGTACATGAATGCTACCTTGATGTTACATTCAAGTGATATTTAAGATTTTTGGTTTGGCAACAGCGTGGGTGCGCATGCGCATTTATGCTATTTTACTGAAGCACTGTCGTAGTCGTTCCATGTGCTACTGGGATATTCTTTGTTGATACTGTCATACTTGAGTTGGCTAGTTAGTGTACACTAGTGTCCGTCCTTAAGTTTTGCACACCAGTGTATAATATCTTAGCACGTTTGTTGGTTTTGAATCAGAAAAAAAAAGTCAATAAAACTAGTTAGTTTGTAAAGGTAGAAAAAAAATGTTGATATATTGAGAAGTCTAACGACTACGCAAGTTTTGAAAATAAAAAATAGAGTAAGATATGCATTAAAAGGTACATTTCATTGATTAATCATGAAGGAATTTAAGTCATCCTACAGAAAAATAAAGTGATCTATGAAAAAAAAAATGTACTTCTCTTAAATAATGTTTTCACAAAGCATTTAGAAAAGATAGATTAAGACATATATTAGAAGGTACATTTCGTTGATTAATCATGAAGAAATTTAGTCATGCTGCAGAAAAAAAAAAGATCCGTGGAAAAAATAATGCATTTTGATTAAATAACGTATATGCAAAGCATTGGCCTTTTTGTTAGTTCCTACAGAACACTGTAAGAGCAAGGCGTCCCGTGGTTGAGTGGGATAATGCATCTGCCTAGAAACCAACTGGGCAGGGGTTCGAGCCTAGTGGAATCTCTTCGAGGATTTGTATTTCCTTGGAAAAAAATTTCCCTAGTGTCGGGACGTCACACCGTAAAATTTTCTGATGGGGAAAAAACAAAATGGCGTACAAAAGATATTGGTGAGATTCAGGGAGGTAAAAAAAAAAAAAAAAGGCGAACAAAACATGTTCAATAAGAACACGTGGCATACAAAATGTTATGGTTGAACACACAGAAAGTGGCAGACAAAAGATGGTCGGGAAGATCACATGGAAAAAAATGGCTGCGACTGACATCAACGATTGACCAGGAATTGACCACACCCACATCTGTCCTTGAAGCAGCAGGTGGACAGCTGCGGATGGTCGTGGATGGCTTCCTTTGTTACAGAAACCCCCTATTATCATGCAACAGTTATAATATGATGATGTAACAAATATCTTTCCGATACATAACAGTAATGTAACAAAGTTACAAATATCTTTCAAATACGTAACAGTAATGTAACAAAGTTACAAATATCTTTCAAATACGTAACTGTAACACAAAGTTGCTATGTTGAAATTACAAAGACCTTTCACTGTAACGTATCGGTTATGTTTCATAGTTTTGTAACATTTGAGGACATTTTGACGTAACCATAAGGTTTCTGAAACATTACTGTTACATTGCACAACATATCTGAAAAGTCTCAATGTTTCAGTGCTGTGTACTTGTAACATACGAAATATTCTGTGCTGTGTGAAAATAGAGGTAATAAGCTGTACATTCATATGTAGTGCTGTACATTCATATGTAGTAACCTCATTTCCATAGCGCTCGCCCCCGGTGGCGCAGTGGTCTAAGGCACTGGCCTCTGATCATTCGTCCGTAAGGGGTCCGGGTTCGAATCCCGGTCAGGCATGGATGTTGTGTTTGTCTTACGGCACTGGCTCTCTCCCTTCCCTGGAACCAGTGACCCTAAATTAGGGATGGGCGACTGCTTATAGCCCATTGAGTTGCTCACGGTGGTCGTTAAACCTCCAATCAAAAAAAAAAAAAAAAAAAAAAAAAAAAAAATTCCATAGCATAATAATTTGTCAGGTTGTAGGGGTCAAGGTCATTGCCGATTTCGCCATTTTCCGGCAGCATTTTTATACCAGAAGGCTACTTAAACACAAGACAAATTATTATGCTATGGAAATGAGGTTATTACGTATGAATGTACAGCTTCCCTTTTATTTTCAATAATTTTTCAGGCAATCCTCATATGTTGCTATGAATGTTAAAACATATTTCAAATTGTGTTAAGTTTCCCTTTTTTAATCAAAATATTTTATTACTGCAACACTACCAAAATTTCCGTTTTTGAAATACAATAAATCAAAAGATGTAGCAGATAAACACCTTATTTTTTCTGAGGACTATCTTATATTGCATATCTAAATGTTCTCAAAGTTTTGTTATGTGTTTCACAATAGTTTCCGAAATAATAATAATGCAAATTTGCTCTTCATGGTATGCAATATGGGCATACTTTTAGCATTTAATCTAACCTGAAATAGTTATAAATGCATTTAATAAATATGTTTACTTTAATACATTAAAAATGTATATAATTGTTTTGCAAAGTAATAAGGCCGGTCATGGTTACTATGCAAGTGCAATAGCCCCTCCCCCATTTGTTTCCAAAAAATGTTCCAAACAAATTCTTATTTGAATTCATGTTGTAGGTATTTTTGCAAAAATATAATGTCCTTGCCCAGTTTTAAGGGTTTTAGAAAAGTGATGCAATCATAAACTAACATGTCATCATTCATGGCTGTCTGATATGTCCATTTGAAGGACTTTCAGTGTTGGATGATGCAATACAAGCAGATGTTGCATTATCCACCTCAAGTAGCAGAACTCAACTCCACTATCAATTCAGTCAGCTTAGAACCTTTGAGGGTGAAACATCCAAGTCTCTTAGCTTTGTTTCAAATTTATAATATCAGTGTTGTAAGTATGTATAATTTCTTTGGAAATCAGATTTGCTGAATTAGTTTTAAAGTTGTGTTACAATTCAATTTTTGATTAATACTGCAAATTCAGAAATTATTTGTATAATAAGTGTATTCAGTAATGCAGTGTTGTGTTGGTGTCTTGACTGAGAAAGACTGTACTAATATGTCATACAGCTCTTTAAGAAAGTGACTAAAATTTTTAAGTATTCACCTGATTAAAAATGAGAATTAAAGACAATATTCAAAGTGTATGTGAGCACCATAAATTAAATATTTGGATAAATACCACCACTTATATGGAAATACATGTTGTGATCCATACAGTATCCATAAAAAAATAATAAAGAAATCATTGCGTGAGATAACCGTCAGCTTTGCTGAAGAACACATCTGGAACTACAGCTTGTGCCTGAGAAATCTCTATGTTCTAACTGTCAAAAAATGGTCACTAAGATTGACAAGACTCATCATAGAACAGGAAAATGCAAGAAAGTAAATTACAAGGAATCATACTCTGAATCTGAGTATGAACCAAAACATGTTAAATTGGAATCAGTTAATCAAGCATGTAGCATTTTAGGAATTTCTCCAGTGAAAGCTCAAACTTTGCCAGCACAGAGGAGATATGTGCTGCCATATAAAAAAAGTTACCCAAATATCTGGTAATGTTTCACATAAACTGCATGATTCGTTTGAGGTTTATAATGAACCCAGTATTTCAAAATCAAAGGAGACAAAACAACAGAATGAATATGAAACATTAATTTCAAACCTTAAAACAAAGATAAATAATGTTACTAGTTTTGAAGAAAAGGTCAGGATTATTAGCATGCTTCCACAATCATTTGTGCGCAATTTGGTCAGTGAATACCTCGTACAAACAACAACAAAAACTGTACAAAATCATGGTGTATTACCAAGTTTAACTTGCCAATAACAAAGGGGCAAGAAGATTTCAGATAATACCTTATACCAAGTAATCAATTTTTATGAAGATGATGAATGCAGCAGACTGTCCAGGAGTAAAAGATTTTGTCACCATAAGAAACAACTTGGGAGAAAAAGAGCAAAGACAAAAGCAGCTAGTACTTTGCAACTTAAAAGAACTGTATGAAATGTTTAAAGAATTGCATTCAGAGGCAAAAATTGGATTTCCCAAATTCTGCAAATTGTGTCCAAAATGGTGTGTGCTAGCTGGGGCACCAGGTACACATTCAGTATGTGTGTGCTGTGTACATCAGAATGTCAAGATGATCATTAATGGGGCAAAACTTAATTATACTTACAAGGAATTGCTTTCACAGATGGTTTGTAGCATGAACAATGAAGTGCGTATGCTTCACGGATGTCCATTCTGACCTGGTCAAGATTTTGTTTTAGAATGCTTGGATTCATTTCAAGATGATATATTCCAAAATTAATATCCTACACACTTCATTAAAGATCGCACTTCATAATTGTCACTAAAGATCGATGCACTTTAGTGACAATTGTGGAGCCATATGCAGAATTCAAGGAAAATTTACTTGGGAAACTTAATTCTTTGAAAAAACATCATTACAGAGCAATCACGTTTCCTTAAGACCAAGAAAGCACTCCTAAATTCTGACGAGTGTATACTACTTTGCGACTTTTCAGAAAACTTTACTTATGTGGTACAAGATGAAATTCAATTGTACCACTGGGTAAAAACCCAAGCTACTCTTCACCCATTTGTTTGTTATTTTAAAGCTCATCACAAATTACAAGTAAGTTTTTGTGTAATTAGTGATTCAATGACACACAATGCAACATCAATACATACATTTCTATGAAAACTTTTACTCATCTTAAAAGACCATCTTCCCAATGTGCAAAAGGGTAATTTATTTTACAGATAGTGCTAGAGGACATAATAAAAAAAAAAAAAAAAAAAAGATTGTTTACCTAGTTCACCATAAGAAAGATTTCAGCCTAGAAGCTGAATGTCATTTCTTTGCCACTTCTCATAGAAAAGGGCCATGCAATGGAATAGGGGGTACTGCCAAAACCCCCTGAAGATTAAGAAAGCCTCCGAACTGGTCTGTGATGTCAAAGCTGTGATGTCAAAGCTAGTGGGCCAACAGACTCGAGCCTCGAGCTCTCCGCTCCTGAAAACGCCGATGAAGTACTGCAGTGTTTACACAGAGAAATAATTTCTCGAGTGCGATACTAGACAATTTGCGCACACAACAATAAATCGACCATGTCTTTTTTTCTCTGTATTTTTTGTCCTTATAATAAATAACATCAAAAGATTACATCCTTAGCTTTCATTTTTCTTTTTTCCGTTTCCAGCAATGATATCCATAAATCGGGGAAATTCCAAAGTTTTGCTCTTGTGCTGGGAAATGATTTCATGAAATATTTCCGTTAGTTTTCAATTTGGCTAAAGTAGCAAAAAAAAAATAACTTTTTCACGCATAATGTGAAAAACGCAGCATTTTACGTTAAGCATTTTTGCAACTACGATCTTTTTAAGTGCATTAATGGCAAATTGGTAGGACTGTATGAACATTATCATTTCACTTAAAACTTTTAGAAATTCCCTTCACGTTCGATTTATTAAAATGAAAGAAAAAACGAAAAAAATGAAAAGACTTCTGTATCTACGTAACGAACGCGAAAGCAAAATTTCCGATTTAGTGAGTATATTTACTGAAAATACGGTAAGATGTGTGCTCAAATCTTGCAACTATATCTAGAAGTAAAAAAAACATTATAAATTAGAATCATTTAGGAAAAAGTTCTTTGTCAAATGAACATGGAATATATTAATTCCAAACTTTCGGATACATTTGTTGGACATTCCAATAAACTTTTCTTTGGGCTAGCCTTCAGATTATCAGCGCATCAGGTAGTTCTGTACATTTCGTGTGAATTCTTGTTTTAATTAGGACACTGTTACACAGTAATTCTATGAAGAAAAATGTCATTTGTTTTACGGAAATGAAATGTTGATTAAAAAATAACGTGGTTATTTATTGCCAGTTTCTTTGCTTAGTTAACCTTAGTACTTGATGCACTGATAATATATGTACATCTCACCCCCCCCCCCCTTTTTTTTTCTTTCAATTTCAACACTGCTAACTACGAATTTTGTAAAGAAAAATAACTATTACTTTATGGAAATGAAATGTTGAATGGTAATTAATACCATTATTTAAACGACAATAAATAATGAGCTTATAATCGGAAGGCTAGCCCTTAAATTTTACTCCGTCAATAAAAAAATAACTAACAATTCACTAAATTATAATTGTATGTACAACGAAAGCAGAAAATGCTGTCACGAGAACAATTAGGCGTAACTAACCTTTGAATTCATGGTGGGTTCAAAATTCTTCATTGGTACGGAAAAAATCCACCTTCTTCGAAAGCTTTCATCTCCAGGAAAGCTGAAAACAGTGGCTTTTGGATGTGCTTTGTCATTAGATCTATATAAAGGCATTCAATGTTTTCCAGGCATGTATAAAAATGCTTACTCGCGTGCACGACTACCGAAAGCTCAATACTGATCAATGCCGCATGAACGTGAAGCTAATATTGGCATTCCCTTTACGTTTGCCCTTTGACCTCTCTGGAGAGAGGGATTGCGATGGCCCTTTGACCATGACGTCACACCCCTTCATAGTTCGCGCGCTGGGGCTTTCTCTCCAGGGGATTTTGGTACTGCGAAGCGACATGTAGCAAGGGCATCCTTACAACTTTTGCAGACCTGTTTGTAATCCGGTAGTAGTCCAGAAATCCGGGTTTTTTAAGGTTTAGAATAATTTGAGATTCCTCAGTCATTTCATTTCCAAAAATGCTACGGAATGAAAATTAAAAGCTTCTTTCGAGTTTCATTTTCTTTGGGAATTACTGTGTTTGATTGAAAACACCGCATTCCATAAAGATATAAGATGATCTGTGATACCTTGAGAGTTCCTTTTGTTATCAAGCAAGCTCTCAACATAGTAGCATGCTGAAAGAAAGACTTTTTCATTATTTTGTAAATTTCATCTAGTATATCAAATAATTTGCTTATATTAGATTCAGTTAATCCAGTTAGCTACATTTAGAAATCGAATGGAAACCACTGTAGGCTTCCAGAACTAAACTGACTTCCATAGACTGCTTAATTAATATATCATATGAAGTGCAAAACTTGACTTCAAAAATGCATTGTCTGAAGGGCTTCCAGCACACTGAAAAAAAAATTTGTTGTAAGAAAAGATGCGAAATTAAACTGCATAGACACTAGTACCTATTTGTTATGTTGCTAGTTAATACGTGTGTAATATACGTATAAATACTCCTGTAATATGTATTGTATATACAGTATATTGGAACTGAGCTCAGCATTTTAGGGTTTCTTTTCTTGTGTCACCTCCACAATCATCCCTGTTATTGACAAACATATTTTAACACCGGAAGACATGTTCAAATACTGTACAGGAAAAAGAATACAATTCCTTTTTGTATCACAAAAAGATATTGATGAAGAAAATGTCATACTTGAGATAGATATGCTTCTGCTTTAAAAATAGCAAACACTAGAATTCATAATTGCTTTATTCCAATGGAGGAACAATAGATTAAGAATTCAACTTGTGTCAAGCAGCAAGAAATATAAAGTTAACATATCTAAGGTTTTTGCAAATACAGAACTTGCAGAGGAATTAAAAAAAATTGATTATGTTGCATATGTGTATGAACAAAATGGTAGCTTGGCATTATCAAAGAATGTTCTGAAGAGCACAAGAGATTTCAAAATTCAGTTTTTTCATCCCCCAGGGCACCTAATGACCTAACATGGGTTCCACAGACCGTTTTAAAAGTCCTCACTCCTCACACCACTGCAATTAACCACTGCTACTGGACGAGGACACAACATTACCTCACACCTGTCTTTGTCTTAATTGCTAGTAGTACACATCTGAAAGAATGTTCTAATTTGCTGTCCCATAATTTTATTTTTCATATTAACTTTGCACTATGTTGTATAAACAGGAGCACTACTTCTATGACTGAAATAAGTCAATTTGTATTATCATTATTTTGGAAACTATTGTGAAACACAAAACAAAACTTTGAGAATATTTAGATATGCAATAGAAGATAGTATTCAGAAAAAAAAATATGGTATTTATCTGCTATGCCTTTTGATTTATTGTATCCCCAAAACAGAAATTTTGGCAATGTTGCAGTTATAAAATATTTTCTGAATAAAAAAGGGAAACATTAACACAAGTTAAAATATGCTTTGACATTCTTAGCAACATATGAGGATTGCCTGAAAAAATATTCACGTTGTGTTTAAGTACTCTTCTGGTATAAAAATGCTGCCGAAAAGTAGTGAAATCGGCACTGTGACCTTGAACTTTGACCCCCGCTACAACCTGACGAATTATTATGCTATGGAAATGAAGTCGTTACATATGAATGTACCTCTATTTAGGCACCCATTAAGTGTCATTGTCTGCACGATTTCTCAATTTGTGTTAATTAACGATAACCTTTATTTTAGCTCATTTTGTGGGGTTTGAGGACCCATATCTCCAAAAGGGGTTGGAGAAATAAATTCCAAACTTTGTTTTCAGGGTACTTTTATGTTGTACTGTAACATATAAAAAAATGAGGAAAATAAAAAAACCCACAACTACAAGCACCTGGTGAATTCATATGGAATGTGACCCTATCAGCAAAATCTGCTAATAATTTGGAAACTATTAGTGTACAGCCTACATATGACTACATTCTGCTACTTTGGTTACAAACACTGCACCTCAATATTCTGCTGTTCACTTAACATGGTTGTAGCAATTTTTAATTAACTGTACAATAATTTCAACAACAGCCTATTATCAATTAAACATAATTAATTTTACTTGTTATTTTCATTGTTTTTGAAGTAACAAGAGACAAAATTTTGCACTTGGAACTGATATTGTAACCTTGATCACACATAGTTGTTAGCTCTAAGAAAAAAATTATTCTTAGCATTTTTTTTTTTTTTTTTTTTTGGAAGTACCTTCGAAGTTTGATAGGTATTCCTCCATAACATTTGCTGAAACATAAGTTCAAAATCATGGCTTTTGCGTTTCAAAGCATGGATTATTAATTTTGAGATGAGTTATATCCTCAGCTGTGTTGCCCCCATTCTGGGGTGGGGGTGGGGGCACAGCTAAGCATATAACTATGGAGCCAACAATATAAATACAGTGGATCCCACTTAAGAAGTTCCCGTTTAAGAAGTTTTATTTTTAGAGCCCCAATTTTTTTTCCATAGTGCTAATGTTAATTTTTCTCACTTAAGAAGTAACAATGTTTAAAATTTTCCCGCTTAAGAAGGTGTATGTTTCACAAGTTTCTAAGTAAAAACATACGATTTTGAAACTCGTCCAGCAGATAAATACATGTCAAAGAAGTTGGGAGGAAATGTTTCTTTGTTCTCCCTGTACATGTAGCAAGCGAAGCCCTTGCCGGCTTCCAACGGTCAACGCAGGGGGTCATGTTTACTCCCCCCACTTCTGCTTCTGCCCTTTGTATATCACAATCGCCTTATCTTTGGGGCTGGGGAAAGGCTGGGAAAGGAAACACTTGCTGAAAGTTAGTTATTCTGTCAGAGTTTGGCTCAGATGTTGCAGCTCGCATATGTGGAGTTAAATGTTTAGTTTTATTGTTGAAATGCGTAGCTAGAAATATGGCGTCTAAAGGCATCAAAAGAAAAGCTTTATCTATGGTTGAGAAACAAAACATTATTACGAAAGTTGATGCATTTAACTAGGGTGCAGATAGCAAAAGATTGCATTTAACTAGGGTGCAGATAGCAAAAGAGCTAAATTTACCTGTTACAACCCTCAACAGTATAGTGGCAAAACTGTGCTTGCTTGCAAATGCTTCCCATTCATTAAAAATCAAAAAGATTAAGAAGGGTAAATACGAGGATGTTGAAGAAAAACTTCTTGTGTGGTTTAAACAAGCAAAAAGTGCTAACATTCCCATCAACGGGAAAATTCTTCGTGAGAAAGCAGAAGGGATTTCTAAGAAATTAAATGCTGAATTCAATCCTTCCAATGGATGGATGAACCATTTTAGGAAAAGAGCATGACTGACTTATAACGCTGTGGAGAATCAAGAAGTGTTAACGTCGAAGAAGTGGATGATGGGAAATCTAATGTTTTACCAGAACTTATCAGCATACGAAGCAAAAGATGTTTTCAACGCTGACGAGTTTTCTTTGTTTTACAACTTTTATTTCTGACAAGACCTACTCTTTCACAGGAGATAGCAGCCACGGAGTCAAAGTAAATAAAGAAAGATTGCCAGTTCTGGTAGGAGCTAATATGGAAGGAACAGAAAAGTGGCCTTTTTTGGTCATTTGAAAATCGAAGAATCTGAGGTGCTTCAAAAATGTGAAAACTTTTCCATGTAATTACAGAAATAGCAAAAATGCATGGATGACAGTTAGATTTTTGAAGACTTTTTCCTGGAGTTCCAGAAGAAATTGGCCAAAGAAAGTAGGAAAAGTTTTGTTATTTTTGGATAATTGCACAGCCCATCCAAAGAACTTGGATCATCTGGAAAATGTATAAGTAATTTTCCTGCCACCTAACTCGACTTCAATGTTACAACCAATGGACCAAGCAATAATTAAAACCATGAAACAATTCTTCAGGAAACGTTTAGTTTATTGGCTACCGCAGAAGCTTGAATCAGACTCAAGTTACACCAGATGTACACTGAAATTAAATTTATTAGATGCTATGCATTTTATTGTTTCTTCGTAGGAAAAGGTATCATTTTTGACGATCACAAATTGCTTCAGGAAAGCTGGTTTCAACGCTGATAAGCTTAGATTTTCTGATGAAGAAAACAGTCATGACAACAATGAAGCTTGGGAAAGTTTGCAAAAAAAAAAAAACCAACTAAACTTCAAATCTTCCTTTGAAAAGTTTGTAAACGTTGACAAAGATGTTCCCACTTTTGAAATGCAAAATATCAACGATATGTGCCACATCAAAACGCAAGAGGACGATGAACCAGAAACACAAGAAGATGAGTGCAGGCCAATTCCAATTTCAGCTGGAGCTGGTAAAACATTAGAAACTTTTTGCCACTTTATAGAAAGCCAAGAATGTGTTCCAGCAGACATAATGAGAAATTTGAGGGAAATGAATACGTACTTTGTGAATCCAGCTGAAACAAGAAAGATGACACCGAATTTTCGGGTGTAAATAAGCATGTCTTTTGAATCCATTCTGTCGCAAATTAAATTTATCAAAGCTATTCAAAGTCAATGGAACCGGTATGGAAAACAATAGTATCTGATGGAAGAAAGAAGTTTTTCAATCGGGTCTTGAATCCCTCAGATATTGCTGTAAACGGAATCGTGAGCTTACAAACTCTTAGAAACATAGTTATCGACAAAAATAAGATATGTGACTTTACGTCCCTTGGTGGGAAAAGCATGCATTATTTTAGGAAGAAAGTATTCACAAAAGGTTTATCCATAGGAGTGGTACCAGTCCAAGAAAAACAATTTAGTCAAGTTTTCAGGAGCCCAGATTTTGCTACAAATACATCAGAAGTAGAAATTAACACTTATGACCCCTGGTGGCCAAACCATTCTTTACCAAACATTAGAAATTACGTGAAAAATATTTTCCGACAGGTCTTGTATGCGATACAGGAAGAATTTTTCAAATCAGAGTTTTAGGAGCAGAAAACGCAATTTACCACTGTGCGTCCTAGCGGAAACTCTATGATTTACTTGAAAATTTTGAATTTATAGGAAACACATTTTGCATCGGAAACACTATCCAACAAAGAAGGAATTTTTCAAATCTGACTTTTAGAAGTAGAGATATTGACGAAAATAAGATATACATCTACGCTCCTAACGTAGAAACCATGCATTATTTCATGAAGAAAATGTTCCTAAAATGTTTGTCGACATGAGTAGTATCGGTCCACAAAAGAATTTTTTTCAATCGAGATTTTAGAAGCTCATATTTTGCTGCAAATACATCAGAAGTGGAAATTCAGACTTACGGCAATTTTTTACAAAAATTTGAAATTATGTGAAAACGATTTCCCATCAGGAGCTGTATCCGGTGCAGAAAGAAGTTTTCAGATCGAAGATTTAGAAGCAGAGATATAGGGGAAAACATAATTTACCTTTACGCTCCCTAGCGGAAAGTCTATGAATTACTTCAAAATTTTGAATTTATAGGAAAAACATACGCACTAGAAACACTATCCAACAAAGAAAAGAATTTTTTAAATCGGACTCTTAGAAGTCGAGATATTGACAAAAATAAGATATACATCTATCTACGCCCTTTGGCGTAGAAACCATGCACTATTTTAAGAAGAAAATGTATTTAAAAGGTTTGTCGACATGAGTAGTATCGGTCTACAAACGATGTTATTTTCAATCGAGAATTTAGAAACTCATATTTTACTGCAAATACATCAGAAGCGGAAATTAAGGTTTACGTCCCCTGGTGGCCAAACCATTTTTTTACAAAAATGAGAAATTATGTGCAAACGCTTTCCCATCAGGAGCTGTATCAGGTGCAGAAAGAATTTTTCAGATCGGAGATTTAGAAGCAGAGATATAGCGGAAAATACAATTTACCTTTACGCCCCCTAGTGAAAAGTCTATGAATTACGTGAAAATTTTGAAATTATATGAAAAACATGCGACACGGAAAACACTATCCAACAAAGAAGGATCTTTTCAAATCGGACTCTTAGAAGTCGAGATATTGACAAAAATAAGATATACATCTACACCCCTGGCGTAGAAACTGTGCACTATTTATTATAAGAAGAAAATGTTTATAAAAAGTTTGTTGGCATGAGTAGTATCGGTCTACAAACGACGTTATTTTCAATCGAGAATTTAGAAGCTCATATTTTGCTGCAAATACATCAGAAGCGGAAATTAAGGTTTATGCCCCCTGGTGGCCAAACCATTTTTTTACAAAAATTAGAAATTATGTGCAAACTATTTCCTATCAGGAGCTTTATCCGGTGCAGAAAGAATTTTTCAGATCAGAGATTTAGAAGCAGAGATAGGGGGAAACGCAATTTACCTTTACGCCCCCTAGCGGAAAGTTTATGAATTACTTGAAAATTTTGAAATTATATGAAAAACATGTCACACGGAAAACACTATCCAACAAAGAAAGAATTTTTCAAATCGGACTCCTAGAAGTCGAGATATTGACAAAAATAAGATACACATCTACGCCCTCTGGCGGAGAAACTGTGGAATATTTTAGGAAGAAAATATTCTGAAAAGGTTTATCGATGTGAGTGGCATCAGTCCATGAAAGAATTTTTTCAATCGATATTTTAGAAGCTCAGATTTTATGGCAAATACATCAGAAGCAAAAATTAACACTTACGCCCCCTGGTGGCCAAAGTATTCTTTACCAAAAATTCGAAATTATATGCAAAAGATTGTGCATCAGGAGATGTACCGGCTGAAATTTTTTTTTCAAATCTGAGTTTTAGAAGAAGAAATATTGGAAAAAACACAATTTACTTTTACGCCCGTAGCGGAAAATCTATGCGTAATTTGAAAAAGAAACTATATCCAAAATATTCTTCGACAGAAATGGAATCGAATGATAAAATAATTTTTTCAATCGGATGTTTAGAAGCAAATATGTGGAATAAAACATATTTTTGAATTCAACATCGTCTGCATTTACGCCCTCTATCGGCAAAATTGTACATCCTAAAAAAAAAAAACGAAATAAATGGTCATCATTCGCACATTTCAAGCTTTCGAATGCAAAAAGAACTTTTCAAATCGGACTAATAGTTGCAGAGATACCATGGGTACAGACGGACGGACGGACAAACCGATAACATAAGCACAATCTTTTTTTACAAAAGATGTGCTATAAAGGAAGAAACAAACTCTTTTAGATCAGTATTTTTGTAATCCTGTAGCATAATAAATGTAGCTTTCAATCCTCATATTAAAGTTTAAATGAGTAAGTTGTGAAATTTTTTATGTTATTTTAAAATTAACTAAAATGTAATTTCTGGATTTAATCTACGCAACATTTTAAATCGCTAAAGTCTTACAAAACCCAATCAGACTCTTCCCGTTTAAGAAGTTTTCCCGCTTAAAGAAATTTTCATCGCTTCATCCCAACGAAAACTTCTTAAGTGGGATCCACTGTACTTGCAAGTAAAACCATTCAATCCAATCAAGCAAAAGATACTTGCACAGTAAAGCTATCCAATCCAATCCAATCCAATCCAACAAAAGATGCTATCCGGAAATTAGAGGAATCTCTGGAAATTTACAAGACACAAGGTGGCAACATCAATGACCATGCTGGATGGAAAATCCATCAGGCTTGGTCACCAGACCTGTGGAAGTAGAAGGAAGCAAGAACTCCTGACGAAGATCTAGTGTTTAAATCGAAAATTTGAGAGGTAATGTACCTAATAAATTTATCCTCAATAATTCCAGTTAAATATTTATAATACTGAAAGTAATAAGAGGAAGCCATGAAGTCATTAATTACTAGTATTTAAATTCAGTTTGTTTTCGCCAAAGTGCTGTAACACTGAAAATGTAATCGCAAAAGCTTTTTTTTCCATTGCCAAAACGATTTCTTTTTCGCAAAATGCGAAGATGGTGATCTGCAGCGCGACCCCTGGACAGTGACGCACAGAAAGTCAAAAAAGCCTGTCGATCCATAACAGTTTGGAAATACAGCCTTTTTTCCTTCAACCCATATTGTGCCTTTCTGTTAATGTAAAATAGGTACATTGTCCTAAAGAGTGGAAAAAGAGATTCCTTCATGTCACTTTTTATGGTTGCAATCTCCTGAACTTTGCTTAGCCACCAATCCTGTAATACTTCCCATGATGTCACCCATGCTATTTTCAAAAATCATCTTTGTTTCTTACATTTTCTTATTCCTTGCATTTTATGTCTACCATTGCCTTGAAAAAAGCCTCCCAGTGGAGAGTGAAGGCTTGGCAAATTATTACCCATATTGCACCATGAAAATAAACGGATTTACTATGCTTAAAGCATTTGTTGAGTATTCATGATCTGGTGTATTTAAATAATGTTACTTTAAAAAGCTTAAATATTTCACTATAAATATTTTCAGCCTTTGAAAAATTTGTTCTCATTCACCCCTTCCCCTCCTCTACTTTTCCATTACCATTTTCTCCAGTATGAAATTCTTGGATAACCCCTGATCAAAACATTCACATTTAACAGGATCAGGGCTGTAATTGGAACTTAAATAGCAGATTTATTCTCACTTTATTGTCTCCTGTTAACATCTGGTATCTAAACTTAATGCCCAACCAACCATCCCGTTGGTGCAGTGGTCTAAGCGATGGCTTCTGACCATTCGTCTATGATGGATCCGGGTTCAAATCCTGGTGAAGCATGGATGTTGTGTTTGTCTTACGGCACTGGCTCTGTCCCTTCCCTGGAGTCAGTGGCCATTAATTAGGGACGGGCAGTGCTTATAGCCCATTAAGTTTCTCACAGTAGTCGTTAAACTTCCAATCAAAAATAGAGTATTTTTGCTTATTCAGTGGGCTGCCTGATGATAGAGCTTCTTGGAATGAGTTTTGAAGAATACTGGGTGTTTTAAGCATTATTTAGCCTGTCAAGGTAAAAACAATTAATTATGGTGTCCTGGCTACTTAGTGCATTTGATTAGGATAGTTAAATGACTTGTGTCAAGCAAATGATGACAACTTAAGAACTGGTTACAATAAAGAGTGCTTTTCTTGGGAATTTTTTATATGTGATAGGAATATGGTAATTCTGATATTATTCTTGATCATGTTAGATATCTATTATAGGTTTATATATATGGATTTAATCAGTATTATTTTGAGCTTTTATGTGAATTTTCTCTCTTTTCTCCAAAGAGGTGCTCCAAGATGGATAACAGTCTTTCATCCCAACAAATCAGAAAGCAATTCTTTGATTTCTTCGTTGAGAAATATGAACATCTGTATGTTGCCTCATCATCTGTTATACCTCATGATGATCCTACATTATTATTTGCCAATGCTGGAATGAATCAGGTATCAGATTTTTTTCTTTGTATCTACAAATCTGTATCACCACTTATAGTGTATTTTGCTAACTGAGACATTTTTTCAGAAAAATGATGTAATTGTGCATCACATGAACTTTTAACACAAGATATTTGCCTTAACAGAGTTGCCATTTTATCATATCTTTGTGTGAATCTGAAGAACTGAGGGATTTTTTTTTAATTAAAAATAATATAAAAAGTGAATATAAATTATAAGCAGATGTGTATGTGTGTGCTGATACATGGATCTTAACTTTAAAAGATTAGAGGCTGCAGGTAGCTCAACAAAACATGGAGATATGCATGCTTGGGGAAACTAAGGAAGGTGGGAAAAGAAACTTATAGATCCGGAAAATGATAAGAGGGCTGAGCAGATGACATCATGATCACGCATAGTTAAAGACCCCTCCAAAAGGCAGTAGGCTTTGGCATATTGCTAAAAGAACTGACAACTGAAATACTAAGACTTCCAAAGGGACACGAAAAGACTCAAAAGAAGATCTTGTAGGAGAGATGTTGGTAAATGAAATTCAAAAGCATATGGAAGTGATGGAAGAGAATTGTTCAAGACAGAGATGTGGAAGAGACTTGGAAAGACCATCATTCATCAGTGGATTAAGAATGGACTGATTAATGTGGATCACCAAATAGTACATTTCATTAGTTACAGCACAAAATGTTCTCAAGATTTGTATTTTTGCACAAAGGCACATATTTCAACATTTGTTTCCCCAAAACCCTCTTTTTAATTGTGATTCTTTCACTGAAACATTATTAGGTATCATATTCTTTATCGAAGCAAAGATATCCTGATGTACACTAAAGAGCCAAAACATTATGACCACCTGCATAATATAATGATGGTTCCCAAGGTACCACCCAAACAGCTCTTGCCCGACTACGCATGAATGCTACAAGATTTCTATTGATGTCTTGTGGTATCTGGTACCAACACATTACCAGCAGATCCTTTAACTCTTTAAGTCATGTGATTGAGCCACCGCAGATCGGATTTGCTATTCCAACGCAAACCTCAGATGCTTAATTGAATTAACATGTGGAGAATTTGGATGCTAGGGTAGTACCTGGAAGTCTTCCTCATGATCTGTAAACCATTCTAGAATAGTCCAGGTAGTGTGGCATGGCACATTATCCTGTTGAAAGAAGGGACTGCTGGAGGATAATACTGTTGCCTTGAAAGGATGTACATGATCAACAATAATGTTTGAGTAGGTGGTAGACATCATAGTTTTGTGCACATGAATCACTTGACCCAGGGTTTCCCTGCAGAACATAGCTTAAAGCATTATTCTCCTCTGTATCTTGTTTTTGCCCCACACTGCATCTGGCTGCCAACCAGGGTGGGAAATTAGAAAAATATCCTAGGAGCAAAATGGCTCCTATAGCTGAAATTCTAGGAGCCGTTCCTTGCTGGGCTCCCCTAGCCAGCCCAGCAAGGAACCGGCTCCAGCGGTAGCACATTCCCCACCTTGTTCAACTATGGAACTAGATAAAAAAAAATCGGAAAGCTATCTTCACGAATTCTTAATAAAACTGGCTTAAATTTTTATACACAGGATAAGTAGATAATAGAAGCCCACCCTGAAAATTTCATGTGGATCGGTAAAATACTTTCTTAATTACCCACGAACATTTTTATTAAGTACCGTATTTTTTGGCATATAATCCGCAGACGGCAAAATTCAGCGTGATAGAAAAAAGTCGGTGTATAATCCGCAGACAAAATTCATAGTAAAAGTTAAAAAAAACAGATGTGTCGGTGTAATCCACAACAGTTTTACAATATATAGTACAAAAAAGTAATCACCAATATTTTCACCAACACTTTTTTCCCCATCGCCAAAACGATTTCTTTTTGCAAATTGCAAAGAATGCGATCGGCAGCGCGACCCCTCCATATTTATAAGGCGTAGGCGCACAATTTTTTTTTTTTTTTTTTTTGATTTGAAGGTTTAACGACCACCGTAGCAACTCAATGGGCTATAAGTACTCGCCCGTCCCTAATTTAGCTCCACTGGCTCCAGGGAAGGAAGAGAGCCACTGCCATAAGACAAAACACAAAATTTTGTTAGTGACCTGATCGTAGCTCCCGTTACGCAATTTTTGGATGGCTTCAGAAATCCGGAATTTTCATAAATCTGGCACTCGTCCGGTCCCGTCGATGCCGGATTTTCGAGGTTTTACTGTATAAATATACTTTCTTTCCATTTAATGAGTTTAAAAAACTTATAAAATCGTGAAATTTTTTGAAAATTTAAAAAAGTTAGTTACGATACCCCGCTACTTTCAAACGGTTGTGATATGTATTTTTAATTTCTGTGGCAATCGCGCTGTAACTCTGAGTAATGTTTAAAATTACATCAACAACTGAAACACTGGTTTTCAGATCGTAAGTAATTTGTAATGGTGTTGAAGTTCTCCAGTCTTGGAGCTGAAAGGAAAATAAACAAGTGGGGTTGGAAGAGTGTGTGTGTGTGTAAAGGCGGGGGGGGGGGGGAAGGTGACATCACGGGTCAGAGCGGCACGTCTCAATGTTTTATGGAATGGAAACCGCACTCCGCTATTCAAGGTCAACGCGCTTTGCTGAAGGCAATGTTTTCTCCTCTTAACTTTTACAAAGCAGCAATCCCTTCCCAGAGAGGAAATGTCTACACACATACACACAGACATTTTTGCCAAAGCCAAGGGACAAGCGGAGATATGTTGGAGTGACACTGCATATTATCGTCGAACACGTGGCGGCATTCTTAAAGCTTCATTTTGAAGTTTACTGGGGGGAGCTCTGTATTATCCGCACCGTCGTATAATCGGCAGTGTCTAGAATTTAAACTTTTAGGAACAGATAATCCGCGGATTATGTGCCTGAAAATACGGCACTTTTATGCACAACAAATTCTTAATAAAAATTTCCATGCCTAGTTTTTTTTTTTGATTGGAGATTTAACGACCACCGTGAGCAACTCAATGGGCTAAAAGCAGTCGCCCGTCCTAAATTTAGGGTCACTGGTTTCAGGGAAGCCAGTGCCGTAAGACAAACACAACATCCATGCCTCACCGGGATTCGAACCTGAACCCCTTACGGACGAATGATCAGAGGCCATCGCTTAGACCACTGCTCCACCGGGGCGGCCATGCCTAGTTTAAAAAGTATTTAACCAATTTAGGAGCAGTTTGGAGGGCCTTTCGTATCAATGATTTATGGTGTTTGTAAAAATTCTACCAGTTACGTGGAAAATTCACATAGATATTTTGTTTTTGTTTTTTTGACAGGCTGTTTAGTTAGAATGGCACGAAATGCCAAACACCCCATCTCCCATGCTGATACTCCCCCTTAACGGCTGCTCTTCTTGTCCCCCCCTCTCCTCCCCCCACACTTTACCTCTGAAGCTGATTTCCCCCCATCCCTTTCTTAAGGCTTGCTCCCCTTCCCCACCCCGAGTAGTGCCATCGAAGGTCACAGTAGCACGCACAAGCCTTGAGCACGCACCTGCATTCCTCACGGGACTTTTACGTACACTCCCCTAGTTCAGCACATGCTAGCAGCGAGGTTAAACTTATTTCTCCCTACCCCAATATACTTTTAACCACACACCACTGGGAACTTTTTAAAAAAGAAACATAAATACCGCATTTGAAAATTACTACGTACGCATGTTAAAAAAAAAAAATCAAAAATTTATGCAGTCGCGAATTGGCTCCCAGGTTTAAAATACTGGTCGCAAAACGTAAAATTGTGGTCGCATTTTGCTCCTGGCGAACGCTAATTTCCCACCCTGGTGCCAACACTTCCCCATGTACAGGTTGCACATGTACCCGGCCATCCACATGGCGCAACAAGAAACAAAATTCATCAGGATTACCTTCCAATCATTCAAGGTCCAGTTTTGATGCTTGTGTCCCCGTTGTAGGTTTTTTCAATGGTGAACCAAGGTTATCATGGGCACTTGACTCCATTTTCAAAAGAGTATGATGTACTATGTGTTGTGACACATTACTTCCGTCACCAGGATTTAAGTTACCAGTGACTTGTGTCACAGTATCCCTTCTGTTGGCTCGTACCATACAAGATGACCTTCACTCACCTCTAGCATTAATGCGTCATGGTCTGCCCACACCTTGCTGGCTCTTCGTAGTCTTTCCCTCCTCGGATCACCTTTTAAAAGTGCAAACCACGGCCCACCATGACCACCGCACAAGCCTTGGCATCTCAGAAATGCTTTGACCCAGTTGTTTGGACATTGCAATTTGGTCTTTGTCATATTTGCTTAAGTCCTCTGCCTTTCCCATCTGAAAAACAAGAATAGCACTGATTAACAGAGCTTAGTATCAGGTGTTATTTATACTGTTTTGTGACCCTCACACATATTGTTTACTTAGAGTCGTTTTGATTTTTATAAAGATGTGCTGTTCATAAAGATTTGGCTCTTTGATGTATTTTGCTTGTATGTTAGCCTATTGTAGTAAAAAAATTACCTTTATATTTTTATCATTATTTCACTGTACCATAAAACAAGACAAACAACAGGAACTTGCTATGTGGTTTATGGATTCCTTAGAAGAAATGTTCTTCACTAATTTTGTGGGAAAAGGTCAGGATTTTAACAATTGGAATGCCTGAATAACTATAGTCCGGGCACACCTAACCTGATAACAAGAGATAAACTATGGTGACCTATTCAAACCCACTGCACAAGTATCTCTACGCCACTCCAGACAGCAGAACCGGTTTACCAGAATTCCACTTAACGCCAGCCATACTCCACGGAGAGAGAGATGCCGTGAAAGTGGTCAGGTAATTGTATGACATCATAGTCTCGCTCGCTCGCTGTAGTGGATATGCTTTTGTAAATACATTACAGACCATGTTTTAATTGCACAAATATCCCTATGTTTTATCAGTTCAACCATTATTTTAATGTTTCATGTCTGAAATGCATCTTTTACCAACTCTGTTAATAGGCGAAAGTGCAAACTATGTTTCAATGGTGGAATCATCCTGCTCTAGGCTTTCCACCCATTATCAGGTTAAGTGTGCCCTGAGTATAGTTTTACTGTTCAAAACGTACTACCGTCAGATCAATAGCATACTCGAATGGCAATTGGGAAATGGCTTGATTTCTACTTGAGAGCGATTTAATTTTCTGGTTGAATGGGAGTATGTATTGCACAGTAAAACTAACGATTCAGGCATATATCTGATTGCTAAAGTCATTGTTGTGTGTTATTCTGTTAATAATAGTTGTGGCATTCTTCATAGGCAATATCATGAACACAATCGCCACTGTAAAAATTTTCCGCAAGTAAAATTTTAAGTCTGAGAAATAGGTTCTCGCGGTGATTCTTGTTCAGAGCTCATCCAAGTCAGCGGGTAAAGAGGGAACATAAACACGGTCTTTTACATAACCCCATAAAAAAAGTATGATGTCTGGAGATCTCTGAGGCCAAGCGTGTAGTGCCAAGTCATGGGGTCCCCTGCATCCAGTCTAACGCTGAGGCAATGTGTCGTTTAGAAACCGACAAACTTGGAGGTTCCAAAGTGGCGGTGCGCCGTCCTGCTGCAAAATGTAATCTTCAGAGTCGTCCTACAGCTGTGGAAGTAGCCAGTCCTTCGGCATTGCAAGATAGGAGTTGCCCGTAACTGTGTTATCCGCAAAAAGAAAGGGCCATAAACCTTTTTAACAGAAACAGCGCAAAAAAACATTCAATTTTGGCGAATCACGTTCATATTGAAGAGTTTCATGTGGATCCTTCAGTCCCCATA
Source organism: Macrothele yani (assembly GCA_039090855.1). Classification (NCBI taxonomy): domain Eukaryota; kingdom Metazoa; phylum Arthropoda; class Arachnida; order Araneae; family Macrothelidae; genus Macrothele; species Macrothele yani. Next base: position 129,573,422 of record CM076997.1, read on the forward strand.
TGCGAACATTGTGGCGCGAAACTTTCCTGCTTACATGAAAGGTTGTTTCATCGCTAAAAATCAACCTTTGTACGACGGTGTCGTCCTCCATGTCCTCTAACATAGTTGCACAAAAATCTTTTCGTTGTGTTTTGTCACCTCCAGTAGCAATCTGTACGGCTTCAGCAGCAAACGCTGTCGTAAAACACCGCAAACAGTCGCATGAGGGATGGCAAGTTCGCGGCTCGCATGATTAGTAGACTTTCGTGGGCTTCGCTGAAACGCCTCGTGAATTCGTTGCACATTCGTCGCTGAGGTGGTTGGTCGTCCAGGGCTCTTTCTCTTACATAAACACCTTGTTTCTTCAAATTGTCGATACCAACGACAAATGTTTTTGCCCACTGGTGGAGCACTGCCGTAACGCCGTTTAAACATATGCTGCATCGTAATCACGGATTTGGTGTTGCTAAATTCGAGCACACAAAACACCTTCTGTTGCCTCGACGCCATCTTCTCACTCACTAAGCGTAGCAGCTGTTTGGACGCTCATGCTGCCATCTAGCGGTAGTCATAACAAACTCAGGGCCACTCCCGTAGACATGTTACGAGTCTCATTCATCGGTGGTTTGTGGTTGCCGAGATATCCACTTTTCAAATCGGGACATTCTTTATGAAACACCCTCTACTTAGTTTGCTGTCGTGGTGCCAGCTTTGGGGAGGGGAGGGGAGGGGGACTCCCTGAGAAGTTTTTTACTATTTTCTTTTAAAAAATTTGCTTCTTATGTATTAGTGTCCTACGTATCTGGGGAAAGTTGAAGTATTTGCGAAGTATCCGTGTGTGTAGCCAGATACTTTCAAGCATTCATGTGGTTCTTGTTATGGTGACTTTTCAGTGTGTTGTTCTGTTGACCCTGTGGCTTTTTCAGGAGATTTAAGTGACCTTTTGTTTCAATATATGGAAAAGATAAAAAGTTCAAAAATCATAAAGAATGTTTTAGCTGATGTTCATTAACATCTGAACAAGCAATGATTAATTCTGAAAGTACTGCATGGTAAGTTGTGTTGGTTTAAACAACACAGGGTAACTAATATAACCAGTTGTATATATCAGTGTATTTACTGCTGTTAGCTCTGACAGTTTTCATACATTTTTGTAGGTAACAATACAGTATGTTTGTTCGAATAATGTTGTGCTTACTGAATACACCACAATCTCTAAGAGATGACACTGCAACATAGGAATGTCCTAACATGACCATCCAATGTAACTGTTGAGTAAACATCTGCAAATCGTATGAATTACAGTAATACCACTAATGGCAGTCAACCTGCTGATGAACACTTAAATTATCTTGTGAAAATCTTACAATACTTCACTGAAATCAGTTTTAGTTGAACAATTATGAATGGCAGCCTTCATTGCTGAACTCATCAATAATATGGATAGTAATATGGATTCCTTAGAAAAAAAGGTAGCTTCATAACAATATCAAGCAGTATTACAGAAACAGAGTAATAATGACTATGGCATTAGTTCCTGAACTTATTAATAATATGGATAAAATTTAGCTGGCAAAAGTGGTTTCATAAAAACCTCAATGTTTCAAGAATAGCATTAGCCATTTTCAACAACTATCACTAATGAACTAATGATAACTACAGTCTTCATGAGTGCATAGCTGCCAACTAAATTTAATGAAAAATCAGAAGATTGCATAATAATCAGGAAGATTTTTCTGACATTAGTTTGTTATACAAAATAAAATGTTTGCACAGAGCTAAAAACTGTATATCTTGTTTTGCAATAGTTACACACACATTTTTATATGCTCTTCAACAAAACTAGGGAAGGGTTAATAAAGAAGTCCATTATGTATAATTTAATAGATTTTGAAACACTCCATCCATACATGTCAGCAAGAAAAAATTCTATCCTTTTGGTACCTACGCAGCATTTCACTTTTTTTCTTTGTCTCTTTTTTTTTTTTCCAATACGTGCCTGGATATCGGACATTTTTTGTTTTTGATTCCTCAAGAAGTACCTGGCCACTATCAATGCCTACCTTTTTTTCTTTTCAAACCTATACTGATTTCTTTTGCTTTATTTAACATTATCATGGACACAGACCTGCTTCTAAAGTCGAGAAACACTAAGTGGAGTTAACAATTTTTCTTTTTCTAGTTTTTCTCAAACACCAATATGAATCCAGCAGTAAATGTAATAAGTGCCTACACAGACTGGGGATAGCTCACGGTGATCTTTAGAACCCATTAACAAGTGTTAGGATCTTGAAAACATGAAAATAAACTTTACACAGATGTTTAATAACATTACTTCACTGAGATTTTCGTTTTCCATAGCTTCCTCGGTGTTGTCTGTTGTCCATAGCGGATCGACCATTTCCATAGCATACTCGATATTTTCTGTTGTCCATAGTGGACCAACGATTTCCATAGCATACTCAGTTTTCCGTCATCTGTAGAGGACCGATGATTTCCATAGTAACTACGTAAAATCTGCAGTACTAGGAGTCTGAATCTTTCTTCCCACCACATGATCTTATTCAGCATCAAGCAGAACGGTGTGCACGGAGAATTTACTGTGCTGAAGTTCCGACGATGACGACGGGGCACTGGGGTTCTGGCGTAGAATTCCCATCTCTTTTATATATTTTATTTATAGGAATATTTTTTGCAGAAAAAACAGAAAAATTTAAAATCTGGAAGAAAAGTTCTTCCAGATTTTAAAATTTTCGGTATAAAAAAATTGGAAAACTTCTGGAAAATCCGGAAGAGTTGGCTGGTATATGAGTGAACTCTTCAGTGGCATAGATTAAACTGGACTGACAAAAAGGTGCTTCTTTGAAACATCAAACAATATTTCAGCAGCATTTCCAATGATTCAAGCACAATGTAGAGTTCCAAACGCTGCCACAAACAACATACATAAAAAGTGGTAAAGTGTATCCAAATTAACCTATGTATAAACAATTAGTTACACCAAATAAGTCTGTAAAGTGAATGTAATTTGGTGTTCTTTGCTTTTTTGTTTCAGTTCAAGCCCATTTTTTTGGGAACAGTGGATCCAAGTAGTGATGCTGCAAAGTACAAGAGGGTTGTGGATACCCAAAAATGCATACGTGCAGGTGGCAAGCACAATGACTTAGATGATGTAGGAAAAGATGTTTATCATCACACTTTTTTTGAGATGTTAGGTAACTGGTCTTTTGGAGATTTTTTCAAGGTACCACTATTATTCTATTTGCATTTGATTGTTTCACTTCCATAAAATACAATATTCATTGTTTAACATTTTATGTTTGATTGAGATTGCTCAAAGTTTTCTTTTTTTTATAAAAATCTGATATGTAAAAAGCTGCGTTTTGATAAATTTTACGTTTAGTGCTTTTTATTGGTGCTTATTTGCTTTGCTGTAAACTCTGCCTGGAACTAAAGAAATAAATTAAAATTGTGTATTTCTAGGCTACTCATGGTGTGGATGGAAAATTACTCATTGGGATATCAGAAATAAACTTTTGATATATCATTACCATGGATACATAAAAATTAATTTATGGAATTATTTTAAAGTAAACATACTTTCAATACATCAGAAACAAATTCCCTTGCATGTGCTCCAAAAGTGCATTAGCTGAATGCAGAGGAAATAACTCCATTCATTTCATAGATGTAGAACTTTTTGCTTGAAAGTGAAAAAATTCTCAATGTAGTTGTATTGACAGATCATTTATAAAGACAGTCACAGTAATTTTTCATATTAATGGATATCATGACATGATAATGTGTAACTTCGTAGCTGTAAGATATCTGCAAGGGAAATTTCTGAATTCAGTATATCTAATTTTCTTAATTAATGAAGCATTTCAGCCAGCAGCTGTTTTCAGGGTGTCTACTGGTCAAGAAAATCATGAAAGTCTCATTCACAAAAGGGTCACGAAAAAGTCATGAGTTTTGCTTTGGCGTCATGAATATTTTTTATTTTTTAATAATCATTTGTTTTATGGCGATATTCTAAGGAATTGTCCAATTGCCCACTGACCATATGAGACATAAATGTGGTTTCCATCTAATGAACCTTGTGTCAAAAAAGGGGGGGCTTTGTGCCCTCTGCATTTACATTATTGTGCTTTATAAATAAAGGTCATGAAATTTTCAGGTATATATATGGTAAAGGAAGGTGAATAATTAAATTGTTACACTTTAAGGTGCAGGCAAAGAATGATGAGTCAGATTTTTGTTACTACCAGAAGGGCAGCGGGCACTTTCTTTTTCCATAGAAAAATAGAGGGGTCAGAATGTGTTCTCTTTAACATATATATATATATATATATGTGTGTGTTTGTGCTGCTGTAGGAATAGGGTTATATACAGGGTGTGGCATATAAAAGAGGCCTGAGTATAATGAATGACAACAGTCCGGCAATGTTACTATACATGGTAAAGAATAGTTGAAATGACAGAAAACAGGAGTAATGTACCTGCATTTACAACAATTGCTGAAGGTACTGTCCTCCAACATCAAGACACAACTGCACACGGCGGAACGTGTTTGTAAGGCACCACAACTCATCGGCAGTAATCTGGGCTATGGCATCCGTAATGTTCACTTTTAATTCATCAAGGGTGTGCGGATTAGTTGGGTGTGCGGATTTATTACTCATTTAAAACCTTGTATGAGTTATTTCTGAAATACTGTTCCACAATAAAAATCCTCTGTTCTGTACGTAAAACCATTTCCTTGCCTTTGTTCTCTCTTCACTTACACTTATGACCGCGTACATACACTGCTCTGGCTATGACTAACCACTCCGGAGAATTCCTTTGCAGCTGTACACGCAGAAACCGGTTAGAAGTGGAACAAAGCGGTTTTAATTGGAAACCCACCAAACAACTTTAACCCCCTAACAACATCTGGCCACTGGGCCTCTTTTACATGGCACACCCTGTATATTAAAGAAGGGGCACTGTCTGTCTCTCTCTGTATATATATAGAAAAAAAGAAAGAGATTGAAGGCATGTTTTTGTATATATACAGTATGTAGAGAGTGTCTTTATATACCTATTCACTCACAGAGGTCTTTTAAAAATGGTCATGAAAATTATTTTATTATTTAATAAAAATATTTATTTTATTAAATTAAAATAATTACGCTTATTTTATTTAATTAAAATAAGTGTAATTATGTAATCGTGATGGCTTTTGTTGACTGGGGTTAGGGACTCATTCTTGCTGGAGGGTGAATATGAAATTAATGTAGCCTTTCAAAATATTCCACAAAATAAAATGATTTCGAAAAACACAAAAACAGAAGGACAATTCAAAGTTAATAAAATAAACCAGCGGGGGGGGGGGGGCAGGAGGTAACAGGCAGTTCAGTGAAGGTGTGCCCATCCCAGCTAAGTTAAATGGTTTGAATTTGCTAAATTACCTACCTTCTGACCGACCGATAGCACACACAAATGATAATTAGGTTTTAAAAAGTGCTTAAATTTATTTTGCTTGGGAAGAGTACGAACCTTGCGAAACTTTAAATATCATTTTTAGAATTGCAGTGATTTTGTTTTAAAGCTAAAGAAAACGACCAGCTTCCTTTTTCATAATAGAAAAACTGATTTCTAGAAAAGTTCTTAAATTCACTGAATTAAATTAAAATATCAGGAGGTAAAAGTTGTTTAAATACTATTTGCATTATAAAAGTAGTTTGTAGAGGCACATATGCTATAATGCAGTTTTCTTGCAGTAATATTATATTTGCACACCCCTCCCCCCTTCTACACCATTCTTTTTCTAACTTTTCCCTTTCTTGTATCTTTAATCTGGTGCACTACTGTTTAGTAAAATGCCATTAACTGGACAAGTATCAATGAGTACTGTGTTATGTTTCCATTTTTTGCATTTGGAATGCTGAATGTTGTATTTGAATTGGTGGGGTGAAAAAATTAGAAACAAGGCAAATAAAAAGAAATGTGCTGTCATATATTGTTAGTCTATAATGTACTAATAATATATGAACATTTAATATTTTCTTAATTATCTTGGTATTTCTTGAAGCAGATGTAAGATGCATTAGGCTGAAATAAATCCCTTTTCTCAGCTGTTACTGAAATCATATCCCCAACATTCAAAATTCAAAAATATCCCTTTCAGTTATGGCCAGGGAGAATTCTTTCACACTCTTTCTTAGACAAATGCAGCAATTTGTCATAATATTGTTGTCCGGATGAAGGCTGTCTTGTTAGGCACTTTCACTAAAGATACATTAAACTGAAATAAATTCCCTTCCTCAGCCCTTAATAAAATCATCTGAGCTATCCCCAACATTCAAAACTTGAAAATGTCCCTTGGTAACAGCTGCTTTATTTGGCAGTATCGACAAACATTATTTATAATGGGCATAGTTTAAAGAATCAAGGGGCAGCAATGTATGCTGTGAGCCAACAATATTTCTTCACGTGCCAGAGATTTCCCACCTTAGCCTAAGTGTATATATTTCCTCCAATAACTGCAATTTGAACTCCCCCTCATATCCCATGGTCTAAAATTGTTAGTCTAAAAGACAATGATTCCAGTTCTGCTATCTAACTACAGGAACACAATGATACAGATCTGGCAACAACCTAAACATTTACATTCAAAACTTTGTGAAAGGCTAGAAATACAGCCCAAAAGTTCCTACATTACACTCATAAATTGTTCTATGTGAATTTCACTTTAATTGCTGTATCATCTGAGCTTGTTGTAAATTAAAATGTTTGACAGAGTGAGAGATTGAAATAGAATTGAATTGCTGTTGGGTACTAACCGATTGGCAATAATTACTCCAGGGATGTAGTCCTGATGATAAACTAGGTTCTAGTTCAAACATTTGATTACCAAATATAAAACAAATTGCCTCTCTAAAATCTGTAAATTCAACTCTTTCACTGTAAGCATTGAAAAAGTTATCCTATATCTCTTTGATGTGATTATGTGATTTCATATTTTCTGTGTGGTTGCATTACTGCAAACTTTGTTGTTGGTACTTGAATTGCCTTCTTCCCGGTTTGGGAGACGTTAGTTATATGCATATACTGTATGCATACATGTATGTAACCATCCCCATGATCCCCTATTTCCATTTCTTGTGGGAATTAATATGTACTTCAAAACAGAGCTAACAAAATGATTAAGACGTATACTTGAGATGATTAAAGAAAAGTGAATCTGTTAAAAAAAAATGAAAATTGGGAATCAATAAATTGACATGTAAAATAATACTATTATGCATGTCATGTAGTTTTCATTGATATAAAAAATATAATTGTTGTATGATCTGGATACTACTGCCATCTTACACAAAAATTTCAGACCAGACATTTATTTGCTTGATAGAATAAATAACAAATTTGGCTGTGTTTACATTAGCTTTTGGCAAACATATTTATTGTTGAAGGCGACAGTGTTGGTACTTCAGGAGTTTGTAGTATTAAAGGAAACCTGAATTTGTCATGTCAACTAATATAAGGAAAGAGATGTTTAAAAAGGAGCTAGTTGTAAAGTTGTGCAGCACCTAATGGCAGCGCCGAGACAAATGACGGCCTGGTACAAACATGCCTTGCCCCCTCCCCCTCTCTGGCCAGATGTGGAACACACACAAAGACTTGCAGCACTAACGACCCTGTTTTGCATTTACAGCAAAATAAAGTCTTAATCTCCCCCCCCCTTTTCCAATACACATTTGTTAAATGACAGGATTCTAGATGTTTCTTATACTAAAATATTTTTTGTTAAAATTAAATTTAATTGAAGATATTTTCTGAAGATACCATTATACTGTATTTCAAAACATTTTTGTGAAGATACCATTACAGTTCAAAATATTTTTTGTGAAGATACTCCAACAATATCAAACTCTGCCTGGATTGGCCCCTGTGGATTTATTGTCTGTCATTTAAATACAGGGTGTTTGGAAGGTAACTACATGCATATTTCAAAGCAATGTATATCTTATTACTGTGATTCACTTGTTTTTGACCCACTTTTACTTACATCAATTAATCCATTACAATAGATTTTGCAAGTGACCATCACAAACATTCAAACAAGCCCATATGAGAACAGGACCTTTGGATTAACAGAAGGAGTGAGTGTAAAGAAAACATAAGAGGCCAACCAGCATTGTGGCAGCTGGGGGAGGGGGCATCACAACCCCATACTACTACACAGTTGATGACAATCGTGCACAAAAGTTTTGGAGATTGGATAATCTCAGAAATTCTGTGGCCCCCTTCCCCCTTCCCCTTGTGTCTTTGGTGAGAAGCAAAAAAAAAGGTTATGAAGAAAACCCTCATACCCTTTAGAAACTTAAAAGCCACTGTTACTATGTACATCAGAGGCATACCCAGGTCTTCATTTTGTTGTTTTTAGCAGTAGCAACACTTGCTAGTGGCCTTATTTTTTACTAGCAGATTGCATTATCTACTAGCAAAAGTTTATTAACATTATGCAAAAGAAACTTTTAACATGTCCCCCTCCATTATTCAATCATGACAGATTTTGATTTTACTTCGGACTGTCACATTGTAATACTTTTAAAGATTACGAATATTTAGATATAACTCACCTTTTCATGACCTGACAGATAAATTCTGACAATTTAATTCAAATGCTAATATTAAAAAGAAACATTTTTTTATTTAACTTTATTTACAAAATTCAAAAACACTATTCAAAATCTTAAGTTATTTTCCATATGGTTTACAATCTGGGTTTTGGGTTTTTTCATAATACCACTTTAAAACAGCAGGCCTGGGGTCAAACTTATCTTCAGATGGACCTTCAACCTCAATACTTATGAGGCGTTCAATGTTTGTAAGTTTAAAATGCCCCTCCAATTACCCTGGATTCTCTTCGTGAAATTGAACCCAACCTCGCATGCGGAAGTACATAAGGCAAAAAATATACTGGATATTTCTATTAGTGCCAAAATGCTTTTAAAATGTTTGTACTTTTCAAAGAAACATTTGTTTCTTTTTGTATGTGTCTAAAATATGCCACACGCCATGCAGTGGCGCTTTACAGTTCACACTAAAACATTCAAAATTTTTCCTCTAGCAACTTTTGCTAGAACCACTTTTTATCGCTAGCAAAATGCATTTGCTTGCTAGCAATTTGCTACTAACTACCAGTCAAAATCGAGCCCTGGGCATACCACAAGAGAAGCTAATGCAAGTTTTTGAAAATAAAATGAAACAAGTTTAGGTTTGTGTGGATGTTCATGCAGGTCACTTTTGTCAACATGTATGGACTAAAAACAATAAAGATGACACCGAATTATCGGGTGTTATAAGTACGTCTTTTGAATCCGTTCTGATGCAAATTAAATTTATCAAAGCTATTCAAAGCCAATGGAACCAGTATGGAAAACAATAGTATCTGACGGAAGAAAGAAGTTTTTCAATCAGGTTTTTAATCCCTCAGATATTGTGGTAAACGGAATCGTCAGCTTGCGCTCTCTGGCTGCAGACTTGTGCGTTAAGAAAAACATGAATTTATATGAGAAACATTTTGCACTGAAAACGCTCTCCAACACAGAAATAATTTTTCAGATTGAACTCTTAGAAACAGAGATATCGACAAAAATAAGGTGTGACTTTACGTCCCCTGGTGGGAAAACCATGCATTATTTTAGGAAGAAAGTATTCTCAAAAGGTTTTTTCATATGAGCAGTATTGGTCCAAGAAAAACAAAAATTTGTCGAGTTTTCAGGAGCTTAGATTTTGCTACAAATACATCAGAAGCAGAAATTAACACTTATGCCCCCTGGTGGCCAAACCATTCTTTGCCAAACATTAGAAATTGTGTGACAAATATTTTCCATAAGCTCTTGTATGCGATACAGGAAGAATTTTTCAAATCAGAGTTTTAGAAGCAGAAATAACGCAGAAAACGCAATTTACTTTTGTGCCCCCTAGCGGAAAGTCTATGATTTACTTAAAAATTTTGAATTTATGGGAAAAACATTTCACATCGGAAATACTATCCAACAAAGAAGGAATTTTTCAAATCGGAACTCCTAGAAATAGAGATATTGACCAAGATAAGATATACATCTACGCCCCTGGCGTAGAAACCATGCATTATTTCAAGGTGAAAATGTTCCTAAAAGGTTTGTCGACATGAGTAGTATCCGTCAACAAACAACTTTTTTTTCAATCTAGATTTTAGAAGCTCATATTTTGCTGCAAATACATCAGAAGCGGAAATTAAGATTTACGCTCCCTGGTGGCCAAACCATTTTTTACAAAAATTAGAAATTACGTGCAAGCGATTTCCCATCCGGAGCTGTATCCAATGCAGAAAGAATTTTTCAAATCGGAGATTTAGAAGCAGAGATACAGGGGGAAAGCAATTTACCTTTACGTCCCCTAGCGGAAAGTCTGTGAATTACTTGAAAATTTTGAAATTATATGAAAAATATGTCACACTGGAAACACTATCCAACAAAGAAGGAATTTTTCAAATCGAACTCCTAGAAGTAGAGATATTGCCAAAAAAAAGATATACATCTACGCCCCTGGCGGAGAAACTGTGGAATATTTTAAGAAGAAAATATTCCGAAAAGGTTTATCAATGTGAGTGGCATCAGTCCACGAAATAATTTTTTCATTCGATATTTTAGAAGCTCAGATTTTATGGCAAATAGAACAGAAGCAAAAATTAACACTTACACCCCTGGTGGACAAAGTATTATTTACCAAAAATTTGAAATTACATGAAAAAGATTTTCCATCAGGAGGTCTATCTGCTGAAGAAAAAATTTCTCAAGTCGGAGTTTTAGAAGAAGAGTTATCGGGAAAAATGTAATTTAGTTTTACGCCCCTAGCGGAAAGTCTATGCGTAATTTGAAAAAGTAACTATATCTAAAATATTCTTCGACATAAATGGAATCGAAAGATAAAAGAATTTTTTCAATCGGATGTTTAGAAGCAAATATGTGGAATAAAACATATTTTTGAATTCGACATCATCTACATTTACGCCTAGCGGTGAAATTGTACATCGTAAAAAAAACGAAATGAAGGATCATCATTCGTATATTTCAAGCTTCCCAACGCAAAAAGAATTTTTCAAATGGGAATAATAGTTGCAGAGATATCATGGGTACAGGTGGACGAACAAACCGGTAACATAAGCACGATCTTTTTTTACAAAAGACATGCTACAAATTGTCAGTAACAAATAAAGAATGATGTTAAAGTAATACATTTCTTAACATTGAAATAGTTGTATAGTTACCTTCTGAGCACCTGTTGATTTTTATTAAATGAAGAACAAATAAATTGGTGTTTAAGATGGTTATTTGATTTTGGAAACAGGCTGGATTTAAAAATTTAAATTCAGATGAACTGTTTTCTTTCCATTATGGTTTTCATATCAGAGCATCTTCAAACTAAGGAATTATGGTTAAAATATTTTTTTTGCATTTATCTCAATCTCATTTGTTCTGTGTTACATTTTATTCAACTACTTCATACCTATAATCACCCCTTCCCCCACCAACTTTAAAGAACTTCACTTCTTTTTATTTCCTTGATCAGCATTTATAATTTCATGTTGCTGATGATAGCCAAATTTCTGGTTTCTTTAAGAAGCAAAAATGCATGAAAAATTTGTTGAATGTACAAAAATATTATGTACAGCAGATTGGAAAGTTTCCAGTCTCAGCCTTTTATTTATGTACTTTTCTAGTTTGCTTTTAATTGGCTCTTAATTTGACACATCACAGAGTATTTTTTAATGGTAATTGTATTTATTGTTGCCATGTAGACCAGTGTGATAAACTTTCTTTATTTCCCATTTAATGCAGAAGGAAATATGTCATTGGTCTTGGGAGTTACTGACTGAAGTTTACAAACTTCCCGGTGACAGGCTCTATGTAACATACTTTGGTGGTGATACTACAGCTGGTTTGGAACCTGATCTTGAATGCAAGGAAATTTGGAAAGAAGTTGGGTTAGTTTTTGTATAGTATTTTTATTTTCTAATTTTTAAAATTTGTTATGTGTGTAAAAGTGCTGAGATGGGCCAAGCCTGAAGATGAGTCAGGCCGCATAATATTTACTGCAGTTCAGGCTCTGAACTTTCAACATTTTTTTTTTTTAACTGTGATTTTATGGGATTTAGCGTATGAGTCCTTAATTGCACTTATGAGTTGGAAAAAGGAATTCTAATATTGAGTCTGGAAGTGGAGTAATGACTGGGGAGTGCTGTTTATTCTGATCTTCAGGATCAGATGCCATACACCAGAGTAGCAGAATGTAGATGTACGCGGATAGTTTCCAAATTATTAGCAGGTTTTGCAGATAGTTTTTGCTTGTAGATTATAAAAAAATAATAATGTTATTTATAGTAATTAAAACACTCACTCAAGGCTTTACTAATTAATATACTTAATTCTATTTTAACTTGAACTTTCAATTATTATTCACATCTTCTGAGTTCTTTAGTTTTTGCAGACATTTCTAGCCTAGATTTTATCAAGGCCTGTTCTCAGTGTATAGGAAGTGTATCAAAAATTTCATTTGCACAGAAATAATTTAAATTTTATTGCCAGGTTTACCTTGTCTTGCAGTTACCAGTTATTAAATTAAAATCTTTTCCTTATGTATTTTGTAAGTTTACTATTTGTAATTAAATTGTTGAAAATGATATTTATAATTTCTAAAGTACATTATGGAACTGTTTTTCTGAATATAATTTTTTTCTGTAGTCTCTTGTTTTTATGAGGTTCATGGTCCAATATTATAATATTTTACTGTAAAGGTCCATTTCACATACATTGCTGCACATTCAGTTGTAATGTACTTATTTTGTCTTAATTGGAATCTGTAATGCTCTAATAATTATTTTTTATTAATTTTTCTTTAAGTTATCTTATTCTATTGTTATTGTGATTCGCCAGTTTGCAGCAAGATTTCTGCTTCAATGGTTCTGTATGTAGATACATTTTTTTATATGACTCTGCCATACACCACGCATTAATGTATTTCTGCGGAGATGGAAAAGCTTATAGGTTGTATTAGATCACTCATGTTAAGCTCGGGTCTTTGTAGACCCGAGCTGGGTTAAAAGCTTTTTTTGTATCATAATTTTCTTTCGTAACATAACGTGTGATCTATGGGGTTTGCATTGACTCTAAAATCCTAAAAAGTCCTGGAATTTGATTTTGCTTTTTTACAGGCCTGGAAAATCCTTGATTTTTATTTTTTTGTGAAATGTCTTTATAATAGTCCTGAAATTTTAGCTTGCAATTAAAAAAAAGAATGTTGGTCAAAATGTCCAGATTGATTGTGTCACTTTGTTCTATCTCCCTGCTGTGTATGCTTGCAATGACATCACTTCCTTCCATAGAGTGTAAAAGACGTCATGTCTTCTTGTATGATGCTGCAGCGCAAGAAGTTTAAATTTCCGGTGACCATGGTTTCTGGTATAGCATTTGTGTTCAGTTGGATTCAAAACAGCGCATGCAAACCTTTCCACTAGTCCAAGATGGCTGTTTCTTCTAGCATGCACTTCCCTCGCTGAAGGATATTCATCATCTGGTCTCTCTGCCACCAATGTGTATGAATAGATGACTGTGGAATAGGGAATCTTCTTTTGTTGTATTATCGTTGTGTTAAATTCCAGATTGCTTCATGTAAGTTTTATACAGGGCAATTTTTATACTGGGAAATCTTGCCGCTTCACTGAAGAACACTCTGTAAGAGCGAAACCCATAGGTTTCATGAGAATCCTAAATGCATACCAAATCTCACCCAAACTGAAAAACATAAACAAAGCTCTACTGATTGTACCAGAAATTAAGCTCCTAGAATTTTTTGATGAACTCCTGGGAAAACATTTTGAATTTATTTTCTGTAAATGTGTGTGAACCCTTGATCTGCCACAACCTATATTTATGTTATGTGTGCATTGTATCATATCTATTTATGAAAGATGAGCAATGTATGTAGGTTGCAGAGCAGCCCGATTTAGGAGAAAACGAATGGTGAAAGAAAATTGTGTTGCTGTACTATAGAAACAGGTAAGTGTCCCTTCCCCACTCCTCAGTTGAGAAAGACATTGGTTAATTGAAGGGGGAGGAGTGAGTGGAAATCTGTAAAAAAAAAAAAAAAAAGCCAAAACAGTTTAGCCACAGTTTTGGGGCCCAGACTCTAATTTGCAATATAAACTTTGGGCTCACATGGATGTAGGCTCTTAAAATTGAGCTAGAACTCAGTATGAGTGCATGGCTAAAATCCCAAAAAAATTTAACACACACTTCATAGATAGAAAATTCTGCCCTAAAGCTTCTGTTTTAAACTTTTTGCACATAAGTATGGAGCTTAAATTCATTTGCTATATTTCATTTCTCTTTTAAAATTATTTAGGGACTACAAAAAGAATACTACCTTGTCACATCCACAGTGAGCTGTTTCTGTGTATTGTACACTTTTGGGTAGTTTGAGTGGTCAAATTGTTATGATTTTCACGCTCAGTAACACAGTGAGCTTATACCTCTTACTAGTATGCAATTGTGGTGGGGAGTATTTAGTGATAAAGATACATAAAAATTCTTAAAAATGAAAATTATTTTTCAAGGCATATTGATTGGATAACTTTGTTTATCAATAATAAAACAGTTCCAGAAACATTCAAAATCATCTTGTGCTCTTTGACAGGATTTTCCATTTACCTGTAGCATGTAGTCTGGTTTCTGATGATCTTGGGAAACTCTGCTAGCGGATAAGGTTTCTTGTTGAAACTTTCAGTAACACAGGTAGCAGCTGTCTTCTGAGGACTTTTTTTTCTCTCTCCAAGCTGTTTTGTTCAAACGTGTGTAAAAAAAAAAAAAAGTCATGTCATGCTAACTTTCCTGACTGGTTAAAGACTGGCTTTATGTATTAGTTTATGTGCTTATACTACTGAAAATTTAATAAAAAAACTTTCAGTTGTTGATGATTTTCAGAAAAATTTCAAATTCAGGAATTAGGAAGATTTACATCTCAGTTATGTCTTTTGGGTGTGGAATATAAATAATGCAATAAATACACATGGCATTTTCGTGCCTCTAACCATGAGAAACACGAGTATTAAACTGGATGTTTTTGGTGGCCTTGTGTCACTTTGAGTACATGGATATTGTTGTGGTTGCAGCTGACTCTAACATCGGTACATTAAATCATTCAAGTTGCCATCATGAGAAACTGAGAATTCTTGTTCCTTGTACTTAATGATATGTTTAAAAAACTGCAAAGGACCTCAGTAAATTCCTGAAGTTTGGAACAAATTTCAATTTCATCATGCTTATGTACGGTGGTTTAGTTATTGTCAGTTACAAAAAAATTCCAGTGAATGAGTTTTGTGAAAGTTTTTATTTATTTTTGAGATGTATTGAGTCGTGTTTGAGATGGAAATGTTCTAATGCAATAACCTGTGTTATTCCTGTTTCAATAAATAATGATCTTGTATGATTACCATCTTCCTTGGAAGTTAAATAATTTTCATGATATTCTCCTCTGAAAATCCAAATTTGGGCTTTTAAGTTTTTTATTGTATCTGCCAAGAGTCTGAACTAGTAGGAATATAAGTACCTGTAATTAAAAAAAAAATTGTGTTTGTCAGCAAGAATATTTGGTATTGTTATTCTTGTTGTTTTCTTTTTACATTTAATAGGGGCAGATGTTAATTAGCTGTTTTTCAAGATGTATGGAAACTGATGTTCTTAATTAGTGAGATCTACCCCACCTTGTTGATTGAGAAATTTTAGAACCATTGTATCTTAGTTCAAAAAATGAAGTAAAAGTCATGGTGACATTGAAAAATGGATTGATGTAGAGTCTGTTCTATGGGATAAGGACACAAACAATGGTTTTGCCTGTAGTCAAATGGTGTAAGGTGTTGGATTATGACTTCTTGTAACAACAGATCTATCTAGTTTTGAAACCTGGAACAAAACATAGACTGAGGTTGTTAAATGCACTCACTCACACACAGGGTGGCAAGTGTGGAAAACGATTGAATTTAAAATCCTATTTTGTTTTTTCAATAATGAGCCTCTTCATTCCTGATAAAATGTCATTTTTTTAGGCACTAAATGAGTAATATGTTTTGGATTACTATCTAAGTACGGCATTTTTTTCTTCATAACATGCTAAATGAAGCATTTATAATTGTGGAATAACTCTTTTACGGGTCTTATAGAGGTTATTTTTCTTCAAAGTTGGTTGTCAAATTTTCGAACTAAAGCCTAGTTCGTCATCAGGACTATGTCACTGGAGTAGTTGCTGCCACTCAATTGGAAGAGTCCATCCGCAATTATCATTAATTGTGGTACTTCTTCTTCTTGCTATTTCGATCCCTTCTTCTAGTTTCCTCTTTACTAAGTTTGACTGGTGGGCGATTATTTTCACTGAGTCCCAATTTATGGAGTGTCCACTTGCTTGTATATGTCTGTCTAGCCCTGTTTTGTTCCTAATGTTCCTAATAGCTGCTTGGTGTTCTTTCATTCGGACCTTAATACTTCTCCCTGTTTCTCCTATATAGCTGAGTCCGCAGTTACAGTCGATGCAGTAAATTACTCCTTCCTGCAATTGGATGTCCAATTCTTTCTGCTTTAAAGCTGGCAGGAATTTCTTTATTTTGTTATTAAGATCTGGAGCTAGCCTGATATTATATTTTGCTCCGATCCTTTTCAGTTTCTCGAAAAGTCCCTTGTGGTACGTAATTTTGCTGGTGAATTTGAAGTTGGTTTTCTCCTGCTTCTTTTTTGGCACTTGTTTAAATATTTTTTCAACATATGGGGAGGGGTAATTGTTTTCTGCCAATATTTCCTTTAATTCTTCTTTGTGAAGATCTTTCTGAGTAGCTGAAGAGACCAGGATTTCAATCTTTTCCAAAAATTGTCTTGCCGTATTCGATTTAATATAATCAGGGTGGAATGAGCAGAAGTCTAACATCTTCCCTGTGTTGGTGGGTTTTCTAAAAAGCTGAGTGAATATTTTTCCCTCTCTTGAGGTCAAGGTTAAATCTAGGTAATTGATGCTATGGTCTCTTTCCTGTTCTAGGGTATACTGCAAGGTATTCTCTAGTAAGTTAAATTCTTCCAGAATCTGAGAGAAATACTACTTGGCATATATGAACTGCTCCTATTTTCCTTCAAGAATAATTTCTTCCAGTTTGGAAAGAAATATTACAGACAAACTTCAGGACTTGCAATGGGTTCTCCACTAGCACCTCTGCTAGCAAATTATTATATAAGTAAACTAGAGGCAAAAATCCTTATACAACCCTCCTTGTTTGCTCTCTATGTAAGGTACATGGATGATGTCCTAATTATAGTAGATACTGTGGACCAATCTCTACCCTCTCAGATTCTGGAAGAATTTAACTTACTAGAGAATACCTTGCAGTATACCCTAGAACAGGAAAGAGACCATAGCATCAATTACCTAGATTTAACCTTGACCTCAAGAGAGGGAAAAATATTCACTCAGCTTTTTAGAAAACCCACCAACACAGGGAAGATGTTAGACTTCTGCTCATTCCACCCTGATTATATTAAATCGAATACGGCAAGACAATTTTTGGAAAAGATTGAAATCCTGGTCTCTTCAGCTACTCAGAAAGATCTTCACAAAGAAGAATTAAAGGAAATATTGGCAGAAAACAATTACCCCTCCCCATATGTTGAAAAAATATTTAAACAAGTGCCAAAAAAGAAGCAGGAGAAAACCAACTTCAAATTCACCAGCAAAATTACGTACCACAAGGGACTTTTCGAGAAACTGAAAAGGATCGGAGCAAAATATAATATCAGGCTAGCTCCAGATCTTAATAACAAAATAAAGAAATTCCTGCCAGCTTTAAAGCAGAAAGAATTGGACATCCAATTGCAGGAAGGAGTAATTTACTGCATCGACTGTAACTGCGGACTCAGCTATATAGGAGAAACAGGGAGAAGTATTAAGGTCCGAATGAAAGAACACCAAGCAGCTATTAGGAACATTGGGAACAAAACAGGGCTAGACAGACATATACAAGCAAGTGGACACTCCATAAATTGGGACTCAGTGAAAATAATCGCCCACCAGTCAAACTTAGTAAAGAGGAAACTAGAAGAAGGGATCGAAATAGCAAGAAGAAGAAGTACCACAATTAATGATAATTGCGGATGGACTCTTCCAATTGAGTGGCAGCAACTACTCCAGTGACATAGTCCTGATGACGAACTAGGCTTTAGTTCGAAAATTTGACAACCAACTTTGAAGAAAAATAACCTCTATAAGACCCGTAAAAGAGTTATTCCACAATCACTATGAATAGAGGTGCCATAAACGCATTTACAACTAGCATATATAATGTTATTAAATGTCAAAAGAATGTGTAGCTGATTTGAATGTAAAAAAAAAATCCCTTGTATAATGAATGAATGAATGATTTTTTTTTCATGTTGGTATGTAAATAATATGTTCCACATCAATAGTGTCAGTAGGCATCTGGGGCTAAGCCCAGCATGAAAATGAAAAAAAAATGTTTTCTTTTAATTAGCAAAATTCCAAAAGAAAATATGTATTAGTAGCCACTCCCCAGATTTTGTTAATGTAAATATGAATCACTACAATAGTTGAGTAACTGGGTAACACCTTTCAGCCTTCCATATCTGTTTACTAGAGTGCACTCACTGTGTGGGTGGGAGAGGCAACTCTCATTGTGTTGTCAAAGCTTTGGAGAACAATGAATGAACAGATGCACACTGAACTGAACATGTGACTGTCTTTCGGGGCTGATCGCTTTTCTGTTTGACAGCAGCAATTTTATTACTTCTGTGTTATAAGACAGTGAGCTGCTGATTTTCATTTTGGAGTTAAGCTGTAAGGTTTGCTTGTGTAAGTAAAATGTACAGGGGGATTTTTTATAGAAACACTTTTAGTTTTATTAAAGATCCTTTTAATTTGTTAAGGGGTGAAGGACAAAAAAGTGTTGAAGACTTGGGGCCACATCAGTCAAATATTTGCTTAGTGGAAAAACATAAAAATTACTTCTAGAACTTTCAATGTGGAGTTATAACAAAATATTTTGGTTAACTGGAAGTGAAAACAAACATACTTTGTTTTGTTTCTGCTGGGTTTTTATGCTATACAGCACTGCATGTATATAAAAACAATTTCTACTTCATTCTACACTGAAAAGCAATTGAATTAGAGATACCTGTCTAGTAACGTATAGCACCACCTTTCGCCCTGATGACGGCGGCGATTCGTCTCGGCATGGACTCGACAAGACACCAGAAGCGTTGGGAAGCCATACGGATCCACGATGCCTGAACAAGCTCCCACAGTTCATGAAGATTTGATGGAGGGGGTGGGGGTGTACAGAGCCTCGAACATCTCCCTCGATGGCATCCCAGGTATGCTCGATGAGATTAAGGTCAGGTGACCTAGCTGGCCAAGGAAGCGAGGTCACGTCGGTGGAGTGTTCATCCAACCATTCGGATGCAATTCAGGAACGATGGCACGGTGCATTGTCTTGTTGCAGGATGAGGTCCCCAGTGGGATGTTGAAGACGCACAAATGGGAGCAAATGGTCGTCCAGGAATATCCTGGTAACGTTGACCTGTGAGGGACGATGTCACATGTACCAGGGGTCCCATTTCAGTCCACATAAACAGTCCCCAGACGAGAATGCCACCCCCACCAGCTTGAAGGGTATCCTGCTGGCAAGAAGGATCCATCGCTTCATGTGGTTTGCGCCGTACTCGTATCCTGCCATCCGCATGTACCAACGTGAATCTCGACTTATCAGTCCAGGCAACATTTTTTCACATGTCAAGGGTCCCGTGGCGATGTTCCTGCGCCCATGCTAATCTTTTCACCCTGTGATGTGCGGTCAGCAACAGTACCATCGTGGGACGATGGCTTCTGTACCCCATAGCGAGGAGATGGTTCTGGATGGTGTGGCTGCTTACACGTTTTTGTGCACCAGCGTTAAATTGCCGAGTGATTTCTTGCACTGTGGCCCGTCTATCTGCTGTTACAATGCGAGCTAGCCGCCGATGACCCCGCTCATCCACACGCTGTTGTCCACGGCAGTTGGTCCTTGCAGGGATGGTTTTTTACCGAATTCGATGTACTCACAGTGCCCCCGTGACATTGTGGCTCGTGAAAATCTCAGTGCTTGCACGACTTCCGAGATGGAGTGACCCATTCGTTGGGCCCCGACAATTTGCCCACGATCAAAAGTGCTAAGATCCTTCGTCTTACCCATACTGTGTCCGACTCTTACTGATTCCCGTCGCATCACTCCTTATATTGTCGGATCGCTGCATACGTCATGTCGTTTCCGTTTACAGGGCCGCCCACAGCGCCACATTTGCATAACGCCAGCTGTCTCTAATTCAATTGCTCTTCAGTGTATGTGGTTAAGCATGATTTTAGCAGGTGGTGTATGGAAACCTCACATTCCACTGAAATTATATTTCACATTATGGAAGAAGGTTGAGAGCAGTTTTAAAAATATCTAACCAGATAAATTTTAGGGCACCCTGTGTGACTAATAATCCACACAAATATAGATTTATGCTAACTTTTGAATTACACGTGTTAAAATTTTTAGTCAGTGCAGTTTTAACTGTGATACTTGATGTTTGTTTAAATATAATTATAAATATATATATGTATACATTTAATCATTTTTTCAACCATTGAATTCATATCGTGATTTGGATTACTAGCTGATCATACATTAATTATTACGTAGTACGATCAAAAAGTTCTGAGGCTAGGTACGTAGCACGCCAACAGGTGTCAGTACACGGATGTGCGAGCAGCGGTCGAGGGCAGTGACCTTCATGAGTCATTGTGCCGAGTTGCGTCATTCTGTGAACATCAGGAGCTGTGCTACACAATATTTGGTGACCACGTGCAGAACACAGCTACGATTTCGGTTTTGACTGCAAACTATAGCAGCGAGCGAACATCAAATTCTGCGTCAAACTCGGCAAATCGTGAATGGAGACGCTTGAAATGTTGCAGCTGGCTTATGGCAATGAAGCAATGAGTCGTGCAAGGTGTTTTGAGTGGCACTCGCATTTCAAGAGTGACAGAATGGCACTGGAAGACGATGAGAGGTCAGGGCGACCGTACATGAGCAACCCCCCGAAAATATGGACATTCATGAGGTTGTGCACCAGGAATTTGTCCCCCAGGGCCAGACTGTCACCGCCCTTTTTTACTGCGATGTTCTGTGGTGTCTTAGGGATTCCGCCACAAACGACCTGAAATGTGGCACAGGGGCAATTTCCTGCTCCATCACGACAGTGCAGCAGCTCACAGAGCGTTAGCAACATGCCAGTTTTGCAGCTGCAACAGCATGACTACCCTTCCTCACCCGCCTTACTCACCGGATTTGGCCCCCTGCGACTTCTTTCTGTTCCCGAAGATGAAGCTTAAGGGTCACCGTTTTGAAACCGTGGAAGAAATCCAGCGCAAATTGCAGACGGTGCTTGACATGATTCGCGAACGGGACTTCCAGGGAGCGTTCCAACTGTGGCAAAAACGCTGGCAGCAGTGTATCGCTGCCCAAGGAGACTAGTTTGAGGGAGATCATAGCCATACTTAAGTAACATAAGTACTGTCTTGTATATAGGCCTAGTCTCGGAACTTCTTGATCGGACCTCGTATACTGTAATATAATCATTATGATATTTTACTAACTGTAATGCTAACTTTCCACATTTTTTTTTTTTTTAGTGAAGCTCATCGTTTGTGACTAATTTTTTTAACTAGTTAATTTGTATTTTGACTTATTTTACTATCTAACTGTAATACTTTAATATCATTAATGCCAAGTTTTTACTTAATGTAGTTTTAATTATAGTGTTGATCTTTTAACTAATGCATTTCAAAGAGTGAATTATGTTTTACAGAGTTCCAGAGGAAAGGATCTTGCCTTTTGGAATGAAAGATAATTTTTGGGAGATGGGTGAAACCGGTCCTTGTGGTCCTTGCTCTGAGATCCATTTTGATCGCATAGGTGGTCGTGATGCCAAAGATTTAGTTAATGCTGACATACCAGATGTTTTGGAGATATGGAATTTAGTGTTTATACAATTCAACAGGTAATTAATATTTATTTGCACATCATGCAGTTTTATCACATTTCACTAGCTTCATACATTGTTGTGCAGTGTAATACCCCAAAATTATGGATAGTTAAATAAATTTATGAAAGTATGTATGGCAGATTCCAAAAAGCGATAACCATTGTCCTCCTAGCATTTTGCTCCATTCAATCCTTATGGAAGAAAGCTGGCAGATTAAATTAATATGTACTATGAATTGGTATTTTTAAGAGGACAGGAAATATTTGTTCTTTCCCCTTGTGTGTTTTAACAGAACTGATGCGTGCGTGAGTGTAGATTTGTGGCAAACATAACAGATAGCCATTGTAGTGTGTTTGTAAAAAAAGGTAACTTTTGAAAAATATCACTTGAAAAACAGCGAACACCTGGAATTCTCAGGAAATATGAAAGTTATTCCAAAAATCGGGGAATTCAAAAATCTGGGTTTTTTAATTTTTCCAAAAAAACTTAAGATTTCAGAATTTTGTCTGCAAATACTGCCTGCCTAGAATTTGATATATTTTACTTTATTTGTAAATTATATTCTACTTTATTTATAGTTTTATAAAAAATTATCAAAACTTGATTTTAAAAATTGCATGTCATATCTCAATACAAATGCCATCGTTGGCACAAATGTGCTGTGTTTTCAATGTTTACCATGTATAGCCCCCTCTTCAGAAAACTTGAAAATCACATTGCCCTGTTAGCAGGAATCAAACCTGCCTCTCCTTATTTCCGTTCAAGCATGCTATTTGTGTCAATGAAGCCCTAAAGCTTGTCAGCTATATCTGTATCTGGATGCGAGAAAGGTTGTGTTGATGCTACAAGAAAGCATTGGATTACTTCGACTAGCACAAATCTGAATGGTATTCAGATTTCTAAGCTTTGCTTCATTTGCTTGGAACTTTGGGTGGTGTAATGAATAGCATGCTCGAATGGAAATCAGGAGATGCAGGTTCAATTCCCGCTCCAGGGCAATGCAATTGTTAAGTTTTCTGAAGAGGTGGCTACATGTGGGGAAACACTGAAAATATGGCATGTTCTTAAGATTTGATTCTATTTTTGCAGACAGTTTTTACCTTAGATCATTTTTGAATCAAAGATGATACTTAATAAAATGCCAGTAAAGGAATCCAAAATGGATCCATGGTTTCAGGGTCTAGGGCTCTCTTCAGCCATTAAATTTAAACGCAATTTGAATTTGATGGCTGAAGAGAGCCCTAGAGGCTGAAAGGCATTAGCAATTTTTGTTCAGATTTATTATATAGTTTTTACCTTGCCTTGTAACATAGAATGATAAGGCACAGTGGTCTGATATTGGGTTGGGGCGAATGAGCATTGAAGACGGGCGCCCACCACAGCGGAATAGAACCACCCACAGGTGTTGCGGGTACTACGTCTCATAGTTACTATAAATAGATAGCATGTGTGTGAAGAACAAAGTTCAGGCTTGGTTTGTTTGGACGTTATGTGGCTTGCAAAGAAAACATGCAGATGCTGGATTTGAGAGTCATCTTCCTGTATGAACTTAAACTAGGCCATTCTGCAGGAATTGCCGCTCAAGATGTTTACAAAGCATTTCGGGAGAATACAACCAATGAACGAACCATTCGGCGATGGTTTGTGAAGTTTCAAAGCGGAGATCCGGACCTGCAAAACGAAGCACGTGGTCACCGACCTGTTGCTGTTTCTGACGATGTTCTGTTACGTGTGGTTGAAGAGGAGATACGGACCCACAAAACGAAGCACGTGGTCACCGACCTGTTGCTGTTTCTGACGATGTTCTGTTAGGTGTGGTTGAAGAGGAGATAACGGACCTGCAAAACGAAGCACGTGGTCACCGACCTGTTGCTGTTTCTGACGATGTTCTGTTACGTGTGGTTGAAGCGGAGATACGGACGTGCAAAACGAAGCACGCGGTCACCGACCTGTTGCTGTTTCTGACGATGTTCTGTTACGTGTGGTTGAAGCGGAGATACGGACCTGCAAAACGAAGCACGCGATCACCGACCTGTTGCTGTTTCTGACGATGTTCTGTTACGTGTGGTTGAAGCGGAGATACGGACCTGCAAAACGAAGCACGCGGTCACCGACCTGTTGCTGTTTCTGACGATGTTCTGTTACGTGTGGTTGAAGCGGAGATACGGACCTGCAAAACGAAGCACGCGGTCACCGACCTGTTGCTGTTTCTGACGATGTTCTGTTACGTGTGGTTGAAGCGGAGATACGGACCTGCAAAACGAAGCACGTGGTCACCGACCTGTTGCTGTTTCTGACGATGTTCTGTTACGTGTGGTTGAAGCGGAGATACGGACCTGCAAAACGAAGCACGTGGTCACCGACCTGTTGCTGTTTCTGACGATGTTCTGTTAGGTGTGGTTGAAGAGGAGATAACTGACCTGCAAAACGAAGCACGTGGTCACCGACCTGTTGCTGTTTCTGACGATGTTCTGTTACGTGTGGTTGAAGCGGAGATACGGACCTGCAAAAAACGAAGCACGCGGTCACCGACCTGTTGCTGTTTCTGACGATGTTCTGTTACGTGTGGTTAAAGCGGAGATACGGACCTGCAAAACGAAGCACGCGGTCACCGACCTGTTGCTGTTTCTGACGATGTTCTGTTACGTGTGGTTGAAGCGGAGATACGGACCTGCAAAACGAAGCACGCGGTCACCGACCTGTTGCTGTTTCTGACGATGTTCTGTTACGTGTGGTTGAAGCGGAGATACGGACCTGCAAAACGAAGCACGCGGTCACCGACCTGTTGCTGTTTCTGACGATGTTCTGTTACGTGTGGTTGAAGCGGAGATACGGACCTGCAAAACGAAGCACGTGGTCACCGACCTGTTGCTGTTTCTGACGATGTTCTGTTACGTGTGGTTGAAGCGGAGATACGGACCTGCAAAACGAAGCACGCGGTCACCGACCTGTTGCTGTTTCTGACGATGTTCTGTTACGTGTGGTTGAAGCGGAGATACGGACCTGCAAAACGAAGCACGCGGTCACCGACCTGTTGCTGTTTCTGACGATGTTCTGTTACGTGTGGTTGAAGCGGAGATACGGACCTGCAAAACGAAGCACGCGGTCACCGACCTGTTGCTGTTTCTGACGATGTTCTGTTACGTGTGGTTGAAGCGGAGATACGGACCTGCAAAACGAAGCACGTGGTCACCGACCTGTTGCTGTTTCTGACGATGTTCTGTTACGTGTGGTTGAAGCGGAGATACGGACCTGCAAAACGAAGCACGTGGTCACCGACCTGTTGCTGTTTCTGACGATGTTCTGTTAGGTGTGGTTGAAGAGGAGATAACTGACCTGCAAAACGAAGCACGTGGTCACCGACCTGTTGCTGTTTCTGACGATGTTCTGTTACATGTGGTTGAAGCGGAGATACGGACCTGCAAAACGAAGCACGTGGTCACCGACCGGTTGCTGTTTCTGACGATGTTCTGTTACGTGTGGTTGAAGCGGAGTTACGGACCTGCAAAACGAAGCACGCGGTCACCGACCTGTTGCTGTTTCTGACGATGTTCTGTTACGTGTGGTTGAAGCGGAGATACGGACTTGCAAAACGAAGCACGATGTCACAGACCTGTTGCTGTTTCTGGCGATGTTCTGTTACGTGTGGTTGAAGCGGAGATACGGACCTGCAAAACGAAGCACGTGGTCACCGACCTGTTGCTGTTTCTGACGATGTTCTGTTACGTGTGGTTGAAGCGGAGATACGGACTTGCAAAACGAAGCACGATGTCACCGACCTGTTGCTGTTTCTGACGATGTTCTGTTACGTGTGGTTGAAGCGGAGTTACTGACCTGCAAAACGAAGCACGCGGTCACCGACCTGTTGCTGTTTCTGACGATGTTCTGTTACGTGTGGTTGAAGCGGAGATACGGACCTGCAAAACGAAGCACGTGGTCACCGACCTGTTGCTGTTTCTGACGATGTTCTGTTAGGTATGGTTGAAGCGGAGATACGGACCTGCAAAACGAAGCACGTGGTCACCGACCTGTTGCTGTTTCTGACGATGTTCTGTTACGTGTGGTTGAAGCGGAGATACGGACCTGCAAAACGAAGCACGTGGTCACCGACCTGTTGCTGTTTCTGACGATGTTCTGTTACGTGTGGTTGAAGCATACCCCCCGAAAAACATGTCGTGAGATATCAGCAGAGGTAGGTGTCCACTACATGACAGTTGTTCGGCGTCTTGGCTGTCAAAAAGCTGGACATGTGGCTGCTGCATGAGTTGACAACTGCCAACAAGACTAAGCATTTGGAAGTCTGCACGTCGCTGCTTGCCAGGAATAAACAGGAACCTCTACTGCATCGAATTGTCACCTGTGACGAGAAGTGGGTCCTTTATGATGATCGGAAATGATATGCACAATGGTTAAGCAAGGCACAGCCTGCTGGACGGCATGCTAAGGTTATTGTGCTGAATTTCACCAGACGCACCCGAAATTGCTGCAGAAAGAACCGGCTTTGGTCAACAGACATGGTGTTCTTCTGCTTCAGGACAATGCCCACGCTCATGTCGCACAACGAATGATGCTGGCAATAAGTACCTTGAGCTATGCTTAACTGCCTCATCCTGCCTAATCCCCGGACTTGTCTCCGACAGACTATCATCTGTTTCATCGCAAGGATCACTTCCTGTCTGGGAAACAGTTCACGACAGACGAGGTTCAACGTGCAGTTGATGGCTTCTTCGGGTCCCAGTCACAAGACTTTTTTCATTCCGGGATCGTTGCCTTGCCAGACAGGTGGCAACTATGTGTCGATGCCAAGGGGGATTATTTTGCCTGGGTAAGTTGTCCTGCTTTTCTGTTCTCCCTGTCAACGCGTGCTGGTCCTTTGCTGGACATTTCATTCTCACCAACCCAATATACACACTCCAGCTGGAGAAACACATCACTTAGAGAACCAATCAGCCAGTGGGTCAAACCCCTTTTGTTGGCTGGTTTTATTGCGATGTGCTTCTCTGAAGAGGAGCCCATTCAGTCATTAAGCTGCATCATATTAAAGAACAAGGAAAAACTGAAACTAATCAACTGACAGATTTTTTTCTTGCAAATGAACTGTTTCTACAGAACTATTAACAAATTCTATGTGGGCAAGTATACCACTTACACTTAGGTTCACAAAAGATCATGAAATTGTGATAAAATTAATGTACCTCATGCATTTGGTTGTTATTGATGCAAATCAGATAATTTTATAATGATCACTTATTTAAAGAGTTTACAAATATGTGCTTTCGTGAGAAAATGCAAGAATGGAAGGAAATGTAAAAATTCATTGCAGTGGGATTTGGATCACAGCTCTGGAAAAGCATTCAAAACCAACTGGAAAACTTGGAAAAGTATGGGGATGTTTTTATTACTTTTGAGTGGAAACTCCTGTAGATACATATTTAAAGAAAACATTAATTTCAAATAAAAATGTTTAATGAATAAAAGGATTCTAAACATCATGAACATTGTTGCACCGTAATTCTGCTAGAAACCTGTTATGGCGAATGAAAATTATGTAAGGACCACATAATAATGAATAAAAAAAAAAAAAACTGAATTCACTTAACAGAATATGCTGTTTGATGTCCGTGTGCAATAATATGAAATTGTTGGGGGAAATTCTATGTTTGTTGAGCAGTGTTATCCTTTGATGTATAATTTTTATATGAATATAAATTTTAAAGAGTTAACACTTGTCATTAAGTTTATGTATGTATCACCATCATTGTTAATCATTATCAATCCACTCCTGGATGGTTTCCCCAAATTTCTTCCACAACTGTCTGTCTTGAGCCAGTCTTCATGTCACTCCAGCATGCTTTTGAATTTCATCCACTCATCTCTCATGTCGTCTTCTTCTGGGTCTTTTTTCTGTCCCTTGGTATCCAGTCTAATATTTCAGTTGTCCATCGGTGGTCCATTCTTTGGGCAATGTTTCCAGCCCATTACCGTTTCCAGGATTTTACTTTGATCATGATGTCTTCCACTCTTGTCATTTTCCTGATTCAGAAGTTCCTCTTTTATCTTTCCTGATCACGCAAAGCATGCATTTCTCCATGCTTCTTTTGGTTGTCTGCAGCCTTTGTATGTCTTTTTTGTTCGAAACACAAGGAAAAATACGGCGTGTTTCGCCGTAGTCGAAAGCTAAAAGTCCACACGAGAGAGAAGGAAAAAGAATTGTTTTGAAATTCTCGTTGCACTGAGTGTGTGGTTCATCACGGGAACTCTTATATGATAAGTCAGTGGTCACCAAACTTTTGGAGAGAATGGCCAAATAGGAAATTGGGTAAAGCTCTGCGAGCCAGATTAAAAAAAATGGTAAATCAAAGATCAATTAATGCAGATATTGTAAATTTTCAGTGAACTAATTACTACTGTATGTCAGTGTGTAAGTAATTTTATATGTCCTGTAATTTAACAAAAGTTTTCAAATAAATATTTCAAGATGTTTATACACATCTAAAACAAATACAAAGCTAAACTTACTTATGACTACATGACATCTTAAATTAGAAAAAAAAAAAAATCTATGAGAAGAATGGTATTGTTATTTTTGGAATGATTTAGTTACATTTCCAGTATTTGGTTTCAAATCGGACAACCCAATTTTTAAAAAGTCTGAAAGTCTGACAAGTGGTTGTCGGTCAATTGTGAACGAAGCTTTAATTTAACATATTTCATTCAGGGGAAAGCTTGTTCACAAAGATATGTACTGCCAAACACTGAAATCATTTTCCTGGCAAAACTTTTTAGGTGTGTAAAATTATCTCTAGGCAAAAGAGAATAAAAGGTTGTCAAACGTTCACTCTTAAACAGTGCCTTCAAATTATTATTAGATCGCAAATCTAACAGTTCTAACTGTAAATTCTCCTCGGCATCATCAACTGTAAAAGTAAATGGATCCTGCAAAAGCTGGAATTATTTTTCATGCTTGTAAAAATCACCAAAATGTCGTTCAAACTCAGCTTTCAACAACTTAATATTTGCAACATCAAAAAACAAACTTATCAGACATCTTGTCCCACATGTACTTACAAGATGGAAAATGAGAAAAATGTTTGCTGTGCAAACTGTCGTTTGAATAGTTCCAGGACTGAAAATCCTCCCTCACTCTTCTGAAAGGCACTTTAGTAGTAATAATAAACAGGTTTTAAAAGCAAAGTGTCAATCAAACATTGCTATGATATCCAGACAGGCTGTGACATATAGCAACTCTCTTTCTCAGTCAGAAAACAAAAAAATAAAAATATGTAAAATGTTAAAATTGCTAAAATAGAAATTTCTTGGTGGGCCGTAGTTTTATGACCCCTACGATAAGTGGCAATCGAGCCAAAAGGAAGTTGTTCTTCATCAGCTGCAATAATGCAAGCTTAGAAAACATATCCTATTATTTCTGTGTATAGTGCTTCTATTATGTTATTTTATTAAATAGTTCTTTTTTCACAAAAAGATACCATTATTCAAGGTGAGTTTGTTCATGCATTCAATAATTTCCCTTTTCCAAAGTTTTAAGTTTGCCTTTGGGGCATTGCGCTGCTTGTTTCGGAAAGGCATCAACGATAAAGTGTAGATAGATAAACATTCTGTTTTATATATCACACATAATTATTACACAACCAGTATTTTTTAGTTAAGGTCCATGTCCCTGCTCTCTACATAAGCACTGGAAGGTTTCAAAATAATGCAGAAAATTTCATGCCTGTTTTTTTACGTATTAAACTTCAGATTTGTAAGATCTTTCGGCTGCAACATCAGCCTTATTCACACAACAAGCACGCACTCGCGTAGCTGGCGTCATTTCTTTAGCTGTTGCCAGTAGAGATTTCCAAATTATCGGAATACTGAAGAGTGTGTCCGAATTGCAAAAGTGTTTATTGAAGAGAATTTCAATGCTTTCTCTGTAACGTAATGAAAATTTGTTTGAAAAAAGTGCAATCCTTTTAATACAATCCCAGTTTGGAGAGGCAGACGTATCTTCAATAGTCAGAAGAGAAAGTGCAGAAGTCGGAACTGCACTTAGAAAACATATCCTATTATTTCTGTGTATATGGAGAGAAAGTGCAGAAGTCGGAACTGCACTTTCTCTTCTGACTATTGAAAATACGTCTGCCTCTCCAAACTGGGATTGTATTAAAAGGGATTGCACTTTTTTCAAACAAATTTTCATTACGTTACAGAGAAAGCATTGAAATTCTCTTCAATAAAAACTTTTGCAATTCGGACACACTCTTCAGTATTCCGATAATTTGGAAATCTCTACTGGCAACAGCTAAAGAAACGACGCCAGCTACGCGAGTGCGTGCTTGTTGTGTGAATAAGGCTGATGTTGCCCTGAAAGATCTTACAAATCTGAAGTTTAATACATAAAAAAACATGCTTGAAATTTTCTGCATTATTGGTTTAGTCATATTATGTGAAATGACCTTCCTACCGACTGAAAGAAATCATTTATTAAGCACTTTTAAGACAATAATGGTATATTATTACTTTTGAAAATTATACTGTTGGAAAGCTCTCCAACCAAGTTTTATACACCAGTTAATTTCTTCATCAGTGTGACCCTCTCTCTTGATATCTGTTGCCTGGTAAATGCAGGCATTGGTTACCTCCAGATTTCCCCCATCAATCATTAAATCTCCATTTCTTGTAAAAGAAATGGAGATTTAATGATTGATGTAAATCATTAAATCTCCATTTCTTGTATGTCCATTTTTTTTTTATGAAAGTTTGTTTTTAATCCCACTTCTTTACTCTTGGCAGCAAGTTCCTGGATCATACTGTGCAGCTCCGAAAGGGTAGTTGAAGAATGACTATGTCATCAGCAAAACTAAAGTGAGTTAAATAATCTCCATTAATCCTTATCCCCTTGTTTTCCCAGTTCAACCACTGGAAGGCTCAGTGGTCTAAGCAATGGCTTCTGATCATTCGTCTGAAAGGGGTCCGGCTTTGAATCCCGGTAAGGCATGGACGTTGTGTTTGTCTTACTGCACTGGCTCTCTCCCTTCCCTGGAACCAGTGGCCCTAACTTAGGGACGGGCGACTGCTTATAGCCCATTGAGTTGCTCACGGTGGTCATTAAAACCTCCCAATAAACAACAACAACATGCCATTGAAGAGTTTGGGACATCAACTTGCTTCATTACCTTTCCAATCTTTTATGGATGCTGTATCTTCAAATAGCCAAACCTGTGCACTGTAGATGATATTTTTTTATGTAGATGTTAATAATGCTAATGTGTATATATATGTATAAATTACTTTTATCTTCTAATTTTGTTTTTAGGGAGAGTGATGTTTCTCTGCGACCTCTCCCCAAGAAACACGTTGATACAGGCATGGGCTTAGAAAGATTAGTATCAGTAATCCAAAACAAGAATTCTAATTATGACACAGATCTGTTTGTTCCACTGTTTGAAGCCATTCAAAAGGTTTGTACCTTTAAGATATCTTGTTTTTAAAATAACCTGAATTTTTAGATTTGTTTTTTGCTTGCCAGTCAGTACCTGTGTAAACTGTTACTGAATTCACTTGGCTGCAACTTTTTTGATAAATTTTTTGATGAAACATTTGATTTTGGGTTTAGTTTATTATGGATACCATATTCTGCAGTTCACTTTCATGTATAGACAGCAAAGCTATCTGTGTTTAACATATGTAGTAATAATAATCTGAAAATGTGGAGAATTCAAAATTGAACTGGAGTTGTTAGATATTTCATCATAGCTGCATGTGTCCACAAAAAGAAGCAGTTACAAAGTAAAGCATAGTGTTGTCTCACACATGTATTAATGGGAAATCACAGATAAATAATCAATTTTAAAGAACAATGGCCATCGTTTTGCACCCCCTTCACAATTGATTAGCATCAATGCTGGAATTTAAGGCAGAGTTAATACGAGGGTTACTTCGTAAGTCATTGCAGCATTTTTTCCCCTGCCTAATCCCAAGCTCTGACCGGAATTTTAAAGCATGTCATTCAGAAACTAACACCTCTGGTATCTAATGATGCCACTAGATGGCGCAGACATTCAAGGGCGCAAAAGGGAGGCGAGCACAAAGTCGGTGCATTTTCAGCTTTCATCAAAATGAACGTTAGTCAGCTGGAACAGCATTCTTACTTGAAAATGGTGAGGCTGATGGTATTCACTGCCTTCCTCATCGTTGGCAGTGAGTGAGCGGCAATCTTGGAGAATACTTTGCTGGTTCTTAGACTTAATGTATACACGTGTAGAATTCTGTGTTCAACATTACTACTCATAAGATGGAGGAACAAAGAAATATGTAAAGATAAGTTCAAGTTGTGTGATATTGCTTACTTCCCTTGCCTTAAACTCTTCCCAAATAACTGATGTGATTAACCGTCTATACATAAAATGTTGTGCCCAAGTAGATATCATCAAATCAATGTCAGCCATCATAGCACGATAGATAGCTAGTATAGTGTATAGCACGCATATCTATCATGTTATGACGGCTGACATTGATTTGATGTGATCTGATTAAGGTTAACTGGTCGAGTATGTTGTGTCCAGCAATATGTATATTTTGAAATTTCTTAAGTAAAACACATTTGCTTTCTCCCCAAAAAGTTATGACTCATTATGAAGTAACCCTTGTATTACAGAATTATTGCTGTTTTATATTAGAAGCAGAATAGCCTAACAGGTTCTGACAGCATTTGTGAAAGGAGTGTGCACAGCCATCAGTAGGTTCAGCCACACTTGAAGAAGGGGGGAGGGTCGTATGCAGCTTGAAAGGGGTTGCAAAGTATTGTAAAATGGTTTTAAGTTATGAAAAAGTCTCACTCCAGTGACTGAGTTCTTGCAATGCTGGTTTCTGACTATTCTTCTGAGATGGGCTCGAGTTTGAGTCCTGAATAAGGCATGGGTGGTGCACTTGTCTTATGGCACTCTCTCTATTTGTTCCTTCCCTGAAATCAGTGGCCCTAAATTAGGGATAGGCAACTGCTTATAGTTATAAGAATCACTCATTGTGGTTGTTAACCCCCCCCCCCACACACAAAAAAAAATTTGCTGACATGAAACTGGTGAAAATAATTTTTAATTTATTAGATATTTGTGGTGCTGCTGAAGAACTTTGCATCTTCTCATAAATCACACTTCTTCACTGAAATTCTGTTCTTGAAATCATTTTTCTAATTGTAAAATTTGAAACTGTGTGTGATATTAACAGCATTTCAAACCTATACTGAAAGAAGCAGTTCATTGATCGGTATATGTTCTGTTACTCAACTAAAAATTGAATTACACCAATTTGCAGTTAATTGAAATTATTTTCTGTTAGTTTGGTGCCATGACTTCTCATTCTCAACAATTTACTGATATTTATTCATTTAATTTCTAAGAAAAATCCAGTTTGTTACAACATCTGTTCTAGAATTTTGGATTTGGAATAGACATTGTAATGAACTGGATTCTTAAGCAAAGAGCCATATCATATATATTTAGAACAGCTGTTGAAGATTGGGACAGGGAACAGCTGTACAAATCTTAGTTCTTTTGCAACATTTTTATTTTTGGGGATTGCTGCAACATTTTTATTTTTGAGGATCAGTGCATGAAGAATTAACTGGATTTATGATTTGAGTTTTGGCAGTGACAGCCAGCAAGATTTAATCATTGTTTTTAGTTGAACTTTTTAATTTCACTTATTTTCAGTAGCTTTTAATTTTGTAAATGCATAATCAATTTTTAACTAAATACAATTCATTTATTACTTTCAGAATTCTAATGTATCTGATGTCTTTGACTTTGAGATATCTTATGTTTGTTTGTTTTTGGTTATACAGTGCTGCGTAGTTTAGAAACGTCTGAGTGCAATTGATAAAAACAATGTACCTTTTCCATTGTTTTGAAATTAGAAAAAAATTGTTGGCACCCTAGAAATGGTAAAAAAATTGGGAATCATGTATCTAAAAAAATGGCAAGCTTATAGTTGAGGAATTTATCTACGAGGAAGACATAAAAAATATAAAATTTGTGGGAGATTTACATACGGGGTGATCCAAAAGTTACACAACCCATTAATAAACTTTGTTAAACAAAGCTGTGTGTTACGGTGTAGAGCTAACAAAAAGCTAACCATGTACATAGCATGCACTGTAAGAAACCATTACCTCACAATAGATGCTGGAAATGTCCTCCATTTGTGGATATGCAGGCCTCAACGCGTTTCTTCATGTTGCAATGCTGGAGGCGTGGTCTTTGATTTTCTGTTTTAGTTTGGTGAGTGTTGTTCTTGTACACATTGTCTTTGACATGACCTCAGAGGTAAAAGTGTGGTGGAGACAGGTCGGGTGATCTAGCTGTCCACAGTCTACAAGAAATGCTGCGCTTACCAAATAATTTATTCAAGACAAGCATAATGTCATTTGCTGTGTGTGCTGTTGTACCGTCTTACTGCAGCCAGCAGTTGTGTTTATCAACATCTAACAATGATATGAATTACTGAATGACGTCCTTGTAACAATCAGCTGTCACTGTTTTGATGAAAAAAAAAATGGGCCCACTATTCTTTTTTAGCATACTAGACTCCAACCTTCTGGGAATGTAATGGGCTCTCATGAAAAAGGTAAAGGGTTTCAGAACTTCAGAACCTGTTATTCTGAATGGTTACTTAGATGGAACCACACTTCAGAAAAGAAAATGTAATTCAGGATACGAAAATCATTGTGGATGAAACATAGAAACCATTGGCAGTATTGGAGCCTTTTCTCTTTATCAGGCTCTTGCAGCTCGTGTATAACATTAATCCAATAGCGACACAGGTTTAGCTTATTTGTTGCTCTGCAAACATTCTCGTAAAATATTCTGATTAGTTGGGACTATTTTTTAATTGACTTTTGTGGTGAATGCATGAAGGATTGATGTGCAGTCTCCAAAGACTCCTTGGTTAAGATTGACAGCTGGCCCAAACATTTATGATTGTCCACACGACTGGTTTCATGAAAGCAGGAGACCAAACAACATGTTGTGGACTTATTCATTGCTTTAAGATTCTGAAAAATGATGCCTAAATTCATCCTGTCATTTAGAGTAGGGGTGCACAATCTTTGGGTTGGGAGAGACTATTGGGGTTTGCGAGGGTTTTTTCAAGGGGTTTACCATTTCTTTCTTTTTTTCCCCCTCTTTTTATAAAACCAAGAGTGGAGAGCATAATTCCCAAGATTCAAGCTCAAAGTTCACATTAGTACTGTCAAACAAAGGTGGTGTAGTTTTTTCCTCCCACTAATTGTGTTTATTTTCTGTTTCAATATTTCCTACATATTATTTCTAATTAGATGAAATATTTTAAAATTTTTAATTAATAAATGTAACTAATATTAGTGAATATAAATGTCTTTTAAAATGCATATATAATTATAATTTTTAACCCCTTGTTTTATTTGCATTGTGACATGGGGTCTCCATAATAAAATAATTCTTCAGTGGGGTCGCACCCATAAAAAGGTTGCGCACCACTGATTTAGAGCACGACTACTATTTAAGATAACTTTCCACAATGGAAGCGTGCTGAACTTGAGTAAAACGCACGTTTGCTTGGTCGTGACCTAAGTAAGTGGTAATGGTGGCAGACGTGAGCCAGATCACATGGAAAGTACATACTGACCTTGACCTGCACAATCTACTGTTGCCATTACATACATCCATATTATTTGTACAACCAATTTGCCACTCCAATGCAGTTTCAGATTGTGGGTTGCATAATTTTTGGATCACCCTGCATAATTCTGGTAGGAATGCCAAATATTTTAAATTAACTTTTGGATGTGAACATTTTTGTCTCTTTTGAATTAGAGTAAGTATAATACAGAAATCAGTGTATGTTATGTGCTTTGAAGTCTCTAAGTAGAATTTTGTTTTGTTTCTTGAAAAATGACATTTTGTAATTTCCAGCCTAATTTATCTTTTCTTCCTCTTAAACAATTCAATTGGCTCTGTTATCAGTATTTCCCCCCAACATTACTGCAATTTTTGCTTGAAATTCCAACCTTGAAGAATACTGATAAATCCCTCCCCCACTCTTATGCCATTCCTGTAGTGTTCCACCATTGTAATATTGTTCGTAAGATTTTAGGTGAAAACGTTTTTATTGAATCTGAAGCTTTGATGGCAGTAACATGGAAAACAAAATGTAGGAAATGAGATTTGAAGTTTATTTAGTATTCTTTGTTAAGATAATATGTTGACTTTGTCATCCATTATTTTGTGCCATATATAGTAACTACAAAATCAGCTACTGAATTTGAGTGATATGGTCTATTTGGTATTTATTGCTGTAATTCACACCAGAAATTCTCAGTCAGATTAAGATCAAAACACTAAAACAGCCATTTGTTTCTTGATCCACCATTTCATCAAAGGGTCATTCCATTGTCAAATCACTGATTTTTTTTGCAAAATGTAGCCCACCGACTCGGATTTTAATGAAACTTGGCAGGTAGATATACCCGAAAAAGATATGGGAAAATCATAAGTTTCAGTTTTTTAAACCTCATAGTTTTTAAAATACAGTGCTCCAAAATTTAACCGAACACCCACTTTTGCAGCTGTGCAGTAACATGCCACTTTTTATATAACATGCTGTAGTTTGTGTGCTACTGAATTTAGGAGAATGAAACTTTGGAATCACATGGAAAAGGGTCCCTACATATTGAAAACACTTTTCATTTCACCTGAAACACCAGTTAAGTGAGCACCACCTAGTGGTGAAGTGAAAAATTACAGCCGCCCCGGTGGCGCAGTGGTCTAAGGCGCTGGCCTCTGATCATTCGTCCGTAAGGGGTCCGGGTTTGAATCCCGGTCAGGCATGGATGTTGTGTTTGTCTTATGGCACTGGCTCTCTCCCTTCCCTGGAACCAGTGGCCCTAAATTAGGGACGGGCGACTGCTTATAGCCCATTGAGTTGCTCATGGTGGTCGTTAAACCTCAAAAAAAAAAAAAAAAAAAAATTACAGCAAAATTAAAATTTAGACATTTTATGGGAGGCTCTGTAAAATATTGCTCTGGCATGAAGGAGATAATTTTTTTTTATATTGATGTTTAACACATCCTATAACATGTTTGAAAAACAAATGGTGGTTATCAGCATATTTTCTCAGATGGTTAAAGTTATCTGAATTTCATAGAGGGCTCTCCTTCGACAGTTCAGCCATTTTGTTCTACAAACCTGACCCACCGTTTTGGATTTTGTTAAAAATTAGAATGTAAGTTTATCTAACAAAGCTGCAAAACACTGCAAATTTTTTATCTTCCACATTCCATAGTTTCCGAGATACAGCACTCAAAAGTTATGCCTAACCACTCATTCAACAGCAAACTGATCCTGTTTCAACTTGTAGAGTTTATTATATGATACCTTTTAAGTTGAAAACATGTGTACATGTACAGTTACTGAGTGCAGTGCTGGCTCACAAATCCAAACATTTAAATACTTTTTATTTAAGTGTAAGATCCATAAGGAGCTCGGTCCTATAACCACGGTGCTCAGTATGAATAAATGCTGTTATTAACAATTAATTAAACTGAAGTGATGAGTAAGAAATAAAGTAATATGTTTAAAATAAGTGCCATTTTTCAAGTAGCTATAAAAAAAAACCACCGGAAAAAATCAGTTGTTTTTAAAAATTAACTACAATTTGCATTATCATGAATCAGTGGTGGAATAAGTTATAATTATGTGCATATTAATATTAAGCTGCTATTCATTCCTTGCTTGAATTTTATAATATTCAGTTACACGTATAACAGATGTCATTCTACAGTTATTCCGATGCATGCCTCAGTGGGAGTTTTTCTAACTGTAGGGAACTTTTCTGTGCTGCACACCACTTTAATCTGAACAGCTTTTGTGTCTTCTTTACGAAAATAATATGCTCGGGCCGTGCCTGTCGTCATTGGGGGTGGCACTGTACACAATATATGCTGCGTAGGCACATAGATCATGAAGTGGCCAGTAAAATGACTCTGCAGGACCATGTGGATGCATAACCTTAATTTTCACGTCTTCATCCTTTTCAATATCACTGATCATACCAAAAAACCAGTTATTATCATATATGCATGCTACATAGCATTGAGTGTGCAACTGTGGCCGATTTATAAGTTCAGTGCTTTTTTTGAAGTTAAATATCAAACAATATTTGTCATCTCTACTTATCCTCTTCATTCCTACGGTATTTGATGAAACTGGACAAAAAAAAAGTGAAAACTCCTGGAATAACTGATGTTTCTAAAAAAATGTTCCAGTAGGTTGTTTCGTACAATTTCAATTTCAGGCTTTGATATAAAGTGGAACTCAATGTTTTTTATGTTTGCAACACAAAAATTAAAGGCATTCATCGGTTTTGTGATTTGATTCTTGATAGGTCGTTGCAGGCTTGCTCTGCTTACAATTTGCTTCACTGTACCACCAATACCATCGCAAGCTGATTTCCTGTGGCTAGTGGCAAAAAATGACCATGATGCAGATATTGCAGAATCATTTTCATGCTTGCACAAATTCAAGAAATTCTTGCAATTTTTATATTGTGCTGCACACCCATTAGTAAAATAGTGAACCTTCACAACTTCTGGATATTTATTCTTGATGTACTGCATTGTTGTTTGTTGTATCCTGTACACCATACAAGCATCGTGGTCCAGATCAATCAACTGTGCCTCACCTCTTGTGTACATAATAACTGGGTGAACTGTGCATGCCTCTGATGTCCAATGATAGCCTTGTGCCTCATCTTGTATGACAAATGAGTACCGTATATACTCGCGTATAAGTCGAGAAATTTGGGACAAAATGAGAGCTTCAAAGTAATGGGGTCGACTTATACGCGGGGTCTAAAAAAATATTAAGTCCAAAAGTTCTTCCCGTGAGGCAAAAGGCAATCCATCCCAAAAGAAATAAAAATGCCGATGCGGTATTAATTACGAAATCGCAACCCTCCGAAAGAAAAAAAAAAAAAAGAAAGAAAGAAAAAAACACCGATGTGGTAGAATTACAAAATCGCGACCCTCCGAATTTCTCCGTGCTTTGAAAAGTCTCCTCTCTCCTGGCTTTGCGTATCCACAGCGCAGTCACAGCAGCGCATAGAAAGCTCCGCCCTTCCGACTACCAGTTGGTTGCGCTGACCTTCGACGTAACGGAGCCATGCGAGAGCCAGTGTTAGGTGTTGCTTGTTCTTAATCGCACGTGTTTTTCTTGTTCTTAATTGCACGTGTCTCGCTTCTCCTATTATGGGTGACACGGATTGTGTAAAGAAACAGATGTCCTATAATGCAGGATTCAAGTCGAAAGTGGTTTCTTTTGCAGAAAATACTAACAACTGTGCTGCTTCACGTCAATTTGGCATTAACGAAAAACTGATTCGAGATTGGCGTAAAAAAAACCGGACTTGGTGAAAATCGCAAAAGGCGCTGCGCCGTGGAACGACATTTTCCCCAGAGCTGGAAAGTGTCTTGAATGATTGGATTGTGGGCTGCAGACAAAATGGTTACATTGTAACGCGAACTGGTATACGTTTGCGAGCAATGAGGCTCGCAAAAGATGAAAAGTTTGCAGCCACAAATAACACTTTTTGTGCCTCACCAGGTTGGTGCACAAGGTTCATGAACCGCTATGGGTTGTGTCTACGCCAGCACACCAAAATTGCACAAAAGTTACCATGAAGCAAAGATAATGGAATTTCAAAGGTATGTAATTCAAAAGAGAAAAGAGACTGCTTTTGAACTTTCCCAAATAGGGAACATGGATGAAACCGCCATGTGTTTCGACCTTCGTGGAAATGAGACGGTGAACCAAAAGGGCGAAAAAAATATCTTGATCAAAACGACTGGCCACGAAAAATCCAGTTTCATGGTTGTTCTTTCCTGTTTGGCCGACGGCAGTAAGCTACCTCCGGTAATTATTTTCAAACACAAAACTCTGCCGAAAAGCGTTCTCTTTCCGTCTGGTGTGCCTGCTCGTGCCCATGAAAAAGGATGGATGAACGAATCCAGAACAATTGACTGGTTAAAGAATGTGTGGAACAAAAGGCCAGGTGCACTTTTGAGGAAACCTTCTCTTTTGGTGTGGGATATGTTTGTTGCACTGTTGTGCAGAAGTGAAAAAAACTGCAGAAAATTCAAAAACAACTCTTGCTGTCATCCCAGGTGGATTGACATCTGTTCTTCAACCACTAGATGTCTGCCTTAACAAGCCCTTCAAGGACAATGTGCGGAGGTATTGGGCAGATTGGATAAGTTCCGATTTGCCGACTGAAACCAAGGGCGGAAATCTAAAGAAGCCGGATATCGTTTTGATTGTGCGATGGGTCGAGGATGCTTGGGATGCGATACCTGCGGAAATGGTCGTGAAATCATTCAAGAAATGTTGCATTAGTAACAAACTTGATCACACAGAGGATTATGAGATTTTTATGAGTGATGATGACAGTGATTCTGATGACACAGGCATAGATAGGAATACTGATGTTTAGGATGACGCGCCGATGACGGAGAAAGACTTTTTTGAACTGTTTGGCGAGTCTGACTCGGAATCGGATTTTGAAGGGTTCCGATGAAGTTTTTGGGTATGCAAATTAAATTTAGTATTATATATATAATTTTTTTCGTTTTCAAATGTTTTTGAATGAATTCATTTAAATTTTTTTTTCTCATTCCGGGATCGACTTATACGCGAGTTTACGATTTCTTCCTCTGAAAGTGGGGGGGGGTCGACTTATACTACTCGAGTATATACGGTAGTTCTCACTGAAGTCCATAAGAACAATTGCCATGTCTGGCGTAAGCATTTCTTTGAGTTCCTTTAGAAACCTGGATTGTTCTTTGGCAATGCATGCATGTGGGATAAGTTTTTCCATCTTCAACAATAGCATTTGCATAAAATCTTCCATTGTTAAAGTTTGTTTAACTAATTTTGTTCTTCCACTTGATACCCACTGACTGAATTCTATGGTATCATTTTCATCATAGTCTTCAAATTTTGTTTTCAAAAAATTTGCTAAGTTATCTGTAGATGATAGGCAGTTTTTGCAGTGTCTGAGCATGCAGTTTATCTTTCAAGTCACAAACCATGCTCATATGATTCCTTGAACTGAGCAGCATTCAGAAGTAATATAACATTTTGGTGTATAGTGCAACACACATACTGAATGAGTACCAGCAGCACCAGCTAAAACATGCCATTTTGGTTTTAACACTGCAAAATTTTGAAAATCCAACCTTTCTGTCAGGATATTGCTGTTTAAAAGAGCTATACAGTTCTTTAAGATTGCACAAAATTAGCCTCTTCTGCACATGCTGATTTCTTCTAATGCTTACAAAATCCTTCTTTCCTGACATCTGCTGAGAAATGTCATCTTCATAAAATCCCTGAATTAATTGCAATGTTTCATTGCTGAGTTTTTTCCCTATCCTTGGTTCTGGTAGTGACATAATTCCTGTTTTCTTAATCAGTTTTTTAGATTGTCACACTAGATATTCTGACACCTGAAATGTTTCAATAATCATCTTTTGGGACCAGGATGGAGGTGACATTGCTAGCATTTGGATTTTTTTTTTTGCCTGTTCAATGTAGGAAGTTTCTCTTTCATCAGAGCCACAAGCTTATCTAAATCTTTGGCCTTTTGCTTTGTTGCACTGGTCTTAGA
The DNA here is from genome assembly GCA_039090855.1 of Macrothele yani. Taxonomy (NCBI): domain Eukaryota; kingdom Metazoa; phylum Arthropoda; class Arachnida; order Araneae; family Macrothelidae; genus Macrothele; species Macrothele yani. Next base: position 129,615,242 of record CM076997.1, read on the forward strand.
GGTATCTTCATTTTCAGAGCTTGAAAAATCATGTTGCAGTACACGGGCAACTTTATGTTTAACACTTGATTGTATTTGTTTTATTTTCCTTTTTCCATATGACAATCTTCTGTGCTGTGGTACAGAATGCAGCTTCAAAGGAGAACAGCCAATATTACTCATGCCCATATTGATTTCGTCCAGTGTTTGTTCTTTTTCTACTGATTCTTGTAGTAGCATTAATTTGTTGTCACTTGTGCTTTCACTTTCATACTGTGCAGCTGTGATGTCTAAACCAGATTCAGAGCTTGCTTCCTCTAGTCTCATAGCCCTATTTCTACAGTTACAGCAGATCTTCTGCCCAGGTTTGACATTAACATGTTTTTTGCATAAATTCCTTTGCTAATCATAGACTGACCATCCTTAAAGAGCTTCTAACAGATTTTTTATGAACTTGAAATGGATTGCAGCATGGTTTTTGTTGTTCCTCAAATTTTGTTATATGTAGTATTCATGATGAAAACATAATGCCACAATACTTCCACAGTCTGCTATTTCAGCTCTTAAACACTGTATTTTCTTATCAACTTGACTTATCTTCTCAACTCTTTTCAGTCCCCTTTGTGACATGGTGTTTGGGTAAACTGCCCAACACTGCAGAGGTTTTGTTGATCCATTACTAAGGAAGTAAGCAGTAAGAGAATGTGTACAAACTAAAAACTTCCCCTCTCAGCAAAAGAACAGTAACAGTTAACTTAAATCTTACTCTCTCAGCAAGCTAAAACACTTAACTGAAAGGCAAACCAAAGGGGTTGGTCATGACCAGGGTACTAGTGAAACAAACCAAAACAAAAGAAGATCAAACTAAAACCTCATTGGCTTGTTAGCTGAAACCAAAACTAAACTTTAATTGGCAGTTGGAAAAACCTAACCAAAACTAAACATTTATTAGCAGTTGGAAACCAAACCAAAACTAAACATTTATTAGCAGATTGGAAACCAAACCAAAACTAAACATTGATCAGCAGTTGAAAACCAAACCAAAAATAAAAATTGTCTGTCAGTTGGAAAATCAAACCAAAAATAAACATTGCCTGTCAGTTGAAAACCCTATTATTACTGACTGGAAGTTTAAAACCCAAAATAAAACTCCATTCCCTGAAACATATTTCAGAAAGTTCTTATCTTTCAACATTTTTTCTACCCACATCCCCTTGTGATGATTAAATCAGCTGATAAAGCAAACTTGTGATATGTTGAAATGTGTTCTATGCAATGCTAAAAATGGTTACTCCTGTTGATGCTTTGTGCACTGTTACTCTGAAAAATTTATTTCACATAATGTTTCAAAGTAGTAAAAAATAACAGATTTTTATGAACTTGTCAGTGCTTAAAAATTTCTATTTGATTTTGTTTCACTTGGTCAATTGTAAAAAATAAAGCAAAAAAACTGCAGATTGAGTCCAAATTATTAGTTATTAAGAATATAGGAATTTATTTTTCCAACTGTAAGGAATACATTTAAAAATAGTTAGCCTCTAAATTTGATTTGGAAATTTACCAAAACTGGAAAAAATCCATGTAATCATGGTACACAAGAAATTACTTTTTTTTTTTTTTGGATCTTGTTGCTACCTAGCTAGCAATTTATTAACAAAATTGCATGTTTGATTATTCTCGAGGTATGCTACAGGGTAGCAAATTGGAAAGATGAAATTTTATGTAAAAAATGAACAAACTATTTCTTTTCATTTTTGCAGAGGTTCTTGCCCCTCAGCATGTGAGAGTAACTATATCTTGTGAGCACACACACACATGCACGCAGATGTGCACACACACACACACACACACACAAATATTTAAGTTGAAAAGCTGCCACATGATATATGCTTCATCATTTGCAACAGGATCAGTTTGCTGTTGAACGAGTGGTTAGGCCTAACTTTCGAGTGCTGTATCTCGGAAACTATGGAATGTGGAAGATAAAAAATTTGCAGCGTTGTTAGGTGAACTTGCATTCTAATTTTCAGCAAAATCCAAAACGATGGGTCAGGTTTGTAGAACAAAATGGCTGAACTGTCGAAGGAGAGCCCTCTATGAAATTCAGATAATTTTAACCACCTGAAAAATATGCTGATAACCACCATTTTTTTTTCAAATATGTTATAGGATGTGTTAAACATCAATATATATATATATATAAATATCTCCCTCATGCCAGAGCAATATTCTGCAGAGCCTCCCATAAAATGTCTAAATTTTGCTGTAATTTTTCATTTCACCACTAGGTGGTGCTCACTTAACTGGTGTTTCTGGTAAAATGAAAAGCGTTTTCAATATGTAGGGACCCTTTTCCATGTGATTCCAAAGTTTCATTCTCCTAAATTCAGTAGCACACAAACTACAGCATGTTATGTAAAAAGTGTCACGCTACTGCACAGCTGCAAAAGTGGGTGTTCGGCTAAATTTTGGAGCACTGTATTTTAAAAACTATGAGGTTTAAAAAACTGAAACTTAGGATTTTCCTATATCTTTATCGGGTATATCTACCTGCCAAGTTTAATTAAAATCCGAGTCGGTGGGTGACATGGCCTCGGTGATCTGACATGGAATGACCCCAAACTAATTTTATGCAGGGTGTGCTTTTATGTATTGCTGTGTATTATCATGCTGGAACAGGGGAATGGCCCTTTTTCAAACTTCTGCCACAGGTACAAATCACACAGTTGTCTGGAATGTCGATATTGTACAATGAGTTTAGAATTACATTCACCAGGACAAAGGGATCCAAACTAAACTGTAAAGCACCAAACTTGATACTGGGTGCAATATGTTCTGGTAATTAGTGTTCACCAGGATACCACCAAATTCATACTCTTCTGTCAGACTGGAACATGAGGTATCCTAACTTGTTGCACTATGTAACCTTTAGCGACTGAGCTGCAGTTCATTGATGGTGAGCTTTACACTTCTATCTTCGTTGTGCACTAACCACTGTGATGTGTGGCTTATATGCAAAACCTCATGTTTCGTAGTTATCGTTGAGCTGTTTTGTGAACTGAAATCATAGTTGGTGGATGTTTGGTACTCTGAAGTGACAGTTGGTAGTGCAAACCAGTGACACTTTTGCTCCATTTGCCATGCTGTTGTGGAGTGCCATTTGATCAGTTTCTTTGGTCTAGCACTGCAATTGTGTGATGTCTTTCCACCTCACACATTTTGCCTTCAGAATTGCAACATTCACAGGTGAACATGGGAATTGTAGAACACACCAGTAGAACGTACTGAGTGACCAAAGTGATTGACAGCATACAACGACACCGCTTCAGAAAAAATCCTTGACTTCACAGTCACATGCCTTTACTACAGAACCAATTGCCTTTTCTCATCTGTAATTGTAATTAAATGGACTTAAAAAAATTAGACTAACGTGAAACAGCAGTAAAGCAATTTATAAGTGAATGAATTTTATTTCAAGTAGGTCAAGAAAGCTTTAGCACACAGTGACACTTTGTCTACACCATAGAATAATAGAGGTTGATCTGAGGATATCTCAGATAAAGTTAAATGCCTTACAAAACATAAAAAAAAAGCCTGAATTTAGAAACAAGTTTGTAAAATCATGTAATGCATTGATTATGATACGCTTTTCAACATACTAGAAATCATTATTTAAGTTATTACTCAAGTTATGAGGGAAATGGCTGTGGAATAAATTTCACTCCTGTGCCCTGATCTTTGATCCCATTTCGATGATGTTCAACAGAACTGGTTCAGTATACCTCCGAAATAACATTATAAAGTTTTGTCGCAATCAAAGCAATTTTACGTAAGTTATGATGCATAAGGGCTATGGAATAGATCCTGCTTCTGTGTCCTAACCGTTGACCCCATTTCGCCCATTTTCGATAGGATTCGTCCCCAGGCAGGTCCCTACAACATACTAACATTTCATCCAAATCGAAACATTTTGACGTAAGTTTGACGCATAATGGCGATGGAAGTGATTCCACTATGTCCTGACCTTTGACCCCCATTTCACCAATTTTTAATAGGGTTTGTCCCCAGGTGGTCCCCTACCACATACTGAAATTTAATCGAAATCAAACTTTTTTACGTTAGTTATGACACATAAGAGCAATGGAATGGATCCTGTGTCCTGACCTTTGACCCCATTTCGTTCACTTTCAATAGGGTTCCTTCCCAAGTGTTCCCCTACCACATACTAAAATTTCATCGCGAACGATTTTTATGCGAGTTATCGTGCGGACGAACATACACACACAACGCGTGACGTAATGAGGCAGATGGGAATCGCGACCATCTGCTCGCAAGAGTGTGATGTCATACAACTTTATTAGGATCCACACACAACGCATGACGTAATGAGACAGATGGCGTGACCGCGCGCCAATATCTAATGGGACGACGCCATGACACTACACTATAAACGTGGTAATTCAGGGTGGTTATTTAACGCACTAAACGAATTTTCCTAAAGTCAAGATCAAGCTAAACCGATTTCTAGTACCAGAAAACAGTAGGCTAATGACTTTCATCAAAATCTTTAGAGCCGTTTTCAAAATAAAATTTACATACATACAAGAATTGCTCCTTTAAGGTGAACGTCAAGTAATTTTGCTTCCTGTACTTCGAATGGAAAAATTTCTGTACACATTTTCTTCCCAATTAATGCGTTCCCAAGGATGAAAATTTGAACATCGATTAAAATATCTTCATTTTATAACTTGCAATACTTAATATTTTCTAAAACATAACCATAATTATGCAATCCAACATTTGTTTGTCTACTGAGGTCATGAAAATACAGGTTGCACCATCTTTTTCTGGACAATTAATGTGTTGACAAGGATGAAAATTTGAACATCGATTAAAATAGCTTCCTTTTATAACTTGGGATACCTAATATTTTCTAAAACATAACCATAATTATGCAATCGAACATTTGTTTGTCTACTGACGTCATCAAAGTACAGGTCGTGCCATCCTTTTTCTGGTTTCAACACCACCAAAGAAAAAGTTATTGATTTTTAATATAATTATGGTTATGTTTTAGAAAATATTAAGTATTCCAAGTTATAATATGAAGTTATTTTGATTGTTGTTAAAATTTTCATCCTTGGGAACTCATTAATTGTGAAGGAAATGTGTACAAAAGTTTTTCCATTGGAAGTATAGGAAGCAAAATTACTTGACGTCCACCTTAATAATATGGGATAAAGGCGATGGAATGGATCGCAATCCTATGTCCTGACCTTTGACCCCATTTCATCCATTTTCAATAGGGTTCATTCCCAGGTGGTCCCCTACCACATACTGAAATTTCATCGAAATCGAACAATTTTTACCACAGTTACTGTGTGGACAGACGGACGGAGGACAAAGCTGGAGCACATACGCTTCTTCAACCTACAGTTGGAAAGTGTAAAAAACCCCAGTAAAAACATCATGTGTGATGGAGAGTTCAAAACAAAGCTGGCACATGCTCCCAGCCCCTCATCTGTCTAGCTTGTGCTTAATTATCCCCCTTACAAATGCTAAGTGAACATACAAATCTGTATATCTTTAGGGGTGTTTGGATTCTTTTGGCCAAATATTGTAATTAGTGTATTTGAGCATATAGATTTGTACTGTGTGCGTATTGGCAATAGAAAATTTTTCCATTCAAAAAGTTCTGATGACTTTGAATTCCTACTTTTGCAGTTAACTGGTGCCCCCATTACTCTGGCAAAGTTGGTGCAGATGATGTTAATGGCATAGACATGGCTTATAGGGTGCTGGCAGATCATGCTCGAACATTAACAGTTGCCCTTTCTGATGGTGGCAGGCCAGACAACACTGGCCGAGGGTATGTATACTTTAATTTATGCCATTTATTTCATACTTGTGTCCCAAATTTAATTCAGTAGACTTTTAGCATTCATTCTAGAGATGCCCAGAGTCATACAGAAAACTTTTTTCAGCCTCTTTTATGTTGTATTCATTCAGGAGTTTGCTGGTCAGGTCTTTCTAACTGCAAAGATATACACGCAGAGAGACCTGTAAAATGTGTGGCTGCCACATTCATTAGATTTACCTAGTACTATCAGAATGAGCTGTATGTGATTTTTGATCATGTGTACAAACAAATTTTGTAAATTTATGCAGTTTCTTTTCCTTAGTTCATTTATGTGGAAATGGAGGTTTTCCAACTAGATCCTCCCATTCTTCACATATCAACAAATATAACATGGTATTGAAGGTATGCTGCTGAACTTGCGACTAAACACCAGTTGCTGGAAATGTAAATGGACGATGTCATCACTCTTTCCACGTTATTTTTTAAACAACGCATAGCGACTGAAAAATTGTATTCCGGCACTGCTGGGATCGAACCCCAGAACTCTCGATAACTAGTTGAGTGCGTTCGAAATTTACGCTACAGCGCCAACAATTCTCAGCGCCATGCGTGGTTTATCAGTCAGCATCTGACTACACGAATACGTATTGATGGTCTCAGCAACTGAGATGTCGTCATCTGGTGGCATTTAACGCAACAGCTATTTTAATTGTAGCTGATAAATTCAAAGGGCGATAAAAATGGTTAATATATATGAAATACGTGGAGATAATGTAAATGGACGATGTCATCACTCTTTCCACGTTATTTTTTAAACAACGCATAGCGACTAAAAAATTGTATTCCGGCACTGCTGGATCTGGAAATGGGAAAAGATAAGAACTAGAGTATTCTTGACTAGCATAGGTAGAGTTTCTATTGATGTTTGCAGCACTGTTTCTATTAATTCTTGTAGAAACCTAGAAAAATGCTTTAAGTTGTTAATAAACTAAAAGTTTGTGGGGTTTTTTTTTATGCTTTTTAATTTTGGTTAGCTGTACTGCTGAGGTCTTCAAGTGCACAGGTCTGTCACAGATGTTTGGGTGTGTGCTTTTGTGAGTTACTAAACTAAAGAAGTTCGTCAGCAGTAATTTTAAAATCTTCCAATAATTTAGAAATTTTCATTACAAAATAAATGAATTTTGTTAGAAGTGTTTGGGAGATTTGTTTAGTAAAAGTGATATTTTCACATGATCTGTAGAAAACATCTTGGCTACAGTGTGTGACAGAGAAAGAGAGAGAGGGAAAGCAAGAGCAAGATTATAAAGTTGACGAGTGAAAATTTTTGGAAGATCATAAGTATGGATGGAACAGCTATTTCAGCATATCTTATTTTCAGAAAAGTCCCTTGTTCAAATTCTTGCTGTTTACATAAACAATAGCTTAAAGCTTAAATACTGCCCATTTAAGTAAAGCAGAATTGAAGTAAGATTTTATGTAAAATGTGCATAGATGTTTGAAACTCTCTTATTTTTAATTTTGTGTTTTATTGCTGCTGTTGTAGCTGAATGAGCAGCCAAGTAATAAACAAAATGGAAAAAAAAAAAAGGGAAGCGAAAAAGAAACATTTTATCATCAGCTTGTGCAGCAACATATCCAGCTTCTCCCAAAACATGAACATATGCACACTTAGTGCCTTAGCCAATTTCTGGCTTTTGGGAGTAAAGCTAGAATCATCCAAAATACACTCACGGACAATGAAATTTGTGCACCTAGAAGAAAGCATGCTACAGCCACGAAACTTTGCAAATAGCTAGAGTGCGTGCTGGTATGCAGATGATCCACGTTTGGTGCGATTGTGCATTACTGCACACCCTGTGGAAACACAAAGGGTGTGCAGACACAAACCGGCGTGTAGTTGATGCCCCATGAAAGCGAAAAGCAGCCAACACAAGCAAGATTACAGAGGGACAAGAATGCCGGGTAGATGCCAGAGACGTCGATTTATGCAACTTAAGGACTTTGAGAGAGGCCTGATGATCGGGCTGATAAATCACAGGGTGGTCGGCACGCCATATACCCTGCCACGTGGATCGTTCTGGCCATACCGTCCGACTCTGTTGGGAGCAGTGGACACGTGATGGCACTTCCACAAGGGGAAGCGGCTCTGGATGGACCATTAGGACCACCGGTAGAGAGGATTGACGATTCGTGTGCCAGGCACGAATGGATCCCACTGGGAATCGGTCCACTATACAGGCAGATTTAGCTGCTCCTGTATGCCCATGAACCATTTCCAGAAGCCTCGCAGAAACGAATCCGCAATCCCAGCGCCCCTTGCGTGTGCTGCTATTAACACTGGAACATCACCGGCTCCGTTTGCAGTGGTGCCAGGCCAGAGCGACGTGGAACGCCACAGACTGACGACGTGTAGTGTTTAGCGATGAGTGCCACTTCGTTTTGGTGACAGATGATCATCATGTCCAGGTGTGGAGGTCCCTGGGTCAATGGCACAATCCCAACCTTGCTATCAAGCGCTGCACCTCCCCCACTGCAAGCATTATGGTCTGGGGAGCCATTGCCTACGATAGCTGATCAGCTCTAGTAGTGGTACATGGATAATTGACGGGCCAGCGGTATGTGGATGAGATCCTACGGCCCCATATGCTCCCATTCCTGGCTGGGATTCCAGGTGTGATAGCAGGATAATGCTCGCCCCCCACATGGCATCGGTTGCCCAGGTCTGCCTACGTCATGTCCAGACACTTCCATGGTCTGTCCGCTCCCCGGACATGTCCCGTATCAAGCATGTGTGTGACCAGTTGAAACGCAGGCTGCCGCCGTGCCAGGGCACGAAAAATCTTGGAAATTTTACCGGTCCTTGAGGACGGTTTGTCTAAAAATGTACCCGTCAGACTCGTATAAATACCATAACTACGTAGAATTTAAATATCGTCATTCTTTTTCAGTTTTCCATTCAATAGTGACTTAACTGTTGAAACTTTTTACATGCTATAGTTCCTTTGTGTGAAATGCAATTTCTCAGTTGAAAATTATTAGTATTTAATGCGAACAATACCTCGGTAATCAAATGTAATTCAAGGGAAAACTTTTCACGTACCTCTCAGTTGTAAGTGGTCGATGTTCGAATCTTTGTATGTCTGTTCTCATCAGGTTCTTGAGTTTAGACTTTTAAGAATTTAATCAGCACATTTTCTTCACGGGTCCCGAAATTGGATAGACAAATTAATTTATTTGATGAATTTGTCTATTCGATTTCGGGACCCGTGAAGAAAATGTGCTGATTAAATTCTTAAAAGTCTAAACTCAAGAACCTGATGAGAACAGACATACAAAGATTCGAACATCGACCACTTACAACTGAGAGGTACGTGAAAAGTTTTTCCTTGAATTACATTTCATTATCGAGGTATTTGTTCGCAGTAAATACTGGTAATTTCCAACTGGAAATTGCATTTCACACAAAGGAACTACAACATGTAAAAAGTTCCAACAGTTAAACCACTATTGAATGGATTTAACTGCAAAAGAATAACGTATATAAAGCATGTTTTTTAATCTCGATACGTCTAGAAATACGTGTGTATTAAATATCGTCACTTTATTGAATTTTTTTTTTTTTATGCACATACCGAAAATAAATACATTTCTGCTTTCATAGCAAAAAGTTTGTTACATGGAATCTAGAATTTTCAACTGCAAAATGGCAAAAGATGAGAGAGAATGTGCAGCATTCGGTACGATCGTCGTCAAGGACGCCAGGAAGCACGCGGCAAAACGGTAATGCACGGGAAGCCAATATTACGGCGGGCATCACACGTGCGAGATGTCAAGGTCACACGGGAAGGGAAGAAGCAACCGTTGTTTAGTTGCATTGGTTAATACTGGGTCACTCCAGTATTAACAAATGAAACTAAACAAGGGATGACTCGGGGGACGGAGATAGACGGGAGAGAAAAGAAGGAGAAAAATAACAACTGCAAAGTCGCTTTCCTTACAGTTACACCTCCCGCTTCAGGCGTAAAATTAACATGGGAAAACTTTGAGAGGGAATGAGAAAGCAGCACATTGGCTTAGTACGTTAAAATTATGGAAGGGAGGGTGTCGCCGCGGTACGATTTTGCCAAAACAAAGAACAACTTATCGCTTAAGAGAATGCGTAATTTCGTAAAACCGTGGCACTTGACATACGCAAATTTTAAATTGGCAAAAAAAAAAAAAAAAAAAATGTAAAATAAAAATTTTCTAATCACAATCGTACTGCAAGCTTCTGGAAAAAAGGGCCGTCGTGGTCGGGAAATTAATTGTCCGCAATGAATTCTTGAGCGCCGCGGACGGGCGGTTTTTGCGCGCCCTGCGCCATGCCACACTGTCCAGGATTTGGAGCACACCGTCCAACACTTGTGGGCCAGTCTGCCGTAGGACATCATCAGCTGTGTGTTCGCCTACATGCCAGACCGTATTGCAGCATGTATCGCCACACCAGGCGGTGCGACACGCAAGTGAGGATGACCGGACTGCGTGCCACAGATCCCTCTGTAATTGTCCTGCAGCTCTGTTTTAGCCATCATGTGTATCATTGTGTCCATAAAATTTCGGTTCAATCCAATGCTTCCTTCTTGGTGTGCACATTTCATTGTCCGTGAGTATAATAGAGCCAGGTTAGATTCTTTAATTTTTTTTTTTTTTTTTTAATTCTACAAATGCTTAACTTCTTTGAGCATTTGTAGAATTAGTAGTTGCTACTTACAAATTTAGAGCTACAAGCTTCTGGAAGCTGGGGGAACTAAAGCCATGGGACAAACAGAACATCTGGACCTTATCAGGATTTGTCTTAAGCTTAATAGTGTACAAACCAAAATTGTGGGTGAAATGCAGCACTTGTGTCTGACAAATATTTAAACGATGGTTCAGCAGTATGTGAAGATAATGCTGTTACACGACAACCCAAATAGCATTTTTGGGAAGAAAAAGACCAAGTATGACAGCAACTAATGTATTAAATTATCAATGTATTATACAGGGTGTTCGGAAAGTAACTGTGCACCTAGGCTACCGTTTTGTTTTCGCAGTTATCAAGTGCAGTATGTGCCACCGGAACGTAATAAAGTGGATTCTCCCAGTCGCAGCCGATCGCGGGAACCCATGGGGACTCACTGCGTATGCGCAGCAAGCTGCTCGAAGCATCGGTTGCCGCATTGTGGCAGTTGAGTTCCAGAGGTCAACAGAGACGAGTCGTTGTTACTGTAAGTATCGAAGTTATCGTGTGTGCTGTTGTTGTTGAGTTTTAAGCACTATGGTTCGTTCTTTCGATTGCGGAACGTGTGTTTCTGGTTGAATACGTCTTTCGAGAAGGCAATGAATACACCGATTTAGTGCGGCAGCAATTTGCTGCCAAATTCCCAGACACACCTGTACCTCATCGTAATGCAGTTCGTCGACTTATTGAGAAATTTCGTGCGACAGGCTCAGTGTTCGCCGCCGAACGAAGCGGGAGATTAACTAAGCTTACCGATGGGAAGTTGATGGACATCTCTGACTCCCTGCTGCGGAGTCCATCAAAATCATTGCGCAAGAGTAAAATATCGGGCTTGCGACAGCGCTTAAAGCGGTGAGAGAATCATTGCACCTCTACCCATACAAAGTAACAGCGGTACAACAATTGCAACCGGCGGATCATGTAAAACGACTCCGGTACTGTGAATGGTTTAACAATTTTATTCAACCGAAAACTGTTGCTGTTCTTGATGTCACCTTTACAGATGAGGCGTGGTTCCACCTCTCTGGGTATGTTAACGCACAAAACATACGATTGTGGTCCACAGAGACCTCATGCTGTGTCGGAACGACTCTTGCATGACCAGAAAATCGGAGTGTGGGTTGCGCTATCCCGACGGAGCGTTGTCGGGCCGTTATTCTTTCAGGACATCGTGAATAGTGCACGTTACTGTTCCATACTCCACGACTTCATCGGCCGCCTTGAAGAAGACGAAATCACCTACAGCTGGTTTCAACAAGATGGCGCTACTGCGCACGCAGCTCACACCTCTATGAAACTTCCGAATGAGGTTTTCGGCGAATGTGTCATCTCGAAAAACCTATGGCCCCCTTGCTCCCCGGACCTTACTCCACCAGACTTTTTTTTTCTTTGGGGCGCAGCAAAATCTGCTGTGTATCGTGATCGCCCACTCACGCTTGATCAATTACAAACTGCAATAACTACGTTCATCAGAAACATCTCACAAGCAGAGCTGCAGCAAGTGTTTGCAAATAAACTGAAACGGGTTCAGCGCTGTATCGACGCTCGTGGAGATCACTTCGAACATTTTTTCTAAGTGCATAGCTTAGGTGCACAGTGACTTTTGAAATTTTGACTTTCTTGGCATGCTTCCTCCACCAAGTCAGACTAGTAATTCATATCAGTCATTTAGTTTGGACATCTAAAGAGGAATTCAAATGACAAATTTTGTGAAAATCTTACAACTAATACTCTATTTGCTTTCGGAAAATTCTGACATTCTTCATGAATTACTGCAACAGTTTTTACTTGTAATCTGGACTGAAATCTACATGTAGTAGAGCACCAATTATCTGAATTGGCCAGGACAGAGTGTTCCAGATGAACACATATACAGTTAATTGAACAAAGAAATCCGTAATGTAGATTGGAATTTACACGTAGGAGAGCACAAATTATCTGAATTGGCCAGGACAGAGTGATCCAGCTGAACACATATACAGTTAATTGAACAAAGAAATCCGTGATGTAGGCTGGGATTTACATGTAGTTGAGCACCAGTTATCTGATTTGGCGAGGACAGAGTTGATCCAATTGAACACATATACAGTTAATTGAACAAAGAAATCCATAATGTAGACTGAAATTTATGTGTAGTAGAGCACCAATTCTATGAATTGGCCAAGACTGAGTGTGACCAGATGAACACATATCCAGTTAATTGAACAAATAAATCCTTGTCCAGTTAATATTAAAAATTTAATATTGCTATGTGTGACAAGACTGTTAATCATGTATTAAACATACCCTTTTTTCAATTTGTTCATGGCATTTACTTCATTTATTTGTCTTTCTTTTTCAATCTTCATTCAAATAAAAAATTTCATAAGTGGTTTCTGCATTAACCCACTCATTTTTTTTAATGCCATGTCACATCTCTTTTGAAACTGTAGTTGAATGGCATCAATATCTCTACGCCTTTCTAACCATTTCATTGCAATGTTTGAAGAACTGAATGTACCTGTATGTGGGAGTCTTTAACCTCCTGTTCATCAGGGTCATTTTCTTCACATAATTTTGTAATTTATTATTCTTCAGTCATGGTTGTGATCTTGTCATCATCTGAGTTTGGATATACAGAATCATCTGCATCACATCTTTTCCATTCTGTTACTTCAGGCTTGCACTTTGAGTAACCAGAGACTTTGTTACATGTATATTTTGTTAATCATGTCATCTTTAACATTCCAGCTCCGTTGCTCTGAAGATTCTGAAAAATTGTCTTCTTTACAAGATATGAAAAATGTACTACTAATGAGCAACATTCCCTCAGGTTCATTGCTTCACTGAACAGCGTAAAAGTCTGTCCTAATAACCAAAGTTTTTGAAGAAACTGTTTTTTGCCAAGTGGCGTAAGGTGTGCACTTTAGATCTATTGTCCATGATGGATGGAACAAGGTGTGAGCCCCAAATGAGGCATAGGTGGTATGTGTGCTTGTCAGATGGGGATGGGGTGGGGGCACTGGCTCTGTCCCTTCCCTGGAACCAGTTGCCCTTAATTAGGAATTAGTGAATGCTTATTGTCCTTAGAGTTGCTCACAGTGTTTGTTAAACCCCAAAATAATAATAATAAAAAAGCTGTTTAACAAGGCTCTATGACATGCAGATGTGCTGTACAATACAGGGTGTTTCGTAAAGAATGTCCCGATTTGAAAAGTGGATATCTGGGCAACCACAAACCACCAATGAATGTGACTCATTTCATGTCTACGGGCATGGCCCAGAGTTTCTTATGGCTACAGCTAGATAGCAGCGTGAGCGTCCAAATAGCCGCTATGCTTAGTGAGTGAGAAGATGGCGTCGAGGCAACAAAAGGCGTTTTCTGTGCTCGAATTTAGCAAGACCAAGTCCGTGATTACGTTGCATACATACATACATATCACTAAGCTGTTCTCTGAGATTCAGAGGTTAGCTCCAAAAAGAAATACAAACTTCCAGATATTTTTACTTATTGTTGTCGTATCAAACTTCTCCATTTACAGCGATCTTGACATACAACCCGTGCTTCACTGATATCCATTACACGCCTTACACAAGATCTTTTATACTTCACACTCATAATCTTTTTCTCATGCAGACACTCCTGAATCTGATCCACCCATGTCTTCTTTGGCCTTCCTCTGCCTTTCCTTCCTGCCACTTGGGTTGAAAATATTTTCTTAGTAAGCATTTCATCACTCATTCTTTCAACATGGCCAAACCACCGAAGCATATTGGTCTCCACCTTGCTAACAACATTTTGCTTTACATCACACAACTGCAATACATCTTCATTCCTCACACAATCATATCGTGTCTTGCCACAAACCCCACGTAAGTAACGCATTTCTCCAGCACACAAACGACTCCTATGCTTCTTCTACAGTACCCAGGTTTCACTGCCATACATCAGAGTAGGAACAATTACTGTTTCATACACAGCCATGCGGGACTCTCTAGAGAACCCATCATTCCTGTGAAAACTTCCCAGAGCAGCTATGACTTTCAAATAAGAATTCACTCGCCTACTGATTTTACCATCCAACTTGTTCTCTCTGTCAAACATGCTTCCTAAATACACAAACTCACTCACCTGGTCAATCACAGTGCCATTTATACTTACATTACATTCAGTGCTACCCATTCCTCTCTCAAACACCATAACTTTGGTTTTTCCCAGCGTGCGTTTAAATGGTAGCGTTACGGCAGTGCTCCACCAGTGGGCAAAAACATTCGTCATTGGTATCAACAATTTGAAGAAACAAAGTGTTTATGTAAGGAAAAGAGTCCTGGACAACCAACCACCTCAGTGACGAATGTGCAACAAATTCACGAGGCGTTTCAGCGAAGCCCACGGAAGTCTGCTCGTCGTGTGAGCCATGAACTTGCCATCTCTCATGTGACTGGCGTGTTTTACGACGTCGTTTGCTGCTGAAGCCGTACAGATTGCAGCTGGTACAAGATCTTCGTGGAGGTGACAAAACACAACGAAAAGATTTTTGTGCAACTCTGTTAGAGGACATGGAAGACGACACCTTCGTACAAATGTTGATTTTTAGCGATGAAGCAAGCTTTCATGTAAGCAGGAAAGTTTCGCGCCACAATGTTCGCATATGGGGACTGGAGAATCCACATGAAACTTTCCAACATGAACGTGATTCACCAAAACTAAATGTTTTTGGCGCAGTTTCTGTTAGAAAGGTTTACGGCCCTTTCTTTTTTGCGGACAACACGGTTGCGGGCAACTCCTATCTTGCAATGCTGAAGGACTGGCTACTTCCACAGCTGCAGGACGACTCTAAAGATTACATTTTGCAGCAGGACGACTCTGAAGATTACATTTTGCAGCAGGACAGTGCACCGCCACATTGGAACCTCCAAGTTCATCGGTTTCTAAACGACACATTGCCTCAGCGTTGGATTGGATGCAGGGTACCCCATGACTTAGCACTACACGCTTGGCCTCTGAGATCTCCAGACATCACACCATGTAACTTTTTTTTTTATGGGGATACGTAAAGGACCGTGTTTATGTTCCCCCTTTACCCGCTGACTTGGATGAGCTCTGAACGAAAATCACGACCGCTGTTAATTCTGTGACTGAAAACACTCTCTGATGCGTTTGGGATGAATTCAGCTATCGGCTTGATGTTGTCAGTGCAGCAGGTGGAGGGCACATTGAGCATTTGTAATTGTGGTGAGTGAAACTTTAGACCTTCCTTCATACTTGGCTCTTTGTTTTGTAACTATCCCACATTTGCCTTATTAAATATACTACTTTAAAATCGGGCCATTCTTTTTGAAACTCCCTGTAGATGTGTCAATTAAAGTTAAGAAAAAATTTAGCATTCTATTTTTGCGTTCTAGAGGTTCAGGAAAAGATAGTTATAATTGTGTTATTGAGTTTTAACAGCAAGTTTCTCCTATTTTCTAAGATATCTATGAATTTCATACACATCACAATAAAGGTTATATTTTTAGAAAAAAAAAAAAAAAGATTATTCTTCCATCCTTTTTTTCTGGTGGCTATAAAAAACTTGAAGCCTTTCAGTATTTTTAAATGCTCATGGCTTTTTCAAATTTTCTACTCAGGAGAGGTGGTAAATTTATGGTTACCAGTGGGAATGACAATGTTGAGATCATTAGTGAACTCTACAATTGAATGGTTTGGACAGTTGGCAATATGCTTGTATTTAGCTTATCAAATCTGTTTAGCTAAAAGCCATTCTGGTGCATTGGGAACTGAAAATTTTTATTCTTTCTGCTTCTGTAATTGAGCTTCTTGATTTGAACGAATCAAACCATTTGGTGAAAAATTCAAAATCTTGGGAGAGATGCACAAACCTAGTTTCATGCAAATCTGTTGTCAATGAAATTCTCATGTGTAGCAGTGCTGAATTTGGCTCAATTTTTAGAGCCTGAGCCCATCTGAATTATGTATTGCAAGATAAAGCCTGGGGCCGTAAACTCTGCTAACCTGTTTAGGCATTAATAAAGAAAAAATCTCTTCCAGACTTCCCCTCACTCCTTACCCAGCAGTTAAGTCTTTCTGAACTGGGGAAGGAATATCTATCTGTTCTTATAGTATAGCTACACAATTTGCTCTGACTATTTAAATTATTTCCTCTTGAAATGCTTCGGGCAAGTGGGCATCCAGAAACATCAGGCAGCGCTGCAGTCTACATTCTGAAATTTTGTGGGCATGCTATCTAGTATCTATAATTCTTGAAGAAGCTTTTCCTTCTTTGCAGAAATCCACTAATGCATGGCATGTCATTTGCTACCCAAACCGAAAATAACCCTCCCGAGTTCCTCCTACTTGTCAACCAGACCCAGTTGCCAAAGAATTCTCTTTACCAGCTAAAAAGTATAAGAAAAGTATCCTATGCTAAATCATGCAAAATCACATTTAAAAAAAAAGTAGGAAATCCTTTCTCTTTCAAATACTCCAGCCTGGAACATAGTAAATACCATGCAACCCAAACCCATCTCAATCATCTCAACACCAATATGTAGGGATTGAACAAAGTTGTATTGTAGACTTATTGTGTAAAAACTAAAGCAAGGTGATTTACTTTGAGAAAAGGGAAATTAATCTTCTGCCAAGTATGATCCTTCATGCCAGCCCCTTTACCAGTTTATGAACATTTTGTTTGTACCAGGTCATTAAATCTTCTCCCATTTAAGCCCTCCCACTAGTATTTACTGAAAATAATGTAAAAAAAAGAAAAGATTGGCAGGCCATCGCTCATCACCTTCCTTAAAAGTGTTCATCAGTTTATGTGATTATGCACACTTTTTCTTGCTAATGAGCTGTTAGATATTCAATATTTTATCACTCATCTCGGAACAAATATGACTGAAACATGTGTATGTCATTCCCAAATTTGTAGATGCAATATTCTAGGCATGTAAACCATGAAAAATTCCAACCCATTCATCCACTTCATTAACAGTCAATCTTCTGTCATTTGGCACAGAAGAATGCCCTGGTGTTAATTGTTTATGGTTAGCCCTGGTTAAATGAGAACCTGGAGTTTTTTTCTTACTTACTTTTTTATCCTTTTTTTGAAATAACTCAGTTGTTTTGTGAGATGCATCCTCTTCAAAAGCTGTCTGAATGAGCAGATAAGTTTAACAATCAGTTGATTCTAGGAGTGTTTGGAGATGAGTTGTAATCACATTTTTGTCACTGACTTCCTTATTTTTTCATAAAATACAGTGTGTAGTGTGTCATATTGTGGATAGCACTTTGAATCTAGAACGTGCTCACAAATAATCAAATGATGCAGTGAACTGCTGTACTAGCTTGCCGGAATATGATCAACAAAAAATTGATACTGTGTTTTCATTTGCATTGTGGTTGTTTCAGGTACACAAAATAAATTAGATTATGCTACTGCTCTGTTCTATTATCTTCTTTATCCTAACTTTTTACATTGTAAGTCTCCATATCATAATTTTGTTGGTATAATTATGCATACTTTTTGTTCACTAGGTATGTATTACGAAGAATTTTGAGGAGAGCTGTACGTTACTCTACAGAAAAGCTAGGCGGCAAGCCAGGCATGTTTGCAACTTTAGTTCCAGTAGTGATCAACATTTTAGTAAGTGGATTTCTTTCTTTTGATATATTCTTCCTGGTTGTGAGGTTAACATATCAGCTTGATATATATCGTGGGACCTGTTCTGAAATTTCTGAGGTGTTATGGTGGTTTTATGTTGTAATGTATTTTGATACTTCCCTCATAGCCACAAATTTAAGCGTGGCAGCTCTTCTTGGTTGACACCAAAATAATTATGAGTTTGCTGTTGGTAGGGTTTCCAGTATAACTGTTCCTAAAAATTAAAAGTATGACCCGGTCCAGTTGATTGCATATGACCTTTCAGATCCTTCAATCAAACAGTATACACAAAAATGAAAACAAAATGTCAAAATAAAAGACAATTTTGTGATTCTCAGTAGTGAAACTAAGAATACGCATTTTTTTGGAGAATGTGAATGCAAAGCAAAACAGGGTGTCTGCTGGTCATGAAAGTCACGAAAAAGTCATGAATTCAGAAAAGGGTCATGAAAGTTATGAAAAAGTCACGAATTTTGCTTTGAGGTCATGAATTTCTTTTATTTTTAATAATTTTTCATTTTTTGGTGACAATCTAAGTAATTCTCCACTCACACCCAAAGTAGAAGATGTGATTTCCATGTAATAATGGTCAAAGCATCAAAGAAAGGGCATTTGTCCACTCCCTCACAAAGAAAACTGTTAAAGCAAATACCTTTTAGCATAGAAATATATTTACAAAATTTGAGATCAATGTAATAATTTAAATTATGCTGCTTATCAAGTCATGACATTTTCCAGGTATAAATGTTAGATAGGTGTTATAAAATATAACACAATGGTTAGTCTTGTCAAAATACAAGAGCTGTATGTGAAAAAACTTCTTGTTGAGTTTAAACTTTTTGCATGATTGTCTTCTTAGTAAGCGCTGTATGTCACTTAATGGGAAGATCACAGACTTCTCAAACTATTTCTTTGAGCGATACAAAATTTAAATAAAAAAATATGTGTACAATTAAAATTTTATTAAAATAAAAAAAGTTTCTTTATAAAAATTGGTACACTTCACATACCTTTCCTGTAAGAGCTAGTCTCTCCGAGTATCCCATATTTTATCTATTGTTCAATATAGTCTCAAGTTCTTGTTGAATGCACTTATGTTGTCTTCTTTCCATTCAGCATATCGTAAGATTTCGTAAATAGAGTTCATATCCAAAAAAAAAAAAAATCTCAAAGAGTGTATCTTTATGTCCAAGAAGGGATGCATATGTAACATTCAGAGATTTATGAAATGAGTTTGAAACAATTAGTATGTATGCGCAAGACTAAATTTGAAATGCTTTAAAAATGCTGAAGTAATGTCTTGAAGTCACAAGCAAGCTAAAGATATCTTTAAAAACATAAAGACCAAGTCACAATGATGAAGTTAAAGAAGAAGTGATCTACTCCAAAAACGTGCCTGTTGGCCACTAATGAAGGAAATGCTGACCTTCAAAACTTACAATCATTTTGGTAATGTGTGTGTTACCATCCTCAGGGAGCAAAATGGCGGCTGTGTTCCTTTGTAATTATGTAGGATCTGCCACGTACATCGAACTGGTAATCTTTTTGCTGCCCAGTTCGATGTATGTGGCAAATCCTACATGATCATAAAGGAACACAGCTGCCATTTTGCTCCCTGAGGATGGTAACACACACACATTACCAAAAATGCATTGTAAGTTTTGAAGGTCAGCATTTCCTTCATTAGTGGCCAACAGGCATGTTTTTGGAGTAGATCACTTCTTCTTTAACTTCATCATTGTGACTTGGTCTTTATGTTTTTAAAGATAGCTTGCTTGTGATTTCAAGATATACATTACTTCAGTATTTTTAAAGCATTTTAACTTTAGTCTTGTACATACATACTAGCTGTTTTAAACTCATTTCATAAATGTCTGAATGTTACATATGCATCCCTTCTTGAACATAAGGATACTACTCTCTTTGAGATTTCTTTTGAATATGAACTCTATTTGTGAAGTCTTGCGATATGCTGCACGGAAAGAAGACAACATAAGTGCATTCAAGAACTTAGGACTATATTGAACAATAGATAAAATATGAGATACTCCGAGAGACTAGCTCCTACAGGAAAGGTATGTGAAGTGTACCAATTTTTATAAAGAAACTTTTTATATTTTAATAACATTTTAATTGTATATATTTTTTACTTAAACTTTGCATTGCTCAAAAAATAGTTTTTGTGAAGTCTGTGATCTTCCCATTAAGTGCCATACAGCACTTACTAAGAAGACAACATGCAAAAAGTTTAAACTCAACAAGAGGTTTTTTCACAAATAACTCTTATATTTTGACAAGATTATGTCATTTAAGCATGTTTTTATAACTCAAAAGTTTTTTGAGTAACATCAGACAATTTGTAGCATTTCAACTTATTTTAGGCACTGTCAAAGTATGACGTCAGTTTTTTTGTTACTAATCGAAGGGCAGAGGGCACTTTACGTAGAAAAAAAAAAAAAAAAAAGAGGTAGCGGGTGTGTGTACTGTGTACTCATATACACAAAGGTGAGCATTTTAACTTATTTTAGGCACAGTCAAAGTACGATGAGTCAGTTTTTTTGTTACTAGCAGAACAAAAAAGGTGAAGTGTCTCCCCTCTTTAATTATACTTAATGTATATATGTGTGCATGCGCATATACCGCTGCTTTGGATAGGGCTATCATGAAAATTGTTAAATGGTCATAAAATTGTATTTCCCAAAGACAGTAGACACCTTTCAAAAGATCAGTTAGAGAGAGTAAGTGAACTAAATCTGTCAAGTTGCTGCTGTACTCAGTAAACAGCTTTCCTGTGTAAAGGTAAAAAAAAATAGGTTGCCAATATTGTTAGCTTCAGGGCAGTAGGCAGGGAGGAGGTTTGAGGGTTTAAATCCTCCCCAAAATGCTTAAAATTTCTTAAAAATAAAATAATTGTTTTATAAATTTTTGTAAATAGTATAGCATGTAGTCAGTATTTGAAACATGGGGAATATTAAATAAAATAATTTTGTGTGCAAATCAAATGAGACAGAGGAAAAACTCAACATATGTATAACTTACAGTGAAAATTAATTTTCAAATTTGGAAATCCTACCCAAAAATTCTTTCTAGCTACGGCCCTGGTTAGCTTGGGAGCTCCACTACCTAAACAAAAGGTGAACGATTTGGCATAGTGAAGGTAATGTAGTATGATCAATAGGTTATCAGAGGATAAAATCTCTTTAACAGATCACTAGAACATATCACATTAGGAAAGTTGGTACAGATTTGCCTTTACTAATTGTGTAAACTAAGTACCAGTTTAATTAGCAATTGAGTGACCAAGTGTAGTCTATATTTCACAACATGTGATAATAGCAGTTAATTTGAAACAGCGTGATCTACTTTAAAGATGGAAACTGTATTTAAAATGAGCTGATGTGAAAATTGAATTGGATATTTGTCAGTGAAATAAACATCTTTCAATGGTATTAAGGATGACAGGACATATCCAGTTTAACTTTTCAGGATGATGAGTAGATATTTTTGGTCTGTGTTAATAAGAAATGTGTTTTGTATTTCCAAAATTTGACAATTCACATAGTATCTTATTTTGATGGCTTCATTTTTCCTTATGCTTTTTTACCCTTTTTTTTTCACAGGGAGAAATTTTCCCAGAACTTCATAAAGATCCTCAGTCAGTAAGTGTTTTTAAAATTCACTTAAAAAGTACTCCTTTATTCATGTGGATGCATTTAAATGGATAATGTTTTGCACTCAGATAAAAGTAAAGTTGTGCCCTTTTTCTTTCTTTCATATGGATGCTTTGTAATTAACACAATTTTCTGAGTAATATGCACTGCAATGCCAATTTATTAGGTACACCTCTTTCATTGCATAAATTGCTGTCTCCAACACGAAGGTAAGATAGCATGCGAGTGTGGTGGTATATAAATCAGGCTAGCTCATCAAGCTTCAGTTACCAGGTTCAGGTTGCTCACAAAATCATGTGAGAGTTATTAACACAGGTAGCCAACCCCCAAAATTCTCAGCTCCTTTTCTTCAAAAGCCAGCATATTTTTTCAAGAAATACAAAGGGGAAAACTATGATCGGTGTACACAAAAATAAAAACATGCAGAATTACGACCAACGCTTAAAATGATTGTATTACTTCTTAGATGTTCAATATTTCAGTGCAATATTCACAAATAAAACTAGGGAACATATTATACACTTTTATTGACAGTTGCATATCAAAATGTGATTCCATTTTGGGAAGTTCAACTTTACCTTGTGGTGTATAACATTCAATGAAATTGGTAATGGACAAATACACTCGAATACACCCCACATGAAATCAGTGCTATAGCTACAGACATCTCTGATACTTACTCGGCATGCATGCACATATCTGTCTTAGGTTGCACTGCGGAATTTCAGCTTGAATCACAACAGTTGCTGATATACTACTGCAGAATGCAGAACTCTGCTGGCGATAGTGTCAAAAATGTATATTGGCATCTTCATTATTCTGATTTTCTGCTAAGTAGTCTGTAAAAAATACTCAAACAGAAAATATCTGTATACTGTACCTGTTGCTTTATTAAAGAGATGGAACCTTTGTAATAAAAATTCAGATTTTGAAAAATAGAATTTTCAGAACAGAATTTGAAAGCACAGGTGTCATGGTGACTGGGTGCCTTGAATTTGTCTACCCTTGGTTATAAACATGCTGTTAATTCCAATTTCATGTTTTGAAACCTTGTGATTTGAATGTTTTTCAAGTATTAAATCTTTGTGCACATGTTAAACTTTGGAGTTAAAAATTAGTTATCAGTGTAGGCTTTTTCAACAAACCAAAATGTGAGAATGTTATGAGAAAGCATTTGTTTGGACTTTAGCAAATGAGTAAATCATAAAAAAAAAAAAAAAATCTGTATGTACATATTTTAAAAACAAGTTAGTAAAATCATGCAATTCATTGATTAAGATACACTTTCCAACATACCAGAAATCATTACTCAAGTTATGAGGATAATAGCTGTGGAATAAATCTCGCTCCTGTGTCCTGACCTTTGACCCCATTTTGATTATATTCAACAGAACCAGTTTAGTATACCTCCGGAACAACATACTAAAGTTTTGTCATAATAGAAACATTTTTACATAAGTTATGACGCATAAGGGCGATGAAATGGATCCCACTCTTATGTCCTGACCCCTATTTTTACCATTTTCAATACGGTTCGTCCCCAGGTGGTCCCCTACGACATACTAAAATTTCATCGATACCAAACCATTTTTACGTAAGTTATGACGCATAAGGGCAATGGAATGGATCCCGCTCCTATGTCGTGACCTTTGACCCCATTTCGTCCATTTTCAATAGGGTTCGTCCCCTACCACATACTAAAATTTAATCAAAATCGAATCACTTTTTCGCGAGCTATCGTGCAGACGGACAAAGCTGGATCATATACACTTCTTCAACCTACGGTTGAAGAAGTGTATATGATATGAAGTGTATATGATACTTCTTCAACCTACGGTTGAAAAGCCTAAACAAGTAGATGGAGGGCGACCCAGACCCTGTGGCAATAACTGAAGGCAAGCTGTACTGCTGATAGTGAATGACAAGATGTGACACAACGTTTTGATGTGTAAATGAAAAAGATACAAAAACACAGCATAAAAACCAATGAAGTTTAAAAGACCTTGTGATAAAAGCTGTAATTGCAGTTAATGGTGCATCAGTTAGTGTTTGAGAAAGGGTCGGAATGGGTAAAATAAGTGAACTGAGCGACTTTGAATGGAGCATGATGTTAGCATTAGATGTGCCATTTTGAGTATCTTCCATACACAAAGGTTCTACCTCATGGGCTTCACACACACACACACACACACACACACACACACACACACACACACACACGCACGCACGCACACGAAAAAAAAGCTGGTGGGTGAGAAGGATCAAAAAGACACAGGTGAGAATTCTGCGGGCAACAACCCAGCAAATCAGTGCAGAATTTAGCTTTGGTGTGCCAAGGGCCATCATCTACAAATGCATCAGACATTGGGCCATGTCATGAATGGGCTACAATAGATTATGACCATGTTACCAGTCTCCTTTGACCTCTCTAATCCACAAGCTGTTTTGGCCCACAGGATTGCTGATTGTTGGAAATGTTTTATGTGCATCTCATCTCATCATTCACGGCTATTGTGAATGAAGCGACCCCCCCCCCTCCCGTTTCTACAGTTGTGCATGAAAATCTCAGGACTGCTGTTTCGGAGATGCTCAAATTGTCGTGCCTGGTGCACTTATTTTGCTCATTCTGACCACCAATCAAATGTCAACTAATGCTTCAGGAGCTGGTCTACGTGCGTGAATTATACTGCACACCATACTGACACATGATCTTGCGCATTTGAGTGAGCCATTTATGTGATGAGGTCAGGCGTACTAATAAACTGCCCTCTCATTTTATGTATGTGAAGTAAAAATACTGACTGCCTTTAATAAACTATAGTTATTTTTCTTGTCACTGTCCATCAAAGTGTCTTGTTAAATTAAAAAATCCATTAAATTTATAGTTTTGGAATTGTTTTTATATTCTTAGATCATGGATATAATTAATGATGAAGAACAGCAGTTCCTAAAAACTCTCACCAGAGGGCACAAACTATTAGAAAGGACAATCCAAAAGCTAACCACAAAGGTTCTACCTGGTATGTATTCTGTAAATAAATAAGTTTTTAAGTAATAATTGTATAGCTTTATATATCTATTATGTCATATCACAGCATTGTCTAAGTTTTACCTTCTTTTTTCCTTAATCCCCGTTCTCACAAAAAATTTCAAACTCTGCAAAAACCTTACCCTATTTTAAGTAGTAGCAGCAGTAGTAGTATGATAATGAAAAAAATATTTTTCTGTAAAATTAAACTTGGCTGTTTGGTGGTGGTGTTGGAGACGTCGTAGTTGATGCGATGAAAAATATTAATCCTCTTGTTAAAAAGAGGAGTAAAATATCATGTATGAGTAAAGATTAACCTAAGAATTGAGTGACAGAATTTTCAGTTTTATTTTACATATGTTATCACATATTGAAGTAAGTGGTTTTGTAGAAATAGAAGAAAATAGCAACATTTATTCACAATTAAATATTTATTTTAGCATCTACTATAGTTCCACTGAGTGTTTGGCTTAGCTTCATCAGGACAAATGGACATTTGTCCTGACCATACTGAGCCATACACTCAGCGAAACTATGGTAGATGCTAAAATAAACACTTTATTTCATTGTGAGCAAACGTTGCTATTTAAATCTATGTGAACATCACTAGTTTTGTAGTCATAAAATATATTAGTGGCTTTGTAATTACATTTTTTGAATTATATCCAATCAATAACACACCAAGAAATGAAACTCATATCAATTTTTTGTAGATTTTTCATGCACTTTTGTTTCACTGCATGTCTAAATGCCTGCTCATTGTCTCGTATAAAATGTATCTTTTTTTATTACATACTTCTGTTTTGGATTGCTACTATTAAATCTTTTATGCAGGACTTTTTATATCTTTTTATGCAAGACTTTTTATTACATACTTCTGTTTTGGATTGTTTTATGATATAACTGCAAAAAGTTTTAACTATTAAAAGCACAATTTTTTAAATACTTATTAAAATTATTCTCTGAAATAACCATGTGGCCATTCTGAAAAGCATCCATTTGAACACATCAGGTGATATGACTCTAAAATACTTGAAATATGACAGTCCTGTGTAAGGTTTGATCCAAGGAAAAGTATCCAATATATTGCTTTCTTCCCACTTAAAGCAGTTTTAAGCAACTCATGTTCACTAGGGGTGGCATGTGTTCAAATTTCTCTGGAGATCAGAAAATTTCTGTCAATCTGCCACTACCTGTTTGGGAATTCAGATTTGCAAAACCATTATGGTGTATCTATTGTTGTAATCATTTTTTTATGTATTTTTTATTATATGTACAACAAACAAATGCATAACATAAAAATAAAAATTAACCCCAACAAACACAAAACTGTTTTGAAAGTCAAACTGTGCTAGTAGCCGCTTAAGAGGATTTAAAAAAAAAAAAAGATGCCAGGCGTACAGCATTAACAATGCAAAATATATATATATATATATATATATATTGTCAGACTTAACCAATTAAGAATTTAAACAAAACCAGGATCCTGACAAATGCCCAATAAGAGATTAAAGGATTGCAAAAAATATTGGCAGCTGTCAACTGTGGCTTTTTCAAAGGCCGACACAGATCACAACTCTCTCCTTTCTACACAGACCAAAACAAGTGTGGGTTTTTGCTGTATCAAATTTGCGTTAATTCCTAATAAATTAAACTGAACCAACAAAAATGAAATTAAGGTGCTAACCCTGCAGGAAGCTTTTTAATTGGCTTACTTCCTAGGGCATCATAATTTAATTAAATTTTTGTTGGTTTAGTTTATTAGGAATTTATGCAAATTCGATATAGCAGAAAACCACACTTGCTTTGGTCTGTGTAGAAATGAGATAGTTGTGAACTTTGCCGGCCCTTGAAAAAGCCACAGGCGACAGCTGCCAATATTTTTTGCAATCCTTTTATCTCTTATTGGGCATTCGCCAGGATCTTAGTTTCATTTTATATCATCATCATCGTCAGCCATTATCAGTCCACTGCTCAGGGGTGCTTATTTTCCGGAATTTCCAGAAATTCTAGAAATTTCCGACGTTGTACTCCAGAAATTTTTGTTTTTTTGTTTTTGGTTTTTTTCCAACCAAAAATTTTCGGGGTTTTTTTTTAATTTCTTTTGTGTGTGTTTTTTGTTTTGTTTTTCACGGAAATTTTCGGCGTTGTACTGGAATTTTCGGTGTTTTTTTTTTTTTTTAGAAATTTTATTTTATAGCCAGTGGCAAGGCCTGTCACTGTGCTTTCCCTGTTTTCCCTTGGTTGGTGGCCAAAGCAAAACTCAATTCCACTGGGAGTTGGGAAATCTGACTGCCAATCTACCCCCACAGAGGAAAAGAGAAACAGGTCCACTCTGTGTCTACCCAATTCAGCTGGGAGAGATCCCCTCCCACCCCCACCCCCCACCTAATGTTAAATTTGTCTTCTAAAAGTGTGTTAACTGTTTGCTTTCTTTTGTGGTTTGGTGCTGGGTTTGCCCAGAGCTACTCCAAACAGAAATTTCTCACCCCTTTCTTTTCCTGGCAGTGCCCCTTTGCTCCTGCCCCACCCCAGGGCTTAGTGGCCCACCCACTCTGCTGCTTTTGACCTTCAAGACTTCTCATCTCATCATCACAGAGATTTAGGGAGGATCTCCCTGCTGACTTTTTGTTCACCCTCCCCCTTCCCTTTGGGATGCCTGCTGGTTGCTGCTCAGGAAATCTTTGTCATTGGTTTCAATGCACTCTTTGACCTTCTGGTTTTCTTAAAATGCAGAGAAATCTGAGTCTAGGATGTGGGTGACTGTCCCCTCTTCATCCCTCCCCCACCCTGCTTCAGTAGTATGGTAACTTGAGTTTACTGCACTTCTAAGTACTTCAACTTGTTCCTGCTCCATTTGACTGCTGCTGCACTGGGGACCACTGGTTATTCTTACTGCTCCTCCTGGTGAAGTGCTATTCTACATAATAGTTTCTGTTCCTGACATCGCATGTAATTTATGATAATGAAGTTTTTGAAAGATTCTGATGCTGAGCTCATAAAAAATTTTGGAAAAAGGTATCCGCAATAAATATTGCTGGGATTGGCTTCAGAAGCAAGATGTCAACGCTGATGCCATTGGGATATGGTGTCGAAAAACTGATTCTCCTGGGGAATGTTTCTGCATTTGGTGCAACAAAAGCATTCGATATGAAAAGGATGGTGTAAAAGCATTGGTAAGCCATTCAAATTCTTCACAACACAAATCTTCAAAAACATCTGTAAAGAGTTCAATGAACTTGTATTCTTATACGTCTGCAGAAAACCCTGCTGGTGATGAAAAGCCACTAGATCTAAGTACCCGTACAGTTAGATCAGAGGCAATTTTATGTTCATTCATAGCTGAATACTCTCTTCCCTATACACTTGGGCCTCAACTTATAAACCTGGCTCAGACATTGTCAAAGGACCCAAAGGCATTACAGGCGTTAAGTATGAATAGGTCAACTGTTACATACAAAATGAGAGATGGCCTTGCTCGTACAATAAAAAAAATTTTTGTTGATACCCTCAGACAGACTCCCTTCTCATTAAATATTGATGAGAGAACAAGTCGTGCGAATTGTAGTGTCTTAACTATTCTTGCACAATATTTTTGCCCTGAGCAACAAGAAGTCGTAATACAACATTTATCATCGATTCAACTTCAGGTTTGTACTGCAGCCAATATTTACTCAAAAATAGTAAATTTAATAGAAGGAAATGGTATTCCTTGGAGTAATCTAATTAGTCTCCTGATGGACTCTTGCAACACTATGAGGGGTAAAAAAAATGGTGTAGAAACATTAGTTCGTAACAACAAAGCTCCACATCTACTTCATATTGATGGTGATAGCTGCCATACTGTTAACAACAGTGTAAAAAGATTCACTGCTCCTTTTAAAATGCACATTGAATCATTGTGTGACAACATTCACTTTGACTTGCTAAGTGTTGACAAAAGAGAACTATTTTTCCAAATCTGTACGATTTTGGGAATTCAAAAGCTCTCCCGCTTTCACAACCAAATCATAGATGGCTGTGTGTGCTCCCAGCAGTTGAACGCATGGTTTTGTTGTGGGATGCTTTGCTAATCTTCTATTATTCTTGGATTAAAGATTCAGACAGAAATTTGTATAAGTCTGATTTGGATAAAGTGTATGAGGAAAGAAATATTAGTAATTCTTGTGTGTCCAAACTTGTGAAAATCCAAGATTCTTTGAAATCAAAAAGTTTAACAGAAATGGGAAAAGAAAGGAAGAATAAAATTATTGAAAGCCTTTTTGTGGTGCAAAAGAAAACATTACTTGAAATCCATCTGTGCAAAGCTGTTCTGCCTATATTCAATGAATACATAAAGCTGTTTCAGACCAAACAACCTATGTTGCATAGATTGCATGTTGAACTTTTTGTGTTGATAATTTTTTTTATCATTTTTCATTAAACATGAAATAATCTCTAAAGTGCAAAA
Source organism: Macrothele yani (assembly GCA_039090855.1). NCBI lineage: Eukaryota > Metazoa > Arthropoda > Arachnida > Araneae > Macrothelidae > Macrothele > Macrothele yani. The sequence goes on from CM076997.1 coordinate 129,644,632, forward strand.
CTCACAAGGATCTTTTGAAAATAGATTTGAAGAGTGGCAATAATCACCTGCCAGACAAATTTATTTATGTTGGAGGAGAAGCCAAAAAACTTATTCCTGCAAGTACATCAAATGATTATATGGTATCTTCATTTAAGAAAGAGCTAAAGGAATGTTATCTGGCATACTCCTTATACATGATCCAAAAACTTCCTATGGGAAATTCTACTCTGATTAGTTTTTCAGGGTTAGACCCCTCTCTTAGGGGCCAAACTACTACCTATATAGCTCTTTCAAAATTGACTGATGCATGTAGCTCAGTGCTATCTGCTAACGAAATGCTTGTTATTGATGAAGAAATCAGATCATATCAAATCGATACAGCAATTAGTGATATCTTTAATTACTCAGCCAATAAGAAATGTGAAAAAAAAAATTCCTAAAGTCATTGATGAATACTGTGCTGTAGTGTCAAAAATGTGCTCACATGATGAAATACAAAAGTACTCCACATTGGGTAAACTTGTAAAAGCCCTCATCTCATGCTTTCATGAGCCAATTGGCCGCCCCGGTGGCGCAGTGGTCTAAGGCGTTGGCCTCTGATAATTCGTCCGAAGGGGTCCGGGTTCGAATCCCGGTGAGGCATGGATGTTGTGTTTGTCTTACGGCACTGGCTCTCTCCCTTCCCTGGAACCAGTGACCCTAAATTAGGGACGGGCGACTGCTTATAGCCCATTGAGTTGCTCACGGTGGTCGTTAAACCTCCAATAAAAAAAAAAAAAAAAATGAGCCAATTGTGGAAAGCTCATTTAATTTCATGGATAATATCATCACACAGCACAGAGCTAGTTTAGATGCAAAAAGCTTGGACAGTTATCATACCATCAAATATAACCTCTTAGCAAAGAAATGTTCAACGTTTGAAATGTTTGGTGTTGAAAATCCGATCACCACTGCAGTTGACAAAACTTTGTTACAGAACATGTTGCAAAGCTGGAAAATTCATCACAAATCAACTAAGGAAAAGTCTGATAGAAGGCATGAAGTAATTGGAAATCATTTTTCTGGAATAAATAAATCATCAGCGGCTAGCTCTGTAAGTACAAAGATTGTGGTGAGCCCTAAAATTCCAACACAAAATCTGTCAACACCAAAGCAGGAATCTGGGTGCAGTAAACGTAAATCTCACGCAAAGGATTTGCAGCAAAATAAAAACAAAATAACCAAATTTTTTTCTAAAGCATTATGAAGTATGAAGTTTGCATCCATCAGCAGCATTGATGACTTATTACGTGAATATACAAATCATTTAAAGTATAAACTGAACAAACTTTGTCATATACATTTCAGTCTTTTCTGCACAAGAAAATACACCATTGACACAGGCAGGCAAGGCATCAATTATGTAAGTTGCCTTTATTATTATTTTTTCTCAGTATTTTACTTTTTATAAGTATTATTTATAGCTTTGAAGGGCCAAACACTGGAAATTTGCAATTACTAAAATTTTATAAAGGCCACTGTTCTTTAAAAAAATATCAGAACTTGGGAAGTAAATTACAAATGTAACACATATATTCTGATTTTTTTTTTTTTTGTGAGTATTGATCTACGTTAATTTCAGGAAATTTGGGTTTGGTTTCAGGAAATTTGATTTCACAGAATAAGCACCCCTGACTGCTGGACGAAGGTCTGTCTTGTGTCAGTCTCCTCCATGTTACTACTGCATACTTTCAAATTTCATCCACCCATCTCCCATGTGGTCGTCTTCTGTGTCTTTTCCTGTCCCTTGTAATCCAATCTAAAATTTTGACTGTCCATCGATGGTCTGTCCTTCTGGCAGTATATCCAGCCCATTGCCATTTCAGGGATTTTACTCTGATCATGTCGTCTTCCACTCTTGTCATTTTTCTGATCACGAGTTCCTCCTTCTTATCTTTCCTGGTTACACCAAGCATGCACCTCTCCATGCTCTGTTGAGTTGTCTGCAGCCTTTGAATGTCTCTTTTAGTTAAAGTCCATGTCTCTGCACCATACGTAAGCACTGGAAGGATGCATTTATCAAACACTTTTTTTTTAAGACATTATGGCATATTGCTCTTGAAAATTATGCTGCTGCTTCCAAAAAGCTCTCCAGGCAAGTTTTATACACTGATTAATTTCTTCATCAATGTGACCCTCACTTGATATCTGCTGTCCAAGATAAACGTAGGTATCTGTTATCTCCAGGTTTTCTTGATCAATCAATAAATCTTCATTTCTTGTAAAAGCATTGTACATCACTTTTGTCTTCTGAAAGTTCATTTTTAATCCCACTTCTTTACTCTTGTCAGCAAGTTTCTGGATCATACTCTGCAGCTCTGGTGGGGTAGTTGAAAAAGGACTACATCATCAGCAAAACGAAGGTGGGTTAGATAATCTCTATTAATATTTATCCCTTTGTTTTCCCAGTTCAGTGATTGAAAGACATTTTCCAATGTGGCATTAAAGAGCTTCGGAGATATGGTGTCACCTTGTCTCACTCCCTTTCCAATTTTTATGTGTGTGGTATTTTCAAACAGCCGAATCTTTTCACTTGCGTTTTCATAGATGTTATTAATAATATTAATGTATGCATCTTCAGTACCGCAGGATTTCAAAGCCTTTGTAAGTGCTGAGGGTTTCATCGAATCAAAAGCCTTTTCATAATCGATAAAGCCATGCACAATGGAAGTTCATATTCCCTCGCTCTTTCTATTAGTTCTCTCAGTACGTGGATATGATGTATAGTGCTGTAGCTACTTCTGAATCCACCTTGTTCTCTCAGTTGAGCCATGTCCAGTGTTACCTTCAAACGGTGTGAAAGAACTTTAATGAAAATTTTATAAACCACTGATAGGAGGCTGATAGGTCTGTAGTTCCCGAGTTCCTCAATGTCACCCTTTTTATGTAGCAGGATCATTGTAGCGTTGTTCCAATCCTCAGGAATCTTCCCTTCATTAAGGCACTGAGTGAAAACTTGGGCGAGTACTGTTTCAATTTCTCCACTTGCTTCTTGTATGATGTCTATGGTAATTCCATCTTCTCCTGGAGCTTTTCCCCGCTTCATGTTCTTGATTGCATTTGTAACTTCTGCTGGGAGGACTGGAATAACTCTGGTACTGGTACCTTTCATGATGTCTGCAGTACATGTATAATCCCTTTCATATAATTTGGAGTAGAAATCTTTCACTCTTGTCAAAATTTCCCCTCTATTTCTTGTTACAGAACCATCTTCTTTTCTCAGTGCCATAATCTGTTTTCTTCCCTTACTGATGTCCCTTTGCTATCTTCAGGCTTTGGTTGTTTTCAATTGCTTTCCTCACTAGTTCACAGTTGAATTTCTTTACGTCTTCAGTGATACTTTTTCGTACTGTCTTGCATAGCTCTATATATTCCACTTTTTAAGCCACATCTCCTTTAGTTGTCCTCATCTCTCTTCATTTTTGCATCAGAATTTTGGTTTTTCCTGATAATTTGTTCATATGCAACTTGTTCTTAGTACCAGCTAATTTTGTTGGTTTCTATAAGAGCCTTGGTTAGTTTTCTGTTAACTTCAGAGATGTCCACTTCTTCCGAAGTTAGACCTTTTAAAGCAGAGAATCTGTTCCTCGGTTCCAATTTGAACGTATTATGATGCTTTTTAAGGTTGATCATGTCAATACACTTTGTTTTATGAGCTTGCCACGCTCAATTTTAGCATTGAGGTGCATCGTACATCTTACCATTCTATGGTCACTACCTGTGTTGAATATATATATATACACACACACTGCTGGACTCCCAAAATGCAACACAACATTAAGTTTTTCGCGAGATTGTTCTTTTATTTGCAGCAAGTCAAATTTATTATGTTGCGCATTCACTCAGGCATCAAATACACTGGCCACCCAAACTGCAACACCAAGAAGGAAGCATCTGATTGGCCTGAAATTCGCAGCATGCATTGCCCACGAGATTTTAGCATTGAGGTGCATCGTACATCTTACCATTCTATGGTCACTACCTGTGTTGAATATATATATATATACACACTGCTGGACTCCCAAAATGCAACACAACATTAAGTTTTTCGCGAGATTGTTCTTTTATTTGCAGCAAGTCAAATTTATTATGTTGCGCATTCACTCAGGCATCAAATACACTGGCCACCCAAACTGCAACACCAAAAAGGAAGTATCCGATTGGCCTGAAATTCGCAGCATGCATTGCCCACGAGAGGACATGCAAGCGATTAGCATTGCAGGGCATATGCAAATCATATGCGCCCGGCACGCCACCAAGAAGCACTATAAGAAGGGTGCACATAAGGTGGGGTGTAAGTAGTGGAAGTGTGTTGTGCTGCCGGACCTGTGCGTGGGAAGCTTCCTGATGCCTCGTCGCAGAATACGGCAGTCATTCCAGCACATTTCGGAGTTTGACAGAGGACGAATAGTGGCTTATCGCGACAGCGGTTTATCGTACTGAGACATCAGCGCTAGTGTGGGATGACATCCAGCCACAGTGAGGCGAGTATGGATTCGGTGGGTGCTGGAGGGACGGATGGACCAACGTGAGCGATTGCCGCAGCCGCGACTGCACCACCAAATGAGACGACCGGCATGTTGTGTGGTGGGCATTGATGGCTTGCACCGCCACATCATGAACGGGTGTGTTGTGCAACAACCTGTGTCAGCACATACCGTTCGATGTCATCTGCAGGAGCAGGGACTTGTGGCATGGTGGCCATTGCTCCGATTAGCATTGACGTTACACCACCTGCGAGTGTGGCGGCAGTGGGCTGTTGAACGCCGCACCTGGACTACGGAATGACACAACATTGTCTTCTCCGACGAATCCCACTTCTGCCTGCAACACCACGATTGTCGGATCCGCGTGTTGCGGCACCGCAGCGAGAGACTGTATGACGCCTGCATTCTGCATCACCATACCTGTCTGTTGCCTGGCGTTATGGTTTGGGGCGCAATTGGATATGACACCCACACCCCTGTGGTACGCATCGCCGGTACACTCAACAGCCACCGCTACATCTCCGACATTTTGGAGCCTGTAGTCCTCCCTTACCTGCAGGACCTGCCAGCGGCCATGTTTCAACAGGACAATGCGCACCCGCATGTGGCACGCATCGTGCAACAATTCTTCACGGCCCACCAGATGTCACTGCTGCCGTGGCCCGCCTGTTCTCTCAATATGTAGCCCATCGATCATGTCTGGTCGCTGATCGGCAAACGAGTGGCCCGGCAGGCACCACCCGCGGCTACGCCTGATGAACTGTGGCAACGTGTGGAAGCAGCCTGGACCGACATACCCCAAGCCCACATCCAAAGCCTCTTTCGTTCAATGCCGTGGCGTGTAGCGGCCTATATTGCCAGGCATGGGAGCCACACGAACTATTGATGTCTGCGTGTTCCGCAAGTCGACGGGCCTGTAAGCTCAATTGTTTCATCTTTGTATCTGTTGTTATGTGTCCAGTAAATCTGGCTTTGCTATCTCATTTCCTTCTTGGTGTTGCATTTTGCATGGCCAGCAGTGTATATATATATATATCTTAGTTTCGTTATATATATATATATGTATATATATGTATATATATACACTATCTACCAACAAGTAATTGGACACCTGTGATAGCAAAGGAAAATGAAGTTTATTCACCTTCAATAGTTGGTGGAGCCTCCACGAGCGGCGATTACAGCTGCGACCCTCCAGGGCATAATCTCTCAACCAGGCGTTGTACGAAGGCTAGCCGTATTTTCTTCCACTCGGCTTGGAGAACACAGGTCAGTTCCTTCACCGATTTCGGACGGTGGGGGCACCCCTTAAGTCGACGCTCCAACTCGTCCCAGAGGAGCTCGCTAGGGTTATGGTCCGGGCTCTGCGCAGGCCAGTCCATTCGATTAACCCCATTGTCACCATACTAAGCCATGGTGGACCTTGCAACATGATAGGTGGCATTGTCATCCTGAAAGTAACATGGGTCCACCCCGTAAAACTGCCACAATGTAAGAAGCGCATGGTCATCCAAAATGGTGCAGTAGGTCTCGGCGTTGAGTCTACCAGGAATTGCGACCAAGGGTCCCGTGCCATAATGGGAGAAACACCCCCATCGCATAATTCCACCACCGCCGAACTTCACAGTTGGCACAATACATTCCGGCAGGAGGTGTTCTCCAGGCAACCCAGATCCTGCCATCCGAACGGTAGAGGGTGAACCTTGATTCGTCGCTCCAGAGAACCTGTTTCCACTGTTCAGCGGTCCACTCTCGACGTTCTTTGCACCACGTTAACCGAGCAGCGCTATTGGACTTGGTGATCAAAGGCTTGTGGGCAGCAGCACATCCATGATAACCGAGCAGATGGGCTTCCTTAAGGATTGTATTCATCGAAAGAACACTCCTGGATGCCCGTTGAAACTCCTCGCGAATGTGGTCTCTCAATTTGGTGCGGTTCTTCCGAATTTCTTTGGCCAGCACCTGTTGGTCTCTAACTCCCAGTGTTGTGGGTCTGCCGTGTCGGGGAACATTCCGACAGTCATCTCTCATCTTCCACTTGCCCACATAGGCCACTGTCGATTTTGGGTACTTCAACTTGCTAGATATGTAACGTATGGATCGGCCATTTCTGTGATACCCGACGATTACACCTTTCTTGAAATCAGAGAGCTCTGAACTGCATGGCATCTTGCATGCGACTGGTTGCGTTGTTGTTTCCCACACGATATTTAACGACGGTGGCCGTGACGTGTTTCAGGAATGCAGATATCGTCGAATGCAGGGGTGTCCAATTACTTGTTGGTAGATAGTGTATATATATATATATCGTCATCGTCAACCATTATTAATCCACTGCTGGATGAAGGTTTCCCCAAGTTTCTACCACAACTGTCTATCTTGTACCCTTCTCCTCCATGTTGCTCCCGCATACTTTCAAATTTCATCCACCCATCTCCCATGTGGTCTTCTTCTGGGTCTTTGCCTGTCCCTTGGAATCCAGTCTAAAATTTCAGTTGTCCATCGATGGCTTGTCCTTCTGGAAATACGTCCAGCCCATTGCCATTTAAAGCATTTTACTCTGATCATGCTGTGTTCCACTCTTGTCATTTTTCTGATCCACGAGTTCCTCTTCTTATCTCTCCTGGTTACATCAAGCATGCACCTCTCCATGCCTCTTTGAGTTGTCTGCAGTCTTGGTATGTCTTTTTTAATTAAGGTCCACATCTCTGCACCATACGTAAGCACTGGAAGGATGCATTGATCAAACACTTTTCTTTTAAGACATAACGGCATATTGCTCTTGAAAAAATTATACTGTTTCTCCAAAAGCTCTTCAGGCAAGTTTTATATGTCGATTAATTTCTTCATCAATGTGATCCTCACTTGATATCTGCTGTCCAAGGTAAATGTATGTATTGGTTATCTCCAGCTTTTCCCCATCAATTGATAAACCTTCATTTCTTGTAAAAGCATTGTACATCACTTTAGTCTTCTGAAAGTTCAGTTTTAATCCCACTTCTTTACTCTTGTCAACAAGTTTCTGGATCATACCCTGCAGTTCTGAAGGGGCAGTTACAAAAATGACTACGTCATCAGCAAAACGAAGGGGAGTTAGACAATCTTCATTAATCTTTATCCCTTTGTTTTCCCAGTTCAGTGATTGAAATACATTTTACAATGTGGCATTAAGGAGTTTGAGAGATATAGTTTCACCTTGTCTCATTCTTTTTCCAATATTTATGGGTGCTGTATTCTCAAATAAAACAAAAAAAAAAAAATCGAAAGGGAGTGTGACAAGGTGACACTCTAACTCCCAAACTCTTTAATGCCATATTGTAAAATGTTTTTCCATCAATATCTCTCTCTAATATATATTATATATGTTGCACAGTCTCTCTCTCTCTTTTTTTTTTTTTTTTTTTGTCAGCAATCAGTCTCAGAGTATCATAACTCTATTTAAGGCATGATATGCATATCACTGAAGTGCCAGAAAAACTGGTACACCAGTCTAATACTTCGTAAGTCCTCCATGGGAGCGCAGGACTGCAGAGATACGACAGGGCATGGACTCCACTAGCTTCTGGAAATATGCTGTAGGCAATGCACACCATTCTTCCTGCAGAGTGTTCCACAATTCGTGTGTATTCCGATGTCTCCGATTCCTGTGTTAGCGCGTTGCATGGCATCCCAAATGTGTTCTATCACGTTCAGATCTGGGGAGTTGGGTGGGAATGGCAACACCCCAAACTCAGATGAATGCTCCTCTAACCAAAATGTTGCATCCCGACACTTGTGTGGAGGTGCATTGTCCTGTTGGAACAGGCCCAACCAATCAGCATGAATGCAGGACATGAACGGGTGTACCTTGTCAGAAAGGATGTGCACATAGTGTTGGCCAGTCACAGACGTTTGTAGACGTACCAGGGGTCCCAGAGAAGTCCATCTAAACATACCCCATACCATTACGGACCCCCCACCAGCTGGTACAGTTCCCTGTTGCCAGGCGGGATCCATGGCTTCATGGGGTTTGCACCACACACGAATCCTTCCATCTGCCCGATACAGTTGAAAACATAAATAGTCAGACCAGGCTACTTGTTTCTAGTCATCAACTGTCCAGTGGCGGTGTTGCCGTGCTGAAGCGAGGCGCATAGCTCACTGTCGTGCACCCATCAAGGGGACTCGAGTTGGGCGTCGGCTCCCAAAGCCCATATCGCGCAGGGTACGTTGCACAATCCGGATGCTGATGCTTGTTGAGGCTCCAGCATTAAATTCCGGTGATACCTGCAAGAGTGTTGCATGCCTATCGCGTGAAACGATTCTTGACAGCTGACGATGGTCACTTTCACCCAGTGTCTTTTTACGGCTACACTGGTAACGTAGTTTGGAGGTTTTGCCAGAATTCTTGAAGTCACGGTACACCTTGCAATGGTCATCTGTGAAAATCCGAACTTCGTTTCTACCTCTGAAATACTATGGCCTATCTCACGAGCGCCAACTATGACACTGCGTTGAAAATCGCTTAAATCATTATAACTTGTCATTCTCATGCCGAAAACAGCTCTGACAGCGGGCAAGGATGTCTATCGCTTTATATACGCACTGGCAGACGCAACCGAGTATGCGCATAGGTGATGTTGCTATGTATTTTGCATAAGCTTGTCTGTACCAGTTTTTCTAGCTCTTCAGTGTATATATATATATTTTATTATATACGTATCACTAAGCTGTTCTCTAAGATTCAGAGGTTAGTCCCAAAATGAAATACAAACTACCAGATAGTTTACTTATTGTTGCCATATCAAACTTCTCCATTTACAGCGATCTTGACATACAATTCGGGCTTCACTGACATCCATTACACGCAGTACACAAGATCGTCTATACTTCATACTCATAATTTGTTTCTCATGCAGAAATTCTTGAATTTGATCCTCTCATGACTTTCTTGGCCTTCCTCTGCCGTTCCTTCCTGCTACTTGGGCTAAAAGATTTTCTTAGTGAGTATCTCATCACTCATTTTTTCAACATGGCCAAACCACCGATCATATTAGTCTCCACCTTGTTAACAACATTTTGCTTCACATCACACAACTGCTACACATCTTCATTCCTCACACAAACAGAACATGTATCTGCCCCCCCCCCCCTAAGTAACGCATTTCTCCAGCGCACAAACAACTTCTCTATGTTTCTTCTGCAGTACCCAGGTTTCGCTGCCATACATCAGAGTAGGAACACTTACACTCTCATACAGTAGCGCCCATATGATTACCTTTTAGGGGCGAGGGGGGATGGTCCTAAAAATTCTTACCTCCTTCAAGGCTGTCAAACATTTTAGTAAATGTACTAGATACTAAACTAAATATTAATGATTGATACAATTAATCATTAATATTTTATTATTTTTAAAAATGCTTTAAAAAAAGGTTTCTTGTGTTTTAAATTTATCAAAAATTTGGCTGTACCAACGCCTCCCATGGGCGCCCTTGCTCTCATACACAGCCATGCGGGACTCTCTTGAGAACCCATCATTCCTGTGAAAACCTCCCAGAGCAGCTATGACTTTCAATGAAGAATTCACTCGCCTACTAATTTCACCATCCAATTTGTTCTCTCTGTCAAACATGCTTCCTAAATACACAAACTCACTCACCTGGTCAATCACAGTGCCATTTATACTTACATTACATTCAGATCAAATGTAGAGGATTTTAGGAAGGGAGTGTCCGACTCCAGGTCTTAAACAACCCCTAGAAATAGGAAGCTAGGAGATTTGGGCTAGAGTGCCCGATAGGAACGTGAAACGGAAGCGAAGTAGAAAGGGGGAGGAAGACGTCCTTATTTATTACCGGGGGGACCAGTACCCGGGGTCCAACGCACTGCGGATATTTAGTGGATCGAGCGTTCGTACCTGCCTGGGATCGAACCTGAGGTAATTTCCGTGGCAGTCACGAACTTTACCCACTAGGCCACCCGCGGCCCACATTACATTCAGTGCTACCCGTTCCTCTCTCAAACACCATAACTTTGGTTTTTCCCTTATTTATACTCAATTTGAATTTCATGCAAACTTCGTACATCCGAGGCAACATACTCTGCAAATCACTTTTGCTCTCTGCCAACAGGACAGTGTCATCAGCATACAGCAATCTGCACACATGGATATCACCATGACGTAAACCAGTATTATCTATTTTGGCATCACGCATCAATAAATATATTAAACAGCCATGGTGACATCTACACAACCTTGCCTGCCTATTTCAGAAGCATGTGGAAAAAGCATTTTAATTTTTAAACTTTGGGGTAGTTATAATTTTTTTACTCTATTGAATAAGAGCAGTTACTTCTTCCTTCTGCCAATTTTTAATTCTGTTGGGTTAGTCTTTTTATGGTTTTTTTTTTTTTTATTTTATTTTATTTTTTTTTTTTTTTTTGTACACTCAATGTAAGAAACTGCAAGGAAGGTTAGCTTGATTGGGGTTTTGTAAATGTCAGATTTTTGTAATAATTTTGGTTTTTGCTTATTATTTATGAAAAGGTGTTTTTGAGTCATAACTGGCTGACTGGAAAAACAATTCAATTTTTTCTTTTTGAATCCTACTGACCTCTTTAGTCAATATTTTAATCAATAGAAAAGAACCTCTGCAGTTTTTTTACCTTGTCTGTTTTTTTGGTTTGAGAGTCATATATTTTTTGTACATAAATGAACCTACTGACTAACTTGGTTTTTTATCCAATATTTGCATCAAATTTTATTTGTGTTATTTCTTCATGATATCTTTTACTTCTGGAATGAATGAATGCTCATTTTATCCATGTTTTTAAACTAAAGATTTTATGAGTCATAGGATGTGCTGAGTCTGATGGAAATAAAATAGGGATAGATATACGCAAGTTTTTTGTAAATTCTGAAGTTTGGTTGTTGTTGTTGTTTTTATTAAAAGTACATCAAGAAATTATAACATTTTTTTATTTTCATTATTGTAAGTTTGATGTAATATGATATATATCTGTGATATTTTAAATTTGACTATGTGATTTGTACTTGTAACGTTTTGGATTTATTTTTTGTACTTCAGCATTTCATTTGGTAAATATGTGTTTCTAGGAGAGGTTGCATGGCGGTTGTACGACACATATGGCTTTCCAGTTGACTTGACTCACCTCATGGCGGAGGAAAAAGGTCTTGAAATAGATATGGTGGCCTATGAAGAAGCTAAAAAACAAGCACAGGTAGGTTTTAGGATTTTATTGTACAGTCAACTCTTGATAATTCAAACTTTGATTAGACAAAATTATTGATATCTCAAAAAAATTCCCTGCATGTGTTCTGTGCTCATAATGTTTTCTCCATAACTCAAATTTTTTAAATCTGGAATTTTTACCAGACTCCCTTTCAATTTGCCATATTGAGAGTTGACTGTAATACTAATTTTGGAAGAAGTGGTATAATAGATATCAAAGGTCAAATATACATGACCAATTATAACTGTGCAGGTGTACTTCAGATCAGGTGCCAAACTCTCACATTTGCATTGTTTCAGTTGTTAGAAATTACATGTACATTCACTTAGACTAGGCTTCAAATAAATTTTGAGAGCCTGTAAAAAAAATGAACTTGTTTTTAAAACTCTTGAGAAGTTATGCCATAATTTTCATGATCCCCAAGGTGATACAATGGCTGTATAGATTGGCTGATAAATGAGGGTACATGCTGAAATTGAGAGCATCTTCTAATGCAATTTAAGATGAAGTCATATGAATCAGGTACTTGATTATTGAAATACCAGTATAAAAACGGACAGATTCAGAAGGTGAAATGCAGCAAATGCCAAATGCAGCAAAATACCAAATTGGTGTATAGGAACTTACAAATGTAACAGAACCAGTTGTGTGCAAGTAACTTATGCTGTCTATTTTCTGTGCTGTGGCCCATGTGTGATGCTCTTTGGCTTTGCAAAGAAACTTCTAATCGTAAAAAATATTTGTTTCCTCCATGTGTAAAATATTTTTAATCTTTTTTTTTTTTTTTTCAGTTATGTAAGAACCTATTTCCTTTGAAGAAATTTCTGTTGTACTCAAATCAATCAGTGATGTGTTATACAGATCAACTCTGATTGCTGGTACAGTCATAGGCTTCCAGTATATTTTAGTTTGCTTCTTAATGGGATAATACATTTAATAGAAAGCAGTTTCATTTTGTTTTGTCTTTGCACTTGCAAAATGTGGCAGGATATGACCAGAACTTCGTAAACCATGTATTTAGCATCGAAATGCATAGATTGATTTTCATTCTTTTCATCTTCAAAATGGCTGCTTCTGTTGTACAGGTCATCATTTCAGAAAATGAAACATCAAAATCTGATGAATGTATTGCATCCCTGTCACTTGTTGCATAAAGTTATGTTCCATGAAATCTTTAAAGTTTGATTGAAAAACTTCTATGGATTTATGTACAGTAAATAGAGTCAAGGGCTGTTATGTAATTTTTAACACAAAATTCATTGTTTAGTATCAAAATGAAATTTTATTTTGTTTCTTTGCCACATTTCTCATATGATTCCACATTTATTTCTTAGTAAGTGTAGAAGCATATGACAAAAGAATGCTGAATGTTGTTCACTATTGATTATACTCATGTTGTGTGTCTAGATATTCTTCATGGAATTTGAAGTTTTTCCACAGAGAACCAATCAGTTTTTTTATTTTTAAATCTTAATGGTTTGAACCATTAAGTGGTACAGAATTTTGTTCCAAAACACTGTTTACAAGCTTTTAATTTTCCTCAGCTAAGATATTGTTCTATTTTATATTTCTTTCATTGCTGTCTTGGTGTACATGTTATTTCTGTATGTTAGCATAATGAAGCATTTAAATGCAACTTTAGCATTTGTGTGTGTGTGTGTGTGTGTGTGTGTGTGTGTGTGTGTGTGTGTGTGTGTGTGTGTGTGTGTGTGTGTGTGTGTGTGTGTGTGTGTGTGTTTTGAATGCTAATTTTGTTGACCTTTGAAAAATTAGACTAGAAGGTCAAATAGTTTGAGTGCATCTGTGTTCTGGATTAATCCAGCTTTCTCTGAAGAAACTATTTTTGAACTATCGATGATGAATTGTTATTCATGAGAGAGAGAGAGAGAGAGAGAGAGAGAGAGAGAGAGAGAGGGGATTTAACTTTTGGTTAACTATTTCTTTAATAAAATTTGAACATTTGAAATATTTAGTTCATTTGTTTCTCATTTGCATTGTTCTTGGTAGCAAGCATTTGTATATAATTTTTGTATGTATGCTTCTGTTACATAAATATATGACATTAGTGTTCTCCCTAGATTTTATTTACAGCTGATTAGCAAGAAATTTTAGCTGGGTGGTACTTTTAACAATCCCTTTCCCAATAAAAAAAAAAAAGGATGTTTCACTTAACGTTATACTTATTAAACATCTTTAGCGGTGTGGTAGACATTAATGTAACATAACATGATAAAACATTAGAAAATTGTACATAAATGATAAAAAAAAATGAGCACATACTAATTAATCATATTCAACATGGATTTCAGCCAGTTTTCACCAATATTTAGGGTGTATGTGGGAATAAGTTTTTCTCTCTTACTATTATGTGCATTGTAAAAGCATTCATTAAAGGAAATTTAGCTGGGCGGCAAAGAAAATTCACTGGGCAGGCTGCCCATTAAAAGGCTCTAGGGAGAACACTAGACATGATGTGCTTAAAAAATATGTGCAGTCATGTATAATAGCAGAATAATGGCTTGTTTGATATACACTGCTGGCCAACCAAATTGCAACACCAAGAAGGACACAAGATAGCAAAGCCAGATTTACTGGACACATAACAACAGATACAAAGATGAAACGATTGAGCTTACAGGCCCATTCGACTTGCGGAGCATGCAGACATCAATATTTCGTGTGGCCCCCATGGCTGGCAATAACGGCCGCTTACACGACGCAGCATCTAACGAAAGAGGCTTTGGATGTGGGCTTGGGGTATGTCGGTCCAGGCGGCTTCCACACGTTGCCACAGTTCATCAGGCGTAGCTTGCCGGGCCACTCACTTGCCAGTCAGCGACCAGACGTGTTCGATGGGCGATATATCGGGAGAACAGGCGAGCCACAGTAGCAGTAACACCTGTTGGGCCGTGAAGAATTGTCGCACAATGCGTGCCACGTGCGAGCGCGCATTGTCCTGTTGAAACGTGGACGCTGGCAGGTCCTGCAGGTAAGGGATGACTACAGGCTCCAAAATGTCGGGGATGTAGCGGTGGCAGTTGAGTGTACCGGCGATGCGTACCAGAGGGGTGCGGGTGTCATATCCAATTGCGCCCCAAACCATAACGCCAGGCGACAGACAGGTATGGTGATGCAGAATGCAGGCATTCATACAGTCTCTCGCCGCGGTGCCGCCACACGCGGATACGACCATCGTGGTGTTGCAGGCAGAAGTGGGATTCATCAGGGAAGACAATGTCGTGCCATTCCTTAGTCCAGGCGTGGCATTCAACGGCCCACTGCCGCCGCACTCGCCGGTGGTGTAACGCCAATGGTAATCGGGGCAACGGGCGCTGTGTGACAAGTCCCCGCTGCTGCAGACGACGTTGAACGGTACGTGCTGACACATGTTGTAGCGCAACACACCCTAATTCCACCCTAATTCCTGCGCTAACGTTCATGATGTGGCGGTGCGAGCTGTCAATGCCCGCCGTACGACATGCCGGTCCTCTCGTTCGGTGGTGTGTCGCGGCTGCGGCAATCGCTCACGTCGGTCCGTCCATCTCTCCTGCACCCACCGAATCCATACTCGCCTCACTGTGGCTGGATGTCGTCCCACACGGGCGCCGATTTCTCAGTACGATAAACCGCTGTCACGATAAGCTAATATTCGTTCTCTGTCAAACTCTGAAATGTTCTAGAATGGCCGTCATATTCCGCGACGAGGCATCAGGAAGCTTCCCACGCACAGGTCCGGCAGCACAACACACTTCCACTACTTACACCCCGCCTTCTGTGCACCCTCCTTATAGTGCTTCTCGGCGGCGTGCTGGGCGCACTTGATTGGCATATGCCCTGCAATGCTAATCGTTTGCATGGCTTCTCGCTGGCGACGCATGCTGCAAATTTCAGGCCAGTCGGATGCTTCCTTCTTGGTGTTGCATTTTGGGTGGCCAGCAGTGTATTATCTTTAAAATATGATTCATTATCTCTTATGTATAAAACTGTTTAAGTATTATTGACAGCATTGCTAAAATGAGCAGCAAACTCTATGTATAACATTAAATGTGTATGTATATTTTGTAAAATAACTTGAGGTTATTTCATGCTCAGAAATTCTGTTTCACACATTTATTATTATATTATGCAGCCACATAATCGTCGTGATATTTATACACTGCTATTAATACTTATGAATTCACTTAAATCAAAAATTTTATCACTTGCTATTGCTTGATGTTAAAGTTCCCATTTCGTGCTGCTGTCATATCATCATCAATTTCCTCATGAACTTGTAGTCACATGACGGCTCGATGTCGATAGACCCTCTGCTGTATATTGCAAGATGTAGGTTGAGTGAAACTTCAAAAAAGAAGGGGCAAAGTATTCGGAGCACTCAATTGACTTTCTGGATGTGTTAACAGAAAACTGATTCTAAAATCGACCAATGCAGAAATGGAATGAAATTTAAAACCAATATTGGATTGAAAAGAATGAAGTACAATTGTAGGACTTGCAGCAAGAATGTTATCACAGTATTATTACCTAGGCTTGCCACATAATTAGTTGGAGTTGCTAAAATCCTCAATCTTCTTAAGAACCAGCAAACTATGAAATGAACAGACAAAGTATAAAGAGTTTAACACAATAAAAGTTCATAAGGGAAGCACAAAATTTCATATCATGGCTGTAAGCTATATGGCTACATCTTTCACTATCACTAGATGCATTTTGCACCCTATGTCATCGGGGTCATCTTCAGTAGCGCCCATCTCAATCACTCACTGGTTGTGCGCAGCACTTGTTTGCTGTTGACTTGTTTAAAAGATGTAGCCATACAGCTGTGATATAGAATTTTGTGCTTCCCTTATGAAATTTTATTGTGTTCAACTGTTTTATACTTCGTCTGTTCATTTCATAATTTGCTGGTTCTTAAGAAGATCGAGGATTTTTGCAAATCCAACTGTTTACGTGGCAAGCCTAGCTAATAGAACTGTAAGGATATTCTTGCCGCAAGTCCTACAATTGTACTTTATTCGTTTCAATCCAATATTGGTTTTAAACTTCATTCCATTTCTGCATTGATCTATTTTAGAATATCAGTCATCTGTTAACACATCAAGAAAGTCAATTCAGTGCTCCAAATACTTTGCCCCCTTCTTCGTTTTTGAAGTTTCACTCAATCTACAGCTTGCAATATACAGCAAAGGAGTCTACTGACATCAAGCCATCTACAAGTTCATCAGGACACTACTGATGATGACAGCAGCATGAAATGGGAATTTTAACATCAAGCAATAATAGTAAGTGATAAAAATTTTGATTTAAGTGAATTCATAAGTATTAATAGCAGTGTATAAATATCACGGCTGTTATGTGGCTGCATAATCCAATAATAAATGCTTGAAACAGAATTTCTAAGCGTGAGATAACCAAGTTATTTCACAAAATATATATATTAGTACCGTAATTTTGGGTAGATAAGCAGCGGCATATACGAGTTCAAAATTAAATTTTCGACCTGCGCTGCTTATACACCATGGCGGCGTACACGACTTTTTTTTTTTTTTTTTTTTTCGGCAGAGCAAAGTTATGTAACAAAAAACGTTTTGGCTTGTTCCATTATTTTTTCTGCGGGACAATATCTCAATAGAGAGGGAATAGAATAACGATGTTACAGCCACGTGCAATAAATTCCAGCCACCCCCTCTTAAAACAAGGCATGACAATAATAGGTTATTGGATTGAGGTCGGACAGGTAAGAGAGAGGTGACTGATAAAACTCGGAAAAAATCCGTGACAGGGGGAAACTTTGCAGGGAATCACCCTTGTTTCATGCTCCGAGCAAGAACTCTCTTTGAACTCATGATGTCATCAGCTTCGCTCCGAGGCTAATGCAAGGACAGCGCGTGCAAAATTTGTCAGTGACGTGTGCGTTCATTGCATTCAGTTCGCCAAATCGCCTTTTCTCGAGTTCACGTAGTTCTACGTTATCACGGAAAGTAAAATGATGCAACGCAGAAGTTATACTTCTAGTTTTAAGCTAATGGTAAATAAATATGTTTTTCTGAATCCTGGAAAAGCATCAGAACTTAGATGATTATTTCGGGCTTCACTGAAGCAAACATTATTTCTAAAAACTGTGGTGAAACGCCAGAAGACAGCAAAAGTGATTAGGATGAACCCAAAGTTTTTTTTAGATGATGAACTTTTAAAATTTCTTAATTCAGACAGTGAAGTTTCCAATTTTGATGGATTTGATTGAAAAAAATATGTGTACCATATGTTTTCAGAATGTTGTGCGTGTATTTTTAAATTCTTGAGGTATAAATGTTTTATAATTGGTTTAAGCGCCTTATGAATTCTTTGAGTAAATTTTTATAAAATAGGTAGTACGGTGAGTGTTATACTTAAGATTGAATCTTGTTTAACTGATATTTTTATTTATTATTTGAAAGATCAGGTTCTATATTTTTATCTACGTAATGTTTTCAAGGGATGTAAGGTCAGGTGATGCGTAACATCACAGCCTCTCCTTGACAAATGTCAACCCCGCCTTCTCGTGGTACATCCTGTTCCCACTAAAGGTGCTCTTGACGACCGCCAATAGCGGTATAACTATACCATCGGGATTTTAAAAAAAAATGCTGTCCCACACTCACCAACCTTCGTTTGCATCGTTTTCAGCATTTCCGTACTCATCTGTTGGATGATAGCGCAGCTACGCTGCGGAAGATTTTGGGGGACCGGTGCGATACGTTCGCTGTCTTTTCGTTTTTTAAACACATTGACTTTTTAAAACTCATCTAGCTTTTAAAATTGTTTCCTGCATCGGCCTGATTTTAACTATTGTGTCACGCTTTTAACGTCTTTGTTTTGTTGGTCTCGTGTCTGGTGCTCTTTGGCCATACTTGGCCCTTGCGCCATTAAAACCCATCAACCAACCAACCAACACTCACCAACCCGCTTGGCCAGCGTGGTGAGTTATGGCCAAACCCCTCCAAAATGACTCCACAACTTAAATCTTGGCCCTCAGTCTCCGGCAGCTGGAATGTACCTGGCCAAGGCAGCGGCCAGTGCGACATGAAGGCAGAGGGTGCTAAGAATCCCCGGAGGACCTGACTAGGCTGCCATCTGATGCTGACCTTGGCTACGTATAATGGACGCTCCCTATCTTCTGATTTAAGGCTTCTTGAATTGGAAGAGGAACTACAAAGGATCAAGTGGGACATCGTCGGGCTAAGTGAGGTAAGGAGAAAAGGAGAAGATCTCATTGAACTGAAAAGTGGACATCTCCTCTACTATCGTGGGACTGATACTGGCAGAACTAGTGGTGTTGAATTTATAATAAACAAGAAACTGAAGGATAAAGTTGTAGAAGTTGAAAGTTCCTCTGACAGAGCTGCACGACTCGTTATCCAACTCTCGAGAAGATACCAGGCTCAGATTATTCAAACTTATGCACCCACCACAAGTCATCCTGAAGAAGAAATTGAAGAATTTTATGAGGAAATTCGTCATCTAAATAATAAAGGTAAGCAGCACTTAATGATAATTATGGGAGATTTCAATGCAAAAATAGGGCAACGGCAACAGAATGAAACTTCAGTAGGTAAATTCGGTCACCGCAACAGAAACCAGCGTGGAAATACTCTCGTAAAGTTTGCAGAGGCAGAAGGGTTTTTCATCTTGAACTCCTTTTTCAAGAAAAAGCCACACAGGAAATGGACGTGGAGACATCCAAATGGGATGACAAGTGAATTTGATTTTATTGTGTGTAACAAAAAATTCGTCATAGAAGACTGCAGTGTGCTAAACAAGTTCAACACAGGTAGTGACCATAGATTGGTGAGATGTAAGATGCACCTCAACACTAAACTGGAACGTGGCAAGCTCATAAGACAAACAAAATGTATTGACATAACCAACCTTAAAAAACACCATAATGCCTTCAAGTTGGAACTGAAGAACAGATTCTCTGCTTTAGAAGGCCTAACATTGGAAGAAGTGGATATTTCTGAAGTTAACAGAAAAGTAACCAAAGCTCTTATGGAAACAGCAACAAAATTAGCTGGGTCTAAGAACAAGTTGCATGTGAACAAATTATCAGGAAAAACCAAAATGTTGATGCAAGAAAGAAGAGAGATGAGGACAACTAAAGAAGATGTGACTTCCAAAGTGGAATATATAGAGCTATGCAAAACAGTATGAAAAAGTATCACTGAAGACGTAAGGAAATTCAACTGTGAACTAGTAAGGAAAGCAATTGAAAACAACCAAAGCCTAAAGATAGCAAAAGGACATCTCAGTAAGGGAAGAAAACAGATTATTGCACTGAGAAAAGAAGATGGTTCTGTAACAAGAAATAGAGGCGAAATTTTGACAAGAGTGAAAGATTTCTACTCCAAATTATATGAAAGGGATGATACATGTACTCCAGACATCATGAAAGTACCAGAGTTCTTCCAGTCCTCCCAGCAGAAGTTGCACATGCAATCAAGAACATGAAGCGGGGGAAAGCTCCAGGAGAAGATGGCATTACTGTAGACATCATACAAGAAGCAAGTGGAGAAATCGAAACAGTACTCGCCCAAATTTTCACTCGATGCCTTAATGAAGGGAAGATTCCTGAGGATTAGAAAAACGCTACAATGATCTTGCTACATAAAAAAGGTGACATTGAAGATCTCAGGAACTACAGACCTATCAGCCTCCTATCCGTGGTTTATAAAATCTTCATTAAAGTTCTTTCACACCGCTTGAACGTGACACTGGACATGGCTCAACCGAGAGAACAAGCTGGATTCAGGAGTGGCTACAGCACAATAGATCATATCCACGTACTGCGAGAACTAATTGAAAGAGCGAGGGAATATGAACTTCCATTGTGCATGGCTTTTATCGATTATGAAAAAGCCTTTGATTCTGTGAAACCATCAGCAGTTACAATGGCTTTGAAATCCTGCGGTATTGAAGATGCATACATTAATATTATTAATAACATCTATGAAAATGCAAGTGCAAAGATTCGGCTGTTTGAAAATACAACACACGTAAAAATTGGAAAAGGAGTGAGATAAGGTGACACCATATCTCCGGAGCTTTTTAATGTCACATTGGAAAATGTCTTTCAATTACTGAACTGGGAAAACAAAGGGATAAAGATTAATGGAGATTATCTAACCCACCTTCGTTTTGCTGATGACGTAGTCATTTTTGCAACTACCCCATCAGAGCTGCAGAGTATGATCCAGGAACTTGCTCACAAGAGTAAAGAAGTGGGATTAAAAATGAACTTTCAGGAGACAAAAGTGATGTTCAATGCTTTTACAAGAAATGAAGATTTATCGATTGATGGAAAAAAGCTGGAGATAACAGACACGCACGTTTATCTTGGACAGCAGATGCCAAGTGAAGGTCACATTGATGAAGAAATTAATCAACTTACAAAACTTGCCTGCAGAGCTTTTGGAAGAAACAGCATAATTTTCAAGAGCAATATGCCATTATGCCTTAAAAGAAAAGTGTTTGATCAATGCATCCTTCCAGTGCTTACGTATGGTGCAGAGACGTCGACCTTAACTAAAAGAGACATACAAAGGCTGCAGACAACTCAAAGAAGCGTGGAGAGGTGCATGCTTGGTGTAACCAGGAGAGATAAGAAGAGGAACTCGTGGATCCGAAAAATGACAAGAGTGGAAGACATCATGATCAGAATTAAATCCCTGAAATGGCAATGGGCTGGACATACTGCCAGAAGGACAGACCATCGATGAACAGCCGAAATTTTAGATTGGATTCCAAGGGACAGGAAAAGACCCAGAAGAAGACCACATGGAAGATGGGTGGATGAAATTCGAAAGTATGCGGGAGTGACATGGAGGAGACTGGCACAAGACAGACCGTTGTGGAGGAAACTTGGGGAGACCTTCGTCCAGCAGTGGATTGATAATGGTTGACAATGATGATGATGATTATGTTTTTAAGATTCCGCAGAGGTACTCTCCATCTTACTGTGAAGGTGCGGCGTATACAGAGGTGCAGCATTTCTGGTGATTTTACTTTCATTCCGCCCCCTTTTTTATTGCTGCGGTGCATATGCCAGTGCTGCTTATTTACCCAAAATTATGGTACTATACTGCATAACTATAGTTTACATTGATGTAACAGTGTTGCTTTCAATGTCACTAAATACCTATTAAATATTAAATGCATAGTTTTCACATGTGTTGCTGTATATGGTATCACAAGTATATGTACTGTGATAGGTGCATAGTATTTGTCAGAAGCATTTGGATAGTATGTGGTTTTTGATTGTGCACCATGTACTTTTAAAAAAGCAAAATGATGTAGAAAGTCAGGTTGAGTAAACATGGCAGAAATTTAATACTTTCTCTTTGCACTTTGCTACCTTTTTTTTTTTTTTTTTTTTTTTTTGTAATAATATGACACACAAAAATTGTGCATTGTGTTGTATATTTGAATTATTACTGATTATTTTGAGAGGTAGTCACTTCAATGAATTCATTGCTTAATGAACTCATTGAAGTGACTAAAACCATTAAGAGTCACCCATCTAGTGCCAGTGGTTTTAGATAAAGGAAAAGACTAGTGCCAGATGGACAGACACAACATCCATATTTAGCCCCAGGGTTCAAACATATATGCTACTGTAGACAGCAAAAGTTTCATGCTACTTGTTCATTGAGTGACAATTTTTTCTTTATTTATACATATGGAGTATACTATGGTGAACTGTGTGTACATTTAAAAATAATCATACAGGGTGTCTATAAATGAAGTATACAACTTCAGTATGCTGTCGAAAAAAAAAAAAAAACCCTGCAATAAATAACAACTTTAATGTCAAAACACATGGTAACTGTGAAAGTTTAAAAAAAAAATGTCAGCAGGTCTCCACGTGTGCTCCGTTGGTTGCTCGCAGGATATCTAAGCAATAGTCCAGTTCCACCCACATATGCTACAGAAGCTAAGGAGGAAGGCTGCAGTAATGCGTTCTTTGAGCTCAGTGATAGATGTAACCTTTTTCTTATACACAATGTCCTTAAAAAGGCCCCCCTCCCCCCCCAAATCGCATGGGTAACATCAGGAGAACGGGGTCTTAGATAAGCCTTAAGTACTTCTTCCACCTTTTCATCCGAAATGGAAGGTCTCTCAGTGCATTTGCCTTTCAAGACACTTTCTGTTGCTTTATTTACCCATTGCTCGATGCTCCTTCGTGTCAGTGGCTGTCTCTTGTACTCGGTTCTGAACTTACGCTGAACTGTTGTTAGAGATTTTGACTCCGCAAACCAAAACACACACGCACGCTGCTTTCTCTGCTGGGGAAGCCATGTCTATTGTATTCCATGTGATAAGATTTTTCACTGCATGAGACACCTGGCACCATGCTATGTCTCTTAATGTTTAAAGTAAGTTTTTTTCTATCATATTTTTCATTTTAATAGCATACTGAAGTTGTATACTTCATTTATAGATACCCTGCATAATGTGTTCAACACTGTGTTTCTAGGTTCTAGTGAATTCAAAGTGTCAAGAGTCTGTGTATATTGATGCATATCAATTTAGGTTTTGTTTGAGTTGCTATGCTTATTGTGTAAAATGTAGTATTACACTCTATGCACCACAGTTTTTTGTTTCATTCACTTAAAGCTTGCTGTCAGTAATCAGTGGTGGCAGGTACTGTGGGACTTCAGGTTGGCTGCTCCTGCTCCCAAAGTTATTTTTAGAGTTCCCGCGGTCCTTATAAATCCCTTAGTCCTTAAAAAGTGATTGCTTTTTTATGGAGTGCTTAGAAGTCCTTATTTTTTTGCAACAATAGTGAGAAGTGCTTAAAAAAGTTAGCATTTTTCCTTACTAGCTGTGCAAAAGCCAGAAATTACAATGTAGCATCTAGAATATCTGCTTCTGGGTGGCTATGTTGATGATGACATCAACTGAAAGCCTGTGCTAGAAAGCATGGGGCAGCATGATATTAGTAATTTGCTGAAAAACTGAAGGGTCATAGGCTGAATTAAACACATCCAGCAGATTCTGCCCTACAAGCCCCATTACCATCTCTTGGTACTGATATTTCACCGTTGTATTTCTTCTTTTTGTAAATGCAAATGATAATTGAGTTGTTGTACCGTGAGAAAACTAAGTGCAAAACTGAAATCTTAAATACGTAAGTCTTCACTTTGATTTTTCAATTTAAACCATAAAGATGAATATATGTAACATTTCAATATTGAACTCATAACCTTAACTACCATTTTACATCATGAAATAAATACGGGATTACACCATATAATACAAATTTTGAAGATGACAATCCAATTTTTGGTGAAAATGTGACAAGGATGGTAAGTCAGATAATATCCAAAAACTTGAAAATTTCATTGTCCTGGAGTGGGGCTTGGTGTCTCCCAGATAGCGCCCGGGTATGCTAACCACTACACCACCCAGAACGACCAAGTCTCAATTTTCGGATTAATTTGTAAGTCGAATATTATCTGACTTACCATCCTTGTCACATTTACACCAAAAATCGGACTGTCATCTTCAATTTTGTACCATTTTACAGTTTACATACACTATAAAAAAAATTGGAGTTTGCTAAAAGTCCTTAAAAAGTACTTATTTTTTTTGTGTGTGTGTGTGTGTGTGTGTGTGTGTGTGTGTGTGTGTGTGTGTGTGTGTGTGTGTGTGTGTGTGTGTGTGTGTGTGTGTGTGTGTGTGTGTGTGTGTTTGTTTGTTTGTTTGTTTGTTTGTTTGTTTGTTGGTTGGTGGTGAAAGGAGGGGGGGGGGCTGCTTTATGCTGTACTGAAGTTGCCTGAGTTGTGGTTTAGTTTACCTGTAAAAATGCAATGGAGCTGCAAAGGTAAATTTTAGGTCTCAGTATTGCCATTTAAATGCCATTTGAGAGCAGTGTAGCCTCCAGGTCTACCGGAGTAAAGTCATGTGAAAAACCCTAGCATCTAGAACTGATATTTCATCACAAGGTAGCTCTATACTCCTGTTTTTGTTCAGAAGTATACTACTGCAATAGGGCTGTGATAAAAACTTCTTCCATTAGCCATCATAAAAATGATGAGAGTTCCTTGATGTCTTGCTCTGAGCTCTATGTTATCTACCCACTGCACAGCTTGTCTGTTTGAGTCATAACAGAAACCACTCCCTCACGCAATCTTTAAACTGGCTGTTCCAAAACTAGGAGGAAGGAAGGGATGGTCCCTGTGAGGTTATTGTTCCTATCCGTTGAATGGTAAGGGTCTACTAAATTTGCTGGCGAAAATTTGAGTCTCTATATTATTAAGAATTGCTAAGTATAATTTCTCTCTTAGGTTCGTAAAGGTCTAACATGCTAAATTTGATCAGGATAGGTTCAAAAAAATTTTCAGTGGTGATACTTAGTTAGAGATCAGGCAATTGGTAGCATGCCTCTTTTCCCCAATACCATGCAAATAATGTTATAGCTTTAAATTCACACTGATGAGCTGTTTAATTTATATTGTTTAAGAAATTTACCAACAGGGAAAATCTCTGCCACATAATTTTGTTGCAACAAATTGCAGCAGTGGCTTCAAAACAGATCTGAATATTTGCAATTGGGAGTAAGTCAGAAATTGTCTATGTCGTTTAAGTCATGGGGGGGGGGTACACACATCTGTGGAGTTCAACAAACACCAATATCAGTGCTGCATACGTAACTCAATTTTTTTATGCTATTTCTTTTTCCTTTCAACTCCATCACATTAAAACTTCACTGTATGTTTTACACAGGCATTGTAGAAATAAATAACATCCCTGATAATTTAACTTCAGGTGATATCTGTAAAGCTCATATACTGCCCTGCTCCCCATTTTTCACTAACCACGAACTTCCACTTGCAATAGTGGAAGAAATATAATGATGAATGTGAGAGTAAAGCATGCATTTGCGTTCCTGCATTAATAGAATAAAAACAGATGCTTTAATACAATGTTGCATATCTTTCTGTTTGTATGCAGGTTTACAATTACAGTGTTTAGAATTTCTGTTCCATTTACATAAATGTTGAGGATATATGAGCAAATGCTTATTGCATGCATGTTATTTCAGTTGCTGTCTCAAGCTAAAGGTGAAGGTCAGAATGATGGTATCATGTTAGATGTTCATGCTATAGCTGAGCTACAAAGCAAAAATGTTCCTGCTACTGATGATCTTCCGAAATACTCTTATCGTGCCCTTGGTGAAAGTATGGATTCTAAATATGGTAATTACTCTTTTTGTTGTTCAGTTGTTGTTATACTTAACTGTGGCCCATCAATGTTATAACTCATAGAAATCTCTAAACAATAATGTGGCACTGTCTGTCATTTATATAAATCAGATCAAATATTGATGAAACTTGCAATAGTGAGTAGTCCTCTATGACAGAGGGAAATAATTAAAATTAAAAAAAAAGCATGGTTGAATTTACAGTTTTGCAGAATAAGGTGTGGGCAAATTTAAAAAGTTTCTCCGAACAGTATATTTTGGGGCTTCCTTAGTATTTGGTTAAATTTGAAATTTACAGATTTTAGATTCTTTTAGAATTTTTTTAAATTCTAAATCTCTGAGATGTGTACAATGTAATTGAAAAGTAACACCACTAAGTGGTTCCTGTTTAGTGTATGCTTTGCATTTATAAAGTTTTGTATGTTTCATGGCACTCAAGAAATATCCTCTGTCCTAAAATTTTGAATTTTACAAAGTCCAGAAACTAGAGTCTTAAAAAAATGACAATAAGGATGTTCCATTCCCCTCTTCCGGGCTGCTTTGTGATACCTACCAGTTTTCAAGCCTAAATTTCATGGGATTATAAAAAAAAAAAAAAAAAAAATAGTGAGCTTACACTCCATAATGCAGTATCATTGCCAAACACATCCTATTGTTAGACATGATTTAGTTTGTATTCAGTTATATCATGTGATGCACTTCTTAACTTGATACAGTGTGCGTTTCCAAAGCTTACTGACAAGTTTATGTAAATTTTAGTTACATATCGCCACCCACCCAAAATTATCATTTAAGACACATTTTCTTTGAAGAAGAAGAAATTATTATACTAAGTGAATGACTCACATCTGCTGTAAAATAAAAAATCACTGTTAAATTTTGAAATTGTAAAATATTCATATTGAGGTTTTTGACGAGAGATGAAATTTCCTTCCCCTTTAATATTACTGTCAAAAACTCCTGAAGTAATACAGGTTCTTAAATTTGAGTATCTCGTGGATATAATACATATATAATTGTAAAGTTTGTTTTCTAAATTTTTAGTTCACAGGTTTTCTGGAGTGGATTTTTGTGCAGGATGAAGAAATTTTTTTATAGTACTAGTTCAGTTTCTATGACGTTGATTCACCCAAAGAGAATTAACTGAAAGACTGCAGGTAGTGCGCATAGGTTTTTAAGACTTGTGACAAATTAATTTATTCTGAAGCAGTTGTGTTTTTTTTTATTGAAAATATTATATTGACACGTTTGTTCTCCCCCTATAGGTTCTTTGTAAACATATTTCATTGTCTGACTTGAAGGAAATGTAGCCATTGCCTGGAAAATTTTATAAAATTCTCAAGGCATTATTTTTTCTTTCTGGAGACAACTGATTTGTTGCTTTAAATGAATCAATTAGGAGTTAGGTAGTATATTATTTTCTCTTGCATGGCTATAGAGAAAAATATTACACAGCAAAATTCAGTGTAGAAGCAGAGCAGGTTTACTATTTATGGCTGGCTTGGTACAGGCTTGTGATCAAATTAATAGCATGTTAGATTTAATTTGCATCTTTTGTTGCTTTGTTTTTGTACTAGGAATTAGGTATGCACTAAATTCTGCAAAGTTCTGATCATAGAAAGTAAATTCTCATTTGAACACAGTGATCATAATAATGCAAATAATCCTTCTCTGCTTGATGCATTTCATACCGTAATGTGGTCTTCATAAAATGGAGCTTTCTCTTTTCACTAAACTATTTTATATTCAAAGATGTGGAAATCATTGTGCAGTGGCACTAGTTGCAGTAGTGGCTTATTGTGTCAAGCACATTATTTCTATATTACTTCTGACAAAGTTAGTCGGTGAATTAATGAACTCTACATGCTCTTTGTAATTAGTAATCAACAAACATGTATAATTTCACAAGTTGTATTTTTATTTTGAAATATTAGAATTTCTCGCATTAATACACTGACGGAAAAAAAAATCCCAACACCACGAAAAAATAGTTGTAGAGGAATGAAATGGCGGCAATACATTTGTATAGGTAACATATTTAATCGATTAAGGTTTCAAGATCACAGCTTAATGTAAGCGCGAGAAGAGCCATTTTAAATGTGAAATGCTGGTACATTAATAACCGGTGTAACCGCCAGAATATTGAATGCAAGCACGAAAACGTTCATGCATTGAGTCGTACAGGTGCTGGATGTCAGTTTGTGGGATGGAGTTCCATGCCTGATGCACTTGGTCGGTCAATACAGGGACGGTTAATGCTGGTTGGGGGTAACGCTGGAGTTGTCGTTCAATGATGTCCCATACGTGCTCGATTGGTGAAAGATCTGGTCACGGCAACATGTCGACACTCTGTAGAGCATGTTGAGTTACAACAGCGGTATGCGGGCGAGCGTTATCCTGTTGGAAAACACCCCCTGGAATGCTGTTCATGAATGGCAGCACAACAGGTTGAATCACCAGACCGACGTACAACTGTGCTGTCAGGGTGCGTGGGATAACCACGAGAGTGCTCCTGCTGTCATAGGAAATTGCTCCCCAGACCATAACTCCAGGTGTATGTCCAGTGTGTCTCGGCCGCAGACAAGTTGGTTGCAGGCGCTCACCTGACCTCCTTCTAACCAACACACGGCCATCACTGGCACCCAGGCAGAACCGGCTTTCATCAGAAAACACAACAGATCTCCACTCCGTCCTCCAATGAGCTCTAGCTTGACACCACTGACGTCGCAAACGGCAGTGGTTTGGAGTAAGTGGAATGCACGCTACAGAGGGTCTGGCTCGGAGCTGTCCTTCAAGTAACCGATTTGTACCAGTTCGTTGTGTCAGTGTGGTGGCAACTGCAGCTCGAATTGCTGCCGCAGACGCGGTACGATGCGTCACGGCCATACCCCGTACACGGCGGTCTTCCCTCTCAGTAGTGCCACGTGGCCGCCCGGAACCCGGTCTTCTTGAGGCAGTACCTTCCCTTGACCACCGCTGCCAACAATCATGCACAGTGGCTACATTCCTGCCAAATCGTTCTGCAATATTGCGGAAAGAAAATCCATCTTCTCGTAGCCCTATTACACGACCTCGTTCAAACTCCGTGAGCTGTTGATAATGGCTTCTTCGTCTTCTTAAAGGCATTCTTGACTAACATCAACACCCTACGTCGAATCTCAACGATAACTAACTCTCACGAACGTTACAGCGCGTATTTACAGCAAACCTGCTTTGCATGTTCCGAGGCGCTACTAACGCCACACGTATGCGCCGAGCGCGAAATTTGCATAGACGTCATCTTACAGATGTACTCTCACCGCCTACCAACTGTCGTTTATCTAACACAACCCCTTCTTGGTGTTGGGATTTTTTTTTCCGTTAGTGTATAACCACATTGCTGCATTTTAGTTGCCAAATTGCTCTTTCAAGTGTAGCAGTGATAATCCAAAATTTCTGTAAGCAAATACTTATGTATGATGAACATGTACCAGATCTTGTTTCAAACAATTTCAGTTTACTGCAAAACTTCATCATGGAAATATTTTATATTGAATTGCCCAAACACATAGGAATATGTGAAGAATCACTCTTAACATAGGAATGACCCTCCATATAAGGATATTATCATAAAACTTAAAAGTTGTGCCATGTGGAAATGACTCAATTTTTATGTTTTCATCTTCAGCTGTTGAAGCTAAATTAAATTCCACTGTTTTCTTTGCTTACATACTTT
This sequence comes from Macrothele yani, assembly GCA_039090855.1. Taxonomy (NCBI): domain Eukaryota; kingdom Metazoa; phylum Arthropoda; class Arachnida; order Araneae; family Macrothelidae; genus Macrothele; species Macrothele yani. The sequence continues at coordinate 129,674,330 of CM076997.1, forward strand.
TGGAATTATTAGTTGTAAAATTAATGATGACCTTTTGTTACTGTGTATCTGTAAAACTATGATTTTTTTTATCTTATGCATTATGATTAGTATTGTTTAAAATTGGCTTTTATTTTGCAATGATTACTAGAATGAGAGACTTCATTACCATTTGTAAAAGTTTTGGGTTGTACTTCAACCCATCATCGAGGTTAACTTAAGAGGTGTTGCCACACGCATAGTCTGATTTACGCAAGGGCACGTGGGGCTCGTTCCCAGGGCCCCCATGGACTGGGGGGCCCAATTTGAGCACTAACATTTAATTTTTATTGTTATGGCAGCAAAAACGGTGACGGTGGCTTGCAGCAGTTAATTTTCATTGAGCGTAAATATGTTTCGGTATGTTGCTTAAAAAATGGATTATTAATATCCATTTGAAAGATGGTGATAAAATGTTTACTTTTAATTTACAATTTTTGAACATTTGTTTCTTGCATTTATTAAAGAAGATAGCACTTGTGTATTAAGGCAGTACAGCTTGTGCTTTATACAAGTATACGTGCAATTATAGAATAATTATGCGAAGTACCAGGGGTGCTGCCTTAATCCGCAAGTACCATTGTTAATTTATTAAGAGTACAATACATGCCCGGGGATGGGGGGTCCCCCAAGTTGTTTGTTCCCAGGACCCATTTGTCTTAAGTCGGTCTCTGGCCACATGTGTGGTAATGCCCATTCTTTCTGGTCATTAATTGTAACTCTTCTTCTTTCAGTTTCTATATCTCCTTCCAACTACCTTTTCACAGAGTGCTGCTAAGCTGCGATTTTTACAGAGTTCCAGCTAATTGAATGTCTGCTGTTTAAAATGTGTTTGTCAATTCGTGTTTTGCTGGTAACATTTTTTATAGCAGCTTAATGTTCTGTGACAAGGGTGCTAAGCTGTTTCCTAGTTTCTCCTTCACAGTACAGTTTACACTGTACTTCATTACTACCCCTTGCAGCAGGATATTGTCTTTATGCTTTGTGGAAGGGAATATTTTTTTAATTTTATATTGATTAGGCCTGGAGGAAGTCTAATGTGGAAATTTTTGCTAATGCTCTGAAGTTTTTCACACAAACTTCTTTGGTGAATAACTTTCCTGGTTAGTTTAATGTTATTGCTGGACTGCTTTTGTTTGATTTAACTTGCATTTTTACTGTGAAAATATTTTTTTTACGGGTCTTATAGAGGTTATTATTCCAAAATAGTTGGTGGTCAAATTTTTGAACTAAAGCCTAGTTCATCATCAGGACTACGTCACTGGAGTAGTTGCTGCCTCTCAGTAGGAAGTGTCCAACCTCAATTATCGTTAATGAACTTTGTAGTTTCAAAATTTGGTTCATGATATGTTACTTATTTTTGTTGTATGATGGAGTTGATTTGGCAATTCCATATGTAGAAACTAAAAAATAACAAATTTAATCACTTTACAACTGTCGTTTTCATAGTGCTGAATATATTTCAACTTTCTACACGTTACTGTTGTAGTATTGGTGATAGGTGGTACGTTTAAAATTATTGCAATACCAGAACAAAAAAATTAATAATTACCTCATAGATGAACAATTGCCAGGTCTCATCATTCTTGTTAATGGTTCTTCCAATTGGTGAAGATATTATAAGTTTAATAGTTTATAGCACACAGCATGAAAATGTTCAACTTTATCTGTAGAAGTTCTGCTGAACAAATAGATGTTGGATTCATGCAACATCCACAGAGTTTATAAAGCGGATGAGGCATGTGAAGAATATGCTAGACTGCAGCAATATTAGGGTTATCACCAAGGTCGAAATTATCTCTTTGAACAAATAAAACTTCGGATTCATGAAACATCCGCAGAATTTATAAAATGGATGAAGCTATGAGAATCTGACACTTATTTGTTCAGCAGAACTTCTACAAATAAAGTTGAACATTTTCATGTTGTGAGTTATAAACTATCAACTTATAACATTTTCACCGATTGGAAGAACCATTAACAAGAATGATGAGACCTGACAATTGTTGATCTGCAAGGTAATTATTTGTTTGCTTTTTTATTTTTCTGTTCTGGTATTGCAATAATTTTAAACATACCACCTATCACCAATACTACAAGAGTAACCTGTAGAAAGTTGTAATATATTCAGCTCTACGAAAATGTGTGTTGTAAAGTGATTAATTTTTACATTTTGACATGTTAAATTGGGCTTAAGCCATGTATTACTTAACCCTAATCTTAAAAAATAACAAGGGTTAGAAAAAGTATAAAGTGACAAATGCATGATATTTAATTAAATCTCATTTTTCAAATGCTGTTACTATCATTGATTCATATTGCATTGTACGTTTTGCTAGTATGCTATGCACATGCTCTTTAATTTTGAAATATTTCCATGATGCTAACTAACTAAAAGAAATTTTGGTATGATAGCTTTGTATTGTTGCTTATAAAATAATACCTGCATTTTTATGTACCTTTGTATGAAGTCAGTAATTCTTTTGTATGATGTTGGATTAATTATTTTCTTTTGAACTTACAGAATTTAATTCTTGTAGTGGTAAAGTGCTGGCATTAAGAATGAACAATAAATTTGTTGATCAAGTGAGTGATGGTCAAGAATGTGGTGTGATACTTGACAGGACTTGTTTCTATGCAGAAGCTGGAGGTCAAATATATGATGTTGGCTTCATGACTAAGGATGGAGATGAGGTAATGTTTCTTAACAGTGTTCTTTTTAAGAGAATGCATAGAAGTTTAAGGTGCTTACTGTTGAACAGAAATATGAAATATTTGAGTTGTGTGCATCATCTAATGAAACAAACATGCTAAACTATCATTCAATAGGAAACTGATAATATAACTGCAAGAAATCAGAAGGGTATGTATTTCTGTTAAAAAAATTCCTCTACTTTGCATTGGTAGGTATGTGGATAGTTTAAATGCTGGGAAATTTTCTTAACTGCAGAGAAGTTGTTCAGTTAATCAGTGAACTACAGCTGGATGTTAGCATTACTGATGTAGATGAATTGATTGCATCTTATTCAGTCTATGTCAAATGAAGATGTAGTTGTATAAGGGGCAAATAAAACACCACTTCAGACTGAAGCGGTCACCATCGAAATATTCCCTGTAAGATTTTCCCACTAAGATTTTGCATGCTTTGAAGGGTTCTTAAATATCATGGAAGAATAAGAAACAAATGCAGAGAGTAGTTTACAAGTATGCGAAGTATTTGGTAGGGATGCAGTCTGCTACAGATTCCTGTGTCAAGAGAAGGCTGGAGTTCAGTTTTCTCATGACAGATTTTTAAGGAAGCTGATATGAAACCATCAACAAGTGCTTTATCTCAATATTAAAATCAGTTGCTTTTTTTCATGTTTGCGTATGCACTAAATGTAAAAAAAACAAAACAATAAATAAATAAAATAACTAGAATATATGAGGCAAAAAATATTTTTATATATATTTTTTTTTCTGTTGTTTACATTTTGCATGCAACTAACAACTTTGATGTCGGGGACTGGTGAGTTTTGATGTTGAGGATCTGAGTTTCAGTGTTGGCTGCCCTGGATCCCTAATCTGGTAATGCAATGAGACAACTGTGATGTTGTTGCGGGCGTGTAAGTTTTAATGTTGGCTATCCTGAATCCCTGATCTGGTAATGCGGTGGCAACTTCTTTGTTGTTGAGGGACGAGTGAGTTGTATGTTGTTCATCCTGGCTCCCTAATCTGGTAATGCAGTGAGACAACTTTGATGCTGTTGTGGATGGGTGAGTTTTGATATTAGTAATCCTGGCTTCTTAATGCATTAATGTTGTCAGGTGTGTGAAAGTAGAGCTAAAGCATAATAATAACTATTTGTGCTGTTGTTTATGTTGATTGGTATGACCTTCGTACTGTGAAATAAACATCAGAAAATATATTTCTACATGCTGTTAAGGTCGTGAAAATATTTTGTGAAATATGAATTTTGTTTGCCATAGCTTGATGGCTAGCCAATGAAAATTCATGAAATACTTGCTTGGTGTTGCTGGGAAAGTGTCACCCTCTCATTTTTGGTCCTTCTAGTAAAAATTATTTTCATTTTCATACTCATGTTAGTCTTGTTTCAATATAGAACATCTACAGAGCAAGAAATTGCAAAGACAGTTAACAATATCAAAAATTTGATGTTTCAACTTAAAAAAAAAAAAAATTATTACATAAATGCAGTTTTCCTCAGTGAAGCTCACCATGCATCTCAGTACGTGGTGTTTATGGTTTCTATTGATGCAAATGAAATTTATTATGAGGCTTAAGTGCTAAACAACTTGATAAGAACAAGTTATTTTACAATACCAAACTGTACTGTTATATCAGAATTATGGTAACAGAAAATTCCTGTACATCACATGTGAAAGATACTGTACTTGTATCTTTTCACAGTGAAAAATATTCACATGTACTCCAGAACTGCATAAAATATGTTTGTACTGTTAAATACATCAGTGACAAAATGATCTGTTTTCTTTATGAATATTGTTGGTTACTTTAATGTGTATGCCTATCACAAATTATCTTTTAAGTGCTTTAAACCAGGCTAATGAAAAATTTGTATTCTTTAGCATCTGGCTTTGTTATTTACCACAAATCTTCATTACACAAAATTATAAATAATATTGGTGCATGAAAAACATTTTTTATTACCTGCAAGGCAAAAAAATATCAATTACATTGTGCATTGCTAATAAATGGTGACATCAAACTATTTGATGCATGTGAACAGTCTTATAAAGCTGATGATTAAAAATTTGCTGTTCACATTCTGAAATCTTATGTGGAACTTGTAAAAAAAAATGAGGCTTTGTGGACTTAAGTGTGTGTGTGTTGCATGTCAAAGAATGAAAAGATGATAAGCTTCAGTTTGCCTGGTTTCCTTAAGGTGGCACATACAGGCACTCTGTATTTTTAGAAAGATGAGTTACATCAATGTGCAAAACATTTGAGAGTAATGTGTAACATTTGTCTGTTCCTGGTTTGTTATTCTCTGTTTGAAAAGGTGGGACAATTTTTGTTAGTATGAGATGAGTGATGCAACATCTCACATTTCTGAAGGAGTGTATAGTGCTAAACTATTGCACCGGGAATCTGAGTAAAAATCTTAGATTTGACTTTGATGTGTTGCTTAGTTATGTACAGTACCTTTTTTTTTTTTCTTCATTTGAAGGGTGGCACCTCCAAGGCCTGAGTTCTTAGTTTTTCTGTTGGGTTGTTGTTGGTACTTTGTCTACCCAAACCCTTGCTCCTTGTGCTGTAAAACTCAAAAGCCAACCTGCCAGTATCACCCACAGAAGTTCAAATGCATGCTCACTCCTAACATGCATTGCCAGCTGCTGGGTGTAAAAGCTGTGGAATTTTGTGTTAAATATAATAATTTATCATAGCCAAAATTTGTTAGCAAATATTTCTTATTTGTGTATTGTTTCAAGCTGCTTACCAATTCTTTAAATGCTTGAATATAGTGTCATAGGGCATTGTTATTATTTTGAAAGGCAATTGAAATGCATTCAGTAAATAAATAAATGCAATGTAATTGAGAGAGTTATCCAATGATTATATATCCTTTGCTGTTCACATTCTGAAAATGATATGTGGAGCATAAGAAAAAAATGAGGCATTGAACATGATTTTTCTCCCTAATCTGATCTAATAAAGGTAAGTGTCAAGTTCAAATGCATTGCCAGAGCTGCCAAGTATCCCGTTTTACCTAGATTCCGTCCACTTTCAAAAATATTTTCCAGAAATCCGATTTTTCTACCAAGAAATCTGGTTTTGTGGTTTTCTAGTTTTTTTCTTTATTTATTTATTATGTGTGGTATTTTTTTTATCTTTTTTTCTCCAGCATAAGTGCTGGCTCTGAGAGTTGGTAACGAATGGAGACAAATGTTTTTTTTTTTTTTTTTTTTTTTTTTTGTTAACCCACAGCACTTCAAGTGCTAAGGTTGTTGGCCCCGCGATGGTGGCAAGATAGTCAGTGGCTTGTAAAGTTCGTACTGGTTTATGATGTCACATCCATGGTGCTTGTGCGGTGCTCGCGCAGGCATAGGAATTCTGTGTTAATGTGTGCGAAAATAAAAATCTTGCACCATATCTTGCTACAAAAGGCAGATTGTGCAACAGAACTGCCGTGTCCGTCATCATTGTCGGGACTTTGGCACAGTAAATTCTTCATGCACACCTTTCTGTTTGATGCTGACTAAGACCGTGTGGTGGGAAGAAAGATTTAGAGACTCCAAGTATATACATCAAAACTAGAATTTTATGTTAATAGCCAGTGGCTACTGAGGATAGAAAAGTTAGTAGCCAATTTTTTCACTTTGGTAGCCACCCACAAAAAATGCAACAAATTCTTACGTGTACAGGATTTTTTCTATGCAAACATCTTAAGAGCATGTACTATTAATTTTAAAAAACAACAATGACTAATTTTTTAGGTAACATATTTATTTCATTTTTCAATTTCTATTTTTCTCTGAAAACATTTGCCGTCTACACCGACCGAGGCCTATCGAACTTCTCCACCACTCATTCACTGCGTTGTTAAAATTCTGACTCAACAAATAATTTCCATTCCGTTTTACATGAAGGCGTGCCTGCAGAGTATCCTTTTGCATCAACAGACTTCTTTCACCTAATGCTTCCTTCATCCCACTCCACACACGCTCGCTCTGCTTCTGCATTGCTCGCTGGTATGCAAAGAAGTATGTCTAGCAATTGCTTCATTACTGTCATGTGTTGAAATGATTCACTTTGTAGCATGTTTCGTAGTCGTAGGAAATTGGCAGAATGCTTAAAATGAAAACTGATGATTTCCTTTAATTCTGCCCACTGCTCCAGAGCACTCCTTTTCTGCAACGAAAATAGATTACATATTTCTTCGATATGTGCATTTCCGTAGACCTCCAGTTCACTTTTTCCTGTTGGCATGAATGCGCCATCTAGAACTTGAAATGCCTTTAGTACAGGTGATGAAGAGGAGTCTAATACTCTTTTATGGAAGATTTTGCAGAATTCATCAAAGAAGTTGACCGTATCTTGTCATGGGGTACGTTTATTTCCTACACTCGTAGCTTTCCGTTTCACAAGCAGTTTGAGAACTTGACCACGGAAAAGCCACTGTTGTTCCGCCTGCTGTTTCTCACATTCTTCAAGGAAATGAATCAAGTTTGGACAATTTTCTGGCTGCTGTTTCATTTCATTTAGTTTGGTGGTAGTGTTCTTCATCTTACTCGTGGCAACATTCAAAAGTATGTCCCGCGATTCCAAAACCTGAGAGGTCTTTCCCATTATTTCAATAAAATCAGCAACTGAAAATACTGAAAACATTGTTGCGTATGAAGTAAGTTGCTTTATGCTTTAACAGACCACTTGCTGTTGATTTTATGTCTGAAGAATATTGATTTGTATTGTGGGAGGATATAACTTGCTCCAAATGACTTGTAAGAGCCCCGTAGTTACGAATTAGAGGTTCCAGTGATGCTTGCAGGGAGTTGGACCACCTTGTATTGCAAATGGGCTTGAATGATAACAGGTTAATTTCGAGAACTTCTGCTGCTTTTTTGAGTTCACGTGTCAATTTTGGGCTTGTACGATAAAATGAACTTAAGAAACGAATTAGTGCTATTACAGCAGATGCTGCTGGATTGCATTCAATTGCTTGCTTTACACACAGATCAAATACATGGTTATAGCATGTTATGTAAGTTGGAGTACCCATTTTTTTATCAGTCCTCCTTTCTGCCCAACATTAACATTTGTTCCATCAACTGTGCTACACATCATTTTATCTTGCCAGTTTACAATTCCTGAAGAATTCAGGACTTCAGAGATGAATTTCAATAATCCATCAGCATCCGCACTAATATCTATCTCTCCTAAACCTAGAAATTTAACTTTAATGGCAGATTCTCCTTCAGCTGATATTCCCACATACCTCACACACGCACAGCTTCATATTCTGTGACTGCACGACTTGTAGATCCATCAGTCATTATCGCAAAAGTGCTGGCATTGTTAACTTCCTCCGCAACATTCGTTTGAATATCTGCATCAATGAAGTGAAGGAATGTTTTAAACGACATGTCATTCCGGTAAGTCTTGCCAATATCAATCCCATTGAGTTCTTGTAACTAGCACTCCAATGCATATCTTGATGCTGCCCTGTCCTCAATAACCCTTGCATATACCGTTCGGAACATTTTCACAAATTTTTTCTTGAATTATTGGATTAAGTTTGGTCATCTCTGTATATGCACGTGATTGTAAAGTCAACTCAACACAATTTTGAGACTTCATATAGCATGCTTCATGTGCTTTGCTAGAAAAATGCACGTTCACAGTATGGTGTTTTCTGTCTGGTGGATGGAATTGTGGATCATTTTTCACAAAACTTGAAGAAACTCCAAGTGATGCTGTAAATTCGGTACAGCATTTACACCACATCCCCCATTCACAGTTCTCGTCCAACATCAGATTTGTTTTCCGATCCTTTGTCACTTCAAGATCACCTTGGACAACTTTCCAATCTTCTCTCAACCTCCTCTTTACAGACTTGGTTTTTCCCATTGTTTTTTCATCCCCATTGCCAGTAATGGCAATCAATTCAGAAATGTCCCCACTTGCTGATTACTTTACAGTTTCAACTTTTCTTTCCTTTGTGGTTCCACTTGTAGATGCACCCACAGCCGTGAATTCCCCAATGCATGACAAGGTTCTGTCCGAATTCGTACTTGCAGATAAATTATCATCTCTAATATCCCTAAAAGAAAATTATACAAAAAATTAAGGACAAGCTCCAATATATATAATGATCAAACACTGTATATAATGTGTAAATTACATTTCAAAGCAACCATTTAGTCATTCAGTTTTTCTTCAGAATGAATGATGCACATTTACAAAAGGGGTAGAGTAGCAGATGGCTTCTGTTGTATGCATACATCCATGGCTATCTTCTTCATAGATTGCACATGGGATTTAAAATTAAGATACAAAGAGGGCTAATGATTAAATATTAGCTGTTCACATTCTGAAATTTTTGTGGAACATCTTCAGAATAAGGCCTTGTGTTGGTTGTGGTTGATTAATATGCAGTGTTTTGCTTGCCTTAGCACTACAAAATTTTTCAAATTAAGCATCAACTCATTCAGTACTTCTAACAGAACAAGTGGCACACATTTACAAAATGGGTAGCTATGAAATGGCTTGTGATATATGCAGAGGTGCCAACTATTACGGATTGTCCGTAATTATTACAGTTTCGACTGTCAGATTACGGAATTATGGACAGGTTGGAAGAATTACGGATTTCAGTGTGTTCTGGAGAATCTCAATTTTGTATCCCTTATTGTTAACTTTTATGGGACGCGGCCGATTCGTCGGCCTTCGATTTTGATCCGCATATTTCCTGAATCAGACGGCATATATCGGTGTCAATGATCATATCATTTATCAATCATATCGTTTTGAAATGGAATCTCCATGAATCATATCGTCAAACAGCGATATTATCAAAAGAATGGTAGTATGCAGTAAGTGTCGTATCGTAAAAGAGTTTGCGCTTGCTATCGGCTTCCCACGCACTTTCACCGTGTGACGGGAGAAAAGCTACTTTAGCCAAAACTTTTCCTACGGCAGTTAAGGCAGGGCTGTCTACTTGGCATTGTTGGTGAATTATAAAAGGTCGTACTGTCGTAAAGCATTTTTTTGAGCCCCGTTCGAAGTGCAGTAATGCGCAACTCCTGGTCCCGCGATGACTGAGAGTTTATATTTCCTGTGGACTTTCGCCGCACGGGAGAAAAAAGGGCTGTGTTTTATACTAGAAGCTCTTCACATTATTCATTTCTTTTTCCTCAAACAAACGGACACAATCACAAAACTCCGCGAATTACGAATCCCCCTCTTTTTCCAAACTCGTTTTAGCAGAAGATGACTTTATTGACGGCTTGTTCCTCAGACTAGCAGATGTGCTTTGCTTTTTCCTACTGCGTGAAATTTTTTTGTAAGGTTATTTGAAATGGCTTGTTGTAGTGAGAGTGAAAGTTTGCCTAGTGATAGTGATGATTTTGAATCATCTGAGAGTGATATTGGCCAAGCAACATCAAGCCAGAAAACTAGCCATCATGCCACACACACAATATCTTTTTCAGAAAGTGAAGATCTTGATAGTGAATCTTCCGATCATGAAAGTTCTGAAAGTGAATGGGAGGATGTAATAGAAGGAAGTGATGAACAACCTCAGCATCCTTTTGATTATCATGAAATGCAGGGGCCCAAACATGCTTCTGCAACTGATGCGACACCTATTGCATATTTTTACTTGTTTTTTACCAATTTCATCCTTGGAATTATCGTTTCTGAAACAAATAAATATGCAAAGAGTTTTCTCCAGGAACATCAAAATCTTTCTCCCAAATTTTGATCTAGGAAATGGAAAAATGTTACAAATGCTGAAATAAAGGTTTCCTTGCGTGCCTTCTAATATGGGAGTAATCAGTAGCCCATGTAGGACGAGATGATTGCCGAAGGCATATCCAGTTAAAAAAGCACGAGGATTATGTAAAATGAAAGACTCAATCAAAGCCTTTGGATATTTTTTTTGCAAAAAGAATGAAAATTGTGTGGTAAATGCTGAATTGCTGTTTACTACATTTGTTGTGGAGCATAACCTACCTATAGCAAGCTTTGATCATGCTGGTCCCTTGTTTCATGCTATGATCCCAGACTGTGGTATTGATATCCTAGAGCAGATGTGGCATGGAATGAAATATCTAAATGAAGGATTCATCTGGCCTTCCCAAGTATTCTGCATTGCCTAAACTAATGTTGGCAATATTGACTATCCCTCACAGCAATTCCTCTACAGAGAGAATATTTAGTATAGTAAGGAAAAACCTCACATACTTCTGCCCAACAATGAGCACCAAAACATTAAGTGCCCTTCTTGTACAGAAAAGTAAAGCATTTTCCTTAAGTGAGCCATGTTATGAAAAAAATTTCTTAAAAAGAATATACCACTGCAAAACAAGCAATAAGGGAGTCTTTATGTCAGCAATGGCATGGGGTAGGTACAATATTGATAATTTAATTTCATAATTTTTTATCAGGATAGTGTAAACATATAAGGTTATTACACATTTCACACATTAATTTCTCATGAAATACACTTTCCGCGCGTTAAGGATGAGGCTTTGTATGATGATTACTGATAGGCTCCTCGGAAGGTCGGCACCTCATACAAGTATTACAGGTTACACAGTAATACTATAATATTGTCCTTAACTTTGAAAAAAATTGGCGTGTTCCATTACTGAAACATTACTGAAAAATCCCTATTGATTACTGATACGTTCTGCTTGAGGTTGGCACCTCTGTATATGCATATCTCTAAGAAAAAAGGCTAATTATTAAATTTTTGCTGTTCACATTCTGAAATTTTTTGTGGGACATCTTCAAAATGAAACATTGTGTTGATTGTGGTTGAATCACATTGTATTTTGCCCATATGTGGCCTTAACACAACAAAATTTCTGGAGTAACCAACTCATTCACTATTTCTACAGAATTAGTGCTGCACATTTTCCAAAGTGGTATGGGTAGATGACTTGTGATCTATGCATATCTCTAACAAAAGAAACCTAATAATTAAATGCTTGCTGTTCACATTCTGAAATTTCTAGTGGAATCTGCAAATTCAGGTTTTGTGTTGATTGTGTTTGAATAACGTGCAGCATTTTGCTTGCTTGTTGCCATAGCACTACAAAGTTTTCCAAATTAAGCATCAACTCATTCAGTATTTCTGCAGAATGAGTGGTGCAAATTTACAAAATGGGTAAGATATGAGATGGCTTGTGATGTATGGATATCTCTAAGAAAAAAACAGGGATCGCATTCCTCCTAAAATTCCTAAAATTCCTAATATTTTGTGACCCTCCTTAAATTCCTAAAATTATACCTAAAATTTGCTATTCATCCTAAAATTTTCGTAAGCTTATTTATTAAAAACACAACCGTTATTAACGCCAATAAATTTACCATTACGCAGGGTGCGCACGCGTGCTTGAAAACCTGGAAAGTCCTGGAAAATCATGATTACGTTTTCAAGGCCTGGAATATCCTGGAAAAACGGTGTTTTTTTAATGCCATCTTGAAAAGCCTTGAAATTTGAAATTAGTGCTTAAAAAAATGCCCTTTTAGGAAATCGTGTTACTGTTACCCCTTCATTTTTTAAAGTTCCTTTTCTCTGTTCTCAAAGAAACCACCGGCAGCGGTTTCCGATGTGCGCCAAATCCTAATTTGGCTGGGGGAAAAAAAGAAAAAAAAAGGCACTACTTCCAGTGCAATAAAATTGGATGATTACTAGTAGGTCGAAGGGGAGCTTGATGTCCGTCCGACAATTGAGAACAGAAGGGGAAAGAAGAGGCATTTAGCATTTGCAGGGGTCGCGTATGTACCAAGTCAGCTGGCATCCACCAGTGAGGAGTATGCCTGAACAACACATTCATCTTCTTCTTGTTTATGTGCATGCCACCCTCCCTCCCCTCAAGAGACTTCCACTACTTATGATAAAAAATAAGAAAACTATCTTTGCGAATTTTTCACGAAAGTGGCTGAAATTTTTACATTCACTGTAATTGGATTACAGAAGCTCACTTCCAAAATTCCAGTTGAATCGGTTTAAAACTTTAAAAGTTAGCATTGGTAATTTTTATTATGGACAAGTATGTGTGCCTCTTTGGACAGAGTGAGCCTCCAGCAGAAAGGGTGTTACCATAGCAACGGTTGATTGACAGCTGGGAGCGCTGATCTGAAGCCCTTGGTTGGGAAGAAAGCAAACACCTGTTTATCACTTCCACAGCACAAAAGGACTAGGAGAATATTTTCAGAAATCCATTTTTCTGAATTTTGAAAATAACACAGTAAAATTTTTACAGTAGTTAAGATACATCACAATAAAGTTCTAGTGCAAATTTCGCCAAATTCCGTTAGGAACTTTAGCAGATGCAAAAAAAAAAAAAAAAAAAAAACAGTTCAGTGAGCTGCAGGTGGTGATTTATGGCGATGTGCCAAATGAAAAGAAGCCATTCCATCAGGTAATTCCAAAGGTTGTGTTGTGTGGACGCGTCCTCCTGCTGTTTGATCTTAATTGGAATGTTTTTGTGCATGGGGGGGGTCGAGAGAAATATCCGTTTCAGCTTTATAGCCTTCACGGCTCTTTTTTTTTTTTTCTTGGTAATAAATAAAAATCATAGTTGCTGCATTCACCATTGATCCATGTTTGCATTTCTTGAATATAAACAGCAGATAATCAGAAACATAGTGTTGGGCGGGTCTTGATGATCTTCATTTTGCATATGCTGAATTCAGTTCTGTGGGAATAAGGAATGACTTATACTGTGAATATATACAAAACTACATATTTTTGAGCTGAAAAAATAGGTCTACTTGTACACAGTAGCTAAAGTGTGAACTCAGATGAAGACAAGACAATCAGACATACGGACGTCTGATTCCATAAAAAAATCAACGTAGTTTTTTTATTTACACTACAGGTAAAAAAGCAAAAACATGTTTTTAAACGTTATAAAGGAAAACGGATTTTTGAAACGCATGACTTGATGATCTTAATTTCTGAAAGTTTCTTTTTTTCCACATCCTTTTTTTTTTTCAATTACAATACACTGTAACAGGATACTGTGTGTTATATCACTTAGAGATATGGCAGATTTTCGGTTGCTGATATCCGCGATCGTAAGCGGTAGTTGCATTGCGATTGTTGATGATGACAAGATAAATACTGGAGTGATGTAAAATGTTGCATAAACTAAAAAAATAAAAAAAATAAAGCCCCCCCCCCCACCCCGAACTTTTATGCGGTCATCATAGCTGATCAACCATTTCATTCCATGAACATCAGCACATTTCAATCATTTGAACATTGGGGGTATCTGAAGGAATTCAGCCGTGCTTAAGCGCCCTAGCGCAACGAAAACATGCTAATTTTGGACAGTTCTATTCCCTTCCCCTCTACCATCCCTAATAATTGAGAGTGCATACATTGAGAGTGTTTCAAATATTCTATTTATGAGCTAGTTTTCGCACTGTTTGTTATGCTTTTATTTTCGAAGAAAGAGAGGGGAAATAAGGAAAAGCAGCTAGAGAAAAAAAGAAAAGCTGAGTTTGATGACAAAATAAAAGAAAATGATGCAGAAATAAATAGGCTTAAAAAAGATAAAGAAGCCTCCCTAGCAGTAATTCAAGAGGGAACAGAAAGAATGAGAAAAGCTGTAGAAAAACAAAATACTGTTGAAATAGCAGTTGCCTCTAACTTGATCATACAAGGTTCAGCTGAAATAAAGAAAACTGAAAGTAAATTAGTTGTGGTGGAAGCAGAAAAAGATAGGCTAATCAGGAAAAGGTTAAAACAATAATATGAAAAAGTAATTCAGTGAACAATTGTACATAGTTCTTGGTTTTCAATTACCTTTTTAGGATATTATAGTTTAATGTGAAACCTGAAAACTTTACTGTGAAAATCGTGAATTGCTTCTGGTTCAACAGCATATTAATGTTCAAAGTGAAACTTGAATGTGGTAAATATACTTGAATATGATAATAACACGTGAAAAGATAAGAACTGAACATTAGAAGTAAATCATACTTAAACTTTAGACATTAGACGTTATGCAAAAAATTTGGGTGTGAACTTCGACCATATATACTAATGGACTGTGCATTGGCAATAGCTGCATCAAAGCCGCCATGGCTCAAACATTGGGCACGTCATCATCAGACTCCAAATTTCGTGTACAAATGCTGTTATGATTACTAATTTACGCTGCAGAACTTCAGTGTATTATGTGAATGCACCTCATATATAATGAAAACTCTTCAGGTAAGTTTACTTATGAGCTATATACATGCATGATCGTGTTGTTTACATTTTGTGATTTATAATGTGATGAACATTTGCGAAGAATTTGGAACATGCATTCCATTTTTTTTTTCTTAAGTTACTATATTTTTTATATCAATAGCTGCAAGTTTCTGGTTAAGTAATTGAACTTTATTGACTTAGGTATTTAATTCGTTTCTTACCCATGAAAAATCATAGAACTTTCTTTACTATTTCGGTCAGAGCAACCATAAGCACAGCAGGTGTAACCCATCTTTTTGACTGTTGTCATGTGATTTTATGTTGGAGCCAGAAATTTTGATGTCATGCGCAGTCTATCAGTATATATGGTTGAAGGGTGTGAAGCAAACTCTTTACAATGTATACAAAGTTGTTTTACTAGATGTATACAAATATACATCTAGTTTTTATTGAAATACACTCCTAAAATTTTCCTAAAATTTTTCTAAAAATTCCTAAAATTCCTAAAATTCTTACCTAAAATTTTCCAGAAGTATGCTATGATCCCTGAAAAAAGGCTAATGATTAAACATTTGCTGTTCACATTCTGAAATTTTTTGTGGAACATCTTGAAAATGAGGCCTTGTGTTTGTTGCAGTTGATTCATGTGCAGGACCGGCTTCACCATAGGGGCAACTGGGACGGTCGCTCTGGGCCCCGCGCCTTCACGGGGCCTCGCACTTTACGAAACAAAAATAAAATGGTTTTTGCTAGAATTCTCTATATTTATATTTATTGTTATTTTTTTTAAGTTTTGGGGCGCAAGGCCCTCAAAAATATATTTTTACGTTTTCCAACCATAGGTTGAAGAAGCGTATATGCTCCAGCTTTGTCCGTCCACTCGATAACTCACGTAAAAATTATCCAATTTCAATTAAATTTTAGTATGTGGTAGGGGACAACCTGGGGACGAACCCTATTGAAAATAAGCGAAATGGGGTCAAAGGTCAGGACATAGGAGTGGGATCCATTCCATCGCCCTTATACGTCATAACTTACGTAAAAATGCTTCAATTGCGACAAAACTTCATCATGTTGTTCCGGAAGTAAACTGAACAGGTTATGCTGAATGTCATTGAAATGGGATAGGTCAGGGCACAGCAGCGAGATTTATTCCATAGCCATTATCCTCATAACTTGAGTAAAAATGCTTCTATTGCGACAAAACTTTAGTATGTTGTTCCTTAGGTATACTGAACAAATCAATAGTCGAGTTGGGAGGAGAGTTTGTCTGCGCGTGATTTCTGGTATGTTGGAAAGCGTATCATAATCAATGCATTGCATGATTTTACTAACTTGTTGTAATGTTGTTGTTGTTTTTTTCAGTTTATAATACCCCCCCCCCCCCCAACTTATTTAAACCTTAAGCTTTTCCATATTCATGAAATAAAAAATTAAATTTCATCACATTTTGTGATTCCCTACTATATACTCAACAGTTTGTGTGTAAACCTGGTACTGAAATTAAAAAAAATAAAAAGAACAATATCAGAGTTGTATCTAGGCTATATATGGAGGCCAATCGTTCAGTGACTTTAAAAACAGTGTTGGGGGGAAAAAAAAAAAAAAAAAAGCAATTTTTATACTGAGTGCTTATAAGAGGTGAATAAAGTCATTAATTTACCAGTTATTCCACTTTCCATCAAAAATCAATCACTGAAACATGTACCAGGGAAAAAAATATATATATACGAATTTATTTAAGAGGGATAGTTATTATCCAATATGCAAAAATGTTTGCTACACAGATTAGTTAAAGCCATCTTTTTATCATTTTGTAGGAAAGTTTTTATTAAGATAATAAAGCAACCTAAACTTCCTCCTCTCCAGAAAGAAAGTCGTAGATTTCAGCACTTTTTATTCTCTTCCTCTTTCTTTCTCTCTGTCTGTCTCTCTCACTCAATGTCTGTCTCTGTCTGGCTCTCACTGTGTATCTGTCTGTCTATCTCTCTCTCTCTATCTGTCTGGCTCTCACTCTGTGTATCTGTCTGGCTCTCACTCTGTGTATCTGTCTCTCACTCTGTCTGTGTCTCTCTCACTCAATGTCTGTCTCTCATTCAATGTTGGTGTCTGTCTATCTCTCTGTCTCTCTCCCACTCAATGTCTGTCTATCTCTCTGTCTCTCTCCCACTCAATGTCTGTCTGTCTCTCTCTCTGTCAGTCCATCGCCCTCCTTCGCAGTCTACCTGTCTGTCTACCCGTCTCTGTCTGTCTCTCTCTCACTCAATGTTTGTCTCTGTCTGTCTATCTCTCTCACTTTGTGTATCTGCCTGTCTCTCTCACTCTGTCTCTCTGTTTGTCTTTGTCTCTGAAAAATGAAAATACACGAAAATTATCATAAAGAAACTGTTCTCTCTCTCTCTCTCTCTCTCTCTCTCTCTATATATATATATATATATATGATGGTATAAGCTCACAATAGTTTGAGATAATCATTTTCCTTTATGAAGATTTTTGTCAATTTTCATTTTTCATGCAATGATTTCATTAAAGATGAGATTCATTTCCCAGGACCCTCTATATATGAAATTTCACCCTGGGCCCCGCAAAAGTTCAATCCGGCCCTGTTCATCTGCACTATTTTGCATACATCTGGCTGTGCACTACAAAATATTCTAAAGTAACTGTCAACTATTGCAGCATTTGTACAGAATGTATGGTGTACGTTTATAAAAGTGGTATGGTGTACGTTTATAAAAGTGGTATGGTAGCAGATGGCATGTGAGTTACGTATACCTCTAGCAAAAGAAACTGATGAATAAATGCTTGCTGTTCACATTCTGAAATATTTTGTGGAATCTGCAAAATCAGTCTTTGTTGATTGTGGTTGATTCATGTGCAGTGTTTTGCTTACCTTAGCACTACAAAATTTTCCAAATTGAGCATCAACTTATTCACTATTTCCACAGAATAAGTTGTGTACATTTACAAAATTTGTAAGGTATGAGATGCCTTGTGATGTATGTATATCTCAAAGAAAATAGGCTAATGATTAAACATTTGCTTGTTCACATTCTGAAATTTTTAGTGGAATCTGAAAATTCAGGCTTTGTGTTGATTTATGTGCAGCGTTTTGCTTGCTTGTTGCCTTAGCACTACAAAATCTTCCGAATTACGCATCAACTCATTCACTTATTCCTGCAGAATGAGTGGTGCAAATTAACAAAATGGGTAAGGTATGAGATGGCTTGTGATGTATGGATATCTCCAAGAAAAAAAACCTAATGATTAAACATTTGCTGTTCACATTCTGAAATTTTTTGTGGAACATCTTGAAAATGAAGCCTTGTGTTTGTTTCATTTGATTCATGTGCCTTATTTTGCATACATCTGGCTTTGCAACACAAAATTTTCTACGGTAATAGATGGCTTGTGATCTATGCCTATCTCTAACAAAAGAAGATGATTAAATGCCTTCTGTTCACATTCTAAAATTTCTAGTGGAATCTGCAAATTCAGGCATTGTACTGATTGTGGTTGATTCATGTGCAGTGTTTTGCTTGCTTGTTGCCATAGCACTACAAAGTTTTCCAAATTAGGCTTCAACTCATTCAGTATTTCTGTAGAGTGAGTGTTGCAAATTTACAAAATGGGTAAGGTATGAATAGGCTTATGATGTATGGATGTCTCTAAGAAAAAAAGGCTAATGATTAAACATTTGCTGTTCACATTCTGAAATTTTTTGTGGAACATCTTGAAAATGAGGCCTTGTGTTTGTTGCAGTTGATTCACATGCACTATTTTGCATACATCTGGCTTTGCACAACAACAAAATACTCTAAAATAACTGTCAACTATTACAGTATTTGTACAAAATGTATGGTGTACGTTTATAAAAGTGGTATGGTAGCAGATGGCTTGTGAGCTATGTATATCTCTAACAAAAGAAACTAATGAATAAATTCTTGCTGTTCACATTCTGAAATTTTTTGTGGAATCTGCAAAATCAGGCTTTGTTGATTGTGGTTGATTCATGTGCAGTGTTCTGCTTACCTTAGCACTACGAAATTTTCCAAATTAAGTACCAACTCATTCACTATTTCCACAGAAAGTTGTGTACATTTACAAAATTTGTAAGTTATGAGATGTCTTGTGATGTATGTATATCTCAAAGAAAATAGGCTGATGATTAAACATTTGCTGTTCACATTCTGAATTTTTTTGTGAAACATCTTGAAAATGAAGCCTTGTGTTTCTTTCAATTGAATCATGTGCACTAATTTGCATACCTCAGGCTTTGCACAACAAAATTTTTCTACGTTAATAGATGGCTTGTGATCTATGGCTATCTCTAACAAAAGAAGACGATTAAATGCTTTCTGTTCACATTCTGAAATTTCTAGTGGAATCTGCAAATTCAGGCTTTGTGTTGATTGTGGTTGATTCATATGCAGCGTTTTGCTTGCTTGTTGCTTTAGCACTACAATATCTTGCAAATTACGCATCAACTCATTCAGTATTTCTGCAGAATGAGTGGTGCAAATTTACAAAATGGGTAAGGAATGAGATGGCTTGTGATGTATGGATATCTCTAAGTAAAAAAGGCTAATGATTAAACATTTGCTGTTCACATTCTGAAATTTTTTGTGGAACATCTTGAAAATGAGGCCTTGTGTTTGTTGCAGTTGATTCACATGCACTATTTTGCATACATCTGGCTTTGCACAAACACAAAATACTCTAAAATAACTGTCAACTATTACAGTATTTGTACAAAATGTATGGTGTACGTTTATAAAAGTGGTATGGTAGCAGATGGCTTGTGAGCTATGTATATCTCTAACAAAAGAAACTAATGAATAAATTCTTGCTGTTCACATTCTGAAATTTTTTGTGGAATCTGCAAAATCAGGCTTTGTTGATTGTGGTTGATTTATGTGCAGTGTTTTGCTTACCTTAGCACTACAAAATTTTCAAAATTACGCATCAACTCATTCAGTATTTCTGCAGAATGAGTGGTGCAAATTTACAAAATGGTTAAGGAATGAGATGCCTTGTGATGTATGTATATCTCAAAGAAAATAGGCTGATGATTAAACATTTGCTGTTCACATTCTGAATTTTTTTGTGGAACATCTTGAAAATGAAGCCTTGTGTTTGTTTCAATTGAATCATGTGCACTATTTTGCATACCTCAGGCTTTGCACAACAAAATTTTCTATGGTAATAGATGGCTTGTGATCTATGCCTATCTCTAACAAAAGAAGACAATTAAATGCTTGCTGTTCATATTCTGAAATTTCTAGTGGAATCTGCAAATTCAGGCTTTGTGTTGATTGTGGTTGATTCATGTGCAGCATTTTGCTTGCTTGTTGCCATAGCACTACAAAATTTTCCAAATTGAGCTTCAACTCATTCAGTATTTCTGCAGAATGAGTGGTGCAAATTTACAAAATAGGTAAGGAATGAGATGGCTAAGAAAAAAAGGCTAATGATTAAACATTTGCTGTTCACATTCTGAAATATTTTGTGGAACAATTTAAAAATGAGGCCTTGTGTTTTTTGCAGTTGATTCATGTGCACTATTTTGCATACATCTGGCTGTGCACTACAAAATATTCTAAAGTAGCTGTCAACTATTGCAGCATTTGTACAGAATGTATGGTGTATGTTTATAAAAGTGGTATGGTAGCAGATGGCGTGTGAGCTACGTATACCTCTAGCAAAAGAAACTGATGAATAGATGCTTGCTGTTCACATTCTGAAATATTTTGTGGAATTTGCAAAATCAGTCTTTGTTGATTGTGGTTGATTCATGTGCAGTGTTTTGCTTACCTTAGCACTACAAAAGTTTCCAAATTGAGCATCAACTCATTCACTATTTCCACAGAATGAGTTGTGTACATTTACAAAATTTGTAAGGTATGAGATGCCTTGTGATGTATGTATATCTCAAAGAAAATAGGCTAATGATTAAACATTTGCTTGTTCACATTCTGAAATTTTTAGTGGAATCTGAAAATTCAGGCTTTGTGTTGATTTATGCGCAGCGTTTTGCTTGCTTGTTGCCTTAGCACTACAAAATCTTCCGAATTACGCATCAACTCATTCACTTATTCCTGCAGAATGAGTGGTGCAAATTAACAAAATGGGTAAGGTATGAGATGGCTTGTGATGTATGGATATCTCCAAGAAAAAAAACCTAATGATTAAACATTTGCTGTTCACATTCTGAAATTTTTTGTGGAACATCTTGAAAATGAAGCCTTGTGTTTGTTTCATTTGATTCATGTGCCCTATTTTGCATACATCTGGCTTTGCAACACAAAATTTTCTACGATAATAGATGGCTTGTGATCTATGCCTATCTCTAACAAAAGAAGATGATTAAATGCCTTCTGTTCACATTCTAAAATTTCTAGTGGAATCTGCAAATTCAGGCTTTGTACTGATTGTGGTTGATTCATGTTGGTTGATTCATGTGCAGTGTTTTGCTTGCTTGTTGCCATAGCATTACAAAATCTTGCAAATTACGCATCAACTCATTCAGTATTTCTGTAGAATGAGTGTTGCAAATTTACAAAATGGGTAAGGTATGAAATGGCTTATGATGTATGGATATCTCTAAGAAAAAAGGCTAATGATTAAACGTTTGCTGTTCACATTCTGAAATTTTTTGTGGAACATCTTGAAAATGAGGCCTTGTGTTTGTTGCAGTTGATTCACATGCACTATTTTGCATACATCTGGCTTTGCACAACAACAAAATACTCTAAAATAACTGTCAACTATTACAGTATTTGTACAAAATGTATGGTGTACGTTTATAAAAGTGGTATGGTAGCAGATGGCTTGTGAGCTATGTATATCTCTAACAAAAGAAACTAATGAATAAATTCTTGCTGTTCACATTCTGAAATTTTTGTGGAATCTGCAAAATCAGGCTTTGTTGATTGTGGTTGATTCATGTGCAGTGTTTTGCTTACCTTACCACTGCAACATTTTCCAAATGAAGTACCAACTCATTCACTATTTCCACAGAAAGTTGTGTACATTTACAAAATTTGTAAGTTACTAGATGCCTTGTGATGTATGTATATCTCAAAGAAAATAGGCTAATGATTAAACATTTGCTTGTTCACATTCTGAAATTTTTAGTGGAATCTGAAAATTCAGGCTTTGTGTTGATTTATGCGCAGCGTTTTGCTTGCTTGTTGCCTTAGCACTACAAAATCTTCCGAATTACGCATCAACTCATTCACTTATTCCTGCAGAATGAATGAGTGGTGCAAATTAACAAAATGGGTAAGGTATGAGATGTCTTGTGATGTATGGATATCTCCAAGAAAAAAAAACCTAATGATTAAACATTTGCTGTTCACATTCTGAAATTTTTTGTGGAACATCTTGAAAATGAAGCCTTGTGTTTGTTTCATTTGATTCATGTGCCTTATTTTGCATACATCTGGCTTTGCAACACAAAATTTTCTACGGTAATAGATGGCTTGTGATCTATGCCTATCTCTAACAAAAGAAGATGATTAAATGCCTTCTGTTCACATTCTAAAATTTCTAGTGGAATCTGCAAGTTCAGGCATTGTACTGATTGTGGTTGATTCATGTGCAGTGTTTTGCTTGCTTGTTGCCATAGCACTACAAAGTTTTCCAAATTAGGCTTCAACTCATTCAGTATTTCTGTAGAATGAGTGTTGCAAATTTACAAAATGGGTAAGGTATGAATAGGCTTATGATGTATGGATATCTCTAAGAAAAAAAGGCTAATGATTAAACATTTGCTGTTCACATTCTGAAATTTTTTGTGGAACATCTTGAAAATGAGGCCTTGTGTTTGTTGCAGTTGATTCACATGCACTATTTTGCATACATCTGGCTTTGCACAACAACAAAATACTCTAAAATAACTGTCAACTATTACAGTATTTGTACAAAATGTATGGTGTACGTTTATAAAAGTGGTATGGTAGCAGATGGCTTGTGAGATATGTATATCTCTAACAAAAGAAACTAATGAATAAATTCTTGCTGTTCACATTCTGAAATTTTTTGTGGAATCTGCAAAATCAGGCTTTGTTGATTGTGGTTGATTCATGTGCAGTGTTCTGCTTACCTTAGCACTACGAAATTTTCCAAATTAAGTACCAACTCATTCACTATTTCCACAGAAAGTTGTGTACATTTACAAAATTTGTAAGTTATGAGATGTCTTGTGATGTATGTATATCTCAAAGAAAATAGGCTGATGATTAAACATTTGCTGTTCACATTCTGAATTTTTTTGTGAAACCTCTTGAAAATGAAGCCTTGTGTTTCTTTCAATTGAATCATGTGCACTAATTTGCATACCTCAGGCTTTGCACAACAAAATTTTTCTATGTTAATAGATGTCTTGTGATCTATGGCTATCTCTAACAAAAGAAGACGATTATATGCTTCCTGTTCCACATTCTGAAATTTCTAGTGGAATCTGCAAATTCAGGCTTTGTGTTGATTGTGGTTGATTCATGTGCAGCGTTTTGCTTGCTTGTTGCTTTAGCACTACAATATCTTGCAAATTACGCATCAACTCATTCAGTATTTCTGCAGAATGAGTGGTGCAAATTTTCAAAATGGGTAAGGAATGAGATGGCTTGTGATGTATGGTTATCTCTAAGTAAAAAAGGCTAATGATTAAACATTTGCTGTTCACATTCTGAAATTTTTTGTGGAACATCTTGAAAATGAGGCCTTGTGTTTGTTGCAGTTGATTCACATGCACTATTTTGCATACATCTGGCTTTGCACAAACACAAATACTCTAAAATAACTGTCAACTATTACAGTATTTGTACAAAATGTATGGTGTACGTTTATAAAAGTGGTATGGTAGCAGATGGCTTGTGAGCTATGTATATCTCTAACAAAAGAAACTAATAAATAAATTCTTGCTGTTCACATTCTGAAATTTTTTGTGGAATCTGCAAAATCAGGCTTTGTTGATTGTGGTTAATTTATGTGCGGTATTTTGCTTACCTTAGCACTACAAAATTTTCAAAATTACGCGTCAACTCATTCAGTATTTCTGCAGAATGAGTGGTGCAAATTTACAAAATGGTTAAGGAATGAGATGCCTTGTGATGTATGTATATCTCAAAGAAAATAGGCTGATGATTAAACATTTGCTGTTCACATTCTGAATTTTTTTGTGGAACATCTTGAAAATGAAGCCTTGTGTTTGTTTCAATTGAATCATGTGCACTATTTTGCATACCTCAGGCTTTGCACAACAAAATTTTCTATGGTAATAGATGGCTTGTGATCTATGCCTATCTCTAACAAAAGATGACGATTAAATGCTTGCTGTTCATATTCTGAAATTTCTAGTGGAATCTGCAAATTCAGGCTTTGTGTTGATTGTGGTTGATTCATGTGCAGCATTTTGCTTGCTTGTTGCCATAGCACTACAAAATTTTCCAAATTGAGCTTCAACTCATTCAGTATTTCTGCAGAATGAGTGGTGCAAATTTACAAAATAGGTAAGGAATGAGATGGCTAAGAAAAAAAGGCTAATGATTAAACATTTGCTGTTCACATTCTGAAATATTTTGTGGAACAATTTAAAAATGAGGCCTTGTGTTTGTTGCAGTTGATTCATGTGCACTATTTTGCATACATCTGGCTGTGCACTACAAAATATTCTAAAGTAGCTGTCAACTATTGCAGCATTTGTACAGAATGTATGGTGTATGTTTATAAAAGTGGTATGGTAGCAGATGGCATGTGAGCTACGTATACCTCTAGCAAAAGAAACTGATGAATAAATGCTTGCTGTTCACATTCTGAAATATTTTGTGGAACAATTTAAAAATGAGGCCTTGTGTTTGTTGCAGTTGATTCATGTGCACTATTTTGCATACATCTGGCTGTGCACTACAAAATATTCTAAAGTAGCTGTCAACTATTGCAGCATTTGTACAGAATGTATGGTGTATGTTTATAAAAGTGGTATGGTAGCAGATGGCATGTGAGCTACGTATACCTCTAGCAAAAGAAACTGATGAATAAATGCTTGCTGTTCACATTCTGAAATATTTTGTGGAATTTGCAAAATCAGTCTTTGTTGATTGTGGTTGATTCATGTGCAGTGTTTTGCTTACCTCAGCACTACAAAAGTTTCCAAATTGAGCATCAACTCATTCACTATTTCCACAGAATGAGTTGTGTACATTTACAAAATTTGTAAGGTATGAGATGCCTTGTGATGTATGTATATCTCAAAGAAAATAGGCTAATGATTAAACATTCGCTTGTTCACATTCTGAAATTTTTAGTGGAATCTGAAAATTCAGGCTTTGTGTTGATTTATGCGCAGCGTTTTGCTTGCTTGTTGCCTTAGCACTACAAAATCTTCTGAATTACGCATCAACTCATTCACTTATTCCTGCAGAATGAGTGGTGCAAATTAACAAAATGGGTAAGGTATGAGATGGCTTGTGATGTATGGATATCTCCAAGAAAAAAAACCTAATGATTAAACATTTGCTGTTCACATTCTGAAATTTTTTGTGGAACATCTTGAAAATGAAGCCTTGTGTTTGTTTCATTTGATTCATGTGCCCTATTTTGCATACATCTGGCTTTGCAACACAAAATTTTCTACGATAATAGATGGCTTGTGATCTATGCCTATCTCTAACAAAAGAAGATGATTAAATGCCTTCTGTTCACATTCTAAAATTTCTAGTGGAATCTGCAAATTCAGGCTTTGTACTGATTGTGGTTGATTCATGTTGGTTGATTCATGTGCAGTGTTTTGCTTGCTTGTTGCCATAGCATTACAAAATCTTGCAAATTACGCATCAACTCATTCAGTATTTCTGTAGAATGAGTGTTGCAAATTTACAAAATGGGTAAGGTATGAAATGGCTTATGATGTATGGATATCTCTAAGAAAAAAAGGCTAATGATTAAACGTTTGCTGTTCACATTCTGAAATTTTTTGTGGAACATCTTGAAAATGAGGCCTTGTGTTTGTTGCAGTTGATTCACATGCACTATTTTGCATACATCTGGCTTTGCACAACAACAAAATACTCTAAAATAACTGTCAACTATTACAGTATTTGTACAAAATGTATGGTGTACGTTTATAAAAGTGGTATGGTAGCAGATGGCTTGTGAGATATGTATATCTCTAACAAAAGAAACTAATGAATAAATTCTTGCTGTTCACATTCTGAAATTTTTTGTGGAATCTGCAAAATCAGGCTTTGTTGATTTTTGGTTGATTCATGTGCAGTGTTTTGCTTACCTTACCACTGCAACATTTTCCAAATGAAGTACCAACTCATTCACTATTTCCACAGAAAGTTGTGTACATTTACAAAATTTGTAAGTTACGAGATGCCTTGTGATGTATGTATATCTCAAAGAAAATAGGCTGATGATTAAACATTTGCTGTTCACATTCTGAATTTTTTGTGGAACATCTTGAAAATGAAGCCTTGTGTTTGTTTCAATTGAATCATGTGCACTAATTTGCATACCTCAGGCTTTGCACAACAAAATTTTCTACGTTAACAGATGGCTTGTGATCTATGGCTATCTCTAACAAAAGAAGACGATTAAATGCTTTCTGTTCACATTCTGAAATTTCTAGTGGAATCTGCAAATTCAGGCTTTGTGTTGATTGTGGTTGATTCATGAGAAGCGTTTTGCTTGCTTGTTGCTTTAGCACTACAATATCTTGCAAATTACGCATCAACTCATTCAGTATTTCTGCAGAATGAGTGGTGCAAATTTACAAAATGGGTAAGGAATGAGATGGCTTGTGATGTATGGATATCTCTAAGAAAAAAAGGCTAATGATTAAACATTTGCTGTTCACATTCTGAAATTTTTTGTGGAACATTTTGAAAATGAAGCCTTGTGTTTGTTTCAATTGATTCATGTGCACTATTTTGCATACATCTGGCTTTGCACAACAACAAAATACTCTAAAATAATTGTCAACTATTACAGTATTTGTACAAAATGTATGGTGTACGTTTATAAAAGTGGTATGGTAGCAGATGGCTTGTGAGCTATGTATATCTCTAACAAAAGAAACTAATGAATAAATTCTTGCTGTTCACATTCTGAAATTTTTTGTGGAATCTGCAAAATCAGGCTTTGTTGATTGTGATTGATTCTTGTGCAGTGTTTTGCTTACCTTAGCACTACAAAATTTTCCAAATTAAGTACCAACTCATTCACTATTTCCACAGAAAGTTATGTACATTTACAAAATTTGTAAGTTATGAGATGCCTTCTGATGTATGTATATCTCAAAGAAAATAGGCTAATGATTAAACATTTGCTTGTTCACATTCTGAAATTTTTAGTGGAATCTGAAAATTCAGGCTTTGTCTTGATTCATGTGCAGCGTTTTGCCTGCTTGTTGCCTTAGCACTACAAAATCTTCCGAATTACGCATCAACTCATTCACTTATTCCTGCAGAATGAGTGGTGCAAATTTACAAAATGGGTAAGGTATGAGATGGCTTGTAATGTATGGATATCTCCAAGAAAAAAAGCCTAATGATTAAACATTTGCTGATCACATTCTGAAATTTTTTGTGGAACATCTTGAAAATGAAGCCTTGTGTTTGTTTCATTTGATTCATGTGCCCTATTTTGCATACATCTGGCTTTGCACAACAAAATTTTCTACGGTAATAGATGGCTTGTGATCTATGCCTATCTCTAACAAAAGAAGACGTTTAAATGCCTTCTGTTCACATTCTAAAATTTTTAGTGGAATCTGCAAATTCAGGCTTTGTGCTAATTGTGTTTGATTCATGTGCAGTGTTTTGCTTGCTTGTTGCCATAGCACTACAAAGTTTTCCAAATTAGGCTTCAACTCATTCAGTATTTCTGTAGAATGAGTGTTGCAAATTTACAAAATGGGTAAGGTATGAGATGGCTTATGATGTATGGATATCTCTAAGAAAAAAAGGCTAATGATTAAACATTTGCTGTTCACATTCTGAAATTTTTTGTGGAACATCTTGAAAATGAGGCCTTGTGTTTGTTGCAGTTGATTCACATGCACTATTTTGCATACGTCTGGCTTTGCACAACAACACAAATACTCTAAAATAACTGTCAACTATTACAGTATTTGTACAAAATGTATGGTGTACGTTTATAAAAGTGGTATGGTAGCAGATGGCTTGTGAGCTATGTATATCTCTAACAAAAGAAACTAATGAATAAATTCTTGCTGTTCACATTCTGAAATTTTTTGTGGAATCTGCAAAATCAGGCTTTGTTGATTGTGGTTGATTTATGTGCAGTGTTTTGCTTACCTTAGCACTACGAAATTTTCAAAATTACGCATCAACTCATTCAGTATTTCTGCAGAATGAGTGGTGCAAATTTACAAAATGGTTAAGGAATGAGATGCCTTGTGATGTATGTATATCTCAAAGAAAATAGGCTGATGATTAAACATTTGCTGTTCACATTCTGAATTTTTTTGTGGAACATCTTGAAAATGAAGCCTTGTGTTTGTTTCAATTGAATCATGTGCACTATTTTGCATACCTCAGGCTTTGCACAACAAAATTTTCTATGGTAATAGATGGCTTGTGATCTATGCCTATCTCTAACAAAAGAAGACGATTAAATGCTTGCTGTTCATATTCTGAAATTTCTAGTGGAATCTGCAAATTCAGGCTTTGTGTTGATTGTGGTTGCTTGTTGCCATAGCACTACAAAGTTTTCCAAATTGAGCTTCAACTCATTCAGTATTTCTGCAGAATGAGTGGTGCAAATTTACAAAATAGGTAAGGAATGAGATGGCTAAGAAAAAAAGGCTAATGATTAAACATTTGCTGTTCACATTCTGAAATATTTTGTGGAACAATTTAAAAATGAGGCCTTGTGTTTGTTGCAGTTGATTCATGTGCACTATTTTGCATACATCTGGCTGTGCACTACAAAATATTCTAAAGTAACTGTCAACTATTGCAGCATTTGTACAGAATGTATGGTGTATGTTTATAAAAGTGGTATATTAGCAGATGGCATGTGAGCTACATATACCTCTAGCAAAAGAAACTGATGAATAAATGCTTGCTGTTCACATTCTGAAATATTTTGTGGAATTTGCAAAATCAGTCTTTGTTGATTGTGGTTGATTCATGTGCAGTGTTTTGCTTACCTTAGCACTACAGAAGTTTCCAAATTGAGCATCAACTCATTCACTATTTCCACAGAATGAGTTGTGTACATTTACAAAATTTGTAAGGTATGAGATGCCTTGTGATGTATGTATATCTCAAAGAAAATAGGCTAATGATTAAACATTTGCTTGTTCACATTCTGAAATTTTTAGTGGAATCTGAAAATTCAGGCTTTGTGTTGATTTATGTGCAGCGTTTTGCTTGCTTGTTGCCTTAGCACTACAAAATCTTCCGAATTACGCATCAACTCATTCACTTATTCCTGCAGAATGAGTGGGGCAAATTTACAAAATGGGTAAGGTATGAGATGGCTTGTGATGTATGGATATCTCCAAGAAAAAAAACCTAATGATTAAACATTTGCTGTTCACATTCTGAAATTTTTTGTGGAACATCTTGAAAATGAGGCCTTGTGTTTGTTGCTGTTGATTCATGTGCAGTATTTTGCATACATCTGGCTGCGCACAATAAAATTTTCTTCAATAATAAGTTGTAGAGGTATCATTTACCATCTGTTGACACATACACTGAAGAGCAATTGAATTAGAGACAGCTGGCATCATGCAAATGTGGCACTGTGTGCAGCCTTGTAACTGGAAACATGATGTATGCAGTAATCCAATAATATAAGGAGTGATGCGACGGGAATCAGTAAAAGTCTAACGCCGTATGGATAAGACGAAGGATCTAAGCGCGTTTGATCGTGGGCAAATTGTCGGGGCCCGACGTATGGATCACTCCATCTCGGAAGTCGTGCAGACACTGGGATTTTCACAAGCCACTGTGTAACGGGTGCACTGTGAGTACATCGAATCCGGTAAAACCATCCTTGCAAGGGCCAACTGCTGTGGACAACAATGTGTGGATGAGCGGTGTCATTGTCAACTAGTTAGCATTGTAACAGTGGATAGACGGGCCACAGTGCAAGAAATCACTCAGCAATTTAATGCTGGTGCACAGAAACGTGTAAGCAGCCACACCATCCTGAAGTATCTCCTCGCTATGGGTTACAGAAGCCATCGTCCCACAAGGGTACCGCTGCTGACCGCACATCACAGGGTGCAAAGATTAGCATGGGTGTAGGGAACATTGCCCCTAGACATGTGGGAAAATGTTGCCTGGACTGATGAGTCGAGATTCACGTTGGTACATGTGGATGGCAGGATGCGAGTACGGCGCAAACCACATGAAGTGAAGGATCCTTCTTGCCAGCAAAGTACTCTTCAAGCTGGTGGGAGTGGCATTCTCCTCTGGCGACTGTTTTCGTGGACTGCAATGGGACCCCTGGTACGTGTGACATCGTCCCTCACAGGTCAACATTACCGGTATATCCTGGACAACCATTTGCTCCCGTTTGTGCATCTTCAACATCCCACTGGGGACCTCATCCTGCAACAAGAGAATGCACCGTGCATCGCTCCCGAATTGTATTCAAATGGTTGGATGAACACTCCACCGACGTGACCTCGATTCCTTGGCCAGCTTGGTCACCTGACCTCAATCCCATCGAGCACATCTGGGATGCCATCGAGAGAGATGTTCGAGGCTCTGACCCCCTCCATCAAATCTTCGTGAACTCTGGGAGCTTGTTCAGGATCAGGAATCGGTGGATCCATATGGCTTCCCAACGCTTCTGGTGTCTTGTCGAGTCCAAGCCGAGGCGAATCGCCACCGTCATCAGGGTGAAAGGTGGTGCTACACGTTACTAGACAGGTATCTCTAATTCACTTGCTCTTCAGGGTATATAGCACATTATAAACTCGGTAGACACGTGCTCCCACCCCAAGAGAAGCCTAGCATACATAGTTATAAAACTACTTGTGTTAGGCTTCTTTCGGGGTGAATGCATGTATAATTGTAATACTAATACTACGTATGTTAGGGTTCTCACGGGTGAATACATATATAATTTCATGGTTTTTTTTTAAACGTATGAATGCATGTTTAAACCATGAAATTATTCATATGGATAATTTTCATGATATGTATATATCTTAAAATTTTCTACTGTAATAGATGTTGTGATCTATGCATCTCTCTAACAAGAGAATACTAATGATTAAGCACCTGGTGTTCATTCTCTCAATTTTTTGTGGAATCTGCAAAAACAGGATTTGTATTGAAAGTGGTTGATTCATGTGCAATGTTTTGCTACCATGTTATGTTGTGTGAGCACTACAAAATTTTCTAAATTGAGCATCAACTCACTCAGTATTTCTACAGAATGAGTAATGTAAATTTACAAAATGGGTAAGGTATGAGATGGTTTGTGATGTGTGCTTATCTATAAAAAAAAAAAAAAAAAAGGCTGATGATTAAACATTTGCTGTTCACATTCTGAAATTTTTTGTGGAACATCTTGAAAACGAGGCTTTGTGTTTGTTGCAGTTGATTCAAGTGCACTGTTTTGCATACCTCTGGCTTTGCTCAACAAAATTTGCTATGGTAATAGATGGCTTATGATCTACCCATATCTCTAACAAAAGGAAATTAATGATTAAATACTTGTTGTTCACATTTTGAAATTTTTTGTGGAATGTGCAAAATCAGGCTTTGTTAATTGTGGTTGATTCATGTGCAGTGTTTTGCTACCTTGTTATGTTGCATTAGCACTACAAAATTTTCCAAATTGAGCATCAACTCATTCAGCATTTTTACAGAATGAGTGGTGCAAATTTACAAAATGGGTAAGGTATGAGATGGTTTGTGATGTATGCTTATCTATAAGAAAAAAGGCTGATGATTAAACATTTGCTGTTCACATTCTGAAATTTTTTGTGGAACATCTTGAAAATGAGGCCTTGTGTTTGTTGCAGTTGATGCATGTGCACTATTTTGCATACATCTGGCTATTCACAACAACAAAATACTCTAAAATAACTGTCAACTATTACAGTATTTGTACAAAATGTATGGTGTATGCTTATAAAAGTGGTATGGTAGCAGATGGGTTGTGAGCTACATATATCTTTAACAAAAGAAACTGATGAATAAATGCTTGCTGTTCACATTCTGAAATTTTTTGTGGAATCTGCAAAATCAGTCTTTGTTGATTGTGGTTGATTCATGTGCAGTGTTTTGCTTACCTTAGCACTACAAAATTTTCCAAATTAGGCATCAACTCATTAACTATTTCCACAGAATGAGTTGTGTACATTTACAAAATTTGTAAGGTATGAGATGCCTTGTGATGTATATATATATATATCAAAGAAAATAGGCTAATGATTAAACATTTGCTGTTCACATTGTGAAATTTTTTGTGGAACATCTTGAGAATGAAGCCTTGTGTTTGTTTCAGTTGATTCATGTGCACTGTTTTCAATACCTCAGGCTTTGCACAACAAAATTTTTCTACGGTAACAGATGGCTTGTGATCTATGCCTATCTCTAACAAAAGAAGACGATTAAATGCTTTCTGTTCACATTCTGAAATTTCTAGTGCAATCTGCAAATTCAGGCTTTGTGTTGATTGTGGTTGATTCATGTGCAGCGTTTTGCTTGCTTGTTGCTTTAGCACTACAAAATCTTGCAAATTAAGCATCAACTCATTCAGTATTTCTGCAGAATGAGTGGTGCAAATTTACAAAATGGGTAAGATATGAGATGGATTGTGATGTATGGATATCTCTAAGAAAAAAAGGCTAATGGTTAAACATTTGCTGTTCACATTCTGAAATTTTTTGTGGAACATCTTGAAAATGAGGCCTTGTGTTTGTTGCTGTTGATTCATGTGTAGTATTTTGCATACATCTGGCTGAGCACAACACAATTTTCTTCAATAATAAGTTGTAGAGGTATCAACGTACCCTCTGTTGACACATACACTGAAGAGCAATTGAATTAGAGACAGCTGGCATCATGCAAATGTGGCACTGTGTGCAGCCTTGGAAACATGAGGTATGCAGTAATCCAATAATATAAGGAGTGATGCGACGGGAATCAGTAAAAGTCTAACGCAGTATGGATAAGACGAAGGATCTAAGCACATTTGATCGTGGGCAAAATGTCAGGGCCCGACGTATGGGTTACTCAATCTCGGAAGTCGTGCAGACACTGGGATTTTCAAGAGCCACTGTGTCACGGGTGCACTGTGAGTACATCGAATCCGGTAAAACCATCCTTGCAAGGGCCAACTGCCTTGGACAACAGCATGTGGATGAGCGGGGTCATTGTCAACTAGTTCGCATTGTAACAGTGGATAGACGGGCCACAGTGCAAGAAATCACTCAGCAATTTAATGCTGGTGCACAGAAACGTGTAAGCAGCCACACCATCCTGAAGTATCTCCTCGCTATGGGTTACAGAAGCCATCGTCCCACAAGGGTACCGCTGCTGACCGCACATCACAGGGTGCAAAGATTAGCATGGGTGTAGGGAACATTGCCCCTGGACATGTGGGAAAATGTTGCCTGGACTGATGAGTCGAGATTCACGTTGGTACATGTGGATGGCAGGATGCGAGTACGGCGCAAACCACATGAAGTGAAGGATCCTTCTTGCCAGCAAGGTACTCTTCAAGCTGGTGGGAGTGGCATTCTCCTCTGGCGACTGTTTACGTGGACTGTAATGGGACTCCTGGTACGTTTGACATCGTCCCTCACAGGTTAACATTACCGGTATATCCTGGACAACCATTTGCTCCCGTTTG
Source organism: Macrothele yani (assembly GCA_039090855.1). NCBI lineage: Eukaryota > Metazoa > Arthropoda > Arachnida > Araneae > Macrothelidae > Macrothele > Macrothele yani. The sequence continues at coordinate 129,708,102 of CM076997.1, forward strand.
TGCATCTTCAACATCCCACTGGGGACCTCGTCCTGCAAAAAGAGAATGCACAGTGCATCGCTCCCGAATTGTATTCGAATGGTTGGATGAACACTCCAGTGACGTGACCTCGCTTCCTTGGCCAGCTTGGTCACCTGACCTCAATCCCATCGAGCACATCTGGGATGCCATTGAGAGAGATGTTCGAGGCTCTGACCCCCTCCATCAAATCTTCGTGAACTCTGGGAGCTTGTTCAGGAGTCGGTGGATCCATATGGCTTCCCAACGCTTCTGGTGTCTTGTCGAGTCCAAGCCGAGGCGAATCGCCGCCGTTATCAGGGCGAAAGGTGGTGCTACACGTTACTAGACAGGTATATCTAATTCAATTGCTCTTCAGTGTATATAGCACATTATAAACTCCGTAGACACGTGCTCCCACACCAAGAGAAGCCTAGCATACATAGTTATAAAACTACTTGTGTTAGGCTTCTTTCGGGGTGAATGCATGTATAATTGTAATACTAATACTACGTATGTTAGGGTTCTCACGGGTGAATACATATATAATTTCATGTTTTTTTTTTTTAGACGTTTGAATGCATGTTTAAACCATGAAATTATTCATATGGATAATTTTCATATGTATATATCTTAAAATTTTCTACTGTAATAGATATTGTGATCTATGCATCTTTCTAACAAGAGAATACTAATGATTAAACACCTGGTGTTCATATTTTCAATTTTTTTGTGGAATCTGCAAAATCAGGATTTGTGTTGAAAGTGGTTGATTCATGTGCAATGTTTTGCTACCATGTTATGTTGCGTGAGCACTACAAAATTTTCTAAATTGAGCATCAACTCATTCAGTATTTCTACAGAATGAGTGGTGCAAATTTACAAAATGGGTAAGGTATGAGATGGTTTGTGATGTTTGCCTATCTATAAAAAAAAAAAAGGGCTGGTGATTAAACATTTGCTGTTCACATTCTGAAATTTTTTGTGGAACATCTTCAAAATGAGGCCTTGTGTTTGTTGCAATTGATTCAAGTGCACTGTTTTGCATACCTTTGGCTTTGCTCAACAAAATTTGCTATGGTAATAGATGGCTTATGATCTACCCATATCTCTAACAAAAGGAAATTAATGATTAAATACTTGTTGTTCACATCTTGAAATTTTTGTGGAATGTGCAAAATCAGGCTATGTTAATTGTGGTTGATTCATGTGCAGTGTTTTGCTACCTTGTTATGTTGCGTTAGCACTACAAAATTTTCCAAATTGAGCATCAACTCATTCAGTATTTCTACAGAATGAGTGGTGCAAATTTACAAAATGGGTAAGGTATGAGATGGTTTGAGATGTATACTTATCTATAAGAAAAAAGGCTGATGATTAAATATTTGCTGTTCACATTCTGAATTTTTTTGTGGAACTTCTTGAAAATGAGGCCTTGCATTTGTTGCAGTTGATTCATGTGCATTATTTTGCATACATCTGGCTGCGCTCAACAACATTTTCTAAAGTAACTGTCAACTGTTACAGTATTTGTACAGAATGTATGGTGTACATTTGTCAAAGTGGTATGGTAGCAGATGGCTTGTGATCTAAACATATCTCTAACAAAAGAAGACTAATTTATGATTAAATGCTTGCTGTTCACATTCTGAAATTTTTGTTGAATCTGCAAAATCAGGCTTTGTGTTAATTGTGGTTGATTCATGTGCAGTGTTTTGCTTGCTTGTTGTCTTAGCACTACAAAATCTTCCATATTAAGCATCAACTCATTCAGTATTTCTACAGAATTTCTACAGAATTCGCACCAAATTTACTAAATGGGTAAGGTATGAGATGGCTTGTGATGTATGGATATCTCTAAGAAAAAAAAGGCTAATGATTAAACATTTGCTGTTCACATTCTGAAATTTTTTGTGGAATGTGTTCAAAATGAGGCCTTGTGTTTGGTGCAGTTGATTCATGTGCACTATTTTGCGTATCTCTGGCTTTGGACAACAAAATTTTCTACAATAATAAGTAGTAGAGGTATCAACTTACCCTCTGTTGACACATATGTAGCACATTATAAGCTCGGTAGACACGTGCTCCCTCTCCGAGAGATGCCTAACATAAATAGTTATAAAACTTCTTGTGTTAGGCTTCTTTCCTGGTGAATGCATGTATAATTGTAATACTAATACTATGTGTGTTAGGGTTCTCATGGGTGAATGCATTTATAATTTCATGGTTTAAACGTATGAATGCATGTTTAAACCATAAAATTATTAATTTTTAAATAATTTTCATATGTATATATCTTAAAATGATCTATGGTAATAGATGGCTTTTGATCTATGCATCTCTCTAACAAGATAATACTAATGATTAAACACTTGGTGTTCATATTCTCAATCTTTTTTTGGAATCTGCAAAATCAGGCTTTGTGTTGAAAGCGGTTGATTCATGTGCAGTGTTTTGCTTCCATGTTATGTTGCATTAGCACTACAAAATTTCCAAATCGAGCATCAACTCATTCAGTATTTCTACAGAATGAGTGGTGCTAATTTACAAAATGGGTAAGGTATGAGATGGTTTATGATGTATGTTTATCTATAAGAAAAAAGGCTAATGATTAAACATTTGCTGTTCACATTCTGAAATTTTTTGTGGAACTTCTTCAAAATGAGGCCTTGTGTTTGTTGCAATTGATTCATGTGCACTATTTTGCATACCTCTGGCTTTGCTCAACAAAATTTGCTATGGTAATAGATGGTTTGTGATCTTCCCGTATCTCTAACAAAAGGAAATTAATGATTAAATGCTTGCTGTTCACATCTGGAAATTGTTTGTGGAATCTACAAAATCAGGCTTTGTATTGATTGTGGTGGATTCATGTGCAGTGTTTTGCTTGTTTGTTAAGCCTTAACACTACAAAATTTTTCAAATTAAGCATCAACTCATTCAGTATTTCTACAGAATGAGTGATGTACATTTACAAAATGGGTAGAGTATGAGATGGCTTGTGATGTGTGTATATCTTTAAGAAAAAAGGCTTATGATTAAACATTTGCTGTTCACATTCTGATATTGTTTGTGGAACATCTTCAAAATGAGGCCTTGTGTTGATTGTAGTTGATTCATGTGCAGTGTTTTGCTTGCTTGTTGCCTTAGCACTACAATGTTTTCCAAATTAAGCATCAACTCATTCAGTATTTCTACAAAATGAGTGGTGCAAATTTACAAAATGGGTAAGGTATGAGTTGGCTTGTGATGTATGATATGCACATTTATTAGAAAAAAGGCTAATGATTAAACATTTGCTGTTCACATTCTGAAATTTTTTGTGGAACATGTTTAAAATGAGGCCTTGTGTTTGTTGCAATTGATTCATGTGCACTATTTTGCATACATCTGACTTTGCACAACAAAATTTTCTAAAGTAACTATCAACTGTTTCACTATTTCTACAGAATGTATGACATCAGGGTTTTAAGGTGGCTCCAAAAAATGCTGAAATGGGGGGGGGAAAGTTGTAGCATAATGCTAAAGAAAGTTAGTCACTTGGAAGATCATAACATCAGGTGAATCGGTTTGCACCAACAATTCTTTGGACATCAGTGGAAAATGAATGTTTATGGCCTTTGGCCATAGATGTCACAGCCGACTCTGGTTTAAACTTGAACTATGAATGGGGGAAGGGGTCTAATCCCTCTGGCCTCTACAATTGTGCAGTGGTGCCATTTTTCAAGAGACACAATTGTTTTCTCACATTTTAGATTAACTTATCCCATTTTGTGAAAAGGTGACCATAGCATAACCTCTGGTGTATATTTTACAAATAGGCTAAGTTAGCAGATGACTTGTGATCTGCACATATCTCTAACAAAAGGAGACTAATAATGATTAGTTGCTTGCTGTTCACATTCTGAAATTTTTGTGGAATCTGCAAAATCAGGCTTTGTGTTGCATGTAGTTGATTCACGTGCACTATTCTGTTCACATGCTGTCCCAGAATAAGAAATTTTTTTCAAAATAACGTAGCCGCCCCGGTGGCGCAGTGGTCTAAGGAAGCTGGCCTCTGATCATTCGTCCATAAGGGGTCCGGGTTCGAATCCCGGTCAGGCATGGATGTTGTGTTTTTCTTACGGCACTGGCTCTCTACCTTACTTGGAACCAGTGACCCTAAATTAGGGACGGGCGACTGCTTATAGCCCATTGAGTAGCTCACGGTGGTCGTTAAACCTCCAATAAAAAAAAATAATAATAACGTAGTCATTCAATATTTCTACAGAATGAGTGATGCACACTTTTTAAGGAAATATTTATGTAATATCTTTCAAACTACCCATAATGAATGTAACTCTATGTGACAGAATGATACCTTCCACTGCAGCAGAAAAACATGTGCACATGGAATTATTTGGTACTGCACATTACAACAAATGCCCCTGGTGGTAAGGTGGACAGAGGTGCTCCTATCTGGCTCAGGGTTCCCACGGTGCTTATAAATCCTTAAAAGTCTTTAAAAAGTGCTTATATTTTTTGGGGGTGCTTAAAAGTCCTTATGCCGCCCCGGTGGCGCAGTGGTCTAAGGCGTTGGCCTCTGATCATTCGTCCGTAAGGGGTCCGGGTTCGAATCCCGGTGAGGCATGGATGTTGTGTTTGTCTTACGGCACTGGCTCTCTCCCTTCCCTGGAACCAGTGACCCTAAATTAGGGACGGGCGACTGCTTATAGCCCATTGAGTTGCTCACGGTGGTCGTTAAACCTCCAATCAAAAAAAAAAAAAAAAAAAAAAGTCCTTATATTTTTCCTAAAATAGCAAAAAGTACTTAAAAGTGCTTATATTTTTTTGGGGTGCTTAAAAGTCCTTATATTTTCCCTAAAATAGCAAAAAGTACTTAAAAGTGCTTATCTTTTATATTGTTCGGACTTTTTTTTTTTTTCAATTTTTCCACATTTGCTCATAAACTCTCGATCGATCCTTTTCTTTGAGCACGTGAGTTCACATGAAATTCTATTCCTAATTAATATTTGGAGCCTAGACACTGAGAAAAAAAAATGTTGGTTTCTTTATACACTGAGTGGCCACTTTATTATGACCAACCCCCTCAGTACTTCGTTGGGCCACCTTTCGCCTTTAATACTGTGTCAATTCTTCGTGGCATGGACTCAACGAGATGTTGATAGGTGGTTTGTGGAATCTGAGACCATGCTTGATGAATATCACTTTCAAGGAGTGTGAGATTGCAGGGTTGTGGATCCAGCTGTCTGATGGCTCGTTCAACTTCATCCCACAAATTCTCAATGGGTTGAGATCTGGAGATTGTGGGGGCCACCTAAGCAAAGTAAGCTCACCGGCATGTTCCTGAAACCAATCCTGTACAATACGAGCACTATGGCAGGACGCATTATCTTGTTGAAAGTAGCCATTGCCATTGGGATAAACCATCCACATGACAGAATGCACCTGGTTTCATAACGATGTTTAGATATGATGTGCCAATCAGACATTTATCAACACGAATTAAAAAGCCCAAAGCATGCCAGGAAAACATTCCCCAAACCATAACGTTGCCTCCACCAGCTTGAAGGGTTATAAGAATGCATTTGGGATCCATGCTTTCGTGCTGTTTCCGCCAAATTCTCACTCGGCCATCTGCATGGTGCAACTGAAAACGTGATTCATCCATTGTACCACATAATTTGTTTCCAATTATTGACTGTCCAATCCTGTGAACTGAAGATGTTTCCTCTTGTTAAATCCTGTGAACTGGAGACGTTTCCTCTTGTTAACTGCAGACAGCAAAGGTGTTCGAACCTGTAGGCCATCGGCTGCCATATCCCATCCGATGCAGTGTACGGCGAACAGTGTGTGCAGAGGTAATTTGAGGGGATCCTTGATTAAGATGGTCTGTAATTTGCTGCACTGTTGCCCTTCTGTTGTCTGTTACCAGTCTGGACACTCTCAGTTCCGCCCGAGCAGTCACTAGTCGATGACGACCACACGTTGCACGTAGAGACCCAGTTTTTTGGCTGACAGTCCAGTTTTTAAACCCTTTAACAACAGCTGCTCTGGAACATTTCACGAATGCGGCGGTTTCGGTGTTACTCGCTCCGTGGCTCCGAGCTCCTACAATCATCCCACATTGAAAGCCCGTCAAATCGCATTTTTTACCCATCTCGTCACCCAAAAATCACTTCTACTACGGTCGCAAGCACTAAGCTTTCCCTTTTTATACTAGTCTTGCCCTCTGGCGGCAACAGCGTGCAGCCATAGCTCATTTGCTTAAAATTGTCAGGTGGTCATAATAAAGTGGTCACTCAGTGTATACATATAGAAGAAAATGTATTTACATACATTTTCTTCTATATATACAGTATGTAAAGCTAGTACGTGTGTAATTACCGAGGTCCTTAAAAAATTTTCAATAGGTGCTTAAAAGTCCTTAAAAAGTGCTTATTTTTTATGGGAAAAAAAGAGTGGGAACCCTGTGGCTAGTCATCTGAGTTGTTCCCAAGTTCGAGTTCTGGATGAACCATGGGTGATGTGTTTGCCTTATGGTGCTGGCTGTGTCCCATTCTAAGAAGCAGTGGCACTAAATTAGGGATGGGTGACCCTTATAGACCTTTGAATTGTTATGGTTTGGACACATGACAAAAAAAAAAAAATATGAAAGAAAAAGAAAAACACCACCAGTTTACTTAAGCGGTATTGTTTTCGGGGTTCCCCTACCCCATAAGGTAAGAAGTAGAGGGGAATTTTTTTTTTCGTGTGTTTCTGATATTCAATTAGGGTATTGTGTGTAGAAAGGGATAGGGTCTTGTGATGTTTCCCTATCTCTATGGAAAAGGGCTAATGATTAAATATTTGCTGTTCACATTCTGAAATTTTTTGTGGAACATTGCAAAATGAAGTCTTAATTTTCAAACTTGTTTCCCCCATTTGTACATAATCTTCATTCCTTGCAGTGTCAGAACTGAAGGTACAGTAAAGTTCCTGTAAATCATTAATCTGTTGGTCATTATGTGTACATGTGAGGTGTTCTTATGAAAAACGTTTGGCTGAAGTTACAATAAAGTTTCCATAAATCATTTATCTCTTAGTCATGATGTGTACATGTGGCGTGTTGTCTCAAGAGACTTTTGTCTTGGCTTCATAGCATGCCCAGTTATTTTCCTTGCCTGCTGAGATCATGCAGATATGGAGTTTTCTTTTTATTTGGGATTATAAATTCTGTCATTCATAAATGCTCCCCTTCCCCTTTTATTTTGTCATTTGGAATGTTTATAATGTGCAACATGCAAGGGGCACTCTAAGAGTTTGTATTATAAGACATATGGGAGAGCTGTGCTGTTATGATTCATTTTTTATTCTTTGGCATAGCCAATGGTCACTTCTCCCACATCTGGTGACTTGATTCCGGTGGGGTGAGGTGGGGAATCATAATCTTTGTCTTTCAACCACTCATCCACAACCAGGGTTTGTACATCTGGAATTCAAGGGAAACTCCTTTAGTAAGTTGTTTTCTTCTTATTTCCCGTCAGCCACCTGGAAAAGTGCTTAAATTTAATTTTGACTTCTGGAAATTATTGTACTTGAGGCTTTTTCAAAGTCGTCTTTTTTTTTTTTTACTTGTAAAATATTTTGCATTTACCTTTCCTAGCTGACATGCTTTCAGTCTGAGGCAACCTAATCCTCTTTATAACACACATTCATTTTCGAGTGTTGTTTAGTTGAAGTATTTACATATTTTTCATCGTCCTCAGAGTTCCTTCTTTTTTCTAAGTGTTTTGCAGACATTTCTCGCCTTTAGCTGACTATCAAGGTCCATTTTCAATGCTTCGTTCTACTGTAAGTCGCTTTCCATGCCAACAGCCCATGTGGGTATGAAATTCTATGTTTGCAATTTTGAAATGATTGTATGTCAACAAATTATATGTGACATCGAGTTCTATATAAACAACCTATATGGAGTGGTAAAAAGCATTGAGGACAGGTCTTTGGTAGTCATCTAAAGGCCAGAAGAATATGCAAGAGAATAACTCAGATAAGAAGGAGAAGTAAGCTTCTCAACTAAACAACATTTGAAAATGAAGGTATCTTTAAGTAAAGCCAGTAAATAAAACTTTCTAATTATGCCATACATTTTTACCTATTGCATTCTCAGTAACTTCTCAGTGCACAACTTCCATTAATGGTAAGAGTTTTTTTTCTACGTTCAGTTGCTCTGGTGTTCGCTAGCTGTTTATGACTATCATTAGGCATCACTCCTGCATAGTCCATTCGAAATTACGGTATACTAAGTTAAATTACACTCTGGTGTTTACTAGCCATTTATGACCTAGACCATTAGATATTTCTCCAGGAAACCTATAATATACCCAGTCTTAGCATAAATAGTGTTACAAACGTTCGACAAATAGCACGCAACCTGTGTGCAATGTCACTGACCAGCCAGTAGGCATGAACCAGCTAGTGAATCATTGTGTGTTCAGTCACAGAGGACATAACATGTTTCGTGAAGTACTTGCCATAGAGTGGGGCCATTATGAGAATTGTGTTGCTGTAATTTGCTGCTCAAAGTTGGAAAATCAGCTTCTGAGATTTTCAGCATGCTGAAGATGCTGAAAATCAACCGGATTTTTGTCTACCGGGCCATAAAATGGTTCCTTGAGATTAGGACCATCGCTGACTGCCCCAGAAAGGTCCGTCCACGTACCGTGAGGACTGCTCGCCTAGTAAAAGCAGTGGCAGCCATATTCGATGAAATCCTGTCAGAAAACAATTAGTGATGGCTTTTTATGAGATGAACATTTCAAGAATGTCGATGTTACACGTGCTGCGGAGTGACCTAAGGTGGAGAGTTTACCGGCAGTGTACAGGGCCATTCCTCACCCCACAACTGGAGCAGCAGAGGGTGCTAAAAGCTAAACGTTTGCTGCAGTGTTATGCAGACAATCACCACAGACAGTTCCTTTTCTCTAATGAAAAACATTTCACTATTGAAGAGGCTTTCAACTGCCAAAATGACAGGGTGTGTGCGTCAACCTCACAAGAAGCTCAGGAGAAAGCTCCAAGGATCATGAGGGGCCATCATTCTGCTTCTGCCATAGTTTGGTGGGGAGTCTCCTATGAGTGTACCACACACCTCCATTTCTGTGAGAAAGAAGTGAAAACATCTGCCAAAGTCTGCCAGGACAGGGTTTTGGAGACAGTGGTCAAAAATGTTAATCACACCCTCTTCCAAAACCCACAGTGGAACTTTCAACAGGATTCCACGCCCGCCCAAAAGGCCAAGTCAACCCAGGAGTGGCTTCAGGTGAATTTGCCAGACTTCATTTCCCAACTGATTGGCCTTCAAGCACCCCAGACCTCAACCCATTGGACCACAAGTGGTGGGCCACAGTGGAGGACTTGGCCTTCAGAAAGGTTCACCCCAGTATTGACAGTCTGAAATGCTCTTTGGTGCGGGCAGTAGCAGCTTTCCGTTTGGAGACCCTGCATAAAGCTATTGATGAGTGGCCGCAGAGACTGAAGGACTGTGTGAAGGCAAAAGGGTGCCATTTTGAAAAGTGATTGGTTCCATGTATTCACAAGTGTACTACTTATGTCATATCACAGGTATGTTAAAATATCTTTAAATTTCTTTTGTTATTTCACTGAATACTTTGTAACAGTATTTATGGTAAGACTAGGTACTTAAGAGTTTGTAGATGTATAAAATGTGTTTACCTATGCATATGTATCTACATGTATAATTTATGGTAAATGCAATTGAAGCCAATGATTAAATATTATTTGCTGTTCACATTCTGAATACCAAGTGTGGAACATATGAAAAATGAGGTTTCAAATAGATTTTTAATTCAGTCAAAATACAAGTTTTTATTCTTTCTATATAATGCAAAAACAAATCTGTACCTAGATATATGTTCATGTATGAGTTGAATCAAAAGTTCACCATTATCTCATGTTTATGCAAAGAATTTCTTAACCACATAGATAGATGTGGTTCTTTGAAATCAGTTTGTAGAGTACATGGCGATTCAAGGTCAGACACAATTTGCCACAGTTGCTTCAACTTCATTCTTCTATTTAAAATGTAAGAAAAAAATATCAAATTATAGTTGAAATTATTTGCAAGAAATCTGTAACTGTGCATTTCGCTAACATACAGATCATTATGGATTTCAGGAAAAAAAATTGTCTGTGGTGCACAAAAAAGTGTTCTGCAACAGTTCTCAAGTTTCTAATCATCTGTTTTCTGCTATGTCACACCAGTTTTGTTTTCTACCTTGAACTCACCAATTTTAAATTGTATTAGTCAAACATAAAAAAATAATAAAAATAAAAAAACTGATTGAAAACTACATTCTGTTTTCCAAATCAGTATTTTAACGAAAAGCTGAATATGACATGAGTGATTTTCATGTTGTTATTTGTTTGACAACTCCACCACATTCATCTTGGTCATAGTAGGAAAAGGGCTTTAATATCAAATAAAGCTTACATATAAATATCTTGAAAACAGTAATGGCCGCCCCCGTGGCGCAGTGGTCTGAGCGATAGCTTCTGATTATTCGTCCGAAGGGGGTCCGGGTTCGAATCCTGGCGAGGCATGGATGTTGTGTTTGTCTTATGGCACTGGCTCTGTTCCTTCCCCAGAACCAGTGACCCTAAATTAGGGATGGGCGACTGCTTATAGCCCATTGAGTTGCTCACGGTGGTCGTTAAACCTCCAATCCAAAAAAGAAAAAAAAACAAGAGTAATGTGTTTTCATGAAGTTATTCTGTTCTTCATATATTTTCTAGGCATTAAAAGGTTGACAAGTCCACATTAAAGCATCTGTGATAATATTCCTTCTAATAACCATAATCCAGTACAGGAATTATGAGATATTCCTCTCACACCCATGGGTGCCTGCATTGAGGGTCAAGTGACCCCCTTGACCCTCACCCAAAAATAAAATTTAAATTTAAAAAATAAATAAAAATAAATGCCAAATAAAGAAGAAAAGAATTTCCATTTTTTGAAGACTAGGTACTGTGTCTCCAGAATTTGTTCGCCACGGCAAACTACACTCGCTGTTATCCCAGTGGACCTTTCAACTGCCAAAACCAGTTTTCTCTTCTTCTCGAAACGTGGCCAAACAATTGCATAGATCTAATGTACCATCAAATTCGACAGAAGAATATTAATATTCCTCTGTCTACACTCCGTATTTGGTTTCTGTAATAACTTCTCTGGAAAGTAGATTCTCAAAAGAGAAGAAACCATTTTTCCTTTTTAATTTACTTTCCAAAAATATTAGTAAACTTGACGAGGCTAAATTTAATTTGTTGGGTAAAGACATTTCAGCAAAGAACGACTTGTATCTTGATAATTTAGATGCAGAATCAAGGTTGTGGTACCATTTTTGGAAAAACAAGTTGGTAGTGGAAACAGAAAAGATATTTGTTTCAGAAAGTACTCAGGAATCAGAAAAGTTTTACCTTGCAGTATCAAGGTCATTAGAAGTGGCAGCCCCACTCCCTGCAAAAACCTGTACTATTGAAAGATCTTTCAATACCCTGTGTAGTGGGAAGTTTTGGGTGAGATAACCCTTGACTGAAAACAGAGAAAATGGTCTGTGTATAAAGAGTGTCCACTGAAATTGGGTGTATGGAAATGCAGATTTTGTAAAGAAAGGTTGGCCGATTCGGGCAAAGCAATAAACTGTGCAATTTTTATTTTCTTCCAACCAAAGGTGGCACAATCGTGTTCTAGCTTATTTATCATACGAAGTTGTTCTTTGTGCTACCTAAATGGATTTCACAACATGTATTTGTTTTCTTTAATTTTCATTATATACTCTAATATTTTTTGTCTTAAAAAGGGAAAATATTTCCCTTTATGCAATGAGACTGAAACTGTATTTCTGTCATTTATCTTGAATGGCTTAAGAGTTTAGAGAGGTCTTGTGCACTGAAACTTTGTTTAGACCACCCCCAGTGGAAAAAATCTGCGAGTGCCCATGATCTCACCACCACTTCGAGGGTTGGCTGTCTAATGACTCCTCTGCTTACTTTATTCCGCAGGTGCTTGCATCCCACAGATGTAATGTCAAACACAGGCTTGTAATTAAAGTCTTGGGCATCTCCTTTATAGTCGAAAAACTTAGTGAGTCTTTTTGCATGTTCTGTTCACAAACTCTTTAAATTCCAAGTGTTACCTATGCATTTGTACTGGGTCGGACCAGCTTTTACCAGTGAGACTTCTTTAATGAGAAGTCCCACTGATGAAGGTTTATCCAACCCAGTGGAAATGCATACAAAATGTTAAAAGTCTTTAACAAAAAGTCTCGCTGATGAAGCTTGGTTCAGCCCAGCAGAAATTCATATCATGACCGAAGTTCAGCAAGTTTGGAGTGGAGCATACAGTAAGACTGACAAAGTGTTATGACTATAACAGAAATGCTCAGACTTTTAAAATTATGAGCCTGTTTTTGATCTTACATCTCTGGGAAGGAAGCAACTGTGGAAGAAGATAAGCAGAGGAGTCATTAGACAGCTGACCCTCTGAAGTGGTGGTGAGTTCATGGGCACCTGCAAAATTTATTCCAGAAGAAGGGGGGGGTCAAAGAAGCGTTTGTGTACAAGACCTCTCTAAGCTCTTAGTCATTCAAGATAAATGACAGAAGTACAGTCTCACTGCATAAAGGGAAATATTTTTCTTCCTTAAGGCAGAGAAAAAAAGGTTAGAATATTTAATGAAACTGAAAGTAATTGAGTATATGTTGTGAAATCCATTTAGGTAGCACAAAGAACAACTTCATATGATTCATAAGCTGGATCGTGATTGTGTCACCTTTCGTTGGAAGAAAATAAAAATTGCAGTCTTATTGCTTTGCCTGAATCAGTTAACAACCTTTCTTACAAAATCTGCATTTCCATACACCTAACTTCAGTGGACACTCATTATATACAGACCATCTTCTCTCTTCTTGGTCATGGATTATCTTCCCTCTATACAGGCTACTGAAAGATCTTTCAGTGGTACAAGTTGTTGCAGGTAGTATGGCTGCATTTTCCAGTGCTGTTGATACTGCAGAGTAAAAAGAATTTCGCTTCCTGAGTACTTTCTGAAAGGGAGATCTTTTTTGTTTCTGGTGCCAATGTGTTTTTCCAAAAATGGTGACACAGCCTTGATTCTGCATATAAATTATTCAGATATGAGCCGTACTTTCCTGAAATGCTTTTGACCGACAAATTAAATTTAGCCTCGTCAAGTTTACTAATATTTTTGGGAAGTAAATTAAAAAGGAAAAATCATTTCTTTTCTTTTAAGAATCTACTTTCCAGAAAAGTTATTAAAGAATCCAAATACAGAGTGTAGACAGAGGGATGGTAGTATTCTTCTGTCAAATTTGATGGTACATTAGATCTATGTAATTATTAATAAAAAATTTTTATTTGGGGGGTGGGGTGATTCCTTTTTTTTTTTTTTTTTTTGCAGGCACCCATAACCAAGAGCAACTTGTGATTCCACTACTGGATTATGGTTATGAGAAGGAATATATACTATTTTTTTTTATTACAGATGCTTTAATGTGGACTTGTCCATCTTTCTGATGCCTAGAAAATATGTGAAGAACATAATAACTTTATGAAAACATATTACTGTTTTCAAGATATCTGTGCTGTTATACCACGTAACTGATTGTAGAATCTCAGATTTTGAAGATTCATGCAAAATGTGATATAAAACTTACGTAATTAAGGTAAATAATTTTTATTCATACTTTTAATTTACTCTAGATTGTCTAAGTGCTGAACATTTAGAATTTATGTATGATGTGTGAAAAGAAATGTTATTGACATCGTTAAGCACACAGCAAAGCTGATGATTAAGTCTTATTGCTGTTCACATTCTGAATATATATAGCATGTGGATTTCGTGAAGAATGAAGCTTTGCTTTGAAACGGGTGTAGTAAAAATGAAAGTGTGCCTGTAAATGTGACTTTATGGCAACTCAGAAATATTTGTTTAGATTTTTCTGTTGTACTGAATGTGCATGAAGTTCATGCTCATCTTTCCTGTAATGTGGCTTTATAACAAGTCAGAATTTTTATGTACAACCAAATGTTTCTCTTTTGCAGCATATAAATAAGATAAAGAGTGTGAAGTGTAGTATTTGAATATATTGTACAGCACACTGGTGAAACTCATATTCAAATGAGTTGCTATATTTGCAATTTATGTGTGTGTATACACACAGTAGAACCCATTTATAATGAGCCGCTTGGGACTGATGGAAATCCTAGTTAAATCCAGGTGCTCGCTAAATCCAATTTGGGGTGAAAAATCCCACCATGCAAAAATGTGCATGTGTGACAATATGCACCTATGCTTATATTATATGTAGCATAACATATGGCAACATTTTACCACCATTTTCTAGCTCTCTAATGATGGCTACTTTGCCATTTATGGATAACACTTTTCTCTCATACATTTTGTCACTTATAAAACTTTAAGATTTCCTTTTTGAGAGCTATATATACATGAGATTGACCACTGTTTAGCAACACACAATGAAGCAAAAGTGCCCCAGATCTTTCGAATGCAATGCTCATTTGGAAGATGAAAGTGGCAATGGCAGACTGGCCAACTCTCTGAGTCTAGGTAGGGAGACTCTTGGATTTTCAGCCCTTCCTCCCACGCTCTGGATAAATGTCAAATTCTTCTTATTTTCACTGAGAATTAGCCGTTAGGATGGTTGAAATTCCACCAACTACCATGATTTCAAACCACCTGTGAAATCCTTTTCTTTCTGTGTCAATGCAAGGTGGCATTACAGTAATCAGTTTCATATTTTTCCTCTCCTATCTGTGAAAAAAAAAGCCTCCCCAGTGGCGCAGTGGTCTAAGCGCTGGCTTCTGACCAATCGTTCGAGATGTGTCCGGGCTCAAATTCCGGTGAGGCATGGATGTTGTATTTGTCTTGCGCCACTGGCTCTCTCCCTTCCCTGAAACCAGTGGCCCTAAATTAGGGATGTCGACTCGCTCACAGTGGCCGTTGAATCTCCAACCAAAGAAAAAAGAAAGCTTGATACTTCCACATTTGTTTTGACCAAGACCACTGTCTTCGTTGATTCTGTTTCACAGTAAAGATGTCATTCAAATAAGGTAAAAAGTGTCTTGATGACTATATGTGTGTAAATCTTTTTTCTGAAGTTAAAAAAATAATAATAAACTCCATGATTCACCAAAATAGTAAATGCTTCAAATTGTGGTTGGTTCCACTGTCTTAATTCATGCTAAGGTTGAGTGCAAAAACAATGTCATCACAGTTGTTTCAGGATAAATTGTGAGATTCAAAAAAGTTATTCAACCACATCTGTAAATTCACCCATTTGTAAAGCAAAAGTATCATTCTGCAGACGAGATATTAAATCAGTCTTCATGGTTGCAGCTAAATTTTTAATTCAACGAGTTACTATATCATTTGAAAGTGACACTGCTGTGATTTATGTTACTGACCCTTCATCCAGCAGGCATTTCAGCAGTGTCAACTGTACAAGGCTCAAAGCTATTCTGTGTGATTCTCCAGCCAGTGCAATTTGATAACTTGCCCTGTAAAATGCTTCAGTGTCTTTTCATTTCTAGTTTGAAACTCCTAACAAATAATTTTTGGCTTTCAAAGAGCTCATCATGTCTGTGTTTTAAATATTCTATTTCTTTTTCTTCAAACTCTGAAAGCTTGGTTTCAAAATGATGCCAAAATGTAACTGGCACCATAATATTATTCAAAAATATCCTGTTGCATAAGACAAAATAAAGTACATTATTAGCATCTGTTTTAAAGCCTAGTGGAAGATAGCTGTCTTCATATTTTCATTTTGTATTTACAATTTCACCCAGCTTCTTTGGAGTGAATCCCTCCGTTTCACGAGTCTGATTTCTCTGGTGTCTCAGTTTCATTTTTTTTTTTTTTGGCATCTTTATGTGTAGACTGTGCAGCTTTAGATTGAGAAAGCAAAGCTTCTAATCTCCCTTTTTAAATCAAGAGCATATGCCATCCATACATAAAAAATATGTATATTGTAAATAAATGTCCCTTTGTTTTAAGATAAAAAAAATGAGAAAACTTATTAAATTTGTTTTTTAAATATTGCAAAACATGACAGCAAAGTGTACTTGTGTTTTCGCATGTGCGCATGGAAAATTTTGGTATTTCTGAATATTGATTTTATTGGACGATAATGAGATTACAGAGATTATAGCAGGTATAATTGAAGATAACTATTCAGAGCATAGTAGAAGTACTGAGAACAAACTGAGTTAATCTCTGAAAATGCACATGTTTATACCCTAAACCTACTACCTTAGAAAATTGTAGAAAACACAAAAATGCTCAAGTACATTTCAGTAACTGTCAGAGCGATGACATCATCACACTTCATAATAGCCTCTGGAAAACTCCACTGTTCACTCATGAGAGAATGAGAGTGAAAAAAACAAAACAAATAGCATCTTATGAAAATAGTTGTGACCTTGCATACCTTCTGAAAAAGTCTGAGATTCCCATCGGTCCAAGGATCTCATTTAGAGAACCATAGTATAAGTGACAAATTTTATCTGATTTTTCCATATTAATGGAAGTGAAAGGTGGAAATGTTTGCAAATTTTAGTTTTACATTTTTAAAACATTTCTGTGGTACTAAGAAAACAAACTGAACTAAACCTTTATAGAGTATTAAAAAATACTCTATAAGTATTTTTTAATACTCTATAATTTGATGGATGATTTGGCTGATAGTCTAACATTTTATTATTGTTGGTAGGTTTCTTGTATAACCTTGTTTAACCTTGTAGCAGTTTTTCCTTCTTTTATTACTATTGATAAGCCCAAAAAATTGAGCTGATTATCATTTTGCAGTTCAAGGGTGGATTGTAAATTTTCATCCAGAGAATTAAACCAGTCTATTATGCCATATGAAAAAGAGAAGTGTAATCAGAACCTGTTCTAGTTTCTTCCAGTAGAAAAGGTTCTGATTACACTTCAATCTTCAGTCTTTATGCTAGATATATGGATGATGATATTTTCATTATAGACAACAAAAATGTCTCTCTACCATATGGCATACCAGACTGGTTCAACTCCCTGGATGAAAATTTTAAATTCACCCTTGAACTAACTGCAAAAAGATAATCAGCTTAACTTTTTAGACTTATTAATAGTAAAACAAGGAAAAATTTATTATAATAGCATCTTATACAAGAAACCTGCAAACAATAATAAAATGTTAGACTATCAGTTAAATCATCCAAATTGGTTTAAAAACAAACGTGACTACTCAATTTTTGGAAAAAAATATTGTTCTAAGTTCTTCAGAATTGTTAAAACATGCTCAAGAGGAGGAACCGAGAAAAGTTATCGAAGATACTAATTACGCTTCTCTACTAGTCAACAAAGTTCTTAGCAAAAAAGAAAAGAATCAGAAGTCAAAAACTAAGTTACAGAAAAGAATCAGAAGTCAAAAACTAAATTTCAGTTAACTAGAAAAATTACTTACCATAAAGGACTGTTTGAAAAACTTCTGAGGATTAGTTTCTAATCAGACTGACTCCAGGATTCTAAAATAAAATTAGTAACTACCTTCCAAAATAAAAGCAAAAAGAAGAAAACATCCTTTTACAGGAAGTTGAGGTATACAATACAAAATGTGAGTGTAGTCTCAGCTATGTGGGAGAAACAGGCAGATGGCTTAAAACCAGATTGAGAGAGAGAGAGAGAGAGAGCATAAAGATGAGATTAAAAATTTGACAAAACAGGTTTGGACCGACATGTTCAAAATACATGACATAAAGTGCTTTGGGACACTGTAGAAGTTCTGACTCACCAACAGCACTTTTTCAAAAGAAAATTGTCAGTAGGACTGGAAATAGAAGATGAGGTACAACATTAAATGATTTGAAAGGTTGGAATTTAGCTCACGAATGGCAACACCTACTATAATTGTAGTCCTGAGGAAGGGTTGGGGTGCTACTCGAAAATTTGACTGTAAGTGATGTCCTTTTATTCCTGAGTAAATCCCATAATTTTGTGAAATTTATAGTTTTTAAGTCTAGGAATAGCCATGTCATCAACTATTACCAAGTGTAAAACTTTTTAGGCTTCCATTACTTTTCTCATAGTAAAGAAATCAGCTGATTGTTCAAGTGAGATGCCAATGTATTACTAGGTTATTGAAATATTTTATTATTGTATATTTGAAGTTATAAAATGTCTACTGAAATCTCTTGGAATGAAATAATTTCATCCTAGAAATGTTCTCCAATTATCTGCTTATTGTGGTTTTACCATGTGGCTCATTCATATTACTTAGCAAATGCTTTATTATTATTTTTTTTTTCTTGAGAGAAAGCTACCAAAGAGATCTGAAATTTGGTGTAGTCATAGTAACAAAGGATTTTTTTTTCTTCATAGTTACCACACTTTCTGTGGTTTTATGTCACCTGAAAGAAGGGTACTGGAATTTCTTTTTAATTTGGCCTTTTGGAACCACGAGATATTTTCTCTGTGCCAGGTGTGTAGAAGTGTGTTTACACTGAATGCACTTTTAAATGTGTCACCAAATTTGACATTGAGATATTGCCCCTACTAAAAATAAATATAACCTTGGATGCTTCTCCTGGATCATAGGTGCTATTATTATTCAGTTAATAGCAAATAAGGATTATAAATTTTGTAAGTTCACTGTTTAATCTTTTATCTGTGATATATATACACACTGCAGCAGTTCTCTTCAAATTAGTCTTCTATTGATTTGGGGTTTGTAATTTGATATTAGAATTTTTCCCCCCACAGCGGTTTGTATTTGCATGTTTCAATGTGTTTCGACTGTTTTTCTTTACAGCTGTTGTGTGCTTTTTATTCCCCTGTTTTAATTTTTGAACTGTTTGTCTGATATATTAGTCATTACAACCCAGGAATATTTCATAAACAACATTTCATTTCTTCATTTTGTCCTCTGTGACAGTTGATCTATTTCTATTTGCTATCTTTATTTACTTTTTTAACACTAATCCACTCTGCTAGTGCCATCACTCATTCTATGAATTTGAGCATTAAGATGGAGGTCAGGCACTGCTGCATGGCTTGTCATAAAGCTTTTTTGGTTTCTTCTATGTAATGATTGTCTAATGCTCCTGTTAATAGTGGTAACCTTAAACAT
The DNA here is from genome assembly GCA_039090855.1 of Macrothele yani. Taxonomy (NCBI): domain Eukaryota; kingdom Metazoa; phylum Arthropoda; class Arachnida; order Araneae; family Macrothelidae; genus Macrothele; species Macrothele yani. The sequence continues at coordinate 129,727,301 of CM076997.1, forward strand.
TTTGTGGTCATTTGTGAACACTGGATCCCATTTTGTTCTCAGCCATTGATAACTCTCGATAGCATCTTATGACAGGATTTAACCATCAGGATAATTAACACAGCAAATTGGACATCTCTGAATTGACTGTATTTACTGTTTTTCACGTCATAGCAATCACATCAGAAAACTTGAAAATTTCATTGCCCTGGAGCGGGAATCGAACCCGCATCTCTCGATTACCGTTCGAACATGCTAACCGTTACATCACCCAACACGAAAAGTTGCAAGTATCATAGTGTTAAGAGCATCAGAATATAGTCTGACCACATTCTTAATTGAAGCAACTGTGCTGCCATCTAGCTTTGTTAAGCATATCACCAGTTTTCCAAGTATATAGTGGGGAAGAAATATTCTCATAATATGTGGAAAATACATTAAGATAATTAACACAGCAAATCATACATCTCTGAATTGACAGTATTTACTGTTTTTTCATGTAATAGCAGGCTCAAATGGTAATAAGGAGATGCAAGTTCGATTCCCGCTCCAGGACGGTGAAATTTTTTTGATGTGATTAATTATTATGTGAAAAACAGTAAATACAGTCAATTCAGAGATGTCTGGTTTGCTGTCTTAATTATCATGGCATATTTTCTACATACTATGAGAAGAATATTTCTTCCACACTATATGTTTAACCATCAGGTGTTGTTTTAAATAGTATTTGCATTCCTGACATCAGACAGTTACTCAGTTTTTTTCTAAAACACCAAAGTTCAAAAATTATCCCAAATTTCTGAGACATTAATGTAGCTCATGTAGACCCAGTCAGATTCTGGTTCTTTCTTTCTGCAAGGAAACATGTTAATTGAAAATATATGTGTGTTCTTGTTTGCTCATCATATTTGGAAACTATGTAATATAACTACGTATTGACTCTTCCAATTATTGTTTCTTCCTTTTTTAGGATTGTGAATTTACTGTAAAAGATGCACAACTTCATGGCGGATATGTTTTGCACATGGGGACACTTTGTGGCAGTCTACAAGTAGGGGACATGATGAAGCAGTTCATCGATGAGGTTTGTTCAACGTTTTGCAGAACCCTATTCATACTTAAAAGTTAGCTTTAACTTCTAAAATGTTATTGTAAATACATACTTAAATTACTATTGGGGTATAACATTGCTAGTATGGAATGCAATAATACTATTCTGTTCAGCATGTTACATGCATTTTAATTTTTTTTTTTTTTTTTTTAATTTTATTGGACTGTGTCATCTCTTTCTTTCCAGCCTGATGCATAACACAGGCGATGTTCACTCATCCTGTTCTGGTGTCATCATTATCACATGTGCCTGTGTAATTTATTGATCCACACTAAGAAGTATTAGTTACTAGGAAGAAGTGTGTGTGTGTGTGTTTGGAATGCTTAGAAAAAATAATAGAAGAACAAACTAAAAAGAAAGGCTGAAAAGCAATGAAAATGTTACTGAAATCAAACCAGCTTGATGCATAAGACATGCAATGTTCACTCTCTATTCTGGTCTTTTTTTCTCACTGACTTATTGAAATATGCCCCTCTGTAGTTGTGGCTGCTGAAATGATTTACTGTGTTGCTTTTCATAAAAGAAAAAAGAAAAAGTCAGAACAGGAGTTAGTCATTAGTTCCAAGGCTAGATAGTTAATTGAACAATTATTCAAACCTCTCAGATTCTGCAAAAGAAAAATTTTTATGGTTTTGTGAGAAAGTGCTATAGTAAAGCTTGCAAGTACAGGGTGAAAAATTTTTTCTTGCAGAATAAATTACACCAACATGGTGCAGAGATTGCCAGCATTAAAATAAAGGACAGACAAAAATTTTGGCCTGTACAGTACTTTCCGGATGATGATGAGAATGACTTCATAGAAGCTGAGTTTGTGCAATTTCAATTTGCTGTCTTAAATGATGAAATTCTTTTCTGTGATGTGTGTGGCATAGATATTAGATAACATGTATAAAAGATTGTCATGGATATATATAATGTAAATTACTACCAAATCTTATGTTGGCAGTTTTTCTAATTCCACATAGTAATGCATCATGTGAATGAATTTTCAGTATCATAATAAAAGGTTAACTAAATTTAGGTATAATTTTGGATTTCCTACTTTAGCAGCTTTAAATCATTGAAAAATATAGAGTTAAAGCTGATGAAAATGCATTCTTTATTTTCAAATGAGTAACAAAAAGCAAAGAAGGAAATGCATTTATCTTTAAAAGAATAGATGTTTTATTTTATGAGCATTTTTAATCGTTAGGTTTGTACTTTATATTGGCTAATAAAGTCCATACACGTGTGTGTGTGTGTGTGTGTGTGTGTGTGTGTGTGTGTGTGTGTGTGTGTGTGTGTGGTGTTTTCTTTTTCTTCTTGTGCTCATCAAAATATATTGGTAAACTCTATTCATATTTAAAGTATTTCCATAACTTTAAAACTACTAGGTAAGAATGTAATGAAGCATGTTTTTAATGACATGTTTTGACTAAATTATTTCACTTGCAGTGATGTTATCAAATTTTGTGTTATAGTTATTGACAATTTAAGTATTAAGAGTTATCAATCACACACACTCACACATGAATTAAATTTAAATATCATGTTTTGTGAATTTTAAAAAATTGAAGTGGCTGTATCCTCGTAAACCCACTCCACTCCTGAAGTAACCCTGAAACTCCTCATGGACTTCACAATGTTGGCAACCCTGTATCATTACTCTTTAAGCATTTAAGTGCAGATAGTTTGGAACTTTGTCTGATGGCTTCAGTATTCTTGGGCACTTCTGTAGTTTCCATTAGTTGCTGACACATGGGATGAGTACAAATTAAAACATACTAAAATTTGGCCATCAGACAAAGGTGGCCCATCTTATTTGGCCATCTTACATGAAAATTCTGAAATGAGCTGACCCAAATGCTGTTACATAGAGCATAAAAAAAAAAGGAGAAAACATGAGATTTGCAGACAGTGTTTACTCTGAATAGTTTATAGTACCATATAGCTGTGTTTCAGAAATTCAAGTTCCTCTGCTGATGTGATTGAATAATGTGGTTGTGAAACTTGCTGGAAGTAATTCTACAGATACTGATTGGTAGTTGAACAGTTACAGAATTTTTTAGATCTAGTTCCAGTTTGCCTATGTCATTTTCACAAGTTAACTTGAAATCGAGCAGAATAACTGAATCAGTTGTCCATGAAGAGTTTCAACAAGACCACAAAAGCCAATGCTCTAATTTCCAGTTCCATGAAAAATTGCGTACATCTAAAATCAAAACAGGTGTTTTGTGAATGAAATGGTCAGAATCATATGCCAGTAACCTAGAAAATATGAGAGTTGTGCCAAAAGTAATGCAAAATGGGCATAACTTTTATATTAACTGACAGAGGTCGTTCAAATTGTACACGTTGGTAGAGTAACTTTTCCTCTGTAGTAACCCTTCTTCTTCATTGCAGGTAAATAATGGATTCCAAGCAGAAGCAACATGCCGCCATTGAGTTCTTGACAAAAGAAGGCTGCAGGCTTTCAGACATCCACAGAAGGCTGCATAATGTTTACGGAAATGACTATTGACAAGAGCAATGTGCACAGGTGGATGAAGTTTAAAGATGAGGAAACCAGCATTGAAGACAAACCATGCATTGTGAGACCATCATCTGCGACCACTGACACGAATTGTCAGTGAGTGGATGAATTGATTCGCATGGAGAGACGAGTCGTAATCCGTGAGCTTGTTGCACAACTGGACTGTGGTCACAATGCCATACAGAAGATGGTGGAAGACTTAAGGTATCAGAAAGTGTGTGCAAAGTGGGTACTTCAGCAGTTGACACCCGATAGGGAAGAGAGAAGGGTGGAAGTCTGCTCTGATCTACTGGAAGCATTTGAAGCCAATAAAGACACATTTTTTCCCCGATCTGGTGATGGGGGATGAAACGTGGGCATATCTTTACGATCTGGAAACGAAGAATCAATCAATGGAATGGCGTCACACCTCTTCACCAAGGCCTAAGAATAAGAAGTTCAAGAGCCAGTGATCATCACAGAAAGTCATGGTGACTGTTTTTCGAGATGGCAGGGTGTCATTCTCCTTGATTTTCTGGAATGTGGCTGTACCATGACCATCGAGCAGTACATTGAGACACTCAAGAAGCCATGAGGAGAAAGAAACCGAACAAGATTCTGAAAAGGATCCACATTCACCATGACAATACGAGACCACACACATCTTTGGCAACAAATCAATCCACTGTACATCCCAGATCTGGCACCCTCGACTTCCACCTGTTCGGTCCAATGAAAGACAATCACCAGGTACAATGATTTGATGACACAAACAAGGTGAAAGTGACTGTAAAGAAAGGGGTACAACAGTCCACAACTGAATTTTTTCAAAGAGGATTCGAGAGTTGGGTTCAACGATGGCGCAAATGCTTCACTCGTGATGGAGATTATGTTGAGTAGTACCTTTGTATAGAGAAAGAGTTACTCTACCAACATGTGCAATTTGAACGATCTCTGTCAGTTAATAAAAAAGTTATGCCTACTTTTGCATTACTTTCTGTACAACACTCGTGCGATTTGTTAATGTCCCATATATTACAGTTACTGAAACCATTTCTAATTACTAGATTTTGATATCCAGTTCAAAAGTCATTTAATATTTGTAAATGAGCAGCTGAGAGGTTTTTTTTTTGTTTAATTTTTTTTATTTGCCACATATCACTAAGCTGTTCTAAGACCTCATTTGCCAAATTAAAATTTAAAATGTATAGTGCAAGATTTCACTTATTGTTGATGTATGAAATATTTCCATTTAAAGTCATCTTGGCACACAACTTTAGCTCCTGTCATCAATCACAGGTCTCACCCAAGAGCTTTTGTACTTCATGCACATTATCTTTTTCTCTTGCAAACATTCCCAAATCTGGTTTCCTTGGCATGATTCCCTCAGCCTCTACATTTCTTTCCTGCCATGTGAGCTGTATAAATTCTCTGAGCACCTCATCACTTATTCTTTCAGTATGGCCAAACCACTTTGTAACATTTTTCACTTTGCTTCACATTACACATCTGTTAGATATCTTCATTCCTCACATGATCAGAACATATCTTTACACAAATGTATCTCTCTAGCCCACATCTGACTCCCGTGTCTCTTCTGCAGTACCCACGTTTTGCTGCCATACATCAGAGTTGGAACAATTACACTTTCGTACACAGTCATTCGGAATCTTTTGGATATATCTGGGCCAACAAACACTCCTTCTTTGCCCGCCTTATATCTGGGCCAACAAACACTCCTTCTTTGATTTTCGCTTCTGATAAATGTGGATAAACATTAATCAAATATTGAAAACATTCACCATTTTTGTCCAGAGCCTTGACAAATTGTTTCATCAATCCTAATTTAATATGCAAGGGTGGTGAAATAACTTTTTCAAGATCCACTAGGTTTGGGTAGAGAACGTTCTTTGATCAAGTTTTCTCTTTTATGCCACTTTTTTGGGATCCAATGTTGCTTATAAACTCTACTGTCCCACTCACAGATGAAACCTGGCATTTTTGTGTAGCCACTTTGCTCCCAAATGTCATGCTGAGAATTTTAAAATCTACACAAATTTGCCAGTTGTATTCCTGATATTTTAATTAAGAAGAATGTCAAGATTTTCATAAGATTCCTTCAAATGTACTAAATGAGCAACTAGTATTGAGGGGGAAATGTTGCCATTATGCAAAAGAACTCCTTTTAAGCTTGTCTTACTAGAATCAATGAACAATATCCACTGTGATGGTTCACGAACAGTGGAAAACAAATGCATTATAAGTCCAGGAATGTCTCTGCAAAATACAAGCGATTCTTCTTAGGCGAAATATTCAACAAATTCCTTTTCTCGGTTTCTGTACCATGAAAATGTTGTTCCTGTAGCAAGTAGATTTTTGTTTTTGAGTCTTGATCCTAAAAGTTGTGCACTTTCCTTCGGAAGATTTAAATCCCATACCAAGTCATTTAATTCACTTTGTGTAAACTTCAGTGGTTCACTACTAGTTTCAGGATTGCTGTACAAGTAGTCCTCAGTTTCACTGCAATTTTAAACTTCTGAAGCTTATGAAAAATCTAATGATGTAGGAGGTGATGGAACAGGTAAATCAGGACCATGAGGTACAGGTCTGATAGCACAGGAAATCATTAGGTAGACAATATTATTTATGTTTTTGCAACTGTAGCTCTTTACTGGCGTGGTTAAGCAAAAATAACATTCCTAATGACTCCCTGGCTCCCGCCATACCATTGGAATAGCAAATGGAAGAGAGTTTTTCTTACCTTGAGTCCATTTTTTCCAGTTGCTCAACACAAGTGTGACAAACTTGATGTGGCACCCATTTTTTGTCCTGGTCTCCAAGCTTTATACCAAAATAAGCCTGTCATAAACGTTTTTGACAAAATCTGTTATTTTGTGTTGCCTTTTTTTTTACCACAAAATTACCATATATATAACAAAATGAATCTGGATTATTAACACAGCCTCTTGACGCTGTAACACAGTAATAACGAACAACACAACAGTTAAAATGTGCGAAATACACTTCAGTCTTATCGCTTGAAACACAGTGTTGAAAATGGCAAAAACAGAAAATGTTTCATTCATTAATATAGAGGCGCCATCTATTGTATCACTTTCCAATTAAAATTTACCCATCTATTGTATCATTTTCCAACTGCTGCGATCTGCTTTAGCTAGTAAATTTTAGTTTTTAGAATAAAAAAATAACATTTCATAATATTTTTCATTTTTGTCAATATACAAGCTTGTATGAACAAAAAAAAAAAAAAAAAATCTTAACTAAAGTTCTTTCACACTGCGTGAAGGTAACACTGGACATGGCTCAACCTAGAGAACAAGCTGGATTCAGGAGTGGCTACAGCACAATAGATCATATCCACGTACTGAGAGAACTAATTGAAAGAGCGAGGGAATATGAACTTCCATTGTGCATGGCTTTTATTGATTATGAAAAAGCCTTTGATTCAGTGAAACCATCAGCAGTTACAATGGCTCTGAAATCCTGCGGTATTGAAGATGCATACAATAATATTATTAATAACATCTATGAAAATGCAAGTGCAAAGATTCGGCTGTTTGAGAATACAACACATAGAAAAATTGGAAAAGGAGTGAGACAAGGTGACACCATATCTCCGAAGCTCTTTAATGCCACATTGGAGGGTGTCTTTCAGTCGCTGAGCTGGGAAAACAAGGGGATAAAGATTAATGGAGATTATTTAACACACCTTCGTTTTGCTGATGACATAGTCATTTTTGCAACTACCCCATCAGAGCTGCAGAGTATGATCCAGGAACTTGCTCACAAGAGTAAAGAAGTGGGATTAAAAATGAACTTTCAGAAGACAAAAGTGATGTACAATGCTTTTACAAGAAATGAAGATTTATCGATTGATGGAGAAAAGCTGGAGATAACAGACACGTAAGTTCATCTTGGACAGCAGATATCAAGTGAGGGTCACATTGATGAAGAAATTAATTGCCGTACAAAACTTGCTTGGAGAGCTTTTGGAAGAAACAGCATAATTTTCAAGAGCAATATGCCATTATGTCTTAAAAGAAAAGTGTTTGATCAATGCATCCTTCCATGCTTACGTATGGTGCAGAGACGTGGACCTTAACTAAAAGAGACATACAAAGGCTGCAGACAACTCAAAGCAGCATGGAGAGGTGCATGCTTGGTATAACCAGGAGAGATAAGAAGAGGAACTCGTGGATCCGAAAAATGACAAGAGTGGAAGACATCATGATCAGAGTTAAATCCCTGAAATGGCAATGGGCTGGGCATACTGCCAGAAGGACAGACCATCGATGGACAGCCGAAATTTTAGATTGGATTCCAAGGGACAGGAAAAGTCCCAGAAGAAGACCACATGGGAGATGGATGAAATTCGAAAGTATGCAGGACATTCGAAAGTATGCTGGCACAAGACACCGTTGTGGAGGAAACTTGGGGAGACCTTCATCCAGCAATGGATTGATAATGGTTGACAATGATGATGAACAAAAATAACATGAGAAATAGTGAAAAATCTGTGGGTAACAGAGAAAACTGGATGTGATATTTGTGATCAGCATACCTGAATTACTATAAAACACTTACATTTTGCAAACCCCAGAATCATGTTGGGTTGTAAATTATCTGTTTATTAATTCCAGGTCAATTCCGTGATGGACCATCCTTGTCAAGTGTGGTAGGCCCACCATATCTCACACTTGATTTCTTCAATATCTTTCTCTTAAGTCTTGTACTGGAATCACATTTCTAGTTATTACTACCACTTGTGTGAAGTTGGTGTTAACATCTACTTAAAAGGCATTTAGTGTTACTGATAAGCTGCTAAAAGTTTTGTTCAAACTTTTTTTTCTTTTTCTGTTTTTTTTTCTGAAGCAAAGTATTAAAATATTTTTCTCTGTTTTACATCTTAGTTGTTAATTATTATTATTTGCAAAATCTAAAGCCCTAACATAGCAGTGTTTTTCATTTAAGTTCACTTCCTCTTTTGGACTTTTCAGGAACGACGAAAATTGGTAATGAACAATCATACTGGAACTCATGTCCTTAATTTTGCACTGCGTAAAGTTTTAAATGCAGATAATGACCAGAAGGGTTCATTAGTGGCTCCTGATAGACTTAGGTTTGACTTCACTAATAAAGTAAGTTGTTTGCATTTAATCTAACTTCACTAATAAGATTAATAATCTGCAGTTATTAAAAGCACAGATTTTGTGTTCATGTGTTACAGTAATTTTTGGTTTTAGTGTTCCATCTTCTGAATCCTGCAGTCTGTAATTAAAATAATTATTCAAGCTTATTTTTCCATTCAGGAAATATATTTGTCTTACAACATTTGTGAAACATCCCCATTGTTTATTTATTTTGATGTTTACAATGTGAACTATTTCATTCACAGAAAATCTTGATACACTTAAGTGTGGACTTGAGACATGTTAGTGATATTTTCTACAACAAATGTTGCAGCGGCTGTAGTTTTCATATGCAGTGGATTGTAAAATGTAAAGGTTTTTTTAAAAAGAAAAAGAAATTAACACATATAATCATTTATGTATCTCAACCTCCATTGAACCAAATTATAATTGGAAGATTAAAAATCCGATTTTTTTTAAAGATTTTTAACTGATCTAATATTAGTGTTTTTGTTTAAGCACACATGGCTATATTTTAATCAAAACTTACTGGCTTAGCAGCTCAAATCCTGACATTTTTTTGGACGCGGGTGCTGAATTCTGCATCCCTAACATTAAAATTGTACAATGAATTGCAAAACTAAATTATGTTGTCAGATGATTTTGCATGCATTTGTTTTTTATATGCTATGAGTTATTCATTTTTCTAATTCATGGTCACCAGGCAAATAATTAGATTTGCATTATTCTTTCACATTATTATTATTATTATTATTATTATTATTATTATTATTATTATTATGCATACATACATACATATCAGTAAGCTGTTCTCTAAGATTCAGAGGTTAGCTCCACAAAGAAATACAAACTACCAGATAAATTTTTAACTGATTATTTACTCACTGTTGGTGTATTAAATTTTTCCATTTACAGCAATTTTGACATACAACTCGGCTTCACTGATATCTATCACATGATATATATAAGACCTTCTATACTTCATGCTCATAATCTTTTTCTGAAGACACTCCTGAATCTGATCCTCCCATGACTTCCTTGGACTTCCTTTGCCTTTCCTTCGTACCACTTGGGCTAAAAAAATTTTTCTTAGTAAGCATCTCGTCACTCATTCTTTCAACATGTCCAACCCGCCTAAGACTATTATTAGTCTCCATATTGATAACATTTTGCTTCGCATTACACAACTGCAACACATCGTCATTCTTCACATGATCAGAATGTGTCTTGACCCTCGCCCCCAATAAATAACGCATTTCTCCAGCACACAAACGACTCCTATGTTTTTTCTGTAGTACCCAGGTTTTACATTATTATTATTATTATTGTACAACATACTGTACATATAATTAAGTTCCGAGATTCACAGGTTAGCTGCTCAAAGAAAGAAAATCTGCCAGAAAAACATTTAACTGGTGGAACTAGATTTTACTTACAGCTGGTATATCAGACTTCTCCATTTACAGGGATCTCAGCACACAGCTGGGCCTTCACTGACATGTATCACATGTTGCACACTAGACCTTTTGTACTTAATACTCATAATTTTTTTTTCACGCAGACATTCCTGAATCTGGTCCTCCCATGACTTCCTTAGCCTTCCTGTACCTTCTTTCCTGCCACTTGGGCTGAAATAAATTTCGAGTAAGCATCTCGTCACTCATTCTTCAACATAGCCAAACTCCCTAAGAATATTAGTCTCCACCTTACTAGGGTGTTATGTTTTCTTGAGACCTCTGAAATATCTACCTATTCAAACTGCAGTACCGAAAGTCCTCATTTTATCCCTAATCATTTGGAAATCACTTCTACCATTTGGCAACCGCAATTGCCTCACATTACGCATTAGCAACACAATTATTAATTATTATTATTATTATTATTCAGTCAATAGTTAAAATAGTAATATGCAATTTTTTGGTGATGAATGATGCTAGGTAAACAAGGACCAGATGCTGACATTTCAGACTGATCAGCAAGCACTTATCCAGTCTTAATATAAATACTGTTACAAATGTTCGACAGATGGCGTGCAACTGGTGAGCAATGTCACCGACCAGCCAGGAAGCATGAAGTAGCTAGTGAATTCTTGTACATTGAATCACATAGGAGGTAATGTGTTTTGTGAAGTACTTACCATGGAGTGGGGCAATTATGAGAATCGTGTTGCTGTAATAGCACTGCACAAAGTTGGAAAATCGGCTTCCGAGATTTTCAACATGCTAAAAAAGCTGAAAACCAGCCAAATTTTTGTCTACTGGACCAATAAAAGGTTCATTGAGACTGGGACCATTGCTGACTGCCCTAGAAAGGCTTGGCCGCATACTGTGAGGACTGTTCGCCTGATGAAAGCAGTGGCAGCCCGTTTTCTACGAAATCCTGTCAGAAAACAATCAGTGATGGCTCGTGAGCTGAATATTTCAAGAATGTCGATGTCACACATGCTGCAGAGTGACCTAAGGGTTAGAGCTTACCAACGGCATACAGGGCACTCCCTCACCCTACAACTGAAGCAGCAGAGGGTGCTATAAGCAAAACGTTTGCTGTGCAGCATTCCGCAGACAATCGTCACAGACAGATCCTTTTCTCCGATGAAAAAATTTCCTATTGAAGATGCTTTCAACCGCCAAAATGACAGGGTGTATGCGTCAACCTCACAAAAAGGTCAGGAGAAAGCCCCAAAGGATCATGAGGGGCCATCATCCTGCTTCTGTCATGATTTGGTGGGGAATCTCCTACGAGGGTACCACGGAGCTCCATTTCTGTGAGAAAGAAGTGAAAACATCTGCCAAAGTCTACCAGGACAGGGTTTTGGAGCCATTGGTCAAAAACATGAGTCACACCCTCTTCCAAAACCAACAGTGTAGCTTTCAGCAGGATTCCATGCCAGACCACAAGGCCAAGTCAACCCAGGAGTGGCTCCAGGCAAATTTGCCAGATTTCATTTCTCCAGCTGATTGGCTTTCAAGCAGCCCAGACCTCAACCCATTGGACTACAAGCTGTGGGCCACACTGGAAAGAGAGCAGAAAGAGACACCCCAGTATTGACAGTCTCAAATGCTCTTTGGTGCAGGCAGTAGCAGCTTTCCCTGTGGAGACCCTGCATAAAGAGTGTCCTCAGAGACTGAGGACTGTGTGAAGGCAAAAGGATGCCATTTTGAAAAGTGATTAGTGCCGTGTATTCACAAGTGTACTGCTTACATCATATCACAGGTGTATTCAAATATCTTTAAATTTCTTTTGTTATTTCACTGAATACTTCGTAATGGTATTTATTGGTAAGACCAGGTAGTATTTCAGAATGATTGCATACAAATCTATTGGTTGTTGTATAGTGAAGATATTAGATGTTAGTATTGCATACTGTACATTGTGTTGACTTCTGACAGTACACATCATTGAGTGTACCATTAAAATACATTCAAGTTAAGAAATTTCAGAAAAACAGAAGCACTTTTGACCAAACAGTCTGGATTGCGTATAAACAATTGGAGCAAGACTGGTTGCCAGATTTGCATTTCCAAGTTATCCTTTACAGTTGTTGCCAAATGGTAGAAGTGATTTCCAAATGATGGGGATAAAATGACTGTTAGTATTGGAGTTTGAATAGGTAGATATTTCAATGCTCTCATGAAAACATAACATTCTTTTGTTGAAAAAAGGAGCAATTTCCTTAGTAGTTTTCCTGAGAGGCACTACAGAAGTATCAGGGGAAAGACTTGACATTTTCTTGAGGGCATTGAAATATCTACCTCTTCAAACCGCAATACTGACAGTCCTTATTTTATGCCCATTATTTGGAAATGACTTCTATCGATTGGCAACAACCATAATGAAGAATTTGAAAATTCAAACCTGGCAACCAGTCTTATTCTGATTGTTTACAAGAGATCCAGATCTACTGTGGGTCACAAGTGCTTCTATGTTTCTAAAATTTCTTAATGTAACTACAGTATTTCTTACCTTCAACTTACATTTATCTGTTATGTGTGAGTTGCATTCTTCCTAGTTTTACATTCAGGTTATTTTTCTTTCCTGTGAGTACAATACCACTGATCAAACCACCAAGCATTATAGACCCATTACCATCAAAATAGACACTTAAAATTGCAGTAAACATAGAAGATATGCAACAGCTGAATGCAAATAGTTCAGTTTAGACAGGCTAGTATCCTAGACCCCTCCTCCCCCCCCCTTTTTTTTTAAGGTGTGTCAGATGTCTGAAAAGATGATTGAGAATCATTTTAATCATGGAGGAATTCTTAAGGGAGAAAAAAAATTATTCCCAAGCATGGGTGTACAAATACATTTTGTTCTTTACAGTTTAGTACTTTTTGTTTTGTAACTAGCATATTTATTATACATTTGTCGATTTATACATTTCTTGTGATATGTTGTAGGGTTTACAGCAGAATCTTACTGTACATACCTAGTGTTTTCATTTTTATAGCAATTGTTGAGCAAAACAATAAAAACAGGGTGTACAAATTCATTTTTACACTTGTTGTATTTGTGAGTGTGTGATTGCAGAGTTTGCCCGAACATTTTGAGGATTACTAAGGACAAAATATATCTAATGTGGCATGATCTGTTTCATAGAAAGATGAGAACCAGTAGCACAGGCTTGTTAATTGATTGAAGGTTCCATCTCCACTGCAAAAGCTGCCTAGTTACCATTATTTGCTTTGTACTTGGTGCTTACTGTCTTGATGTCTTATTTGGTCTCTTGCACCACAAAAATCTGCAAACCAGCTAAACCGGTACAACAAAACAAATGCTTAAGCAGCTGTCTTGTGTTATGGGTTTTAACACTGACCCTGTGGTACCCAGAGTTGGCCTATTACTTAGCCTCCTGACTTGGCTGGCAAAACAAGAAAGCTGGTGTGTGGTTTTCATTATTCTTTCATAAGGCATCTGTAGCTTAAAGAACAGTGATGTTACAGGGTGTCCATAAAGCCTTTCCCACATTACAAAAATTAATATAAAAAAATGTATTACAGGTACAAGAAAGGGATTGCACAACCATGATGGGTGCACAAGTAACGTTTTTTTTTTTTTTTTTTTCTTCCAGTGTTAGTACACCTCCACATGGGCGCCATTTGTGGCCCAGAAGACACCTAGGCAATATTTGATTTCACATGATGTTTTGTTTAACATCTCAGTAGAGACAGAGCCAATGACGGCCATTATTCTGCTCTTAGTCTCAACATCCGGAACACTGCTAAAGTAAACTTGGTCTTTCACATAACACCACAGGAAAAAGTCTAGAGGGGTTTTGTCAGGCTATCAAGGTGGCCATGTCATGGGACTGTAGTGGCCAGTCCATCTGTTCCGGAATGTAGCATTCAGGAACTCGTGAACCATTATTGACCAATGTTGTGGGGCATCGTCTTGTTGGAAAATAACCGAAGGTTGGAGTGCATGCAACTGAGATGCTACAAAAAGTTCCAGCATGTCCAGGTACACATTACATGTTACTGTGGGCTCTGTAAAAAAGAAGGGTCCGATGATTCTGTCGTGCATCAGTCGCACCATACGTTCACTTTTGGGCTAGCCTTCTGCTGTTTGATGACATAATGGGGATTTTCTGAACCCCAGATTCCCATATTGTGCCTATTTACTGTACTAGGGGCATGAAATGTGGTTTCATCTGAGAAATAGACATGGTGCAAATAACCACTATCACAAGCTATATGCTGCAACATCTCCGTCCCAAATGCAGCCTGGCGAGGCCGGCCATCAGGCTGAAGAACTTAAATGATCTGAACCTTATAAGCTTACAGATAAAGATGTTTATGCAAAATTTTGTGAAGCATGGTACGAGGGGGATGGATTTCCAGTGAAGCATGACTAATGGATTTCCTGCGGCTTCGCAGAAATGTCTCCTGAACAGCTGAAGCTGTTTGTTGTGTTACCGGTGGTCAACCTGCTCGGAGGGATTGCCAACACTACCCGTCACTTTTAACTTTTCATACCAAGCTTTTATGCTTTTTTGGTCCGGTGGTGATCATCTGTACTCTTTTCTGAAATCACCCTGGACAGTAACTGCCGATTTGGTCTCGTGGAACCACAACACGCATCCCTCTTTTTCTTGCATGGAAGCCATTATTGATGAAATGCTCCTCTTATTCAGCAGTAGGCTCACCTAAAGAACAGAAAATAAACTTTGAGTGCTGCTATATTATGTTGCCAACCATTTTATTTAACTTCATAGATTTTTTTAAGTTAATTTTTGTAATGTGGGAATTACTATTACATTTAGGAAAAAGCAGTGTTGTAATTTACCTCATTCCATACAAACTCGATGTATTTCAGCACGATTTAACCCTTCAAATGCCAAAATATCTTGAAGTGGTGCAGTTTTTTAATTGATTGAAGGTTTCATTGCATGCTGAATTGTGTCAACTTTTGTGCAAGTTAGTATTTGACAGTCAAAGCCAAAGTAAATTTATTTCCAATTTATATAGACTAAGTGATGCTCAATGCAAATACTTACCTTTACCTCTGGGAAAAAGAAAGTCCAATGATCTCTAATTCAACACACTTTTGTTTTGACTTAAAAATACACAAATTTTACCATTGTGGGTAAACTTCAGTATTTTTTTTTAAGTGTGTTATTTCCACGTTTCACAGAGCAGCAATTTAAACTTATGTCTGATATGATTATATATCTAATTCCTGTTAATTTTTATTTTATTTATTTATTTATTTATTTTTGAATTCTAGGGTGCTATGACTGTGACTCAAGTTAAAGATGCTGAATTTCTTGCAAATGAAGTTATTACTAAAAATGAAGAAGTATATGCAAAGGATTCTCCTCTAGCATTTGCTAAAGCTATCCAAGGTCTCAGAGCAGTTTTTGGTGAGGTACGATTTATAGCATGTTTGCAGTGACTGTGCAGAAATGTCATGTCTTTGAATGTGCTATTCATTTGTAAAAGAAAAAAAGAAAATGGCCTTTGATGAACTTTAGTGTGCTACTTAATAACCAAGTTATAACTGATTTTTTGGTTGTTTAAAAAATGTTAGTATTCTCAGCTTCCCTGTATAGGAGAAATTTGTGCAAAATAAAATTGCATGTATGAAATTTTAACACCATTTTCACATATATATTGCAAAACTTTCATAGTTTCTTTCACCATTTATATTCTTTCTTTCACCATTTTCACCATATATTGCAAAACTTTCATAGTTGTCTTCAGTAAAAAAGTAAAATGAGTTTCTTCTTCTGAAACCTTAGGTTTTGGCTATGTGTTTATGCATGCACTATGTTATGTTTTGTTTTCTCATGCTTCCATCTGCAAAGTATAAATTTTATGTAAGGCATTTAAGTGTTATTTTCTTGACAGTTTTACGTTCTTACTGTTTGTTGTATGTTTCCATGCATACGATTGATTAGCAGGATAATTTGGAGTTTTTTTTTTTCTTTATGCCATTTGCTTCTGCTGTTAAAATTTCATAAGTTTTTGTGTTATTTCCTGTCTAGTTCTGCTTTGTTTTCTGAACAATGTTGTATCAAAAGTGTTTTATTTTGCCTCTGACTGATATTTTTATTCTGTTAATTTTTTTGTGGTGCTTTGTGAGTTTTGTGCTCCTTTGTTTTTGTGTGACAGTGATTTTTTACACACCTAATATCAAGATTCCTGTGGGTTTTTTTTTTATCTGATTTAAATTATTTTTATTACTGTCAGCACTGGCAGATATTTCTAAATCTAATTTTTCTTTTGGCAGGTTATTTGAAAAAGGTTTCTATGGATACTAACTCTCACAGGAAATCATTTCATTTCACGCTTTTCACTTTTGAGAAAATTATTTTTCTCACTTTCATGTATCTTGGTAATATTTATTCTATACTAGCTAAATACCCGTTCTTCGAACATGATGATATTAAAATACAATTGAAATACAGATGATATATATGATATGCAGTTGAAATGGCCGTACACTGCATATTTCTTTGCTCCTTTCGGAAACACGTCTGCCTGACTTATTCTGCCAGACGACACATAAGCAATTTCATTCATAACTGTACATTTAAAATTTCAAGCCTACACGAAACAAATTAAAAATTCGTCGTTACTCTTCACTTTCATCGTTAAAATGTTAATATACAACAGAACAAAAAAAAATAATCGAAAACGGAACAAAAATATGTTGTTACTTTCAGCATAAATGTAAAAAGAACCTTGCTTATAAACAGTTTCGTTCGAAACTGTACATTTAAAAGCTAGCAAGTCAGATGTTTTTGGAAGAGTGAGCAAAATTGTATTGCCATCGCTAATATCTCAAGGGGAAACTTTTTTTTTTTTTCAAATTTCAATTACTATGAAAATCTACTCACATATTTATATTTATTGCAGTCACCTTACCACTTATATGGCGTCACCGTTACTTCGGTGAAAACGAATGTGGATAATTTTATTTTGACTCAAAAAAACCTTTACATTCGATATGTCAAACGACAATATAAATGTTTAAATGCAAAGCATATTATGATATAGCACTTTTTACATGATTTTTAAGGTTTTTTCTTAAATAAATTCAGAACAAATAAAATTAGAACAAAATATATACTGAACAGGTCAACTCAAGTCATTGAAAACTTAGTGCAGGGCTTCAGTTGCTGGGCAACAGTGGCTCAATCATTGCAAAACGTCCTAGTGCCATCAAAGCTGGGTTATTTAAAAAACCCATTTCGACCCACTTAAAGTTATCGTAGGAAAAAATCCTTTCTTAGTGCGCCTCTATGTTGTAAAAGGAACATTCCAGCCAAATATGAAAGTTTTAAGTTTCTGAGATTCGGTGATGAGTCAGTGTGGGCTTTCAGTTTTATATGTACAGATCAGTCAGTTTTGGGTTGCTGATTCTGAAATTTGTTTAATGAAATAGTTTCCCTCTTTGTTTTGTTAACTGAGGAAATGATAAATGTTCTGCATATGTAGGATATAAAAGCTGTTAACTGTTAGAATATGAAAGCTGTTACTTGCTACATTATTGACTTTCTTAGACTGCTGATTAAACTTAATGGCTTATATTTTTAGACATACAAACAGACTTAAATATTATTTGTTCTTTGGTATGTTACTGCATGTTCTGTCTCATCACTTGGAGGAAACACTGGACGTGGCCCAACCAAGAAAACAAGCTGGATTCGGGAGTAGCCACAGAACCACAGATTATATCCATAATATACTGAGAGAAGTAATCAAAAGAGCAAAGGAATACGAACTCCTACTGTGTGTGGCTTTTATTGATTATGAAAAGTCTTTTGATTCTGTGAAACCATCATCAGTTATGTCTTTGCAATCCTGCAGTATTGAAGATGCATACATAAGCATTAATAATACTATCTATGAAAATGCAAGTGCAAAATTTTAACTGTTTGAGGAAACAACATGTGTAAAAATTGGAAAAGGAGTGAGACAAGGTGACACCATATCTCTGAAGCTTTTCAGTGTCACATTGCAGAATGTATTTCAGTAGTTGAACTGGGAGAACGAGGAGGCCTCCTCTGTGGTATAAATGCTGGCTTATGACCATTCACTCAAGATGGGTCTGGGTCAAATTTCGGTGGCACATGGATATTGGGTTTGCCTTATGGCACTGGCTCTTTCCCTTCCCTGGAGCCACTGGCCCTAAATTAGGGTTGGGCGACTACTTATAGCCCATCAAATTGCTTGCAGTGGTCGTTAAACCTGCAAACGAAAGGTGAGGAGATTCATTTTGCTGATGACAAGTTCATTTTTGCAAGTGTCCCCTCAGAACTGGTCCAAGAGTTTGCTGACAAAAGTAAAGAAGTGGGATTAAAAATGAACTTACACACAAAAAAAAAAAAAAAAAAAAAATACAATGATTTTACAAGAACTAAAGATTTAGCAGTTGATCAATCAAAATCAGAAGTAACTGATGCCTGCTGTTACCTTGGACAACAGATATCAAACAAGGGCCACGTCAAAGAAGAAATTGATAGGTGCATAAAACTTGATAGGAGAGCATTTGGAAGAAACAGTGCAGTTTTCAAGGGAAATTTATCATTATGTTTTAAAAAGAAAGTGTTTAATCATTGCATCCTTCAAGTTTTTACATTTGAATCAAAGATATGGATGTTAACTAAGAAAGATATTCGAAGGCTGCAAATAACTCAAAGCAGCATGGAGAGATGCATGCTTGGTATAACCAAGAAAGATTAGAAAAGTATTACAGGGTAATTCAAAATTATTGCCCCTGATTACAAATGGCAATACCTTTTTATGAACATAGATGCAGAGATCACATTGTTGCACAATAAAGAAGGAAGTTTAGAATTTTGTTTCCATACCTTACATGTGACTCCCCTGGGTCATGCGGACTATGTGACTCCCCTGGGTCATGCGGACAACATCTAAACGGTAATCCATTTTATGCCATACGTTATGTAGCATGTTCGTTGTCACTGATGCCAGTGCAAGCTGAATGCATATCTTTTGTTCTTGCAGTGTTCTCGGCAAAGCTGGCACATACACATGGTCTTTGATATATCCCCACAAAAAGAAGTTGGAAGGAGTAAGGTCCAGAGACTTGGACTGGACCTTTCAAACTCCAGCACACAAAATGCCTTTTCTGCTGCAGTAGCCATTTCTTCCCACTGGCTTTGGCACATGGGCAGCTCACTTTTTTATGTCACCATAGCAACACAGACAGCAGTAGGTTCCAATTAAATTCTAAACTTCCTTCCTTTTTCTTGTGTTGGGATATTAGCTTTCTATTTATTTTCATAAGCATGTTCTTGTCATTTGTAATTGGGGCAATCATTTTAAATTACTCTGTACATGAATTAAGGAAATTACAAGAGTTGATGATATCATGATCAAAGTGAAGACCCTCATCTGGCAATGGATTGGACATATTACTAGAACTGACCACTGTTGGGCAACTGAAATACTAGTCTGTATTCCTAGGGACAAGAAAAGACCCAAAAGAAGACCATGTGGGAGACTGTGGATAAAATTTGAAATTATGCTGGAGTAATACGGAAGAGACTGACTCACGACAGACAGTTGTGTCAAAACTTGGGGAGGGGACACCTTCATCAAGCAATGGATTGATAATGGTTGTTGATCATGTTATTACTGCAGCATTTGATTAACTGTCAAATTGAACAGTGTTTAGAATTTTGTAAGTACTGTATTTCGGTAGTAATTATTTATTTTTCTATAAAAACTATCAGTTTTATCATATGCTGCAGTATATTATATAAGATAGGAGTGTGTAATATGACTTTTTTAGTGAACATTTTTGTTCAGAATTTTGTTACTCCTCTTGTCTTCAATTTTCTTTTTAGTATTACCTCATGTGAATAATGTGCATTCTTCATCTGGATTTACAAATCAGTGGATTTTTTTATTAGTCGATACTTTTAATGTCAGTGTATTTGTAATTCCTTTTGACCGCCGCAGGTGTACCCAGACCCTGTTCGTGTTGTATCCATTGGTGTTCCTGTGGAAGAGCTGCTTGAGGATCCTTTTGGTTCTGGTGGAACTACAACATCAGTTGAGTTTTGTGGTGGAACGTAAGTATTGAATACTTTAGCTATTTTCTGTTCCATGGTTTTCTTATTTTGGTTCTCACCTCTACTTCCTTTCCCCCTTCCCTGAAGAGCATAGATGTGGTTCCAACCCAGCCTTTCACCTGGCTGTGCTGCTTCCTTGTGAAAAGAGTTAAATGCAGTGACCATAAACATGCTTATAAAACCCCAAACCAATTGGCTGAGGGTACGCCCTAAAAGAGGGTTGTCTGCAATGTTTTTATAAAATATATTACGACCAAAAAAATGATAACTTACAAGAACATCATTTTTCAACATAGTTTCCTTGCTTTTGAGTGTATTTGGTTCAGTGTTGCCCAATCTTCTTTATGCCATCAGGGAAAAATGAAATAAAAAGCTTTTTGATGAGAGGTCAGGCATGCATGCATTGCTTCCTTCAAAATTGACAGCCTCTTAAAGCATCTTTGAGTTAACCAAGCAGATGATTGTCCAAAGGGGGCAAAACAAAATCAGGAATATATGGTGAATGCTGTAATACCTCAGTGTTCATTCCCTGCAGATTTCCAGCTGTGTGGGAAGCAAGCAGTATAACAACAGGCATTGTAATGCAACAGTGAAACTTCTTATGACCGTAGTCCTCAGCATTGGCTTTGAATCGTGGGCTTCAACTTGCCATGTAGCATCTCATTATAATAAGTGCTATTCACTATTGATCCTCTCTCCTGATAATGTCCCAGTATGGGCCCTTATGTGTCCCTAACCATAGTGAGAAACAGTTGTTCAATGAGTTCAGAATTTTTTTTTTTTTTTTTTTTTTTTTTTTTTTTGTACTTTTGATTCTGCAGGGTTCTTACGGTCCTTATAAATCCTTAAAAGTCCTAAATTTTTGACAAGAATTTCTAAAGGTACTTAAAAACTACTTATTTTTCATAACTGGCTGCATGACATCCTTAAATTTTGATGTAGTGCCAGAACTTTTGCTTCTGATTAGCTATGTTAATGTCACATGATGTCAACTGAAAGTCTGTGGAAAAGCGCAGGCCAATATGAGATAAGTAATTCGTTGAAAAAACTGAAGGACCATGTGCTCTGTAAATAACACATATCCAGCAGGTTCTGGATAGTGTTGTTTGTTCCAAGTCCCATCACCATCTCTTGGAACTGACAACTTGCTTTTGTATTTACCCTTTTTGTATATGCAAGTAACAATTATCAGGCATGTGATTCTTCCACTAATTAGCGAAATTCCGTAAATTCACTTTTTAGAAAAAAACGGAAATCCACTAAACTTGTCATTTGCGATCTCAGGCTTTTGTCAAAGTTTGTGATTGTTGATATGTTGGGGGGAAAAAACTCGGGCCAAAAGAGAGAGAAATATTCGTTGGGTAGGTGGCAATATTTCAGTCGTAAGGCGTAATATTTCTGCTGCTGCGTGGCTGACCTGCAGCTCCGGGCTGACGCTTCTGCTGCTGCTCGGCCAGCGAGATAGCTGCGAGTGACGTCACTTCAAACGTCTCGGTATGCTCAAAAATGTTTTTTTTTTTTTTTTAGGGGAAATCTCGGCTGTTTCAGTTCACCTCTGTCCTTTCCACTGCTATTTGTTTTATTTATATGCTGGGGGCCAAAATCAGTTATGAGATTGGGCGGTGCCCTGAGCCATCGTATGCAAAGAAAAGAAAGAAAAGTTCTGTTCACATGTGATTGGGCATTTACGTTACGAACCTTCTTTCTCACTGGCAGGCAAAAGTGTCATACGCGTCCAGAGATGCCAACCATTGCGGATTTCCCAACGGGAATACGGGTGTCTAACGAACAATTTCGGAAATTCAGATTTTCAGTGATATTAAAAATGTTTTACTGGTTTTTAGAATAATTCCGTAATCCTCCAGAATTGCGGTTGACTAACGAAAAATTACAGAAATTCAGATTTTCGATGTTATTAAGAATGTTTTACTGATTTTGTAATTAATCAATGTAAAAGCCTCTGAACAAGGTTTGTGACGCAGCTCCTTATTTCTTTTTTTTTCGGAGGAGGAGGAATTTGTTTTGTTTGTTTGAAAGCTAAGTGGAAAGAAAGCACGATGCCGGGCCAGGATTACGTTGGCCCGGCGTGTTTCTTTCACCGTGGCGTGATTACATTGGCCCAAAGCCTCTGAACAAAGTTCGTGACCCAGCACTTTGTTTCATTTTTTTTTTTTCTTTTTTTCCGCGGTGGAGGAATTTGTTTTGCTTGTTTGAAAGCTAAGTGGAAAGAATGCACTAAGGATAGCCTTGGAATGTACTACGCCGGCCGGAAGCCTCTAAACACAGTTCATGGTGCAGCTCTTCGGGTTTTTTTTTTTTTTCCGAGGAGGAGGAATTTGTTTTGCTTGTTTGAAAGCTAAGTGGAAAGAAAGCTAGGCTCCGGGCCACGATTACGTCGGCTTGGCGTGCTTCTTTCGCCGTGGCCGGGGATTACATCGGCCCAAAGCCTCTAAACAACGTTTGTGAAGCTGCTCTTTGTTTCTTTTCTTGCTCCTTCCTCCCCCAAGGAGGAGGAATTTGTTTTCTTGTTTTAAAGCTAAGTGGAAAGAAACCATGGCTCCGGGCCGGAATTACGTCGGTCAGAATCCTCTGAATAAAATTCGTGACGCTGCTCTATTTTTTCTTTTCTATTTTTTTTTTTTTTTCTGAAGACGAATGTGTTTTGCTTGTTTGAAAGCTTAATGGGAGAAAGAATGCACGGTGCTAGGCCGCGGCCAGGGCCCAATTTACACAGAATTGGGCCCTAGGCACAGCACAAGATGAGACACACACCCCCCTCCACATTCTAAATAGTAGGTACATTTGTCGCTACTAAATATTAATAATTTAAAAGTTGATTTAATAAATGGGATACTGTGTGGGGAAAAATAGGAAATGATGTAATACTTTTATTAAATCTTAATTACACACACACACACACATAATAAAATTAGTGATGATAATTATTTTTGTGTTTGTCACGTTCGTTTTATTTATGTGTATCTTAGAACAGGTTTTGGTGTTTTCAGTTAATTGGATGCTTAGACAATCACATGCCTGAATTATTCATACCAAGAGAAAAGTAAGTGCAAAATTGAAATCTTCAACTCATAAATTTGACTGTGGTTTTGCAAGTTAAGCTACGACTGAACTTATAAACGTGGAAAGAGCGATGACCTCTGTTTGATGTTCCTAGTCCACGTCAAATGTCTGCCTTAATCATTCATTCATCTTCTAATTATTTGTTCAGTTGCTGCTTACCATCTTTGGTGAATCCCCAGCATTGTGTGGGGCTTCAAGAAGTAACCTGCCAAATTGTCATGGCCGTTAGTGTATGTTTGTCTGGAGGAATTCGAGGCCGCTGTGGTGTAGTGGAAGCATATCCGGTGCGTAACTGGGAAGACCCTAGGTTCGATTCCTGGTGGCGGCCTATGAGAATTTCTCCGTGACTCACTTATAAATGTGGAAAGAGCGATGATCTCTATTTGATGTTCCTAGTCCATGTCAAATGTCTGTATTAACTATTTAAGCTGTAGAACAGGCTGACTTGATGAAGAACTTACAATGAATTAATGTACACTGAGTCACCAGTTTATTAGGTACGCCTACCCTCATCTCATAAATGGCTCGCACCAACATGTAAGATGGCAGGTGAGTATCAGTTAATCATCTGTCAGGCATCAGTTAGAATTTAATTGAGGACTGGAATGGCCAATATGAATGATCTGAGTGACTTTGAACTTCGTATGATAGTTGGTGCCGGGCGTGGCAGTTAAGGCATCTCTGAAACTTCTGTCGCAAAGGTCTACAGTGAGTTGTGCAACACATACACACAAAGAAACTTCCAGCAGATTTTGTAGGTGAAAATTGCAACGATCTTAACGGTCGTTGCAATTTTCAACGAATCAATGATCTTGTGAATGAAAATTGCTAGTGGATCAGATGGGTCAAAAGAAACAGGCGGAAATCCTTTAGGAGAACAGACAGGCCACAACCTGACAAATTTCAGCAGAATTCAACATTTATGTGCAGAGCATATTCACTGAATGCACCACATATCACACCATGCCACAAATGAGCTACAGCAGCTGATGACCATTTCAAGTGCTGATGTTGTTTGTCATCATAGAACATGAAAGCCTGCCTTCAGAGGGTATGGTAGTAAATAGTGTGGAAGAGATATTCTTCACATAGTACATGTATGTGGGTATGGAAGCTTTGGTACTACACAATTGAAGGCTGGGAAAAGGTCACCTGGACATATATATCATTTACGGGTGTGCAAAAGTTTCTGCCATTTTAAGGAGAAAAAGGAGACAGGAACAATCAGGAAACCAGTACACACTTATTCAACGAAATATTGGCCATTAGCTTCAATGACCTTTTGCCATTTTTTACATACATACATACATATCACTAAGCTGTTCTATGAGATTCAGAGGTTAGCTCCAAAAAGAAATACAAACTTCCAGATATTTTTACTTATTGTTGTCGTATCGTGCTTCACTGATATCCATTACACGCCGTACACAAGATCTTTTATACTTCATACTCATAATCTTTTTCTCATGCAGACACTCCATGTCTTCCTTGGCCTTCAAGATCTTTTATACTTCATACTCATAATCTTTTTCTCTGATCCACCCATGTCTTCCTTGGCCTTCCTCTGCCTTTCCTTCCTGCCACTTGGGCTGAAAAGATTTTCTTAGTAAGCATTTCATCACTCATTCTTTCAACATGGCCAAACCACCGAAGCATATTGGTCTCCACCTTGCTAATAACATTTTGCTTTACATCACACAACTGCAATACATCTTCATTCCTCACACAATCAGATCGTGTCTTGCCACAAACCCCACGTAAGTAACACATTTCTCCAGCACACAAACGACTCCTATGTTTCTTCTGCAGTACCCAGGTTTCACTGCCATACATCAGAGTAGGAACAATTACTGTTTCATACACAGCCATGCGGGACTCTCTAGAGAACCCATCATTCCTGTGAAAACCTCCCAGAGCAGCTATGACTTTCAAAGAAGAATTCACTCGCCTACTGATTTCACCATCCAACTTGTTCTCTCTGTCAAAAATGCTTCCTAAATACACAAACTCACTCACCTGGTCAATCACAGTGCCATTTATACTTGCATTACATTCAGTGTTACCCATTCCTCTCTCAAACACCATAACTTTGGTTTTTCCCTTATTTATACTCAGTTTGAATTTCATGCAAACTTCGTGCATCCGAGTCAACATACTCTGCAACTCACTTTTGCTCTCTGCCAACAGGACAGTGTCATCAGCATACAGCAATCTGCACACACGGATATCACCAAGACATAAACCACTATTATCTATTTTGGCATCACGCATGCATGCATCCATAAATATATTAAACAGCCATGGTGACATTACACAACCTTGTCTAACTCCTGCACCAATGGAAAACCATTTTGATAAAACACCATTCACTCGTACACAAGCTCTACTACCAGCATACATGGCTTTTACACTATTAAGTAGATTCCCAGTAACACCATATTCATTCAATACCTTCCACAAAAGTGTCATATTCACTCGGTTGTAAGCTTTCTCTAAATCTATGAAGGCAGTAAAAACTTTCTTCCCAACAGCCAGATATTTTTCAATCATCGTGCGTAATGCAAAAATCTGGTTAGTGCAGCCTTTACCAGGCATAAAACCACTCCGAACATCCCACACTTTCTCTGATGTAAGACCCCGTTCTTTTTCAATAACAACCTTACCAAACACTTTCCCTGACACACTCAGTAGGCTAATACCACGATAGTTCTTGCATTCAGTCTGATCACCTTTTCCCTTATGCAAGGGAACAATGATAGCATCCTTCCAATCCCGAGGGACCATTCCTAACTCCCAGCACAACTGGCAAATTTCAGTTAACCAGTCAATTATAGAGTCACCACCATACTTCAACATCTCTGCAGTTATGCCATCAACTCCTGGAGCCTTACCGTTCTGAAGAGATTTTAGAGCTTTACACACTTCTCTTGAGATCCCTCCTGTGCTTTCATCCTTCATTGTGACATCATCTGCATCTGTCTGAGAATCATTTTTGCTCTCCTGATCTAATAACTCACAGAAGTATTTGCCCCATCTGTCCCTTAACTCATTGGGCTCCCATATCATTTCCCCCAATCTCATTCTTCACACAACTTACAACTTTGTTTCCCCTATTTTTCCTGAGTCTCATGTACTTCCAGAAGGGCTTTCTATCTTTCCAAAAAGCCAGTTCATGCCTTTCCACTTCTCTTTCCTATCTTTTGCCTTACTGTGGTGAACCAGCTTAGCAGCTTCACGCTTCTTACAGCGATATTCATCCACAGAAACTCTACCTTGCAACATCCCCAAATAGGCTTCCTTCTTTTTCTTGACTGCCTCATCAATCTCACTATTCCACCAAGCATCACCTCTATTGTTACCCACTATTGTGGTGCCACAGACCTCTTAGCAGCAGTAACAACACAGTTCTTAAAACATTCCCACTTCTTTTCTACATCCCTTTCACAAGATTTCAGATCCTTCAGTCGTTCTCTGAGTAAGTCAGAATACCGCTGATGATCTTCAAGGAGCCTATCAACCTTTATTCTTTCTATCCTGGGTCTCTTCCTATTCCTTTTCCTCCAACCAACATTAAGTTTCACTCGTGACACTACCAAGTGATGATCAGAACCAACATCCGCACCTCTCATCACGCGGGTGTCAACAACTAAGTGTTTCAGACGCTGATCGTAAACAACAAAATCTATCGCACTCTTTTGACCAAGAGTACGATTTTCCCAAGTATATGTGTGTGTATATACTTGTGGTTTGAAAAATGTATTAGATACACACAAATCATTTTCAATGCAGAGTTCAATTAATCTTTCACCATTATCATTCACACGAGGGTCATTAAACTTACCCAGAACATTGTCAGAAATTGCATTCTGCACACCTACCTACTCTAGCATTGAAATCCCCTGCTATTATAACTTTTTAAGGCAGCAAATTAATGCCCCTGTGATAGAAGGACTCAGGTTTTGAGCTGAAGAACGCAGTGACGAAATTTTCTATCTCTGAAACTGTGGTGAACTGCTGTTGGGCTAGGGCATGTTGCATACACTGAAACAGATGAAAGTCTGAGGGTGCAATCTCCAGGGAGTAAGCCAGGTGTGGTAAAACCTCCCAGTGTAACTGTTCAAGGGTTTATTTTGTGGTGGCACTAACATGTGGTCTAGCATTATCATGGGACAGGATGACTGGGTGGTGTCCTTTACCTGTCCATGGGCATTTTTGCTCGATTGTGGCATTCAGAGTCATCAACTGATCACTATATCGTTGTGCAGTGATTATTTTGCCCAGTTTCAACAGTTTGAAGTACAGCACTCCTTACACATCCCACCACAAACACAACAGCACCCTTTTCCCGTTGATATCCTGTTTTGCAGTGGATGTTGATAGCTGGCCTGGGTCGACCCAGGATCGCTTGCATACGGGGTTGTTGCAATAGACCCATTTTTCATCCCCGGTGACAACCTTCCACAAGGAATTCTTCCCTTGAAACCTCTTCACCAATGACATGCAGATGCCTAATCGTTGACCAATATTACACTCCATTAAAGTATGCAGAACCCACTTACCAATCTTCTGGGTCTTCCCCAAGGCCTGTAGACACCGTACCACCGTCAACTGAGCCACTTTCAAACGTTTCTCCAGTTGCGTGGTCGATTGTGTGGCATCCTCTTGCAACAGCAATTCCAGCTCCTCGTCTGCAAGTTCCTGCGGTCTACCTGCACGTGGCTTGTCTTCCAAGCTTATATCACCTTTCTTAAACCTGGCAAACCATTCTCGACACGTCCGCTCACCCATAACCGTTTCGCCATACGCCTGACATACTGAATCGTATGCTTCACTTGCATTTTTCCCTAAATTAAACATGAATAATGAACAGTGCTAGAAATGAACTTTATCGACCGCCATGCTTGGCTTCATGTACGAATGGACAGCATGGGTCTCCGGCCAGTTAGACCCCTACAGTGGCCGCTAACAGGGGCGGCAGAAACATTTGCACACCCCTAATATACACTATATTGACAAAAGTCACTGTACACCTCTTCAAAAGCTAATGAACAGTTCCGCTGTGTTGTTAAGGTGCGCGGGATAAAAACAAGCCTGCAGCTGACTGCGATCATATCGCACTGTGAGATTGAGTGAAAATGTTGCAGCGGGAGGGAACTGGCTTTGAGAAAGGAAAGGTTATTAGGTGTTATATTAGTGGGTTGTCCATAAGAGAAACCAAGAGACATTTAAACATACTCAAGTCAACTGTTTTGGATGTACTGAATAAGTGGAAGACACATGCGTGCCTGAAGCAGGAAAATGTATCGGCAGACCAAAGAAAATCAGTGCTAGAGGACATCAAAGCCTCACAGAGTCATTATAGCTAATCAACAGAGTACTGCACAAGATCTCAATGTTACGGGTGAGTAAAAATGCTGGAACCTCGGTATATACACATACCATTCGCAGAGAACTTTATTCCGTAGGTTACCGTGCTCGTGCAGCTGCTCATAAGCCTTTCATCTTCACTCGGAATGCTACTCGTCATTTATCATGGTGTAAAGAACGTTTGTCGTGGACCATAGATCAATGGAAACGGGTCCTATGGACTGATGAATCCAGATACACGATCCATCAGTTTGATAGCTGTGTGTGGGTATGGCAGCAGCTGGGGGAACGCTATTTACCACGGTGTACTGTTCCTACAGTCAAGTTTAGAGCTGGCAGTGTACTCGTGTGTGAGTGTTTTTCGTGGTTCGGTCCCGGTCCGTTGGTCATCGTGGACAAACCTGTTGACCAGCACGTCTACCTCGATATTCTGGACAATTATGCCCTACCAACTCTGTGGCAATACTATGGAACCGAGCCTGGTTGGTTGAAGCAGGATAATGCACCAAGCCATATAGCAAGGACTGTTATGGCATGGTTTGACGATAATTCCGTATCATGTGTGGACTGGCCAGCACAGAGCCCTGATCTTAATCTCATAGAGCACTAGAGCACCTATGGGGATGAATTAGAGCGCCGCATAAAAAGTTTGGAACCAAGGCCTACTACTGAGCAACAGTTAGCGGCAGCATTATGTACTGAATAGAAGCGCATACCTGTCACTGTGTTCCAAAACCTTGTCAAAAGCATGTCTCGAAGGGTCGGTGCATGCATTAGGGCCAAAGGTGGACCAACACCGTACTAATGTATGTCAATAAATGCTATGTTGTGTTTCTGTTCTAGGTGTCCGGTGACTTTTGTCAACATAGTGTATGTCATGCAATTAGGTCCTTGGCCCATCAAAGGACATCTATACTCCAATGCACCCTAAAAGTGTACTACTGGGAAAGGCAGGAGGGCCTTATCACATCTCGTTGTGGAACTCAAGAACGATATTCATCCGGGTCAATGTGCTCTTCTGGTGTTTCCTTTCTAATCCCCCCACCCACCCACACATCTCACAAGCAGTGGGGGTCTAGTGGAGGCCGAACTGCTTCCCCTACTGCCTTCGAGTTTCCCCGATTGTCAATTTATTGCCTCTGTGTTGTTAATGTTGGAAGAGGTCTTCCACCCCTTCCCCTTGTCCAAGTTGTATCCCAAGTGGGCAGAAATAGCCGAAAGTGCGAAGCTCTTGATTCAGCAACTTCTCAGAACAAATTTATTTCTAAAAGCGCTCTTACTTCTAGAATTTGTTTTTTTTTTTAGATAGGAATTTTGTCTGATAAATTTTTGAACAAACAAAAATGGATTCTAAGCAGTAATTCTGATGCTTTTCGCTCTAAACGATAGGGACTATTTTTCATAGCGGAGGTAGCTGTTTGGTACCCTTCATAGTGATTCACTCTTAGGTTGACTCGGAGTATAAATGATTGGCATATCTGAACATTTTTGCTGAGTTAATTCATCCATTCATGATCATGGTTTATCTTCAAGTAGGTGGGCACATCAAGCTGGATAGTGCACCCACTCATACAGCTGGTATCTCCAGAAAATGATTCCAGGAACATACCGAAGAGGTTTCCTTTCTTCAGTGGCCTATACATCCCCCAGACTTAAACCCATTAATCATTCCTGAGATGAAATGGAATGGGCTGTTCACTGTGAAACTGTGCCACCATCCAATTTTCTGCAATTTCATGACTGAATCATTTCCACATAGTACAACTTTCCCTGTACACTGCTTCCAGCATCTGGTATGTTCCATACGATGCACTGAGCAGAGTAACAATAATGATTAAAAATATCTCAATTGTGTAAGGAGAGTGAATCTGTGTGTGAATTGAAACTTAAAATTGCAGTGAAACATGTAACACAAAATTTTTTGAGAATTCTTAATATCATATCACGCATAAGTTGCGTTAAAAATAATAAGTGGTGGGACATTTCGGCAGTGATTTCTACCTTCATCAGTCATGGAATGAGACACGTGATATACGCATCATTTGTTGCCAGCTTTCAAAATAGCTTTCTAAATGATAGGGATGTGAAAAGGTGTGTCTGTATTGCAGGCGTTAGGGGTAAGGTAGATTTCAATGCTTTTGCTGTACCTGAGGGCTTTCCGATTGCTAAACAGAGTGATACGTTTAACATTCTGCCAATCAGGAATCGTGGTCGTATTGCTGATAGTTGAAATTGAAAGGGAGGTGGAAGGGTTGTATTTAACATCAGCGATTTGTTCCATCAGTCGCCGGCTGATGCTGCGGTAAGTACTACCAATATAGCGGTAACACCTGTGGAAGTGTTGACAGGGATAGAGTAGACATCTTGTAAGCCTAGGGGTTTATTGGGATCTCTGTCTTTAAGGATGAGGTTAAGAAGATGTGGAGGTGGTTTAACTGCAATTCTGTAGCCAAAAGATTTGAAAATAGAGCAAACTTAATGAGTGAAGGATATCCTAAAGGGCAAAGTGCTAACAAACTGATGAGTGGTGGAAGGTTCAGGCAGTAAATTAGTAGATCTATTCTGTGATTCAAATTTCTTAATTAGTCTATGTACTAAGAGATTTTTTTTCATTCCATGGCTGATGAAGGTAGAAGTCACTACCGAAACATCCTACCACTTATTATTTTTAACGTAACTTATGCATGATATGATGATATCAGGAATTCTTTGAATTAAAACTGTTGATATTTTTCAGGCAGTGTACATAATTTTTCACCAGTATTCTGTCTAGAGTATTTCTGTATTGATTAAAAATATTCTATTACTAGTCACTTGAAGAGAAGTGGACATATTGGAGATTTTGTTATTTCCTCTGAAGAAGCTATTTCTAAAGGTGTCAGAAGAATCGTTGCTCTGACAGGACCTCAAGCTACTAAAGTGAGTACCTCATGGTAATTATCATATATCATAGCATAGAAAGTCTTTAAAAAATTAAATTGGGAGGGTTTGATCACTTTCTCTGCACATAACTGAAGCTATGTCATTACGGAAAATTGTGCAGATCAGGAAATTTTAGAATTCCCTTCAAATCAGTTTGACCTTACAAAACACTGACACTCTAGTTTAGTGAGCTATCAATGTGCTCACACATCTCATAGAAGAATACATTAAACTCTTACTCTTCAGTGACCAGCAGTAAATGATTTCTTGCTTGAAGCATACTTCCTCTTATCGGTGTAGTCCTACGTGTAACATGCTTTCCTCTCGAACATCTATACCTACTCCATTTTCTTGAGAAATCCATCAATTGAACAGGAAATATTTGGGTGTTTTCATGGTTATATGCTTTGTGAACATATGAAAAGTACTGATATTATTGCAAAAAGGTAACTGGTTGGATTTAATCGTTGGAATGCCTTAAACTGAGAAGCTTGAGTACCCTACTATTAAATCCATTAAGGATGGCTTCATTAGTCGCTAGCACCCATCTGTCATGAATTTTGGATGAAAGACTAAATTCATTGGACCAAAATTTTGCAAATGGGTTTTTTCTGACAGTTGGGCCTTTGTGCAAATTTTGGTAATAATTGCATTTTGTCTTATCCAGAACTGGGATAACAGACATGTGAGTGACTGGCCTTTATTGCAGTCCATCTTTCATTAATGTTTACATATTTGTATTAATAAATTAACAAAATGTATTAACAATATTGAAAACATTTCAGCTCATGCAAATTGCTGTTGCTAAAGCCTTAATACTTAAAAAAAAAAAATGATGATGAGATTAAAATGTAAACTGAAGTGCCATCAATGCACACACACACTCAGTGTGCATTTTTGTGTGTGTAATCACATCTATAAACAGGATATGTGGGGGTTCTCTGTAAAGAAAATGGGTAAACCAAATCTCAGTTTAATGAAATCAGGGATCGCATTTCTCCTAAAATTCCTAATATTTTGTGACCCTCCTTAAATTCCTAAAATTATAACTAAAATTTGCTATTCTTCCTAAAATTTTCGTAAGCTTATTTCTTAAAAATACAACCGTTATTAACGCCAATAAATTTACCATTACGGTAAGGTAAAAAGACCTGTTATTGTAGAAACACAGCCTATATGCTGTGCTGCTGAAGGGAGGGAAAATGACGCCATCGAGATGCACTTGCTTCAGGGCGGGCGCTCCACTTTTGTGCCTTCGGACAGTTTTCGAGAGCAACAAGAGATCTAAGGAAAAAGGGGAGGGTAATTTTCACCCCTGGTTTGCGCTTTGCAGACGAACTCAGTGGCATGCAGAAGATCGTACTTTATTTTTGGACATGCCTCGTGGAACCTCCTCTTTCTGCTGATGTTTTGTTATTGTAAACCGCAGGTGGGTGGAAGCAAAGAGGAAACATGTGGTCGCCTTCCGTAACCTCCGGTAATGACGATGGGATGGTAGCTGAGTGTTATCGTGGCAGGCAGTAGAGCACGTGATCATTAACCTTCCATCGTGCGTCGGCGACAGCGACCTTCGATACGCAATATATCTCGGCTCCGACTCGCTTTGACTGAACTTGCGTGAGATGCGTATGATAGTTTCTGCTTTTGCGTCTTTTATGGTGTTCTCTGTGCTGTGTGCAGGTTCAGTTCTCCAGTGGTGACTTGCTTTTTTGTTTTTCTATCTTCTGACATCCTCGCAGCCAAACTTCAGGAAGTTGTCTGGTTTTGCAATATTGGAACGTGTTTTTGTACTTCCCTTTCATTTTCTGGTTAGTAATACAAGTGTTTAAGATGCCTAAATCCAAAACGAAATTTCAAGATGCGTGGCTCGCCAAAGAATTGGACGGAGTGAAGTTGAAAGAATGGTGTTCTGCAACTGAAACAATATTTTCTGCTAAGTGTATATTGTGTTCAGAAATTTTCAACATTTCTAATAGTGGCTTTTCACAAGTAAAAGCGCATCATAAAGGAAAAAAACATTTGCAGAAATTTCAAAGTAAATTTCAAAATAAGTCCATCCTGAAAGCCTTTGGAGGACGGGATCTTCAGCCCAAAAAACAAATATTAGTGAAGTACTGAGTCATGATTTACAGTTGGCTAAAGCCGAAGCATTATGGGCCATGAAAGTTGCTAAGGACAATATGTCTTTTTGTTTCATGCACTGAAACAGTTGAACTTTTCAAAGAAATGTTTCCTGATTCTGCTATTGCAGCCAAAATGCAAGTTAAAGAAAAAAGTTGCTTATGTGATATCACATGGATTGTCAAAATATTTTGAAGAGGATTTGAAAAAGACATTGCATCTAGTAGCCCAGGAAAGGTTACTATAGCATTTGATGAAACTACAAATGCACAAGTGAAACGGCAGTTGGATGTGTATCTCAGGTACTGGTCTTCAGAAATAAATTCAGTTTCTAGCCGATACCTAACAAGCGTTTTTCTGGTTCATGCAACAGCAGATATTTTGCTAAAAGAAATTCTTGATGTGTTATCATCCTTCAATATTTCGTTGAACAGAATCATTTGTGTATCCATGGACAACCCAAATGTAAATAAGTGCTTTTACGCAAATTCAATGAAGTTGTAAAACAAGAAACAGGCCAGAAATCTTTGGAACTAGGTTTTTGCAACCTGTGTGTTGTTAGTAATGCATTTAAAAATTTTTTGACAAGCTTAAATATAGATTTTGACGAATTTGCTACTGATATGCATTACTTTTTAAAGAGTAGTGCTGCAAGACGAGAGGATTATAAATCTGTCAAGGATATAACATTGGTCACAGCCAAATTTCTTTTGCGTCATGTCAGCAACAGATGGTTAACCGTTGGTTCTGTGGCCCAGAGGCTCTTGGATCAATGGCTAAATATTACAGAATATTTTTTTAAACTTCTTGCCATCTCAAAAAATATTTGAAAAACAACTACACAATTCAGCAAGGTATAAAAGAATTCACTGTTTCCTGAAAAATGAGCTAACTCCTTGCTATTTAGCATTAATTTCATTTTCACACCAAAATTTTGAAAAGTTTTCATTATGTTATCAGAGTGAAGAACCAAAAATACACCACTTATATTCTGATTTAAATACTTTAATGAGGAATGTTATGGCTCAGTTTATCCAAGATGACGTTATTGCAGGGAAATTTGGAGAAGACCTAAAGAATGTAGATTTTGAAAACAAAAATTCATGGAAAAAACTAGGGGAGTTAGAAGTTGGTATGAAGACAAAAAATCTCCTCAGGAATGTTCAGGAGACCAGGCAGAAATTATTTCTCTTAGATGTAAGATCATCACTAATTGCAACCACAAAATATTTAAAGTCAAATTTGCCATTCTGCAATCAAAAGCTAAGAGACATAAAAGTTTTAAAAATAAAAGAACCAAAGAAAGAGTCAACTCAACTTTCAGTCACTGAAGGACTTTCGGAAATAACCAGAATTTCAAGTGTTTTGCATCTTTCTGAGGAACAAATTGATAGAGTAAGAGAAGAGTGGAAACTTTTAAATTCTGATAAGCCAACTCTAGATGAACTAGTGAAATTTTCAGATTAAGGGCATATTCCAGTGCGGATTGATCATTACTGGCGTAATATATTTAGTATTAAAGACTCTAGCGGAAAAGAAAAATACTCAAATCTTGCTAAACTCATTAAGTCAATTTTAGTTTTACCTCATGGTAATGCTGATGCAGAAAGAGGATTTTTGGTTAACACTGCTCTGTTAAGGAAGGACAAAGCTAACTTAAAAGACTCAACTATAACATCATTAAGAATAGTTCAAGGGGCCATTAAACACTATGGATGTGTAAGTAAAGTTCCCATAACAAGAAATTTGTTAAATAGTGTTCGTGATTCACATAAATTTTATAAAGAGTATGTTGATAAGCTGAAGGAAGAAGAATCAAAAAAGGTAAAAGAAAGAAAGCAGAAAGAGAAGGAAAATAAGGAAAAGCAGCTAGAGAAAAAAGAAAAGCTGAGTTTGATGACAAAATAAAAGAAAATGATGCAGAAATAAATAGGCTTAAAAAAAGATAAAGAAGCCTCCCTAGCAGTAATTCAAGAGGGAACAGAAATAATGAGAAAAGCTGTAGAAAAACAAAATACTGTTGAAATAGCAGTTGCCTCTAACTTGATCATACAAGGTTCAGCTGAAATAAAGAAAACGGAAAAGAAATTAGTTGTGGTGGAAGCAGAAAAAGATAGGCTTATCAGGAAAAAGGTTGAAACAATAATATGAAAAAAGTAATTCAGTTAACAATTGTACATAGTTCTTGGTTTTTAATTACCTTTTTAGGATATTATAATTTAATGTGAAACCTGAAAACTTTACTGTGAAAATCGTGAATTGCTTCTGGTTCAACAGCATATTAATGTTCAAAGTGAAACTTGAATGTGGTAAATGTACTTGAATATGATAATAACACGTGAAAAGATAAGAACTGAACATTAGAAGTAAATCATACTTAAACTTTAGACATTAGACGTTATGCAAAAAATTTGGGTGTGAACTTCGACCATATATACTAATGGACTGCGCATTGGCAATAGCTGCATCAAAGCCGCCATGGCTCAAACATTGGGCACGTCATCATCAGACTCCAAATTTCGTGTACAAATGCTGTTATGATTACTAATTTACGCTGCAGAACTTCAGTGTTTTTGGTGTATTATGTGAATGCGCCTCATATATAATGAAAACTCTTCAGGTAAGTTTACTTATGAGCTATATACATGCATGATCGGGTTGTTTACATTTTGTGATTTATAATGTGATGAACATTTGCGAAGAATTTGGAACATGCATTCCATTTTTTTTTCTTAAGTTACTATATTTTTATATCAATAGCTGCAAGTTTCTGGTTAAGTAATTGAACTTTATTGACTTAGGTATTTAATTCGTTTCTTACCCATGAAAAATCATAGAACTTCCTTTACTATATCACTCAGAGCAACCATAAGCACAGCAGGCGTAACCCATCTTTATGACTGATGTCATGTGATTTTATGTTGGAGCCAGAAATTTTGATGTCATGCGCAGTCTATCAGTATATATGGTTGAAGGGTGTGAAGCAAACTCTTTACAATGTATACGAAGTTGTTTTACTAGATGTATACAAATATACACCTAGTTTTTATTGAAATACACTCCTAAAATTTTCCTAAAATTTTTCCAAAAATTCCTAAAATTCCTACCTAAAATTTTCCAGAAGTATGCTATGATCCCTGTGAAATATAGAAGTACAGACATGATGAAATTACAGCCACTTGATTTTTCTGCTTCAGAAACAAACAGGATTTTTTTTTTTTTTTCCAGAATTTCACTTTTTCACCATCATTTGGGTTATTCTTTAGATGGATGTTATACTGAGTAGAATTTCAAGGGCACAGGGGGGTTGTTTTCTGTCAGGGGATGGAATTCTGTCTTTCTAAACTTTATAAAACAAAAGTTTACAGGGGCAAAAGATTTCTTCCATTTTTTTTTTTACTCCCGATGTAACCTCTGTCCAGTGTTGTTAAATATAATTGTATGCACAATTTTTTGTGTGTGGGTGTTTCTGCTTGAAAATATAAACAACTATCTCCAAAACTGGAAGTTAAAACAGTGAAAATGTCCCTGTAATTTGTATTCTGTTTCTTGCGATGTTCCTTCTGCCCTGTATTGTTGTTAAATATAGTTTTATTTCATAAATATTTGTATTTCAGCTTGAAAACGGAGGAAAATTTTCCAGAAACAAAAGTCAGATGGAACATGGATTTTTTTTGTTAAGGTGCTTTTTTTTTAAGTGCTGATCGCGAAAAGTTGGCCACGGACCGGAACAAGTAATAATCTAACGGGGCAAGGTCCGGACTATATCCTGGGTGTGGCATCAGTTTGATTCCCTCAATCAAGTTCCTGGAGTTTTGCCAGGGACGTTCGCGCAGTATGAGGCCGAGTGGCGTCCTGCTGTAGGAGAGTGCGCTTTCTGTTCACCAGTGTCGTGTACTTCTCCTCCAAAACGGCATACACTCAATCCAGCTGTTCAGAGTAGAGGGCGTTGATGGTCCGACCGCCTGGAACAAATGGTAACGGATTATCCCCTCGAAATTCGACCAGACGCAGAGCATCCCCTTGTGCTCGAAGCGCACGTGTTTGGCAACAGGTTCAGGACAGGTTTTCTAGGTGTTCCGTGCGCATTTCCACTGGATCGTTTGCTTCAGCTCACGAGGGACAATGGGGCAGCTCTTGTAAATCTTGTTGAGGTCTTGAAGGTGACGAACCACGGTGGTCTGCGATATGCCCAGCTCGCCGGATAATCTCCGAGTGCTGGTTCTCGCATTTGCCTCTACGGCCTGGCACACACACAGCCTCCGAATCCATTGTTCGTGGCCTACCTGACCGCGGCTGATCATCGAGGTTTCTGTCGCACGAGCGAAACTTCTCGAGCCATCTGTTTGCGGTGCTGTGGTCCATGGAACCTTCCCCTTTTGCGTGACAAATGTCTTGTGTTGCTTGAGCTGCATTATGGCCGAGTTCAAGCTCGTAAAGCAAAAGCTCCCTGATTAGGCGGTTGTGGCTGTTCACGTTTTAGGCATCACAGCCAGAACAGCAAGATGCAATGCTGTTCACAGCAACGACTACCATTTTATATCCTTTTCGACTGACTGCAGTGCGCGACTTGAACTAGTTTCAATACGTGACATACCCGCCACACCACATGCGCCTATGCAAATATTGCAAAATCGACTCGCCCTCTGTAATTATGTGCAGTATTGAATTCTAGATCGAAGCTGTTTATGTTTTTAAATGTAGAACTGCTATTAAAAGCAGCGACAATACTGTTCATCACAAGTCCTCCTATAGAAAAAATAAAATTATTACAAACCTGTTCAGAAAATATTAAACCCCAACAAAAAGTAAAATGACTAATTCACCCACATTAATAGCAAAACACATTTCATCATCACGCGATCAGAGTTCTACTTTATACGTGACCTAGAGTACAGGGTGGTTTAAAACTATATGTCAAAAATTTAAAGGCAGGTAGAGAGGACCTAAATAAGCAGATTTCGTATAGGAATGTGTGTGCGGTAATGCCGCGTTGAGCCGGTAGAGAGCGCTGATGAGTGCGGCGTATAAAAGCGCTTCGCCAGCTGGATTCTTCATTTCCCGCACGGATCTCGAGCGGCATGCATCATTACACCAATAATGCGGAGCTCGCCGACATGCATTTCATGTATGGGGCTGCACAAGGAAATGGATTAGCTGCTCAACGGATGTACAGGGAGCGATTCCCGGATAGGAATCAGCCGGATTGTCGAACATTCGAGCGGCTTCATCAGGAGTTAAGCACGAGTGGATCGTTTTATGCTTCCAGGCGTGATACTGGCATTGGAAGATATCGCAGAACTCCTGCAGTGGAAGAAAGAATACTAAACACAGTAGAGGATAATCCGTCGACAAGCTCGAGAGCTGTAGGACGTGCGTTGAGTGTGAGCCATCCAACTGTTTTGAGGACTTTACATGAAGACGGAATGCATCCGTATCATTTACAGAGAGTACAAGCAATGACCCCTGACGATTATCTTCCACGTCTCAACTTTGCCTGTTGGTACCTACAGCAGACTGCAGCCAATCCAGCCTTCCCTGCAGATGTTTTGTTCACTGATGAGGCTACCTTTACGCGGTCGGGTATGTTTAACATGCATAATTCTCACCTGTGAGCTCATGATAACCCACATGGCACAATAACACACAACTGCCAAGAAAGGTTTTCCATTAATGTTTGAGCAGGCATTGTGCACAATAATTTAGTAGGACCGTACATTCTACCTAGTCGTTTAACTGGCCACACATACGGCATCTTCCTACAGGTGGTCTTACCTGAACTTCTGGTCGATGTTCCTCTAGATGTTCGCAAACGAATGTGGTTCCAGCACGATGGAGCCCCAGCTCACTTCAGCCGAAACGTTAGGAATCACTTGGACGCTGTCTACGGTCAGCATTGGATAGAACGGGGCGGACCAGTTCCCTGGCCACTGCGTTCTCCTGATTTAACCTGCTTGGATTTCTTCTTTTGGGGTCATATTAAAAGCCCCGTGTACAAGAGTCCCGTCACATCTGCAGAAGATCTTGTTGCCCCCTTGTCTGTTGCTGCTGGACATGTGCTCGACATGCCTGACGTCTTTTCTAATGTACGTCGATCCATGCGCCGCCGCTGTGAATCTTGTATCGCTGTTGGTGGCCGCTCTTTCGAGCACCTCTTGTAAACTGTTAATAAATTTTTGTTTTCTTTTGTCTTTACTTGTCTTTTCAGTTTCCTGTGATTCATACTGCTTTACGTGCTAGCGCTTTCATGCGGCGTTACTGCACACACGTTCCTTTACGAAATCTGCTTATTTAGATCCCCTTACCTGCCTTTACATTTTTGACATATAGTTTTGAACCACCCTGTATTTTGTTTAAGTATGCCGGGTGGAATAGTTAGGTCCATATAATGATATGAAAATACAAAACGAACATTAATGGTAAAAAAATTTTACTTGTAATAATTTCGGCATTTTTAGTCACTGTGGCAAAGCATCTGCTCGATAGAACGGACATTTGCTTATTTAGATGAGATCCAAGTTCTGCCTGAACAGAAGATTCACGGATTAAAAAAAAACTATTACGAGTTAAAATTCTATACCCTTGTATAGGTGTTTGCAAGGAATGATGATTAAAACGTGAAAGTTAAAAACCCAAATGAATAAAAAGGACACAAAGGAATAAAAGATGGACCCAAACATAATTCACCACCGCAACACACGTTTTGTATTTTCACATCATTATATGGACCTAACTACTCCACCCGGCATACTTAAACAAAATATACGTGACGAACAGTATTGTCGCTGCTTTTAATAGCAGTTCTACATTTAAGTCTTTGGCCACGTAATATCGCGTCGTGTGCCTTTTTGCACATGGAAATATAAGAATGCAGGTTTATGGTTCGCATCCTTTTTGTTGTGTATATGATTATTCTCTCATATGAAAACTGCTTTGACCAGCAGAACTGTCTTTTAAATTGCATAAATTCTAATTTGTTACACCCACAAAATTAAATTATATTCAACAACATTACAAGCTTCAACAGATTTTAGTTTGTGTAGTTAAGTCATGCATAAAAGTGTATTTGTTTATGCATGTTGTTTTTTGTGTGTGCAATTTGTAAGGTCCTTAAAAAAAATAGGATACTTAAAAGTCCTTAAAAAGTGCTTATATTGTTTGTGAGGGGGAAAAAATGATGGGGAACTCTGGTCAGGAAGAACGAACATCAAAACCTATTTGACTATACAAACTTAAAACACAGGGTAAGTTTACTGTTCAGTTCTTCACTAAAATGGTGTTTTTAGGAGAAGCAGTGGATTCCAACCCTGCCAAAATCTTGGGACATTAACAGAGAGAGAGAGAGAGAGAGAAAAGAAATCTCTGAACGATTATTGAAGATAATCTTGTAGATTTTACCTTTAGACAGCTATTTTATTTTACCAATAGCAAATTATTGTTTAATGTATTTATTCTTTTATTTTATTTTCTATAGTAACTTGGGACAGACTGGAATTTATTGTCATGTTAGATAACCAACCGATGTGTGCTGGATTAATGAAAATTACTGTGGGGAGGAAATGGGGGGGGGCATGTTTATTACGTTTATTACTGAAAACAACTTCCAGAGGTTGGCATCTATGCTTAGTGTACACAGTAGAATCTGCTTATAATGTAGATCTCGGGACTGACAGAAATCCTCATTAAATCCAGCTGCTTGTTAAATCCGTTATAAGTGAAAAAATCCCACCATGTAAAAGTATGCGTACAACAATATGCATGGGCATTTATGTTTAATATTTACATCATCATCATCATCATTGTCAACCATTATTAATCCACTGCTGGACGAAGGTCTCCCCAAGTTTCCTCCACAACGGTCTGTCTTGTGCCAGTCTCCTCCATGTCACTCCTGCATACTTTCGAATTTCATCCACCCATCTTCCATGTGGTCTTCTTCTGGGTCTTTTCCTGTCCCTAGGAATCCAATTTAAAATTTTGGCTGTCCATCGGTGGTCTGTCCTTCTGGCAGTATGTCCAGCCCATTGCCATTTCAGGGATTTAACTCTGATCATGATGTCTTCCACTCTTGTCATTTTTCGGATCCACGTGTTCCTCTTCTTATCTCTCCTGGTTACACCAAGCATGCACCTCTCCATGCTGCTTTTAGTTGTCTGCAGCCTTTGTATGTCTCTTTTAGCTAAGGTCCACGTCTCTGCACCAAGCACTGGAAGGATGCATTGATCAAACACTTTTCTTTTAAGACATAATGGCATATTGCTCTTGAAAATTATGCTGTTTCTTCCAAAAGCTCTCCAAGCAAGTTTTGTACGCCGATTAATTTCTTCACCAATGTGACCCTCACTTGATATCTGCTGTCCAAGATAAACGTACGTGTCTGTTATCTCCAGCTTTTCTCCCTCAATCGATAAATCTTCATTTCTTGTAAAAGCATTGTAAATCACTTTTGTCTTCTGAAAGTTCATTTTTAATCCCACTTCTTTACTCTTGTCAGCAAGTTCCTGGATCATACTCTGTAGCTCTGATGGGGTAGTTGTAAAAATGACTATGTCATCAGCAAAACGAAGGTGGGTTAGATAATCTCCATTAATCTTTATCCCTTTGTTTTCCCAGTTCAGTGATTGAAAGACATTTTCCAATGTGGCATTAAAGAGCTTCGGAGATATTGTGTCTCCTTGTCTCACTCCTTTTCCAATTTTTATGTGTGTTGTATTTTCAAACAGCCGAATCTTTGCACTTGCATTTTCATAGATGTTATTAATAATATTAATGTATGCATCTTCAATACCGCAGGATTTCAGAGCCATTGCAACTGCTGATGGTTTCACCGAATCAAAGGCTTTTTCATAATCGATAAAAGCCATGCACAATGGAAGTTCATATTCCCTCGCTCTTTCAATTAGTTCTCTCAGTACGTGGATATGATCTATTGTGCTGTA
Source organism: Macrothele yani (assembly GCA_039090855.1). Classification (NCBI taxonomy): domain Eukaryota; kingdom Metazoa; phylum Arthropoda; class Arachnida; order Araneae; family Macrothelidae; genus Macrothele; species Macrothele yani. The sequence continues at coordinate 129,770,031 of CM076997.1, forward strand.
GCCACTCCTGAATCCAGCTTGTTCTCTCGGTTGAGCCATGTCCAGTGTCACCTTCAAGCGGTGTGAAAGAACTTTAGTGAAGATTTTATAAACCACTGATAGGAGGCTGATAGGTCTGTAGTTCCTGAGATCCTCAATGTCACCTTTTTTATGTAGCAAGATCATTGTAGCGTTGTTCCAATCCTCAGGAATTTTCCCTTCATTAAGGCATCGAGTGAAAATTTGGGCGAGTACTGTTTCGATTTCTCCACTTGCTTCTCGTATGATGTCTACAGTAATTCCATCTTCTCCTGGAGCTTTTCCCCGCTTCATGTTCTTGATTGCATGTGCAACTTCTGCTGGAAGGACTGGAAGAACTCTGGTACTGGTACCTTTCATGATGTCTGGAGTACATGTATCATCCCTTTCATATAATTTGGAGTAGAAATCTTTCACTCTTGTCAATACCATAACATATGGCAACAATTTTTTGACCGTGTTCTATCTCTTCAATAATGGCTACTTTGTCCTCTACAATTAACAATTTTGTCTTAGAAATTTTGTCATTTATAAAAATTTAGGATTTCGTACTTGACAGCTACATGAATTGACCACTGTTTAAGGACACACACGAAGCAGAAGCAGCACCGATCTTCCCAGTGCAGCACTCACTTGGAGGGTGAATGGAGCAATGGACACGATTCCAGGAATTATCTCCTATTTTCCATCAGGCCATAACCCCATTCCATTATTCCCTTATTCCTCACTGCAATTCTGTCAGAAATTTACTTAGTACATGTGCATGAACCCCCATTCTCTTTTGCCGAAGAGTTGAGCACCTGTTTTCAACTATGCTAGTGCAATACTCCCAAGGCATAGCTGCTTTTGAAGTGGGTGGCAGTGATTCTCTTTCACAACTCACTTGTTCAGTATTTGATGTACTCCCTTCCCATTGTTTTTTCATTAATGTTCTTCCACTAGTACACCAACATTCCACTGCACTGTTGCTATTTCATCCTGTATGCCATCATTCCTATTGTTCTATCCAGGACAGGGTACAGCAGATTTTCTTTACCTCATTACATATGGAATTTCATTAAATATTATTACTTTGCTTGTTAAAATTGATCACTTAGTTTTTCATTTCCAAGTTAATCCTGGGATTTCTTTAAATTTTGTTCTTTAAAAATGATCAAATTAGCCTTGAATTAACATTACATCAAACAAAAGTTCCCATTTTGCTTATGAAATACATAATCTCTTTGAATATGGGCTTGTGGTAAGCATGTTCTTCTACTGTATGTGTACTCTTGCTTGCTAAAGCAATTTCTTGCGGAAGGATCTGTTTGAGGCACTTGGATGAAGGAGAATGGATATTTTAACTGTATTGGTGGTTCAAATAAAAACAGCAAAAGGCTTCACTCTAATATCCAAAAGACTGCTGCAAAATGATAAGTCTTTGAATATTGCTCGAACATTGGTGTCCTGTAATGATTTTTTGTATTGCAGAGAACCAGTTTTTTTGTTCAACATTGTAGAGATTCTGAAAGATGCCCAGGAAGTATTTTGCATGCATCTCACTTCATGTGAGATGTTTATTGCCATTTTGGAACAATATAACACCTCCCCAATTACCTGGTTTTAAGTTATTTCCATCATTTTTGCGAACTCAAAGAGGCACTGTCTTCCTGACAATAAGCAGTTCATGAGCTGCCGTGTGCACAGTGTAAAAATTTCTCAGGCAAAATTTATGCCACTGTTCCGGTGTCGCAGTGGTCTAAGCATAACTTATGACCGTTTGCAGTGGTGAGCCTGGCATTGCAAGAAGAGGTAACTAACTGGAAAAACGAATGTTTGTTGTCCAAAAAGTATGCATAAAGCATTTGTTCTTTCCACTTTTCTTGTTTTCATCTGAACTACCTACTCTTACATTCTTAGCAATTTTTTTATTGCTTTACATTCTTAGTAATTTCATATTGCTTGCAAAGTATATTGCTGATGAATATTTTTTTTTCCTTTAATGCAACTATAATTTTTATACATGAAGACTGTTTCCTTCAGCTGCAGAGTGACTGTGATGTTACTGTATCTTCATTTTACTGTACAGCAGGTATTTTTCTTCTGCAATTCATGTTTCAAATTTATTTTTCAGGCCAATCAGAAGGCAGAAGTATTTGCTGGCGAAGTACAGAAATTGCAAGCTATCATAAATGATAAAAATAGGAAAATGACAGAGAAAGAAATAGTTAAAAGGATCGTTGAACTGACTGAGGTAACAAAAAATTTCTAACGTTTGGTGAAATAATTAACTTTTGAAATGGATCCTGTAAACTGACAGGATTCTTCTTATTACATAGCGGACTGCTAAAACTCAGATTTGAATTTCAATTTAACTGAAATGATATCTGACAGTTGTGTCAATGATTTCATTATTAATGTTACATTTTCTGCATGAAAAACTTAAATATCCTACTTTTGCTTTGTGCAGTTAATTAACCAAGAAATTCTGGCATTGAACTGTGAGTAAAAATATGTTCAATTTTATTTCACACAGGCAATATTTTTGTTCTCCTGTTATTTTCAGAATATCCCATTTGCTTTTGTGTGTCCATGTGAGTTCATATAGCAAGACATGTATTTAACTTATTGCAGGTTCAAACTAGTTAACTTTTTTTATAGGATTTATCTAGGTAAAGTCTCAAATTTCTGCAAACTTTCGGAGAGAACTCCTCTCCTTCATCAGGCAGTCATTCGTTCAAGCTCCTTCACTTTTTTTGGTTACGGTTAACCTTGACAGTTACGGTGATTCTGCAAGATATCTTGCCAGATGTTAGGCAGGGAAAATCCCTTACAGTCATTAATGATTTAATGATATAAAGTTCTGGTATTTTCCAATTTCAAGTCCCTCTTTCAATTTACGCTTCAGGAAGTTGGATTGATGTCCAATGACAGTTAAAGAGTCCCAGTCCATGCGGTGTCCTGTTTCTCGAACGTACCTGTCTAATCCTGTCTTGTTTGAACAATTTTTTATTGCTGCCTTGTGCTCTGCGATGCGAGTTTCCAGCCTACGACTTGTTTCACCTATGGAGTATTTTCCACAGCTGCAAGTTACTTTATAAATTACTCCTTGCAATTTTAATAAGTTTTCTTCTTTTTGAATCAAGCTAGGGCAAAAATTTTTAAGTTTGTTGTCTAAACTTGGAGCTAATCGTATACAAAAATATTGCCTGTGTGAAATAAAATTGAACATATTTTTATATCATATTTACTGCTAATTCTCTTTAAAGATTCAAACAAACCCTTTTGATACATAATTTTTCTTGTGAACTTCAACTCCTGCTTGCTTGGATTTTTTTGTTTATCTCATGTGAATAATTTATCTACACAGCGCGTCAAAAAATTTTTAAGACTAGGTCTGTAAAATGAAATAGAAACAAGAAATTATAATTTCAGTTTTTTATTCAAAATAAGTCCCTCCAGCTTCAATACAGTTATTACAGCGATTTAATAATGATTCGAATGCCAGTTCCAGTTCACTTTGCGGAATTACCTCCAAAGCACGCGTCAAAGCTGTTTGTATGGTCGAAATATCATAAAAAAATCCTTTTAACGTCATTTTAAGTTTTGGTAACAAAGAAAAGTTGCAGGGTGCTAAATCAGATGAATACGGTGGATGATTCAACACACAGACGTTATTTTTCGCCAAAAATCTATGAACAAGAAGTGAGGTGTGACTGGGTGCATTATCGTGCAACAAACACCAACTGTTTTCATCTCGATATTCTGGACGAATGCGAAGAATTCTGCCCATCAAACGCTTCAAAACATTTAAATAAAACTCACCAGTAATTGTTTGTCCACTTGGAACAAATTCTTTGTGGATAATACCCTTACTATCGAAGAATGTAATGAGCATTGTTTTGATTTTCGATGGAACTTTTCTTGTTTTTTTGGCTTGTGGCGAGTTTTTTTACTTCCATTCTGCACTTTGTCGCTTTGTTTTAGGATCATATTGAAAACACCATGTTTCATCACCAGTAACAATCGATTTTAAGAAGTTTGGATCATTTTCAGCGGCTGAAATGATGTCTCTGCAATGTGCACTTCTCTTCGATTTTTGTTCATTGGTTAAGGTGTGTGGAAAAAATTTAGCACAGACTTTTGTTTTGCCCAAATCTTCATGCAGGATGGTTCGAATCATTTCTTTGTTGATGTTTAAAGACTCTTCCATCATTCTTAGTGATGCACGTCGATTGTTTGCCACGAAATCACGCACTTTTTCAATAATCTCAGGTGTCCTAGATGAACTTGGTCTTCGCCGCCCCGGTGGCGCAGTGGTCTAAGCGATGGCCTCTGATCATTCATCCGAAAGGGGTCCGGGTTCGAATCCCGGTGAGGCATGGATGTTGTGTTTGTCTTACGGCACTGGCTCTCTCCCTTCCCTGGAACCAGAGGCCCTAAATTAGGACGGGCGACTGCCTATAGCCATTTGAGTTGCTCACGGTGGTCGTTAAACCTTCAATCAAAAGAAAAGAAAAAAAGAACTTGGTCTTCCGGTATGCTTATCATCTTCTAGCGTCTCTCTTCCGTCCAAAAAACGTTTGTGTCACAGGGAAACATTTGATCTACTTAAACAAAACCCACCGTAAACTTGTTTCATCATTTGGTACGTTTCCGAGGCACTTTTACCAAGTTTTGCATTAAATTCAATAACAGCCCTTTGTTCCATCTTAATAATTCAACATGAAAAAAATTTTACTTCCCTAATGAACGGCCGTTTCATTTGAATTACTTTAACAACTGCACAATACTTTTGGCAGAAAGCAAGCAGATGGTCATGGTTTATAACGCATGCGTGATTACACTGGTGGCGCCACCGTAAGCTGAAATCTAGTGCCAGTCTTAAAAATTCTTTGATGCACTGTGTATTTCCTTTTTTGGGTAGTTATTTTCTGTCAACATTACGTTCAGGTCACCCATGTGAGCTTTTTCATATCTTCTAGGGAGACTAAATTATTTATTTTTTCTAAAAATTGGTTTGCAGCATTTCTCTTCATTGAGTAAGGATGAGAGGAGTTAAAATCCAAAATTTTGAAAATGTGTAAATGTGAATTTTAAAAAATAAAAATGTGTAAATGTAATCCAGAAAATGTGTAAATTTCATTTCTTTTGATTGGATTCACTGTGAAAACTTTTTATAGCATTGGATCATTTATTTTGAAGTTTAATTTTCCAGTTGTGCATCTTTGCTATATGCGCAGTGCTTGATATAGAAATTTACATCACATGTTTCCGATCGCCGCAACCACTGTGGAAATTCCTCTGCAAGATCAGGCAGGCTGAGATCTTACACCGTTGAACTCGCATCAATGCACAGCGCATGCCCATTAGAAGTGACCACTGTGGCTGTTCTACGGAACGCTGGTCTTCTTTCAGCAGTTGCATCATATGCTAAGTCCAAATTGCTTTGCGGATATCACCCACGTTTTCCCTTGCGGCTTTCACGAGTTACCACTTGGCTGCATTGATTCGCTATGACGCCATCCGATAGATGACTGGTCGGACATTGGAGCGAACCGTGGCCGTTTTTTTATTCTTCTTCAGTAGAGTTTAAAGCAGAATAAACCGCAAACCGTGTTCTTTTTGTGTTGCACATTTCCCCCTTGCATGTTCCGGAAAATGTTTCCATTTCCGGAACATGCAAGGGGACAGCAATTCTTCACTCCATGGCAGAAGAAAGAAAGAAAAAACAATTTTGGGTGTTTTGAAGAATGTTTTTTTCTCTTTTGCAACAGATGCAAGTAATGATATGAGTGATAAAAAAAAACTGTATCCAGTAGTTGTTACTTTTTTCAGTGAGACAGATGGAAAGATGAATACAACTGTGCTGTCTTTATTAGGATCTCATGATTCCACGGGGGAAGGGATATTTAACATCCTAGATAGAGTTTGAAAAACTTGATCTTAAATGAGAAAATTGTATTTCAATGCAAACAACATGCTACGGAAATTTGAAGGTGTCGAAAAAAATAGACAGCCCAGTGTAAAAGTTGTAAAATGTTGTTGTCTTTTAATACACCGTGCAGTGCAAAAAGTCATTAAGAAAGCCTTGCCTGTGGACATTGAAATGCTAATAATGGAAATTTTCTATTATTGGGAAAAAGCAGTAAACACAAACACCAGTTAACACTGTATCAAAAATTGTGTGGGAAAAAGATTCATAAAATATTAAAACATGTTAATACTAAGTGGCTGTCATTAGAAAATGTTTTGAATGGGGTGCTGGAAGAGTGTGGGAACCGCTGAAATGTTTTTTTACTCAAGACTTTTTCTCAAGCTGAACATCAAACAGTGATAGCAAAAAGTGTTGTTACATATCCACAAAATTACCAAACATCTTGTTCAGGTACTGCACATCTGTAAATTTTTTCATTAAGAGGTTAGTTTTAGGTTATTTTTAATTTTGTTTTAATATATTTGCATTAAAAAGTAGAACATTACTAAACTATGTCTTAAAATGCATTATTTAGCTCAAGGTTGATGCCGACTTTTTTTGCATACCTAATTCACCACGTAACATGCTACTGATAAGACACTTTCAAACTTGGCAGGTCTGGAAAAGCCTAAGAGGGTTTGTAAGAGTGTTACACTTAGCCTGAAACTGGACGTAATTAAGCGTTTCGATCGTGGCGAACGAAATAAAGACATTGTGCATGCGCCACACTTGCCTCATCCGCATTTGTATTTACACACAGAGAGAATCTTGAAAGCTGCAGAAGTTACTATTGGTTCTGCTAGTGGCAAAATGTTCTCTCTTTAGTCAGCATCTGGTAATGGATAAAATCTGTATTTATCATATCACTATTGCTTTTACAGGGTTCCCACACAACCAGGAAAACTCAGGGAAAATTGTGTTTTTCCGTAAAAATCAGGGAATTTTTTATTTTGCCCAAAAATATTTAGTTTCAGACTTTAGTAGAATATATTTCTGTATTACTAAGTTTTGAAATAATTCCGAGTTGTTTTATCCTTCGAGGCAACTCTGCAACCCATCCACCGATTAAAGTGCAGCTGTGCTGGGGAGTGCGTCTCTTTGCGGTTTCCCCATCTCCAGATGCTCTTCCTAAACTACAACCGAACAAACAGGCACGTCAAAGCGTGAGAGAAAGCCATTAATCACACTTTTTTTGTCATTTTCTTGTAGGACTTCCGTCCACAGTGAGTAGAGTTTAAGTCCCAGCCACCTACAGCGAGATCGCCTTTTGGGCAGGACACAGAAATGGAAGGAATGAGAGCAAGTCTAGCTACTTTGACAGAACAGTTTGTAGTGAGATTAGAGTACAGTAAATGGCGCCACCATACAAGTACGATGCTGCACACAGAGGGGTGAGAGAATTTCAGGGGGGCGGGCATAGGAAATGATACCCATTTAACCAGTGGGTCCAGCCTGGGGGCCGTCACTTAACGTGCTCGTCCGATGCACGGTGGATATTCAGCGATTGTTAGTAAATCACACCATCTCTGAAAGATCAGCCCAGGTTCGAACCTGAGGACCTTGCATCAATAGTCTGACGCGCTAACCACTAAGCCATCCGCGGCTCCCATTAATCACACACCCATTTTGCAGGTTCTTATCTGCTGGCGTTCGCGCAGAGGCAGTCATTTGTTCCTGAGTAGGTGCCCTGGTTCTCTGTGTAGAAACTGGGGAAAAAACTATGAAAAAGCTATTTCCTCAATTTTTTAAATAACGGACTGAAATTTTTACAGTGGCAATATATATGAAAATAACGTTCCGTTTTAAAATTTGCCGAAACTCATTGGAAAGTTTAGAAGTTGAGCTTTTTGTTTTTCCTTTTGCATGTTCCACTTGTCTTTTATCAAAACATACAAAAACATTTTATTTTGCCGAATGTTGGTGATCCTAATAAATTCGTTTTTTCCCCCTTCAAGAGCACTGTGGATGAATGTTGCAAATTGAGGGCACCTAATTTATTTTGAAAAAGGTTCATATCACTTACAAACTGAAGCTTCGCTTTCGTAATTCTGAAACAGAGTTGGTATAGTTGGAAAAGTATGTACCTTCAAATGTTTGAACAGCGAAAATATTATGAAATAGGAAGATTCTTCAAAGAGGGGGAAAGATTTTTTTTTTCATAGTACTTACGAGTATTTTGACAAAAAATACCATGCAATAAAGCCAGTACTATTGCATACCTACCAAATTTCCCAGATTTCACGGCCGTTTTCTAGATTCGTTGTTTTCCGGTTTTATGGCCGGAAAGATATTTTTTCTTGATTGTGTCATATTTCTATTTCATAATGCATGAAGAAATTTATTTATAGCTATTTTAAGAAGATATTCCGATTACTGCAAAAGCTGGCTGGTTGCGAAAAATAGGGTAGTCCGACGCCTGGGACCATAGGTTTTCACATCTGGGTCATACCACGCGAAATCGTCAGATATTGAAATAATTTTCCACCAACACATCTCCGATTCTCACGATTTTTTTTTTTTTTTACAGGTAGCCTCCAAGTTATAAAAAAAAAAACCCTGAAAGTTTCAACTTTTTTTTATTTCTGATAGATTAGAAGATATTATTTTTTGAATTTTTGTGCATAGTGGAACCGTTTCCCATAAAAACGCAAATATCTCCGTTATTTAGAATTAGAAGAAATATAAAATTCATCCCTCTCTCATAATTTTTCCCAAGGTTTCAGCTTATACATGGGAAACAAAAATTTGCGAAAACAAAAGTTAGACGGGGTATAAATTTTCTTGTAATCGTAAATTCTTTTTCTTGCGTTGCTGCACCTCACAAGATTTGCATAAATTATTCATTTCGCATCTTTACCTTCACATTGCCGAAAAAAAAAAAAATCTACCTAGTTACTACTGATGATAATCGTTGCCGTGCATGCTCTGTTGGTTTCAGGTTTGTCAGTGAGGGCGTTAAAGCCTCTGTCTCCGTTTTGGATGACGTTATTTGTGGGGAGTTATTGCAAATGACCTGAGTGGGCTCCAGACCTTTCTCGCACTTTGCCTGATCAACATCGCACAAATGTATTGCCCTTCGTAAAGATATTGTTAAGTATAAACGTGCCACTCGCCGCAGGATGAAAAATTATGTTGACAAAAAAGTGTTAGGAGGATTTTATGAGCACATGTGCACACAAAACTTCCCCCAATTGTTTCCCGTACAAGTAATTTGATGTAGCGTGGAAATGAACTGTGACCTGCGAGAAAAGTTCAGTACTAATGTTTGTGTCACAAACGTAGCCACTCAATTTTAAGACTTCCGGATTTTGGAAGTACTTATATGAATTGTAGCCTCTCAGCCAAAATGGTATTCCATATTAACTGTTGGTTTTCTCCACTTGTTGCTTCCATTATTTTTTCTTTGTCTCTGGGTTTAATTTTTTTTTTTTTTTTTTTTTTTTGCCGTTATGGCATTAGGATCTCTGTTGACGACACTTTCAGAACTTTCTGCTTTTCTTAGAGACAATTCACTCTTTCATCCCTGCTACTCTTATCTCCGACATGCTTTCTATTAGTACTTTTTTTTTTTCAGACAGAATACTCAACAATCTATTAAAGTAAGAGAAAGCAAATAAATGACTGCAATAGAGGATTTGCCCCAATCTCCTTCACCAATGGTAGTTGGGGGTTTAGGGTTTAACATCCCAGTGGGGGTGGGCAAGCAACCCAATAACAACAGCGGATATATTCGGTGATGCCTGTCTGATCTCTAACCTTCCATAACTACAGACAACCAACTTTGGCCTCAGACGTCGAGCTACCGTCAGATCCTAATTTACAATCTCTGACAAACTACGACGAGCTAGCTCACTGCAAGTGAAAAATACTGCAATGTATTTTCTTAGATCCTTTTTAATTCTCCTGAAAATTTGAAGGTTGCTACTTAGTTTTTCAGCATCTTTGTGCATTATTAATGTGTTAAAAAAACCAACAAGAAATCTAGTTTAAGAGAGAACTACTGACAACTAAAAGATTAATTCCTTTAAGTAACTTGTCGATATGAGGATGAAAACTGCGATGATACGGATAAGGAGAGAGAAACACATGAAACAGAGGGAACAAATTATGATCCCTAAATACATAGTAACATTCCACACTTGTTTTTCGTATATTGGTTGACAGTAATTGCGATACATTGTGTACTACATTAACAGAAATGCATTCACAGGTCCGAGGTCTGCTAATGTTCCCCCATATTATTTTTAAATTTACCAAAAAAAAAAAAAAAAAAAAAAAAAATTTGTTACTACCACGCTAACATCGGGATGTGATTAGGGCCATCAAAATTTTCATCCAGTGTTATTGTGAAACTGTTTTATTTGAGGGTGACACAGTTCGCTGTGGTGCGTTGTGTTTCATATGATCTCATGAGTGTTTCCTGTATTTCTGTATGCAACACAATCTTTAAATAAACAGTTAAAGTAAATAAAAAAATAAAGGCAAGATGACAACTGAAAGATTAACTCGTTTATTTAAACAGTAGTTCTGCCCGAAAATAATCGATGACATTTTTTCTAACCCCTTAGCCTCGCTGTCATTATCTCCTGTTATCTTCAGGTATTTCTCGTTATTTTCGCGTAGTATCTCCTCTCCCTTGCAAGAATTGGCACCAGGACATATATCCCCAACTTTTTTGTTTCAAAAATTGTCATTCCTTGATCATTTCCTCTTATGGCAGTCGTAAAAAATCTTACTTTAAATCTGTGCAATACAACTATTTAATGTCCAAGAATCCTATCGGATATTTCGTAAGTTGTAGATGTCGTTGATTAATATTCCGAAAACGGTATTCAACATCCATTGCAAAATTTATATGCATTTCATATATTGGTAAGCTTACGGTGAAGAAAGTTTATATTAGTTTTCCTCTCCGTCAAATGGCTGAGCATGCCAATATTTGGCATTTTCTTTTGAGACAATGGTAAATTAAGTTTAGTGGTATTTAACAGTTATATTATTTGAATTGCCTTTAAACATAACATTAATGAATTTCCCATCCTTCAAACATCATATCAAATGATTGTGGGCTGATAAATTTAATCTGACTGACGCACACATCCAGTGGCATCATCTGCCACCCATCCACAGGCCTACATCGACTCCCGCTGCCATTTGGCTGCAAGCCGTAATTCGCTGCCCACGTTTTCACAGTGGCAAAGTACAAGTCGTACACAGTATTTAAAAATTCTTTTCTCAGCATGTACGCAAAAACCCAATTTTTTTTTCTTTGTTTATTAAATTAAACTTTTGTTTAAATACGAAAACAGTTGCGACTTTCTAAGTGCTGTACTACACAGTTTTTTCACGCTTTGAAAAAAGGCTCTCTCGTTGCACGTAACTCAAAAACTAAAGAACATAGAAATTCATGCATTGCACCAATGGATTCCTTGGGTGAAATTACGAAGAATTGGTGATTTTAGTACTTCTTTTAATCTAAACAGTGGAGATATTTGCGTTTTTACGCAAATAAGGCCCGTCATGCACCAAAATTTGAAAATTAATATCTTCTAATCTATTGGAAATTTTAAAAAATGGAACTTTTGGAATTTCCTTATGTTGGGGTAATCTTTTCATAGAAAAAAAAATTGTAAGAATCGGAGATGGTGTGGTGGGATAGCATCTGACAATTTGGCGTAGAATGACCCATAATTGTTTGGGATCGCATGCATGTTGGGGCTGTCCGAACGGAAATAGTTAATTGAAATATTTACGACTTTTAACTTTCCCAGGCAGCAAAGGACACACCCGAGGCGTGAGTGGAGCGTTTTCGGAAACTAAGGGGGATCGTAAAGACTGGAGTCGAGAGAAGGGAGAAGGACTATTTTGATTTTAGATGCTGCTGTCCAGCGAAAGTGGGAGAGAAAAAGAAACAGTGAGAGGAAGAAAGAGTGAAAAGACACGCAAAGGGATGTCATGCAATTTTAGGGATGGGTGTCCCGCGATTTAAAAAAAAATGCTAGCTTGTGAACCCGTAGATTATAAAGTAAAGCAAAATAAAAATTATTCAAAGCTCATCTGTGATTACATTTTTCCATGAAGTATTACTTACCAATAATTAGGCGACCTGCATTCACCCTGCAATCTTCTGATGAAATAAATTTGTGCAGAGAGATTATTAAAGATTGAAGAAAGAGCATGATTATAGAGGTTTGTTGTGTTCATTATAATTTTTATTGAATTTTGTTGTAGTTTTTTTGGAGCATTCTGGTATGTAAATTACGAAAATGGACTGGTTTTTATTTGCCATTATGGCATGCCTGGATTTAATGCAAACTTTGTCATCGGAAAATTGAAAGTCGTGACATTCATCACACACACAAGCAAATTATAAATTTATTTTTGTGAATTGCAATTTTTCATGATGAGTAAAACAGTGTTTAATCTTGAGTGGACTGATCAAAATTTAAATCCCCAGTGGGGTGACTGGCTAAGAGCTGTTGACAATGAACCATATGAAGCACACTGTATTTTATGCTGCAAAGTCTTCAGCCTAAGTAATATGGGTAGGCAAGCAATTACAAGCCATGGTCAAAGTTCCAAACATAAGAAAAATGTAAAAGCTTCTGGAACTTCACTTACTGTGAGTAACTTCTTCATAAAGAAAGATGATTGTAATGGTGATTGTATAATTAAAGGTATGCCTGCTGTAGAAACTGACAGTTATGTTATTAAAATACCTAATAGCAAAGTTCAGTCATCCTCCATCACAAGCTTTTTATCCAAGGAAAGTGTTTTGAGAGCTGAAGTTATTTGGGCAATGAATCTTGACATGGCTCATAGCTCATATAATGCATTAAAAAATGCCTCTAGTGTCTTTCAGCTCATGTTTCCCAACAGTGAAATTGCCAAAACTGTGACAATGGGAAGCACAAAAATGACATACTTAATTTATTTTGCTCTTGCTCCGTATTATCATCAGTGTCTTCTCTCGGAGTTATCCAACACCCATTTTGTTGTGTGCTTTGATGAAGCACTTAACCGGGTATCTCAAAAATGTCAAATGGATTTTGTCATCAGATACTGGTCCAATGTATCTAACCAAGTTTCCAGTCGTTATTTAAATTCAGTCTTCCTTGGTCATGCCACATCAGGGGACTTGGTTAAAAATTTTTTTAGAAGGACTGATAGAACTTGATTTAAGCAGGTTGCATCAGATTTCAATGGATGGTCCTCATGTAAATTTAAATTTTCTGAGGAGCATAAAAGATCTTGATGAAAAGGCTTGTCAGCTCTTAGACCTAGGTTCATGTGGCTTACATGTTGTGCATGGAGCATTTCAGACAGGACACAAAGCAACAAACTGGAACTTAAACGTTATATTTAGAGCTATGTACCAGCTGTTCAATGATAGCCCTGCACGTCGGGCAGATTATATATCTATCACAGGAAGTAAAATTTTTCCGCTGAAATTTTGGCAGGTTAGATGGTTGGAAAATGTTTCTGTAGTTGAACGAGCAATTTAAATCTTCCCCAATATTAAGAAGTACGTTGAAGAAAACAACTCTTTCCAAGTCTGTAACTTGTGAAAGAATTGCAAGTGCTTGTGAAGACAAGCTTATTTTGGAAAAAATGGTCTTCTTCTCATCAGTAGCAACTATCCTATACCCATTCCTGAAGTAATTTCAGACAGTAAAACCAATGGTCCCATTTCTGTATGATGCAGTATATGAATTGGTGTATCAGTAAATGAAAAGATGCATTAAAACTGAACTTTTAGTTATATCTTCACCTGAAAATTTTTTGACAATAGATATCTTCAATGAAACCATGTTGGCATGGCTGCTGGGCGGTATCTTGCAAAAAGCAGTGCATCTGAACTCCAAAAATTGGATGTTCCGTAAAGAGTGCCATAAATTCTTGACGCAAACAACTGCCAAAATATTGGAGCGCAGCCCATTAAAATTTCCAATGGTCAAACATGCATCTTGTCTGAACCCAAAGTTACTGTGTTCCAATGCAGTTCTTTGTGATACACGTATGGACAAGATTTTTTAATAAATATGTCACATCTGTTGCTGCAGACAGAGCCGAACAGCAATTCAGCTCATTATGTCAGCAGTCAAAAATGGAATGGAAGTAAACTTTATCTTCATTTTCCCAACTCAATACTGATTTAGATGTCTTTTATCGAACCTTACTACACGACAATGAAAACTTCAAAGATTTGTGGGAAGTTATTAAAATTACTTTGATTCTATCTCATGGCAATGCTTCTGTGGAAAGTGGCTTTTTGATAAATAAAGACATACTAGTTGAAAATTTGCATGACAAGTCTTTGATAGCTTTATGTACTGTCTATGACTTCATTAAGGCAAGTGGTGATGTAATAAATTATCCTCTTGCAAAAGAGCTAGTAAATAATGCTAAAATGTCTCGTTCTCATTACCACCAATATCTAGATAAAAAAAAAAAAAAAAAAGCTGTCCGAAGAAAAAATAAAATAAAATAAAAAGAGGAAAGCTTTAGATCAGATAAAATTTCTAAAGCAAAGTTATGCCATGACATGAACTTGGAAGCAAGTAGTATAGACTTCTAGATAGCTGAATTATCAAAGCATTTATAATGTACCGTTCCTTCAAACTTTTGTTGTTTTGATTAGTGTAAAAATAATGCACAATGCATCAGCTTATTATTTCCCTGAATGATTTTTCATATTATATTGTGCTACAGCTACTTCATGTAAATATTTTTTTCTTTTTCATTTTGAGGTGTAATTAAACTTTGAAACACATTTATAGCTTTATGTTGTCAGTCATTTGCCAATTGTGAACATATTGTGACAGAATTTTTCAGTCAAAATGAATGAAATATAAAACTGTGGTGCTGCTAAAAAAATTTGAAGAATAATTTTTATTCTTGATACTTCAGGAAGATATCTTTTAGATATCCAAATTGCCTTCTCTGCTTAAGATCATCATTTATGGAACTTCCTGGCTTTCCTGCCTTTTTTCTCCATAGATTATGTTAGGATAGTTCTTACATTTTTTTAGTGTATGCATGGCAAAAAAAAAGGGGGGGGGACTGTTAAGGCCTGACAGAAACATTTTACTGTTCAAATTACAACAGCAGTGAAGATATCATATATCTCCTAGACTTGGTAAACAGAAATTATATTCTCTGCCAGCTAATGTTGCAAAAACATTTGTGCCTATGCTATCTTTCTGCTACAGAAGAAATTTCAAATCAACTGATGTTTGTGCCATATTAACTGTAGTTTACTAAACAATCATGCTGCATCATGTATGGAGCAAAAAACTTACATTCAATCATAAAGTTTGCAGAGAGTGCAACATTTCACATAGTTGCTGCAGCCATCAAAGGTATGATTTTAAACTTTATTTTGCACATTTATTTTCTTTTTTGGTTTGTGCCAGCTTATTGGTTATGAAATTTAACAGCACGATGTCTAAATATCCTATGCTGCATTATTTAGAAGCAAATGGCATAGATTCGATGTTCTCATTGCCAAGTGCAAGAACTAACTTTAGCTAAAATAATTACAATTTTGATTTTTAAATGTCAGCAGTATTTTCCCTGATTGCTAGAAATTGTTGGGACAGTACTGGCACAGGTTTTTCCTCAGACGCGGAAATGCTGTCACGATTTCCGTTCTTTCTCTCTCTCTCTCTCTCTCTCTCTCTCTCTCTCTTTTTTTTCTAATAGCTGTTTTAGTTTGCTTTGTCTTTAAAGATTCTAAGATAATTCCAATAGAAAATACAAATTGTTAGATAGATTTGATAGAACCGCTCTAACAAAATGTTAAGAGATTAGCTGTCAGACACTCACCATTTTATCATTCCCATTAGACTTCAATTTCAGCAAAAGTTTCTGTGTTCTTTAATATTTATGTAAAATAAGCACTTAAAGGATTTAAAGCTTCCGCATTGTATCATTTAAGGGCAATTTATTCTCTTCAGTCACAATTCTCCCAGCTTGCATTTTTGAACCTAACTGGAACTCTAAATGTTGTGAGTCGTTTAAAATGTTATTTATATACTTGTGTGCACTTAAAATACAGATAAATCAGTTATATAATTTCACCTAATCGATTGAAATATTTCATTATATGTAGAATTTAAAATGTATTTGTTCAAATATTCTTTAAAACATGTAAATACATGGTTTGCCACCTCGGTGGTGCAGTGGTCTAAGCTCTGGCTTCTGACTATTTGTCCAAGTGAGCCTGGATTCAAGTCCCAGATAAGGTATGGGTGGTGTGTTTCTCTTGCGGCACTGGCTCTCCTTCTTCGTGAAGCCAATGGTCTTAAATTAGGGATGTACGGATGACTGCTTATAGCCTAACAAGTTGCTCATTGTTGTTGTTAAACCTGACATAAAAAAATAAGACGCGATTTTGTTAAATATTATGTAAAATTGATGTTGAATACATTAATTTCGTAACTATAAAGTAATTTGGGAAAATGAAAGTTATTTATCCTTTATATTCCGTATTTTCTGTTTATCTTTATGGACTATAATCGGGACATTCATTATGCTGTGTCTTTTTAATTCTCACTCATATGAAGATGAACATAACATTATCAGTATTAATTTCAGGTAAGCAATTATTTGCAATTACAGCCTGTCTAGAATTTGATAAATCTTGCTTTCAATACATTACATTATTCCTTAATTCTCAAAAAAAATATCAAAACTGAATTTAAAAAATTGCCTGTTGACATTACGATTTTATTCGGTTTCTGCAGATAGTTTGCTTCACGTTTGTAACATGGAACAATTAGGCACAGTGGCCTGGTACACTTTTGCTTGGAGAAACACATCACAAGAGAATCACTTAAACAATGAATCAAAGCCCTTTGTTGGTTGATTCTCTTTTGACCTTTCCCTGAGCAGGAGCCCATTCAGTCATTAAGCTTATCTGCACTGTGCTATAGAAGAAAGGAAAACAAACTATTCAACATACAGATTTTTTCTTACATATGAACTGTTTCTACAGGAATGTATTAACAAATTCTACATGGGCAGTATACCACTTAGGTTCAGAAAAGATCATGGAATTATGGTACCAAAAATAATATGCCTCATGCATTTAATTGTTATTAATAAAAAACAGGTAATTGTATAAACAACAGTTATTTAAAGAATTAACAAATGTATGCTTCTGTAAGGAATGCAAGAATGTAAGGAAATGCAACAATTTGTCGCAATGTGATTTGATTTGCCGCTCTGGAAAAACTCTCAGGACCACCTAGGAAAGTCAGGGAATTTTTTTCTACTTCTGAGTGGGAATCCTGTTTTACTAACTATATGTTAGTGTTATTTTAGGCTCTATGAGTTATTTGGTATGATTTGGTAGGTTATTTTATGGGTCTGGGAATGCTCAAAAATTTTCTGCATATAAATCAGTGGTAATTGTTTCTTTGCTTTACACTATTTCAGCTTACGAAAGGTTTCATAGGAACGCTCTACTTTTGGATAGCAAGGGAAATCTGTATGTTAAAATTGGTTTAATTGTTTTATTTATTTATTTATTTATTTATTTATTTGTAGACATTTTTTAGACAGCAGTATATGATTCATTCCATCTGTCAATATATTACTGTTTTGTTTATGTGATAGATAAATTTTCATTGTATAGGAAATCTCCCAGTCAAATGTTTCATACTGGAGAAAGGATGAAATGAGAACTAACTTGAAGAATCTGAAAAAGCAGTTGGATGACTTGGATCGTGCTAATAAAGTTGCTGTAGTTCAGAATGTAAGTTTTTTCACATGCTGTTGTTATTCTTAATGTTAATATTATTTGGCAGATTAATACATTTATACCTCTTCTTGATTTGAGTGGTAAGACCTTATACTATATATTATTTGACAAATTTGAAATTTTTAATTTTGATAGTTTTATTTAGTCTTAATAGATTGTGATCAGGGCTGAATTTTTAGGGCGGTGCAAAAACTGACGCAGCACCAGGTGTCAAGTTCCAGGGGCACTGAGCTGAACTTTTCGTGTGTGTATGTATAAAATGGTAAAAGTTATATGTATAAAAAAATCAAGAAAGAGGACACTGAATTTTCCTTTACAAAAGAGTACCTCGTTTGGGACACAAAAGATAGTCTCCAGACAGAACTCTCCAACAAATTGTCTTCAGTTTTACACTGATCCTGAGATGATCTAAATGATGTAAAAAAAAACGTGGAATTCCGCGAGTCCGCTTAAGAATCTCATGCATATCATAAAACAATAAAATTAAAAGAAAAAATTAAAATCTGTAGTTTCGACAGCGAGGTCCGTAGTCAGCCAACTAAATCAGTGGAAACTATGTACATTCCGTAGTCGTTCGCAGGTATGGAAATAATATTACAGTACAATCTCGAGAATCCGGAATCATCCGGACTATGCCGATTCCGGATTTTTGAATTTTCCTGTGGACTATGCAGGCTTTCAGCGAACATTCATTAAACATAATAAAAAGAAAATGCCTAGCTTCAAAAGTTTTCATCGGATTTTGACGAAATTTCATATGGGAGTTTATTTTGACGTGTCTTGGTTACTGTAAAATTTGCATTCAGTTATATTAAAAATTGTGGAGAATTTTTTTTTAATAAAAATTTCTCCCAGTTGGACTTTTCTGATGCAGACAGTTTAGCTGTCCACCACCAGCTTTCATCCCCACCACAACCTTGCAAACCTCGTACCCCTACGATGACCCATCAGCGTTGGGGCATTCTTTGTGTTCAAAAACCAACGTCCTCACATTTTTTATAAACTTTTTTTTTTTATCTGCTGCTGTTCAAGCAGAATGAAAAAGGTGGTGGCCGACTTCCGTACAACTCAAATTTTGTGTCATTTCGTGCGATTTCCGTTCATTTGGAGTACAAAATTTTCAAAAATGTGCGAGTTCCGTACAAGTTAAAAAAAAATCTGTACAATACAAGTTAAATAAAATAAATGTTTTTCCCATACAGGTCGCCAGAATTGGCGATTTAATCAAACATTTTTAGTTGCCATGACGATGAAGTTTATCGCCAGTGGTGACCTGGTGACCGTGAGTCTGGATCTTTAGATGTAACTAAGGAAAAATACGTGTTGGAAATGCGTAGAGACGTAAACCTCCTAAATGATATTTGGAATAAAGGTGAATAACCTCAAAATCTAGATTATGAACATTAGAAATAAACTATACCAAATGTCTTCCATGTGCTGTATTTTCCTTATATGTATATGCTTAAGTTTTGTTTTACATGATTACATATTCCATTTTAGGTCACAGAAGAAGCAAAAAACATGTTCCATGGAGATTCCAAAAATGCTGTTTATGTTGTTCATGAATTTAAGGCTGGTGCAAATGCTAAAGTTAGTACATTTTTCATTTTGTTTCCCATACAAATGCTTTGCCATTTTTTAAGTGTTAAAGAGTTTCAAATTTGATCCAAGCAATTTATTATATAATGTGGTAACTTAATGATGCAATATTCACCTTGATACACAGATGTGTTTGAAAGATTAATTCATTTTCATTGTTTAGGTGGGCAGTTACTGGCATTACATGTCATATTGGTGTATTACATGCAATTACCATGTTGATGTATTTTATGCAGTTATCAGTATTCTGTGTATGCCTTATAATTTTTAGATGTTCTAATGTATTTTAGTATATACAGTGAGATCCAGAAGTTTAATAAATACACAGTTGACGTGGATTAGGAACATCAAATAGAAGTCATCGCTCTTTCCACATTTATAAGTGAGTCACGGAAAAATTTTCATTGGCCGCCAGTGGGAATCGAACCCAGGGTCTTCCGGTTATGTGCCGGACATGCTTCCTCTGCACCACAGCAGCCTCGAAAAAGTTGGTCGTATGTGAGTCTGGAGAATTTCGAGGGTGCAGTGGAAGCATGTCTGGTGCGTAATTGGAAGACCCTGGGTTCGATTGCTGGTGGCAGCCGATAATAATTTTTCCTGTGACTCACTTATAAACATGGAAAGAGCGATGACTTCTATTTGATGTTCCTAATCCATGTCAACTGTGTATTTTATTATTCATTCGCCTTCTAGTTATTTGTTCAGTTGCTGCTGTTCATCTTTGGTGAATCCCCAGCATTGTGCAGGGCTCCAAATGAAGCAACATGCCAGGTGGTTGGCAGTTTGTCATATGTGAGTCCGGAGAATTTCTAGGCCACTGTGGTGTAGTGGAAGCATGTCCAGCACGTAACTGAAAGACCCTGGGTTCGATTCCCGGTGGTGGCCGATGAGAATTTTTCCATGACTCACTTATAAACGTGGAAAGAGCGATGACTTCTATTTGATGATCCAGAAGTTTGCTCAATAAGACTGAACTCTAAAACAGTGGTGCTTTTAAGCAAATTATTATTATGAGGGGCAATTATTATTATTATTTTGAATCATTGTTTGGGTAGAAAACAGCATGTTAACAATGAGTACATTAATATGTACTAGGTAGCTGTTAAAATAAACAAAACAATGACATATAGTGTAAAAATAGGTCAGAAACAGGTTTTTCTGAGGATTTGGCAGCCGCTTAGTGCTTGTCATAGAATGACACTTGGGTTCTGTGCACTGATTGTGTTGTAACAAGGAAATGTAGAACAAAAAGTTTTCCTACACCAAGTCTAGTAGCTGTTTCCGGTTAGATTGGGCCAACTATCACACATTCTGCTGTTGGGCTGATGAACATCACTGAAAAAAAAAAAAAAGACTTATTCGTTGTCATATACCAACAATGCTGACTTGTATCTGATCATGGAGAATTGAGTATATTTGGTAAGATTACATCTCTCTCTCTGAGACCATCTGACTCATTCATTTTCTTTTTGTAAGGAAGATTGCTTACTTTTGTTTACTTTAGATCAGTGGTTTCCAACCTTTTTGCATTCGCGGACCAACAAAACATTGGGGAAACTTTTGCGGACCGGCGATGCCAAAACAAAAACTTTAGGCTATTTTTTAGCATTTAGTCTTGTAATATTCTGCATTATAATGTTCACTGCGTACAATCCATAATTTATGTATCAGATTATTCCATGTCGCATCCTTACAGCTAATATAATGTAATCTGTTAATATTCTTTAATAAATAATAAGTGCAATCCATAATCAATATACCACAATATTTTCCTTACCGTTAATATAATTTTCTCTCTCTGTCTATTGCTGCTGCTTCACGATAATCTTCTTGAACCATGCACGGATGTGCTAACCTTTGAAATCTGAAAAACTTAGAGTTTTTAACAGCTCGTAAAATCACGCTAACACTATTTTTTATCAACATTTTCCAGATGTAGGAGTAGCTTTCCAGAAGTAGTATTATTGATCCACTAAAAGTTTTGGAGAACAACCCCCCCCCCAATCAACACCCCATCTCCCTACTTAAGTTTGTTTTCAGGTACTTCAATTCTGCAAGATAATGAAAACATTAAAATGGCCCATATGTTGTTTTTTACGAATAAAATAGCAGCCAACTGTTTTTCATTTTTTCTTTAGGTCGTGTACGAAGGCAAAGACTACAAAAAGCATCATACTAACATTCTTTCGTTATAAGGCAAGGCCAACTGTAACTACCGTAATTTTTGGGAAAAGAGCCTCGGCTCTTACGTTACTAAAAGTGAAATTTTTCGGGTGTGTGGCCCTTACGCCGAATTTGTTTTCGATGAGACTGTTTCTTCCCTCCCCTTTTTTTCATGCAAATGCTTAGTAAAAAAATTTCAAACATCTTTTTTTCACAAACTCGACCGTGATCCCCCCCCTTCCCTCTACTCATACGTTAGACATGTCTATTTAAACGACAACTCCGCTGTCCTGATGTTGGTTTAGGAGGGAAAGTGGGGGAGGACGGGGAAATGCTCGCATAGGTCTTAAGGTTAGGAGGTGTGTTTGTGAAAGGAATGCATGACTCAAATGCCCTTTGCATGGGAGAGTGGGGGATGGAATGGGGGCATACAAACCAGGAGTATGACGTCGGAGGCTTCTGCGGAGAGCGCGCCCAGGGTATCTCTTTCGTTGGTTGCAGCATCGGACATCATACAGGAAGGTGCGATGCAACCAAGGGAAGTAACGTTGATTTTCACTGGGGTGGGGAGACCGGTTTGATGGGCATTTCCCTGAACAAAAGCTTAAGAACATGAAGAATGCAAAAGCCTGCCCCAGGATGATTCCATTAGCAGAGACCTGTTCCAAACAATACTGGCGGGACGGAAAGACAAATTCTGTTCACTCTTCTTGGTTAATCTGGCATGCGATACAGGTGTTTCTTGGCTCTGTGCTCCTGAGTTTTGCTTTGATTTTTTTTTTTTTTTTTTTTTTAATTTATTGACTGATGATAGTGGAAGTTGAAGGCTTCAGCTGGAAATGCTTTCTCGCTTATAAGCGCTGTAGCATTATCATCTGATGTTAACAATGGGCAATTAATTTAATACTTGGCTGAAGATAAAATCTTCACAAACGCAAAAAGAAGGGAGAGCTTTCCCATTCATATAAAAGCGGAACTCAGCACGAAGGCTCGGTGCGCAGTAAATGAAAGTAAGTCAAACCACTTGAAAGAAAAAAAGCGAGAAAGCAGAAACACCGCTGTTTCGAAGTGTTGGCGGGGAGATCCGTGAACACGTGCGAGGTAGCTGGTAAAAGGAAGCGTAAAGCAACTTCATTCTAACAAAAACATCTGTAGATGAGAAAAAGAAGCATAACAAACATAGAAAGGACCTATTATTAAAGAAAACATTAATCGAAAGCATTACAAGCGATAATGTATAAGTTAATTATTTCTAAGATGGATTCTAATGCGGTGAACAGAGAGCCCATCCTGTAGCGGACATCCACATTGAATGGAATTTAGACAATTGTGCGGTTTTACGAGCAATGCAATATTCTAACGGGAGTCTTAAGATTAACTTTGATTTATATTGATTACATAAATGGTTTTGAGTATTTAATAAAGGCAAACAAATAACATCTTAGCATGATTAATAAAAAATGTATAAATAAAAGCTTTTGCCAGTATGAAAAAATAAGTGCCTAGAGCAGATTGACACTGAGTTGCAGAATTAGCCTTTGCAATATACATATAATCACGCTGGGTGTGAGTTAATTCATGAAAATAAGGAAGATAATTTAGGTTTCCGAGCAGCACCACGACTTCACAGGTGCGGCCCTTACGGCAAGTTTTGCTTCCAAGATCACAAAATTTCTCACCTGCAGCTCTTAGTCCAGAAATTACGGTACTCCCTTTTGTCCTTAAGTGAATTTGTTGCAGCTCAACTGTTTATCATCACTTGAGGGCGCGCGGCTAAGTTGAGGCGAGGGGTTGAAAGACTGAACTGCAAGGAGAAGGTAGGACAGCTCCCATCTGTCAATCAATTACTGACCCTCTCCAGCATTCTAGTGCCAGAGGGGTGAGCTCTTTGCTGGAGGTGTCATATGATCATCAGACTGGAATAAAAAAATTCAAAGCAGATTTTTTCTGACATATCTCGGACGATTGGTCAGGAGCCAGTGCTTAGGCCACTGGGCGGCTTTCTTTTTCCAGATAGGAGGAGAAAAAAAGTATGAAACTGATTACTATAATGCCACCTTGCATTGATGCAGAAAGAAAAAGATTTCACAGCCGGTTCGAAATCATGGTGGTTGATGAAATTTTGACCATCCTAATGGCTAATTCTCAGTGAAAATCAAGATAATTTGACATTCATCCGGAGGGCGTAAGAAAGGGTTGAAAATCTGGAGAATTGGCACGTCTGCATGCACCGTTTCTGCAAGGCGCAGTGCAGCATTAATGTCCATTCTGTTCCTGTGCTTTGTTTTGATTGCCGAAATGTCTGAAAAGGTTTTCTCAAGTAAATACGTGGTTGAAAAAGATACCAATAATTTCGAAGCTTTTTCGCTGAAACTTGGATATTCTTTCTCCATAGATATCCTAAACAGAGTCGGAGCCTTGGATCTGGAAATCGATATCAGACTGTTATTAGAAGAAAGTTCAACAAAGCTTTACTTTTCCTGAGGAGTTAGCCTGCAGGAGTTCAGATCTTCTATGAAGGGATTAGCGATCCAGAGATTCCCTTGGCAAGGATCTTCTTTCTGGAGGTAATATTGATGAAAGCTTTCAGCCAGTGTCCTCAGATGTTGACTCACAATAGAAAAAATGGCCTGTTGGTTGATGTCAGCAACAGTCAAAATTTAGGTAGAAGTGGAAGCATTTCTAGGTCTTCTTCCTGCAGGCACTGTTCCCAAAGACTCGGTTTCTTTTTGTATGCATCCATTTCATTCCTGGGAGTCAAAACATATGTCATAATCCCCTGAACAGACGGATTAAGTTTGTTCAGTAAAGAAAATGTCTGCCAAGTATGCAAACTTAGCCATCTATTCCTCGTCCTGCAACAGTTCTGCCAAGACTGAGTTTTGTTTTCGAAGGAACTACTTCACCTCTTCTCGCAGTTCAAAAAGGTGTGAGAGAACCTTCCCACTCGACGGCCACCTGACTTGAGCACGGAGGACGAAGTGCTGCTGTTGCAAACCCATACTATCACACAGTGTCAACAACAGTCTTGGATTGAGAGCTCGACTTCAAGTTTCATTTACAATTTTTACTGCATTGTTCAGGACTGTGTTTAGTTCAGGAGTTGTTTTTTTTTCATTCACTACTCCAGGTAGATGATGCAGTGCGTGAACAATATGTTCAGATGAGTGACGTCCTTTACCTTTGCCACTACCCCTGAGAGGTGTCCAGTTATGCGTGCACCACCATCTGCACACACTCCAACACACTTGCCCCAGTCCTAGCCATGCACCTCAAAATAAGAATTCAGAGTGGTGAATTTCTCCTAACTGTGGAGGTCCAGCCAGGTAAGGCAAGGCAGCATAGTTCTACCCTTACGTCGTAACCTTCCAAACACTTCACAAAGCAGAGTAGGATGGCATGGTTGCTGATGTCAGTTAACTCATCAAGTTGAATCACAAAAGATCTCGATTTCTTCACCCATCTATCCCTTGCTGTTCAATATCTTTGGATATGTCAACAATTCTCTAATGAATGGTGATGTCCGACAGAGGAATCACCTTCAGTTTCTCAGCAGCTTGACATCCCAAAATTTTGCTCGCAACCTTTAGGATGTGAGATTTTATCAACTCCTCACCATAGTGAATGGCTTTTATGTTTTGGCAATTTCAAGGTCAACAAAGTAGGAAGACTTCAGTAGAGTCGTCAGCAGTAGTGATCTTTTTCATAGAATTTTTCTGAATTTCCAACTCATTGCACAATCGTTTAAACAATTCCAGTGGTTTGTTTTTTAGATAACTGTGCTTGGAGTGAAAATGTTGAGTAAGTTTCATGGCATCATTACAAAGGGTCTCAGACACAGGACACACAAAGTTTGTGGTGATAGTTCACTCCCAGGAGCCATATTGAACCCAAGCTTCAGGTACTTCTTGTCATAAGACCTGACGAAGTTTCCTTTCAGTTTTTTTTTTTTTCCCCTTTTTTTTTTGCACTTTCCGATGCATCATCAAGGTTGGTTTTTCTTACTACTTCTGTACACAGAGCACTTGAACGTGGTTTACTTTCTTTATCGTCACTTTTCCCCTTTCCGGTACCTACACTTTGAAAAAAAACTCCAAATGTTTTGCTATTTAATCTTTTTGCCATCCGTTTTGTTTGATCTGTAAGATACCCAAATCCTGAATAATGCAAGAGTTTGACAGAACTGAGCTTTATTTCAATGAAGAAGCAACCGATTGCAGTTTTTAGTGCTAGGAAGATGTTGATGTGTTTACCTGATGCCACATGATCATCTTTTCCTGCTGGGTGAAATATAATCTACCAGCATTTCTCTCACCAGACAGGAATATGGTGATTGCTGCCCTAGTCTGCGGAAGGTTAATGTGGTTCCAGAAAGTCTCGCCAGTCCTGCTTCCTGTAATCTTCCGTGACAGATGTTCAAAGAAATTTAGATCTAGATTTTGTCGTACTTTGACTCCATTTTGATTCAAATTAAAAATAAATTCACTCCTTTTTCGTGGCCCGACGGTTGGGAAACTGACTACATAGATTGTTGTTTGACCATGAGCTTTTCAAGGTAGGTGGATTTGCAAAAAAAAAAAAAAAATAAGTTGATTAGCTTCGATGCTCTGCAAACATACTGCCTGGCTTTTGTTTCTTTCTATGGAAGAACAAAATTATTTTCATCTGTGGGAAAGTCTAGAGCAATTTGTCCATGAGGTCACCGCAGTCCAAGTAGTCAATATGCCAAGTTATACAACAGTTGCCATGCCCCTTAAAAGGGCGTGTGTATGTATAGTGTGTTTTAAAGAGAAAAAATGGGGAATGAAAAAAAGGGGAACAGAAAGGGTAATGGCTCAAATGGCAGTTAAATTCAAGTGATATCAAAGGAACAACAAGCCTGTGTGTCGGATGCTGGATATGTATGACCTGCAAATATACGTACGTAACGTAGAGAACAGAAGAAGATAAAACATCAACTTGCCCTATGAGATGCTACAAGAACCCCGCTATTAATGTGCAAGAAATGTTACAAGAGAGAGGCAAGCCACAAAAAGGTAAGTTGCCTTCATGTTTCAATGTTCAATACGCACGTGAATTAAGAGATAGCGTGGACATTAAGTGGTCCATTAAGCTATTATGGCATATATTTCCTATGTGTTCTAATTCCCTGCATTTTTTATGTCTACATTGCCTTGAGAAAGCCTCCCAGTGGAGTGTAAAAGCTTGGCGAATCTTTATACGAATTTATACCACGAAAATAAACGAATTTACTTTGCTATAAGTGTTTCTGGTGTTTTTTTTTTTTTTTTTTTTTTTTATGAAGACTAAATTACATAGGTTTTTATATATATTGAACTAATTAGAAGACTAAATTACATAGGTTTATATATATATTGAACTAATTTAGCACACTAAGTCTAAAGTTGTCTATCTAGATAAACCAAAGTCTGTAAGTAGAGTCTCACATTGAGCCTTTAGATTATATGGACCATTATTGAACTATCTTTTTCTTTTTTTTAAATTGAAGGTTTAACGACCACCGTGAGCAGCCCAGTGGGCTATAAGCAGTCGTATGTACCTAATTTAGGGTCACTGGTTCCAGGGAAGGGAGAGAGGCAGTGCTGTAAGACAAACACAGCATCCATGCCTCACCAGGATTCGAACCCGGACCCATCTCGGACGAATTATCAGAAGCCATCGCTTAGACCACTGCGCCACCGGGGAAGCCCTTCGTATTCACGACCTGGTGTGTTTAAAATAAGAGTACTTTTATTTCCCTTTCTTTCCGAACCTTGAAAAGTCCTTGATTTTTCGCATTTTGATGGAAGGTCATGGAGTACTACTGGTTTCTTCCCTGCAATGAAAATTTTGAAGAAAAGTAAAAAAATTACGATACGGTGGTGAGCGATTGGAAAAACCTGGAAAAGTCGACGAATCTTGCAAATGTTCATAATCACACTGGAAATGATGGCTGTAGCAGTGATGAGAATGTTGTCATTTTTCATTTCTGCATCTGAATTTTTCTGACAAGTTTCTTTTCTTTTTATTTCTTCGCCTGATTATATTTTTGTATTTTATATTTTTATGATCATGTTTTTACTTTTTAATATCATCAGTAATAGTGCAAAAAAGTGACTTCATAATCTTTCAGAATTTTTCATAATGAAATGCTTGTTTCCTTATTTCTAATAGATACTTCTTCGAAACTTTCAGTAAAAAGCAAGCATTTTTACCCCTTTCCCTTCTTTCAAACGAAGTTAAATTTCTAAATCGGTACTTAATCTGCCCATTGTGGAATGAGCACTGTTTCAGTGCCTCGTAAAATTGTGTCGCTGCAAAGTGAGCGACACAGAATTGATTTTTCACATTTAATTTTCCTTAAAATTTGTGTTTTTTCATTTCTTAGTCACTTCTTACTACATCAAGAGACAGAGAATGTATTTTTTTTTTTTTTTTTCTGTTTAAAGCAAATTTGAAGTTAAAAATTTTACTACACTTTCATTGTGCAGAGAAAATGACTATCAGGAACAAAGGATGTGAACTAAGAGTTGAAGCTCAGGTTTTGAACTTGAATTTCTTTCCAAAAAAGGTAAATGCTTATTTTGTTTCTTGATATAGCAAGAAGTGATGGAAAACCCATACATTTTTAGCTACCTACAAGGTTGATCATTTAATTCATGAATAGGATAGAAAAGTTACCTTAATGTTCTGAAACATCCTGCCATTTATCTTTCTCAAAATACTCTCCCTGGAACTTCACACATTTCTGCCATTGGTGTATCCATTGATTAAAGATGTCTTGAAAGCCATTTCGTGAAAGCATGCGAAGTGTTGTCATTGTGGCTTTGCAAGCTTTGTTGTTGTATGTGAAACGTTTTCCTTTCAAAACCTTTTTCAGATGCAGAAAGAGAAAAAATTGCAGGGTGCTAAGTCTAGGAAGTATGGCAGACACGGCAAAACCTCAACACCTATGGCAGCGATCACTGGCTGCACCATATGAACCGTATGGGAGCCTGGTGTTGTCGCAATGGAGAAACCATGTCACACCTTACAATTCAGGACAGTTTTCACGAATGGCACGTCATTTTGGTTTGGAGAACCTGTGAGTATGCTTCCTTATTCATGGCTGTTCTCCAAGGCACAAAGTGAGTTATGAGAACACCTTTGATGTCAAAAAACACGAGCCATTTGTTTCCCAGCTGAACAAGAAATCCAAAGTTTTTTGGGTCTCGGTGAATCTGAATGCTTCCATTTATTGGACTGTTGTTTTGTTTCGGGATCATGACAAAAGATCCAAGTTTCATCGCAAGTCACAATTCTATTCATGAAAAATGGACCCTGGCTTTCCAAACGATTAAGCATCTCTGTGCACCGCTGTACTCTTTGTTGTTTTTGTTCTGCAGTCAAACTGTGTGGAATCCATTGAGCACAGATTTGTGACATTTACAGATGGTCTATTAAAACAGTGTGAGGCTCTACCATATGGAATTGACATTTCTGCAGCCAAATCACGCTGCGTTATTTGTCTGTCTTCACTCATGATTATCAAGGCTCGTGCGATTTGCTCAGGGGTTGTTGAGGAAGAAGGTTGGCTGAGTCTTGGGTCATCGGCCACAGATTCACATTTGTTCTTGAATCACTTATGCCACTTAAAAATGGTAGACCTACAAAGACATTTGTTACTATAGGTTTCAATCATCTCTAACAATCGCAGCAGCACTTAGACCTCTCCTAATGCAATAACGAATGACATACCGCTGTTCAATCTGACTGCCTGTGATTCTGAAACAAATGTGTATGACACGCAACTCAAAATATCCCTCTGAACACAACAGCAGCTTGACACCAAATGACTTTAGCCTATAGCCTCCTTCACAGCAGTTCTGCACAGCACCATCTACTGTTAATTTGCAAAAAGTGCAACATACTTACGACTTATAGTGTCAGTCCACAAATTAAATGATCACTCCTCATAAATTAAAGTTTAAAAAATAGTAATGCAGCTCCTTAATTTGCAATGAAAACAACTGTATAGGTCATCAAAATGGTGCTGTTTCCATCAAGGGCAAAGATAATTAACAATTTCCAATTTGAATTTGTATTTAATAAAAAAAACAAATACTTTCTCCATTGTTTGTTATAGGAAGAAAATGCTGTAAGGTGCAAGAAAAAAGGGCATTTCACCACGAAACTTTTCTTAAAAAAATTACGTCACTTTTCTGCACTGTTACCATTTTTTATGATAAGATTCTTTCTTTCTTTGTTGTTGTTGTTGTTGTTTTGGGGTTTAAAGACCATTGTCAGCTACTTCCAACCTGTGTAGGCACTTACTACATTTACTGTAGGATTCCTGTCGGTGCTTGCGTTAAACTAGGGAAAGAGATTTTAGTGCCACTTAGTATTTCTCAACTTCAGAAGCATCTGTATTCCAGCCAATGCTAAATAAAGCAGAAGAAAACATTAATGTAGGTTTGAAAACAAAGATTTTGTGGACATTAAAA
Source organism: Macrothele yani (assembly GCA_039090855.1). NCBI lineage: Eukaryota > Metazoa > Arthropoda > Arachnida > Araneae > Macrothelidae > Macrothele > Macrothele yani. Next base: position 129,800,017 of record CM076997.1, read on the forward strand.
GTGGCCAGGTATTTAAAGAACCAAAAACAAAGATGTCTAATATCTTAGTGTGTATTGAAAGGGGGGGGGTAGCAAGGAAAACTAAAGTGAAATTCTGTGTAAGTATCCAAAAGGATAAGATTTTTTTGCTGACATGTATGGATGGAGTGTTTGGAAATCTAGTAAATTATACATAATGAACTTCTTCTGTTGTTAATCTTTCCCTTGTTTTGTTGAAGTACTTATAAAAACTCTTGTGTAACTATTGCAAAAGCAAGACATAAAGTTTTTGCTGTGTGTGTGTGTGTGTGATCAGCTTGTACTATCACCAAGTGTTAAATGCTTATTATCTATGGTAATTATTCAATTTATAAAGATCTTAAAATATCACATACACATGTTTTTGTGTCATTAAAACTGATGCAAAAGTCAATTCCTCTACTCCAAAGTTACAGTTTTTGTACTCCAAAAGCAAGTTTCTTTATTCTAAAGTTAACAATTTTCCTGCTCTGAAAACTGCTCCAAAACAGGTCATAGTCACTCCCATCCCTGTTATTGCTACATGAAGCCATAGGGAAGGAGTAAAACTTTGGTGTGTTATACTTTGTGAACATTTCTTCTTTTTCTGTTCAGCTAAAAAAAAAGGAGTCTGACACTGGGTTAAAAAAAAAAAGAAGAAGAAAAGGAAGAACCTTAACTATTAAAGCTGAATATAAATCCACTGTTACAGGCAAATATTTCAGTAAAAGCCTACTATTTAGTTATTTATTGTATGTTGGAAAGTATTGCAATTAAATGTTTAGGTAAAGAACAACTGATAGTTAATTTTAGGAAAACTCTGACAGCTTTGCCCAGTAAAGCATATAACGTGATGTGTGTTTTTTTTTCTTTCTTTTTTAATCGCTGGCAATGCTGGGCCTTGTGCTTTATTGTGGTGTGTTATACTGGAAGGGATATTCTTTTCAATACATTAGAAGTCAGGAAAGATGTTGACAGCTGAGTTAGAAAGCAAAGAGGAGAAAGAAATTGCCAATGAAGATGCATATAAAGCCTTTGGTGCAGGGCAAATGTGCCAGAAAAGGCCAGTCTAATTTTTGTTTTTGTTTTATTTAATTTATTTATTTATTATTTATTGAAAGACATTACTATTAAGTGTTCAGGTACAAAATAGCCTACTGATGATTTTAGGAAAACCCTGCACTATGCCAGTGTTAGCTAAAAACATAATATGCTATTGTGTTATTATAACAGGCAACAAATGTTAGAACAGAAAACATTAAGTGAAACCAAGTAGAGAGAGATAGAGAGAGAAAGAGAGAGAGATTGAAAGATCAGTCACATCAGTATTTCTTGTACAAGAGTGTGTGCTTTGTCATTATTAAATTTAATGAAAGGTAAAAATGTTACTAGATTTTTATTCTTGAATCAGTTCATCTTCATAGACATTTTTTCAATTAGAAATGGATTTCATAATTTTTAAGCTCTTTTGAATATCATTGCAATTCATTACTTATGATAGAAAAAATATGCTGTGTTTTTGTTCTTATCCTTTCGCATCATCCTTTCCAGGCTTTGGATTCTGCTCTCAAACAGGTGAAGGCTTTGTCACCTGACACAGCAGCTATGTTTTTTACTAAGGATGAAGATAGTGGCAAAGTTCTGTGCATGAGCTGTGTACCACAGGTAAGCATACATATACATTAACCCATCACTGTATTGAGTAATAAAACCAACAAGGTTGCACGTTGCTGTTGTGTATTTGTTGTTGATTTCATTCTGCATAAATGATGAGCATTCCATGCTTAGAGTTATGTTTTCTGGTGGTAATGTGCTCAGAAATTATTATGAAGCCAAAACTGTTTATGTATTTTTGTATCTATTAAGAAAACATTAAAACCTCCCTCACCTTATGCACAGTGATGAGGTTCTCAGTAGGTACAAGGTACCCCCAAGGTTGCCACGTAACCATGCTCCAGAAAATTACACCACCTCCAGTGGCCTGTAGCACCCTGACTAAACAGATGAGGTCCGTGGCATCATGTGGTGTATGACACACATCAGAGCTGCCAAGTGTCCCGGTTTACCCAGATTTTGTCTGATTTCGAATATATTTTCCGGAAATCCGATTTTTCTACCAACAATCCGGTGTTGTGGTTTTCTTACTTTTTTTCTTTCATTTATTTATTATGCACAGTATTTTTTTTTTTTTTTTTTTTTCCCTCATTAATGATATCAGCCATCATTTTTCTCCAGTATCAATGCTGTAGGAATCTGTAATGAATGGAGACAAATGTTTTTCTGTTAATGGCATTGAGTATTATGTAGCAACATTTGGAATCAGAGATTCGGTGTTTTGGTCTGTGTTTTTTGTGGCGACAGGGGTTCATAGGTTAATCCACGGCAATTGAAGTGGCAAGGTTGTGAGCCCCGCTACGGTAGCAAGCCTGTCAGTGGCTTGGAAAAATGAAATTCTGGTTTAAAACGTCACATTCACGGTGCATGTGCAGTGCCTCGCTCAGGGATGGGAATTCTGCACCAATGTGTGCCATCTTGCTACAAAAGGCAGATTTTGCCACATTGTGTGCCGGAACCGTCATCATCGTTGGGACTTCGGCACAGTAAATTCTCCATGCACACCGTTCCGTTTGATGCTGAGTAAGACCATGTGATGAAAAGAAAGGTTAAAAGTCTCCCAAGTACTATGGATTTTACATAGTTACTATGGAAATCATTAGTCTGCTACGGACTACGGAAAACATCGAGTATGCTATGGAAATGGGAAATCTCAGTGAAATAACATTATTAAACATCTGTGTAAAGTTTATTTGTATACTTTTAAGATGCTTTGATTGAAAAATCCAGAAAAAGTCTGCGAATCTCACAACTGTTCGTAATTATACCAAAAATGACTGCTGTAGCAGTGATCAGAATGTCACATCGTTTTCTGGTTCCACATATTGAATTTTTCCGACCCCCCTCTCCCTCTTTGATTTTATTTTTATTTTTTTGATGTTTTGTGTGTGATATCACATTCCTCGTTTTTTAAAATCTTCGGTAAGAGTGAAAAGGAGCGACATTGTGTTTTCCAAGAATTTTATGTTACGAAATGCATATTTCTCTATTTCTAATATGTAACTTCTTCAAAACTAATCTGTACAGAGCAATCGTTTTCACCCCTTTCCCTTTTATTAAACGAAATTAATATTCTAGATCGGTATGTATCCATGGTCAAAACTACGCCATTCCTGTGCCCCGTAAAGTTGTTTCATGGCAGAGTGAGCAACGCAGTATCGATTTTTCACGTTTAATTTTCCATAAAATTCTTGTTTTTCTATTTCTTAGTCACTTCATACTCGTACAGGAGATTCTTCCACAGATTCGCGGAATTCCGTTTTTATGTCATCATTTGGGTCAACTCGAGATCGGTGCAAAACTGAAGAGAAGCTTTCCTTTGGGGGGGGGGGGGGTGTCTTAAACCTTTAATATATAATTTTATTGTTTATAAATTGTAAATAAGCTCACCACTGAATGCGCATTGATGTCCCGGTGGCGCAGTGGTCTAAGGCGCTGGCCTATGATCATTCGTCCGTAAGGGGTCCGGGTTCGAATCCTGGTCAGGCATGGATGTTGTGTTTGTCTTATGGCACTGGCTCTTTCCCTTCCCTGGAACCAGTGACCCTAAAATTAGGGACGGGCGACTGCTTATAGCCCATTGAGTTGCTCACGGTGGTCGTTAAACCTCAAAAAAAAAAAAATGTCCCGGTTTTTGATTTTTTGAAAGTTGGCAGCTCTCCACACATACACCCTCCTGTTGCCATGTTGGAACCACATTTTCTTGGATGAAATCACCCATTTCCACTCTTTCATGGTGTAATGACGATACTTCTTTACCCACTGTAGCTTCATAGCCTGGTGACATGCTGTTCACAAGGTAGTGATGCATGAGCTGTCACAGCCCAGTCATTCTAGCTTCTTTGGTGCTCATTGTGGAATGCAGATGTTATCCTCTTCTCTGTGGCCTCTATTGGAACTTTGCAGTAGAGGAGAAGGGGTGTTCATCTGGAATACCTTGGCCTCTTTATGGCCATATTTTCCCTGGCAGTTTCTAGTGATCTCAGTTTTGATATGGTCCTGATGCATGCATGTGAAGGAAACCCCAGAAGTTCTGTATTTACAGACATGCAGCCAATCTTCCTTGCGTAGACTTTCTGTCCCCAATTGAAGTCAATGAGGTCCCTGTGGTTACCTATTGAGATGGTCATGAGTATACTGTACACAGCATGTCCAAATGTCCTTTTTTTTAAAGGACTGTCCTTTAAAATTCTGGCTACCGATAAAGTCCGTTATTAGTCTTTTAGTCCTTTATTTTCAGTGAGTTGAGAACATCAACAATATAAAAACATTTAGGGTAAGTAATAAAAATGCATTTTAATTTCACTTAAAACCTAATTTCTGATGGCCAAAGTACATAAAATACTAAATGAGGCTGAAAAGGAGACAAAGAAAATACATAAAGATAAAGCCAAGATTAAGCAAAATGTGTTATCCTCTTTTGTTTATGTAAAGAAAAAAACACTAAAGGTTTGGTTTTTTATACAGAAAAAGGCAGGAGAAAAGATAAGGAAAGATCACACTGAAGTTTTGTTTTGTGTGTTTGAAATATAGCAGTTACTTTGTGTTTTTGTGTTTGTGACGTTATGACATTAAAAGGTATTTGTGTTATGTTTTTCAAATTTAACCAGCTTGCACATCATATTGTTTTGTTCTTTTTCATACTGATATGTCATAATGCACTTAATTTTATTTAGGAAGAAAGTTAAGTGCCTTGAACATTTTTAATAAAATGTATTCAATTTACATGTATTTTGTGTACTATATTAATGTGTATTATTTTATGTACAATCAATTATAAACGTAGAATTCTTTTTTTTTAATGTAAGAAAAAAATTAAAACTGTGGGAAGAATGGAATGGCTATAAGGGGTGAAGAAGAGGCCATTTTGAAAAAAATACTTTTCTTTTTTAACATACATGTTAAAAACAGATTTAAGCTGAAAACAGGCACCTTTAATCTAAAAACATGAGTTTCAGCCCCCTCCACACACACACACACACTTGGAACAAATCACTGGTCAGTACTCTTCAGATGTTTTTTTTTTTTTTTTTTTTTTTACATTTGCAGCTGGACACGCTGTATACGCCACATAGGTATCTCAGCCCACAGGTGGTTTTCAGCTGGCTGCATTGTTGTGGTTGGATAGGTGAGATGTGTATAATCAATTGTGCTTTAAGTATATTCTTGTTTTATGTTTATGATTGAGAAGACTTATGCACCAACTTTCGGATCATGTGAAGTGAACACAGACAACTGCAGTTGAAAACAGTCTTCAGTTGCATACTTTGATAAGTGAGTAATATTACATCTAATATTAACACTGCTTATGAAATCCATGGTGTTCTGTGATGAGTGTTCCAAACTTCTTTAGCGTGTCAAGGGCTTAAAAATACCATGCCCGAGATGCCCGGCGCAGGTAAATAAAACACCTAGTTGCCCGGTACGGGCAACTAGGTGGCTACGATAAAGTCCGTTATTTGCCCGGGTGGCTACCGATAAAGTCCGTCATTTGCCCGGTACGGGCAACTAAATTTAAAAAGGAAAACAACTTGGAATAGAATTTCCTACTGCAATACAGAAAAAGGGCAGTTGTCTCACGTTGTGTTTCATTTCACTGCTGACCACTGGAAGTTGAATTATTGTTACGGACTGCCAAGGATTGAAGAATATTATCACTTCTTTAATTATATTATGCTCTAGGTCCAGAAATTGGAGCCATATGTAGTTTTGCGCCGAAAGTTGTTTATAATCAGCGACGGGATGCATGCCTCTGGTGGAATTTGTCTCTGGTGTTTAGTGACAAAGGGTAAAAACTTTAATGAAAGGAGTATAGCAGAATCAATAAATTTGTCAAATACCAATTTTATATCAGTTTCCAAACCATCATCTTAAAACTTGAGATACATGTGAAACAAGTTCATCATTATAAATATTTCAAATTTATGAGGTGCTTTGGGACAATGTAGGAGTTCTGACACATCAACAGCACTTTTTCAAAAGACAATTGTCAGAAAGACTGGAAATAGAGAGAAAAAGAGGTACAACATTAAATGATTTGAAAGGTTAGAATTTACCTCATGTACAGCAACACTGCTATAGCTGTAGTCCTGAGGAAGAGTAGAGGCACTATCCGGAAATTTGACTTAAAATTCACTTTTATTCCTTACTAAACCTTGTAAATTTGAAATATTTGTAATGCATTAAGTCTAGGAATAGCCATGTCACTACCAAAGTTTATCATATGTTTTTAACTTTTAAAAAAAAAAGAGGTTCTGATTTGTTATTTTAATAGATAAATTTTCCTGGGCATCCAGCTTTTACTATCTGGGCCGGTAAATAATTTCAGCATATGCCCAGCTGTTAACTTGCAGATATGTTTCAACCCCTGTTTCATTCCTTGTATATACACTGAAAAAGCAAATTGTTAGAAACACCCAGTAGCAATCAGGCACATGCCATCCTCCCTTGCATAAACAACTATGATGACAAGATAGCTTTATAACAGATCATTGCAAAAGATCCAGACACATACGAAGCATAAATAGCCGAGCAGCAATACGGAAAGACCCTTAATTTGAGTGACTGGAAGAGCCACAATAATGGGTTCTAGTCCAGCTGATGCAAGAATCTCAAAAATGGCAAGACTTCTTGGCCATGCAAGAACAATGTTATCAGAGGTGTACAAACAATTAAACAAACAGTCAGCAGTCTTCCTGTAGGTTGCAATGACTGGTTGATATTTGAGGATGACAGTGGCTGGAGGATATTGTACGAGGTAACACACAAGCTCCATTATGTTAAGTAACCTTATGGTTGCAACAGCTGCATCAAGAAGAGAATTCCAACATACACAGCATGCTGTACATTGGTGTGAATGGGCTATAACTGCAGATGCATACCCTTCATGTACCACTTGTCTCTGCTCAAAGCCAACAAATTTATCTGCTGTGGGTGCGGAAGCACCAAAACAACCCTTGAGATGAGATAAAAGTCACCTGGTTTAGTGAACACGTTTTCAGTTAACACACACCAATTTACATGCCAGAATATGGTGTTAACAGCACAAATAAATGGATTCCAACTTCCTAATGTTAAGCTGGTGTAGGCAGTGTAATGGCCTGGGGTCTGCTTTCATGTTGGGCATTGGGTTTCTTAATACTTCTGGAACGGTCACATGGTGTTGCAGTGGCACAACCATACATGTGCATGTTGTTTTGTGGTGGATAGGGCTACTGCCAGTAGGATAATACACCATGACACACGGCTTGGATCCTCTAGACAGTAGTTCCAGGAGCATTATAGTGACTTCAATGTGCTAAAATGGCCACCACAGTGTTCAGAGCATAACCCAATTGAACACCTGTGGGATAAGATCGATAGAGCTATTCATAGCAGAGGTCCTCCTCCAGCAAACATTTGGCAATCGATAGATTCTGCCGCATCAAATGAAGGCTGTTTTAAATGCCAAGGGTAATGCAATGTATTGGTAGGTAGATGCTCCTGGTAATTTGACACTTCAGTGCATATACACTATCTACCAACAAGTAATTGGACACCCCTGCAATCGACGATATCTGCGGTCCTGATGCACGCCACGGCCGCCGCCGTTAAATATCGTGTGGGAAACGACAACGCAACCAGTCGCATTCAAGATGCCACGCAGTTCGGAGCTCTCTGATTTTGAGAAAGGTGTAATCGTCGGGTGTCATGGAAATGGCCGATCCATACGTGACATATCCAGCGAGTTGAAGTACCCAAAATCGACAGTGGCCTACGTGATTGGCAAGTGGAAGATCAGAGGTGACTGTCAGAATGTGCCCCGACCCGGCAGACCCACAAAACTGGGAGTTAGAGACCGATGGGGGCTGGCCAGAGAAATTCGGAAGAACCGCACCAAATCGATGGGCCATATCCGCGAGGAGTTTCAACAGGCATCCGGCAGTGTTCTTTGATGAATACCATCCGTAAGGAAGCCCATCTGCTCGGTTATCATGGACGTGCTGCTGCCCACAAGCCTTTGATCACCAAATCCATTAGCGCTGCTCGGCTAACGTGGTGCACAGAACGTGAACAGTGGAAACAGGTTCTCTGGAGTGACGAATCAAGGTTCACCCTCTACCGTTCGGATGACAGGGTCTGGGTTTGGCGTCTGCCTGGAGAACGCCTCCTGTCGAAATGTACTGTGCCAACTGTGAAGTTCGGCAGCAGTTGAATTATGCTATGGGGGTGTTTCTCCTGGTATGGCACGGGACCCTTGGTCGCAATTCCTGGTAGACTCAACGCCGAGACCTACTGCACCATTTTGGATGACCATGCGCTTCCTATGTTGTGGCAGTTTTACGGAGTGGACTCATGTTACTTTCAGGATGACAATGCCACCTGTCATGTTGTGAGGTCCACCATGGCTTGGTATGGTGACAATGGGGTTAATCGAATGGACTGGCCTGCGCAGAGCCCGGACCTTAATCCTATCGAGCACCTTTGGGACGAGTTGGAGCGTTGACTTAAGGGGTGCCCCACCGTTCGACATCGGCGAAGGAACTGACCTGTCTTCTCCAAGCCAAGTGGAAGAAAATACCGCTAGCCGTCGAACAACGCCTGGTTTAGAGTATGCCCCGGAGGGTCGCAGCTGTAATCGCCGCTCCTGGAGGCTCCACCAACTATTGAAGGTGAATAAACTTTGTATTCCTTTGCTATCACAGGTGTCCAATTACTTGTTGGTAGATAGTGTGCAAGCTTAAACATTTAAATTGCAGCACCCAAAAGGAATGATGAAGATCGCATGGAAATCAGTAGGCAGCTAAGTTAAGCTGAGATGTACACATTGTTAAAATATGGGACCTACCTCATTGCAATGTTTGCCATTGTCAGTGATAATTCTCTGACAGATTTTTTTTTTAACTCTGAGACTGCTTTTTTGTGAGAAATGTCTTCTGGCTTGAAATGGCGTTTTCTGAGAGGAAGCAAACTTTGTACAGAATGCCAAGGCACCAAATTTGCCAACCATATTATCAGCTGAGTGCATTTGAGAAGGAATGGACTACTGGTCTTAGAGAGGGTGGATAGTTGAGTCCAGCATCTGGGCCATGGCAACACAACAGAGCATCAATGCTGCAGAAGTTTTTGAGAAAAGGTACAACCTCTTGGCAACCAAGAACTGGGACAAGTCATATGACCACACTACAGGAAGACTGTTTGATCTGGCTGCAGGTTTCCACCACCCCTACAGTAACTTTCTCTAACATCAGAAAAGCAGTAAATGTTGTTTTAAGTCATCCTGTCATAAAGTTTTCCTGCCTCTGGGATGGCAGGGAAACCTTGTGACAGGATGACTTAAAGGATGCCATGCCATAAGTTCTCCCTCTGGTAGTCTTTGAGATCCTATCTCACAGGCTTCCAAAAGCAGGACTTAAGGCTTGGCATCTATTGCATTGTTTCCCCCTATCCAGTCATCAGCTGGAGTGGTGTCATGGTCAAGTGAATTCTCAGACAGAATGGCATCTTAACAAAAGCTAGTTCATCATTTCATATTTATTTGGAGTCCGATGATTACCAGGTTCATATGTGGAGGCAGTGGACCCATTTCAAGAGTTATTCTCGAACAGCACTTAGCGCAAAATGTGGAGGTGTTGGTCTGGGGTGCCATCAGCTATGACATCCAAACATCTTTAATATTTCTCATCTAGGCTATTTCACAGCTTGGCAGTGTGTGGAATATCCTGATTGCTGTTGCCAGAGGTTGCACTGCCGATTGCATTCTTCACAATCTGCAATGAAAAAAATTGTTTTGGCAATGGAAAAAAGTTTTGGTGATTACCTTTTTTGTACTGTTATAACACTTTAGCAAAAAAAAAAAATTGAATTTGGCGAATAAGTTGGCGAAAACTTTTAAAAAGCCAGAGCAACCGCTGGCTGTTGCGATCCCTTTGGTAAAGGTTGTACCTGTCAGCATGTTTCAGCAAGGTAATACATCTCCAGGGAATGTCTGCCAATTATGCTTGGAATGACCAGCAAGATTCCCAAATCAGTACCCTATAGACCACGTGTGGGACATGGTTGAATTGCATCTCATCACTCATCCTTAACCAGCACTGACAATGGCCAACATGCAAGACCAGGTGCAGGAAGCGTAAATAGGCTGTGCTGCAGGAGTCCAGACATCTGTACAACTCAATGCCATGTTGTTATGCTGAATTCATTTGCCAACAGAGGTGTCTGTACCTCTTACTAATATGCCTTCCTTTTCAGGTAATAAAATTTGCCATTAGTTTAGAAAAACTTAAATGTATTTCTTGTCTCATATTGCTACATCACTGAACATGTGCTGAATTTTCACATCGTTTCTGGGTGTTGGAATTTCAGTGTTACAGACTGTATATCATTCTGAGTCACAGATTTTGACAGGAGGGTCAATTGAAACCCATTCAAAAATATCTTGGTGCTCTTTGAAAGATAGTATATTAATGGATGTGGCATTAAAATCTATTGGATTTCAACAAATTGTTTAAGTGCACTACAACTGAGTTTCACTAGTACCTAAATGTTTCAAACAGTACCTAAACACTTTCTCGTGGTGCTGACTGGTATATTGGAAATCAGCATTAAAGCTGCAGGTTTTCAAATTTCATTTTAATTATATTTTGTTTGTGTCATTGTGGTACTTCAATTTACTGTTGTTCCCCAAGTATTATTTTGCATTTGTTCTTCCAGCTTGTTTGATGTGTCAAAGTTTTGTTATACTTATCTCACTTTAATGTCATTGCAGTGTGGTACATCAAAGGGCCTCAAAGCTAATGAATGGGTGCAGCAAGTTTCCCAGGTTATTGGAGGAAAGGGAGGAGGCAAGGCAGAAGCTGCTCAAGCTACAGGATCCAAAGTAGATGCTCTGTCAGAAGCTGTATCCGTGGCTAAAATGTTTGCTGAGATGAAACTATGCCAATGAAATTTCATATTCTAATTTAAACTTGGACCAAATAAAGAATAATTTATTGTTTTTGTTCAGCACGATTTCTTGCGGTAAATTTCTGTGTTTGCTTGGTCACCTACCTTTACGATTTATGAAAATCCTTTTGCAATTATTTTATGAATAAAATACTGAAGAGCAGAGTCCCTGCGATCCTCGTAAATCCCTAACTGGCTTAACTAACCAGCTGCGTGAAATCCAGAAGTTACGATATAGTGCCTAGTGCTTCTACTGTTGGTTGGCTGCATTGATGATGATGATGTGACATCAGATGAAAGCCTGTTGGAGATCACAGGCACCATGAGCTAAATTTAAATGCATCTAGCTGATTCCACCCAACAAACCCAACACCATTTCTTATCACCAATATTTTACTTTTGTACTGCCCTTTGTGTGTATGTAAAAATCAACTATTTAGTTATACCATGAGAAAATTAATTACATACATACATCATATCATTAAGCTGTTCTCTGAGATTCAGAGGTTAGCTCCTGAAAGAAAGACCATGTGCCAGGTAAATGTCTTACTGATGGAACTAGATTTTACTTACTGTTAATATATCAAATGTCCATTTGCAGCGATCTTGGCACAGTTCAAGCATCACGGACATCCATCACATGTCACACACAAGATCTTTTGTATATCATACTCGTGGTATTTTATCTCCTGTGGGAATTCCTGAATCTGATCCTATAATTTCCTTTGCCTTCCTCTACCTTTCTTTCCTACCACTTGGCCTGCAAAAATTCTGTTAGTAAGCACCTCATCACTCATTCTTTCAACATGACCAAACCACCTAAGAATATTAGTCTTCACTTTACTAACAACATTTTGCCTAACATTACACATCTTCATATTTCACGTGATCAGAGCCTGTCTTGTCACACACCCCCATGTAAATAACGCATCTCTCCATCACACAAATGACTCCTATGCCTCTTCTGTAGTACCCAGGTTTCACTGCCGTACATCAAGTGTAGGAACAATTACACTTTCACATACAGCCATTCAGGACTTTCTTGAAAACCCATAATTCCTGTGAAATCCTCTTAATGCATGCAATTTTGACTTTGGTTTTGCAATTTAAACCATGACATGACTATGAGCAAAATTCAGATCTTAAACTCATAGCATTGATTACAGTTTTGCAATTTACATACATTTTATTGTATGTGTGATAATTCTCTTATATGGGAAAACTCATTTGACCAATAAATCTGTCTTTTCAGTTGTATAAATTCTAATACTGTCGTGCCACATACCCTCCATTAACAGACACTTGAACAATTTTAACTTCTGAGCAACTGCAAGTTTCGGTTCGTACAGAACAGCTTCCATAGCATTAACACTAATGATAAGCTCCAAATAATGAATCTTCTTAACAGTGATTAACGGACACTCTGGTCAGCCTGAAGGAGATGTAAGGGACACCCTATACCTTAGGAGTTTATGTGGTTCCTTTGGTACCTTGGCAAGAGGAATAAGATAGTGACAAAGATTATTTCTAAAGACCTAAATGGTATGCTTAGAGGGAAAGAAGGAAGTTAAAAGTTTAGTTCTATGCGAGGTGAGCTGCAGCTTCTATGCATGTTTCAAAACCTGCGGGGGTGGTTGATGGGTTGTAGAATGTAGACTGTTGGTGGCAGTATCTCTTGGTTGAATCCCTGTGGGCTCCTTTTCTGTTTCACAGCACATGGGTAGCTAACTATGAAGTTATGCTTTACTTTCTAACATTTTTTTTTCCAATGGCTTTTCTCAACCCTAATCTCCTAAGCTTACTATTTCTAAGGGCTGTCGACAGCCAGACATCAGACACTGATTTCCTAAAATGCTGTGCACCATGAATTATTGTGCATAAGCATCATATATTTATTCTACTTTTGCACAAATGCATCAGACTAGCAATGTTAACTTAGGCCTAACCTCCAAACAATGACCAGCTCCCAACAATGGTCACTTTCTTCCTGGTCTGAGCAGTGACCATAATTCGGAGATTTCACTGTATATTCCATCCACAAATTTAAATTATATGGGGGAAATATTGCTAACTTCCATCATCATCATACTTCAGCTTGCATACGTGTGCTAAAGCATGTTCACATCTTTGTTGCAGGTGCAGTTAGTAAAGTCCTTAAAAATATTGGTAGGATGCTTAATTAAAAGTGCTTACTTTTTGTGGGAGAAAGAATGGGGAGAGCCAAAATATTATGGACCACCTGCCCAAAGTTGTATAAAAATGAAATGTATCTGTGTACACAACCATTGAAACTGAAAACTTGCTGCAAACCCGCGAATCACGATAACAATAAAATAAGATAATTTAAAGAAAAATTAATATAAATAATCATTAGAACATTGCAGATGCCAGAGAGAACAAAAGTACTTTACGACTGAATGCGTAGAAATGTGTGTAAAATGGACCTTAAGGCCAAAACTTTAAAATATTGGTCTATGAACGTCATAAAAACAAGGTACTAATTAAAGAAAGTTTTTATATCTGGAAAAGCAGTTCCATTAATGAACCTTCAAAAATTATAAATAGCATTTTCAACAAGTTAATTCAAAAATAGTAGACTTGTAAAATACATAAGGTAAAGATTTTAATTTAATAACTGGCAACTGCAAGAGGAACCTAGCAAAATCTAAATTCTTTCTTTGTTAACGAAACTTCTGTTACAGTTCCTATATACTGAGAACAGGCCTTGATAAAATCAAGATGCCAGAAACGCCTGTAAAAACAAAACTCACTATGATATGCCTGCCAACCATGACGCGGTAGCCAACGGTTTTCCGACTATCACCGTCTGGTGAATGTTCGCATTCATTGTGTTTACAGGCGTTTCCGTGCTGGTTTCTGGCAAACAACTTGTCATTTCCTATTAACCAGTGTTGCTCTACAACTTTGCAATTGACTTTTGCCCATGTCGCTTTGTTTCGAAGCTAGTTTTCATAAGTACTGCAAATATCCGCCAGAGGGCGCTGCTGTTGGTCCCATTCGATCGGCCATGGACCTTTACATACAGTATACCTAGCCACCAGTTTCATTTCGGTACGACCCTTATTTCAGCAGTTATGTGGTTGTTCCCTGACTTTTAGTTGCACTCTGTATATAGGTACAATACACACAGAGGTCATTTAAAAATTTTCATGAAAATTGTTATTTGGTCCTGAAATTGCATTTCAAAAATTTGTTGGACACCCTGTAATTTAAACTACCTTCGTTTTATCGATGGTGAAATGCAGATTTTATAAGAACGGTTGTCGGCCTATTTAAGCAAAACAATAGAATATTTCCCATTATGCAGAGAGAGACTGTATTTCTGTCATTTATCTTGAATGGCTTAGAGACACCCCGGTGGCGCAGTGGTCTAAGGCGCTGGCCTCTGATCATTCGTCCGAAAGGGGTCCAGGTTCGAATCCCGGTGAAGCATGGATGTTGTGTTTCTCTTACGACACTGGCTCTCTCTCCCTTCCCTGGAACCAGTAACCATAAATTAGGGACGGTCGACTGCTTATAGCCCATTGAGTTGCTCACGGTGGTCGTTAAACCTCCAATAAAAAAAATGGCTTAGAAAGATCTTGTGTGCCGGAACTTTGCTCTAACCCCTTGGAAAAAACTGTAGGCACCCATTCTAATGGTGCACTCACTTCAGCAAGTATTCCCCTCATAGCTTCAGAGTATGGTCCAAGAACTTGATGACAAGAGTTGTGATGTACTACAGAGGTGAGGCACATCTCAAGACAGCAAGTTGAAGTGATGAGCACCTGCCGGTGTAGCTGAATTGGGAAAGCATTTGGCTCCGCACCAGAAGGATGTGAGGCCAAGCCCTGTGACATTTGTGTTTTTCACATTGACAGCCAAATATAAAAAGAGATGTACTGGCCGTTAGATTCTTCGAAAAATGTGTGATTTTCTTTCCACACATTGTCTGGAATTAATGAGAATTCCTACTTCGCTTTGAAAACTGTGTGTGATGTTTCTTTCACACGTCGTTTGGCATTAGTCAGAATTCCTTCTACAGTCAGCTCCTTCAGACGTGGTTTGGCGGCTGACCCAGAAACCTACGATTCCTTCCCAGCCTTTTCTCAAAGGGCAGAAAGAGTCGGGGGGGGGGAGGGGGCATACTACGGAGGTGACACTCTTGTCAAACAGCAAGTAACAGTGATAGCACTTGTCGGTGTAGCTCAATTGGGAAAGCATTTGGCTATAGAGCAGAAGGATACAGGTTCGAGTCTGGCCACTGGCAAATTTGTATTTTTACAGTCAAGTGGCATTAAAATGAATGCAAATTTGGTGAACAATGCTTTTTTTTTTTCTTTTTACAAGGACTGAATATTTAGAGGTTAATTGGGGCAATTTTTTTTTACAAGGGCTGAATAGAGGTTAATGGGGAGAATTTTTTTACAAGGACAATATTTGGAGGTTAATGGGGAGAATTTTTTTACAAGGACAATATTTGGAGGTTAATGGGGCAATAGTTTTACAAGTACTGAATATTTAAAGGTTAATGGGACAAATTTAGAAGCAATTGATGCTCACAACTACCTTGGACAACAGATATTAAGCCAGGGCTACATCAAAGAAGAAATTAATAGACATGTAAAACTTGACTGGAGTGTACTTGGAAGATGCTGCACAATTTTCAAGAGGAATTTATCATTATAATGTAGAACAAAAAGCATACCGAGATTGCACGAAACACAAAGAAGTATGAAGCGATGCTTGCTTGTTACCTCCGAGAAAGATAGGACATAGAACATATGGCTCAGAGAAATGATGCAAGGTATTATCCCGATCGGAGTAAAGACCTTTAAGTGTCAATAGACTAAACACATCGTTAGAAGAAATGAAAAGAGTTGCAGTACTTGAAATTCAAAACTGGATTCTAATTGACCGTGAAAGACCCAGAAGAAAGCAATGTGGGAGATCAGTGCATGCTAAAGTTAAAAGGCAAAGAATTGCAAAAGATAGGTAGCTGTGGCGAGACCTTCATTCAGCAAGTTGACTGAGAGTGGTTGATGATGACGAGGATATTGTAACTCTGTGTTTACTCCATGGTTTGTCTGCTACGGCACTGATGCAAGACAGCCTGGTGCATATTCCTGTACGACTTCCATCCATAGAGAAGGTTTAGGCCCAAACCACCTACGGCGGGTCCGGCTTTTGGGCAGGGTACAGAAACAGTGAGAGCAAGTCTGGCGACTTTGACAGAACAGTTTGTAAGTGAAACAGTGCACAGTAGATGGCGCCACCGTACAAGTACGATGTTTCTGATAGAGGGGTGGGAGAAAGTCAGGGGGAGTAGGAATGGATATCCAACGTAACCGGGGGCCGTCATTTAACGTACTCGTCCGATACACAGCGGGTATTCAGCGATTGTTAACACATCACATCATCTCTGGAAGATCAGCCCAGGATTGAACCTAGGGATCCTCCATTCACAATCTGACTCGCTAACCACTAAGCCACCCGCGGCTACGAGGAAGATTATTTAATATAACATGTTTTTATAGTTGTGGCCTACTCCGAAGGGCCAAACCATTACGACCAGCGCGTCTTTATGCATATCGAAGCAACAGCAGATAAACAACGGCGCCTGTGAAGGTCATGAAACTGAATAAATAATACCTGATGCTGAGCTCTGTTAATCAGTGTTGTTCTTCAGATGGGAAAAATAGCAGACTTAAGCGAGTTTGACGAATTGTAATGGTCAGATGACTGTATTAGAGCCTTTTCGATATGGCAATGTTTGTGCTGTGCTCCTGGTTAGGCGTGGTTAGTACCTTCAAAAAGTGATTCGCCGCCACGGTGGCGCAGTGGTCTAAGGCGTTGGCCTTTGATCATTTGTCGGAAGGGGTCCGGGTTCGAATCCCGGTGAGGCATGGATGTTGTATTTGTCTTACGGCACTGGCTCTCTCCCTTCCCTGGAACCAGTGACTCTAAATTAGGGACGGGCGACTGCTATAGCCCATTGAGTTGCTCACGGTGGTCGTTAAACCTCAAAAAAAAAAAAAGTGATTCCATGAGGGAAAAAAGATGAACCGCCAGTAAGACGTGGGCCGATCACGGCTTGTTGATTCTACAATTTAGCGAAGTCTATCCCGTATGGTACGAGCGAACAGATGGAATACTGTGGGCGGCGCGATTTGCTGGCAGTGTAGTATCGCTTTTTGGTGCAACCTAATATAAAATTTTTAACAGTGCAGTGTTAGTGCTACTCCCCGATAATTTGAATGCTGGTGATGGGAATAATGTGCCATACCACACAATATATCAAGCTCTGCTGGGAAATGGGGCTGCGTAGGCACAAGGCACTCCCAAGTTCCCATGCTAAACTCAGTTCACCGTCGAAAGCTCCTACACTGGGCACGCGAGCATCAAAACTGGACCTTTAATGATTGGAAGAAGGTCATTTTCTCCGATGAATTTCCTTTTTTTTTTTTGTACCATACCCACACAGCACATAATATTTCGTATATGTTACAAGTACGTAGCACTGAAACATTGAGACTTCTCAGATACGTTGCGCAATGTAACAGTAATGTTTCAGAAACCTTACGGTTATGCCAAAATGTCCGCAAACGTTGCATAACTTTGAAACATAACCGATACGTTACAGTGAAAGGTCTTTGTAACTTCATGTTACTGTTACGTGATAATAGGGTGTTTCTGTAAAAAGGAAGCCGTCCACGTTCTGCCTCAAGGACGGATGTGGTCGATTCAATCATAACGTCAGTCGCAGCCATTTTTTACCCACGTGATCTTGCAGACCATCTTTTGTCCGTAATTTTCTCTTCGTGTTCAACCATGACATTTTGTGTGCCACGTGGTCCTACCGAACATGTTTTGTTCGCCATTTTTTTTCCTCCCCACCTGGTCTCGCCAATATCTTTTGTACGTCATTTTGTTTTTACCCATCAGGAAACTTTACGGTGTGACGTCACGACTCTGCGGAAATTTTCTTTAAAAGGAAATACAAATCATCGAAAATCACGCCAAGTTCGAACCCGTGTCCAGGGGGTTTACTGGGCAGATGCATTATCCCACTCGACCACGGAACGCCTTGCGCTTATAATGTTCTGTAGGAACCAAGGTTGAACTGGATGAAGAACAGGCTATATAACATTAACTTTTAAGACAATAGACTTTAGGTAATTCGCCAGTGATTAATTTCTGCCGTTAGATGGCACTGCGTCCCAAGGTACAAACAATGCTTTTCTGTGCTATTTGAATGGCTAGATTGTGTTTGCTAAGAAATGTCCACTGCAGTTTTAAAACAGTGCCTTAAATAATAACGCAAGGAACTGTACACCAACTATACTAGTTATCCGAATTTATTGGCGTAGATAAAATCAAGGTTTCCAAGCTTTCGCACATCAACCAGATGGCTTTTTCAAGGAAAGTAGACCCTTGTCAAGTCACCACGTTCAAATTGTTGAAGTGTTTCATTATCCAGTTTGCAGTCTACTTTCCTTGAAAAAGCCATCTGGTTAATGTGCGAAAGCTTGGAAACCTTGATTTTATCTACGCTAACAATGCCTTGTTTTTATCACAAAATATCATCCGTTTTCAATACGGTTTGCCGATGTGCACGTCTTCAAAACAGAAAAATGTGGGAATGTCATTACAGAAGTTGCCTTCAGGTCAGGCCTGAGGCGACTGTGGTTGAAAGTAATACCTCGGCAGGATTTTTAGCCAAATGACAATCATCATCGAGTGTTTTTCTTTTGTGGTAAGCATTTTCATCCTGACAATTACGTACCAAGCGACTGAAGGGAGATGCATCATCCATACATTTCCAGGTTATTCACAAAAGATAGCGGACGTGTTCTTAAGAGAAGGAGTGATGCCGCAGATTACTGTACTAGTACAAAAATGGAAAAAAAGGAAGTGTAACATACTTGCATGACACAGAGGTATGAGTTCATTTTGTAAATACTGCTAGGTATTACTTTAATGACAGATTTTATCATGTGTTCTTAATCAGTAGCCATGCTAGATTAGCTAAACATGATAATGCGTTTTATAGAAAAAGTAGCCACTTCGCGTGTTTCATTCTGCAAATTATGTAATAGTTCTATGACCTATTAAACGAGGACAGATTTTCCTCTCGCCCAATGATACGAGTTCAGAATGTTAGTAAAATCCGTCTATTCGAATGATGTAAATCATGAAACAGAAACAACGAGCTTGTTTCTAAGTCAAATGTCAATAGATGGCGCTGCGTACCAACTCCCAACTTTTGTCCTCGCTGTCTTCGCTTAATGTTACAGCCTGGTAGGTGATCTAGTTTAGCCTTGGCAGGAACTAACGAGAAGGCCAATGCTTTGCGAATATGTTATTTAATACAAATGCATTATTTTTCTACTATAGATCATTTTATTCTTTTGTAGGATGACTTAAATTTCTTCATGATTAATCAACGAAATGTGCCTTTTAATGCATATCTTAATCATTTTTTTCTAATTGCTTTTGCGAATACGTTATTGAATAGAAATACATTATTTTTTATCCATAGATCATTTTATTTTACTGTAAAATGGCCTAAATTTCTTCATGATTAATCAACGAAATGTACCTTTTAATGCATATCTTATTCTATTTTTTTTTCAAAACTTGCGAAGTCGTTAAACTTCTCAATATATCAACATTTTTTTCTATCTTTACAAATTAACAACTACTTTTATTGAGACTTTTTTCTGATTCAAAACCAACAAATGTACTAAGATATACACTGGCGTGCAGAACTTAAGGACGGACACTAGTGTACACTAACTAGCTAACTCGAGTACTACAGTATCACCAAAGAATATCCCAGTAGCACATGGAACGACTACGAAAGTGCTTCGGTGAAATGACATAAATGCGCATGCGCTCCACGCCGTTGCCAAACCAAAAATCTTAAATATCGCCGGAATGTAACATCAAGGTAGCAATTATGTACAATGGAAACTATAAAGTAGAATCGGTGAATGCTATTTTTAACGTAACCGTAATGTACAAAGGGTAGGGTTGTGTTCCAAAATAGATGTTTCTGAAACATAATTGTAAGATATTTCTAAAAGTGTAACAAAAATGAGAGATTGTAACATTATTGATACATATCTGAAACGTTTTGTGCTGCATGGGTATGTACGTGTGCGTCGTTTGCCTGGGGGAGTGTTGGCACCAACATGCACCGTGGGAAGAAAACAAAAGCCGGATGCCGAAATGTAATCCTTTGGGCAATGTTCCGTTGGGTCCCAGCAGAACATTAAGGTGTAAGAAGCCATGACGGGCGCAGTGGTCTAAGAAGCCATGACGGGCGCAGTGGTCCGGGTTCGAATCCCGGTGAGGCATGGATGTAGGTTTTGTCTTACGGCACTGGCTCTCTCCCTTCCCTGGAACCAGTGACCCTAAATTAGGGACGGGCGACTGCTTATAGCCCATTGAGTTGCTCACGGTGGTCGTTAAACCTCCAACCAAAAAAAAAAAAAGTCATGACGTCTACTACCTACTCATTGCTAACCAGGGACATCCTTTCATGGCAACCATGTTCTCCTCTTGTTATGCCTTCTTTTAGTAGGATAATGCACCGTGCCGTACTACCCGGATTGTTTGAGAACGGTTCGCGGGACACGAGAAAAATTGCCCTGGCATCCAAATTCTCCAGGCATCAATCCAATCGAGCAAAGCTGTAGTTTATGTTGGAACCGCAAATCCGACCTGTGGCAGCTGCACCTCGTAACTTACAAGAGTTAAAGGATCTGCTGGCAAAGTGTTAGTACCAAATACCAAAAGACACCTTCAGAAATCTTGCAGCGTTAATGCCTCGCCGGGTAAGAGCTGTTTTCGCGGCACGTGGAGGACCAACATCATATTAGGCCAATGTTTTGGCTCTTTGGCGTATGTGTTCAACAGCAGATGGTTATGTTCAACTCATTCATGTTTGTTCATTTTCTCGTTTTCCACTCGATTTGAAGGACGTATCGTTATATACACTGAAGAGCAATTGAATTAGAGATACCTGTCTAGTAACGTGTAGCACCACCTTTCGCCCTGATGATGGCGGCGATTCGTCTCGGGTGACCTGCTGAAAACCACGATGTGACCGCCCTGAGTATGATTGAACCACCACCACTGTTGGAAGTAGACATTCTGGGTTGTACGCTTCTGACGGTATTCTCCATATGTAAACACGTTCTGCAGTGGGGAATAGTGTGAATGTGGTATCATCCGATCACATGACACGCTTCTATACATCGGCAGTCCACGTTGTATGCTCCTGGAACCACTGCCGTCACCGTTGTGCATTCTCCCGAATCACCAGAGGTTTTGCAATAGCAGCTATGCCATGAATATCTTGTCTATGCAGTTCTCCGAGCACTGTTTTCGTTGTTGTTAGGGTCTAGAGATGCAGATTGAGCTGCGCACTAATTTTCGGCGCCGTCCTGTTTAATGTTCTCTGCGAGTCACGGTCGTTTTACAGCAGCTTTGTGTTTCGCAGACGATGTTTTTCCATGAACACGGTATGCTGTCTTGACGCTAGACACACTAGCTCTCGATACCCCTACTACCCTGACGACTGTTGTCACGGAGAGACCAATTAGCCGGCCACCAACAATTAGCCCTCTTTCGAAGTCCGTTAGGTCGCTCATTTCGTCGTCACTTTGAAAGAAATTTTGCAACAAGACACTTTAAATGGACTTAAACAGGACCTTGAGGTTCTAAACAAAGCTATTACAACCAAAAAGTCGTGGATACCTTTTCGTATTGCTACGTACGCAGCTGCATTAAAAGTCACGTCTGTGAGCTTGGTGTTCACATTATTCTGTCCAACCCCTGTATAACTACATATGCTTTGGGGGAGTCTTCAAAGGTAGGTGTGCTGGGCAGGTGCCCCGAATGCCCTCCCGTAAATTGGGCCCTGCTCGAACGCCTCCAGCTGGTAGCAGAGTTGGCGACTAGGTGTAGGAGGCATCATTAGAGAATGGATACTGTGCAGCAGATCTCAACACCCCGTTTCTTTGTTTCGCATTACCTGGAACACAGGAAACCACAGGACTTTGCCGACCCGTGTTTGCCACACATCTGTCGCATACTTCACGTGATTCGTTGCATACTGAACATTTTTCAAATCCCACCTGCCTACACAAACCTACAAATTTACATTCCTATATTCGCCGATTCCTTCTGGGTGGGACAACTTCATTGTCGAGCAGTGTATCTTGACTTCAATAAATGCTGCACTTACTCCCTCTATTGGCAGATTTATGTTTCTGCAAAGATCAGAAGACAAATAATCGTTTTCGCAGTTCAGGCTTCTGAACACAAAAATATATTTTTAAATCGGACGAATATGTGTAGAAATGTGGTGTCCACTGATGGACGGACGCACATCGTGATTCATAAGCACGTCGTATTTTGTTTTTTTTTTCAAAAGACGTGCTATTACATATTTTAGCACTTGCGACATTTTGAAAAATAAATGGAAGCGTTTTTGTGATTCGATGTATTACTAAGTTTCGATGTGAGCACTTTTCGTAAGTCACACATTATCTGACCTGTATTGCAATTTCAGCCAAACTCGCCCCTTCATACATGGGGTGTGACTCAGGGACGTACATAGAATGTTTTTTTGGACGAAGGGGGGCTGGCATAAAACGAATGTTTTTGAAATCTATGAAGACAAAAAAGTTCATGAAAAATAGTAGAAATTAAAAATTAAAGCATTGTTTTCTAATGTAAGTCGCATTTTAATAAAAATAAATAAATGAAACACTTCCGGGAAAGTTACCAAGGCACCTTGCACCCCTTCTAAATACACCCCCTGGTGCGGTGTGACCACTATGAATGCTTTCGAGATCCATTGTAGTAATGTGTCTCAGTCAAGAGCCTTAATTCTGATATTATATTCTTGGTAAGCATTCATTGAAAGTGCAACTGGGCAACAATGTTTGTCAGGAGGGAACTTAGGTAACCATTTTAAGGATAGTGAATTGAAATCATCTTCCCTCTCATTAGTGCCTTTTTCGTAGTTTCTATGTAGCTGCGGCATGACTCTCACATTTTTAGCCATTCCATCCGAGAGAAAGGGAGATTTATGGGTTTCCGTTGTTGTGCAAGGGAGGAACTGGATAATGATCACAGAGGGGTCAGAGAAGCCAGTGAACGAGCATTTGAGCCTTTTAAAAAGTGTGGACGCTCTTTGGGGTGTTTCTTCGCAGTGGATTTGCAGGTTGCGGAAGTCTTCGTTCCTGAGTGTGAACGGAGATAAGGCGAGAAAGGAATGAACTCTGATGATTAGAAAAAGGAGTACTCTCCACGAGGAGATCAAAGTGTGAATAATAATATAGAGAATGAATAGAAATCCGACGCAAGGCTTGAGACATCTAAATAAATATGTACCTTCCTCACTGCAAGAGCGAGTTACATTCTGTCGCAAAAACAAATCTGCGCACCACGAAAAATGGTCCGATCATGATGAAATTTGACAAACATGAACAATGAGGAGACTAAGAGGACGAAATTATTCAAATTTGAGACCAATCTCTCCATTTCTTGAGCTGATATATGTTCAGAACCGTTACATTTTTGTAACATGCATGGCCACCTCTGGTGGCCATGCATGAGGAAATTCGGTCCGGCATGGACTCACACAGACGTCGAATGCTGCCCTGCGGAAGTTGCTGTCAGATCCGCTGTAATTGTGCAGCAATTTCACCCACGCTGCTAGATGGCCGAAGCTGGTGTCCTACGAGTACCCAAACGTGTTCGATTGTGGAGAGACCCGGCGATCAGGCGGGCCAAGGGAGGGTTGTCATACCACGCAAACAATCCATGGAGATGTTCGCCTTGTGCTGACGGGCATTATCTTGCTGAAAGATGGACCCCGACAGATTCGACAGCAACGGCAATACCACAGTTCGTAGGACCTCGTCGACGCATCGCGATTCGTTACGGTGCTACGAAGGATCACTAACGGTGACCGGGGTATCATAGGCGATGGCTTCCCAAACGGTAACGCCTGATGTCCCCACAATGACCTGGGGTGCGTAGCGTTGGTCAAGACTCCTCCACACAACAATTCCCTGGTCATCAGAGCCCAGTGAAATCAGGGATTCATCGCTGAACCCTATACTGCTCCAATGCGGCACATTTCAACTAGCGCGGTCGCGACACCAGACGATGCGTTGCTGGCAATGCCCAGGCGTTAGTGGTGCCCAGCGCAGCGGTCGCGACACCAGACGAAGCGTTGCTGGCAATGCCCAGGCGTTAGTGGTGTCCAGCGCAGCAGCCGCTGATAATGGAGTCCAGCCTCGGCGAGCCTTCTTCCAACAGTGCTGCGTGACACTACACGTACAGGAGATGTGGATAAGTGCCTCTGAATGGCAGATGTCAAAGCTGTCATTGTGTGTCTGGCCGCTCGCACGATCCTAGCGAGAATTTGTCATTCGAGGCGTGCCGCTGCCGTCTTGACGGTTATGAACGCCCTATTGGAACCATTGGTAACAACATCGTCTGAATGTGTCATCGCTCCGACCCTCGTGGCGGGCGATACGTCGGTACGACCAGCCCGCTTCGCGGAGTGCAGCGATTCTCCCTCTCTCGAACTCGCTCGACTGGTTGTAACGTCGTCGGATGGGCCTTCGAGACATTCCCATTTACTACTGCTAAAACTTGTACCACCTCAGCCGTCTGAATTAAGTAAGCGGCCAAGCAATGGACCTCATATGTGTTTTGGGGTGCGCGTTTCCGATGAGCGTTACACCCGCTTGAATTTTGTATCATTTGCATGTCTGGCTCAGAGGTATTTGCATGTTACGTTTCGCTCTTGTTGCATGATTATTCGCGGCCACGGATGTTTTTTGCTGCTGAGTGTATATCTTTTGCTGGCATTTTATTTTTTTTGCTCCCGAAACAAAAACTCTCTGCAAACGAAGTATCAACAGGCCTTTACATTCAACTGCAATCTTCCGGCAACAGGCATCATCAGCGGGAAAAATCGGTTTAAAAACTTTTCATTAAAGGTATTTCCGACGGACTACCTCCAGGGTAACGACGGTCCATCGTGTTGGGAAATCCTGAAGGGTTGCATTTCCTTTATTTAGAAAAATACAAAAATTATTCAGTAAATAGAGATTAAGGCTTTCATCCACTGAGTTTTCAAAAAACAAACAATTTAGAAAAATCATTCAATGCATTCATTGATTATGATACGCTTTCCAACATACCAGAAATCATTACTCAAGTTATGAGGACAATGGCTGTGGAATAAATCTCACTCCTGTGTCCTGAGCTTTGACATCATTTCGATGATATTCAACCGAATCGTTTCAGTATACCTCCGAAACAACATGATAAAGTTTTGTCGCAATCGAAGCCTTTTTGCGTAAGTTATGACTCATAAGTGCAATGGAATGGATCTTGCTCCTATGTCCTGATCTTTGACCCCATTTCGCCAATTTTCAATACGGTTCGTCCCCAGGTGGTGCCCTACCACATACTAATATTTCATCGAAATTGAACCAATTTTACTCAAGTTATGACGCATAAGGGCAATGGAATGGATCCGGCTCCTATGTCCGGACCATTGACCCCATTTCGTCCATTTTCAATAGGGTTCGTCCCCAGGTGGACCCCTACTTCAT
The DNA here is from genome assembly GCA_039090855.1 of Macrothele yani. Taxonomy (NCBI): domain Eukaryota; kingdom Metazoa; phylum Arthropoda; class Arachnida; order Araneae; family Macrothelidae; genus Macrothele; species Macrothele yani. The sequence goes on from CM076997.1 coordinate 129,825,705, forward strand.
ACTATTTTTGGGTTGTCGGAAAAGTCATGACGTATTTTAGCCATGTTTTGCAAAGGTCATTTATTTATAGAAAGAACAAAGATCAATCAATGATATAATGCCCGCTTTGTTCAATAACCTTTTGCCATCTTTCAGTAAGCGGCAGAATGCCTCGTTCATAGAAAGACCTGTCTTTCGTGGCGGAAAACTGTACAAGGTGCTGATTTACAGCCTCATCTGAATTGAACGTTATACCACGCAAGGACTATTGAAGAGAGCGAAACAAGTGGAAGTCTGACGGCGCAAGGTCAGGCGAGTATGCTGGGTGGGGCAAGACATCCCACCCAAGCTCCAATAAGTTTTGGCGGGTGATCAAACTTTTGTGTGGTCTCGCGTTGTCGTGATGGAACACAACACCTTTACGATAAACGAGCTCTGGACGTTTCTGGATGATGGATACGTTCAAACTGTCCAGTTGCCGACAGTACACATTCGAATTGATTGTTTGGTTCCGTGGTAGGAGCTCGAAAAACACGACACCTTTAAAATCCCACCACACTGAGACCAGAACCTTCCGCTGATGAATGTCTGCTTTGGATGTCGTTTGAGGTGAAGCAGCACGTCGAGACCAAGACTGTTTGCGCAGCACATTGTTGTACACAATCCACGTTTCGTCACCAGTTATCAGTCGCTTAAGAAAAGGAACGTTTTCCTCACGTTTAATGAGCATATCGCAGATGTTTATACGCTCCGTCAATTGAGCTTCTTTGAGTTCATGAGGAACCCACACATCGAGCTGGCTTACGTATCCCAGCTTTTTCAGGTGGTCGTGAATGATGGATGTGCAATGTGTCTGCAATCTCTCGTGTCGTGTAACGTGGGTTTGACTCGATCAATGCCTTGATTTGGTCGTCATCAACCTCGGTGGTGGGCCTTCCGGACCGAGGAGCATGGTTGAGGTAAAAATCACCAGCACGGAATTTTGCGAACCACCGCTAGCACTGACGTTCTTGTAGAGCATTATCACCGTACACTTTACGTAGCTTTTCACAAGCTTGACGCGCGTTCTTCCCTTTACGGAAGTAAAACAGTAAAATATGGCGAAAATTCACAGTTTGGTCTTTCATCTTCAACTTGATGTCAAATCTCCGCAAATCAACCAAATCGCTGACTATTCCTTTTAGACTGCAGCTGGAACTGGCACCTGTCGAATGCCATAGCGATAACAGAACTGTGCATGCCTCTAGCACTTCCAAAACCACCCAACCACCATCGGGTACCAAAATGCTTCATGACTTTTCCGACAAAATAAAATTTCATCGAAATCGAACCATTTTTACGTGAGTTATCGTGCGGACCGAAGGACTGACAGACGGACAGACAGACGGACAAAGCTGGAGCGTATACGCTTCTTCAACCTACGGTTGGAAAGCGTAAAAAATGGACATTGTATACCAAAGCGCAAACGGAACATTAATTTTTGGCCTGGATATCACTAGCAGAACGCGCGTGAGTTTTCACACCTCGGAACATGACAATGCCACCTCCATAAAAATTTTATTCATCCGAAAAAATCTAGGATATTTCAGGAAGTTTTAACTTACTACCATGCATTTCATCTGCAAAGTTCATGAATTTTTCTTGATATTATCTGGCTGTCTGCGGTGCATCAAATGAATTTCTTAGTGCTGCTAACGTATTTGTAGGACTCGACGAATTATGGTTTATTGAATCTGCAGTTTTGCCGCCCCTGTGGCGCAGTGGTCTAAGCGATAGCCTCTGATCATTCGTCTAAACGGGGTCCGGGTTCGAATCCCGGTGAGGCATGAATCTTGTGTTTGTCTTACGGCACTGGCTCTCTCCCTTCCCTGGAACCAGTGACCCTAAATTAGGGACGGGCGACTGCTTATAGCCCATTGAGTTGCTCACGGTGGTCGTTAAATCTCCAATCCCATCCCCGAATCTGCAATTTTACGTTCGCTGGCATTGTGTACGGATTTGTGTCGACTACGCAGAAAGTCCTCCCGTACAGCGTTAACATCGATTTTACTTACTGACGGTCACCTATTTCCTTTCTAATGCAACAAACTTCTGGTTTTGAATTCGTAAAACCCCTCGTTCTTACACTTTGGAATAAGAAAAATATAAAGAACACACACACACATACACTTTTAGAAAATAAGAGAACTTAAGAACAAGAAATGTGTAAGTTTTTTGTACAGATATAAATTATCCAAACCGTAATTCCTAACGTTTTCTTCCATTGACTTCATTCTCGATCACTTCAAAGCTCAGAAGTACATCGCACAAAAAATTAGTCCCCCTAAGAGAAATGACAATAGGAAGTTACCAGTTGCACGGAGGGCGCCGTAATAGCATTGTTGTGAGATATATAGCACTGATGTGGTCTTCAGGATAATTTCTGTCTTGTGTAGTGGTGAAGAGCAACGTGTGTGTTGAATTTAGTCTGCAATATGGGTCGTAAGACAGACGTTATTTTGTTGCAAAAAGGAGCCATCGTGTTTGGCCGTGCCCACGGACATAAAGTGAATGAAGTCGCCCAATTTGCTGGTGTGGTGAAGCGTAATGTCCGGCGGGTTTATAAACAGTGGTGTAGTTCGCAGTCAACTGCAAAACGGTGACGTAACTGTGGCATGAAAACGATTCTCACCAACAGAGACCGCCGCCATGTTTCACGCCTAGCAACTACAAATCGGTTTCAAACCAGGCAACAATTGCTCCAAACAGTCAATGAAAGTCCACTCCAAGCAATTTCAGAAAGGACATTGCGACGAGAACTGCAGGCGATGGACATCTGGAGCAGAGTACCACGGAAGAGGCCTCTTTTAACAGCAAGTCGCATCAATGGGCTCAGAGGCGCCAAAACTTTACTGTGGAGGATTGGAAACGAGTAATTTGGTCTGATGAGTCTCGTTTTTGTTTGTACTCCACTGAGGGGAGGCGACGAGTGCATCGCAGGCCTAATATAATCCTGATTGTGTCGAAGGTGTTGCTCAAGCTGGAGGGAGTTCTGTGGTGTTTTAGGGATGTTTTTCGTACCACGAAATGGGCCTTTTAGCTGCAGTGACGATGAATTTGAACCAGCCTGCGTACCTTCGCATTCGGAATCCCGAAGTGTTGCCCTTTCCCCTACATCTCCAGGAGCAGCATCACATTGTCACTCCTGTCTTCCAAGACGACAATTGCCCTGTGCACAGTGCTGAAACTGTGTTCGAGTGGCACGACGAACAATCAGCAACACTGTCTCACCTCGACTGGCCCGCCAAATCCCCAGATTTAAATCCTATTGAAAATCTGTGGTATCATTTGGAACAGAAAGTGAAATCTGGAATAGACACCCACGTACTCTGGCCGAACTTCGGGACCATTTGACGCACGAGTGGCTGCAAATCGATGTTCAATACATCCGGAACTTTGTGGAGTCTCTACCACACCGGATTCATGCTGTTATCAGGCAAGAGGCGCCATTACCCGTTATTAGGCAAGTTCTGACAGGGGTGACTGATTTTTTGTCGGGTGTGTTTATTTCACAGTTTTCTCGTGAAGCCGGATTAATGCAATCGCCTACACATACTGTGCACACAAACAGGAGAGACGAAACGCAGGACAACTCACACGTTATATGTTTACCTACGCACGGCAAACGCTTGTCGCTTCAACTTGCTGTTTTGCCACGTGCTGCACCGCTGAGAATGGCGGATAAAGTTTTGAGTCAGCCAACTCTCCCCTCCCTTGAGAATGGCGGATGAACTTTTGAGTCAGCCGACTCTCCCCTTCCTTTGAGAATGGCGGATGAACTTTTGAGTCAGCCGATTCTCCGCCTCCCTTGAGAATGGCGGATGAACTTTTGTGTCAGCCGATTCTCCCCCTTCCTTGAGAATGGAGGATGAAGTTTTGAGTCAGCCGACTCTCTCCCCTCCCTTGAGAAAGGCGGATGAACTTTGAGTCAGTCGATTCTCCGCCTGCCTTGAGAATGGCGGATGAACTTTTGAGTCAGCCGACTCTCCCCCTCCCTTGAGAATGGCGGATGAACTTCTGTGTCAGCCGATTCTCCCCTTCCTTGAGAATGGAGGATGAAGTTTTGTGTCAGCCAACTCTCCCCTCCCTTGAGAATGGCGGATGAAGTTTTGAGTCAGCCGACTCTCCCCTCCCTTGAGAATGGTGGATGAACTTTTGAGTCAGCCGACTCTCCCCTTCCTTTGAGAATGGCGGATGAACTTTTGAGTCAGCCGATTCTCCGCCTCCCTTGAGAATGGCGGATGAACTTTTGAGTCAGCCGATTCTCCGCCTCCCTTGAGAATGGCGGATGAACTTCTGAGTCAGCCGATTCTCCCGCTTCCATTGAGAATGGAGGATGAACTTTTGAGTCAGCCGACTCTCCCCTCCCTTGAGAATGGCGGATGAACTTTTGAGTCAGCCGACTAACCATGCTTGAAGCGAAGTGCTCTGAACAGGCGATGTGTGGAAGAATCATCACACATTTTTTTTTCGAACGTCACGGCCTGGAGCTTCATTTTACGGTCGAGTGCCAGTATAGAGAAATTTTCCTTTCCTCGCGCAGATTCAAGCACGCATCTTCCTACCCCGGAGCGGCTGTTACACAGATTGAACTACGCCGGCGAAGACTTATCGCTGCGACTTGACGTTTCAAAATTTGCGTCACCACTGTGGTAGGTGCGTCACAAAGTGGATAGTTACTGGGGATGAAAGGTGGTTCTATCTGCGAAATCCAGACGACACAGCTGACCAATGGTTGGACTCAGTTGAAAACCAGCTTTTCCTGTCCCCCAAACATGATCATTTCTACAAAACGGCCATGGTGGAACTAGGAGGATGTGATCCAATTTAAGCTCCATCCAGATGTCCGGGTTATTAGCCCGAACTGTATTATGAGCAGCTGGATCGGATGTGCGACACGCTGAAGCAAAGGTACTATACTTTTCTGAACCGAAAGAGGGGTTCCTTCAAGATAGCAATGCCAATCCCCAAACCGCCATCAAGACTCAGCTGGAGCTTTATTAACTGGATGGAATCGAACTGCGGCCTCTGCCTGCGTACATCCCAGACTTCGCACTTCTGATTATCGGGCTATGACGCAATTTTTTCGTGGTAATCTCTTCGCTGAATCGAACGACGTCGAACGCAAGTGTCAAGACGTCCTCATCTTTAAGTAGAAAGTATGTGCTATACCAGTATTTAACACCTTTGCCAAAGGATAGGAACACATTATTGAGTGCGATGGTGCATAATTTGAAATGTAACAACTGATATTAACAAACATTTGAGTACGATGATGCATAATTCTAAATGTAAGAACTAATAGCGATAAACGTTTGGGTACGATGGTGCATAATTTAAAAGAACAAACTTTTGAGTACGATGGTGCATAATTTGAAAGAACAAACTTTTGAGTACGATGGTGCATAATTTGAAAGAACAAACTTTTGAGTACGATGGTGCATAATTTGAAAGAACAAACTTTTGAGTACGATGGTGCATAATTTGAAAGAACACTTTTGAGTACGATGATGCATAATTTGAAAGAACACTTTTTGAGTACGATGGTGCATAATTTGAAAGAACAAACTTTTGAGTACGATGGTGCATAATTTGAAAGAACACTTTTTGAGTACGATGATGCATAATTTGAAATGTAAGAACTGATAAGAAACTTTTGAGTACGATGGTGCGTAATTTGATGGAACAAACTTTTGAGTACGATGGTGCATAATATGAAATATAAGAACTGATAAGAATTAACTTTTGATTACGATGGTGCATAATTTGACAGAACAAAGTTTTGAGTACGATGGTGCATAATTTGAAATGTAAGAACTGATAAACTTTTGAGTACGATGGCGCATAATTTGAAAGAGCAAACTTTTGAGTACGATGGTGCATAATTTTAAATATAAGACCTGATAGGAACTAACTTTTGAATACGATGGTGCATAATTTAAAATGTAAGAACTGATAACAAACTTTTGAGTACGATGGTGCATAATTTGAAAGAACAAACTTTTGAGTACGATGGTGCATAAATTGAAAGAACAAACTTTTGAGTACGATGGTGCATAAATTGAAAGAACAAACTTTTTGAGTACGATGGTGCGTAATTTGAAATGTAAGAACTGATAACAAACTTTTGAGTATGATGGTGCATAATTCGAAATGTAAGAACTGACAGAGACAAACGTTTGAGTACGATGGTGCATAATTTGAAATATAAGTACTGATAAGGACAAACTATTGAGTACGATGGTGCAGAATTTGAAATGTAAAAACTGATAGCTATAAAGTTCATTTCTGTATCAGAAAGCAACTTCTTTTCTTGACACCTCAATGAATTTTTATATGTATGGTTGGTGTATACATTTCTGCTAGTTTGAAGGAAGTAACTGTTAAATACCATTAACGAATACAGGCTTGAACTTTCTAGGTAAAATACTGTAGCTCAGTTCGTTAAAGAAAACAAAATCCAGCAACATCTAAACTACTTTAATTTACAGCATAGAAATTTTCAAAACATCATCTTTACGTAGAAAAAAGACACAAGGTATAAAAGAAGACATGTAGTCGCAGCATTTACAGGAAAGATATTAGTTCCGCTACAAGAGAGGAAGCTGAACAATTGGCATTTTTTCAAGATTTCAGACAAATAGGTGCTAAAGTATTTTTCCCCTTCAATTTTGGCATCACTTCCGCATGCTCCTTCCAGTATATCGAGGATGCATTTTTTCAGTGTAGGTACTTCACTATAAAAGAAGAAAGGCAGTCAAAGAAAAAAATAGCACGCAAAGAAAGAAAACAATAAGGAAAAAGTAATAGTACAACTTTTTTCTATCTTCATATTTTCTCCTGTCAGTAAAATATTTGCTCCTATCACGAATAGTTTCTGAGGTGCTGCAAGAACCAGGGACGTCCATACGGGGGCGCCACTCGAGGGGGTGGGGGACGTGCGCGAAGGGGCCTACACTCTCGTAGAATTGCAGTTGCATATCAATTCTGCTAGAGTGCAGCATTGACGAGATAGCCCTAATGGCCAAGTATGACGTGGAACTTCAAGTAGTATGCAAATAGTAACTCTTAACTCAAGAATCTTTAATTATTATCTGGAAACCTTTATCCATTCAATATGATGTCGACACAGCCAGAATGGAGTTAACCCTAACATCTGGACATAATCGAAGTAGGGTACAACTTATGACGAAATGGCTCTCGAGCTAACCCTAACAACTGACCATATTGAAGCAAGATACAACTTTGGACAAAGAAACTCTCAATAACTACTCACGTCGGACTGAACACGTACTTCCGTGAGTAACATTTTTAGGACTTTTAACCGTTTTATATTTTAATTGAATAAATTAATGCACCACCACAGACTGTATTCACTTTACAGAACGTGTAAAACAGAACTTACAGATGTCAAAGCGTCTTCCTGAAGAACCTTGGGGTCACGTAATGGTATGTGAACTTTATGATAGAATCACATGAAATATAATAGTATATAGCTATATATTCTTTAAATTTGCTTAATGCTTCATTCCTGTGGGATATGAGGTATGTATAAGTAAATCTCGTACTACGATCCACAAATGTGATGTAATACCTGTTTCCACTTGGGGTAGTGTATGGCATTGGATCGCTAATGTCGCTGTGTATCAGTTCCAGAGGCTCAGAGCTTCTGAATGGATTCGACTTAGCGAAAGGTTTTTGTGTCATTTTACCTTTAATGCAACTTTCACAAAATGTATCTTTTTTACAATTTGCACAATTTGTCAGATTTTACTCTCAATCAATTATTTACCACATGCTCGATTTTTACTCTCAATATCCCTTATGGTCTGTATGCTTTTATGGCTTAATGTCCTGTGCCATAAATTAATGCAATATTTTTTGTCGCAGTATCTTGCTAGTTTAGCTATTTCAGAATGTTTATCCTTTGGGACTACGTGTAATTTACAGGCCATCATCATCTATACTATCCTTATAGAAAAAATCGTTTGGTCACTTTTAATTACGCAATGGTTTCCTCTAAATGAAACATCAAATTTTTTGTCGATAATTTTCTGGACCGATAATAAATTGTTTTCTAGCTCAGGTACATAAAGAACGTTTTCTACTTTTATTTGAGTAGTATCAGTCTTGCAGTTAAGATAACCCTATCATATGCCATGAGACTATCTTTTTCCCATCTGCAGTAGTTATGCTCTCATTAGTACACGAGTCTAATACCTAAAAATTCTTGTCGTTTGTCATGTACGACGTTGCAGCAGAATCAATTGACTAACTAAGTGAGATGATGTTTTATTCATCTCTTGTTTAACCCTGTATGAACAATTCCCTGTTTTCTGTACTATTTCAGGATCTGTAGTCTCTTGTTCAGCTGCGGATTTTGCTTTGTTCTGGAGCATTTTTACCATCACGTTTATTTTTACCTTTATTTTTATGATGCCAGCATTCATCTATTGTGTGACTTTTCTTATGGCAGTAGGAACAAAATTTATTCTCTCTCTGTGTATTCTTACCCACTGACTTAAAAGCCAGTTCAGTGTTCGAAACATGTGTGTATGACTTAGAGCTCTCTTTCCTTCTATTATATTCATACACATCTTTATTTTTCAAAAATTCAAGTGACAAATCAGCGTCGGGTTTAACCTCAAGAGCAATAACTAAAACATCATAGCGTTGTGGGAAGGCTACAAAATAGCATGTTCCTCTGTCTATAAACTGCACCGCGTGAGCATAGCAGTGATTAATATAACCCACGAAACATATGTGTATGATTTAGAGCTCTCTTTCCTTCTATTATATTCATCCACATGTTTATTTTTCACAAATTCAAGTGACAAATCAGCGTCGGATCTAACCTCAAGAGCAATAACTAAAACATCATAGCGTTGTGGGAAGGCTACAAAATAGCATGTTCCGCTGTCTATAAACTGCACCGCGTGAGCATAGCAGTGATTAATATAACCCACTCAAAGATACACCAACCTAACTAGACCTATCCCCTGCTGGGAGACATCGCCCCTCGAACAAAATGGGATCAACTTGTTTCCTTAATAATAAAGAAATGAACAGTACAAAGCCAAAGATAGCAAACAAACAATCAGTTAAATGCAATGCAAATTATCACAATTCTTCACAAAACCCGAAGTCACCGAAATTCGCAATGGGTTCTAAGTATGGCAAAACTTACTACGCTGAATAAATATTTCCCAGTCGATATCAGAAAATTCCAAATTCAACCAAAATAGCACAATCACTAATAACAACCAAATAACAAATAATAATACAAATTTTTTCTTAACTACCATCAATAAAAAAAATGCGTAGAGTAGCAAATACAAAGTCATAGATGCAATTTTAAATCAATTCACACTAAACGAAAATCTCCCAATTCCCATAAGAACAAAGTGGCACAGATTCAAAGTACTCAATAAAACAATTAATATTAAAACATCAGTAAAATACATACACAAATTCACAGAACAATCAAGAACACATTCACAAAATAACTTACGATGGTTTTAAATTTCCAGAATAGTTATAAAAGGAATCATTATAACATTACACAACTCAAACAAATACACCCTTTCAGGTAACTCAAAAACAAAATCCCATCTAACTCGTCAGATGGAAAACAAACAAATTAACAACTCAGATCAATTATTATATCTCAAATTCAGAGGATGAATGTCAAAAGTCGGGAACATCCAACACTTCCATCTCATGAAACTTAAAATATTTAATAAACTTCGACACTTTCTCACAGATATGCGGTCTTCCCAAGATATCAGATATTGAGTTCTCAGTCAATGTACGAAGGCAAGTCAATCTTAAGCCTGAAATTCCTTGAGACTCAAAAACAAGATGGAACATCGTTGCTACTGAGGAATCACATTTGCATCTAGAATTCTTTAGACCGAATCTAAGATAATATGAAGGACAAGATCCATGTTCTGTTAATAACTGATTTAGATATATATCATCCAAACATCTGTCTTTTGAGACCATTGGAAAGATAGAAAACGTATGTCTTCCTGTATCTATACTTGTCCATCTCTGTTGCCAAGCATCCCGAAGAACAATTTTACGGCGGTTCTTAAGCACTCGCATCTTTGCCGAATAGTCAATCTCCGTCTTTGAAGTTCCCCTACGGGCCAGAAGATCTGCTGTTTCATTCCCCGGGCGACCTGGTACCCAATGGAAGTGCAGTAGGTCACGTCCAAGTTCCTGTATCAAATCTTGGATCTCCATAACGATAATCTCTGGAGAGTCATAATCAGACAATGCCGCAAGGGCAGCCTGTGAATCTGAATAAATATGCACGCCACATCCCAGTGAGGTAGAATGAATCCATTCCAGCGCAGTTATCATCGCAAAGAATTCAGCCTGAAACACTGATGCATTATCTGAAAGACGGAAATATCTTTTACACGATAAATTTCCGTTAGAAGTTGCACAAAATCCCGCTCCAACAAGATCTCTAATCTTCGATTTATCCGTGAAAAAATCTTTACCAATTTCACATGGTATCTTAGTATCCCAAAGAACTGTTAGTTGTAACGCAGGATGAGTAAAAACTGATCGATATCGTCTTTCATACGCAAAAGAGCTGAAATTGTCTCCAAAAACTGAAATTCGTCATCAGAATGAAAGAGTCTGTATGAGGCTGCTTCCATATCCGGAATCAAGTCCAATGGCTCGTAACAGGCCAGAACCAGCAAAGTCGCCGTAGTTGTAAACAGCAAAGTCGCCGTAGTTCGGTAACAGCCTGTTATTCCCAATAATGCCACATGCTGAATCTGTAGAACTTTCACTGGCGCTCTGACAGATAAAGAATACCATGCTCCGCAGGCATAATCCATCATCCGTTCAATGCATTGTTTATAAGTTGCCTTCAGAACTTTACCATTCAGCCTCATCGAAATAATTATGTTTGTAAAACTCAGTACTCTCTGACGCAAGTACTGAATATGCAGCAAACCGGAAAATTTAGTATCCAGAATCACTCCCAGAAACTTCAAACTCTGTACAGCCTTAATTGCATGATGTTCAAATCGGCATTTTTGAGGAGTCTTCATTGTGGTTTTCTTAGAATAAATCATCAACTTGGATTTTTTTGGAGCAAATGTTACCTTTTTTAACACTCCGCTCATGCGGAATGAATCTTTTCTTCTATGATGTATCTTCCACTATCAGAAACTAATAACACCAAATCATCAGCATAAGCCAATAAAATGACATTTTCATAAAATTGAATGTTTAATGTTTCATTGACGATTACATTCCACCACAGGGGTCCAGAATTGGACCCCTGTGGACACCCTCTAGTATAATAATGCAAAACAGCAGAGGCTCCCAACTGAGACTCCACACTTCTATCTGATACAAAACTTGAAATCAAAGCAAATAAATTTCTAGGGCATTTTGTATCTCGCAGAGTATGAAGCACACTTGGCCACCATACTGTATTAAAGGCACTTTTAATATCTAATGAGACCAAACACGTATGTCTTCCCAACCGTCGTTCTAACTTGATTTCTTCCCTGATAAAGACAAGTGCATCTGTAGTGCTTTTGAACCTGGTAAAAGCAAATTGTAATGGCTGAAGCCATTGTTGTTTTTGCAGATTAAAATAAATTCTGTTCGTTATAATTTTATCTAGTATCTTGCCCCAACAAGGCAATAAGCATATAGCTCTATAGGCAGACGGATCGGTACGTGATCTTCGCTCTTCAAAATAGCATAGCTGCTAGATATGAATCATCTACGTTTTCACCCACTGATCTTAACTTTGTGACAGTTCCCAAAAAACTGCTAATTGCATTTTATTACTTCCTTCATTAAATCGAAAACCATAAAAATTGCGCGGCATATACACGGTCGAGTCGCAGTGATATGTCCACCAGCTAATATCCAGAGTAACCGCCGTGTGTAGCGCGGACAGCGGCTAGACGGGTTGGGAGTGACTCAGTAAGGTGCTGAAAGGTGTTCACAGGTATGTGGAGCCATGCTGGCGGCAGTACATCTGATAGCTGCTGGAGAGCGCGTGGTGGAGGATCTATGGAACGAACAACACGATCGAGGTTGTCTCGCAGATGCTCAATTGGATTTAAGTCTGGGGAATCAGTGGGCCAGAGAAGTACTTGGAAGTCTTTATCGTGCTGTTCCAACCACTCTTGGGTCATTTCTAGCTGTGTGACACGTCGGATTGTCGTGCTGGAAGATCCCATCCGCACAAGGGAATTCAATCAGCATGTATGGGTGTACGTGGTCTGCAAGGATGGATTCATAACGAATTCGGCCCATAGTACTTTCCACAGCTATGAGTGGACCCAGAGAATGCCACGAAAACATTCTCCAGGCCATAACGCTGCCCCCACCAGCTTGTGTTCTTCAAGCAATGGATGAAGAGTGTTTGTTCTCCGATCTTTCTCGCCTTATACCCCAACGTCCATCCATTCGATGAAGCAGAAAAAGTGACTCATCGGAGGAGGCAATACTTTGCCAATCAGCGGAGGTCCAATTCCGATACTGCCGTGCAAATGTGAGCCTTTTCTACCGATGCACTTTCCTTAGCATAGGTGCAGTGACCATCCGTCTACATCGGAGCTCCATACGCAGCAGGGTTCTGATAACTGTCGTTTTAGACATACTTCCGGTAGCCCCCTGATTCATTCGGCAAGTGATTTGCTCCACTGTAGTGTGTCGATCGGCCCTCATGGCCCTTCGAAGCCGACGTTTACCTCTCACATCAATGGCAGGTGATGCTCCGCAGTTTTCATGTCGCTTATTCGCAATGGTGCCATTTCTCCAATCACGATACGTTTTAACCATAGCAGCACGCGAACAGTTCACAAACTGCGCTGTTTCAGAAATACTGCCATCCTTGGCAAGAAATCCGAGTATCGTCGCTTTTTTGCAAATCTGATAAATCGCTCCTTTTATCCATGACAGCAACGAGTGATATGTTTTCAGATTGCCTGCAGCACACCTTATATACCTTCCAAGCCAGCTCACGAAACGTGCCTTCCTTCATTGGCTACGCTCTGTTGACCTCAAAAGTAGCAGATGGTCACAACAATGTGACTCGACAGTGCATAATCTGCTGGCTAAACTTTCTCTTTCATATAAATTTCTCAAAGCAAGCCATACATCTCTGGAATATGGACAGTTACTTATGTGAACAATTTGGTCATCTTCTAATAAAAGACAAATATTATCTTTTGCGATATTATCCTTCTTAATCCATTTATCAGTTTTTATGTCTGGTGGTTCATCGGAAACAAAACTCCAAAGATCCTCTCTAACCAGAAATATTTTGACCTTGAACTTCAAAGTGGCATAATAGCTACAATTCCGCTTCGAAATGGAAAGCTGTGTCGACATTGCAAAATTTTTTTTCTTCAACACTAAATAAAACTATTGCTTTGCTTTCTTCCGCTCACTCTCACAATCAAATTAATATGTACGCTGCACGCAACACGGTCATGTAATTTCCCATTCGCTCGACAATCCAGTAGGCAACAGCGATAATGATCTCAGTTAGATGCTAAAACGATGCTATTTTTAAGGGAATGATTCAGCAAATACAAATGTGCCGCCCCGGTGGCGCAGTGGTCTAAGCGATGGCCTCTGATCATTCGTCCGTAAGGGGTCCTGGTTCGAATCCCGGTGAGGCATGGATGTTGTGTTTGTCTTACGGCACTGGCTCTCTCCCTTCCCTGGAACCAGTGACCCTAAATTAGGGACGGGTGACTGCTTATAGCCCATTGAGTTGCTCACGGTGGTCGTTAAACCTCCAATCCAAAAAAAAGAAAAATCATTCGTCTGAAAGGGGTCCTGTTTCGAATCCCGGTGAGGCATGGATGTTGTGTTTGTCTTACGGCACTGGCTCTCTCCCTTCCCTGGAACCAGTGACCCTAAATTGGGGACGGGTGACTGCTAATAGCCCATTGAGTTGCTCACGGTGGTCGTTAAACCTCCAATAAAAAAAAAAAAATCATTCGTCTGAAAGGGGTCCTGTTTCGAATCGCGATTAGGCATGGATGTTGTGTTTGTCTTACGGCACTGGTTCTCTCCCTTCCCTGGAACCAGTGGCCCTAAATTAGGGACGGGCGACTGCTTATAGCCCATTGAGTTGCTCACGGTGGTCGTTAAACCTTCAATAAAAAAAATACAAATGTACAAAGCCCGTTGCATAAAAACTGGGAGTATTTTTTTTGAGTTGGCAATAGAGCGAAGGGACAGAAGAGTAACTGAATTAAGGAAGTATCTATGGCAACAGTTATTAGCCGTGGCAGATGATTCTGGTTTTGTTATTGCGCAGTTGTTTAAGGTACGTCTGATTTTGCCATATAGCTATGGAAGTGAGTGATTTTTTTTATTGGGGGTTTAACGACCATCGTGAGCAACTCAGTGGGCTATAAGCAGTCGCCAGGGAAGAAAGTGAGCCAGCGCAGTAAGACAAACACGACATTCATGCTTCACCGGGATTTGAACCCGGACCTATCTCGGACGAATGATTAGAAACCATCGCTTAGACCATTGCGCCACCGGGGCGGCGGTAAGTGTTTCAGATTTAAGAAGTGAAATGCGTTGTGCAAAAGAATTTCGCTATCGTTTGCATAAAACGGCTCCAGAAAGAGTTGGTTTAATGAAAAAGCTTACAAAGATAAATGTTTGGGTGAGTCAGCGATTTTTAGATGGCATCATGATTTCAAAAAAGGGCGTTCGGTGGCAGGACTCGCTCCGAGACCTGGTCGACCTGAAAGTGTTGTTACGGAGCGTATTGTTCACTGTTGGGGAAATCCTGCAAGAAGATCCACGAATGACTTGCAAAGACATAGCGGCATCAACTACTATTTCAAAAACGTCGGCATTCGGTATTCTACGCGACAAATTACTGCTGTATCGTGTGTTTTCTAGATGGGTACTTCTTCACCTGACGATAGAACAATTGCTAGCTAGAGTTCAGTTGTGTTATGAATGGAAACAAATGATTGCTAAAGATCCAAACTTTCTAAACACAGTAGTAACTGCCGATGAAACATGGGTCCACTAAACACAGTAGTAACTGCCGATGAAACATGGGTCCACTGTTTGGACCCCTCACGAAGCGCACAACGAGTGTCTGGAAATACACAGGCTCGCCTCCTCCGAAAAAAGTCCGTCAAATCAAATCAGCTGGGAAGGTGATGATGATAATTTTCTTTTATCGTAAAGGTGTAGTCTACCAGCAAGCCCTTCCTCCACAAATTACTGTCGATGCTGAATATTACATTTCAGTCTTGTAGCGTATGCGACGACACATATCGATTAAGCGACCGGAACTAGTGGGCAAGTGGACCCTACACCATGATAAAGCCTGCCTACATGTGGCTGCTTGTGTTCTACAGTTTCTTACGAAATGTAGTATTTAAATCATGCCACAGCCTGCCTGCAGTCCTGAGCTCGCCCAGTGCGATTTCTGGTTGTTTTCAACAATGAAGGAGAAGTTCCCTCGCGCAACATTCAACACAGATACTGACGTTATTCAAGCTGTACAGGGGTCACTAAAGCAGCTTTCACAAAACGCCTTCGCCACATGCTCTGAAAATTGGACTGAACGATGGCACCGTTGCATATCATCCGAGGGTAGATAATTTGAGGAAGAATAACATATATTTTGCTGTACATACAGTATATGATGACAAGTAGCAGTAAGAAAGCACATAAAATATATAGCAGAATTAATGATAATGATGACATACATGGTGAGTGTGTAAATCCTGGCATTAATTGCCCAGTTGCAGAAATGATATCACTATAGTTAATACACAGTTGTAAAAGGCAACAGCTTTATTCGGCTTGTTGCGATATTGTTTCTCTTCGTTTACATCACGACTACATACACAGGCGTTTTTCAGAAGAAGTGCAAAGCTGAGAAAACGTCCGAGTCACATAAGTGGATCACGGGTGTTTTTCTCGATGCTGATGCGCGCGCACGCAGTTCTTTCTCCGAGAGTGTGTAACCGTGCGAAAGTTTTTCTTACGAGTTTCTTGCGTTTTTGATGTTACACGCGCGGCGTCTTCTAACAGATAGCAGGGCTTCCTAACAGTGCATCACCATCGACGAAAATGGCGCAGTGGTCTAAGGCGCTGGCCTCTGATCATTCGTCCGTAAAGGGTCCGGGTTCGAATCCCTGTCAGGCATGGATGTTGGGTTTGTCTTACGGCACTGGCTCTCTCCCTTCCTTGGAACCAGTGACCCTAAATTAGGGACGGGTGACTGCTTATAGCTCATTGATTTGCTCACGGTGGTCGTTAAACCTCCAATCAAACAAACAAACAAAAACAATCGACGAACATGGGTAAACGTGGTGATCTGAGCGATTTTGACCGTGGGCGTATTGTCGGCGCAAGACAGACGGATCATTCTATCGCCCAAGTGGTATGAACTCTTGGGTTGCCGCCCCGGTGGCGCAGTGGTCTAAGGCGCTGGCCTCTGATCATTCGTCCGAAAGGGGTCCGGGTTCGAATCCCGGTGAGGCATGGATGTTGTGTTTGTCTTACGGCACTGGCTCTCTCCTTCCCTGGAACCAGTGACCCTAAATTAGGGACGGTCGACTGCTTATAGCCCATTGAGTTGCTCACGGTGGTCGTTAAACCTCCAATAAAAAAAACAAAAAACTCTTGGGTTCTCGAGGACCACCGTATCAACAGGGTACCCCGAGTGTACCATCGACGGACGTTCCAACCCCAAGACAGCAAGCGGTGGATGACCGGAGTTGACGTAGACTATCTAGGCTCGTACAAACCGACCGCTTGGCAACGACGGCGCAAGTCACATCCAGGTTAAATGTCGGAGGCCCAAGCAGTGTCAGCGAGTGAACGGTACGTTGCCCGCTGCATTCCATAGGCTACAGGAGCTGACGCCCTACTCGTGTGCCACTACTGACTGTTCGTCATCGGACATTACGCCTCGCCTGGTGCCGGTAACATTAATACTGGAACTCTGCAGAGTGATGCCATGTCGTGTGGTCAGATGAATCCCGTTTCTAGCTGTTTCGATCTGACGGGTGGGTGTGGCGTCGACAGCATGGCTCTGTTGTGTCAGGTCGTATAAGACGGTGTCCAAAAAAAAAAAAAAAAAACGCTTACACCAAGCAAAACATGTGACGCGGGGGGAAAAAATTAAAACTACTAGCTAAAAGTTTCACCCAGCCAAATGCTAAAGAGGTTCTGCTCAAAACACCAAAATTCCAAAAGCTAAAAAATGAAGCAAACTGCTAAAGCCAGCATTAGGTTAGAAACTTACCGAGAAGAACCAGAATGGACTCTTATCTTCTAACTTGTCGAACCCAAAAAGGGGC
Organism: Macrothele yani; assembly: GCA_039090855.1. Taxonomy (NCBI): domain Eukaryota; kingdom Metazoa; phylum Arthropoda; class Arachnida; order Araneae; family Macrothelidae; genus Macrothele; species Macrothele yani. The sequence goes on from CM076997.1 coordinate 129,843,071, forward strand.
AATACTCACTTTGCATCTACTGAAGGAGCGCCACCTAGTTGCCAAAGCACTAATAGAATAAATATTTGTTTTGATTGGAGGTTTAACGACCACCGTGAGCAACTCATTGGGCTGTATGCAGTCGCCCGTCCCTAATTTAGGGCCACTGGCTCTAGGGAAGGGAGATAGCCAGTGCCGTAAGACAAACACAACACCTATGTCTCACCGGGATTCGAACCCGCACCCTTCACGGCGGAATGGTCAGAAACCATCGCTCAGACCACTGCGCCATCGGGGCGGCGAAGAATTGCAGCATTTTGGTAAAAACAACAACAACTTATGGTTGATATTGTATGTTACTCAACCAACAACAGATTAATTACCTTTAAGTTGAGACAACGCTCAACGGAATACAACAAGCGTCTCTTCAAAACGAGAATCTTGTTTTTGACAGGTCCCTTCTTCTTAGCCTGTTGGTACTCACTGCAAAGTATAGGCCTCCCACAGTCTCTTCGAACTTCCTCGACCCATAGCCTCAGTCCACCATTTAGCACCTCTAAATTTCTGAAAGTCATCTTTCAACAAATTTTGAAGATGACAATTCGATTTTTGGCGTAAATGTGACAAGGATGGTAAGTCAGATATATCCGAAAAATTGAAAATTTTCATCGTCCTGGAGCGGGACTCGAATCCGCGTCTCCCAGAAAACGCCCGGGTATGCTAACCACTACACCACCCAGAACAACCAAGTTTCAAGTTTTCGATCAATTTGAATATAACCATCTCAGGATTCGCTAGTCGAAGCAACCGGCATTCATGTTTAGCGAATCTGGAATTTAAGAATATTATCCCGTGTTTGCCCGGAGAAGCATATAAATCATGAAATAAATACGGGATTACGCCATATAATACAAATTTTGAAGATGACAATCCGATTTTTGGCATAAATGTGACAAGGATGGTAAGTCAAATAATATCCGAAAACTCGAAAATTTTCATCGTCCTGGAGCGGGACTCAAATCCGCGTCTCCCAGAAAACTCCCGGGTATGGTTGAGACTTGGTCGTTCTGTGTGGTGTAGTGGTTAGCATAACCGGGCGTTTTCTGGGAAACGCGGGTTCGAGTCCCGCTCCAGAACGGGGAAAATTTTCAAGTTTTCGGATATTATCTGACTTACCATCCTTGTCACATTTACGCCAAAAATCGGATTGTCGTCTTCAAAATTTGTATTATATGGGGTAATCCCATATTTCTTTCATGAGTCATCTCTCCACTTTGATTCTTTTACTGTTTAATAATATCCGCTATTCCTGTTATTTCTCTTATAATTTCATTTCTAACTCTATCTCTTCTTGTTATTCCTGACATTCTTTTCTCTAACTTTCTTACCGATACTCATTTTTTTTTTTTTACATTTGACAGGTCCCATCTCTATTTAATTATCAAAAGTAAATTACAGTTCTATCCAAATCCCTTAATTTTTTCAAATTATTCTATTTTTATGGACGATTTAACCAAAATGGCGAAGAAAATTTATTTAAAATACTATTCTTTATATACTCTTACTCCGTAAGTAAACATGCACAGAAAAGCATTCTGCTTCTTTAAAGACCGTGTACTATTAGGGGTATGCACAAGTTTCCGCCGTTTTAAGTAGAAAAGAGAAAGGAAGAATCATTATTCAACGAAATATTGGCCGTTAGCATCAATGACCTTTTGCCATTTTTCAAGCAACAAATGAATGCCCCTGTGATGGAATGACTCGATGTTTTGAGCTGAAGAATGCAGTAACGAAATTTTCCACCTCTGGAACTGTGGTGAACCGAAGGACTGTTGCATAGAGCGAAACAGATGAAAGTCTGAGGGTGCAATATCCGGGGAGTAAGCCGAGTGAGGTAAAACCTCCGAGTGTAACTGTTCAAGGGTTGATTTCGTAGTGGCACCGACATGTGGTCTGACATTATCGTGTAACAGGATGACTGGGCAGCGTCCTTTACCTGTCCATGGGCGTTTTTTGCTCGATTGCGGCATTCAGTTTCATCAACTGATCGCTATATAGTTGTGCAGTGATTGTTTCATCCAATTTCAGCAGTTCGAAGTACAGCACTCCATGCATATCCTACCACACACACAACAGCACCCTTTTCCAGTGGATATCCTGTTTTGCAGTGGATGTTGATGGCTGGCCTGGGTCGACTCAGGATCGCTTGCGTACGGGGTTGTCACAATAGACCCATTTTTAATCCCCGGTGACAACCTTCCACAAGAAATTCTTCCCTTGAAACCCAATCGCTGGCCAATATTACGCTCCGTTAAAATATGCGGAACCCACTTACCAATCTTTCGGATCTTCCCCCAAGGCCTGTAAACGCCGTAACACAGTCGATTGAGCAGCTTTCGAACGTTTCGCTAGTTGCGTGGTCGATTGTGAGGCATCCTCTTGCAACAGCGATTCCAGATACTCGTCTGCGAGTTCCTGCGGTTTACCTGCGCGTGTCTTATCTTCCAAGCTTAGATCACTTTCTTAAACCTGGCAAACCATTCTCGACACGTACGCTCACCCATAATCGTTTCGCCATACGCCTGACACATTGACCCGTATGCTTCACTTGCACTTTTTCCTAAATTAAACATTAATAACAAAACAGTGCCGCAAATGAACTTTATCGACCTCCATGCTTGGCTTCATATACGAACTGACAGCACGGGTCGCCAACCGGTTAGACCCCTACAGCGCCCGCTAGTGAGGGCGGCGGAAACGTTTGCATACCCATAATACACGAGGTTTCAATTTCGACAACAATACTCACCAGCAGACTACTTTACGAATAGTTTCTTTGTTATCTCCACTTTTTTGAGCTGCTTCCTCGGCATCTTTAAATTTCGTCACGCACGTTTTAAGTTCGCTAATTACGGGCACAGCACACAAGCTGGAAACTGCCAAAAGAAAAATACCATACACTTAAAAACTATACATAGGTGAAAACATAAATGCGTAAACACAAAGGCAGCTGCTAACAATCTGCAATAAAGTTATAACAATTTGCGTCGATATTTCTTTGAAAGTAAACAAGCCTTACATCAGAATTTTAGCATTTTTTAATTTTCTTTAGCCTTTAAAAATTCTTTGTGCTTGCATAATTGACTTACGAGTCTTTTCTTCTGTTACTCGTTAAAACTGCTCGACCTTTGACAGAAGGCAATGGTGACCTTTTAGCTCCCTTTTTCCCATTTCGTACTTCGCACAAATATAATGAAAGCTGCTGCCAGATCACTTTCTGTTTCGGTGAAAATAGGATCTATTTAGTGAAAATAAAATCTTATTTTCACTGTGGCTGCTAAACTTACAGTTCTTGTTACCAAAATTCAAAGCATTAAAGTAAACTACACAGGGTGTGTCCAAAGATTTGGAATATTTGGATCACTTTATATCTTCATTCGTACCTTTATAACGAAAGTTGACTACCGTTCAAAGTGTAGGCCACCGTGTTGCACTGTCTTTAGCAATCTGTCTGACAGTTCTTCGATTCTGCGGCGGTACCAGTTCTTGTCCGGAGGCAAAGAACTCCTTCACCCCAGCTTCCATTTCCTCCTGGTAGTGGAAGTGCGCCGTGGACCGCAACAAATAATAATCCGACGCAGCAAGGTCCTGTATGCTAGGAGTGGTATCAGTTCGTAGAAAATGTTTTAACAAGTAATAATCCGACGCGGCAAGGTCCAGACTATTCTGTATGCTAGGAGTGGTATCAGTTCGTAGGAAATGTTTTAACAAGTAATAATCCGACGCGGCAAGGTCCAGACTATTCTGTATGCTAGGAGTGGTATCAGTTCGTAGGAAATGTTTTAACAAGTAATAATCCGACGCGGCAAGGTCCAGACTATTCTGTATGCTAGGAGTGGTATCAGTTCGTAGAAAATGTTTTAACAAGTAATAATCCGACGCGGCAAGGTCCAGACTATTCTGTATGCTAGTAGTGGTATCAGTTCGTAGGAAATGTTTTAACAAGTAATAATCCGACGCGGCAAGGTCCAGACTATTCTGTATGCTAGGAGTGGTATCAGTTCGTAGGAAATGTTTTAACAAGTAATAATCCGACGCGGCAAGGTCCAGACTATTCTGTATGCTAGGAGTGGTATCAGTTCGTAGGAAATGTTTTAACAAGTAATAATCCGACGCGGCAAGGTCCAGACTATACTGTATGCTAGGAGTGGTATCAGTTCGTAGGAAATGTTTAACAAGTAATAATCCGACGCGGCAAGGTCCAGACTATACTGTATGCTAGGAGTGGTATCAGTTCGTAGGAAATGTTTTAACAAGTAATAATCCGACGCGGCAAGGTCCAGACTATACTGTATGCTAGGAGTGGTATCAGTTCGTAGGAAATGTTTTAACAAGTAATAATCCGACGCGGCAAGGTCCAGACTATTCTGTATGCTAGGAGTGGTATCAGTTCGTAGAAAATGTTTTAACAAGTAATAATCCGACGCGGCAAGGTCCAGACTATTCTGTATGCTAGGAGTGGTATCAGTTCGTAGAAAATGTTTTAACAAGTAATAATCCGACGCGGCAAGGTCCAGACTATTCTGTATGCTAGGAGTGGTATCAGTTCGTAGAAAATGTTTTAACAAGTAATAATCCGACGCGGCAAGGTCCAGACTATTCTGTATGCTAGGAGTGGTATCAGTTCGTAGGAAATGTTTTAACAAGTAATAATCCGACGCGGCAAGGTCCAGACTATTCTGTATGCTAGGAGTGATATCAGTTCGTAGAAAATGTTTTAACAAGTAATAATCCGACGCGGCAAGGTCCAGACTATTCTGTATGCTAGGAGTGATATCAGTTCGTAGAAAATGTTTTAACAAGTAATAATCCGACGCGGCAAGGTCCAGACTATTCTGTATGCTAGGAGTGATATCAGTTCGTAGAAAATGTTTTAACAAGTAATAATCCGACGCGGCAAGGTCCAGACTATTCTGTATGCTAGGAGTGGTATCAGTTCGTAGAAAATGTTTTAACAAGTAATAATCCGACGCGGCAAGGTCCAGACTATACTGTATGCTAGGAGTGGTATCAGTTCGTAGGAAATGTTTTAACAAGTAATAATCCGACGCGGCAAGGTCCAGACTATTCTGTATGCTAGGAGTGATATCAGTTCGTAGAAAATGTTTTAACAAGTAATAATCCGACGCGGCAAGGTCCAGACTATACTGTATGCTAGGAGTGGTATCAGTTCGTAGAAAATGTTTTAACAAGTAATAATCCGACGCGGCAAGGTCCAGACTATTCTGTATGCTAGGAGTGGTATCAGTTCGTAGGAAATGTTTTAACAAGTAATAATCCGACGCGGCAAGGTCCAGACTATACTGTATGCTAGGAGTGGTATCAGTTCGTAGGAAATGTTTTAACAAGTAATAATCCGACGCGGCAAGGTCCAGACTATTCTGTATGCTAGGAGTGGTATCAGTTCGTAGGAAATGTTTTAACAAGTAATAATCCGACGCGGCAAGGTCCAGACTATACTGTATGCTAGGAGTGGTATCAGTTCGTAGGAAATGTTTTAACAAGTAATAATCCGACGCGGCAAGGTCCAGACTATTCTGTATGCTAGGAGTGATATCAGTTCGTAGAAAATGTTTTAACAAGTAATAATCCGACGCGGCAAGGTCCAGACTATTCTGTATGCTAGGAGTGGTATCAGTTCGTAGAAAATGTTTTAACAAGTAATAATCCGACGCGGCAAGGTCCAGACTATTCTGTATGCTAGGAGTGGTATCAGTTCGTAGGAAATGTTTTAACAAGTAATAATCCGACGCGGCAAGGTCCAGACTATTCTGTATGCTAGGAGTGATATCAGTTCGTAGAAAATGTTTTAACAAGTAATAATCCGACGCGGCAAGGTCCAGACTATTCTGTATGCTAGGAGTGATATCAGTTCGTAGAAAATGTTTTAACAAGTAATAATCCGACGCGGCAAGGTCCAGACTATTCTGTATGCTAGGAGTGATATCAGTTCGTAGAAAATGTTTTAACAACTAATAATCCGACGCGGCAAGGTCCAGACTATTCTGTATGCTAGGAGTGGTATCAGTTCGTAGAAAATGTTTTAACAAGTAATAATCCGACGCGGCAAGGTCCAGACTATACTGTATGCTAGGAGTGGTATCAGTTCGTAGAAAATGTTTTAACAAGTAATAATCCGACGCGGCAAGGTCCAAACTATTTTGTATGCTAGGAGTGGTATCAGTTCGTAGGAAATGTTTTAACAAGTAATAATCCGACGCGGCAAGGTCCAGACTATACTGTATGCTAGGAGTGGTATCAGTTCGTAGAAAATGTTTTAACAAGTAATAATCCGACGCGGCAAGGTCCAAACTATTTTGTATGCTAGGAGTGCTATCAGTTCGTAGGAAATGTTTTAACAAGTAATAATCCGGCGCGGCAGGGTGCAGACTATACTGTATGCTAGGATTGGTATCAGTTCGTAGGAAATGTTTTAATAAGTAATAATCCGGCGCGGCTAATTCCAGAATATACACAGCAAAAACAGTCTTTCTGGGCCAGCACTCGGCCATTGCTGGCAGCCAGTACTGCCAGCAATAGCCCAGCACTATGTTGCCGCTGCCGAACCGTCAATAAAATGTCCGGGCGGCCAACAGAAAGGCCAGCAGTTCAGCCCAACAGCTGGCCCTTCAGTGGCCCTGCAAGCACGTGCCAGAAATGATGGCTAGCCTAATGTGGTCCGATAGTGTGCCGTTAGTGGAAGCCGGCAACCACGTGACGTAACTGGTGGCTTGCCGAATCTTGTCCGCCAATTTCCTAGTAGTAGCCATAATAATAATAAAAAAAAAAAGCAAAGATAACCGCAGTTTCCGAAAGCTACAATTTCTTTTTTCTACCCTTACGAAGCTTATGAATTAATGAACTGCGCTGGGAAAATTTTCTCAACAGATCGGAAAAAAACAGTTCGTATCTGAGTAGATTTGAACCTATGCCGTTAGCTCTCTACCGACCGGACTAATTTGCCACGCTTGAGCATATGCTTAAAGCTGTCTGTTTGGTAGGCAATGTGTAATCGAATGCTTCCCTCTTTCATTTTACAATATTGCGAGGTATTTTTCATAAAAGTCAGTTTCATATAATTCATAAATAAATTTTTTCAACGTAACGATAGTTTTTTTTTTTTTTTTTTTTTTTACCTTAAGGGATCTTCACTCATTTTCAAGGCGTGTACATACTTAGAGTCGCTTTCCAAAGTTTTGTACTGTCCTTGCCGTCTTGAAAAGAGATTGTTGAATAAATATATATTTACCCGGGTTCATGTCACATTCTGTTACATTTTTAACGTTGTGTCTTTCCTTTCCGTTGTCCGAAGCTACATTTGTTTTAAAGAGTAAAAGATATTTTATTTTACTTCTCGTTATTTTTAGAAGCGAATTCCTCCCAGTCTTGTGTATTCAACCCAAGGATGAGTACACCACATAGCGTTGCTTTTTTTCCAACAAACGTTGTTTTAATGGTTTTCCAGGATATTTGTTTCAAGCTGTTTCAAATTTTTTCTTGTTATTCATTCACTCCATTCCATGAATTGTTATTCATGGGAATGGAGTGGGTGTATTTCATGGCTGTAATCTAGTATTTCACGGCTTAATCTGATATCTTCGTCGACGTAAAACTTCATTAGGAAATTAATTCGCCTCTCCACATATGGATTTTTTTCTTAACATCCACTAAAACAACACGATGGCGATAGCGTCGTCTTCAACTAACTGGTACCACGAGAGACACAGCAAGTGTTGCTTCTACGCAAGCGCAGTCCCGTTGCTTGCACCTGCTGTTGGGGGTTGCATTGGTTGCCAGCAACGGGCCACTATTGGCACTTGCTTGGAGGCCCACAATTCACGGCGATGCTGCAGGGCCATCAATGGCTCACCAACTGATAGCACTGCCACCAGCGGACCACTACCGGGCCGTGAGCGGCAGATTTCAGCCTGCAGTGACCCATCACTGCCAGCTGGTGGCCAGCAGTTCCCCAGCACTTGAGTTTTTGCTGGGTACTGTATGCTAGGAGTGGTATCAGTTCGTAGGAAATGTTTAAACAAGTAATAATCCGACACGGCAAGGTCTAGACTATACTGTATGCTAAGCGTGGTAGCAGTTCGTAGAAAATGTTTTAACAAGTAATAATTCGACGCGGCAAGGTCCAGACTATGCTGTATGCTAGGAGTGGTAGCAGTTCGTAGGAAATGTTTTAACAAGTAATAATCCGACGCGGCAAGGTCCAGACTATACTGTATGCTAGGAGTGGTATCAGTTCGTAGGAAATGTTTTAACAAGTAATAATCCGACGCGGCAAGGTCCAGACTATACTGTATGCTAGGAGTGGTAGCAGTTCGTAGGAAATGATTTAACAAGTAATAATCCGACGTGGCAAGGTCCAGACTATACTGTATGCTAGGAGTGGTATCAGTTCGTAAGAAATGTTTTAACAAGTAATAATCCGACGCGGCAAGGTCCAGACTATACTGTATGCTAGTAGTGGTATCAGTTTCGTAGGAGATGTTTTAACAAGTAATAATCCGATGCGGTAAGGTCCAGATTATTCTGTATGCTAGGAGTGGTATCAGTTCGTAGGAAAGGTTTTAACAAGTAATAATCCGATGCAGCAAGGTCCAGATTATACTGTATGTTAGGAGTGGTATCAGCTCGTAGGAAATGTTTAACAAGTAATAATCCGACACGGCAAGGTCCAGTCTATACTGTATGCTAGGAGTGGTATCAGTTCGAGGCTCTAATGTTCCTGGAGTTTCGCCCGGATCGTTTGCGCGGTGTGAGGCCTAGCGTTGTCCTGCTGTAGGAGAGCGAGCATTCTGTTCACCTGTACTTCTCCTTCAAAACGGCATACATCAGCTTTAGCTACTCAGAATAGAGCTTGGTGTTGATGGTCCGACCGTCTGGAACAAATTCGTAATGGATTATTCCCTCGAAATACCACCAGACAAAGAGCATCACCTTGTGCTTTCAGCGCCCACCTTTGGCAACAGGTTCAAGAAGGTGGTCCGGGCTTAGCCACTGCCGCTGTGTGTTAGGATTACAGAAATTCAACAACCTTTCATCGCATATAACGATTATCTTGATGAAACAAACATAGCGCGGGTTTTCTAGGAGTTTCGCGCACACTTCCATTCGGCGGTTTGCTCCAGCTGTTATGAATTCGTGAGGGAGAATGCGGCAGCTCCTGTAGACATTGCGAGGTGCTGAATGTGACAAACCACGATGCCCTGGGATATGCCCAGCTCGCCTGATAATCTACGAGTGCTGGTTGTCGGATTTGCCTGTAAGGCCTGGCGCACGGCCTCCGAATCCACAGTTCACGGCCTACCTGACCTTGGCTGATCGTCGAGGTTTCTGTCACCTGAGCGAAATTTCTTGAACAATCTGGTTGCAGTTCTGTGGTCCACGGAACTGCAACCAGATTGGTCATTTTCCCTCACGAATTGACGCCATCTGAAGCAAACCGCTGAGTGAAAGTGTGCACGAAAATCCTAGAAAACCCGCACGATGTGCATCTCATCAAGAGAATTGTTACGTGCGATGAAAAACGGATCTATTGCCGCAATCCTAACACACAACGGCAGCGGTTGAGCCCGGGACAGCTTCCTGAACCTGTTGCCAAACGGGGGCGCTTCGAGCACAAGGTGATGCTTTTCGTCTGGGAAAATTTCGAGGAGATAATCCATTACGAATTTGTTCCAGACGGTTGGATTATGAACGCCAACCTCTACTACCAACAGCTGAAGCGGATGTATGCCGTTTTGGAGGAGAAGTACACCACACTAGTGAACAGAATGTGCGCTCTCCTGCAGCTGGGCAACGCTCGGACTCACACCGAGAAAACGACCGAGAGAAACTCCAGGAATTGGAGGGCATCAAACTGATGCCACACCCAGCATATAGTCCGGATCTTGCCCAGTCGGATTATTCCTTGTTCCGGTCCATGGCCCACTTCCTTCGGGGGCGGAACTTCAACAACCAGGAGGAGGTGGCAGATGGGGTGATGGAGTTCTTCTCCTCGAAGGACAAGAACTGGTACCGCCGCGGAATCGAAGAACTGGCAAACAGATGGATAAAGACGGTGCAACACGATGGCTTACACTTTGAATGCTAGTCAGCTTTCGTCTTACAGGAACGTATGAAGACATAAAGTGATCCAAGTATTGCAAAACTTTCGACTCACCGTCTGTAGAATCGAAGAACTGGCAGACAGATGGCTAAAGACGGTGCAACACGATGGCCTATACTTTGAAGGCTAGTCAGATTTCGTCGTAAAGGTACGTATGAAGACATAAAGTGATCCAAATACTGCACCTTCTCACTCTCTGTAGAATCGAAGAACTGGCAAACAGATGGATAAAGACGGTGCAACACGATGGCCTATACTTTGAATGCTAGTCAGCTTTCGTCTTACAGGAACGTATGAAGACATAAAGTGATCCAAATATTGCAAAACTTCCGACTCACCCTCTGTAGAATCAAAGAACTGGCAGACAGATGGCTAAAGACGGTGCAAAACGATGGCCTATACTTTGAAGGCTAGTCAGATTTCGTCGTAAAGGTACGTATGAAGACATAAAGTGATCCAAATACTGCACCTTCTCACTCTCTGTAGAATCGAAGAACTGGCAGACAGATGGCTAAAGACGGTGCAAAACGATGGCCTATACTTTGAATGCTAGTCAGTTTTCGTCGTAAAGGTACGTATGAAGACATAAAGTGATCTAAATATTGCAAAACTTCCGACTCACCCTCTGTAGAATCAAAGAACTGGCAGACAGATGGCTAAAGACGGTGCAAAACGATGGCCTATACTTTGAAGGCTAGTCAGATTTCGTCGTAAAGGTACGTATGAAGACATAAAGTGATCCAAATACTGCACCTTCTCACTCTCTGTAGAATCGAAGAACTGGCAGACAGATGGCTAAAGACGGTGCAAAACGATGGCCTATACTTTGAAGGCTAGTCAGCTTTCGTCGTAAAGGTACGTATGAAGACATAAAGTGATCCAAATACTGCACCTTCTCACTCTCTGTAGAATCAAAGAACTGGCAGACAGATGGCTAAAGACGGTGCAAAACGATGGCCTATACTTTGAAGGCTAGTCAGATTTCGTCGTAAAGGTACGTATGAAGACATAAAGTGATCCAAATACTGCACCTTCTCACTCTCTGTAGAATCGAAGAACTGGCAGACAGATGGCTAAAGACGGTGCAAAACGATGGCCTATACTTTGAAGGCTAGTCAGATTTCGTCGTAAAGGTACGTATGAAGACATAAAGTGATCCAAATACTGCACCTTCTCACTCTCTGTAGAATCGAAGAACTGGCAGACAGATGGCTAAAGACGGTGCAAAACGATGGCCTATACTTTGAATGCTAGTCAGTTTTCGTCGTAAAGGTACGTATGAAGACATAAAGTGATCTAAATATTGCAAAACTTCCGACTCACCCTCTGTAGAATCAAAGAACTGGCAGACAGATGGCTAAAGACGGTGCAAAACGATGGCCTATACTTTGAAGGCTAGTCAGATTTCGTCGTAAAGGTACGTATGAAGACATAAAGTGATCCAAATACTGCACCTTCTCACTCTCTGTAGAATCGAAGAACTGGCAGACAGATGGCTAAAGACGGTGCAAAACGATGGCCTATACTTTGAATGTTAGTCAGCTTTCGTCTTACAGGAACGTATGAAGACATAAAGTGATCCAAATATTGCAAAACTTCCGACTCACCCTCTGTAGAATCGAAGAACTGGCAGACAGATGGCTAAAGACGGTGCAACACGATGGCCTATACTTTGAAGGCTAGTCAGCTTTCGTCGTAAAGGTACGTATGAAGACATAAAGTGATCCAAATATTGCAAAACTTTCGACTCACCCTCTGTAGAATCGAAGAACTGGCAGACAGATGGCTAAAGACGGTGCAACACGATGGCCTATACTTTGAAGGCTAGTCAGCTTTCGTCGTAAAGGTACGTATGAAGACATAAAGTGATCCAAATATTGCAAAACTTTCGACTCACCCTCTGTAGAATCAAAGAACTGGCGGACAGATGGCTAAAGACGGTGCAAAACGATGGCCTATACTTTGAAAGGCTAGTCAGATTTCGTCGTAAAGGTACGTATGAAGACATAAAGTGATCCAAATACTGCACCTTCTCACTCTCTGTAGAATCGAAGAACTGGCAGACAGATGGCTAAAGACGGTGCAACACGATGGCCTATACTTTGAAGGCTAGTCAGCTTTCGTCGTAAAGGTACGTATGAAGACATAAAGTGATCCAAATATTGCAAAACTTTCGACTCACCCTCTGTAGAATCAAAGAACTGGCGGACAGATGGCTAAAGACGGTGCAAAACGATGGCCTATACTTTGAAGGCTAGTCAGATTTCGTCGTAAAGGTACGTATGAAGACATAAAGTGATCCAAATACTGCACCTTCTCACTCTCTGTAGAATCGAAGAACTGGCAGACAGATGGCTAAAGACGGTGCAAAACGATGGCATATACTTTGAATGCTAGTCAGCTTTCGTCGTAAAGGTACGTATGAAGACATAAAGTGATCTAAATATTGCAAAACGTTCGACTCACCCTCTGTAGAACCGAAGAACTGGCAGACAGATGGCTAAAAACGGTGCAACACGATGGCCTATACTTTGAACGCTAGTCAGCTTTTGTCGTAAAGGTACGTATGAAAATTTAAAGTGATCCAAATATTGCAAATCTTTCGACTCACCCTTTGTATTTCGTGGGGCTCACTTTTGTGAAAAATTATCGAGGCATCTCATTCTGAAGAAAGTTGTGTGAACACCACCGTTTGTGGTTTAAAGATCTTTTCAACACAAGCCTACGAATCAGTTTTTTGTGTATAGTGTTCCGAAGACCGCTGAACCCAAGTACAGTTTAATGTAAGAATAAAATGACTTCCATTACTGAGAGGTAACAAACAGGCAGGGTACGTACGCACTCTGAGAGAAACTGTCTGAGACTTTATTCCATTCTTATGAATTTTATTGCGATAACTGAATTCAAGATTTGTAACAGTTTCTTTGCTTTTAGAGAAAGTGGAAATCCAAATGAGCCACAAGAAATCCAGACTTGCTTATCGTGAAAAAAATAATTACGAAAAACTATCTTAGAAAACCTGCACGCCGAGAATCGCAAGAATTGCAAATTTATAAAGTGAGAGAAATTAAGGAATGCGAAAATAAATTTTTACTTATTTACTTTTAAAGTGGAAAAGTGTTTTTACTCTAGCAGAAACAGACTTTCGATAACTAAAGTTCAACAATTTGTGTAACCATGAGGCTCACAAAGTACTAAATCAGATGAAGATTTCATTTAAACAAGAAAAAACAAGTTAGTAAAATCATGCAATGCATTGATTGTAATACGCTTTCCAACATACCAGAAATCATTACTCAAGTTACGAAAATAATGGCTGTGGAATAAATCTCGCTTCTGTGCCCTGACCTTCCACCCCATTTCGATGATATTCAACAGAACCGGTTCAGTATACCTCCGGAACAACATACTAAAGTTTTGTCGCATTGGAAGCATTTTTAGTCAAGTTATGAGGATAATGGCTGTGGAATAATTATCGCTCCTTTGCCCGGACCTTTGACCCCATTTTGATGACATTCAACTGGTTAAGTATGATTCCGGAACAACCTAAAGTTTTGTCTCAATCGAAGCATTTTTACGTAAGTTATAACGCATAAGGGGGATGGAATTGATCCCACTCCTATGTCCTGACCTTTGACCCCATTTGGCCCATTTTCAACAGGGTTCCTCCCCAGGTGGTCTCCTACCACGTACTAAAATTTCAGCGAAATCGAACCATTTTTACGCGAGTTATCGTGCGAACGGACAGACAGACGGGCAGACAGACGGACAAAGCTTGACCATATACGCTTCTTCAACCTACGGTTGGAACACGTAAAAAAGTATATGCATATAAAAGGTAGCAACCTAAAATTTAGCCTTTGAGGAACAACAATGCATGAACGTACACAATGAGCTTCGAATATCTATCCCAGACTATTGATAGCATATTTGATTAGAATGTATTGATTACAATAAACAACCAAAATAAATTTTTTGTTTGTTATAAAAACTGCATATGCCGAATCATACAGTATTTGTTATGCTGATTACAAATCTGCTTGCTAAATTGTGCTATCGGGCATAGTTCTCGAGTAACCTGTTGTTTCAGTGTTCCTTCATTTTGGCATGTATATTTCACTACAAGCAATTAATTACACTTACCTTAAAAAGTAGTTATTTTAGATTTTCTTCTGTACTTTCGTTGTTCTACTTACCTTTTTAGAGTCCAACAGTACTTAGCTAGCATTTTAGGGTTCCAGTTTCCTTTTTTGAGCGAAGCGAAGCCGAAGACCAAGTGAAGCTCTTTTTACGTGACTCGAGACAATTAGTTGTCCGGGCATAGGTACGAGATGACACATCCGATCACTGTGAATTTTTGCATGCGATTGGAGATCGTCCATGCTCAGGTTTTGACACCTTTCGATTCCCGAAACTCCGTGTCATTGAGGAATAATCGTCCAAAAAGTTGCGTAGTTAGGGGGTTTTCCGGATCTTGAAAAGGGGTCGTTTGTTACCTATCTCCTCCAAAGATCCATGCGATTGGAGATCGTCCATGCTCAGGTTTTGACACCTTCCGATTCCCGAAAGTCCGTGTCATTGAGGAATAATCGTCCAAAAAGTTGCTTTGTTAAGGGGTTTTCCGGGTCTTGAGAAGGGGTCGTTTGTTACCTATCTCCTCCAAAGATCCATGCGATTAGAGATCGTCCATGCTCAGGTTTTGATACCTTCCGATTCCCGAAACTCCGTGTCATTGAGGAATAATCATCCAAAAGTTGCTTTGTTAGGGGTTTCCCGGGTCTTGAGAAGGGGTCGTTTGCTACCTATCTCCTCCAAAGATCCATACGATTAGAGATCGTCCATGCTCAGGTTTTGACACCTTCCGATTCCCGAAACTCCGTGTCATTGAGGAATAATCGTCCAAAAAGTTGCTTTGTTAGGGGTTTTCCGGATCTTGAAAAGGGGTCGTTTGCTACCTATCTCCTCCAAAGATCCATGCGTTTGGAGATCGTCCATGCTCAGGTTTTGACACCTTCCGATTCCCGAAAGTCCGTGTCATTGAGGAATAATCGTCCAAAAAGTTGCTTTGTTAGGGGTTTTCCGGGTTTTGAGAAGGGGTCGTTTGTTACCTATCTCCTCCAAAGATCCATGCGATTAGAGATCGTCCATGCTCAGGTTTTGACACCTTCCGATTGCCGAAACTCCGTGTCATTGAGGAATAATCGTCCAAAAAGTTGCTTTGTTAGGGGGTTTTCCGGGTCTTGAGAAGGGGTCGTTTGCTACCTATCTCCTCCAAAGATCCATGCGATTAGAGATCGTCCATGCTCAGGTTTTGACACCATCCGATTCCCAAAACTACGTGTCATTGAGGAATAATCGTCCAAAAAGTTGCTTTTTTACTGGGTTTTCCGGGTCTTGAGAAGGGGTCGTTTGCTACCTATCTCCTCCAAAGATCCATGCGATTAGAGATCGTCCATGCTCAGGTTTTGACACCTTCCGATTCCCGAAACTCCGTGTCATTGAGGAATAATCGTCCAAAAAGTTGCGTTGTTAGGGGTTTTCCGGGTCTTGAGAAGGGGTCGTTTGTTACCTATCTCCTCCAAAGATCTCCAACCGATATGGTGAGTGACATAGGGTTGGTATCATGGTGATTGGTCGTGTCGTATATTAATAATAATAATTCAAGTAATCCGCCCTCTATACGAGACTCGGGACAATTAGTTGTTCGGGAATAGCTATGACATGACACATCCGGTCACCGTGATTTTTGGCATGCGATTGGACATCGTCCATGGTCCGGTTTTTACGCCTTCAGATTCCCGAAATTCCGTGTCATTAAACAGAATTGGTTCAGTGAACCCCCGGAACAACATACTAAAGTTTTGTCGCAATAGAAACATTTTTAATGAAGTTGTGAGGATAATGGCTGTGGAATAAATCTCGCTCATGTGTCCTGACCTTTGACCCCATTTCGATTATATTAAACAGAATCGGTTCAGTACATCTTCGGAACAACATGATAAAGTTTCGTCGCAATCGAAACATTTTTATGTAAGTTATGACGCATAAGAGCAATGAAATAAATCCCGCTCCTATGTCCTGATTTTTTACCCCATTTGACCCATTTTCAATACGGTGCGTCCCCAGCTAGTCCCCTACCACATACTAAAATTTTATCGAAATCGAACCATTTTTACGCAAGTTATGACGCATAAGGGCAATGGAATGGATCCAGCTCCTATGTCCTGACCTTTGACGCCATTTCTCCAATTTCAATAGGGTTCATCCCCAGGTGGTCCCCTACCACATATTAAAATTTCATCGAAATCGAACCATTTTTACGCAATTTATCGTGCGGACGGACAGACGGACAAAGCTGGAGCATATACGCTTCTTCAACCTACGGTTGGAAAGCGTAAAAACCCGTATGATGTGCTGAAGGACGAGTGTGGAAACACAAAAACAGTTCTTCCCAGACATTTTTAAGATTTTCAGTCGTTACAGATTTTCATGCATAACACTGAATAATATTTCTTACAAGAAAGAAAAACTTTATGATATGCTGAAGAACGTGTGTGAAAACACAGGTACAGTTCTTCCCAGATACTATCTAGATTTTCAGTCGTTACTGGTCCTGCAGCGATCACTGCTTTTTTCATTGTGCGACGCTCAGAATGTTTCAGTTTAGTCAGAGATGCTCTTTTTCTCAGGATTTCTTCATCGGGAAATAATTTTGGAAATGCGCGTCTCTTTAAACAACACATTACTTTGTATTAAAATAACGATCAACTGTAAATAACAGATTGTTATTTCCAATAAAATTTTGACTCCCACGTTGAATGCCCTCGTCATTAGCATTCTAAAGACGAAAATTCATATGCATAGACAAAGACACAAAATTTAGACATACCAAGCAGCACTGCCTGAAAGCGAGAAAATGAAACCTACTTATCATTGAAACATGAAGTACTTACGTGAGAAGTCACTATACATTAGATAATATTCATGGTTTAATTCGTGGTCATTCTCTGCAGATACTGATGTGGCGTTGCTATTTTTGTGGCATCTCCATGACATTTCTCGGCCTTTATCCATGAAATAAGTACCCAGGAAACTTCTATCTGAACTGCTGCAGGAATCTTTGGTAACAGAAAGCACACAGTCACGGAAGCTCACGAACATCCTACCAATTAAGAAAGTAGATTGGTATTATTTAATCTTTAGTTGAAACTTAGCATCTTTATATTTTGATTTAAAAAGAATTATCTCTAAACTTTTGGAAATTATTGAAGAATACAACCTTAAAAGAGAGAGAGAGAGAGAAAAAAAAGACTAAGAGAGTTCACAATAAATTTTCAAACTGTAGTGTACTTAAAAAAAAACCTCTTCTTTGACATGCTCTTCCACAACTCCTACTTCTAAACACTACTTAATTCATAAAGTTTTTATAAACGATTTAATTTTTTATACAAACTTCGAATAAACATATCATACTATAATGAATTAGCTTTATAACTCTTTCCGCTAAGCTAATTATTATGAATGAATAATGCTCTACCTACCAGCTAGCTAATGATATACTTGTACTAAGCTTCAAAGTAATGAATTCAAAAGGGTGTTGTTACTAGTTAATTACGAACGTAAATAAAGTCTTAACGCTGGTTATTTATGGTAAGAAACTAATTGTAAACCTAACAGCCAGACAGATGTCTGACAAAAACTATGAATTGAGAAAAACTAACTTACACAAGCTTCTTTATTATAAGACTCTTGGTCAACTAAAGCACACACACAACTTGTTTTACACTAATGAAGAATCTCTCCTCGTATTATAAACGCTCTCCGTAAAAAACAACGCTCTCTCATAACAACAACAAAAGCTCTCTCTAAGTCTCGATGAACGCGCCTATATACTAGCTACCACCACGTCATGACTTACACTCATTGCCAGATCTCATTCATCGGGTGAAATAATATTTCGTTCAGTAAGAAGATAATTTACATAGTAAAATAAAATAACCAGAGATAGTAAAATCAAAAGGAAAGTGAATATAGAGTATACGTTACAATACCAGATTGCAGCAGGAAACATTTCCTCTTGTGCCGTACATAAACAGAAAAATTGGACGAGAAACTTGTAGCAGCAGAAACGCATTTATGTCTCTTAAGATTGTTCTACATGTTTCAGATTTTAAACTGTCATAGCTCAAAAAATTGTTGCACTTAATTCACTGCACAAAGTTTTCCTGCTGAAGGATTTCTGCATTGCCAAGCAGTTTAAAATGCGCCCAAATATCACTTTTCCAGCTCACATTATCTCTTGGATGTATTCTTTTGTGGCGCTTTTTTCGCGCAATTCTTTAGGTTTCTTAAATTCCATGATAAAAGAAGTCACATTTGTAACTATGAGCACATGAGGACATCGACAGCGGTCCCCTGCTGATAAATTTTCCAAGTGAAATGCCCCAGGAGGGTAATAAAATGTCCCTTTCCCCGAATTATTAAGGGGTAACAGTACAAAAGTCAATCCCGATAGGGATTAGGGATAAAAGAAACAATCGATGTTGTCCCACCCTCTCATACAAACACCCTCACTGCAGACACCACCCCATCCCCCAATTCACCCAACACAGACACACTCCCTTGGAGTCGAATATTTTTGTTGTCAACGACCCCCAAAATCTTTTTACAATCTTAATACCTACAAATGCTAAAAACAGTGTGAGTGCCTCTCCTCGCCTGTGTGATCATGTACTGGGTCATGGAAATAAGTAAAGCCAGCAAAACAGGTAAACAGACCAGGAAATCGAGAAACATGACTTTTTTCTTTCTTTACCATTGCGATAAAAAATGGGTTGACTTGGCTCGGCTGTTGTCTGAGAAAAGGCCCGGCCCGTTGCTTTGTTCTGTAAACTAAAAAAGCTCGAACAGTGCAGACCTCTAGCCTTACTATAGCGAGTTGGACAGTGACGTCACGATATGACCATCGTGAGGGAGAGATGAGCATAATCTTGTCCTCTACTGACTTTGATAAATTACTTCTGCTTTCAAGACAGAAGCTTTCAATTCTATTTTTAAATACTAGCAATCATGTCCGTTCTCCGAACGATGAATCTATAAAATCAATTTTTAACATAAAATTAAAGAAAGTGAAAAGTAATTAAGGGAAAGAAAAGAAATTTAAAATCCGCAACTGTTTTACTATTTAGAACAAGGTCGTGACGTCAATGTATACGGTTTGACGTAAAACGAAGCCGGCTTTGGCGCCTCTTAAATTAAAATCAACATTTGAAATTTTCAAAGCATTTCAGTGATTCTGACAAAATTATCTCTAAACCTATTAGCATTTGGAAACAGTAAAGCTAAGCCACCCTTTTGAAGTTTTTGTTTTTCAGACTTTTTTCTAGGTGTAGAAGTGGTAGAAAATTCAAGCAGACCATGTTTCAAAGCGCTGTTCCTTGTTTTTTTCTTTTTTTTTTTTTTTTTTTGGTTTTCGTACTTTTCTAGGTATACGGACATCAAGACCTATATGCATGCCGATTTTCAGATCTCTAGGTCATTTTGAAGTGGTCAAACAATTTGCGAAAAATTCAAGCAGACAATGTTCCAAAGCAGCCATTTTTTTTTTTTTTTGTTCTTTTTGTACTTCTCTAGGTATACGGATCTTAAGACTCAGCATGCCATTTTCAGGTATCTAGGTCATTTAGAAGTGGTCGAACAATTCGCGGACGAACACACTCGCATTTTCCCTCTTTGCTTTCCATATGCCAAACGAAAGCCTATATTTACATAGGTATTCACGTATGCCAGCGGAAAACGCCGAACTTTAAAAGCGTCGCTGCGTCACTAAATATTGCGTCATCACCTGTTTGATTGTAGCCTGCCCTTTCACCCATGATCATGATCATATGTAGAAGATTTTAGGAAGGGAGTGTCTGACTCCAGGTCTTAAACAACCCTTAGAAATAGGAAGCTAGGAGATTTGGGCTAGAGTGCCCGATAGGAAAGTGACATGGAAGCGAAGTAGCAAGGGGGAGAAAGACGCCCTTATTTATTACCGGGGGCCAGTACCCGGGGTCCGACTGCTTAACGTGCCCATCCGACACACGGCGGATATTTAGTGGATCGAGCGTTCGTACCTGCCTGGGATCGAACCTGAGGTCCTTTCCGTGGCAGTCAGGAACGCTGCCTACTAGGCTACCCGCGGCCCAACCTTTCACCCAATGAGAAGAGAGTGCTAAAAATAGCTGCGACACCATGGCAGCTGGTCACTGGACCAGAACTTTCCTGTGTGGCTAACGCTTAAGACAGAGTAAGTCGCTGGTTTATTTCTTTTGCGTCTTTAAAAAAATGCTTGAAAATCAGGAAATGACTTTTTCTTAAAAATTTTTTTTTGTGAAATAGGGATGATAGTTGTGAGTTTATGCTGTAAAAATTGCAATGCATTAGGATTTATAGTTTGCCATACATCCATTTTTTTTAAATGGATCCCATCGCGAAATAGAGAATTATGTGAAACTTAAAAAATGTATTTCTCGTAAACTAAATCGAAATTCAAAAAAAGGGAGACGAAGCGCAAAAATTTGGCCATGCCCCTACATGCCTACAAAGTTTCGTTGTTCTGTTGCTGTTAGTGTGTCCGGAACGCGAACTGATAGCACTTTTTTTTGTTTACCTTAACTTTGAAATACAATAGCTTCGTGAAGTATCTCCAGAATCGTAAAACGGTTTATTTCAGTGTGTTCTCCGAACAATTCTTTAGAAACGATGTGAATTTCATTTTTTTGTATTCAATACTTTTTGCGCTACGAGCTAGAAAAGCGTAAGTGTCGCGAAATTTCTAAAACAGCGGCGGCGGCTGTGGCAGTTACTTTTTTTAGCACGTCTTTTGTAAAAAAAAGATCGTGCTTCTGTTATCGGTTTGTCCGTCCGTCCGTCCGTCTGTACCCACGATATCTCAGCAACTATTTGTCCGATTTAAAAAATTCTTTTTGTATTGGAAAGCTTGAAATATGCAAATGATGATCCTTTATTTCATTTTTTTACGATGTACAGTTTCGCCGGTAGAGGGCGTAAATGCAGATGATGTCGAATTCAAAAATACGTTTTATTCCACATATTTGCTTCTAATCATCCGATTGAAAAAACATTTATATCTTTCGATTCCATTTATGTCGAAGAGTATTTTAGATATAGTTACTTTTTCAAATTATGCATAGATTTTTCGCTAGGGAGCGTAAAAGTAAATTACATTTTCCCCGAGAACTCTTCTTCTAAAACTCCGATTTGAAAAAAATTTTCTTCAGCAGATACATCTCCTGATGGAAAATCTTTTGCATATAATTTCAAATTTTTCATAAAGAATACTTTGGCCACCAGGGGCGTAACGGTTAATTTTTGCTTCTGATGTATTTGCCATAAAATCGTAGCTTCTAAAATATCGATTAAAAAATTCTTCCGTGTACTGATGCCACTCACATCGATAAACCTTTTCGGATTATTTTCTTATTAAAATATTCCGCAGTTTCTCCGCCAGGGGGCGTAGATTTATATCTTATTTTTGTCAATATCTCTATTTCTAGGAGTCCGATTTGAAAAATTCCTTCTTTGTTGGATAGTGTTTTTCGTGTGGCATGTTTTTCATATAATTTCAAAATTTTCAAGTAATTCACAGACTTTCCGCTAGGGGGCGTAGAGGTAAATTGCGTTTCCCCTATATCTCTGCTTCTAAATCTCCGATTTGAAATTTTTTTTCTGCACCGGATACAGCTCCAGGTAGGAAATCGTTTGCACATAATTTCTAATTTTTGTAAAAAAATAGTTTGGCCACCAGGTGGCGTAAATCTTAATTTTCGCTTTTGTTGTATTTGCAGCAAAATATGAGCTTATTCTAAATTCTCGGTTTAAAAAAACGTCGTTTGTTGACCGATACTACTGATGTCGACAAACCTTTTAGAAACATTTTCTTCTTAAGATATTCCACAGTTTCTCCGCCAGGGGGCGTAGATGTACATCTTATTTTTGTCAATATCTCTACTTCTAAGAGTCCGATTTGAAAAATTCTTTTTTTGTTGGATAGTGTTTCCGATGCGAAATGTTTTTCCTATAAATTCAAAATTTTCGAGTGAATCATAGATTTCCCGCTAGGGGGCACAAAGGTAAATTGCGTTTTCTGCGTTATTTCTGCTCCTAAAGCTCTGATTTGAAAAATTCTTCCTGTATCGCATACAAGACCTGATGGAAAATATTTTTCACATAATTTCTAATGTTTGGTAAAGAATGGTTTAGCCAGCAGGTGTCATATGTATTAATTTCTGCTTCTGAAGTATTTGTTGCAAAATCTGGGCTCCTGAAAACTCGACTAATTTTTTTTTCTTCGACCGATACCGCTTATACTGATACATTTTTAAACGTAAAGTCACATCTTATTTTTGTCGATATCTCTGTTTCTAAGAGTTCATAAGCTCACGATTCCGTTTACAGCAATATCTGAGGGATTAAAAACCCGATTGAAAATCTTCTTTCTTTGGTCAGATCTATTGTTTTCCATACCGGTTCCATTGACTTTGAATAGCTTTGATAAATTTAATTTGCGTCAGAACAGATTCAAAAGACGTGCTTATTACACCCGAAAATTCGGTGTCATCTTTCTTGTTTTAGAATAGAGAGAATCATGACCGTAATTTCGGATCTCAATGGAAAATGCTAGTATACCTAATTAATTTGTTTCGCCAAACTCAAATTAGGAAAGTAATTAATACAATATTCGCAGAATAAATCGCTGGATAATTATTTAGCGTTAGTATTTTACTTCATTCTGATTGATCGCAAGGACAATCACACGAGCATCTCGCTGTACATAGTTCTAAGCACTTGAACGTATATTTGTTGATTTAACAAATATACAATGTCAGTAACACAAATGGATTTAGGGTATGCTCTCGACACAAAGGCAGCCCTCTCTAAGGAAGGTATTAAGTGTGCGCAAATATTGAATACATACATCATCAATCAATTTAAAAATTCCAATGATTTAAACAGTGACTTAGATACGAGCCTGAGTTTAAAAAAAATGGAAACTCATAATTTTCAATTTAATACACAGATTTAATTCACTGTAATTTTCAGTAGAAATAAAGATAAACATTTAACTACACTGGAAAGCAATTGAATTAGAGATACCTGTCTAGTAACGTGTAGCACCACCTTTCGTCCTGATGACGGCGGCGATTCGTCTCGGCATGGACTCGACAAGACACCGGAAGCGTTGGGAAGCCATACGGATCCACGACCCCTGAACAAGCTCCCACAGTTCCCGAAGATTTGATGGAGGGGGGTCAGAGCCTCGAACATCTCTCCCGATGGCATCACTGATGTGCTCAATGAAATTGAGGTCAGGTGACCTAGCTGGCCAAGGAAGCGAAGTCACGTCGATGGAGTGTTCATCCAACCATTCGGATACAATTCGGGAGCGATGGCACGGTGCATTGTCATGTTGCAGGATGAGATGAGGTCCCCAGTGAGATGTTGAAGACGCACACAAACGGGAGCAAATGGTCGTCCAGGATATCCCGGTAAGGTTGACCTGTGAGGGACGATGGCACGCGTACCAGGGGTCCCATTTCAGTCCACGTAAACAGTCTCCAGACGAGAATGCCACCCCCAACAGCTTGAAGAGTACCCTGCTGGCAAGAAGGATCCATCGCTTCATGTGGTTTGAGCCGTACTCGTATCCTGCTATCCGCATGTACCCACGTGAATCTTGACTCATCAGCCCAGGCAACATTTTCCCACATACGTAGGATCCAGTGGCGATGTTCCTGCGCCCATGCTAATCTTTGCACCCTGTGATTTGCAGTCAGCAGCGATACCCTCGTGGGACGATGGCTTCTGTACCCCATAGCGAGGAGATGGTTCTGGATGGTGTGGCTGCTTACACGTTTTTGTACACCAGCGTTAAATTGCCGAGTGATTTCTTGCACTGTGGCCCGTCTATACGTTGTTACAATGCCAGCTAGCCGGCGATGACCCCGCTCATCCACAGGCTGTTGTCCACGACAGTTGGCCCTTGCAGGGATGGTTTTACCGGATTCGATGTACTCGCTGTGCACCCGTGACACAGTGGCTCGTGAAAATCCCAGTGCCTGCACGACTTCCGAGATGGAGTGACCCATTCGTCGGGCCCCGACAATTTGTCATGTCGTTTCCGTTTACAGGGCTGCCCAGAGCACCACATTTACATGACGCCAGCTGTCTCTAATTCAATTGCTCTTCAGTGTATAATTGAATTCATCAAATAAGAAAACCTTTGATTATGGTTCTTTTCTTTTTCAAATAAAATAGAAGCAGCTATTAGGTTTATAACACTTCATAAATAAATTTAATTTTATCTGTTCTTTCTGTGGTCCATCTCCATGACAAATAACCGCCGAAAATGACCACTGGCTATGCGCTGTTTGCAAAAATATTGAACTACAATAAAGGATACAATTACAGTGAATGTTCTGAAGTGAGCAAGGAAATTGTTCGCATCGTGATTTCAGACCAAATACTTTCTTAGGAAGTATAAATATATATACTATATATGCAACCTACGTCCGAAAAGTTCCAGAACTGACCAGCAAAGAAATCGTTCGCATCTGGTATTCAGACCAACTACTTTCTCAGGAAGTATAAATATATATACTATATATGCAACCTACGTCCGAAAAGTTCCAGAACTGACCAGCAAAGAAATCGTTCGCATCTGGTATTCAGACCAACTACTTTCTCAGGAAGTATAAATATATATACTATATATTCAACCTACGTCCGAAAAGTTCCAGAACTGACCAGCAAAGAAATCGTTCGCATCGGGATTTCAGACCAACTACTTTCTCAGGAAGTATAAATATATATACTATATATGCAACCTACGTCCGAAAAGTTCCAGAACTGACCAGCAAAGAAATCGTTCGCATCTGGTATTCAGACCAACTACTTTCTCTGGAAGTTTAAATATATATACTATATATGCAACCTACGTCCGAAAAGTTCCAGAACTGACCAGCAAAGAAATTGTTCGCATCGGGATTTCAGACCAACTACTTTATCAGGAAGTATAAATATATATATTATATAGGCAACCTACGTCCGAAAAGTTCCAGAATTGACCAGCAAAGAAATCGTTCGCATCTGGATTTCAGACCAACTACTTTCTCAGAAAGTATAAATATATATACTATATATGCAACCTACGTTCGAAAAG
Source organism: Macrothele yani (assembly GCA_039090855.1). NCBI lineage: Eukaryota > Metazoa > Arthropoda > Arachnida > Araneae > Macrothelidae > Macrothele > Macrothele yani. The sequence continues at coordinate 129,868,456 of CM076997.1, forward strand.
TTCCAGAACTGACCAGCAAAGAAATCGTTCGCATCGGGATTTCAGACCTACTACTTTCTCAGGAAGTATAAATATATATACTATATATGCAACCTACGTCCCAAAAGTTCCAGAACTGACCAGCAAAGAAATCGTTCGCATCGGGATTTCAGACCTACTACTTTCTCAGGAAGTATAAATATATATACTATATATGCAACCTACGTCCGAAAAGTTCCAGAACTGACCAGCAAAGAAATCGTTCGCATCGGGATTTCAGACCAACTACCTTCTCAGGAAGTATAAATATATATACTATATATTCAACCTACGTCCGAAAAGTTCCAGAACTGACCAGCAAAGAAATCGTTCGCATCGGGATCTCAGACCAACTACTTTCTCAGGAAGTATAAATATATATACTGTATATGCAACCTACGTCCGAAAAGTTCCAGAACTGACCAGCAAAGAAATCGTTCGCATCGGGATTTCAGACCAACTACTTTCTCAGGAAGTATAAATATATATACTATATATGCAACCTACGTCCGAAAAGTTCCAGAACTGACCAGCAAAGAAATCGTTCGCATCAGGATCTCAGACCAGCTACTTTCTCAGGAAGTATAAATATATATACTATATATGCAACCTACGTCCGAAAAGTTCCAGAACTGACCAGCAAAGAAATTGTTCGCATCGGGATTTCAGACCAACTACTTTATCAGGAAGCATAAATATATATATTATATATGCAACCTACGTCCAAAAAGTTCCAGAACTGTCCAGCAAAGAAATCGTTCGCATCGGGATTTCAGACCAACTACTTTCTCAGGAAGTATAAATATATATATTACATATGCAACCTACGTCCGAAACGTTCCATAACTGACGAGCAAAGAAATTGTTCGCATCGGGATTTCAGACCAACTACTTTATCAGGAAGTATAAATATATATATTATTTATGCAATCTACGTCCGAAAAGTTCCAGAACTGACCAACAAAGAAATCGTTCGCATCGGGATTACAGACCAACTACTTTCTCAGGAAGTATAAATATATATACTATATATATGCAACCTACGTCGAAAAGTTCCAGAACTGACCAGCAAAGAAATTCGTTCGCATCAGGATTTCAGACCAACTACTTTCTCAGGAAGTATAAATATATATACTATATATGCAACCTACGTCCGAAAAGTTCCAGAACTGACCAGCAAAGAAATCGTTCGCATCGGGATTTCAGACTACTTTCTCAGGAAGCATAAATATATATATTATATATGCAACCTACGTCAAAAAGTTCCAGAACTGACCAGCAAAGAAATCGTTCGCATCGGGATTTCAGACCAACTACTTTCTCAGGAAGTATACGTAGGTGTGATGTTAATTTCGGGACTAACCGGTGGGCGCTTACGCCACAGCACGGCATAATATGCAAATATTCGCATCGGATTTCAGACCAACTACTTTATCAGGAGTACGGCAAAGTGAATGTAATCAGTCCGTCGGCGTACTGACACAGCAAAGAAATCGTTCGCATCGGGATTTCAGCTGCAACTACTTTCTGGACAGGAAGACGTGTATATACGATTTCAGCAGTTATCGGACTTTGAGCGAGGTTGTCTAGTCGGACTCCGCGAGGCCGGGTGGTCGTATCGTCGTATTGCGGAGTGAATTGGACGGGAAGTACCGGTGGTGGTACGATGGTGGCGTAGATGGTCCGAAGAACATTCCCACACGAGAAGACGTGGAACCGGGAGTCACAGACGGACTGATGGGCGGACCGATCGCCGCATAAGAAGAGCGGCGTTGTCAAGCAGAGCATCCACTGCGACGCAAATCCGAGCTGCCGTTGCACCCGAGGTGACCGTACGAACAATCCGCAACCGTCTACTGGATGCAGGACTACGTGCACGTGTGCCTCTGGCATGTGTACCTCTGACTCCAGCCCACCGACAGGAACGGCTGCAGTGGTGTCGCCAACGTCTGCACTGGAGAACGCAATGGCGATCTGTCGTATTCAGCGATGAAAGCAGATTGTGCTTGGGAGCCTCCGATGGCCGTATGCGTGTTCGCAGATGCACAGGGGTGCGTCTCCACCCTTCTTGCATCCGCCAGCGACACACAGGGCCTACACCTGGTTTACTGGTTTGGGGAGCGATCAGCTATCACTCCCGTACACAACTAGTGTTTGTACCGGGCACGTTAAACAGCACTTCTTACATCAACATCATTAAGCCCATTGTTGTGCCACTTGTAAGGTCGGTCCATCGTGGTGTTTTCCAGCAAGATAACGAACGCCCACACACGGCTCGTGCATACGCAACATGGACTTCAGGGTGTGAGACAACTTCCATGGCCTGCACGTTCACCGGATTTGTCCCCCATTGAGCACGTGTGGGATTTTATGGGACAACGACTTATCCAGTCTCCACGGCCAGCCACGACCATCCCCGATTTACGCGTCTAGGTTGAGGATGCTTAGAGCTCAATACCCCAAACTTACATCCTACATCTGTACGACAGACTCCATGCCAGAATTTCACAGTGTGACGCAGTTCATGGCGGTTCAACCTCGTACTAACTATGTTACATGGAAATGGTGTTTTTCAGTTTACCAGCAAATACAGCTGTATTTTGCCATAATGTTTTGATCACATTATGCTCTGTATTCCGTTATTATGCTGTATAAATTTCGTTGGTATCAGACGTCTCCTTCTTGGTGTTCTTTTTTCACTTTCCGCCAGTGTATATATATTATATATGCGTTCAAAAAGTTCCAGAACTGACCGCATAACTGATGAAACAGTAATTCGATAAAGATGTCACGTGAATGCCAGAAGACAGCAGTCCTTGGCCAATCAGCGAACAGTTGGAAACCAGTTTATACGGGTACCGACGGGCAGCGGACGGGCATTAGGGGAGTCATAGTAAGCGTTTTCGCCCCATTTCATTTTAGCCAAGAAAGAGCAGAGAGTAAACATTCGTTTTTTTTTTATAACTTCGTAAATCAGCTACTGAAACATACAGAATGTTAAAAGAAGCATTTGTATAGACACAGCATTATCCCGCAGCGGAGATTTTGAATGATATGCTCGATTTCGTGTCAGGTGGGAATCTTTTGATCATGATCCAAGATCTGGGCGTTCCTCTAGTCTGCGGACAGAGGAAACAATCGAAGAGGTGCAGAATCAATTACAGAGGGTGAGTCGAAAGTTTTGCAATATTTGATTAACTTTATGTTTTCATACGTACCTTTACGACGAAAGCTGACTAACATTCCAAGTATAGGCCAACGTGTTGCACCGTCTTTAGTCATCTGTCTGCCAGTTCTTCGATTCTGCGGCGGAACCAGTACTTGTCCTTCGAGGCGAAGAACTCCTTCACCGCAGCTGCCACCTCCTCCTTATTGTTGAAGTGCCGCCCGCGAAGTAAGTGAGCCATGGACCGGAACAAGTAATAATCCGACGGGGCAAGATCCGGACTATATGCTGGGCGTGGCATATGAGGCCGAGCGTTGTCATGTTGCAGGAGAGTACGCTTTCTGTTTACCAGTACAGGGTACTTCTCCAAAACGGCATACATCCGCTCTAGCTGTATAGAATAGAGGTTGTCGTTGATGGTCCGACCGTCTGGAAATAATTCGTAATGGATTATCTCCTCGAAATTCCCACCGACGCAGAGCATCACCTTGTGCTCTAAGCACCCACGTTTGGCAACAGGTTCAAGAAGTTGGCCCGGGCTCAACCACTGCCTTTGTGTGTTAGGATTACGGAAATAGACCCACTTTTCATCGCACATAACAATTCTTTTGATGAAACGTACATCGCGCGGGTTTTCTGGGAGTTTCGTGCACACTTCCACTCGGCGATTTGCTTCAGCAGGCATCAGTTCGGGAGAGACAATGGGGCAGCTCCTGTAGACCTTGCCGAGGTCCTGGAGGTGACGAACCACGGTGGTCTGTGATATGCCCAGCTCGCCTGATAATCTCCGAGTGCTGGCTGTCGGATTTGCCTCTACGGCCTTGCGCACGGCCTCCGAATCCACGGTTCGCGGCCTACCTGACCTAGGCTGATCGCCGAGGTTTCTGTCACTTGAGCGAAATTTCTTGAACCATCTGGTTGTAGTGGCGTGGTCCACGGAACCTTCCCCTTCCGCATGACAAATGTTTCTTGTTGCTTGAGCAGCCTAATGGCTGAGTTCAAACTCGTAAAGCAAAAGTTCCTTAATTAGCCGGTTGTGGCTGTTCATGTTTTAGGCGTCCCAACCACAGATAGAACGACGATATGCAATGCTGTTCACGGCAACAAATACCACTTTATATCCCTTTCGACTCACTGTGGTGCTCGACTTGAACTAGTTTAAACACGTGGCATATCCACGGCAGCTCATGCGTTTATGCAAATATTGCAAAACGTTCGACTCACCCTCTGTCAAAAGAGATTCTCGAATTACAGTGAGACTTTTGGCTGAGTCGTTGGGCAACAATAAGTCTGTCTGTCATAATATTTTACGCGAGGATCTGGGAAAACGGAAACTAGATTGGTATCCTAAAAACTAGATTGGAAACTAGATTGGGAAACTAGATTGGTATCCCGCACACTGGAGGGACACCCAGTTCTCGGACCATTATCAGAGGATTCCCGCGTGCCAAAAAACCGTGCATAACATTCCAAAACTCTGCTGCGGAAAAATGCTGTGCCTGCATATTCTTGTTTTAACATTCTCTAAGTTTCAGTAGCTGATTTATCAAATTTCTAACAAAAAACGGGTGATATTACTCTCTGCTCTTCCATGGTTAAAATGAAAATGGCTGAAAGCGCTTACTATGACTCCTTTAATGCCCGTCTGCAGCCTGTCAATCCGGTATAAACCGGTTTTCAACTGTTCGGTAATTGGCCAAGAACTGCTATCTTCTGGCATGAAGATAACAGTCATTGGCCCAGAACTTCGGATTACCACCAGAACCAAAAACGTCGAATTACTACCGAATGAGAGACCCCTCCCGTGGGTGGTATCTACTCCAAACTCTTGTAGCTTTATTTGTTTTGTGCAATTTTCTTCTAGGAAAACACGGCAGCTGGTCATTCCAACTTTCAAAACCAGAAGTATTTTTGAAGTAACCATATTGACTCGCAAATAATTGTTATTTTGCTATAACATTTTCACTGGAAAAAAGCTCATGTTTTTTTTTTTTTTTTTTGTAGAAGTTTTGAGAATTATTTATTGGATCATGAAATAAATACAAAATTACACCATAGAATACAAATTTTTGAAGATGCCAATCCGATTTTTGGTGTAAATGTGACAAGGGTGGTATGTCAGATGATATCCGAAAACTTGAAGATTTCATCGTCCTGGAGCGGGACTTGAACCAGCGTCTCCCAGATAGCTCCCGGTATGCTAACCACTACACCACCTAGAACGACCAAGTCTCAAGTTTCCGATTAATTTGAATATAACCATCACAAGATTCGCTAGTCGAAGCAACCGGCATTCATGTTTAGGGAATCTGGAGGTTAAGAATAAATGTGACAAGGATGGTAAGTCAGATAATATCCGAAAACTTGAAAATTTTCAAGTTTTCGGATATTATCTGACTTACTATCCTTGTAACATTTACACCAAAAATCGGATTATCATCTTCAAAAATTTATTTATTGGACTTTGTTGCAGATACATTGACATTTCCGTAAAGAGACAGGGACAGTTTTTAATCCACAAGTACAAATCAAACATGGTACACAGTGTGTCAAATGATCAATATGCACAGAGAGAGTCAGTGCAGATCAAGTGAAACATAGAGAACTAGTACGTGTCAAACATGGTACATAGTGCGTCAAATGATCACTATACACAGAGAGAGCCAGTGCAGATCGAGTAACACATAGAGACCTAGTACATGTCAAACATGGTACATAATGTGTCAAATGATCAATACACACAGAAAGAGCCAGTGCAGATCGAGTAACACATAGAGAACTAGTACATGTCAAACATGGTACATAGTGTGTCAAATGATCAATACACAGAGAAAGATCCAGTGCAGATCGAGTAACACATGGAGAACTAGTACACGTCAAACATGGTACATTGTGTGCCAAAAGATCAATACACAGAGAGAGAGAGAGAGAGAGAGCTAGTGCAGATCGAGTAACACATAGAGAACTAGTACATGTCAAACATGGTACATAGTGTGTCAAATGATCAATACACACAGAGAGAGCCAGTGCAGATCGAGTAACACATAGAGAACTAGTACATGTCAAACATGGTACATAGTGTGTCAAATAATCAATACACACAGAGAGAGCCAGTGCAGATCAAGTAACACATAGAGAACTAGTACATGTCAAACATGGTACATAGTGTGTCAAATAATCAATATACACAGAGAGAGCCAGTGCAGATCGAGTAACACATAGAGAACTAGTACATGTCAAACATGGTACATAGTGTGTCAAATGATCAATACACACAGAGAGAACCAGTGCAGATCGAGTAACACATAGGGAGCTAGTACATGTCAAAAATGGTACATAGTGTGTCAAATGATCAATACACACAGAAAGAGCCAGTGCAGATCGAGTAACACATAAAGAACTAGTACATGTCAAACATGGTACATAGTGTGTCAAATAATCAATACACACAGAGAGAGCCAGTGCAGATCGAGTAACACATAGAGAACTAGTACATGTCAAACATGGTACATAGTGTGTCAAATGATCAATACACACAGAAAGAGCCAGTGCAAATCGAGTAACACATAGAGAACTAGTACATGTCAAAGATGGTACATAGTGTGTCAAATAATCAATACACAGAGAGAGAGAGAGAGAGAGAGAGATAGAGAGAGATAGAGCCAGTGCAGATCGAGTAACACATAGGGAACTAGTACATGTCAAACATGGTACATAGTGTGTCAAATGATCAATACACAAAGAAAGAGCCAGTGCAGATCGAGTAACACATAGAGAACTAATACATGTCAAACATGGTACATAGTATGTCAAATGATCAATACACACAGAAAGAGCCAGTGCAAATCGAGTAACACATAGAGAACTAGTACATGTCAAAGATGGTACATAGTGTGTCAAATAATCAATACAGAGAGAGAGAGAGAGAGAGAGATAGAGCCAGTGCAGATCGAGTAACACATAGAGAACTAGTACATGTCAAACATGGTACATAGTGTGTCAAATGATCAATACACAACGAAAGAGCCAGTGCAGATCGAGTAACACATAGAGAACTAGTACATGTCAAACATGGTACATAGTGTGTCAAATGATCAATACACAAAGAAAGAGCCAGTGCAGATCGAGTAACACATAGAGAACTAGTACATGTCAAACATGGTACATAGTATGTCAAATGATCAATACACACAGAAAGAGCCAGTGCAAATCGAGTAACACATAGAGAACTAGTACATGTCAAACATGGTACATAGTGTGTCAAATGATCAATACACAAAGAAAGAGCCACTGGCCATCAAGGAACACGCGGAGAGCCAATGCCGAAAGAGAAACACAAACATCCATGACTCACTGGATTCGAACCCAGACCTATCTCGGACTAATGATCAGAAGCCATCACTTAGACCACTGCGACACCGGGGCGGCGCTCATGGGTTCATTAATGGTTCTATTCTAAAACTGCACATGTTAATTAAAGGTTTATTCTTATTTCACTTTATTACACTTAATTAATGACTTTAGATTTGCTTTTTTTCAGGTTAAAGGGACGACTGGCATCACAAGACTGTATAATAAAACCACACAACAGAGAATTGTTTGTACACTTCTGGTCCAAAGGTCAATAAATGATCTGTAAAAACAATTCCCATGACTTAATTAAGATTTATTTTTAACTTTATATCAGGTTCTGCTACCCATTTATAACATTTTGCCATGTTACACGTGTTAAATTACAATTTACAGGCACTATTAATTTCGAAAGCATGAGTTAAATATTTAGCCTCAGCACTCCTGCTTATAAATCTTAAACAGTTAGCCTCAGCACTCGTGTTCAGGATTCTTAAAATCGTAAAACTTTCTTTTTTTTTATTTACATGCTTCTTACGATTCTGATGTCTTGATGTTAGCTGTGGAAAACGCATCAGTATCAATACATCAGCATAAAAACAACCCATTTTGATTCCTGCTTGTCGAGAAGGGAATTGCTTGGCAGAGAGAGACATAGAAACTATTTTTTGAATTCAACAAAACTACTTTTCACCCTCGCAAACGAAATAAAGGCATCATTAGCATATGGTACTTCTCTCTTACGCTTCATTTCAATGCAGTAATCGAAAAAATCAGTTTCACTCTAATTATTAATCTGTTTTCATTCTTTTTTCTTTCCTTTTTCAAAAAATAGAGGCACAGAAATTTCTTCCTTTTACCGTGTCATTTTTTGAACCCAACAATTCTAGAGATTAGCAAATGCTTTTCAATTGTAGAAAATTTTTGTCAACTTCGTATCTGTTAAAATAAGAAATAATCTTTACAAATTTTTCTGCTACAAAAAATAATCTTCTACGAATTCTAAAAATTACATAACTTAGTTTCTTTTTTAATAATTTAATACACGGTCGTATCAGAATAACATGACCTTCTACCTAATAAAGGGAATAACCACCCTTGGCATGGAAGCAATGAGGCTCTGGAAGGTTGCTCGAGGCACATGTGCCCATACGGACTGCAGCAGAGAACTGAAGTCCCGGAGATGACATGGTTTTGGGTCGGCAAGTTGAGCCTGTCGATCCAAACAATCCCACAGGTGCTCTATGCGATTGAGATCGGGTGATTTGCCGGCCATGGAAGAACGGAGACATCGCTGTTGTGTTCCTGGAACCAGCGACGAACCCCCTTGGTGAAGTGGCACGGCGCAATGCCCTGTTGGTAGACATCACCACCACCAGGGTAAACGTCCAACATGAAGGGATGCATGTGGTCAGCAAGGATTGACAAGTAGCCATTGGCGTTCAGAGACTCATCCAGTGGTACCAGCTGGCCCCAGGTCACACCAGCAAAACGTCCACCAGACATGCGCACTGCCACCCCCGGCCTGTTCTTGACCGACAAATGTGTCCGGGTGTTGGTTCTCGTGTGTCTGACGTCATATCCGCCACCGCCCATCTCTTCTCGATTGTCCTTTACCAATCGAGGGGGCGACGTTCTCCTGTGGGGTCGATGGCCTTTGGGGCTACACAGTTATGACGTCAGAGGTACTCGGTGTGCCAGCGGTACATTATTGGTACACCCTTACTACAGTACCTTGTGAAGAGCCCATGAAGTCTGTTGTTTCTAGGATGCTTCCACCTTTGGCTCGGAAGCCGATTATCATTCAGTTTTGAACGTCTGTCAAATCACTATCTCTGCCCATTGTGCTCACGTAACGCACTGTCTTGGCCGGCCATTTATATACTATATTAACAAAAGTCACCGGACACCTCTTCAAAAGCAAATGAACGGATCCGCTGCGTTGTTGAGATGCGTGGTACAGCTGCAAACGGTAAAAAAACAAGCCTACAGCTGACCGCCATCATATCACACTGTAAGGTTGAGTGAAAATGTGAAAATGTCGGGGCGGAAGAGAACTAACTTTCAGAAAGGAAAAATTGTTGGATGTTATATTAGTCGGTTGTCCATAAGAGAAACCGGGAGGCGTTTTAAATGTACTCAAGTCAACTGTTTTGGATGTACTGAATAAGTAGAAGGCACGTGGCGTGCCTGAAGCAGCAAAACGTACCGGCAGACCAAAGAAAATCAGTTAAAGAAGACGTCAAAACCTCAGGAAGGTCGTTACAGCTAATCGACGGAGTAGTGCACAAGACCTCAGTGTACATGTGAGTAAAAATGCTGGAACCTCGGTATGTACACGTACCATTCGCAGAGAACTTCATTCCATGGGTTACCGTGGTCCATGCGGCTGCTCATAAGCCTTTCATCTCCACTCGGAATGCTACTTGTCGTTTAGCATGGTGTAAAGACCATTTATCGTGGACCGTAGATCAATGGAAACGGGTCCTACGGACTGATGAATCCAGATACACGATCCATCAGTCCGATAGCCGTGGGTGGGTATGGCGGCAGCCGGGGTTACGCTATTTACCACAGTGTACTGTTCCTAAGGTAAAGTTTAAAGCTGGCAGTGTATCGTATGGGGATATTTTTCGTGTTATGGTCCCGCCGCATTAGTTATTGTGAACTAACCTGTTAACCAGCACGTCTACCTGGATATTTTGGACTATTATGTCCTACCAACTCTCTGGCAATGCTATGGAATCGAGCCTTGTTGGTACCAGCAGGATAATGCACCGAGATATAAAGCAAGGACTGCCACCGTGTGGGGTGACGATAATTCCATATCATGCGTGGACTGGCCAGCGCAGAGCCCTGATCTTAACCCCATACAGCACCTATGGGATGAATTAGAGTGCCGCGTAAGAAGTTTGGAGCCAAGGCCTACTACTAAGCAACAGTTAGCGGCACCATTATGTACTGAATGTAAGAGCATACCTATCGTTGTGTTCCAAAACCTTGTCGAAAGCATGACTCGAAGGGTCAGTGCATGCATTAAGGCCAAAGGTGCTGTGTTGTGTTTCTCTTCTAGGTGTCCGGTGACTTTTGTCAATATAGTGTATCTCCGTGTGGTCTATTTTGTGATGGGCACTCTGACCCGCTTTGGTGGGTACACTGTGATTCCGGGTGTGACCATATTATTCTGATACGACTGTGTATATTACCATTCCTTCTGCCAGAAAAAGATCTTAAAATCCTTGAAATTGGATACCTTTGGTTGTTTTTTTGCAATTATTTTCTGTAACCGAATATTTTCACGACAAAGTACATTTGGCGTTCCCAACTTATTGAGATGCTCATGGACTGGATAAAATCGATCACAGTCATAATTCTCTATACTTTCGATTCTTTTTAGAAATCTGCTTTACAGCATCACAGAAGGTGTTACTTTCTCGACGAAAATATTGATACTTCAAATATCCGACGCCCAAATTTTATTTTGCATAAATTAGTTGTTGTAACTGCACTAAAAGTTTCTTATTGCATATCCGAAGTGTCAGTATTCAAATCTCGCCACCATTTTACGATCAACTCAGCTGAAACCGCATTAGTTAAGTAATGGCTCTATTCTAAAACTGACATCTAATGTAATAGAATGCTTTTTAAACGTTTCGTGAGAAAACAACAAAAAAAAACATCTGTTACTTACTTGCAAGAAGCGTCATCTAAATTAGAAATGTCGGTTTGGTGCTTTGACTCGCACTCCTTTATACCATCGCTTTGGAAACAGGGTAGTTCCCACCATTCTGTAAATATATCATTGAGATCTCAGAATGACTAGCAATAGCATATTGAGCAAACAAATAAGAAAGCAAGATTTGCATTGGTAACAATAAGGAAAACCAGGTTTGCAAATGCCTACGCGTGTCAACTTGAGAAAGCCATTGCCGAAAATGCAAAGCGATAGAACCTTTGTGTTAATTACATTCTTTTTCTTCTAGCAGCAGGACTGCTAAGAGATTATTTTTTATTTTAACAAATACCAAATTTTTCTACTTTCACAAATATGAAATAGCCGAACATTTCTCACATATTCTCCGGTTTTTTCTTTTTCGTATAAACAATGTTTCCTGAAGATAACATAAATGCGTCTTTACATTTGATTCTTGAGGACGTGTCTGCAATTTCCTTCTCGCAATGGACTCGGGAAAGTACTCCAAATATTTTTCATGCATTTTTCGTTGTTCATTATTTTACGACTATTTTTCTGAATAACGAAAAGAAAACGTCTTTGTGTCGAATTGGATTAAGAAAGCGTGATCAAGATTTTCCTGTTTTTCTTTATTATGGGAAAAAAGAGCCCGATATAACATATCTATAAATATCATTTGCTATGAGGGTTTTCAAAATGAGGAATTGGGGAAGGCTCAAAATCTCATCGGTATGAAAAACAGTAGCATCTGCCGAAGAAAGAAGTTTTTCAGTGGAGATTTAATCCCGCAGATATTGCTGTAAACAGAAACGTGAACTTACGCTCTCTGGTTGCAGACTTGTGCGTTAAGAAAATTTTGAATTATATGAGAAACACTTCGCAGGGGAAACGCTCTTCAACAAAGAAAGGATTTTTCAAATCGGACTCTCACAAGCAGAGATATCGGCAAATATCATATATGCTGTTACGCCCCTGGCGGGAAAAACATGCATTATTTTAAGAAGAAAGTATTCTCAAAGTTTTTTTGATGCGAGTGGTATCGGTCCAGGAAAACATTTCTTCAGTCAAGCTCTCAGGAGCTTCTGCTTCTGAATTTCTGCTTCTGATGTATTTGCTGCAAATACATCAGAAGCAGAAATTAACGCTTATGTCATACCATTTCTACCAAATATTAGAAATGATACGAAAAACATTTCCTATCAGGAGCCGTATGAGATACAGAAAGAATTTTTCAAATCGGAATTTTAGAAGCAGAAATATCGGGGAAAACGCAATTAACTTTTACGCCCCCTAGCAGAAAGTCTATAAGTTACTTGTAAATTAAATTTTGAAATTATATGAAAAGCATGTCGCACCGCAATCTCTCTCCAATAATGAAGGAATTTTTCAAATCGGACTCTTAGAAGCAGATATATTGACAGAAATAAGATACACATCTACGCCCCCTCGCGGAGAGACCACACAATATTTTAAAAAGAAAATATTTCGAAAAGGTTTATCGACGTGAGTGGCATTGGTCCGCGAATGAATTTTTTCAATCGAGATTTTAGAAGCTCAGATTTTGTGGCAAATACATCAGAAACAGAGATTAACACTTATGTCCCCTGGTGGCCAAATCATTCTTTACCAAAAATCCTAAACTATACGCAAAAAATTTCCCATCAGGAGCTGTATCCGCTGAAGAAAAAAAATCAAATCGGAGTTTTAGAAATAGAGATATAGGGGAAACGCGATTTACTTTTACGCCCCTAGCAGAAAAACTGTGCGTAACTTGAAAAAGTGACTATACCTAAAATACTCTTTGACATAAATTCAATCGAAAAGTCAAATTTTTTTTCAATCGGATTTCCAGAAGCAAATATATGGAATTAAAGGTATTTTGAATTTGATATCATCTGCATTTACGCCCCCTATCGGCAAAATTATACATCGTAAAAAAAAAAAAAAAAAAAACGAGATAAAGGATCACCATTTGCATATTTCAAGCTTCCCAATGCAAATAATTTTTCAAATCGGAGTAATAGTTGCAGAGCTATGATGTACACAGACCGAGGGACGGACGGACAAACCCATGGCATAAGCAGGATCTTTTTTATTTTTTACAAAAGACGTGCTAAAAATAAGGAACGTTCTGAACTGGGTGCCTTGCCGCCCCGGTGGCGCAGTGGTCTAAGCGATGGCCTCTGATCATTCGTCCGAACGGGGTCCGGGTTCGAATCCCGGTGAGGCATGGATGTTGTGTTTGCCTTACGGCACTGGTTCTCTCCCTTCCCTGGAACCAGTGACCCTAAATTAGGGACGGGCGACTGCTAGCGATGGCCCATTGAGTTGCTCACGGTGGTCGTTAAACCTCCAATAAACAAAAAAAAACTGGGTGCCCGCCAATAAAACATCATCCCAACTGCGAACATTTGTCTTCGTGACCGAGTGGCCAGATGCGCAGAGGTCTGACGAATCGTCCGACAGGGGCATTGGCTCAGTCCGGAAGGACTTGAGAATGCTCACTGTCCTAAATGCTCACGGTAGTCGTCTCCGCCCCCCCCCCTCCCAAAAGAAAGAATCGAACATCCGTTTTGTCAGATGGATTCCAGTAAGAATTACAATAATTTAGTATTTACATTTTTATTAGGTATAAAGGTAAGGTAAGCGGTTTAATGTTTTCTTTTCTTCCTTTTTTTTTTTTTTTTTTTTTTTGAGATGAAAGTTCAATATTACACTCTGTTAGAAATTTCCGTGGAATAATTCACGTTTCCGTGTTATTACGGTTAAAGTTCATGTTAACATTTCAAAGAAATGACCGTATTAATGCTTGTGTCGAATTCCACTTCTTTTATGGGCATCGGTAGGGGAAAATTTTCGTTCAGTATTAATTAACGGTTAATGCTACAATTAGTTTAATTGCCGGTCGTAGCACATAAAAATAAATGGGAATTCTTAACAGTGGAAGAAACATTACTAACTTGTTGGTTTACGGCTTAGAGAACCTGGAATTGCAGATTCTGTCTTCATTGGGGGTTTTTTTTACTGTTGATTTAATATGTTAGATTGGATGTCCAAAACCGTTGCTCTTTTTTTGGTTTTTATTACCCACATGCTGCTCTTTCCTCACGTGAAGCAATCCAGTAAAATAACATCTGAAGTAAAAGGTTGAGTTCGTGTGCTTGTTAATCCTCCGCGGATTGGTTGAACCAGTGTTATGAATAAAGTTGCAGCACAACGTCCATGAACCTCTACCAAGCTCTATTTTGAGACTGAATTGCTTCCACGTGAAGGAATTCACACAACAAATAGGAGATGGCAAAAGCACAAGACGTTAAAAAAGAAAAAGAATAAGAAGGAAAAGAGCACTACTTGGTTTAACTCGGAGAAGGAAATCCGGATCGGTGTTTTATCGGCAGGTTTGATATCGTTGCATACGATAACTACCAAGTAATAAGATTTCATCAGATCAGCACAGAATATATTTTCACTGTGTTTCTCAAGGAATTTAATTGATAGTTCTTCATGATTTAACACAGTGAGACGGTCTTTCTATCATAGGTAGAAACAGTTAACAGTATACATTCTTAACTGTATTGTTAAACTTCGAGATTTCGAAATTTAACCCCAACATCAGTTTAAAACGGATCCCGGGAGATTGGTACCCGGCAAACTCGTACCCATGCAGTTTCATCTCCTCCTGTTCAGTTTTAATGCCTGTATTTCAGGATTTAGCATCATCTTCACCCCTTCTAACTATTCCGATACATTTTTTTCCCTTCAAATTCGTAAATTATTTCACAAATTGAAGCAATCACGGCATTTTCCTAAAATTTAATTTTAGAAAACTCGTACCCTGGAGATTGGTACCCGGCAAATTGGTACTGGGTAAATTGGTGCCCGGAAAACTCGTACTCGGGAGATTGGTAACCTTCTGTTGGTGAGACGTTACAGTGGCATATACAAATTGCGTTAACGGAAGATCTTTCCTCTTTGGTGACTGTCGTCGTTGAACAGCTGTTGCCTTGACGGAAAACTCCTATTCTTTTTCCACCGTTAGCAAAACACACCGCAGAAAGCAGAAAACTCCAACACCTTATATAAGGGAATGTACACAAATTGCATTTCGTACTAGATTTGTTAAAGTGTAGGAGTTATTATAGTGGCATAAAATGATAATAGGAGATTCCTACTGACATAAAATGGCATGTAAGATCCGGTTCCCTATAAACCGCCACACAGGAAAACTCCCACATGTTTTTCATTAAGGGGCCGGGCACAAGTTGCTCTTCCTCCGAAGGGCACTTCGAATGTGTGGCAGTTTTCCAAGTTTCCGAATTATGTGTAGCAGTTTTCCAAGGTATCTAACGACTGAATGAGCTCTTTTATTTGTCTTTATTTTGAGGATAGTACATACGATTTTAGGACAACTGGACACAATAGTTTAAGGGGTGGGGAAGCATAAAGATTGCCGTTTCTTGGCCTATACTGAGAATTCAAATTATTAATATTTATCTTTTATTTAATTAATTCACAGGACCTACACCTAGGCCTTAATCAATCGCCTTCATATTCATCACGTTTACGTATCAAACCAAGTTGATAATAGTGCGCTTTTACTTAGGCACTAAATATTAATTCATAGGCCCTAGGCCTAAGCCTTTTAAACGGTTTTTATTCTACTGATGTCACATTCACAACGTTTACGTATCAATTCATGTTAATAATATTGCGCTTTTACTTAGGCACTAAATATTAATTCATAGGCCCTAGGCCTTTTAAACAGTTTTTATTCTACCAAATTTTATTGAAAATTTCTAGGGCCTTGAAATTAATGTTTCGTGACTGAGTAAAGGAGCAACATTATTAACTTGATATGTTATGTAAACGTTAATAATATGAACGTGATTATACAAGCTTTGACTTGTCATGCAAACCTTTATGAATGCACGGCCTATTCAAATTTGCTGACAACCCTCTTCAATTTCGCCTGCCCCCAAAAGAGCTTCCAAGCCGCACAGCTTCCGAGGGGTTCACTACTAACCGGACGGCGAAAATACCATCCAGATTAAGAGAAACGTAGCTGTAAGGCAAGATGTTTACACGGGCCACCAGCCGATTGTCCGCTAGTGCAATAAAATAATCCCTCCTGTGTGAGGGGGTCGGAAACAAAGTGCTGTTGAACAAAGAACCACCGATAGGGAAGCTCATTCTTCAGGCATTTTCCCGCCGTTCTAGCAATGAAATAGCTTGCCAAAAACTGCACTGTGGGACGGTTTTATTGCTTCGGCAGAAACATTCCGCGTGTGTGAAACGGGCCATGAAGAAATTCCACTCTACCCCTTTTCGGAATTAGAATCAGTCTTATTATGATTCTATTGTTTCTAAAAGAAATCCCACCCTACTCCCTTTTCGAAAATAGAATCAGTCTTATTATGATTCTATTTTTTCACCGAACACCATAGCTTAAGATGATCTACAAATTGACGGCAAATTTTTAGCTATGCAATTTGTGTATGCTCCCGTAACGTCGTAGCAACAGAAGGGTACCACTTGCCGGGTACCAATCTCCCGGGTACGAATTTGCCGGGAACCAATCTCCTGGGTACCAATTTGCCGTTCCCTGTTTAAAACACCAAACAGAAATCATCGCTGTTTCCACATTAATAAGTGAGTCTCGGAAAAATTCTCCTCTGTCGCCACCGGGAATCGAACCCAGGTCTTCCAGTTACGCGCCGGACATGCTATCACTGCACCACAGCAGCCTCGAATTTTCCCGACTCACATGTAATAAACTGCCAAACTACACTACCTACCAACAAGTAATTGGACACCACTGCAATCGACGATATCTGTGGTCCTGATACACGTCACGGCCGCCGCCGTTAAATATCGTGTGGGAAACAACAACGCAACCAGTCGCATGCAAGATGCCACGCAGTTCGGAGCTCTCTGATTTCGAGAAAGGTGTAATAGTCGGGTATCACAAAAATGACCGATCCATACGTGACATATCCAGCGAGTTGAAGTACCCAAATAGACAGTGGCCTACGTGAGTGGCAAGTGGAAGATGAGAGGTGACTGTCGGAATGTGCCCCGACCCGACAGACCCACAAAACTGGGAGTTAGAGACCGACGGGTGCTGGCCAGAGAAATTCAGAAAAACCGCACCAAATCGATGGGCCACATCCGCGAGGAGTTTCAACAAGCATCCGGGAGTGTTCTTTCTATGAATACCATCCGTAAGGAAGCCCATCTGCTCGGTTATCATGGACGTGCTGCCGCCCACAAGCCTTTGATCACCAAGTCCAATGGCGCTGTTCGGTTAACGTGGTGCAAAGAACGTCGACAGTGGACCGTTAAATAGTGGAAACAGGTTCTCTGGAGCGACGTATCAAGGTTCACCCTCTACCGTTCGGATGGAAGGGTCTGAGTTTGGCGTCTGCCTGGAAAACGCCTCCTGCCGGAATGTATTGTGCCAACTGTGAAGTTAGGCGGCGGTGGAATTATGCTATGGGGGTGTTTCTTCTGGTATGGCACGGGACCCTTGGTCGCAATTCCTGGTAGACTCAACGCCGAGACCTACTGCACCATTTTGGATGACCATGCGCTTCCTACGTTGTGGCAGTTTTACGGGGTGGACCCATGTTACTTTCAGGATGACAATGCCACCTGTCATGTTGCGAGGTCCACCATGGCTTGGCATGATGACAATGGGGTTAATGGAATGGACTGGCCTGCGCAGAGCCCGGACCTTAACCTTATCGAGCACCTTTGGGACGAGTTGGAGCGTCGACTTAAGGGGTGCTTCCATCGTCCGAAATTGGTGAAGTAACTGACCTGTCTTCTGCAAGCCGAGTGGAAGAAAATATCGCTAGCCGTCGAACAACGCCTGGTTGAGAGTACGCTCCGGAGGGTCGCTGCTGTAATCGCCGCTCGTGGAGGCTCCACTAACTATTGAAGGTGAATGAACTTCGTTTTCTTTTGCTATCACAGGTGTCCAATTACTTGTTGGTAGATAGTGTACATAGCAGGTTGCTTCATGGGGCGCCGCACAATGTTGAGGACTCACCAAAGATAGAAAGCAGCAACTGAACAAATAACTAGGAGGCGAATGGATAATTAATTCAAACACTCGACGTGGATCAGGAACACCAAACAGAAATCATCGTTCTTTCCAAGTTAATAAACGAGTCTCGGAAAAATTATCATCTGCCGCCACCGAGAATCGAACCCAGTGTCTTCCAGTTACGCGTTGGACATGCTACCACAGCGGCCTCAAATTCTCGAGACTCACATGTGATTAACTGCCAAACTACATGGCAGGTTGCTTCATGGAGCCCCCACAATGCTGGGGATTCACCAAAGATGGAAAGCAGCAACTGAACAAATAACTAGGAGGCGAATGGATAATAAATTCAAACACTCGACGTGGAGCAGGAACACCAAACAGAAATCATCGCTTTTTCCACGTTAAGCATGTCCGGTGCGTAACTGGAAGACACTGGGTTCGATTCCCGGTGGCGGCCGATGAGAATTTTTCCAAGACTCACTTATCAACGTGGAAAGAACGATAATAATTTCTGTTTGGTGTTCCTGACCAATGTCGAGTGTTTGAATTAATCAGTTTAAAACTCTTTTTTTTTCGACTGGGAGTTTGACGACCACCGTGAGCAATTGAATGAGCAATAAGCCGTCGCCCGTCCCTAATTAAAGGCCACTGGTTCCAGGGAAGGTAGAGATCCAGTGCTGTAAAACAAACATAACATCCATGCCTTACCGGAATTCGAACCCTGACCCATCTCGGACGAATGGTCATAAGCCAGAGCTTAGACCATTGCGTTACCGGGGCGGCGTTTAAAACTTCGAAAAAGTCATTCTCGAAAGCTGAAATTTTAGTTTTAGTGCCAAAAATTCTGTGATAGCATTTCATATTATTATTTTTTTAACTTTAGTGATGCTCCTGTAATTCAAGTCACTTCTACCGTTTATAAATAAATAATAATCAATATGTAATTGTTATTTATATACTGTGACGTACCTGCCCCGCAGGACGCACATGATATAAAGGCAGATAGCAGTGAGAGCACATGTCCGCGTAGCTCAGTTGGGAGAGCAACGCACTGCGGAGTGAGGGGACCCGAATTCGATGCCCGGCGTGGACAAATTTGTTCGTTATATTGGCGCCCGAACTTCTAGGATGAACTGGCTGATAGGTTTCTCGCAATGCCGTGATATTCTTTCCACACCGCGAGACAGGCAAAATGAGAATCCCTTCTTCAGTGCTTCGAAAAAATAAATCAGTGTGATGTTACGTTCCACACACCGAATTGTCTGGGATTTCTCAAATGCATGTACTTCATCGGATGCCTGCCTTCAGCAACACATGGTCTCCGCTGACCCATGGGCCATCATGCCCCCCCCCCGGCCCTCTTTCGGAGGGGAGGGAGATGTGACGTGCCTGCTCCGCAGGACACACGTGAGATAAAGGCAGATAGCAGGGAGAGCACATGTCCGCGTAGCTCAGTTGGGAGAGCACATGTCCGCGTAGCTCAGTTGGGAGAGCACATGTCCGCGTAGCTCAGTTGGGAGAGCGACTTACTCCGGTGTGAGGGGACCCGGATCCGACAAACTTGTGCGTTATAATACTTAAATTAAGTTAGTATAACTATACTAGTAATTCGAATTTCTTGGTGTAGAACTGAAATCAGTTCCCAATCTTTCGCACCTCAGCCAGATGGCTTTCTCAACGTAGGTAGACAGCAAACTGAATAATAGAACGCATTAACAATTTGATCACGGTGACCTGACTTGACGATAAACGAACAAATGTCAATGCAATTATTCATTCAAGGACACCAGGTGTCATGTTCGTTTAGCACACGGTATCATGGAAGAAAAACAGAAGGCATTCACTATTTAAAGAACTGGTTCCAAATTCGTGGCAACTCCAGCGAGACGTTGTCATTATATAAATCGCTGTTGGTAATGTTTTACAGAGTTTCGCGAATGGCTGTATATTTTGGGCAGAAGCAGGAAGCTAATTTCTTTATGTCATCCGTCATAGGGGCAGCTGACTTAAACTTGACCTCTCTGGATAGCGCCGTGGTACTCTACCGTTTTTTATGACCTTTCTTTTTTTTTTTTTTTTTTTTTTTTGATTGGTGGTTTAGTGATCACCGTGAGCAACTCAATGGGCTGTAAGCTAAGCAGTCGCCCATCTCTAATTTTGGGTCAGTGGTTCCAGGGAAGGGAGAGTGCTTGTGCCGTAAGACAAACACAACGTCCATGCCTCACCGAGATTCGAACCCAGCCCCCTTCCAGACGAATGGTCATAAGCCATTGCTTAGACCACTGCGCCACCGAGGTGGCTCTTTTATGTTCGTTGACTATAATTCTAAATGAACGTTTGGTCATCACAATGTAGTATTTCTTGGAGCCGTCGAGATATTGTAGAGGGATGGTATAAACGCATGCTCCATTGAAAAGTTGGTGCTTGTCGGCGTTTCCCTTAAGCATAGCATATAAAGATGTCTGAGACCTGATGCCGACACCGAGGTTCATCTACTTGAGCTTGTTCTTGAGCTGATAGAAATCGTTTGGCATGTAAGGAATTAAACCCAGGTAGCATAGCTTCGGCATAAAAATATGAATTTGAGGGTTTCTAGTTTTTCCGATATAGCTATGCATCAGTTTAGGCGTGTACTCTGCTTCAGTGGACAATTCAATAACGTTTTTTAATTCGCGTTGTCTAGAAGAACATCGGAGGAGACAGCAAAGGCTCTTCTGATTCGAGAACGGAAGAATGCTGTCTTGTAATCAGCGGGGCAGATTGAGCTGTGGAGCATCAGGTTGAGGACGGATGTGGGTTTATAGTAGACACATGTACGAAGACGATCTCAATATGCTGAAGTATTTTTCCTTTCAAGTAGTATTTGATTCTTGGGAAAAGAAATTCGGAGAGAGCGAGGTCGGGAGAATAGAGTGGCTGTCGGACCTGTGCAATTCGGTGCTTAACAAGAAAATGCTGCACAAGTTGCGATACATGGGCAGGCGCATTGGCATGGAGTTGCCACTCGCCACCCTCATGCAGTGCCGGTCCTTTACGACGAACTGCGTCCCCTCAAATGCCGCAAAACGTGACAGTGGTACTCCGTGTTAATTGTTTGGCCTCATAAAGCGTATTCATGATGCGGGATTCTCTCATGATTTAAAAAAACGGCAACAGTTAGCATCGTCTTGATATTGCTGCGGCCCTGTAGTGCTTCTTTGTGTCTGGGAGACTTTAAGGTCTTCTACTCTAAAGACTGGACTTCAGTTTCGGGGTCATACCCATAAACCCACGATTCATCTCGATTTATGATAGTTTTTAAAACGTTTTCGGCAGTCCCGGTAGCGCAGTGGTCTAAGCGATGGCTTCTGATCATTCATCCGGAAGGCGTCCGGGTTCGAATCCCGGTGAGGCATGGATGCTGTGTTTGTCTTATCGGCGCTGACTCTATCCCTTCCGTGGAACCAGTGACTCTAAATTAGGGACGGCCGACTGCTTATAGCCCATTGGGTTGCTCACGGTGGCCGTTAAACCTCCAAACAAACAAACAAAAAGTTTTCGTCGTTTTCGACGCGCTCAAGCAAATCACTAGCAACTGAAACACGGGCCTTTTCTTCTTCTTTTTTTTTTTTTTTGCTCAGCTGAGAGAAATTTCGGGGCACACATTTGGCTGAGATACGCATCATACCCAAAGCATCGACTGAACTGAGCCGAAGTCTTCAGATAACTGACGAATAGTGATTCGGAGATTCTTCGCTCAGCCGTGCTCACAAGTTCGAAATTGTTTTCGCTTTTGCTGGTTGCGGCTTCTCAGATAGTTCATCACTTTCAACACTATCAAGTCTCGGGTAAGGCATGCATGGTATGCTTGCTTTACAGCACTAAATTTGCGACGGGTGATTGTTCGTAGCTCAAGTGGTTGTTAACCTCACACACACACACATATATACACACACACACACACTACCTAAAATTCTTTGATGGCAACAAATCCACGTCGCTATCCCAGTTCAGTTAAACATGTTGCCTGCTTTTCACACACTGTTCGTAAAGCATTATAAAAGGTGTATTTCTATCAATTGATTTTCATAAAGTATTATACAGTATACGCTATGCTTCTCGACTGGTTTTCATAACGTAGTATATAGGGTGTGCTGATTTTGCCCTCAGTTTTGCAACTGCAAACAGAGTCAGAGGACAAAACATTAGAGATACCTACCTAATAGCGTGCTGGTCCTTCTCTTGCGCGCCTGTACTCGCCAAGGCATTGACTTCCCGAGATGTCATGCATCCCAGAGTTTCCGGAATTAATGCCAGCCATGCCTGTTGCAACATTATCCACAACTCCGTCCGACACATCGGTACAGGTGTGAAAACAGAAGTTTGTTCGCTCCTCCTTACGCCGGAGTAAGGTGCTCTCCCAACTAAGCTACACGGACGGAATGTACCTTTGCAGACTTGTCTTGACACGTGATTCACATCTGTTGTACGTCACATCATCTCCCTCTAATTCTTTTTTTTTTTTTTTGAAGGGAACTAGGAATTTTTCATTAATTCCAGACGATGTGTAAAACAACCATCACGCATTTTTCGAAGAACCCAACAACCAGTAAATCAATTTTTACGTTCGGGCGCCAATGTGAAAACACAGGTTTGTCCGTGACGGTGTCCGAACCTGCGCACCCTCACTCCGGAGTAAGTTGCTCTCCCAACTAAGCTACACGGACGGAATTCACGCTGCGGACTTCTTGTCTTGACACGTGATTCACCTCTGTAGTGCGTCACACAGAATACATAGATTTGATCTTCCGCTCCATGACATTCCAGTGAGCTTCAACAGAGTTTAAATCGGGAGACCTTGGGGGCCACTGAATGGTTCCAAACTCAGATGAGTGTTCCTTGATTCATGTCTGAGTGGTTGCGGTCCCATACGGCGGCGCATTGTCCAGCTGAAAGAGACCCTCAGCCACAGGATGTGCGAAAACCATGAAAGCGTGTAGAATAATCAGCTAGCACAAGGTGGTAACGCGCTGCTGTTAGGGCCTTCTCCAGACACACTAAGGGACCTGGTGTTGTCCCATTAGAAGGCTCCTCAAACCATCACAGAGTTACCACCACCTTGACAGGGCCAACCTGGCACGGCGAGACCATCGGTTCATGCTGTCGACGCCACACGCGCACCCTCCCGTCAGCTCGGTACAGATGGAAACGTGATTCATCTGACCACACGTCAGCTCTGGAAACGGGATTCATCTGACCACACGTCAGCTCTAGAAACGGGATTCATGCGACCACACGTCAGCTCTGGAAACGGGATTCATCTGACCGCACGACCCGGCGCCACTCTGCACCGAGGTCCAGTTCCGACTTTACGCGTTTCTTAATGAACCGTTTTCTTGCTAGATCGCACGAAGTACTCTTTCTTTTCTGCATTGCATTTCCTTTTTAGAAAAGCTCGCGGAAAATTTCTCTCTTCAGTAAAACAATTGCTACATTTTTCGGGTTTACGATTTGCAAGGGTTCTTCAAAAAAATTAGATAAGAGGCCTCGTTCAGAAGCAGTTTTTGAGTTGAACGAAGTGCACGGTGCAATAGAGTAACTTCTGACCTTTAATCTTCCACGCAATCGCCATTGCAATTTGAAATAAAATGTTCCACCGTGAGAGTAATGTTATTGAAACGAAGATCCAAAAATAAGGCGTTTGTTTCAGAAGAGGATAAATCGAGATACTGTAGGTGCAGCCACGCTGTTACGACCGATCTCACATCTCTGTGTGTATCTAAACACTAGCCGGGCAAGTGTTTTTTGAGAGGGTCATAGAAGCGGAAATCGCAAGGTGCTAGGTCAGGGCTGTAGGTGGGATGTAACAAAACTTTCTAGCACTAAAACTACTCCGTCGTTCTTTGGGCCGCATATTTTCTGGTATTATTGTGCAATAGCCCTGGACTTTTACAGCTGATGGTATGATGCAAATTGTCAAACGACTGACAATACCTTTCATCTGTTACACTTGCACCACCATCGAAGAAACCAACCAGGAACACACTCTTACAGCCAGAAAGAACACTTTCCAAGACCTTTTTTGGCTGGATAGCGACAATTTATCTGGATGCTTGTCATCTTTCTGGGGACGGATGACACATCCAAATTGTTGTGTATTGTGACAATGTGCTGTAAGAAGTCCTCAACTTGCTAATGATTGCGTATCAAGTGAGTGAAGGCGAGACCCATTCATCTCACTTTATGTTTTGTGAGGTTTTTAGGCAATCACCTCTCGCAAAACTTTCCCATAATGCATTTGGTCATGCACAACACTGTAAAAACTACCCTCAGAAATTTGCGATTGGCGGGCGAGTTCTCGCACTGTGACGCGCTTGTTGTCGCCAATAACAGTTTCAGTCTGTAGCACAATGTCTTCTCAAATGGTAACCGTCGGGTATCCACGTTGAGGTGTGGCTTAAATGCCTGTCCTGCCCTTAGCAAAGTTCTTGCACCATTCCGAACCATTTGCGTACACTTCCACCAACGGAAGATGCATTTCCACTAAAGCAACACCCTTTGTGTGAAGAAAACAATTAAACTTCGCACTTCCTGCTGTGACCATGAGGACAATTACTCCGCCATTTTTCAACAGGTGGTACTATGACCATGAGGGCAATGACACTACCATCTTTCAATAGCCGGTACTAGCAACCTGAGCGACGCAGAGCACTCTGATGGCGAAGCGATGTTCCTAGTTCTTTGGACGTGCGCACGCGCCTTAACTCTTCATTTTGATGTTAAGAATTTTGATACCGGAGGTATTATTGCCTTATTTATTGAATATACTGGGGCGTTAAGAAATTTGATAACGGAAATCTTGCTCTCTTATTTATTGAATTCACCGGCGCATTAAACTTCGTATTCACTGGCGCATTAAACTTCGTTACGTAATTTACTCAGCAACCATTGTCCATGGTTAGATGGAATAACTGTACGCATTCCTATTTGGAACATACACTGCCGGACAATTGCTAAGGACGGATGACAATAGCAATGATAGCAACCATGAAATGGAAGACAGGAAAATGTGGAAATTAGCATAAGTGCGGGACACAGTAAGACGTGTTGTGCGTATGCAAATTTTGGATTGCAGAACTTGTTCGTGACGTCATAGCGCTGATAAGAGATATAAAGGATTTGACGCGTATTGACCGTTGTTGTTCAAACGCAAAGTTGAAAGGGAAAGAATCAATTGACGAACTTGCAATTTTCAGTATGTCTTCCCGACATCACCTAGATGATTTTACGCGTGGCCGTATTATTGGAAAGATTGAAGAAGGGCGAAAAATAACAGATGTTGCCAGGGAGTTCGACGTCAGCCACAGTGTTGTCTCAAGGCTTTGGAAATCATTTCAAACAAATGGAGAGTGTAGCAAACGTCACGGGGAGGTCGTGTTCGCAGTACGACACCTGCAGAAGATCGGTACATAGTGCTATCAACAAAAAGACACAGGCGCAGCACAGCTAGCGAGGTAGCAAATCAGTTTATGGCTGCTACTGGCAAGCGGATCTCCCGAAAAACTGTCGCCAGACGTTTGCACGAAGGAGGACTATACGCCCGCCGTCCTGTTGTATGCATCCCATTTTCCAGACGTCACCGTACCGCCCGTTTGCAATGGTGCCATCAACATCGCAATTGGACTGATAACGACTGGTCTGCTGTCCTCTTCTCAGATGAGAGTAGATACAGTCTATCGTCTGATTGTCGACGACAACTGATCTGGCGTGATAGTGGTACTGCATATTGTCCAGCAAACATACAGGAAAGGGACCGATATCCGACATGTAGTGTCATTATATGGGCTGGCATCATGATCAATGGCCGTACGTCCTTCTATGTGCTTCCAACTGGGACTATGACTGGCCAACGATACATTAATGATGTTCTGCTACCTCATGTTCGCATGTTCCGTGGTGATGTAGGTGATAGATTCATTTTCATGGACGACAACGCAACATGTCATCGAACAGTCGCTCTCCAGGAGTGTCTTGAGAGCGAGGATATTCAACGCCTCGTATGGCCAGCACGTTCTCCAGATCTGAATCCCATTGAAAATGTGTGGGATGCTTCGGGGAGGAGTCTTGCTGGTAGCTAATGCCCTCCAATAAACAAGGACACCCTCATCCGTGCACTGACAGAGGAATGGGATAAATTACCCCAACAGCTGCTTGATAATGTTGTGCATAGCATGACTCGACGTGTGGAATCTTGCATCGCCCTCCATGGCGGCCATAACCCGTATTGACATCTTACGCCGGAACACGTGCGGACGGTAATTGCATTTTTTCACGTTTACGTATTCTGCACAAAATGGCCTGTTTATCCCTTGAACACGTTCCAAAGCCTTCTGGATTTCAGAGCACAATATATTGTCTTTCTTGTAATGTCCTGGCATTCTGACATTATTTTATTTCACTTGGCATCCAACAACACTTACTTTTTTATGCGCTATATAGCCGTTTATGATCCGTCCTTAGCAATTGTCCAGCAGTGTATAACGTCTGAAAGTGAAATAGCAAAGGAAGGTCGGAGATATTTTAAATTTATATCCCATTGCTCATTACACACTTATAGACATGAATCGCTTTGACGAATAAAATTTTAAGATTTTTATATCAAAAGACACACTCGTTACGAAAAAGAATTCGGCGCATTAATCTTGTTTTTTTCCTTACAAAATAAAATCCTTACTTCCATATTGTGAGCAGTATTCTTCTAAGTACTTCGAAGTTTTCGCGACGTTACTACTCCTGCTATCATCTTCATTCTTGAAGCAATTTGAAGTCTGCCAGAGCATACAATCAAAACTGTCTCGAAGATCTCTGAAATGAAGAGAATGATTTTAGAAACAAGAGTTACCTTTCCTTTCATTGCAGTCACTTTAAAAAGGCATAATTGAAAAGCGAAAAAAGAACATTTTTTCGGCGAAATTCTAATAAGGCTGAGTCATAAAATACACTGGCGGAAAGTGAAAAAAGAACACCAAGAAGGAGACGTCTGATAACAATGAAATTTATATAGCATAATAACGGAATACAGAGGATAACGTGATCAAAACATTATGGCAAAATACAGCTGTATTTGCTAGTAAACTGAAAAATAACATTTCCATGCAACATGGTTAGTACGAGGTTGAACCACCATGAACTGCGTCACACTGTGCAATTCTGGCATGGAGTCTGTCGTACAGATGTTGGATGTAAGTTTGGAGTATTGAGTTCCAAGCATCCTCAACCTGGACGCGTAAATCGGGGATGGTCGTGGCTGGCCGTGGAGACCGGATAAGTCGTTGTCCCATAAAATCCCACACGTGCTCAATTGAGGACAAATCCGGTGAACGTGCAGGCCATGGAAGTTGTCTCACACCCTGAAGTGCATGTTGCGTTGCACGTGCGATGTGTGGGCGTGCGTTATTTTGCTGGAAAACACCACGATGGACCGACCTTACAAATGGCACAACAACGGGCTGAATGATGTTGTTGATGTAGGAGGTGCTGTTTAACGTACCCGGTACCAACACTAGTTGTGTACGGGAGTAATAACTGATCGCTCCCCAAACTAGGAGACCAGGTGTTGGTCCTGTGTGTTGCTGGCGGATGCAAGAAGGGTGGAGACGCTCCCCTGTGCGTCTGCGAACACGCATACGGCCATCGTAGGCTTCCAAGCAGAATCTGCTTTCATCGCTGAACACGACAGATCGCCATTCCGTTCTCCAGTGCAGACGTTGGTGTCACCACTGCAGCAGTTCCGGATGGTGGGCTGAAGTCAGAGGTACACATGCCAGAGGCACACGTGCACGTAGTCCGGCATCTAGTAGACGGTTGCGAATTTTTTGCGCAGTCACCGCAGGTGCAACGGCAGCTCGGATTTGCGTCGCAGTGGATGTTCTGCTCGACAACGCGGCTCTTCTTATGCGTCGATCGGTCCGCTCATCAGTCCGTCTGTGACTTCCGGTTCCACGTCTTCTTGTGTGAGAATGTTCCTCGGACCATCTACGCCACCATCGTACCACCGCCGATTCTTCCCGTCCAATTCGCTCCGCAATACGATGATGCGACCACCCGGCCTCTCCGAGTCAGACTAGACGACCTAGCTCAAAGTCCGATAACTGCTGAAATCGTACACGTCTTCCATGTCCAGGCATTGCAGCTTCTTCAGGGTCTTCGTACGTGTCCGTACGCCGACGACTGATAGCATTCACTTCGCCGTACTCCTTAAATACCAGCGACGATGATTTGCATATTATGCCGTGCTGTGGAGTAAGCGCTTACCAGTTAGTCCCGAAATTAACATCACACCTACGTAAACTCGACCCCATTAACATATGTAAATTTCATGATCGTCCGCCAATTCCTTCTTGGTGTTCTTTTTCACTTTCCGCCAGTGTATAATCATCATCTTGCCAACCATTATTATCAATCCTCTGCTGGATGAAAGTCTTCCCAAGTTTCTTCCACAACGGTCTGCCTTGCGCCAGTCTCCTCCATGTAACTCCAGCATGCTTTCGAATGTCATCCAATCATTCCCATCTGGCCTTCTTCTGGGTATTTTCTTGTACCTTGGAATCTAGTCTAAAATTTCGGTTGTCCATCGATGGTCCGTTCTTCTGGCAGTATGTCTAGCCCATTGCCATTTCAGAGATTTTACTCTCATCATGATATCTTCCACTCTTCATTTTTCTGATATGTATACTGTGTATACGGAGTACGATCCAAAGGTTCGGGGGCAAGACCTACCCGTAACAACGGAAGCATATAGTTAAAGTTACGGCGTCTGAAATACATCCAGCCATCCCTCCCTTCCGTAGTCAGCCCATCGAAAGTGTTTGGAATGCGCGCGCAGACGTTTGCTGCTGTGGTTAGTCGTCTGCCTTCTGCAATGTGAGAAACATGGCTTTTGAAGAGTAAAGTTGCACCATTTAATTTTGTCAGCGTTTGGGTAAAACAGCTGCAGAGACCTTAGAAATGCTTTCGAAGGGGTACGCTCACTCTACGATGGCGAGATAGATGATGTACGAGTGGTGTCGGCGTTTCAAAGAGGGCCGAGATTCCAACGCAGTTAATGAGCGCTGTGGTCGACCATGCAGTGACTGCACGGAGTGAGGAAAATATTACGATGGTAGCGCACTGTGTTCGTCCGGATCGTCGCCGAACCATTGAGGAAATCACTAACGTAACTAGCTTATCGGAGACCACATGCCAGCGCATGTTGACGGAGGATCTTAACATGCACTGCATGCGTCACCACATAGTCACTCGCCTTTTTTTCTTTTTTTTTTTTACCTCCTTACAAAAGGATGAACGGATGCGGATATCGGGCGAATTAATCGGCAAAGCAGATAGCGGTCCTACCTTTTTTGGATAACATCATCACAGGTGTTGAAACGTGGTGCTACTTGTTTAATATTCAGCCAAAGCGTGCTTCTTCAAAATGGAAATCAACATCTTCACCGCGATCAAATAAATTCAGGCAGGATCGCAGCTAGGGAAAAGTCATGGTGGAGATTTTGTTTTATTCTCACGGTATTGTCCGTTCTTCCAAATTTATTCCTGACGGCACAACAGTTAACAAGGAACGTTATCTAGACATTTTGTGTCGCTTTCTGGAGACAATCCGGCGTAAACGGCCAGAGATGTATCGAAGTGGACAATGGTACTATCTCCATGACAACTCGCCTGTACATCGGTCCTTACTGGTAATGGAGTTTCTCGTCAGAATTCGTACTAATGTGCTTCCACATACCGCCTATTCACCCGACTTAGCCCCCTTTGACTTTTACCTCTTTCCACTCCTGAAACAAATGCTGCAGGGACGTCGTTTTGTGTCAAAAAATGAGGTAAAAACAGCAACGCAGAAGGCGTTACGAGGGTTGCAAAACATAGCTTTCGGCAATGCTTCCAGAATCTTTAAGAGCGCTGGCAAAAGTGCATCGTCGCCCAAGGGTATTATTTTGAAGGTGGTTGTGTATCAGCATTTTAAAGTATTCAGGACGCCAAGTCCCCGAACTTTTGGATCCTACCTCGTATATATGATTTATCTCAAAAATGGAAGTTTCCCATTTCGCGTTCGTAAATAAAACACAGGTTTACCAGAAAGCATTTCAGGTACTGTTTTATCAGTTCTATGCATAAGCTCTCAGTGCTCCATGTAGCGGGTTAGAAGTTGGAAATGCAAAACAATTGAATTTTTGTCAGAATTTCGTGTTGCGGGCATAAGATTGCAACTCTTCGTCGTACGACACGTGTTGGTAGACATATAACGAAGTAAATTTCTCCGTCATTTGGTCTACGCCGGGATTCGAACCCGAGGCCGCTTATTCCGGAACAAGTCGCTCTACCAACTGAGCTACGCAGACATTTTATTCTGATTCCTATCTGCCTTTATGTCGTGTGCGTCCTGCTGGCAGGTACGTCACATCTCCCCCCCCCCCGAAAGAGGGCCGGGGCATGGCCCACGGGTCAGCCGTGACCATGAATCGTTGCAGGCAGCCATCCACTGTAGAACGTGCACTTGAGAACTCCCAGTCAATCTGCTGTGCGGAATGCAACATCACACATTTTATTTTTCGAAGGGCTGGAGAAAGAATTCTCTGATTTTTCCTGTCTCGCGGTGTAGAGATAACATCACACCAATGCGAGATTTTGAACGGCCGGGTCATCCGGATAGTTCGGGCGCCATTATAACGAAGTAAATTTCTCCGTCATTTTTGGTCTACGCCGGGATTCGAACCCGAGGCCGCTTATTCCGGAACAAGTTGCTCTACCAATTGAGCTACGCGGACATTTTACTCTGATTCCTATCTGCCTTTATGTCTTTATGTCGTGTGCGTCCTGCTGGCAGGTACGTCACAGACACCTCTTACATGTGCGGTTAATTGAGTCAGGATATGGCCACCGACAAGGTTCATATTCGTCACTGTCTGTTATTCATCTTTAATCTCGGAAAAAACAGCTGTAGAAACACGACAATAGATTTGTTCAGCATGGTTTGAGAAAGTTGTAGATGGAAACACGTGTCGTGAGTAGTTCGAGATGTTCAAAAATGATGATTTCGGAGTGGAGGACAAGGAGTACAGCGGATAACCGAAGGAGATACAGCGCACAGAATTACCAACTCTTCTGGACGAAAATGCAGCCCAGTCTACCATAGCAATAGGCAATACGATCAAGCATGAATCAGTTTACCGTTGTTCAACAGTTGAATGCCATAGGAAATATTCAGAAAGTGGGAAAATGTGGCCACATGAGCAAATGCTGGAAACTTATGCATAAACTTAAAGGTTTCATGTTTTAAATGTCTAAAGCAGTTTTTTTAATTCCTTTAAATCATCATGAAAGAAATACGGGTATACGCCATATAATACAAATTTTAAAGATGACAATCCTTTAAATCATATTAAGTGATTCAACTTAAGTTTTAAGTTTCATAGACATGTGGAAGCCCTCCTAAAATGATATGTAACTTCCGACGTTTTAGAGCCTGTAGTCCTCCCTTACTTGCAGGATCTGCCAGCGGCCACGTTTCAACAGGACAATGCGCGCCCGCACGTGGAACGCATCGTGCAACAATTCTTCACGGCCCACCAGGTCTCACTGCTGCCGTGGCCCGCCTGTTCTCCCGATATGTCGCCCATCGAACACGTCTGGTCGCTGATCGGCAGCCGAGTGGCCCGGCAAGCACCACCCGTGGCTACGCCTGATGAACTGTGGCAACGTGTGGAAGCAGCCTGGACCGACATAACCCAAGCTTACATCCAAAGCCTCTTTCGTTCGATGCCGCGGCGTGTAGCGGCCGTTATTGCCAGCCATGAGGGCCACACGAACTATTGATGTCTGCGTGTTCCGCAAGTCGCACGGGCCTGTAAGCTCAATCGTTTGATCTTTGCATCTGTTGTTATGTGTCCAGTAAATCTGGCTTTGCTATCTCGTGACCTTCTTGGTGTTGCATTTTGGGTGGCCAGCAGTGTATATATATAGCCCCAGGATACAGGTAATGTTTCTAAAAGACTATTGAAACATCTCTCAAAAATGAGGAAATTTTTGGATGACTGATATCCGATGAATTTAATTGCAAGTAATCATGATAAATTGATAGAGTCCCAATGTTCTTCAGTCTTCTACAGGAAGAAAATTTTCAGTCAACTGTTTTCCAGAATGCTTTGAAAGAGAAGGATCGAATAATATGCAAAACTTTAATTCCTCCTACAGAAAATCATACCTTAAGCGACCTTAGCAGGAACAACGGAGAAATATTATTTTTTTCCGCACGAGACTAGTGTTCTCTTGTCTGAAGGTGCCGTACATATGAAAGATAATATCCGTTTATGTATACTCCAGGACACAAAATTGATCACTATTTTTCTAGTAAAAGTACTGAATGTCTGCAAATGATACGATTTGAATCCTATTTAGAACAGTGAAGACATACAGGTGCAACTCATTATTTTCATTAGCTCTCCTGCGGACGGTCCTGAAACTACGTTAGGGTCAGTCACGGGATACCAATCCAGGGTTATAAAGGAAGCGTCGCGGAGATGTTGATATTGTTGTAAAAATGTAAGGATCAGCTTCTTTTTCATGGTAACTATGTATTAATTCTGCAAGGAATGGTAAAACATTTCGGTGAATGCTGTCATAATGCGTAAAAGGAAAAGTTGTAAAAGGTGCGGTAACTTGCACGTCTCAGTCCAGTACGTCAGCAAACATGTTCGTACCCGCCCAGGAGATGTGAGAAAGGATGTGGTGTAGGCAGCGTGTTGTGGAGGCTGATATAAGTGCACGCTGTTACCGAGCAAAAAAAATCAAAAAATCAAACGGTGCTTCAAATCGGGCCGTTTCTGCCTTGATTTCCCCACCTTATTCGCCTAATCTGGCCCTTTTTAAAAAGTCATTGTCTGATCAAAGGAAACTAGAGCTGAAGGGGACGAGATTTCCTGACTTTTCATTAAAGCGAGTGTGGATATCTAGCTGCTGACGACAACAAAATAACATACTTTTACCACAGATTTCAGCAATTTCCCGAGCGAAGCCAAAAGTGTATTGCAAGAGTCGCTGACCTTTTATAAATGCTATGCCAAAGTAAATGACCCTGCCTGCCAGCCTCGATTTTTCAAAGAGACCCACGTCTAATTACACTGGTGTGCAAAAATTAAGGACGAAGAGGAGAAATTAGCATAACAGCGGAACGAGCAGGCAGAACGGACCGAAAGACCACTCAGGAGATATACTAGGGTTCGGTACGGTAGGGCATGCGCATATATGCAGCATGACGTAGGGGAGGGGGAATGTCGGAAAGGTATAAAGCACAAGAGCGGTGCACGCTCAGCAATTCGGTGAAAGCTATTGCACGGTGTACATCGGTTTTTTGAACGACGTCGAGTTGCTGCCACCATGTGATATGGCCAACAGGCAATCCAGTAGACAACATCTGGATGACTTTACCCGAGGTCGCGTCATTGAGAAGTTGGAAGAAGGTCGAAGTGTGACTAGTGTGGCCGAGGAGTTCGGCACCGCTCACAGCACCGTTTCACGAGCTTGGGGAGCATTTCAAACCACAAGAACAGCTGTCCGAGAGTTTAGCAGGGGTCGTCCACGAGCAACCACGTCGGCGGACGACCGGTATATTGTCCTACAGGCGAGAAGAGACTGACGGCAGACAGCGGGAGAAATCGCAAGGCACATGCAACAGACAACTGGACGTCCGTTAACGCGTTTTACCGTGGCCAGGAGGGTGCACAAAGGTGGTCTATTTGCACGACGACCAGTACGGTGTGTGCCATTAACGCCTGCTCATCGGAGACGGCGGTTTCTGTGGTGCCAGGAACACAAGAACTGGACACATGAGCAATGGGGTCGAAATCTCTTTACGTTTGAGAGCCGATTTAGTCTGACGAGTGATTCCGGACGTATAAACATCTGGAGAGAGCAGGGAACACGCAATCACTCCTCCAACATAATCGAAAAGGGACCGGTTTGGTAGTGGCGGAGTTCTCGTTTGAGGCGGTATCATGCTTGGTAGCCGTACTGACCTCCACATCTTCCAAGGAGGTTCAGTCACTGGTGTCCGCTATTGTACCGAGGTTCTCCTGCCTCACGTGCGTATGTTTATAGGTGCTGTGGGTCCTGAGTTCCTCTTCATGGAAGACAACGCTACACCTCATCGTACAGTGGCTGTCGTAGAGCTGTTGGAGAGTGAAGATATTCAACGCATGGATTGGCCCGCAAGGTCCTCGGACCTAAATCCAATCGAACACGTGTGGGACCTTCTCGGGAGACGCTTGGCAGCACGTCACCAGCCGCCAGCAGCGATTCCGCAGCTGCGATTGGCGCTACAAGAGGAATGGGCCGCGATGCCTCAACAGCTCCTTGACAACGTCGTCCTCAGCATGGACAGACGTTGTAAATCCTGCAACGCAGTCAGGGGTGATCATATCCCTTACTAAGGACTGGATTTTTCTTGGCAGCCACCTGTCACATGGACGTTTCTGTCTTCTGTCCAGTTGTGTTCGAAGCTACCTTTTCAATAAAGTGCCTTTGTATCCTTTGGATTCCTTGTTTGGACGGTTTTGCTCACTTGTCCCATATTCGTAGATCTTGGGGATCTTATGGTATGATTTGAGTCGATTTGGAGCACTTCTGCACTACGTTACATTCGAAAAACCGTCTCGTCCTTAATTTTTGCACGCCAGTGTATGTAAGATTCAAGGGAAATGACAAAGTAAGTAGATACAGTCAACTCCGCTTATAGTGAACCTCTGCGGACACGCATAGTTCGCTCATTATGTCCGAGGTTCACTAAAACCGAAGTGTCTTCCGTTAATCTGAATTGAGTGGAATGGTGAGCAAGAACAGAAAATATGTACAAATGTATCTAAAAATAGTATTTTTATGTACGTAGTATATTCATTAAATTAAGTACGCAAAATTAATTTTACAGTTCCTTAATTCACATGAAAATAGTCTGTTATCTGCCGCTGCTTGCTGCAAACAGTTTTAATAAATATTTTTGAGAAACGCATATAGCGTATTAAATCCGTTTATTTCTTTTGGTGTAGTAATCACAGAGATTCGCCAAGCTTTCGCACTCCACTGGGAGGCTTTTTCAAGGCAACGGTAGACATAAAAATGCAGGGAATTACAACAGATAAGGAACAAAGATGATTTTTGAAAGTAACGTGGGGATATCACCAACGTATTTCGTGAAATGTTTTTAGCACGTAATTACACGGTGCGCGGCGACGTTTTCCCGTCGTTTAATAACGCATGCGAAACGATTGGTAGTTCAGTAGAGATCATGTCATTGCACGCTACTTTGTTTGAGAGGATTTCGACAGTTTCCCTGATGCCAGTCTCTTTAAAGTTAGTGTAAGGGGCAGTTCTTCTAATATTATTCAAAACTAGAGTGAACGATGAATGCATGACTTCTCTGGCGAGGGCTGTATTCTGCATGTCCTGGTTGATACTACGCACGTGTTCTTTACATCTAGTGTCCAAGGATCGCTTTGTCATTCCGATACATATCTCCTCCATGTTGTCAGGATATGCTAACGGTATAGCGTACACACCCGCCTTTTCCTTTTTCACACTGTCTCTCCTTGCAGTTTGATACCATATGTGATGATGGAGTCTGGAACTTCATTGCTATTAATATTTTGTATTTACGTAACAAATTCTTTAGCCAATATGTAAAGCCTGGGATATAGGAGATGGATCCTGCGTACCTCATTGTCTTACTAGGTGATTTTGTTGCTGCTGACATTATACGATTTTTTACAGTTCTATGTATTCTGTCTATTTCATCCCTCTTATATCCAGCCTTTAGACTTTTGCTATAAATATTATCAATTTCCTTGTTATTTAGGTAGTCGGGGTGACATACATTATACGCTCTATAGAACCATGCTCTGAAAGCAGAAAGTTTGTACTCTTTTAGAGGGAAGAAATAAAGTTCACCGTGGAGCTTGAAATGGATGGAACGTTGAATTATCTTGACGTCGCTCTCAGAAGAAATAGAACATCCAGCTACGATTTTAACGTTTATTATAAACCGACCGCAGTACTGAACCTTGTCCCTCCTGATTCGCCCTGCGCAAAAGAGTACAAACTTTCTGCTTTTAGAGCATGGTTCTATAGAGCGTATAACGTATGCCACCCCGACTACCTAAACAACAAGGAAATTGATAATGTTTATAGCAAAGGTCTAAAGACTGGATATAAGAGGGATGAAATAGACAGGATACATAGAACTGTAAGAAATCGCATAATGTCAGCAACAACAAAATCACCTAGTAAGACAATGAAGTACACAGGATCCATCTCATGTATCCGAGACTTTGCATATTGGTTAAAGAATTTGTTACGTAAATACAAAATATTAATAGCAATGAAGTCCCCGACCTCATTCTCACATATAGTATCAAGCTGCAAGGAGAGACAGTGTGAAAAAGAAAAGGCGGGTGTGTACGCTATACCGTTAGTATATCCTGACAACACGGAAAAGATATATATCGGAATGACAAACTGATCCTTGGACACTAGATGTAAAGAACACGTGCGTAGTATCAACCAGGACATGCAGAACACAGCCCTCGCCAGAGAAGTCATGCATTCATCGGCCACTCTAGTATGGAATAATATTAGAAGAACTGCCCCTTACACTAACTTTAAAGAGACTGGCATCAGGGAAACTGTCGAAATCCTCTCCAACAAAGTAGCGTGCAATGACATGATCTCTACTGAACTACCAATGGTTTGATATGCGTTATTAAACGACGGGAACACGTCGCCGCGCACCGTGTAATTACGTGCTAAAAACATTTCACGAAATACGCTGGTGATATCACCGACGTTACTTTCAAAAATCATCTTTGTTCCTTATCTGTTGTAGTTCCCTGCATTTTTATGTCTACCGTTGCCTTGAAAAAGCCTCCCATTGGAGTGCGAAAGCTTGGCGAATCTCTGTGATTACTACACCAAAAGAAATAAACGGATTTAATACGCTATATGCGTTTCTTGAATATTCATATTGTGGTGTATTAAAAATAACGTTTTAATAAATATTTTATCTATGTTCTTTTTCTAGAGTCTGTGCTTTTGCTACACTCGATTCTACATTTTTCATTCATTCTAGGAACTTTAGCACAGTTCTGACACCCTCCAACATATCTTTCACTGTTAAAACATGTTCTTCATTATCGTCCTCGTCATCTTCAGCCTCGTTTTCTTCCGTGCTGGAACCGCCTTTCACAGCCTCGATAATAGTTTCATCCGACGGGATTTCATTCGTTATAATTTTATAGTCAGCATCGATAAAATCTTCAATTTCAGTGGAATTCGCACCGATATGCTGAAGCAGATTCTTAAGAGGCACATCCTCCTCCTCTTCGAATGCCACACTTCCAGTAGCTAAGCCAGATCTCCTGAAACAGTTCTGTATAGTGACAGTTGACACACTCTTCTACGCTTTGTTTCCGAAACGTACAGCATTCATAACATTGATTGATGTGTTCTGCTTTGATTCAAAGTTTTGGATTAAATGAAGCGCTACTTCCCTTCTGTAATAAGTTTTAAAGCTGCGAATCACACCTTGTTCGATGGATTGGAGGACTGACGTGGTGTTGGCAGGCAGAGTCGGCCTACAATATTGTTCTGAACACATTCTTTCAAGTTTTACCAGAAGGTTTGTTTTGAAATAAGTTACAATTTCATGTACTATGAATTATATAAGTTACACTTCGTATTATACATTTCATTCATGAATTGTATAAGTTACACTTCGTATTATACATTTCATTCATGAATTGTATAAGTTACACTTCGTATTATACACAGTGCGTCAAAGAATTTTTAAGACTGGGTCTGTAAAATTAAATAGAAACAAGAAATTATAATTTGTTTTGGTTTGTTATTCAAAATAAGTCCCTCCGGCTTCAATACACTTGTTACAGCGATTTAATAATGATTCGAATGCCTGTTCCAGTTCACTTTGCGGAATTGCCTCCAAAGCACGCGTCGAAGCTGTTTGTATGGTCAAAATATTATCAAAATAACACCCTTCTAACGTCATTTTAAGTTTTGGGAATAAAAAAAAGTCGCAGGGTGCTAAATCAGGCGAATACGGTGGATGATTCAACACACAGACTTTATTTTTCGCCAAAAATCTACGAACAAAAAGTGAGGTGTGACTGGGTGCATTATCGTGCAACAAACACCAACTGTTTTCATCCCGATATTCTGGACGAATACGACGAATTCTGCCCATCAAACGCCTGAAAACATTTAAATAAAACTCACCAGTAATTGTTTGTCCAATTGGAACAAATTCTTTGTGGATAAATACCCTTACTATCGAAGAATGTAATGAGCATTGTTTTGATTTTCGATGGAACTTTTCTTGTTTTTTTGGCTTGTGGCGAGCTTTTTTACTTCCATTCCGCACTTTGTCGCTTTGTTTTAGGATCATATTGAAAACACAATGTTTCATCACCAGTAACAATCGGTTTTAAGAAGTTTGGATCATTTTCAGCGGCTGAAATGATGTCTCTGCAATGTGCACTTCTCCTTGATTTTTGTTCATTGGTTAACGTGTGTGGGACAAATTTAGCACATACTTTTGTTTTGCCCAAATCTTCATGCAGGATGGTTCGAATCGTTTCTTTGTTGATGTTTAAAGACTCTTCCATCATTCTTAGTGACGCAGATCGATTGTTTGCCACGAAATCACGCACTTTTTACATAATCTCAGGTGTCCTAGATGAACTTGTTCTTCCGGTATGCTTATCATCTTCTAGCGTCTCTCTTCCGTCCAAAAAAAGTTTGTGCCACAGGAAAACATTTGATCTACTTAAACAAAACTCACCGTAAACTTGTTTCATCATTTGGTACGTTTCCAAGGCACTTTTACCAAGTTTTGCGTTAAATTTAATAACAGCCCTTTGTTCCATCTTAATAATTCAACATGAAAAAAATTTTACTTCTCTAATGAACGCCCGTTTCCTTTGAGTTACTTTAACAACTGCGCAGTACTTTTGGCAGAAAGCAAGCAGATGGTCACGGTTTATAACGCATTCGCGATTACACTGGTGGTGCCAGCTTAGGCTGAAATCTAGCGCCAGTCTTAAAAATTCTTTGACGCACTGTGTACATTTCATTCATGAATTGTATAAGTTACACTTCGTATTATACATTTCATTCATGAATTGTATAAGTTACACTTCGTATTATACATTTCATTCATGAATTGTATAAGTTATACTTCGTATTATACATTTCATTCCTGAATTGTATAAGTTATACTTCATATTATACATTTCATTCCTGAATTGTATAAGTTATACTTCGTATTATACATTTCGTTCCTGAATTGTATAAGTTATACTTCGTATTATACATTTCGTTCATGAATTGTATAAGTTACACTTCGTATTATACATTTCGTTCATGAATTGTATAAGTTACACTTCGTATTATACATTTCATTCATGAATTGTATAAGTTATACTTCGTATTATACATTTCATTCATGAATTGTATAAGTTATACTTTGTATTATACATTTCATTCATGAATTGTATAAGTTACACTTCGTATTATACATTTCATTCCATATCATTCGTGAATTGTATAAGTTACACTTCGTATTATACATATCATTCGTGAATTGTATAAGTTACACTTCGTATTATACATATCATTCGTGAATTGTATAAGTTACACTTCGTATTATACATATCATTCGTGAATTGTATAAGTTACACTTCGTATTATACATTTCATACGTGAATTGTATAAGTTACACTTCGTATTATACATTTCATTCATGAATTGTATAAGTTACACTTCGTACTATACATTTCGTTCATGAATTGTATAAGTTACACTTCGTACTATACATTTCATTCGTGAATTGTATAAGTTACACTTCGTATTATACATTTCATTCGTGAATTGTATAAGTTACACTTCGTATTATACATTTCATTCGTGAATTGTATAAGTTACACTTCGTATTATACATTTCATTCGTGAATTGTATAAGTTACACTTCGTATTATACATTTCATTCGTGAATTGTATAAGTTACACTTCGTATTATACATTTCATTCGTGAATTGTATAAGTTACACTTCGTATTATACATTTCATTCGTGAATTGTATAAGTTATACTTCGTATTATACATTTCATTCGTGAATTGTATAAGTTACACTTCGTATTATACATTTCATTCGTGAATTGTATAAGTTACACTTCGTATTATACATTTCATTCGTGAATTGTATAAGTTACACTTCGTATTATACATTTCATTCGTGAATTGTATAAGTTACACTTCGTATTATACATTTCGTTCATGAATTGTATAAGTTACACTTCGTATTATACATCGTGAATTGTATAAGTTACACTTCGTATTATACATTTCATTCGTGAATTGTATAAGTTACACTTCGTATTATACATTTCGTTCATGAATTGTATAAGTTACACTTCGTATTATACATATCATTCGTGAATTGTATAAGTTACACTTCGTATTATACATATCATTCGTGAATTGTATAAGTTACACTTCGTATTATACATATCATTCGTGAATTGTATAAGTTACACTTCGTATTATACATTTCATTCGTGAATTGTATAAGTTACACTTCGTATTATACATTTCATTCGTGAATTGTATAAGTTACACTTTGTATTATACATTTCATTCGTGAATTGTATAAGTTACACTTCGTATTATACATTTCATTCGTGAATTGTATAAGTTACACTTCGTATTATACATTTCATTCGTGAATTGTATAAGTTACACTTCGCATTATACATTTCATTCGTGAATTGTATAAGTTACACTTCGTATTATACATTTCATTCGTGAATTGTATAAGTTACACTTCGTATTATACATTTCATTCGTGAATTGTATAAGTTATGCTTCGTATTATACATTTCATTCATGACTTGTATAAGTTATACTTCGTTCGTGAATTGTATAAGTTACACTTCGTATTATACATTTCATTCGTGAATTGTATAAGTTACACTTCGTATTATACATTTCATTCGTGAATTGTATAAGTTACACTTCGTATTATACATTTCATTCGTGAATTGTATAAGTTACACTTCGTATTATACATTTCATTCGTGAATTGTATAAGTTACACTTCGTATTATACATTTCATTCGTGAATTGTATAAGTTACACTTCGTATTATACATTTCATTCATGAATTGTATAAGTTACACTTCGTATTATACATATCATTTATGAATTGTATAAGTTACACTTCGTATTATACATATCATTTATGAATTGTATAAGTTGTACTTGGTATTATACATTTCATTCGTGAATTGTATAAGTTACACTTCGTATTATACATTTCATTCGTGAATTGTATAAGTTACACTTCGTATTATACATTTCATTCGTGAATTGTATAAGTTACACTTCGTATTATACATTTCATTCATGAATTGTATAAGTTACACTTCGTATTATACATTTCATTCATGAATTGTATAAGTTACACTTCGTATTATACATTTCATTCGTGAATTGTATAAGTTACACTTCGTATTATACATTTCATTCGTGAATTGTATAAGTTACACTTCGTATTATACATTTCATTCGTGAATTGTATAAGTTACACTTCGTATTATACATATCATTCATGAATTGTATAAGTTACACTTCGTATTATACATATCATTCATGAATTGTATAAGTTACACTTCGTATTATACATTTCATTCTTGAATTGTATAAGTTACAATTTCATGAATGCACTTGTAAGTACATTGTTTTCTTTGAAGTTTTATTTTTAGGCTCACTATAACCGAAGTTGAATGTTCAGTATGAACGAAAATTTTAATGTGCATTTCCGATGTTGCGGGTCGAGGCCAACGATTTAGGATCAATATAGCTGAATGTTCACTATAACAGAGTTCACTATATCCAGAGTTGACTGTACTTAGATGTAGAATCAATCACATAAACCGGGACACACATACCAACTACTCGCACGACTCACTAAGTGTTTCTGTGTATTTTTCATATTTGTTCCATAGATTAAGACTTGAATCAGGTCTAATGATTAATAAAGAATTATTATTTAAGAAAAGAGTTTTATTTTATTTTTATAAATAGTAAAAAATACAGATAAGTTGAAGGAAATTCAATTTTAAAGAAAAATTAATATGATCTGAAAGTACAGTAGATTTGGTTAATTCGGATACATCGGGACAAGAACCCTTTGGCCCGATTAAGCTGCGGCCCCAATTATGCGAAGAGCTAATTTGGGATATTCTTCAAGAAGTGTCCAAAATAAATGGCCGCACCATTTATTTTGGCCCAATCAACCGAAATCTACTATACATTAGATACCGATTAATTGGGACACATCGGGGGAATAACATTTTGGTCCGATTAAGCGGGTGCCTCAATTATCCGAAGCTTCATGTCAAAGAGCGAATTTGGGATGTTCTTCAAGGTTGTTCAAAACAAATGGCTGCCCCAATTAACCAAAATCTACTGTACGGTAGATGCCGGTTAATTGGGGCACATTGGGATTAGAACTCTTTGGCCCAATAAAACGGCTTCCCAATTATGCGAAACTTCATCCCAAAGGGCTAATTTTTTTTTCAAGAATTGTCCAAAACAAATGGCTGCCCCGATTAACCGATGTCCCAATTATTCAAAACCTGCTGCAAAATACAGTACATACACTGTTTTATCTTTACCTTTTAATAGGGGTATTCTAATGAAATTCACTCTTGGTGTATATGATAATAAAATAAATAATAACAAACAATAAATGAGAAACGATACGCTTTTCGTAGAAAAAATTCTTGGTTGAATCCTTATCCGTACTTAGTTCCTTTATATCGGAATAGTATTTCATAACTTGAACTTGCACATTGGTACTTCTGAATGTGCAGTTATAGCGAAACTGTCCTTTTTGCCCATGGTGTAATTCGAAGCCACGTTTTCTATTCCGGAGTGTTCTTCAAGACTGTCCATACCACAAGAACTGGAAAGGCACTTAAATAATTGGAATATGTATTCACCAATTCAAATGGACGCTGCTGCAACGAAGGGAACACCGAGTAATTCAGAGGTATCCTTGATACTTATGTGGATTAACTTCGATAAAAAAATACAGGAAGCCTCAGTTCTGATTGAGCCGTAAGTTTGGAACGTAGGACTGCGATTTGCAGATCGGAGAGTTGAAATGAGGTTGTCCAGTATGGTTACAAAGTGTTTATTTAATTTGTTATAGCCAACACAGGTCTATGATATGAAAACTAGCTTACGTAATTTTTACAAACAATGCTGGATACATTGTGAACACAAAGCAGATCGATACACAAATTACCCAACCTGGTGCTTCTTGGGCTTTTTACATTACTCAACACTTGCTCTTGCTTCTCGTTTTGATTTTCTCCACTTTTTCTGGCGTTCATTCTGCGAATTCCTCGGCATTGTCGAAAATGTTAACCCGTTCACACGAAAACAATTTTTTTTAAATTTCAGTTCAAACCACTGCGATATGTTCTTCATATATGTATTTGAATAGATCTCATCGAGAGCTTTAAAATGATACTACGCACAGTCGTGTTGCGCTCACGGTTGATGAGATGA
Organism: Macrothele yani; assembly: GCA_039090855.1. NCBI lineage: Eukaryota > Metazoa > Arthropoda > Arachnida > Araneae > Macrothelidae > Macrothele > Macrothele yani. The sequence goes on from CM076997.1 coordinate 129,912,409, forward strand.
AAACGCGGCGGCACACCCAAAAATATCGCATCATCTCCCACGCACACAGGAAGCGAGAGAAGCGTCGCGCGCATCATGTATTGCGCAGTACGCAAATTGAACTCCATGCTATTTACGAATATACTAATACGATCAGTGTGTGGCACGTATTTTTAACGCCATAATGATTTCAATTGGGACCTATTTTTGTCACAGGCGGTGGGCCGTAAGTCGTCCCATGCTATCGACGGAGTTAGACGTAGTCCTACGTCAATGGAATTCTTGCTTTTCGCTTTGAAGAAGAATTCACGACACAGCAATGAAATGTGTGACCGATGGAATGCTTTTATGTGTTTGATTTTCAATTTTTATGACTTTCGTGTTTTCTACGACTGGCACAGATGCAGGAAGAATCTGAAAACATCTTTCTGCGTGTATATGCGTCTCATGTGCACGACTATTCAAAGACGATAATACTCTTAATTTTCAAATTAGAGTTCAAAAGAACCACAGACCAAATTTTGATAAGCAGAAACTGATTCCATAAACATCCCATAACATCAACACTTTGCACTTTACAGAACACAAATTACAACTGTGATGGCCTTCCCGGTGGCCGAGAAGTCAGAGGCGCTGCGTCATCTGAGACTAACCAGGATTCTGGTACTGATGAAACATGAGACTAACCAGGATTCTGGTACTGATGAAACATGAGACTAACCAGGATTCTGGTACTGATGAAACATGAGACTAACCAGGATTCTGGTACTGATGAAACATGAGACTAACCAGGATTCTGGTACTGATGAAGCATGAGTGGGGCGCTTATCTTGCTGAGCTATCTATCTCTAATCTCTCTAAAACCAGTGTGTCCTAATTAGGGGCCGGAGATTGCTTATAAACACTGAAAGCTCCTCAGGGTGATCGTTAAACCCCCTTCCCCTCCAAAGATAAAGCAAAAACAAACAAACGAAAATGCCTCGTTTCTTTTACTAAGTAGGTTGCGCCTTCTGACGTCACATACGATTTCTTTTAGCTTGTCCAGTAAAAAACGGATGCGCTGGCTTGCGTTATTTAAACTCTCACAAATTTCGAATTGTGATGTTAGAGCGAATAGTACATATAATTTGCCCTTTGGGGCAAATTTTCCGATTAGTGTGCAAGGTGTGTTCAATAAGCAATGCCCCGCACAAGTGTCTCGCGCATGACTTGTTGCCTAGCAACCAATCAGACGGCAAACAATTCTTTGCTCCATAAGCTTCCCTATACTGCGCATTACAACTCTACATCTATATTTGTTCGTATTTAATTGTGTTTAAAATGGATTACTCTTTTTCAACCGTGTCGACTGTGTGAAACAACGATACAATCACTAATAGAGGCTTTAACTCATAAAAATGTACCTCCTGAAGAAATTCACGTTTCATTAGTGGCAGTTTATGGTTCTGGAACTTTGGACATAAGCACTGTTCCTCGTTGGGTCAGAAAATCAAAGGACACTGGAGGAATCTTGGCCGTAAAGGATCAACCGCAGAGTGGGGGCCAGTAATAGTGGCAGCTTATGGTTATGGAACTTTGGACATAAGCGCTGTTCCTCGTTGTGTCAGAAAATCAAAGGACACTGGAGGAATGTTGGCCGTAAAGGATCAACCGCAGAGTGGGAGGCCAGTAATAGTGGCAGCTTATGGTTCTGGAACTTTGGATATAAGCACTGTTCGTCGTTGGGTAAGAAAATCAAAGGACAGTGGAGGAATGTTGGCCGTAAAGGATCAACCGCAGAGTGGGAGGCCAGTAATAGTGGCAGCTTATGGTTCTGGAACTTTGGACATAAGCGCTGTTCCTCGTTGGGTCAGAAAATCAAAGGACACTGGAGGAATGTTGGCCGTAAAGGATCAACCGCAGAGTGGGAGGCCAGTAATAGTGGCAGCTTATGGTTCTGGAACTTTGGACAAAAGCGCTGTTCCTCGTTGGGTCAGAAAATCAAAGGACACTGGAGGAATGTTGGCCGTAAAGGATCAACCGCAGAGTGGGAGGCCAGTAATAGTGGCAGTTTATTATTCTGGAACGTTGGACATAAGCACTGTTCTTCGTTGGGTAAGAAAATATAAGGACAGTGGAGGAATGAATGTTGGCCATAAAGCATTAGCCGCGGAGTGGGAGGCCCGTAATCCCAACTTGCGATTTGAAAAGCAAAAAAGTCGATGAGCTACTTAAAGAAAACCGAAGAATAGCTCAGAGTTCCATTGCAGATGAGCTGCATATTAGTTAGAGAGTGTCAATGATATTGTTAACGTTCTAGGGTACAACAATGTGTGTGTGTGTGCTCATTGGGTTCCGCGTCATTTAACGACTGAAATGAAGAAGTCAAGACCTGATACATGCCAAAGGTTGGTTGCTCGCTGTGAAAAATATAGAAGTGATTTTCTCCAAAAACATTATGACTGGTGATGAAAGTTGGATTCACCATTATGACCCAGAAATGAAATATCAATAGCTGGAATACCGACACCCATCTTCTCGAGCGGAAAAATTCGAAACCAAAAATTCTGCCGGTAAGCGCATACATACTAATTGCATTCTGGGACTACAGGGCCATTATTCACCAGGAGTGCATGGTCAAAGGTGCGATTATCAACTTTGAGAGCTATGTGCATACCTTAAAAAAGTTAAAGAAAAGAATAAACCGCTTGCGAGGGGAAAAACAAACAATGATTATGTAATTCGACCCCACGCCAGTGCCTTTTCTTCAAAGGTCATACGGAAAATCGGGTTCCAAGTTCTTGAACACCCCACCTAGAACCCAAATTTGGCGCTGTCCTACTTCTGGTTGTTTTCTGCTCTCAAGAGACATCTGAAAAGAATTCAGTTCACCTGTGAGAAGATGTTCAAACGTTAAAGTAAAGAATAAACCACGTGCGTGGGGAAAAACCCTCAATGATTCTGCAACACGAGAACTCCAAACCCGATGCTAGTACTTTCGCTTCAGAGGCCATACAAATCGTGTTTGAAGTTCTTGAACACCCTGCCTGCAACCCAGATTTGGCACCGACAGATTTATGGTTGTATTCTGCTCTCAAGAGACGTCTGAAAGGAATTCAGTTCACCTGTAACAAAGATGTTCAAACCGCTGCGAGGAAATAGTTCCAGGGGAACAAACTGATGATTTTTACAGAGATGAGTTTAAAAAACTTGTTAAGCGTTGGCGTTTCTGTATCGATCGTGAGGGAGACTATGTAGAAAACTTAAATATGTGAACTAAAGTAGAAATTCAAAACTTTGATTTTGTTTTGTTTCAATCTGATACATTATCACTTGGTTTGTAAATAAATGTGGTGGCATTACTTTCTGAACTCGCTTTGTGTATTGTTGTTTCACTAAAATTTTCCCTCCTGTATATTGTGATCTCTCCAGAGATGGAAACGGGTCACAGGGTCGACAATTTCTTGTGGGTTAAACGGGTCAGGTCAAAGTGTTCCTGAACCGATTTTGACCCGGTTTTATTTCAGTTTTATTTTTAAAAAGAAAAAAACATATTTCATAGCACCCTTCCGAGGTCTTTGGAATATTATGGCTGTAGAGTATGTTCCAGGAACTAGCTGAGAAGGGTAAAGAAATGTGATTTAAAATAAATGAACTTTCAGAAGACAAAACTGAAGTACAATGCTTTCACAAGGAATGAAGATTTATCAATTGATGGGGAAAAGCTGGATATAACCAATTCCTACATTTACCTTAGGCAGCAGATATCAAGCAAGGGTCACATTGATGAAGAAATTAACTGGCGTAAAAACTTGGCTGGAGAGCTTTTGGAAGAATCAGTACAATTTTTAAGAGCTATATGCCGTTATGTCTTAAATGAAAAGTGTTTAATCAATGCATTCTGCCAGTACTTACGTACGGAGCAGAGACGTTGACCTTAACTAAAAAGGACGTACAAAGACAGCAGGCAACTGAACGGAGTACAGAGAGATGTATGCTTGGTGTAACCAATAAAGATAAAAAGAGGAACTCGTGGATAAGGAAAATGATAAGAGTGAAAAACATGATCAGAGTAAAATCCCTGAAATGGCAATGGGCTGGACATATTACCCGGAGAACGGACCACCGATGAACAACAGAAATTTTAGACTGGATTCCAAGGGACAGGAAAAGACCCAAAAGAAGACCACGTGGGAGATGCATGGATGGAGGAGACTGGCCCAAGCCAGTCCGTTGTTGAAGAAAATTAGGGAGGCCTTCATCCAACAGTGGTTGATAATGATGATGATATATTCGAATTTATAGTTCAAAACAAATTTTTCCGGGTCAGTCTGGTTGGGTTTCGGGTCGGATCCAATCATGTGACGACCGAGTCAGGGTCTAGTCCGGGTCCAAAATTTTGACCCGTTTCCAACTCTGGATCTCCCTACTGCTGAAGTTTTAGTTATGGAGTTGAGAAACGACCTTACTTCTTTTTAAATCCAAAACTGCTCCACTGTGAGGGAATATTGAAGGTTTTGGCAAAAGCTCGTAAGGATAAAAAACATCCTTGCGCCTGTATATGGAAACTTGACCAAACGAAGCTAGAAAGTCTGTTGGTTCTTTTCTATTCTCTCACGAAACTCAAATTCTCAAAGTCTGGCGAGAACTGAACCCCAAGAGATTCGATTCGCACAACCGTATTTCATCCTTAAACCCAGAAATTTTATCACACGGAACCCACTTAGCCTGTGCAGACTGTAAAACTGTATTATAACACATCCAATGTTTTTTGTATTTTTTTTTATATAAAATAACAAGAATAATACCTTTACATTCTTCCAATCGAAGAGCTTGATTTCTTGAAAGCACAGAGTGTGCATTATTTGCTTTTAAGCACAGAATGTTTATTCTAATTACTCGGAAAAAAATAGGTTATAAGACTTGCATAACCGTATACCTTAAATTGCCGTTCTAGGTCGGCTGGTATCTTACCTGCATAATTTTTCTTGATTCAACGCACTGGCTTCACTTAAGGCGCTCATTTGCTGCAAGGCATTTGCTGTACATGTCCGTAAGCCTTCCGCATTGCACAAAGACGTATTAGCCAAAGCTAAATAAAAGATATTATGATATTAGCGCTTTATTACAACTATTGAAATTATGAGTTAGAAAAACAAAATAAAAGATATCCACGATTCTGAAGAATCATGGATATTATAGCGTAACTTCGTGCTTATAAAACAAACTAGCTCATAGCTTTCGCCTCGCACTGGTGAAAAAACTGTGACTGAAATGTTTGTAACACGAATCGTAAAATACATATATTGATATATAACTATAATAAATGGTTGAATTGTTGATGCGCAGTCCGTAAGACACGTCACCAACAACGAAATTTTCGTAATATTCCCATTCAATATTCCCATGACAGAAGCCTATTATATAGGTTAATAGATTTAAACCCGTCATATGACGGGCACAGTACGTTAAAAATCATATAATGTAAAAATTTAAGTTATGAAACTGATGTTAATTAAAGGTCATGAAACACTTCTTGTTATACAATGTTTTGTGTTATTGTCATTTGATTATTCAAAGATTTCGAGCACGTGCGTGTTGCCACAGATGAAGTCGCTTATCTTACTAACTTTATTTTATTTTCCGGAATTCTGGCATTTCCCCCTTGATTCTTACGCATCGTGCAATAGCGGTGAGCTTAGTTCTTATTTCGGCCACCGGGTAAAATAACGCTGATTCCTTTTTATGAAATTACTCTACAATGCGAAGAAAATGAAATAAAACACGACATAACACCTACGTAACAGAACAAACGTTCGAGCGTTCGAGCACCAGCGTATTGCCACAGATGAAGTCGTTTGTCTTATTAACTTTATTTTATTTTCCGGTACATCTTGATTTTACGTATCGGATTGACACGACTCAGCTAGGCATTTTCATGTAGGACTTCCGCCCACAGGGAAGGTTTAGGTGCAAACCACCTACAGCGGGTCCGCCTTTTATGCAGGGCACAGAAACGGAAGGAATGAGAACAAGTCTAACGACTTTGGCAGAACAGTTTGTAAGTGAGAGAGAGAACAGTAGATGGCGCCACCGTACAAGTACGATGTTGCTCATACAGGGGTTAGAGAGAGTCAAGGGGGGGGGTAGGAATGGATATCAAACGTAACATGGGTGTCCAACCTGGGGGCCGTCATGAAACGTACTCGCCCGATGCACGGCGGATATTCAGCGATTGTTAGCAAATCACACCATCGTGCGACAGCGGTGAGCTTAGTTCCTATTTCGGCCACCAGATGAAAGCTGACGTCAGAACGTTAGGCACAGACGTAATATATTATATAGGTTTTATAAGGAACGTTATATTAAGTGAAATGTGTATGAAAAAGTACGAGTATCATACACGGTCGAGTCACATTATTGTGACCACCAGCTAATATCCAGAGTAACCGCCGTGTGCAGCAGCTAGACGGGCTGGGAGTGACTCAATTAGATTCTGGAGGATGTTCACAAGTACGTGGAATCATGCTGACTGTAGTGCATCTGACAGATGCTAGAGGGTGCGTGGTGGAAGATCTATAGAGCGAACGAGGTGGTCCCACAGATGCTGAATTGGGCCTAAGTCTAGGGAATTAGGGGGGCCAGGGAAGTACTTTGAAGTCCTTATTGTGGTCTTTCAAACACTCTCGGACATTTCTAGCTGTGTGACCCGTCGCATTGTGGTTATGGAAGATCCTATCCGCCCCAGGAAAGACAATCAGCATATATGGGTGTACGTGGTCTGCAAGGATGGATTCATAATGCAATCTGTCCATAGTGCCTTCCACAGGTGTGAGTAGGCCCAGAAATTGCCACGAAAACATTCCCCAGACCATAACGCTTTCTGCACCAGCTGGTGTTCTTCCAGCAACTATTGAAGAGTGTTTGTTCTCCGATGTTTTTCGCCTTATATGCCAACGTCCATCCGTTCGATGAAACAGAAAACGCGACTCATCGGAGAAGCCAATCTTTCGCCAATCAGAGGAGGTCCAATTCCGATATTGCCGTGCAAATGTAAGCCTTTTCTGCCGATGCACCTTCGTTAGCATAGGTGCAGTGACTATCCGTCTGCATGAGAGACGGATAGTCACGCAGCAGGGTTCGCTAAACTGTCGTTTTAGACACACTTCAGGTAGCCCCCTGGTTCATTCGGCCAGTGAGTTGCTCCACTGTATGGTGTCGATCGGCCCTCACGCATCTTCGAAGCCTTCGTTCACCTCTCACATCAACGGCACGCGGTGCTCCGCAGTTTCCACATCGCTTATTCGCAGTGGTGCCATTTCTCCAATCACGATACACTTTAACCACAGCAGCACGCGAACAGTTCACAAACTGCGCTGTTTCAGAAATTCTGCCACCCTTTACCCGAAAGCCGATAATCATCCTTTTTTGAAAATCTGATAAATAGCTCCTTTTATCCATGACAGCAACGTGTGATATGCTTTCAGATTGCCTGCAGCACACCTTATATATCCTCCAAGCCAGCTCACGACACGTACCTTCTTTCATTGGGTGCGAGCTAATGACGTCAAAAGCAGAAGGTGGTCACAATAATGTGACTCGACTATGTATTACTGTCAACCACATAATTGAAATTGATTCCTTCAGTGTCACCTTAAACAACGCTTTTAAAAACATCGGATATTTTTTATTTTCCTAATAGGTATAAGGAAAAACAAATAAAAATTAATTTTAAATCTAAAAAGTATGCTGTTTTATTGACAAAGTACAATGAAAAATGATACAGGTGTGTACCACTTTTGTTCAATAAATTGTGAGAAAAAAATTATTTAAGGTTTCCATTTGTCTCTCCCTTGTGACTTATCTGCGCACCTTGAATAGCCGTGAAAGAACAATATACTTGATCTATAATGGCGGAGAACTCGGGGTTGTAATGAATCATCAGTGAGAAGTCCGTGGTGTAGGTCGAAAGACTGATCTGATAATTTTAAGAACTACTAGATAGCAGCAGACATGGGCGCAGAGAGTTGGAACTTTTGATGGAGATTTTAGAAAAGGTTCAAGTGTTTTTCAAATCTTTTCTAAAAACCCCATCGAAAGTTCCAATTGTCTAGTGAGAGCGTAACTCTATTGTACATTCTCTTTAAAAAGAAATAGCTGGAATTAGAATTGAAGCACCTGCATTAGTGTAATTTCTTTGATTTTCGAAATAAATCTCACTGGTCAATTGAAGGTACGGACAATATAACAAAAGTAACAGTGATCCTAGTTAAAAATTGCCTGGTGTTTGAAATGCTGGTTAGCGAGATGAATTAATTGCTTGAGAAATATTACCTATGATCGTGGAGACAGAAAGTGAAGTTTGATCTGAATGAAGAGCGACAAAACTTTGTTCAACCGTGTTACTACTGATTCTGCGATTAATTTACAATCCGTGGGTTTTCAGTTAGAAAGGAAAAAAGGATCACAAGATTTAGGAAGAAACATGATGCACACAATTGTACGAGTAGGCAGTAGATTCTTTAAAATTTGAGCCTGATTAAAGTATGACCACCGGAGTAGCACAGTTGGTTAAGTTTTTTATATCACTTTTTTTATATCTCTTTTTGTATCTCTTTTAGTTATACAGTATGTAGAAGAGTAATAGTTAATATAACAGTATAGTTAATATATATAGTATAGTATAGTATAGTTAACGTATAGTATAGTATAGTTATAGTTTTATAGTATAGTATAGTTATAGTTTTATAGTATAGTATAGTTTTAATATTTTTTTTTGGTATAGTATAGTTTTTAGTATAGTACAGTATAGTTTTAGTATAGTACAGTATAGTTTTAGTATAGTATAGTTTTTTAGTATAGTATAGTATAGTTTTAGTACAGTATAGTTTTAGTATAGTATAGTATAGTTTTAGTACAGTATAGTTTTAGTATAGTATAGTATAGTTTTTTAGTATAGTACAGTATAGTTTTAGTATAGTATAGTATAGTTTTTTAGTATAGCGTAGTTTTTAGTATTGTATAGTATAGTATAGTATAGTATAGATAGTTTTTATATAATAGTATAGATAATTTTATATAATAGTAGTATAGATAGTTATTGTATACTACATATATTTGTATAGTATAGATATATAGTATAAATATATAGTTATTGTATAGTATATATATTTGTATAGTATAGATATATAGTATAAATATATAGTTATTGTATAGTATATATATTTGTATAGTATAGATATATAGTATAAATATATAGTTATTGTATAGTATATATATTTGTATAGTATACATATATAGTATAAATATATAGTTCATCATCATCATCATCATCATTGTCAACCATTATCAATCCACTGCTGGACGAAGGTCTCCCCAAGTTTCCTCCACAACGGTCTGTCTTGTGCCAGTCTCCTCCATGTCACTCCCGCATACTTTCGAATTCCATCCACCCATCTTCCATGTGGTCTTCTTCTGGGTCTTTTCCTGTCCCTTGGAATCCAATCTAAAATTTCGGCTGTCCATCGATGGTCTGTTCTTCTGGCAGTATGTCCAGCCCATTGCCATTTCAGGGATTTAACTCTGATCATGATGTCTATATATATAGTTATTGTATAGTATATATTTTTGTATAGTATAGATATATAGTATAAATATATAGTTATATATAGCTATAGTTATATATATATATATATATATATATATATATATATATATATATATATATATATATTATATTTTGTTGTATATAATTATAGTATAGATATATAGTATAAATATATAGTTATACGTAGCTATAGTTATATATAATTATATATATATATATATATATATATATATATATATATATATATATATATATATATATATATATATATATATATATATATATATATATATATATATATATATTATATTTTGTTTTACATAGTAATAGTATAGGCATATATAGTTATTATACAGTGTAGATATTTGTATAGTATAGTATAGTTTTTTATAGTAAAGTATAGCTAATATATACATATATAATATATATATGGGCTGTACATACTGCCAGGAGGACAGACCATCGATGGACAGCCGAAATTTTAGATTGGATTCCAAGGGACAGGAAAAGACCCAGAAGAAGACCACATGGGAGTTGAGTGGATGAAATTCGAAAGTGTGCAGGAGTGCCATGGAGGAGACTGGCACAAGACAGACCGTTGTGAAGGAAACTTGGGGAGACCTTCGTCCAGCAGTGGATTGATAATGGTTGACAATGATGATGATGATGATGATGATGATGATATATATATTGTTTATGTAATATTCTATTAAGAAGAGACTGAAGCAAAACATTTTTTTGACTCATATCAAGTACAACATAGAAAAGGTTATATTTAGTTATAAAAAACTAAAAGAGATGTATAAAATATATATCTTTTTTTTGTTTTTTATATCACAGTTTTTTTATATCTCTTTATTAACCTTACTATGGGTCGTGTAGGAGGTGGACGTTTCTGGCGGGTGTTCGAATTCCGGTCCTGCCGGCCATCTAGTCTGCGGTTTTTACGGGGTTTTCCGCAGACTCCCCGTGGTTGGGGACGCGAATGCGTAGACGGTTCCCTGGGAAGTCGGCCTCGAACGCACTTTGTCCCTTATCCGTATGCAGTAGAAGTATGGGAAGTCAGCTGCATTAATTTGCCAGTAACCCACAAGGGCGCATAGGCGTCTTTGCGGGACAAAACTTGCAATGGGAGGACGAGATAGATGGATGGATTAAAATACACTGACGGAAAAAAAATCCCAACACCACGAAAAAATAGTTGTAGAGGAATGAAATGCCGGCAATACATTTGTATAGGTAACATATTTAATCGATTAAGGTTTCAAGATCACAGCTTAATGTAAGCGCGAGAAGAGCCATTTTAAATGTGAAATGCTGGTACATTAATAACCGGTGTAACCGCCAGAACGTTGAATGCAAGCACGCAAACGTTCATGCATTGTGTCGTACAGGTGCTGGATGTCAGTTTGTGGGATGGAGTTCCATGCCTGTTGCACTTGGTCGGTCAATACAGGGACGGTTAATGCTGGTTGGGGGTGACGCTGAAGTTGTCGTCCAATGATGTCCCATACGTGCTCGATTGGTGAAAGATCTGGTGATCTAGCAGGCCACGGCAACATGTCGACACTCTGTAGAGCATGTTGGGTTACAACAGCGGTATGCGGGTGAGCGTTATCCTGTTGGAAAACACCCCCTGGAATGCTGTTCATGAATGGCAGCACAACAGGTTGAATCACCAGACCGACGTACCACTGTGCCGTCAGGGTGCGTGGGATAACCACGAGAGTGCTCCTGCTGTCATAGGAAATTGCTCCCCAGACCATAACTCCAGGTATAGGTCCAGTGTGTCTCAGCCGCAGACAGGTTGGTTGCAGGCGCTCACCTGGACTCCTTCTAACCAACACACGGGCATCACTGGTACCCAGGTAGAACCGGCTTTCATCAGAAAACACAACAGATCTCCACTCCGTCCTCCAATGAGTTCTAGCTTGACACCACTGACGTCGCAAACGGCAGTGGTTTGGAGTAAGTGGAATGCACGCTACAGCGCGTCTGACTCGGAGCTGTCCTTCAAGTAACCGATTTGTAACAGTTCATTGTGTCCCTGTGGTGGCAACTGCAGCTCGAATTGCTGCCGCAGACGCCGTACGATGAGCCACGGCCATATGCCGTACACGGCGGTCTTCCCTCTCAGTAGTGCCACCTGGCCGGCCGGAACCCGGTGTTCTTGAGGCAGTACCTTCCCTTGACCACCGTTGCCAACAATCATGCACAGTGGCTACATTCCTGCCAAGTCGTTCTGCAATATTGCGGAACGAAAATCCACCTTCTCGTAGCCCTATTACACGACCTCGTTCAAACTCCGTGAGCTGTTGATAATGGCTTCTTCGTCTTCTTACAGACATTCTTGACTAACATCAACACCCTACGTCGAATCTCAAAGATAACTAACGCTTACGAAAGTTACAGCGCGTATTTACAGCAAACTTGCTTTGCATGTTCCGAGGGGCGCTACTAGCGCCACACGTATGCGCCGAGCGCGAAATTTGCATAGACGTCATCTTACAGATGTACTCTCACCGCCTACCAACTGTCGTTTATCTAACGCAACCCCTTCTTGGTGTTGGAATTTTTTTTTCCGTCAGTGTATGATATGAGATCAGGCAAAAAATGGAAATTAATACTTGTTGAAACTTTGTATAAAAGCCCTACTGCTCAGGCACACCTCCGTGAATTAATGTCTAGCCTGAAGCGGTAATATCGCAGTCAGTGAGATTGGCTTTCAAAAATGTACGTAGGTCATTAGGTACTACTTGTAGATATGTGGGCTATAGCAATCCTCAGAATCCACAATTTCGAATTAGTACACGGAAGAACAATTTTCATGACATTCTTTGATATGAGCGCAGATGTTCCAATAACAGGCCTGTTGTGCATTTCTCCGGGCATGAAGAGTTGCAGTAACTTTCCTACTCTTGTAGAGATGTACGAAATACGGTCATGGCTTATCGATCTGGTAAAAGTTATCATACTTCAATCGTAAAAAAATTTTTGGATGAATAAAATTCGAAATCATTTCTTCTACTCCACTTTTCTCGTTGAGCTGCAATCAATTTACCAAATTCGCCATCCTCATCTTATGCAATCTCAGACATACACAAGTACCAACACAGAGTGATTAAAGAAGGTTTTCCAAGAACTGTAAAATTAGAAAATGCATTACGTAACATCTGGCACGTGGCATCGGATTGGCAAATAGCCACACTTTCTTCTTGACGCCGCGAATGACGTGGACGAACTTGAATGGCAGTGACCTTTTTTTCTCCTTCGAATTGAGATCTTTGACAGATTTCAGACACCTGAGAAAGAGAAGTTGGTGGAAATGTTCTCACTTAAAAAGTTCGTTAAAAATTGTATTAATAGGTGCTCCAGCTTCGAATATTTCAGTATATTTAGTGGCGATGGAGCGCAAAGGTTATTGTAAGCTCGAGTTCACGATGCGGAAAATGTAATGTTTGCGAAATTCACCCGTCATATATTTCAAACAGAAGTTGGAAAGCTCCCCCTATTCCCCCCCCCCTCCCCCAGTGCTCACGTTTTAACTGGACTGTACACCTTCTTTTAATTACCACCATGGTCTTCTGTCCGAGTCAGTATTTTGCGGTAATAAAACAATCCCTCTGATCTAAATTTATTTCAGGGAAGACAGTTCACTTCATCTGATAAAGGTTGCTCTCTCTTTCTATGTCAGTATGCATCAAATGTGCTTGGATACGGACATGATCATGAATAATGCTTTCTCTTTTCCTCATCACTCAGTACTCAACAAATTGATTTTTCCCGTTTTATAACCATTACTAGCTTTAATACCCGGCTTTGCCCGGGATTTAGGCTTATTAATAAATTCATATTCCCTTATATGTCACTGAAAAAATTGGGGGAAAAGTTGATGCTTGCAAGAAAGAAAAAGCTGATTTCTCAAATTCGGCCATTACAAATTATTTATTCATAGTGTGATTATTTCAGCACTTGGCCTACACAACATTTTTGGTTTCTCCTTCATCGCCGACAATATATAATTTTGTCGGATCCTTTGCTCTTGACATTCCAACATACAGCTGTAGAATCAAACGGACCAAAAGCGTTATGAATTATTTCATACGCGTCCAGGAGACACAGCATTGGAACACTGACTGAACAAAATTCGTTAACAATTTCTTATCGACGATGAAATGCATCACGTGCTTTCAGTTTCAGACGTCTTTGAGGGGCGAATCTCTGGGATAAAAAAGTTAAAAACGTATCTTTGCGAATATTTTGTGAAACCGGCTGAAATTTTAATGAACACCATAAATCGTTAATAGGAATATGTCCAGATTTCTCCTGAATCGGTAAATAACTTTTTAAATAAGCCGTCAAAATTTCATTGACCGTTTCTGCGTATGTTACCGATGAATTAAAAATTTCATGCCTATTTTAAAAAGTTTTGACCCGATTCCGGTGAAATTTTGAGGGATTCTTCTTATTACCAATACACGGGGTTGATAAAAATTTCAGCCCGTTTCGTTAGGATTTCGCAATGTTTGTTTTTGCATTTTTTATGCACAGTTTCTCAAAGAATAGAAACACTTGTGGATGTGCCGCGGCGATGAATGCAGTCACGTGCTTTCAGATAACGATGCCGTAGCAAAAGACGCTGACTTTATTGATTAACTTATTAATTAATTCATAACTCGCGAACGGAACAACATAGAGATCTTTAAATGGTTGCGTTGAGCTAGAAATTCCAGTATTAATAAGCTATACAAATTTCACGATGCCACAGTTCGGCGTTCGAGAGTTTTTGCTGCTTCAGACAAACAAACGTTTTGTGTCTTATATATACGATTCCAATTGTGAGAGGAAATAAGTTATTCTTTACGCTTTCCAACCGCAGGTTGAAGAAGCGTATATGCTCCAGCTTTGTCCGTCTGTCTGTCCGTCGGTCCGTCCGCATGATAACTCGCGTAAAAATTATTCGATTTTGATGACATTTTAGTATGTGGTAGGGGATAACCGTGGGACGAACCCAATTGAAAATGGATGAAATGGGGTCAAAGGTCAGGACATAGGTGCGGGATCCATTCCATTGCCTTTACGCGTCATAACTCACGTATACATACTTTGATTGCGATAAAACTTTATCATGTTGTTCCGGAAGTATACTGAACCAATTCTGTTTAATATCATCGAAATACGGTCGAAGATCAGGACACAGGAGCGAGATTTATTCTACAGCCATTATCCTCATAACTTGAGTAATATTTTTTGTATATTGAAAAACGTGTCATGATCAATACATTGCATGATTTTACTAACTTGTTATTGGATGATATAACTTTCCTGTCCTATTAGTCGAATTATTAAGCTTTGAGAGACACAGAGAGTTTGAGGACACTTACGCCAAAACTTCCTGTACAACATTATTTTCAACATGTATTTCATTTATCTTTAATCTTCAGCTGTATAACGAAGTGAATTTCTCCGTCATTTCTGGTCTACGCCGGGATTCGAACCCGGGTCCACTCATTCCGGAATAAGTTGCTCTACCAATTGAGCTACGCGGACGTTTTATTCTGATACCTATCTGCCTTTATGTCGTGTGCGTCCTTCTGGCAGGTACGTCACATCTCCTGGTACGTTACATCATCTCCCCCTTATTTTTTTTTTTTTTTCTCTCGAATTGCTGCTCTTATTTTTCCTATCTCGCGGTGTGGAAATAACATCACACCATTGCGAGATTGTGAACGGTCGGGTCATCCGGATAGTTCGGGCACCATTATAACGAAGTGAATTTCTCCGTCATTTCTGGTCTACGCCGGGATTCGAACCCGGGTCCACTCATTCCGGAATAAGTTGCTCTACCAATTGAGCTACGCGGACGTTTTATTCTGATTCCTATCTGCCTTTATGTCGTGCGCGTCCTTCTGGCAGGTACGTCACATCTCCTGGTACGTTACAGCTGTTGATGTTTTATTATAGATAAAAAAATATTTGAGCAATTCATTTGGGACTTCAGTTTCCCTAATCGAATTATTTCTCACAAGTTCTGGAATTTATCAATATTTAATTTGCGATCAGCAATATTTTTACAGCAACAGAACCCTTGAAGATTTCAAGCGACATTTTCTCAATAGTTTAAAGCATACACAGTAACACCAATCTTTATTTGAACACCACAGCAATAAAGCGAAAGACAGGGCTGGCTAGAGAGTTGTCGGCGTGGAGATAGAAACCGGTCATGGGTCAGCGAGTCGACAATTCATGCGGGTTAAACTCGTTGGGTCGGGATGTTTCTGACCCGATTTAGACCTGGCCTTATTTCCGTTCTATTTTTGAAAAGAGAAAAAAAAATATTTCAGAGAAAAATGCGTTCTGTGGAATTTTGTGCTCGATACTGTTGCCAGCGGAGTGAAAAATGATTTGTCATACAAAAATAATGCCATCACTCTCTTAAAGCAAACGAAGATTTCCTGCGACGGACGATACGGCGCAGACGCAAAACTCACTGATACCACATCGTAAAACGATACTTCCTTTGCGTTTGTTTTCAGTGCGATTTTCCGAAGCAAGATTGCTTCTCTGATAATTCGCTCTCACATCCCGCTAGTCACATTACAAGACTGAGAGCTACTTTTCACTTCTCTTCTTTTGCATTGAGCACTCAGAGGTTTTCGTTTGACGTACCAGTTTCATTGCATGTCGTGTCGGAATTAATGTCTTATTTGTTAATATGGATGGATTTAATATTAAGGAGACGAAAAAAGGCGCCGAGGCCAACAAATACGTTATTGCTGGAAATAAAAAGGGGAACAGTGAATGTTGAAAGTTGCTTCGTCTCATTTAGGAACTAGAATATGTTTCACAGCAACACCAATTTTTACGAGCTTGTGACGAGTTCAAAGTTTCCAAAATGTAAATGTTGACTTCGTGAGTTTTCCTTCCATCTGAACGGCAATGATGAAATCAACATCCGCATTTTGGAAACTTTTAACTCATTAGAAGTTGGTGAAAATCGGTGTTGCTGTAAAACATATTCTGAATCTTGATATGGTATCAAGAAAACAGCAAAAACTGAAATTAAACATACAAGTTCCTTAATTCAAAAATTTAGACTGTAGCACCGTCGAAATTAACTGGAATGTACTTAACATCATCACTGCGGAGGGAGGTTTTCACTTTTGTGTACGTGTTTGAAAACATGTGTAAAACAGGTTATGTGAAGGACAGCGGTTTCAACACTTTCTGTAAGTAAGTTAGTAAATCATACATTTCGGCAATACATTTGTATGATTTCCACATCACCTACGATACCTATCGCGAAGAGATTTTTTGAACGCTCTTTGTGCGTGCGTGCGTGCGTGAGCGCGCGCGCTTGTGTGTGTGTGTGTGTGTGTAGAAACCATGCATAATACGTATATATAGAACTATACATCATGCACTGTAGATAGAATTATACTGTATGTTATACGTAAACTATACAGTATATAAAATTATACATAATCATATATGTAAACAGTCGAGTATTATGTGACCACCTCCTACTTTTGACATCAACAGCACGTAGCCAATGAAAGAAGGCATGTGTCGTGAGCTGGCTTGGATGGTATATAAGGTGTGCTGTAGGCAATCTGAAAACATATCACTCGTTGCTGCCATGGATAAAAGGAGCGGTTTATCAGATTTGCAAAAAAAAGATGATTATCGGCTTTCGGGCCAAGGGTGGCAGTGTTTCAGAAACAGCGCAGTTTGTGAACTGTTCGCGTAATGTTGTGGTTACAGTGTATCGTGATTGGGGAATAGGCACCATTTCGAATAAGCGATGCGGAAACTGCGGAGCACTGTGTCCCATTGATATGAGAGGTGAACGTCGGCTTTGTAGGTGCGTGAGGGCAATTCGACACGCTACGGTAGAGCAACTCACTGGCCGAATGAACGAGGGGACTACCGGAATTGTGTCTAAAACGACAGTTCAGCGAACCCTGCTGCGTATGGGGCTCCGACGTAGATGGATGGTCACTGCACTATGCTAACGAATGTGCATCTGCAGAAATTTTGCACTGTAATATCCGAATTAGACCTCTGCTGATTGGCAAAGCATCGCCTTCTCTGATGAGTCACGTTTTCTGCTTCATCGAACGTATGGACGTTGGTGAGGAACATCGGAGAACAAACATTCCTCAACCATTGCTGGAAGAACTCAAGCTGGTGGGGGCAGCATTATGGTCTGGGGAATGTTTCGGGGCATTCCCTGGGTCCACTCATACCTGTGGAAAGCACTATGGACCGAATTCGTTACGAATCCATGCATTGCAGACCACGTACACCCATACATGCTGATTGTATTCCCTGGGGCGGATGGGATCTTCCAACACGACAATGCGACGTGTCACACAGCTAGAAATGTCTGAGAGTGGTTGGAACAGCACGATGAAGACTTCAAAGTACTGCCCTGGACCCCTAATTCCCCAGACCAAATTGAGTATCTGTGGGACAACCACGATCGTGTTGTTCGCTCGATGGATCCTCCACCATGCAACCTTCAGCAGCTGTCAGATGCACTGCAGTCAGTATGGCCCCACATACCCGTGAACAGCTTCCAGCACCTTATTGATTCACTCCCAGCCTGGCTAGCTGCTGTCCACGGTGCATACGGAGGTTACTCTGGATATAATTGGTATTTACAATAATGTGACTCTGCCGTGAATATACTCGCGTGATTATGCATAATTATAAGATGAGTTTATTGTTCAAGTCAGATTTATCCGTGTCAAGTCCCGGTCGAGTCCAATTATGTAACGTTCGGGTACGGGTCCAAAATTTTTGATCCGTTCCCAACTGAGGCGTGATGTTCTGGCAAACGGTTTCGACTGGACCAGAGCGTTCGATGAGGCATGTGTAGTTTGTTTGCCCTACCGCGTTGTCTTTTTGTATGTGGATGTATCTGGTTTTAGCCGCCACCATGAACAACATTGAGGAATATAAAGAATCGCCCGTTCTTAGTTTGAGTCCATTTGTTCCTGGGAGAGGAGAGGTCTAGTGCCGTAAAACAAACACTCCACCTGTGCCTCATTCAGAACTCGGAAACGGGATCCTCTCGGACCAACGGTCAGAACACAATTCTTAGAGTACTGGGACGACCTACTTTAGCTTTTGCTTTTTACTTTCTTCTACCGATATTTCTTCCGTCCCGAATAATCATCCAAGAAAAGTGTCTTGCAATCCACATAGTTTTTTAAAGAAATACATAAATGGCAAATTTCGAATAATACGAGGATCGCTCAAAAAAAACGAGACTGATTTTACATGGAACAAAAGTGTAATGCAGTAAACATACTTACACTTACATACTTTCGAAGTATATCTTCTTCTACCTGAATGCACCTGTCCCACGTTTCTATCCACTTCCGGAAGGCGTGTTCGAAGCCCTTACTCGACATGCGGTTCAGGTTACCCAACACAGCATTGTTCAGTTTTGGATACTAATCATAGCATTGTTCAGTTTAGTAGTTTTTGAAAACCGACGCCCGCGAAGTTGGCTTTTCACTTCAGGAAATAGATGGAAGTCGCACGACGCCAAATATGTGACTACGGGGAGTGCGCCACCATTTCGATGCCTAGATCTTGGATAACCTGCTTGGAAAGCAAAGCACCATGTACAAGTACGTTATTTTGATTCAAAATTCAACCAGTTTTGTACACATTCTAGGCGTTTTAGGGAATCTTTTTTCCTCAGAGGACCTTTTAGAACTTCAAAATGATAGGCACCGGTAACAGCTTTTCCTTGTGGAATTACATGGTCATACACAATTCCCTTTTTAATCAGGTAAGTACATTAGTACTTACTTGATTAAAAAACGAGTCTCTTGAATCCCGCATGGCTGTGTATGAAAGTGTAATTGTTCCTAATCTGATGTATGGCAGAGAAACCTGGGCACTGCAGAAGAAACATAGGAGGCGTTTGTGTGCTTTAGATATGCGTTACTTACAGAGGATTTGTGGCAAGACACATTCTGATTGTGTGAGGAATGAAGATGTGTTGCAGTTGTGTGATGTGAAGCAAAATGTTGTTAGCAAGGTGGAGACTCATATGCTTCGGTGGTTTGGCCATGTTGAAAGAATGTGTGATGATATGCTTACTAAGAAAATCTTTTAGCCCAAGTGGCAGGAAGGAAAGGCAAAGGAAGTCATGGGAGGATAAGATTCACGAGTGTCTGCATGAGAAAAAAATTATGAGTATGAATTATAGGAGATCTTGTGTACGACGTATGATGGATGTCAATGAAGCCCGAGTTGTATGTCAAAATCACTGTAAATGGAGAAGTTTGCTACGGCAATAGTAAGTTAAAATTATCTGGTAGTTTGTATTTCTTTGTAGATCTAACCTCTAAATCTCAGAGAACAGCTTAGTGATGATGATTATAATGACACAATTTCCTTTTTTATCGAGGAAAAACACTTGCTTGAACCTTTGCTTTCTTGGATCGGGGACTCTGGGATGTTTCCATTGGGTGCTCTGTTGTTTTGTTTCTGGATCCATATGGTGAAAATATGTTTTATAACGAAGTAAATTTCTCCGTCATTTTTATCCGCGCCAGGATTCGAACCCGGGCCCCCTCATTCCGGAATAAGTCACTCTACTAATTGAGCTACGCGGACGTTTTATTCTGATTCCTATCTGCCTTTATGTCGTGTGCATCCTTCTGGCAGGTACGTCACATCTCCTGGTACGTTACATCATCTCCCCCTTATTTATTTTTTTTTCAAAGTGTTGGAGAAGGGATTCTCTTATTTTTCCTATCTCGCGGTGTGGAAATAACATCACACCATTGTGAGATTTTGAACGGTCGGGTCATCCGGATAGTTCGGGCGCCATTATAACGAAGTAAATTTCTCCGTCATTTTTATCCGCGCCAGCATTCGAACCCGGGTCCCCTCATTCCGGAATAAGTCACTCTACCAATTGAGCTACGCGGACGTTTTATTCTGATTCCTATCTGCCTTTATGTCGTGTGCGTCCTTCTGGCAGGTACGTCACATCTCCTGGTACGTTACAGTTTCATCACATGTGACGACTGGATCCAAAAAGTGTGGCTCACGTCGTAGTCGGCATTTCCATTGGCGACTAGATAACACGATTTGACTTGCGTTCATCCATGACCAAGTGGGCAATCCACTTCGCAGTGACTTTTCGGTACCCCAAACAGTTTCTCACAATATCGTCAGCGGAACAAACAGACATCTGTGTCACATTACTAAAATCCTCAATGGTCATTCGGCGGTCTTCGCGCAGGAGTGCGTCGATGGTATTGACATTAACATCTGTAGTCCATGTCGAAGGCATACCTCAGCGTGGCTCATCTTCCACACTATCTTCAAGACTCACAAATTTCTTGTGCCACTCAAAAACTCTTACACGAGAAGACAAAGCATCTTCCTTATAGGCTGTTTTTATCATTTCGTGCGTTTCTGTGGCGGTTTTATTCAAACGCACGCTAAATTTTATAGCTGCTATTTGCTCCAGTTTTAAATCCGTACTGGGTTACAGAAACACGTCTGAACTCTACGCCGTCTACTACAATAATGAACTAGCGGAGTGCTGTAACGACGCGACGTCACGTGAATGACCTTGCAGGTGATCCTACAGAGGCAGCTGCATTTCTCTGCTTGGGTTTGTGTTGGCGCTATGACGTCACTTTCGTTGTTTTTTGAACGACCTACGTATGTTAACCTCGTGTTTAGCGATTTTGTCTCAAAAGCTCACAGCTCGACATTTTTAACCTGAAATTTCTAAAATTCACTAAATATCATGATTACTCACTAAACCAGAAACACAATTTATGGAAATGTACTGTTCTCCTGCCAGGAAATACACTGTACTACTGGAAGAAGCGCAGTACATTTCCTGGCTTGGTAGGTCATCATTTAGAGACACAAGTAGAAAAAAAAAGATTTGATCTTCTGAGATAAATTGTCAATCTCCATATTAACTGCTATTTATAATATGCTTTTCATATACTTTTTTTTTTTTTTTGGTTGGTGGTTTAACGAACACCGTGAGCAACTGAATGGGCTATAAGCAGTCGCCCGTCCCTAATTTAAGGCCGCTGACTCCAGGGAAGAAAGAAAGCCAGTACCGTAAGATAAACACAACATTCATGCCTTACCGGGATTCGAACCCGGGCACATCTCAAACGAGTGATCAGAAGCCATCACTTAGATCACTGCGCTACAAGGACGGCATACTTCCTTAAAAACTGTGGGATTGCAGGAAAGACATTTTCTGGGATAATTCTTCTGAATAGTTCGATATCAGCAGAAGAAAGAATGAGAAAAACTAAAGTGGGCTGCTCCCATTGACGCAATGGTTTAAGCGCGTTTTTCTGACAATTCGGCAGAGAGGTCCCGGATTCGAGTCCCGAACGAGGCATGGCTCGAGTGTTTAACTTACGACACTAGCTCTCAACCCTCCCTAGAATCACTGGCTCTAAATTAAAGACGAGCGACTGATTATATTCCTTAGAGTTATTCCTGATGGTCATTAAAACCCGACACACAGCACAACAAAAGAAACGCCGTAGGGCAAACACACTACGTAGACCGATGAGCCTTTACATTATGACCACCTAACTAATAATAAGATGTGGGACCCACTTTAGCCAGCAAAACAGAGGGAACTAGGTGAGGCATCAATTCGATGAGGTAGCGATAGGTATCCTGGGGTAACTGATACCATAATGTCAACAGCAGGTCCTCGAGTTCTCGTACATTTAGGGGTGGTAGTGATTTAGCGCGAACCTCGCTTTTCCAACTCAAACGACAAATGTTCGATTGGATTCATGACATGCGAATTTGGAAAACAGTGCATTAACAAAAAGTCACCAGCATGTTCTTCGAACCACTCCTTGACGATTCTGGTAGTGGGGCATGACACATTATCCTTTTGGTAATGGTGATCACCAGCAGGGAACACAGTTGCCATGAACGGGCGAACTAGATCCGCAACGATGTTCAGATACCTGACTGCCGTCAGAGATTGTGCTATTGGGAAAATGGGGCCTAAAGTGTTCCAAGGAAACGTTGCCCATAGCATAACACCTCCGACCCGGCCTGTTTCGGCCCAACAGTGCATCCAGGAATCTTGGTTCGTCAGACCAGGCTACTTTCAAACCACCAGGAATCTTGATTCGTCAGACCAGGCTACTTTCAAACCACCAGGAATCTTGATTCGTCAGACCAGGCTACTTTCAAACCACCAGGAATCTTGATTCGTCAGACCAGGCTACTTTCAAACCACCAGGAATCTTGATTCGTCAGACCAGGCTACTTTCAAACCACCAGGAATCTTGATTCGTCAGACCAGGCTACTTTCAAACCACCAGGAATCTTGATTCGTCAGACCAGGCTACTTTCAAACCACCAGGAATCTTGGTTCGTCAGACCAGGCTACTTTCAAACCACCAGGAATCTTGATTCGTCAGACCAGGCTACTTTCAAACCACCAGGAATATTGATTCGTCAGACCAGGCTACTTTCAAACCACCAGGAATCTAGATTCGTCAGACCAGGCTACTTTCAAACCACCAGGAATCTTGATTCGTCAGACCAGGCTACTTTCAATTCACCAGAAATCTTGATTTGTCAGACCAGGCCACTTTCTTCCAATCATCCACTGTCCAATCTCGATGATCTCGGGCCCTTTTCATGCGTTGTTAGCGATGATGTGCAGTGAGCATAGGGATCCGGTTCGGTCTTCCACTACGTAGGCCCATGCGCAGAAGGATGTGATGAACTGCGTGCTGTGAAATATTGCCCTGATCTCCACTGTTGTAGCTGCGCGTGATTTATTGCACTGTGGCCCTGCGGTCGCTGTGAACAATGCCTGACACTCTCCGTTCCCCTCTGGCATCAATGAGCTCCACGGATGGACGACGGTTCGTCGTTTGACCATGTGTACACCACCTTTGATACGTAGTCACTACAGCGGCATGTGAACAACCCAGAAGCCGCACCGTTTCCGAGATCGTAGTTCCCAGACGCCATGCCATCACAATTTGTCCTTTGTCGAATTCATCGGTAAATGCCTCATCGAGGGCTGTAGCCTAACTAGGACGATTGGCGAGAGCATCCCATCTCTGACAATTTCCCAACTAACCCTGTCTCTCGCATTATTTACCTGGTGTTCAGCTCTCAAATGACCATTGATAGCCGTTAAAAATTTGAAGAACTGATGAGAAAAATCGGGTTAAGGGAACTAAAGTCCCATCTGAATCGCACAAACATTTTTACCTATAATAAAAAACGCCAGAAGCAACACATTAAATATATGTGCAAAGCGTATTGAAAATAATGTTGTTTAGAATGTTTTTGTATGAGTGTCTGAAACGCTCTCTCTTTCTCTCTCTCTCTGTCTGCCTCTCAAAGCTTTGCAGAGCTTGATGTTTCGACCAGTATCGCATGCCAATGAATATGCAAGTGCACTCAGTGGAATGTGTTTACAGTAGTAGCGTAAGAAACAGACCCATAAAAAATTTGGCAAAATCTTAGTATCCATGGTTTCATTTGTTAAGTTTCTAGATCCACCAATAGGCATAACTTTTTGTTTTCTTTTTGTATATTGGGCGTGTTTCTGTTATTCTCCTGAACTAACCTTTTATCATGTATAGTTCAAAGGTATTTAACGATGTTCAAAAAAATAAGTTTCCCGACTTTATTTCCGCCTAAAGGATTCTTTCATTGAGTTTGGAAGCTTGGGTTACGTAATTACAAATGACGAGAACCGACTCAATAGTATCATCATACATAAATGGGAAACGAATTTCCCCAAACAAATAATTCTTCTCAAATATATGGAAGGCGATACAAGATTTTTATAGTTTCATGATTTCTGCCTCACTGAAAGCGTGGACAAAGCAAGAATTTCATTCTATAATTCGTTTTTTACGGGCGACAAAAGTTCCACCTGTTGAAGTTCATAGTGAGCTAGTGACAGCGTACTGTGCTGATGTGACGACAGTGTAACATGCGCGTAAATGGTGCGAGAAGTTTGAGAGTGGTCGACCTCACAATGCTACCAGTCATGAATCTTTCGAAATCCCGGAAATTCTTCCACATGGGTCGAACAGTTTTCATTTGGCCCCATTGGACTGTTTTTTCTCGTCCCTTAAGCTGAAAAAGAATTCATAGGCCAACGCGTTCAGTGCGCTGACGTTTCCAAAATGAAATTAAGGAAGGGCGTACGTATACAAACCGCATTAATTTCTCATAAAGAAGTTGACAAGTTTATTTGTTGCTATTATAACTGCCTAAACAGACTTCGTGACTATGTGGAAGAGATAAAATAATATGAGATCAAATTGAAATCATGCTTTTATTAAATAAACATTTGGTATACACCGTTGTGAATTTTTATTTCATATTTGAACGCACGAAAAATTTAAACATCTCGAAATTTAATCCCGAAGAGAGGCATTTAGGTGTAATATGAATGCGGCGTTTAAAGCTTAAGGTGAAGGATGAAACATGGGCGACAATCCACATATACTCTTTCCCTAGGGTCACGTTACGAAAGGGTATATCCAAAAACGTTTTTGTAGATACTAAAACTGGCTATTGTCAAAGTATCTACGCGATTTGCATTTTGTAGTACATTTAGCAAGCACTCCAGTGCGGTGAACGGATCAAGCAAACAATTTGATTTCATCAGTTCTGCATTGGCACAAATGTCTTAATTATTGTCACAATGTCTTCGATAGGGATTAGAACGCCACAATGTTATCGATGTCACAATGTCATCAGTGTCACAATGTCCTCAATGTCCCAATGTCAGGGATTATTGCCATAAATATTCGATAGGTATTAGATCCACAATGTCCGGGATTATTTTCACAATGTCACAAATATTTGATAGGGATTAGATTCACAATGACATCAATGTCACAATATCAAGGATTATTTCCACAATGTCACTTGTGCATATAAATATATATGTTCATAGTGATTTCAAATATTATATATCTATACTGTATATACCCTGAGGTGCCAGAAAAAAATGGTACACCAGTTTAATACTTGGTAGGTCCACGACGGGAGCTTAGGACTGCAGTAATACGATGGGGCATGGACTCCACTAGCATCTGGAAATATGCTGTAGGCAATGCACACCATACTTGCTGCAGGGCGTTCCACAATTCGGGTGTATTCCGAGGTTTCGGATTCCTGTGTTCGTAGCGCGTTTCATGGCATCCCAAATGTGTTCCATCACGTTCAGATCTGGGGACTTTGGTGGGATGGCAACACCCCAAACTCAGATGAATGCTTTTCTAACCATAATGTGGCGTCCTAACACTTGTGTGGAGTTGCATTGTGCTGTTGGAACAGGCCCAACCCATCAGCATGAATGCAGGACATGAACGGGTGTACCTCGTCAGAAAGTATGCGCACATAGCGTTGTCCGGTCACAGACGTTTGTAGACGTACCAGGGGTCCCAGTGAAGTCCAGATAAACACACCCCATGCCATTACGGACCCCCACCAGCCGGTACAGTTCCTTGCTGACAGGCGGGATCCACGGCTTCATGGGGTTTGCGCCACACACGAAGCCTTCCATCTGCTTTATACAGTTTGAAACGCGACTCGTCAGACCAGGCTGCTTATTTCCAGTCATCAAGTGCCCAGTGGTGGTGTTGCCGTGCCCAAGCGAGGCGCATAGCTCTGTGTCGTGCACCCATCAAGGAGACTCGAGTTGGGCGTCGGCTCCCAAAGCCCATATCGTGCAGAGTACGTTGCACAGTCCGGACGTTGATGCTTGTTGTAGCTCCAGCATTGATGATACGTGCGAGAATGTTGCACGCCTATCGCGTGAATCGATTCTTGACAGCCGACGATGGTCACGTTCACCCAATGTCTGTTTACGGCCACACTGGTATCGTAGGTTGGATGTTTTGCCGGTATTCTTGTAGTCACGGTACAATGATAATTCGTGAAAATCCGAACTTTATTTCTACCTCCGAAATACTATGGCCCATCTCACGAGCGCCAACTATGACACCGCGTTGAAAATCGCTTAAATCGTTAGTACTTGTCATTCTCATGCCAAAAAACAGCTCTGACAGCTGGCAAGGATGTCTATCGCTTTATATACGCACTGGCGGACGCAACCGAGTACGCGCATAGATGGCGTTGCTATGTATTTTGCATAAGCTCGTCTGTACCATTTTTTCTGGCACTTCAGTGTATATGTTCATAGGGATTTCAAATATTCGATTCACAATAATTCTATAGGGATTAGAATGTCACAATGTCATCGCAGTTACAATGTCATCAATGTCACAATGTCTTCGATTGGGATTAGAATCGTTCTGTTGCGTCTGTCATCAAAAATTCTTTGTTTGAAACGTATCAATGAAAAATCATTGGATAAAATCCAGTTGAAGTACACAACTTAGAGTTCAATTTTTAACAGGAAGCATAATTGTTTGAAACATTCTATCATGATATCCGACAGGGAAAGCAAGTTTTGGAGACTTCTTGTTCCCCGTTTTAATGACTTTTGTTTACTACGCTTTGACAATCAGTAAAGAGCATTTAAACTCGCTAAATTGAAAGGTAACTGTTTAGTAGTGTGTTTGGCTATTTTTTAATAACTCTCGATAACGGAAAAAGTTTAAGACAGCTTCTATACCAGTATTCCTAAAACTACATTCCTCGAACAACTCGTAGGGGTTCTGCTAAACCCTCGAAAACTAAACTTTTCCAGACCATGGAACACTGATTTTAGCTGCTTCACGATATCAAGAAAAAAAAACACTAACTTATTACACCACAGAAGTATATTTGCGGAATTATCGTTTCTTTATTGAAATGTTTTGCCTAATGTTTTTTAAGAAACTTTTCATAGAGGTTCCGAATAAAAATATATAAGCAGCATCAGGGTTCCATGGTCTGAAAAAGTTTAAGAACACTATTTTACACAGTTTAACTGCATTCGCTGATAATATTAACACAGCATGTTAATTTCATCATAAATCCGATGAAACCAATTAATACTGCATGATGATACTAGTATTGCTTTTTATTCATATCGGCATAAATCAAAAACGGAGGAATTCTTATATCACTAAAAGTATGTGAAGCTTTATTCTGTTTTCACAACTCGGAATGATAAATCAATTTATACTGTATAGCACATTTTCCATTAATTAGCACGAATGAATTTCTTTGTTGGTATTTTAAGGAACTTCAATTTATTTCCATTAAAACCGCATCAAAAGGTGTACATTTGATTTCCGAAGCAGAAACTACTTGCAAAGTGAAATTTTATTCTAAGCAGAACTGTTTTCCGCTAGAAAGAAGATTAACATTTGGCCTTGTCCTACGTCTAGGTACGACGTAATTTCAGATTTCAATAGGTTCCAATAGAAATCATGATTTCGGTTTCTTTTACGAAACAAAACTGAAGAAAACAGGAAACTTCACTTCAGTTACAATAGGCAACGCCATGAATTTAGTAAACAAACGAGAAAAAGACTGTCTAAGTAGACAAAAAAATAAAAAAGGAAAAGTGATGGGGTATGGCGCTAAGTGAAAGGGAAGAAATATTTAGTTTTTTCCTAATACAGTAAAAGAAAATTTCTGTCACAACATTAAATACTACCGTTTTGAAGAAGTATCCCAAGGAAGGAAAGTAGAATTAAAAGCATCCTGATGAGAAAGATCCTTTTGCTGAAATGTTAATCCAATCCCGGAGCGCAAGTGATTCTGTTTCCTGGAGACGAAAACTTCAGATAGAAATAGAACGTTGAGCTTGCGCTGTACTCTGATTCTACGCCTCCCACAAAGATCACCAAGTTCTCTGTGACGTTGGAATCATCTGTTTCAAGAAACCGGAGGGGAGGGAAGTGACGTTTTAGTGCCAGCGAGCAGGTAGATGTTCGCTAATGCATGGAGCAACACGGTTTTCAAACGGCGCAATAGAGAAAATTCAAAATCCGCCGCGAAATCCATCCGTAACATTTTAATTTTATCAATTTGATTTTTCGTGAGACTGAGAGAGACAGAGAAGAAGGGGTAGAGAGAGATAGAGAGAGAGAGAGAGAGAGAGAGAGAGAGATAAGGAGATAGAAGGAGAGAGAGAGAGAGAGATAAGGAGATAGAAAGAGAGAGAGAGAAACAGAAAGAAAGAAAGGAAGAAAGAGAGAGAAAGAGAGAAACAGAGAGGGAAAAAGAGAGAGAGGGAAGAGAAAGAGAGAGATTAAAAGCAGGGGCATCAGGTATAAGTAATTTTACATAAGGTGGTCTTAATTCAGTTTCCACTCAGTGTACAACGGATATATAATATTGAAGGATTAAATCCTGTACTACCAAAACTAACATAGTTGGGATTAAAAGAACAATTTAATACACTGCTGGACAATTGCTAAGGACGGATCATAAACGGCTATATAGCGCATAAAAAAGTAAGTGTGGTTGGATGCCAAGTGAAATAAAATAATGTCAGAATGCCAGGACATTACAAGAAAGACAATTCATTGTGCTCTGAAATCCAGTAGGCTTTGGAACGTGTTCAAGGGACAAACAGGCCATTTTGTGCAGAATACGTAAACGTGAAAAAAATGCAATTACCGTCCGCAGGCGTTCCGTCGTAAGATGTCAATACGGGATATGGCCACCATGGTGGGCGATACAAGATTTCACACGTCGTGTCATGCTTTGCACAACATTATCAAGCAGCTGTTGGGGTAATTTATCCCATTCCTCTGTCAGTGCACGGATGAGGGTGTCCTTGTTTATTGGAG
This sequence comes from Macrothele yani, assembly GCA_039090855.1. Lineage (NCBI taxonomy): Eukaryota > Metazoa > Arthropoda > Arachnida > Araneae > Macrothelidae > Macrothele > Macrothele yani. Next base: position 129,941,752 of record CM076997.1, read on the forward strand.
GGCATTGGCGACCAGCAAGACTCCTCCCCGAAGCATCCCACACATTTTAAATGGGATTCAGATCTGGAGAACGTGCTGGCCATACGAGGCGTTGAATATCCTCGCTCTTGAAACACTCCTGGGCAGCGACTGTTGGATGACATTTTGCGTTGTCGTCCATGAAAATGAATCTATCACCGACAGCACCACGGAACATGCGAACATGAGGTAGCAGAACATTATTAATGTATCTTTGGCCATTCATAGTCCCAGTTGGAGGCACATAGAGGGACATACAGCCATTGATCATGATGCCAGCCCATACCATGACACTACATGTCGGATATCGGTCCCTTTCCTGTATGTTTGCTGGACAATATGCAGTACCACTATCACGCCAGATCAAATGTCGTCGACAATCAGACGATAGACTGTATCTACTCTCATCTAAGAAGAGGACAGCAGACCAGTCGTTATTGGTCTAATTGCGATGTTGATGGCATCATTGCAAACGGGCGGTACGGTGACGTCTGGACAATGGGATGCACACAACAGACGGCGGGCGTATAGTCCTCCTTCATGCAAACATCTGGCGACAGTTTTTCGGGAGATCCGCTTGCCAGTAGCAGCCATAAACTGATTTGCTACCTCACTAGCTGTGCTGCGCCGGTGTCTTTTTGTTGATAGCACTATGTACCGATCTTCTGCAGGTGTCGTACTGCGAACACGACCTCCCCCGTGACGTTTGCTACACTCTCCATTTGTTTGAAATGATTTCCAAAGCCTTGAAACAACACTGTGGCTGACGTTGAACTCCCTGGCAACATCTGCTATTTTTCGCCCTTCTTCAATCTTGCCAATAATACGGCCACGCGTAAAATCACCTAGGTGATGTCGGGAAGACATACTGAAAATTGCAAGTTTTTCAATTGATTCTTTCCCTTTCAACTTTGCGTTTGAACAACAACGGTCAATACGAGTCAAATCCTTTATATCTCTTTTCAGCGCTATAACGTCACGAACAAGTTCGACAATCCAAAATTTGCATACGCACAACACGTCTTACTGTATCCCGCACTTATGCAAATTTCCACATTTTCCTCCCTTCCATTTTATGGTTGCTATCGTTGCTATTGTCATCCGTCCTTAGCAATTGTCCGTCAGTGTAGTAGTCATTAACTACAACCCCAACTAACCCGAACCGCATCCTCAACAACTGAGATTAACAAATATCAAATTCGATGTTGAACAAATTTAACTCCGGCTAATCGAGTATGAGTGGGAGACCAGCTCACCTGCAACGATATGAGATCGACCTGATCTTTTATTCAGAAAATATTGGCAAACAAATGTGAAACGAAACACATTCATAATAATTTGAGCAATTTCAAGCATGCAAATTTGAGAAATTTTCGAGGCTGAAAAGCACTGCTCAGTACCCAAAGAAACACACTAACTTGACAAAATCACCGGAACTCCTTCAAAAGCAAACGAACGGATCCGCCGCACTGTTAAGATGCGCGGTACAGCTGGAAACGGTACAAAAGCAAGCCTGCAGCTGACCGCGATCATATCGCACTGTAAGGTCGAGTGAAAATGCCGCGGAGGGAGAGAACTGACTTTAAGAAAGGAAAGACTGTTGGGTGTTATATTAGTAGGTTGTCCATAAGAGAAATCGAGAGGCATTTGAACAGTCAACTGTTTTGGATGTATTGAATAAGTGGAAGACACATAGCGTGTCTGAAGTAGCAAAACGTACCGGCAGACTGAAGAAAATCTGTGATAGAGGACGTCGGAGCCTCAGAAGAGTCGTTACAGCTACTCGACGGAGTACTACTGCACAAGACCTCAGTGTACAGGTGATAAAAATTCTGGAACCCCGTTATGTGCATGTACGATTCTCAGAGAACTTCATTCCATGGGTAACCGTGGTCGTGCGGCTGCTCACAAGCCTTTCATCTCCACTTGGAATGCTATTCGTCTTTTAGCATGGCGTATAGAACATTTATCGTGGACCGTGGATCAATGGAAACGGGTCCTATGGACTTATGAATCTAGATACACGTTCTATCAGTCTGATGGCCGTGTGTGGGTATGGCGGCAGCCGGGGAACGCTATTTATCACAGTGTACTGTTCCCACGGTCAAGTTTGGAGCTCGCAGTGTACTCGTGTAGGGATGCTTTTCGTGGTATGATCCCGGCCCATTGGTTATCGTGGACAAACCTGTTAACCAGCACGTCTATCACGATATTCTGAACAATTATGCTCTACCGACTCTGTGTCACTACTATGGAACCGAGCCTTGTTTGTACCAGCAGGATAATGCACCGAGCCATAAAGCAAGGACTGTTACGGCGTGCTTTGATGATAGTTCCGTATCGTGTGTGGACTGCCTAGCACAGAGCCCTGATCTTAATTCATAGATATCCTATTGGATGAATTAGAAAGCCGCATAAGAAGTTTGGAACCAAGGCCTATTACTAAGCAACAGTTAGGGGAAGCATTATGTACTGAATGGAAGCGCATATCTATCGCCGTGTTCCAAAATCTTGCCGAAAGCATGTCTCGAAGGATCAGGGCACGCATTAAGGCCGAAGGTGGACCGACACCGTACTAATGTATGTCAATTAATGCTATGTTGTGCTTCTCTTCTTGGTGTACGGTGACTTTTGTCAATATAGTGTATTTACAACTTATCAAATATGATTCAAATAATCGACAAGTTTACAAAACTAACAAATTGCGAAGCAACATCCTCAAAATACAAAATCCCAATATTCCCCCAAAATAGCAAACCCCAATGTTCCCCAAAATATAAAACACCAATACTACCCAAAACAAGAAACATGATTTACACTATTTACACGTTACCCAACATCACACAATTGATTTCAAAAACAACTAAGCAAGTCTAAGCTCGCCGCCCCAGGGGCGCAGTGGTCTAAGGCGCTGGCCTCTGAGCATTCGTCCGTAAGGGGTCCGGGTTCGTATCCCGGGCAGGCATGGATGTTGTGTTTGTCTTACGGCACTGGCTCTCTCCCTTCCCTGGAACCAGTTACCCTAAATCAGGGACGGGCGACTGCTTATAGCCCATTGAGTTGCTCACGGTGGTCGTTAAACCTCCAATCAAAAAAAGTCTAAGCTCTCACCACTCTATCTGGTCCGTCCGAGGCAGGTTGAGTTCCGCAAAGAACATTATGTATCCTTTGAGGGTTACTGCCAAATTAATGCAGCCGGCTTGCCATTCCTCTTCTGCATACGGGTAAGGGACAAAGTGCGTCCGGATCTCTCTCTTTCTATCTATCTATCTCGTCCGCCCATGGCAGATTGAGTTCCGCAAACAGATGTCCTACGAGTTGTTCGCGGAATGTAAGTGATGTCTCTTCACGACATCACTTACAGTCGATTTCGGTATGTTTAGTTCTTCTGAAATGCTCCGTATGGAAACGTTACTCGAATGACATCCTATGACCAGCTCATGCTGGAACTCGGAAAGTTCACGTCCACGCGGCATATCCGTTTTAAATTTACTGAAAACACGACAGAACATCACCGCCTTACACACGTTCATCAAAACTCACAGCGCACTGGCTCTCTCCCTTCCCTGGAACCAGTGACCCTAAATTAGGGACGGGCGACTGCTTATAGCCCATTGATTCTTTTTTTTTTTTTTTTTTTTTTTTTTTTTGATTGGAGGTTTAACGACCACCGTGAGCAACTCAATGGGCTATAAGCAGTCGCCCGTCCCTAATTTAGGGTCACTGGTTCCAGGGAAGGGAGAGAGCCAGTGCCGTAAGACAAACACAACATCCATGCCTGACCGGGATTCGAACCCGGGCCCCTTACGGACGAATGATCAGAGGCCAACGCCTTAGACCACTGCGCCACCGAGGCGGCGCCCATTGATTCGCTCACGGTGGTCGTTAAACCTCCAATAAAAAAAAAAAGAAAGGACTTTTTTTTTTTTTTTTTTTTTTGATTGGAGGTTTAACGACCACCGTGAGCAACTCAATGGGCTATAAGCAGTCGCCCGTCCCTAATTTAGGGTCACTGGTTCCAGGGAAGGGAGAGAGCCAGTGCCGTAAGACAAACACAACATCCATGCCTCACCGGGATTCGAACCCGGACCCCAGACGGACGAATGATCATAGGCCAGCGCCTTAGACCACTGCGCCACCGGGGCTGCAAGAAAGGACTCATAGCACACATTCTTGCGCAACCGTTCTATGCACTTATGCAAATATTTGGTAGCGTCCGAATACTTTTTGATAATACAGTGTATGTGTTCGTGAGACGCACAACTCCGTGATACGACTGTTTAATTTCATCCTTGGATTACGAACGGTTTTTTTTTTTTCGTTTTTTTTTTATTGGAGGTTTTTTTCTTTTTTTTTTTTTGATTGGAATTTTAACGACCACCGTGAGCAACTCAATCGGCTATAAGCAGTCGCCCGTCCCTAATTTAGGGTCACTGGTTCCAGGGAAGGGAGAGAGCCAGTGCCGTAAGACAAACACAACATCCATGCCTGGCTGGGATTCGAACCCGGACCCCTTACGGACGAATGATCACAGGCCAGCGCCTTAGACCACTGCGCCACCGGAGCGGCTACGAACGTTCGGTTAAGATATAAGTGTGCTTTCATATAAAAAAAAGCACACTCATATTTTAACACAGTATACCTTATTATTGCATACACGAACATCTGAAAATATTCTTTTGACCTACCTTGCTGCCCAGACAGCCACGAAAAGTTCTTTAGCGCCGCTAAGCCTAGCAAAAAAGTGTCCTGGCGCCACTAAGCCGTGCTAAGGTTCTTCTACACCACTGGAATTGGACCGGTGTAGTAGTAGCGATTTCTGCTCAATGACAGCTGGAGATCTGATGACCTAAGACTTGGATTACCACTAAATTAGACTCTTCTCCGGTGGAAACCTACATCACCAAACTCTCGTGGCCTGATCGGTATGATGCACTATTTTTCAAGGACAATATAGCCGTGGGTCAATCCAACTTTCAAAACGACAGCTATTTTTGCATGAACTAATATGATGCTCACAAATATATATATATATCATCATCATCATCATTGTCAACCATTATCAATCCACTGCTGGACGAAGGTCTCCCCAAGTTTCCTCCACAACAGTCTGTCTTGTGCCAGTCTCCTCCATGTCATCCCTGCATACTTTCGAATTTCATCCACCCATCTCCCATGTGGTCTCCTTCTGGGTCTTTTCCTGTCCCTTGGAATCCAATCTAAAATTTCGGCTGTCCATCGATGATCTGTCCTTCTGGCAGTATGTCCAGCCCATTGCCATTTCAGGGATTTAACTCTGATCATGATGTCTTCCACTCTTGTCATTTTTCGGATCCACGAGTTCCTCTTCTTATCTCTCCTGGTTACACGAAGCATGCACCTCTCCATGCTTCTTTGAGTTGTCTGCAGTCTTTGTATATCTCTTTTAGTTAAGGTCCACGTCTCTGCACCATACGTAAGCACTGGAAGGATGCATTGATCAAACACTTTTCTTTTAAGACATAATGGCATATTGCTCTTGAAAATTATGCTGTTTCTTCCAAAAGCTCTCCAGGCAAGTTTTGTACGCCGATTAATTTCTTCATCAATGTGACCCTCACTTGATATCTGCTGTCCAAGATAAACGTACGTGTCTGTTATCTCCAGCTTTTCTCCATCAATCAATAAATCTTCATTTCTTGTAAAAGCATTGAACATCACTTTTGTCTTCTGAAAGTTCATTTTTAATCCCACTTCTTTACTCTTGTCAGCAAGTTCCTGGATCATACTCTGCAGCTCTGATGGCGTAGTTGCAAAAATGACTACGTCATCAGCAAAACGAAGGTGGGTTAGATAATCTCCATTAATCTTGATCCCTTTGTTTTCCCAGCTCAGCGACTGAAAAACACCCTCCAATGTTGCATTAAAGAGCTTCGGAGATATGGTGTCACCTTGTCTCACTCCCTTTCCAATTTTTATGTGTGTTGTATTTTCAAACAGCCGAATCTTTGCACTTGCATTTTCATAGATGTTATTAATAATATTAATGTATGCATCTTCAATACCGCATGTTTTCAGAGCCATTGTAACTGCTGATGGTTTCACCGAATCAAAGGCTTTTTCATAATCGATAAACGCCATGCACAATGGAAGTTCATATTCCCTCGCTCTTTCAATTAGTTCTCTCAGTACGTGGATATGATCTATTGTGCTGTAGCCACTCCTGAATCCAGCTTGTTCTCTCGGTTGAGCCATGTCCAGTGTTACCTTCAAGCGGTGTGAAAGAACTTTAGTGAAGATTTTATAAACTACTGATAGGAGGCTGATAGGTCTGTAGTTTCCGAGATCCTCAATGTCACCTTTCTTATGTAGCAGGATCATTGTAGCGGTGTTCCAATCCTCAGGAATCTTTCCTTCATTAAGGCATCGAGTGAAAATTCGGGCGAGTACTGTTTCGATTTCTCCACTTGCTTCTTGTATGATGTCTACAGTAATTCCATCTTCTCCTGGAGCTTTTCCCCGCTTCATGTTCTTGATTGCATGTGCAACTTCTGCTGGAAGGACTGGAGGAACTCTGGTATTGGTATCTTTCATGATGTCTGGAGTGCATGTATCATCCCTTTCATATAATGTGGAGTAGAAATCTTTCACTCTTGTCAAAATTTCGCCTCTATTTCTTGTTACAGAACCATCTTCTTTTCTCAGTGCCATAATCTGTTTTCTTCCCTTACTGAGATGTCCCTTTGCTATCTTTAGGCTTTGGTTGTTTTCAATTGCTTTCCTCACTAGTTCACAGTTGAATTTTCTTACGTCTTCAGTGATACTTTTTCTTACTGTCTTGCATAGCTCTATATATTCCACTTTGGAAGTCACATCTTCTTTAGTTGTCCTCATCTCTCTTCTTTTTTGCATCAACATTTTCGTTTTTCCTGATAATTTGTTTACATGCAACTTGTTCTTAGACCCAGCTAATTTTGTTGCTGTTTCCATAAGAGCTTTGGTTACTTTTCTGTTAACTTCAGAGATGTCCACTTCTTCCGATGTTAGGCCTTCTATAGCAGAGAACCTGTTCTTCAGTTCCAACTTGAAGGTATTATGGTGTTTTTTAAGGTTGGTTATGTCAATAGATTGTGTTTGTCTTATGAGCTTGCCACGTTCAAGTTTGGTGTTGAGGTGCATCTTACATCTCACCAATCTATGGTCACTACCTGTGTTGAACTTGTTTAGCACACTGCAGTCTTCTATGACGAATTTTTTGTTACACATAATAAAATCAATTTCACTTGTCGTCCCATTTGGATGTCTCCATGTCCATTTCCTGTGTGGCTTTTTCTTGAAGAAAGGAGTTCAAGATGAAAAACCCTTCTGCCTCTGCAAACTCAACGAGAGTATTTCCACGCTGGTTTCTGTTGCCGTGACCGAATTTACCTACTGAAGTTTCATTCTGTTGCCGTTGCCCTATTTTTGCATTGAAATCTCCCATAATTATTTTCAAGTGCTGCTTACCTTTATTATTTAGATGACAAATTTCCTCATAAAATTCTTCAATTTCTTCTTCAGGATGACTTGTGGTGGGTGCATAAGTTTGAATAATCTGAGCCTGGTATCTTTTCGAGAGTTGGATAACAAGTCGTGCAGCTCTGTCAGAGGAACTTTCAACTTCTACAACTTTATCCTTCAGTTTCTTGTTTATTATAAATCCAACACCACTAGTTCTGCCAGTATCTGTCCCACGATAGTAGAAGAGATGTCCACTTTTCAGTTCGATGAGATCTTCTCCTTTTCTCCTTACCTCACTTAGCCCCACGATGTCATACTTGATCCTTTGTAGTTCCTCTTCCAATTCAAGAAGCCTTGAATCAGAAGATAGGGAGCGTCCGTTGTACGTAGCCAAGGTCAGCATCAGATGGCAGCCTAGTCCGGTCCTCCGGGGATTCTTAGCACCCTCTGCCTTCATGTCGCACTGGCCGCTGCCTTGGCCAGGTACATTCCAGCTGCCGGATACTGAGGGCCAAGATTTAAGTTGTGGAATCATTTTGGAGGGGTTTGGCCATAACTCACCACGCTGGCCAAGCGGGTTGGTGAGTGTGGGATAGAATTTCCTCTAATCCCGATGGTATAGTTATACCGCTATTGGCGGTCGCCAGAGCCCCTTTAGTGGGAACAGGATGTACCACGAGAAGGCGGGGTTGACATTTGTCAAGGAGAGGCTGTGATGTTACGCATCACCTGACCTTACATCCCATATATATATATATATATATATTGTTATAATGCCTTCGCTGGACGAAAGCTCATACTCTTAAATATTGTAAATTGTAATTGGATGTGTACAAAACATTTTTCTACTGTAGTACACAGTAAAAAGATGGCTTTTTGCTACATCTTCATTCAAGGCATGGTAGCGAACAGATGTGTGCTTAACGGAAATAGAACAAAGAATTCATCATACTACTACTAATAAAATCATATTGGGATCTGAGTTGTGTGCAAACAAGTAAAAACTTTTAATTAGTAGTAGGCACAGTGACATCCATCTTGAGGTGTCCGACTAGAACATATACACTGGCGAAAAGTGAAAAAAAAAACACCAAGAAGGAGACGTCTCATACCAACGAAATTCATACAGCATAATAACGGAATACATAGGATAACGTGATCAAAACATTATGGCAAAATATAGCTGTATTTGGTGGTAAACTGAAAAATAACATTTCCATGTAACATGGTTAGTACGAGGTTGAACCGCCATGAACTGCGTCACACTGTGCAATTCTGGCATGGAGTCTGTCGTACAGATGTTGGATGTAAGTTTGGGGTATTGAGTTCCAAGCATCCTCAACCTGGTCGCGTAAATCGGGGATGGTCGTGGCTGGCCGTGAAGACCGGATAAGTCGTTGTCCCATAAAATCCCACACGTGCTCAATGGGGGACAAATCCGGTGAAAGTGCTGGCCATGGAAGTTGTCTCACACCCTGAAGCCCATGTTGCGTTGCACGTGTCGTGTGTGGGCGTGTGGTATCTTGCTGGAAAACACCACCATGGACTGACCTTACAAATGGCACAACAGCGGGCTGAATGATGTTGTTGATGTAGGAGGTGCTGTTTAACGTACCCGGTGCAAACACTAGTTTTGTACGGGAGCGATAGCTGATCGCTCCCCACACCAGGAGACCAGGTGTAGGTCCTGTGTGTCGCTGGCAGATGCAAGAAGGGTGGAGACGCTGCCCTGTCATCGGAGGCTCCCAAGCAGAATATGCTTTCATCGCTGAACACGACAGATCGCCATTGCGTTCTCCAGTGCATACGTTGGCGACCCCACTGCAGCCGTTCCTAACGGTGGGCTGGTGAAAGAGGTACATATGCCAGAGGCACACGGGCACATAGTCCTGCATCCAGTAGACGGTTGCGGATTGTTCGCACACTCTCCTCAGGTGCAACGGCAGCTCGGAATTGCGTCGCAGTGGATGTTCTGCTTGACAACGCCGCTCTTCTTATGCGTCGATCAATCGGCTCATCAGTCCGTCTGTGACTCCCGGTTCCACGTCTTCTCGTGTGGGAATGTTCCTCGGACCATCTACGCTATTATCGTACCACAACCGATACTTTCCGTCCAATTCACTTCGCAATACGACGATACGACCACCCGGCCTCGCGGAGTCCGACTAGACGACCTCGCTCAAAGTCCGACACCTGCTGAAATCGTACACGTCTTCCATGTCCAGGCATTGCAGCTTCTTCAGGGTCTTCGCACGTGTCCGTACGCCGACTACTGATTGCATTCACTTCGCCGTACTCCTTAAATACCACCGACGATAATTTGCATATTATGCCGTGCTGTGGCGTAAGCGCTCACCGGTTGGTCCCGAAATTAACATCACACCTACGTAAACTCGACTCCATGAACATCACACCTACGAAAACTCGACCCCATTAACATATGTAAATTTCATGATCGTCCGCCAATTCCTTCTTGGCGTTCTTCTTTCACTTTCCGCCAGTGTATAATGAAGGCTATTGATGATGGAACATATTGATATATGTGTTGGTTATGAGTTAGTTCGTGTATGTTCACATATTGACCTGCCATATATACACATGTGTATGTTGGCTTGTCTTTTCTGTTAAGCTCCATGTTTTTTGTATTCTAGGGAGAGGAGGGCTATGTCAGGCCTTACGGCCTTTTCCATCCTTTTCCTAGTTACTGTAGTGGCAACTGAATGAATAAATAAATGAAATTAATTTAGATCCCACATTTTCGTATCATTATTATACATCATTTTAAAAGAAATTTTATGCTGAATTTAAATATTTTTACAAATTTCTAGTCATAAAAAGCAACAAATAATGGAATTTGTGAAATTAGTGAACAATGTATTTAACGTAAAATTACTGTACAGTACAATATTGAAACTTTCAAGAAACTTGAGATAACTTACCAACAAGCAAAATACGCTTCAATATTTAATTGGATAACCACGGTTACTTAGTAACAAAGTGCACCTTCTTGGCATGGAGAAAATGAGCTTCTCTAGTTGTCCATTGGTGATAACACGATACCATACGGCCGTTACAGACTCAATTAATGCTGATTTAGATGTGGGTCCTTGTTGACGGATCTTTTGCTTCAATCTCAGCCACAGATTCTCTATGGGATTAAGATCCGGTGACTGTTCGATTAAGCCACTCCTCAACCAACTTTGGCAGATGCCATGGCGCGTTATCGTCCTGAAAGATAAAATTCCGCAAACCCATGCCTTGTGCAGATGATAGCAGTTTGGACTCCGAAATATCCACATGCTTCGATCCATTCAATGGGCCATCAACAATGTGCAGACGGCCAACACCACTGGCTGAAATACAGGACCATAACATCATCGAATGTGGGTGCTTAACTGTTGGCTGGGGGCAGCATGCCTTATATCTTTCACCAGCCCGACGACGTACATAATTATTTCCATTATTAGCGGAAATAGTAACAGTTGTTTCATCAATGAAAATAACATTTTTCCATTCATCAACAGTTGTTTCATCACTGAAAATAAAAATTTTCCATGCATCAACAGTCCAATTCTTGTACGTCTGGGCCCAAGCAATTCTTTTGAGCCGTTGCTGTTCAGTAAGGAAAGGTTTCCGCGCAGCTTTTCGTGCAGTCAGTCCATTTTCTTGTATCCTACGACGAACCGTACGTGCAGATGCAATAATGCCTACTTCATTCTCCAACTCATTTCTTCAATCAGTGGATATGTTTTAAACCTTGATTTTAAGGAACGACGAATCAACATGCGATCATCGAAGTTCAGTACACAGCCTTTGTCGGCCTGTTCTTTTTTCTGTTTCCCACACACCCAGTTTCTGCAATTCTTCTGATGGTGCGCTAGACAGTGGAATGATCACAGCCACATTTAACAGCAATTTTACGACTACTCATGCAAAATATTAATTTTTGGCCTTGTTTGAAAAGGCATGACCAATATTCTGGTCTTTGACATTCCGAAATTCAAATATCACCAGGAATTCTGCATAAACTCCCATCAACTGACTACAAGCAGCTGCGTTCTAAGTCGGCAGACGATTCTACATCCTTTTATATCTCACTAGCGGATGTCGGAAAAAACTAAAGTGGATTAGAGGGGAGCGAACGCTTTTTCAGAACTGGATTTGTGTTTCCTCACTTGGACATTTTTGCTTGAAACTTCACTTCTATTACTGGTTATAACAGTTTGCAAACATATTTGAATTCAGCATACACTTTCCTTTAAAATGATGTACAATATTGTTGTAACCGTGGCCGAGCAATTATTTATTATCCACAGTTACAAGGAGTCGTCCATGGCGCGAAGACTGAATTTTCGTAGGCAAACACTGAAACACCTAGATAACACAGCATTCATCTGAAAATTATTATGACTCACAGGGAAGGAACGTGATCTACTGGAAAAATTTTATTGTCGAAAGCAGAGTAATTCCAATAGTGCACTTCGCTAGTAACGACTAAACAAGAGTTACGGAGGAGACCCATTCAGATCACAACAATGCTATGACTTCACGTGCAAACGAGTTAATGGATTATATAACGATACCGAATTCTAGACTATATACATGAAAATCTATTGTTGGTGGAGTGGTCTTTTCTGACTGAAATTTACTCCAGGTAAAGAGTTTTTTGTTTTTTTAAACCTTACAGTTCAGTCCCTTAAAATAAATCTACCAGTTCAGTTCACTACGTGAGGTAATTACCAATTCACAATTTTTGTCTCAGTTCCTTGCTATTTATTTGTTTTTAGTCGTAAGTGTAAATAGATAAATGTACTTACAATTTGATGATAACGATGATGTATCCACAAAAATCAAAGCATCACATGCAGACTCATAAAAGTGATGACATATCAGTCACCCACTGACATGAAGTTGTCGCATACACTCACTTTCTTTCACGGTGATTATCACCTACGCTGGTTCCTTTTGTCAAACACTTTCCTTATGTAGTCAGACGCACACACATCTCCCTCTTTGTCAGAGGTAACTTGGTCGCTCCCCTTGTACTCTGCCGCAATTGGGGCTGTGGATGATGGAAGGGTTCTATTGACCTTCCATGGCCCCCTTGAGCGTTTCTCTCTCGGTGAGGGTCAGTGATCTACCCGCTGGACATTTCTCGGTGTTCCAACGACACTTGCTCTCTCACGCTTGTCCGCGTCCTTCAGTCAGCAGTTAATAGGTTTCTATTAATCTCGGATTTCCAGTGCTCTCGTATACACCATCCAGCGTTCTGCTGCTCCGCAACAATACCTTTTCAAATTTGTTTCCACGAGTTGTTATGCAATTATCATAACGCCCTGGCATCTCGCCATTCGGCCCGAGTCTAGCCCAGACTTCGTCTTTAAGTGTCTTTCCGTCATACTCCAAAACAGCAACTGAAATTTCTTTCTTATTTTCAACGCCAAGTGCCCAATCTTACTTACCGACCAGACCACACAAAAAGAGAGCAATTTTACTCGAAAATGGTCTTAAACAATCGACGAATTTATGATTATTCGCTCGCCCTCTTGCCCCCCATCTTTATTTAGTTCTACAAGAGTCCTGTTGTCTCGTTTCGATCCGTGCCTCCTACCCGATGTTTAGTCTATCCGTCAGCTGCGATCTGCGATTTACGACTTCAAAGCGCTTGAAACTCCGACCACCCAATCTGTGTGAGAATTCTTCTTCCGTTTTCTTTCCTAACCCCGGATAAAACTTCCTCTGCTCTTTACACTTTTTAACCCCAATAAAGCCTCGAACTTAATTAATACCTAATTAATTCCATACATCCACCACGCCCATTAATTCCAGAAATAATGGCGGGGGTGGGTCGTAACAGCTACTCTGCTCAAGAAATCCAGAAGTCCTCCTCTGTGACTATCGTTTTGCTTCTATCGATTCCCGATCTAATCGTTGGTTTCTACCTTTTTCCAAAGGTGGAGCGAGCTAAATCAAATACTATTAATCCAACCAGCCCTTAAGTTGCAATCTCCCCTATCTCTTCATTCGCTCATTTTCGGGCACCTACGGCTGCTCCCCAAATACCTTCCCTAATTTGAACGTGCCCCACCTGAATTCTTTTCAAGGTCCATCTTACCTACAATACGGAAATAAACCCTGTCTTATGTAGGACGGAAGTATACTAACACTATACAATTACTCTACCATGCATTACACTATACAAATACCAATAAAAACTAACTAATCAATACGCTAATTTACATGCCACAAGTTCCGCTACTATACGACATTTATCTACTGCGACCACCACAACTCAGTAAGCAATACCAAAAATTAGTCAAATCAAACCTCCTGATCACCTTAATTCACGCTTACGCATGGGATTTCTTTTTCTTTTCTTTTTTTACCACTTCAATCACTCCCTGCATTCCGGTGTGTACTTCTTGAATAATGGTACAGCCTATCCATGTGTATTACACGACTCGGCCTTCTACCGAATTTGACTTTGTAGATAATATCATCACTGATTTCCACCACATACGGTCCCTCCCAATTTCTCTGTAATTTAGGAGAATACCTTTTACGTCTCCTGGGGTTGTACACCCAAACCAAATCTCCCACCTGCATCCCACACCGGAGGCATGCACGTTGTACCTGGCTTTCATTTTCTCTGGCGCTATCTTGATATTCTCTCTAGCGAATCGGTGAACTCGTTCTAACCGTATTTTCCAACTCTTCTGCGTATTCGGTGACTTCTTGTCTACTGGGTTCTGGACGCCCGAATACTAGATCAAAGGGCAACCTCATGTCTCTACCATATAGTAAGAAGGACGGTGTCATTCGTGCCGTCTGATTTTCCGCCGACCTTATAGCCATTAAAAACATAGGAACTAGGCGATCCCAATCCCTCTGGTTCTCAAATAACAGGTGCTGTGTTACTGTTATTACCATTCTTTCCGCAAGACCATCTGATTGTTAGCGGAGCGCCGTAGTCCGCGTTTTCCTAATTCCCATTAATTTGCACATCACCTGAAAAACTTGAGATTCGAAATATCTACCTTGATCTGAGTGAATTTCAAGTGGGGCCCCGTGACGCGGCAGGACCTCCGAGAATAAAACTTGGGCCACCTCTTTAGCTTCCTGAGTGGAGATGGGGAGCACCTCAGGCCACTTGGTAAAATAATCAACAACCACATGAAGGTAGCGGTTCCCCTCCTGGGTCCTAGGCAGGCGTCTCATTATGTCAACAGCGATATTTTCAAAAGGTTCGTCCACATTGTAAATATGCATTGGGCCCCTATTTCTAGTTACTGGTCCCTTCCTAGAATTGCATAAATCAGAATGACGACACCAAGGCTCCACATACGCACGACATTTAGACCAAAAGAATCTATTCCTTATTTTAGCCAGCGTTTTCTTCACTCCAAAATGACCTCCAACTGGGCCATCGTGAATCTCGTGCATCACTTCATCTACCCGAACCCTAGGCATTACCAATTGCAAAATGCTATCATCCCCATTTGCCTTTGCAAATTTCCGATACAATATTCCGTCTTTAATAAAGAGTGAATCCCACATCGCCCAATAATTTTGTACGCGAGTACTATATTTCGACCCCCGCACGGGGATAACTGGTTTTCCAGTTATTTGGGGAGCGGCGCCCCCACGGCCCGAGCTGACCTTGTGACTGGTCAACATCTGATGTCATGCCACCGCTTGTTTCTTTTTTCGGTGCTGTTGGAGTTTGCAGGTACGGCTGTTCATCCAGCTGTTGGGGAGTCGCGGCCCCACGATCCCGAGCTGGTCTTGTGTCTCGCTTTTTCGTTTTTATTTATTTTCTCCACTGGCTAGTTGCCCGTGTTGTATACTCTACCTAATCGCTACCACGCTATGTACTAACACCCCGGTCTTGTGGTTTTGTTACCCTCCACCACTAACTGTTTTATATTAACCGCCCAGTTCATAGGTTGCTGAGATTCCGTTTAGGTTCCCTTCCAGGGTTTGTCTTCCTTGGATTACTTTTTTCCTTTTAGCTGGTTTGGGTGCTAGACCTACCTGCATGTTTGCCGCGTGCGGAGACCCGTGAGGCGGAAATGGGATGTCTGGCGGCTGAGGTCGCAGGAGACCGGAGAAGTGCCTCCTGTGTACCAACACTCCTCTTCGACCCCGGCTTCGCTGTAAACGGGAGGCTAGAGACTAACCCACCTCTAGTCAGAAGTCTTGTACCAAGTTGTGTACAGGGCTTTAGCGGCTTTTTTGTCGTATAGCACGGCAGGGTAAGCCCGGGGCTGTGGGATCATGCCAAAGGCGTTGGCATGACGGTACCCGGAGGCCGAAGTGTCCGACGAGTGCGTGTGATCACAGCCAACGGACTATATCTGCAACGTATAAGCTCCAAAACTGTGTCCAGCGTTATTTTCTTGGCTTGCAGACCTCCAGTTCTCCCTTGTAGGGCTCGGTGGTGGGTGGAGTAGTCTGCAGACGAATCCTCCTCCTTTTTTCCATGGGTAAAAACAAAAACAAAAACTCCAAATTCAAGTCACCTGAGAAAATGATAGTTGACAACGACTCTCCTTTGTCTTCTCAACCTACCAAGTCTCATAACCTTAAACGATCTTTAGACCATGACCTGGACCAAGAATGTGGAACCTCTTCTTCGGCAGCTGTACCAGTCGCTCCGAAGCGTCGTCTCCCCTCGATTGCTGTGAATACGCATGCTACACACTTAGTTGTAGAATCCATCGATCCGAATGCGAGACTGTCCACCAGATCTCCCTTTTTCATTTCTAAAGCTTTGGACGCTGCGGTTGGCCCCTTGAAGTCTGTGAGGAAGCTTCGCTCTGGGGACCTGCTTGTCCAAACTTGCAGTGTTTCTCAGAGTAACACTCTTCTGCACCTCACTAGTCTTCAAGGCATTCCTGTCAAAGTGACACCTCACCCGTTTCTTAACACCTCTCGGGGTGTTATTTCGGAGTTTGATCTCTTGCCATGCAGTGAGGACGAATTGGTGACTGAACTTGCAGATCAGGGTGTTATTGCTGCACGTCGTATGATGTTCCGACGCGATGGTTCTTTGATTAAGTCTAAAAATGTAATCTTGACTTTTAACTCCCCGAAAGTTCCGACCGAAATCAAGGCTGGCTACTTGGTCTGTGGAGTTCGCCCGTACATTCCCAGTCCTCTGCGCTGTTTCACGTGCCAGAGGTACGGGCATTCACAACGTTCATGTAACAGTTCCGCTCGTTGTGCAAATTGTGGCTCCAGTGAACATGACGGGGAAGGTTGCACTTCTGCGGCCTGCTGTGTTAACTGTGGTGAGGCCCATGCAGCTTACTCCCGCAACTGTATGAAATGGAAGGACGAGATGGCGATCCAGCGCCTCAAGACCCTGGAAGGCCTCTCGTACCCTGCTGCCAAGGCCAAGTTGGGTATTCCCAACAACCGACAGCGTACTTTTGCCGCAGTAGTTCAGTCTCTGCCACAACCCGTGCAGCCCTTTGTTCCGCGCCCTGTAGCTCTCGCCGCACTTGCCAAGAGATCTACAGCTGAACAAGCGACACAGGTGGATTTCACCGAGCTCCAGCTTATTCGACCAGCTGAGTCTGCGCCTTCTCTTTTGAAGACGACCGACTCTTCCAGTTTCCAGCAGATAGCTTGCACGTGTGGAAGACCCCGCCCTAAATCCGCAAAGGTGTGCAGTGTCCATCCAACTGTCGCGGTCCAACTGACCAACATTGCAACTGTCTCAGATTCAGCGAGGTCCCCACCCTCAACCAACATTATACAGGAACATAGGGAGGAGGAGAGTGACAGTTCGTCCCCTCCTGTGACTCATCCTATGTGTAGTTGTGTTCGATTTCGTGATGTGTTTTATCATTCTCATTCCTCAGTTTTACTTAATCGGCTAGTTTCTAACCATTGTACCATGTTTTTAATACTGTTTGTTTCATTGTCTTTTTTGGCCCTTCCATCATTCTCATGGTTCGGTTTTACTTGGTCAGCCAGATTTGGGGATTTATGCCACGTTTTTTTTAATACTCTTTGTTTGTCTTGTGTCTGGCGCTCTTTGGCCAAACATGGCCCTTGCGCCATAAAAATCAACCAACCAACCAACCAACCAACCTATATTTCGACACCTCGTTACAACTTGGTCGCTCTGGTGCGGATTCTTTCCACGCAAAAATCGGGCTAATATCTTCATCTTCCATTTGGACGCTCCTAACCTTCTCCGCGCTCCAGAGGTCATCAATAGCTGGGGGAACAACTTGCCTCGCCTGTCCTGCGTTGACATCGCTTTGTCGCATATCAGCTAACTCTATACATACGCAATCAGAACACTGCTGTTCGCATGGGCGTCGTGAGAGCGCAACGCAATTGCCGTGAGATTATGATGCTCCACTGCGAAATCGTACTCTTGAAGTCTTTGAAGCCATCTTGCAATCTGATTCTCGGGATTTTTGAAATTAAACAGCCACCTTAAGGCGCCGTCGTCCGTCCTTATCTGGAATGTTTGCCCATACAGGTAGTGGTGAAAATGACTAACCGATTAAAACAATGGCTAACAATTATTTACGCGTAATGCAATAATTCTTTTCAGCTCTAGAGAGGGATTTGCTAAAATACGCTACCACCCTCTCTTCTTAGACTTGGACTTGAGACAACACTGCCCCGACAGCCGTGTTACTAGCATCCGAGTCTAATATGAAGGGGTCTTCCGGCCTAGGGAATGCTAGGATTGGAGCTGAGATAAATGCTTCCTTAACTTTATCAAATGCTTGTTGACAGTCCTCATCCCACGCGTACTTTACTTCAGTTTCGGTTAATCTGTGGAGAGGCCTTGCTACCCTAGAGAACCCTTTTTATACCTTCTGTAATATGAACATAAGCCAATAAAACTGCGTATATCATGTACATTCCTCGGCTAAGGCCACTCCTTAACTGCTTCAATTTTTTCGGGATCTGTGGCTACTCACGTGTCCTAAGAACTGCTTCTCCTTGCGCGTCAAATTACATTTCTCCGGGTTCAGCTTTAAACTTGCGCTTCGCAAGCGTGAAAAGACGACCCCCAAATTCTTCAAGTGTTCGTCAAATGTTGTACCGGCGACGATGATATCGTCCAGGTACACCAGGGATCTTTCCACGGGAAGCCCTCTCAGGACTGTCTCCATTAGTCTCTCGTACGTGCTTGGGGCGTTGAAGAGTCCAAAAGCATGACCCTAAATTCCCAAAAGCCGTTGCCGGCTGAAAAGGCAGTCTTTTCACGGTCTTGGGGATCCATGGCTGCAACCACTCTTTAAATCGATAGTGCTAAACCACTTTGACCCGGCCAAATGTCAAAAGTATCATCCGTTCTAGGCAAAAGGGTACGAATCTTTTTTCGTTACCTCATTTAATTTTAGAAAATCCGCACAAAATCTATTAGCTACTGATTTCTTTTTCACCAGAACAATCGGCGAGGCCAAGGGGCCAGAAGAAGGTTCTATTACCCCTTTCCTTTGCACTTCCTCCAGCAATTGTTCAACCTCAGCTCACTTCGCCAACGGCAAACGCCTTGGCGGTTGCTTTATTGGAGGGCTAGAATCTGTGTGAATTAGATGAAACACTACCTCCGTCCGCCCATAATCATCTTTGCTCGTTGCCACTAAATCACTGAATTCCATTATTACACTATGCAATTTTCCCTCTTGCTCTGACGTTAACCCGTCAACCGCATTTTCCATAAATGCTCTAATATGCGAAGGTACTTCTCCTTCCTTTAATTTATTCCACTTCTCGGTTTCGTTTACTTATTCAATTGCTGAGAACACCGCGGTAGCAGGCTCTAAAGAACAAACTGCTGCTCTCTTTCTAAGTGTAGTGGGATCATCTACCACATTGAGTATTCTTGGGAGGATGTGTTGCTTGGGCCTTACCAGAGCGCGTGCTACAAATAGATTTCTCATTTCCGGAGAGTTCTTCGTTCCCTCGCAGACCGCCAATGGGGGAATCTCCTTCGCCCCTCTCGGGCACCCGTAGATCACCGCTTCGCTTCTAGGAAGAATGCTTATGTCATATATAGCAATAACTTCAATTCGACGGACCCTGAGCCTTGGGTGCGTCCGGGAGAGGAGTGGAATTTCTTCCGCCTCTCCCCGTAACGCCACGTGATGCAAATCCAGCACGTACCCGTGGTGTCTCAAGAAATACAGGCCTAGTATGCACTGATCTGCAATTTCAGCCACCACTGTTTTTTGCATGCTGATTTTCCTCGCCAAGCTGAATTGGAACTTCCACTACCCCCGCGGCTACCATATCTTCTCCATTAACTGTCCACAAAATTATACGCTACTCCGTATTAAGTTTATTGTTAGGACTTTTAATTATTTCATAGAAGTCTGTCCGAATGAGGGTCAGATCCGCACCCTTATCAATCACCAAATCCCATGTAACATTAGTCACTCTACCCTCAACTACCAAGCCATATGCATCCCCCGAGAGGCTCGCGACGTTTATTTACAACTCTTGGGGCTCCCCTTTTCTCTTCTCAGTTGCGGCCCCTCGTAACTGACTTTGTCGCGTTTCCCGACTCTGATTCTTTCGGTCTCGTTTCAGATTCCGCTCCTGTTCTCCTTTTTGATGTGCAGTTCCATCGACGGCGATTAAGTGACCCACAGACCCAGCAAGCGCCTGTTGAACCAAGCCTCTGCCTCCTATACCTAGAGGGGGATAAAAGGGTTGGACGCGCCTGTCGGTCGCGTTGGAACTGTTGTAGAACTTTATTCTGTTCCTCGCAATTCTTCTCGATTTTCTTTAGCATTTCTTTTATTGCTTCCACCAGCCCTTGCTACTGTCGTTCTTCCACACATTCAGACACCGTAAACCATTCTTGCCATTTTTATCGGATTTCTTACATACCTAGATGAATCAAATTTCATGGCATGCAGCACCTCCAATCTCAATGAGCAGCAATTCGCCATCCCTAGTGAGTGTTGGATGTCAGGATCTGATATTGCATCCGTAAAATGCTGCTGCGCCATACTATCTAGAATCTCTGAGGAACATTGAGCGTAGGCCAAGCGGGTCATACGCTCGAAGTCCGACGCCAACTCTTCGAGAATTTCCTGAGGTTCTTGACGGCGATTTCGCAGTTGAATTACACGCAACTGTTTCATGTGTCCATCCCCGAATCTCATTTCTAGAACAGAAACCAAACGTGGGGAATTTAAACTACTTTCCTCGGACAGCGTTTGCAGTACGTCTGCAGCCGGATCTCAAGGCAGCCGCCAGCGGACAAGCCTTCTGTTTGTCCGTCCAGCCGTTCATAGTTGCGATCATTTCAGCTTTGTACACTTCCAACTCTATTTGCCATCAAACGGACTGGGTTTTACCGCCGCGGATTTGGCTGAATCGCTCCCCGTTCCTGAGGGAGTACTTTCCTGATTACCCTCTATTTTCTTCTAAAGCATTTTCATCTTTTGTTCCAGATACTTCTGTAAGCCCCCATTGATTTTCCTTATCTTTATCCACACCCACCTGCTACTTTCTGACCACCTCAATTTCTCCTAACAAATTTTATTTTATCCCCTTACATTGTTTTCTGAACTCTTCACTCAACACGTCACAAGTTTGCTGAATTTTTGTATGCGCCCGTTTCGCTTCAGAACTGACATGATCTTTTATCATTTTAATTTCTGAATTCACTTCTCCCTGTATTTCGGGATGTAATCTCTTCGACTTCCTCCTGCTGTTTCTTGACTATCTCGGAGACCTGGGCCCGTTCTTTCTGCCCCCTTATCTCCAATCTAGTTAATCTTTCTTCTTGGGCTACAAATTTCTTGGCCCACTCACTTGAAATTTCATTTACTTGTGTTGTTACTTTCTGTGTCATCTCATTCAGCTGCGCTAAATCCCCGCGTTGCTGTGCCAAATCTTCAGCTTGTGCCTTTAACTATTGTGCCAGTTCAACGCTCTTTTCATCCACTCGTGCAGTCAAATCTGCGCTCTTCTGATCTAATCGTGCAGTCAGCTCTGTGTTCTGTTTCACTATCATGTCCTTCATGCTCGACAGCAGGACTTTCAGTTCCTCAATTTCTGCCATTTTTCTACTCGGAGATAAAGTTCTGCTGTGTGATCTCGCCCACATGCACTGCCAAGAGCGTTTTCTTCTCCTTTTTCTTCTTTTATTTTAACGTTGAAGTGCCTCCAGTCTTCTTCGACTTTACATTTATTGGCTGACCTTGCCGTTATTTTTTTGCCAAACGTCATCCCATAAGCTGCCACCAATGTTGTAACCGTGGCCGAGCAATTATTTATTATCCACAGTTACAAGGAGTCGTTCATGGCGCGAAAACTGAATATTCATGGGCAAACACTTAATAACCTAGGTAACGCAACATTCATCTGAAAAGAGGTCACAATAATGCTCTGACTTCACATACAAACGATTTAATGGAATGTATAACGATACCGAATTCTAGGCTATATACATGCAAATCTATTGTTGGTGGAGTAGTCTTTTCTGCCCGAAATTTACTCCAGGTAAAGAGTTTTTTGTGTTCTTAGAATACAGTCCTTTAAAAGAAATCTGTCAGTTCAGTTAACTACATGAGATAATTGCCAATTCACAATTTTTGTCTCAGTTAATTACTCATTATTTGTTTTTAGTCGTAAGTTTAAGTAGATAAATGTACTTACAATTTGATGATAACGATGATGTATCCACAAAAATCAAAGCTTCAGATGCAGCCTCATAAAAATAATAACATATCAGTCACCCACTGACATGAAGTTGTCGCATACACTCACTTTCTTTCACGGTGATTATCACATACGCTGGTTCCTTTTATCGAACACTTTCCTTACGTAGTCAGACGTACATACAACTCCCTCTTCGTCAGGGGAAACTTGGTCGGCCCCTATTACTCTGCCGCCGCTGGGGCTGTGGATGGTAAAAGGATTCTTTTGGCCGTCCATGCCCCCCCCCCGAGTGTTTCTCTCTCATTGAGGGCCAATGACCTACTCCGCTGGACATTTCCCGGTGTTCCAACGACACTTGCTCTCTCACGCTTGTCCGCGTCCTTCAGTCAGCAATTAATAGGTTTCTGTTAATCTCGGATTTGCAGTGCTCTCGTATGCACCATCCAGCGTTCTGCTGCTGCGCAACAATACCTTTAAATTCGTTTCCACGAGTTGCTATACAGTTATCATAATGCCCAGGCATCTCGCCATTCTGCCGGAGTGTAGTCCAGACTTCGTCTTTAAGTCTCTTTCCGTCAGACTCCAGAGCAGCAACTGAAATTTATTTCTTATTTTTAACGCCAAGTGTGCAATCTTGCTTACCGACCAGACCACACAAAATGAGAGTAATTATACTCGAAAATGTTCATAAACATTCGACGAATTTATGATTATTCTCTCATCTGCTTCTCCCCCATCTTCATTTAGTTCTACAAGTGTCCTTTAATGTCTGGCATCGATCCGTTCCTTTCTCCCCTCCCAGTGTTTAGTCTATCCGTCAGCTGCGACCTGCGATTTACGACTTCAAAGCGCTCGAAACTCCGACCACCCAACCTGTATGAGAATTCTTCCTCCCTTTTGTTTCCTAACCACGAATAAGGCTGCCTCTGCTCTTTACACTTCTTAACCCCAATAAAGCCTCGAACCTAATTAATACCTAATTAATTCCATACATCCACCATGCCCGTTAATTCCAGAATTAACGGGCATGGTGGATGGTGGGTCGGGCATGGCGGGGTGGGTCGTAACAATATGTATTCCTGACTTTACCATTACGCTGTACAGTTGACTTCAAACATCAAAAATTGACTTTCGGTATACTGGTGCAGAACTTTTGGCCATGATTCTATATGTTATGGCCGAAGTCTAGTCACTTCGTGAAATGGCCGGCCACTTCTTTCTTTAGCCAGCTCACGTGGTGAAAGCCCGAAGTATTCAATAATTTACCAGTACTCCGGGCTTTTGTTTTGGTCGTGAGAAACTGGCCAAAGTTAGAGCTTTTGCGGAGCAGTGTAACGGTGTGATCTCCCACCGGCGTGATTGGATTGTCTGAGATCACGTGGTTGCGCTCCAGAAGCGACTTGATTAGTTACAGAACACTGTTGCCTTCTTTTGTTCAGTGTAATCCGAATTCTTGCTTCGACGTAATTCTCACGTGGTGTCATGGTGATCCAGCGAAGAGGAGGGGAAGTCACTCTTTTAACTGTATTATTACTGTTTGTACAGCACTGATCATGTCAGTCGCTGCTCAAAGTGGAAAGCGCAAAAAGGATAAAGTTCAAGTTGACTCGGTTGTTACGTTGCGGGAGTTCTATGCTCGTCTAAGGGAACTTGTATACAAGAAAATTGATAACGGTGATCTGTTTTCAAAAGAAAAGTACCTATGCTCAAGTGATTGAAGAAGTGAAGGTAGCCAAGGGGGGGGAACGAAAAGACAGTGTTGTACACCTTTGAGAAAATGCTTATAAACACAGGTTTTATGTATTTTTTTCTTTTTCTCTTCTTAGAGACCACCTGGGACTTGGATCCCTACCGGCCATACTGTGGGATTTTTATACACTAAACCCTCACCTTCGGTCCACATAGGACCACCGAAGTAATGTTAATTACTAACTTTGGCCAGTTTCTCACGGTCAAATCTTGGCGACCAAAGCCAGAAGTACTGGTAAATTATTGCATATTTCGGGCTTTGGTCTCATGAGCTGGCCATAGCTAGAAGTGGTCCGTCATTTCGCGAAGTGACTGGACTTCGGGCTTTGGCCGTAATATATATATATGCAAAGGCCGTTCAGTAAAAACTGAGAGTAAAATCACACAAAATGAAGAAATATAGGTGCAGCAAATTATATGTTATTCTTTCTCAAAGTATCTTCCTTCGGATGATATGCAACGGTCCCATCGTTCAGTCGACTTTTCAAAGCATGTGGTGAAGGCATTTTGTGGAAGCTACTTCAGCGACCCCTGCACAGCTTGAATAACGTCAGCATCTGTGTTGAATGTTGCGCCACGGAACTTCTCCTTCATTGTTGAAAACAACCAGAAATCGCACGGGGCGAAGTCAGGACTGTAGACAGGCTGCGGGATGGTTTCAATACTACATTTCGCAAGAAACTGTTAAACACAAGCAGCCACATGTCGGCGGGCGTTAATGGTGTAGCATACAGTTTCCCACCAGTACAGGTCGCTTAATCGATATGTGTCGTTGCAGACGCTTCAAGGTTGAAATGTCATACTCAGCATTGACAGTAATTTATTTAGGAACGGTATGTTGGTAGACTACACCTTTATGATCAAAGAAAATTATGATAATCACTTGCTCAGCTTATTTGGTTTGGCGGGCTTTTTTCGGAGGAGGCAATCTTGTGTGTTTCCAGACACTCGTTGCGCGCTTTGTGAGGGGTTGAAATAGCGGACCCATGTTTCATCGGCAGTTATTACTGTGTTTAGAAAGTTTGGATCCTTTGCAATAATTTGTTTCCACTCATGACACACCTGAATTTTGGCTAACAATTGTTCTCTCGTCAGGTGATGAGGTACCCATTTGGATCACACACACGATGCAGCAGTAATTTGTTGCGTAGAATTAGGAATGCCGACGTTTTTGAAATGTTAGTTGACGCAGCTACATCTTCATACGTCATTCGTCATTCGTCGATCATCTTGCAGGATTGCCGAAACGGTATTAACAATACGCTCCGTAAGAACACTTTCAGGTCGACCAGGCCTAGGAGCGAATTCTGCCGAAAAAAGCACTTTTTTTTTAAATCACGGTGACATCTAAAAATCGTTGACTCACCCAAACATTTATCTTTGTGAGCTTTTTTCATTAAATCAACTGTTTCTGGAGCCGTTTTACCGAAACGATAGCAAAATTTAATCGCACAACGCATTTCACTTCTTAACTCTGAATCACTCACTGCCATAGCTGTTTGGCGAAATGCAGACGTACCTTAAACAACTGCGCAATAATAAAACCAGAATCGCGTGACACGGCTAATAACTGTTGCCACAGATACTGCCTTAAGTCAGTTAACCGTCTGCGTGGTTATTTTACCCCTTTGCACTGTTGCCAACTCAAAGAAAATTACTCTGTTTTTATAGAACGGCCTTTGTATATATATATATAGGTATCTATAATGTTTTGTCTATTTAGTGTATGTATATTTGAAAACTAAGAGACCTTATGAACTGGTTATCCTCCAATATAAACATCATCTTAACAGCGAACATTTGTCCCTCTGGGTGAATGGCCGGGTGCGGCGAGGGGGGGGGTGAGCAATTGTCCGAGCAGAACCAAAACCCTTGGAGAGGAAGCCCCAGCGCGCGAACTGCGAAGGGGCGTGACGTCACGGTCAGAGGGCCATCGCAGTCCCTCTCTGCAGAAGCAGACGCGTCAGAGGGTTCTGTGCAGGTTTTACTTTTAGTGTCAGTTTGCTTTGTTACTATCTTTAGTATCAGCTTGATTGGAAAAAATGCGTAATGGGAAGATTTCAGATGCGTTTTTCCACTGATATGTGAGTGTTCTATATAAGTTTTCGTTTCTTTCTGCAAAAAGCACATTGAAAAGGGGGGGGAGAAAGTACTTATGTATAATGAATGAACGCATTCATTGACCTTTCTCTCTTCGGTTTACCATTTTTTTTTCTTTTTCTTTCTTTTCTTTTTTTTTTCTTGTGGGAATCTGTTAATGTGATAATTGATATTTTTAATATCTGTTTCAGTTGAAAAATGTAAAGAAAAAGCTTGCTTTACAGTATACTGCTGGAGAAAATTAGTACGTTTTGTGTAATTTTTTTTCTTTCCCCAAGAGGCCGCGGGTGGCCTAGTGGTCAACGTTCGTGACTGCCACGGAGAAGACCTCGGGTTCGATCCCAGGCAGGTACGAACGCTCGAACCACTAAATACCCGCCTTGCATCGGATGGGCACGTTAAGCCGTCAGACCCCGGGTACTGCCCCCCCCCGGTAATAAATAAGGGCGTCTTCCTCCCCCTTTCTACCTCGCTTCCGTGTGACTTTCCTATCAGGCACTCTAGCCCAAATCTCCTAGCTTCCTATTTCTAAGGGTTGTTTAAGACCTGGGGTCAGACACTCCCTTCCTAAAATCCTCTACATATGATCTGATCTGATCTTTCCCCCAAAGTTGCGAAGAAAAAACAGATATAACATTTAGATTTGTAGCATAAAATTTGCAACGTTATGTGCATAAGTTCAAAGATATCCAAATTATTGCTTTCCATGCACATTTGATAAAAAAACCTTTTCCTAAATTATTTTAATTTATAATTTTTTTATCTTCTAGAAGTAGTTGCAAGATTTGAGCATATATCTGACTGCAATTTCAGGAAATGTACTTACCAAATCAGATATTTTGCTTTCGCGTTCGTTTCTTAATTAGAGAACTTTTTTTTATTTAATAAATTAAACGCGAAGGGAATTTCTATAGGTTTTGAGTGAAATGATTATGTTCCTAAAGTCCTGCCAATTATGCACATAAGAAAAAAAAAACAAATAAAAACGTAGTTTCAAAAATGCTTAACGTAAAATGTTGGACTTTTGATGTTATGCGTGAAGAAAACTATTTTGTTTGTGTTCCTTGTACATATCATTGTAGGAAACTGAGAATACAAATGAAAGCTAAGGATGTAATCTTTTAACGTTATCTAAGGACGAAAAATATTGAAAAAAAAACCCGTTCGATTTATTGTGGTCTGCGGGAGTTATTTAGTGTCGCACTTGCGAAAATACACTATCTACCAACAAGTAATTGGACACCCCTGCCATCGACGATATCGGCGGTCCTGATACACGTCACGGCCGCTGCCATTAAATATCGTGTGGGAAACAACAACGCAACCAGACACATGCAAGATGCCACGCAGTTCGGAGCTCTCTGATTTCGAGAAAGGTGTAATCGTCGGGTGTCACAGAAATGGCCGATCCATACGTGACATATCCAGCGAGTTGAAGTACCCAAAATCGACAGTGGTCTACGTGATTGGCAAGTGGAAGATGAGAGGTGACTGCCGGGATGTGCCTCGACCCGGCTGACCCACAAAACTGGGAGTTAGAGACCGACGAGTGCTGGCCAGAGAAATTCAGAAGAACCACTCCAAATCGATGGGCCACGTCCGCGAGGAGTTTCAACAGGCATCCGGGAGTGTTCGTTCGATGAATACCATCCGTAAGGAAGCCCATCTGCTCGGTTATCATGGACGTGCTGCCGCCCACAAGCCTTTGATCCCCAAGTCCAATAGCGCTGCTCGGCTAACGTGGTGCAAAGAACGTCGACAGTTGACCGTTGAACAGCGGAAACAGGTTCTCTGGAGCGACGAATCAAGGTTCACCCTCTACCGTTTGGATGGCAGCGTCTGGGTTTGGCGTCTGCCTGGAGAACGCCTCCTGCCGGAATGTAGTGTGCCAACTGTGAAGTTCGGCTGCGGTGGAATTATGCTATGGGGGTGTTTCTCCTGGTATGGCACGGGACCCTTCGTCGCAATTCCTGGTAGACTCAACGCCAAGACCTACTGCACCATTTTGGATGTCCACGCGCTTCCTACGTTGTGGCAGTTTTACGGCGTGGACCCATGTTACTTTCAGGATGACAATACCACCTGTCATGTTGCGAGGTCCACCATGGCTTGGTATGGTGACAATGGGGTTAATCGAATGGACTGGCCTGCACAGAGCCCGGACCTTAACCCTATCGAGCACCTCTGGGACGAGTAAGAGCGTCGACTTAAGGGGTGCCCCCACCGTCCGAAATCGGTGAAGGAACTGACCTGTCTTCTCCAAGCCGAGTGGAAGAAAATACCGCTAGCCGTCGTACAACGCCTGGTTGAGAGTATGCCCCGGAGGGTCGCAGTTGTAATCGCCGCTCGTGGAGGCTCCACCAACTATTGAAGGTGAATAAACTTCGTTTTCCTTTGCTATCACAGGTGTCCAATTACTTGTTGGTAGATAGTGTATTTCTCAGCGTAAACACCGCGGTACTTCATCGGCTTCCATAGGAATGGCGAGTCTCGAGTCAGCCATTCGGCCCGCTAGCTCTGACGTCACAGACCAGTTCGGATGCTTTCTGTAATCTTTAAGGGGTTTTGGCAGAACACGACCTCAAATCCAGAGGGAGGCTTGGGTGGTGCTTCTAAATGCTCACGGTGGTCATTATCGAGACCGCCTCCATCCGCCAAATAAAATGAAACACCAGGTTGGTACCATGGGTTCTATAGTTATAATTACAATAATTTAATATTTAGCTTTTTTTATGAAGTACAAAGGCGACATCAAGAGTTACAATCTGTTTATGTTTTTGAGGTGGTAGCTCAATATTCTACTTTGTTAGAAATTTCCGTGGTCTTGTTCCTGTATTATTAGGGTTAAAGCTCATTTTAAGATTTCAAGGAAATGGGCATATTGATACACGCGTCGAGTAACTTCCTTTTACTGGGAAAATTTTAATCAGCGTTAATTAACTGTTAACGCTACCATGAGGTTAGTTGCCGGTCGCGGACAGTAAAAAAGTATGAAAATGTTTACCAGGGGCAGTAATTATTACTCACAATAATATTCGCTTAAAGAACTGGGAATCGCAGATTTTTTCTTCATCGGTTTCGTTTTATATTTACTTGCTTAATATGTTAAACTCCACTGCGTTTTATTTGGGCTATTATTATCCATGTGCCCGATTTCCGCATGTCAAACAACGCGGTAATATAACAACAGAAGCGAAGTGTTGAATGCGTGTACTTTATTTCTCCATCGGCTGAACCAGTGTTATGAGTAAAGTTGTAGAGCACCCTCCATGGATCTCTACCAAGTTCTATTTTGAGACTGTTGCTGCTACGCGAAGGAATTCACACAGCAGGCGTAAGATGATAAAAAACACAAGACGTTAAAGGGGGAAAAAAAGAAGGAGACGGAAAAAAGTGTACTTAGTTTAACTCAGCAAATGTGGATCCGGTCTTACCTGCAGGGTTAATATCGTTGTATACAATAAGAAAATTACGTATCAGTAACCAGCTTACATGAGATCAGCACAGTGTCTGCTCACTATATTTTTTAACGAATTTAGCTGATATTTTCTTCTAGCTTTGGCACACTGAAACGTTTCCTTTTCTTTCTGTCACAGGCAGGTGCAGATTGGCCCACTGGGATATTTCCCGGTGTACTACTCGAGAAAGGCCCACTATTTCTCGTATCCCGTTTGCTTGGATTGTTTAAGAAGAACGAATAATTAGTTTGGTACTTATGAATAAGAATCGTTACCTTCATTTAAGCTTTATGTTACTGCCTAAAGCGTTGTTGGGTTAAAAAAATCCGTTTCCTTCTCCTATCTATATATATACTCTGGTGTGCAAAAATTAAGGACGAAGAAGAGAAATTAGCATAACAGCGGAACGAGCAGGCAGAACGGACCGAAAGATCACTCAGGAGATAGACTAGAGTCCGGTACGGTAGGGCATATGCATATATGCAGCATGACGTAGGGAAGGGGGAGAGGGGAGTATCGGAAGGGTACAAAGCAGATGGGCGGTGTACGCTCAGCGATTCGGTGAAAGCTATTGCACGGTGTACATCGGTTTGAACGACGTCGAGTTGCTGCCACCGTGTGATATGGCCAACAGGCAATCCAGTAGACGACATCTGGATGACTTTACCAGAGGTCGCGTCATTGGGAAGTTGCAAGAAGGTCGAAGTGTGACTAGTGTGGCCGAGGAGTTCGGGATCGTTTACAGCATCGTTTCACGAGCTTGGAGAGCATTTCAAACGACAGGAACAGCTGTCCGAGAGTTTAGCAGTGGTCGTCCACGAGCAACCACGGCAGCGGACGACCGGTATATTGTCCTACAGGCGAAAAGAGACAGACAGCAGACAGCGGAAGAAATCGCAAGGCACGTGCAACAGCCAACTGGACGTCCGTTAACGCGTTTTACCGTGGCCAGGAGTCTGCACAAAGGTGGTCTATTTGCACGATGACCAGTACGATGTAGGCCATTAACGCCTGCTCATCGGAGACGGCGGTTTCTGTGGTGCCAGGAACACAAGAACTGCACACATCAGCAATGGTGTCGAGTTCTCTTTACGGATGAGAGCCGATTGAGTCTGACGAGCGATTCTGGACGTATAGACATCTGGGGAGAGCAAGGAACACGTAATCACACCTCCAGCATCATCGAAGGGAACCGGTTTGGAGGTGGCTGAGTTCTCGTTTGGGGCGGTATCGTGCTTGGTAGCCGAGCCGTACTGACCTCCACATCTTCCAAGGTGGTTTAGACACTGGTGTCCGCTATTGTGCCCAGGTTTTCCTGCCTCACGTGCGTCTGTTTAGAGGTGCTGTGGGTCCTGAGTTCCTCTTCATGGACGACAACGCTATACCTCACCGTACAGTGGCTGTCGCAGAGCTGTTGGAGAGTGAAGATATTCAACGCATGGATTGGCCCGCAAGGTCCCCGTACCTAAATCTAATCTAACACATGTGAGACCTTCTCGGGAGACGCTTGGCAGCACGTCACCAGCCGCCAGCAGCGATTCCGCAGCTGTGATTGGCGCTACAAGAGGAATGGGCCGCGATGACTCAACAGCTCCTTGACAACCTCGTCCTCAGCATGGACAGACGTAGTAAATCCTGCAACGCAGTCAGGGGTGATCATATCCCTTACTAAAGACTGGATGTTTCTTGGCAGCCGCCTGTCACATGGACGTTTCTGTCTTCTGTCCAGTTGTGCTAGAAGCTACCTTTTCAATAAAGTGCCTTTGTATCCTTTGGATTCCTTGTTTGGACGGTTTTGCTCACTTGTCCCATATTCTTACATCTTGGGGATCTTATGGTATGATTTGAGTCGATGTGGAGCACTTCTGCACGACGTTACATTCGAAAAACCGTCTCGTCCTTAATTTTTGCACGCCAGTGCCAAAACTCATTGATAGCAGTATACAAATTTTAACTGGCGCTTCCATCGTATAAAAGCTTTGACGCACGCCACGATTTTTATCAGTTGCGAGGTGTAATCTCGTGAGTCAGGCTGAACAACCGCCAGTAAGATTATGACAAGCCGACGTGAATTATTAGAGTTTGAAAGAGGCATAGTATAGTAGGAGCCAGGCGGATGGGGCAGTCAGTTTCCGAAGCTGTGCGAACATTCTACATTCCTTGATCCACGGTGTCCCGTGTGTACCAAGAATACCTCATAGAACGCATTACCACCCACCGTGGACAGCGCAGTGGCCGACCGTGACCAGCGCAGTGGCCGACCGTGACCAGCGGAGTTTCACCAGGATTATCAGTAGTAGAAACAGCTACGTATCAGGTCCATTCACTTAACATTGTGCACCTCACGACGGCACCTCATGGGTGCCACAGTGGGGCTGTCACAGGAAGGGGGTCGGAGCTCCTCTCGAGTGAGCCTACCGGAAATGTCTTATCTTTAGAGATAAGACCTTTGACAAATATTTTTGGGAAATCTTTTCGTGTTTTAATATCTTTTTTTTTTAACAAACTTAGGAAATTTTTTCGTGCTTTGAGTTCTGATTTATTAGGATTTTATATATTATTTTAGAACATGAGTGAGGTGTTAGGAAATTTTTTTTATATGCGTTGCATTATTGCTCAAGTATTATTTATTTTTTCAACAAATATTTACTCCATGTCCCTTACTCAAGAAATGTTTTATGTAAAACAAATGAATTAATCCTTCTTGAAAAAACCCTCATAAAGCGCTTGCATGGTGATCATGATTAATATTTTGTAATTTCATTTCTGAAGAAAGAAAGAATTGTTTTAACACCGTCAGTGGCACATGCCATTTTTTCTTGATGGGTAAGATAAAACCTTGAGACCTTATCTTTGTTTCCTGTTAGCGATAGTGCAATCTCTCCACCATGCGGACTTCAATATCTTGTGTGACTAATCAGTTCCTCTGTTTAATTTCTTATCTTTTCACCCCGATTTGGTACAGAAGGTTATCTGATTTCAGAACCACAGGAAGTTGATAACACAACTTTTGGAAGGAAATTCTTTGTTTCTTAAACAAACAAACCCTTTCTCCAGAACAAAGTTCTCTGAACCGCTTAACAGATAAGATGACTTGTTTTTCACCCCATGCGTTTGACAACACAGGAATATTTTTTGTATGTTTTGAAGGAGTTTTTCGCGTAGATGTAATGAATTTTCTGGGGAACTTTTGCTTTTCCTCCATTTAATTTTATTTCAGACCATGAGACGAGGAAATGCTTCTTTAGAAACGATTACGTTCCTGTTCGCAGTAACTATTGGACATAGACTTCATGCTAATTCTGAGTCTTTCGCCCCTGCAATAATATTTTCTCGCAATTATTTCATACGTTTAAGAACTATACAGATCTTTCCCAGTTAAAATTCTGCTGAAACAATATTTTCTTACTTTATTTCGCATATCATTATAGCTTCCCAATTTTCGCTATTTTTCTTCTATCCTTGAAATTTCGTTAAACTTCTCAGTTGGTCAGGATTCTTTTTTTTAATTGACCAAACTTATGAGTCATTTTATTCAGACTATTTTTTTTTCATTTCATTTCAGCAAACGATTATTTTAAATGTAACAAATCATCAGATTTTTGTTTCCTTATATAGCATATTTTCCAACTTGCTTAAAAATATTCCTCAAAGCTTGCATGTATGTCAAATATGCATTTTTTTCTATTATTTCCTAGTTTGCTATACTTTTCGTGGACTGTCCCGACAGGAAAGCATTCATTGTCAAGACATACAATCTAAAACTTTTTTCTTACAATAAAATTTGTATTCTTTGGGCTGTGCATTTTTCTGTCTCGTCCGAAAAAACATTCATTCTAGAGACAAAGCGAGTAATTCCGTTCTTCCCCTAAACATTATTTTTTGAACGTTTTACTAACTCACCAGAAAAGCAGTTATTCCCCACCCCCATAGCGAAAATAAAGAAATGTTTACTGCTTTTCCCTACATATCGACTCAATCTATTTCTTTTCGAAATGCTCGTCATGACATTTCAACTAAAATTTCATACTTTCACCAAAATTCATATTTTTAAAGGAGCTATTTTTTTTACACTTTATTTCATGTGTAACTAAATTTTTTATTGTTTCCTCGCCTCAACAAACTCAGTAAGTACTCCCCTAATCTCATTCCATTTCCTTATTTAGTTCGCATTAAATTGAGATGTTTCAAAACTTTGCGTATATTTCATTCACTAAATGTACAGTTCTTCCGTGTCTCTCCCTTAATTTTTAACTTCTGTGCCTGCTGCATTTTTTCTTTAGACGTTTAGTTTCATTGATCTTTTCTTTCGTTTTAATTAGGTTTTCATTATCGTATTTTTTTATTCATTGTGTCAGCAGAAAAAGCTTTCATTCTGAGACACAGGGATTAAGTCCATACTTACTCTAAACTTTTTTTTGTACGTTTTACTAATTCGTCAGAAAAGCAGTTGTTTCCAAACTCCCATAGAGAAAATATCGTATTCCACTATTTTACTTATTATATTTTTCCTTCTGCTCAGTGTTGTATGATTCTTCAAACTTTGGTTTATTTTTATGAAACTTCTTTTTTTTTTTCTAATTATTTTTTTTTGATTCAACCTATCAATTGTTTCCTATCGATTTAATTGCTCTTATTTTTCCATTCGACTTTACTTTTGAACAGAAATGTCGCTCCATAAACTTTTTTCAAATCCCTATATATCCAAGAATTTTGTTAAATGTCCAAGTTCGACTCCCCCAGAAATTTTTCTGAAAATAATAGTTTCTCTTTAAAAAAAAAATAAAAAATTCCACAATAAAAATTCCTTTACTGAAACAAGAAATTCCTTTTCAAAGCATTTAATCCCTCTTTCTACTTCAAATACTCTATTTGTAAATCTAAGGAACTGTTGTTTTTTAATATTCATATATTTTTCCCTCTAACTTTAGAAGATATTTTTTTCAAAATGTATGTAGATATTACAATAGTAAAACCTCTTACAACTGCTTGATGTTCAATTCGCTTCAGACTGTCTTAAGGAAATTCGTACATTTTCTCATAACACATCGACATGTTATTTTTCTTCCCATTCACTTCGAAGACTGGAGATCAACTTAATGGAGTCCTTTGAGAAAGGGAAAATATATGTATATATTAGTTCATGTTCAGTTAAGGGAAATATATGTATATATTTCAATATGAAAAAGCAAGCCCTATAAGTGAAAGCTCAACCTAAAGACGGATAGATTGTTCACGCTCTCTCTACTCTATGACATTTCTTTACTGAATGAACCATGGCCTTTTTTTTTTTTCATGAACCTCTTTAAAATCTTTGTTCTCCCTTTACTATCGTCAGTTTCCATGTCTCTCCAGTTCTTTACTGAGAAACAGAAGCATTTATTCAATTTTAATTTATTAAGAGAGTAGAACTCTTTTAGGCTATCGAAGTACTTTCAGGTATTTCATTACGAAAATTTTCATTGTCATGAAAGCAGGCATAATCGAGATGATTTACTATCGTTTCAATGAAAGTGTTTACGTATTCATTGCTCTGATATCAGATTTCATTTTCTTATAGTTCGAACAGAAGTTAGTTTGAATCATTCGTCGAGAAAACATTGATTTCATATTTTTTTTTGCCTCCGAATCAAACGAACTCAAAAAAGGAGAGACGCACTTTAATGTTTTTACCTGTTATGAGTGGAATACGGGAATATGATACAAAAATTAAAGAATATCGACTTTCCTCTCAACACCACACAACTACGGTTTTTTTTTTAATTTTCAATAAGCTGTTTCTATATTTTTACAACTGAATAGAATTATTTATTCAAAAATTCTAAGTAAGACGATAATGGTTTGATTGAAAACGTGCTAGGGCAAGTTTCGGAAAAGTACCTTCTCTTACAGGGTTAAAAATGGAAATTTTCGTTTTCTTATAATTGCAAAATTCCCATAGGATAACATGGGAAAACTAGCATTAATAAAAGACGGTTTTGGATCGAGTAAAAATCTGTTAACGGTCGTTTTTGAAATCGTTTAAATTATAACAGGACGAAAATGGTTTAATTGAAAACGTGCCAGGGCAAGTTTTGAAAAAGGATATTCTCTTATAGGGCTAAAAAATGGATAGTACGAAGATGCACTTCATGAAAAAAAATAAAATAAAAAATCATTAGAATTCGCTACGGCTGAAGGTTCCCCGAGTGGGTTCATAAACCAATACTCTTATTAACCATTAAAAGAATGGGGGTGTCAGGAAAACCACTAACCCTCATTGTCGCCTTCATGTAGCGTACGGAGGTGGTGAACTTCACCAAACATGGGTCCATAATATTGTAGAAATCATTCAGGTTTACGGGGCTTTTACACCCTCTATAACGAAGTAAATTTCTCCGTCATTTCTGTCCACGCCAGGACTCGAACCCGGATCCCCTCATTCCGGAACAAGTCACTCTACCAATTGAGCTACGCGGACGTTTTATTCTGATTCCTATCTGCCTTTATGTCGTGTGCGTCCTTCTGGCAGGTACGTCACATCTCCTGGTACGTTACACCACGCCAGTGACCTTCATACATACGAAACATAAGTTCACTTCACATTCACACACTCATTCATACAAAAATAAAAAATACATAAATAAATAATTAAATAAATAAACAAATAAATAAAAAATTAAAGGGTGCTAACTGAGCTGCACGGTAGAGTCAAGATGGAGGGGAATAACCTCCATCTATCGTCCAGTCGTGCAATAATTGTCGAAGGTTGAGAGCTTGAATAACTAGCCCCTCCATGTTCGATATTTCCTCAAGCTCAGGCTCTGAATCATTATCCATGACGAGATTAACCAGGTCCGGCTTGTTATTAATAAATTCCCACTGTGATGACGAAGGGAGTCCCATCAACCACCGTATAATATATGAATTGTCTATAGTTTCCTGAAAAAAAAAAAAAAGAGCTAGTCTGAAGAAAAGATTCTAATCACTAAAAAGGAACTTAGAATTACGATTCATTTAAAAGGGATACATACACCTATAAAAAAATAATAATAATAAAATAAATAAATAAAACCTTACACCATACATAATCAAAAAAGAAAATTAAAAATTTATTCTTACCAAATCATAACCCATGGGAGATGATGGAGGTCCAGAAGATTGCATATTCAAAGGGAGAGTAATAGTTTTTTTTTAAGAAAGATCTTCAATAATCTATGAGTTTCTACGATTTTTCTTACCCCTTTTATTCTTACAGAAGGAAAGATTATGGGCTGTGGTAGCTCTTTAACAAAGGATTTTCCTTTATCTTGAAACTGAAATAAACACATCTGGTCTAGAGGTGACCTTTCCAGCAATCCTGATATGATATGTTTGTATAGATAAGTGGAAAGGCATGGGAATCATTATGCTTTCTTAAACTCAAGACCGAAATACGTATCACCCACTGACCAGTTCAGTGAAAATCTCTGATAAGATGTGTTTACTCAGATAACATTTGACCCTGTTAAACAAGACGCTGCTTTTAAATTTAAAACTGAAAACAAAGGATTTCCTTGATCTTGAAACTGAAGTACACACATCTTGTTGTGAGATAACCTTTCCAACAACCATGATATGATGTGTTTGTATAGATAAGTGGAAAGGTCGGGGATTCATTACATTTTCTCAAACTCAACACCGAAATACCTATCACCCAACTGACCAGTTCAGTGAAAATCTCTGATAAGATGTGTTTACTCAGATAACATTTGACCCTGTTAATCAAGATGCTGCTTTTATACTTAAGACTGAAAACAAAGGATTTCCTTTATCTTGAAACTGAAGTATACACATCTGGTTGAGAGATAACCTTTCCAACAACCATGATATGATGTGTTTGTATATATATTAATGAAAAATGATCGTAGGGCAAAGAATGAATATTGTCTGAGGATACGACTCGCTTGTTATCATATGGGGAAAGAGACGTTTTGTTTATAACATTCGAAGTTTGAAACATTCTGTTTAATGCATTCTTGCTTTTAATCCTGATTTATTCATTATAACATTTTGCCGACACCCCAACTTAGAATATACACTGCTGGACAATTGCTAAGGACGGATCATAAACGGCTATATAGCGCATAAAAAAGTAAGTGTGGTTGGATGCCAAGTGAAATAAAATAATGTCAGAATGCCAGGACATTACAAGAAAGACAACTTATTGTGCTCTGAAATCCAGAAGGCTTTGTTTGGAACGTGTTCAAGGGACAAACAGGCCATTTTGTGCAGATGACGTAAACGTGAAAAAATGCAATTACCGTCCGCAGGCGTTCCGGCGTAAGATGTCAATACGGGATATGGCCACCATGGAGGGCGATGCAAGATTCCACACGTCCTGCCATGCTTTGCACAACATTATTAAGCAGCTGTTGGGGTAATTTATCCCATTCCTCTGTCAGTGCACGGATGAGGGTGTCCTTGTTTATTGGAGGGCATTGGCGAGTAGCAAGACTCATCCCCAAAGCATCCCACACATTTTCAATGGGATTCAGATCTGGAGAACGTGCTGGCCATACGAGGCGTTGAATATCCTCGCTCTCAAGACACTCCTGGACAGCGACTGTTCGATGACATGTTCCGTTGTCGTCCATGAAAATGAATCTATCACCGACAGCACCACGGAACATGCGAACATGAGGTAGCAGAGCATCATTAATGTATCGTTGGCCAGTCATAGTCCCAGTTGGAAGCACATAGAGGGACGTACGGCCATTGATCATGATGCCAGCCTATACCATGACATTACATGTCGGATTTTGGTCCCTTTCCTGTATGTTTGCTGGACAATATGCAGTACCACTATCACGCCAGATCAAATGTCGTCGACAATCAGACGATAGACTGTATCTACTCTCATCTGAGAAGAGGACAGCAGACCAGTCGTTATCAGTCCAATTGCGATGTTGATGGCACAATTGCAAACGGGCGGTACGGTGACGTCTGGACAATGGGATGCACACAACAGGACGGTGGGCGTATAGTCCTCCTTCATGCAAACGTCTGGCGACAGTTTTTCGGGAGATCCGCTTGCCAGTAGCAGACATAAACTGATTTGCTACCTCACTAGCTGTGCTGCGCCGGTATCTTTTTGTTGATAGCACTATGTACCGATCTTCTGTAGGTGTCGTACTGCGAACACGACCTCCTTCGTGACGTTTGCTACACTCTCCATTTGTTTGAAATGATTTCCAAAGCCTTGAAACAACACTGTGGTAGACGTCGAACTCCCTGGCAACATCTGTTATTTTTCGCCCTTCTTCAATCTTGCCAATAATACGGCCACGCGTAAAATAATCTAGATGATGTCGGGAAGACATACTGAAAATTGCAAGTTTTTCAATTGATTCTTTCCCTTTCAACTTTGCGTTTGAACAACAACGGTCAATACGCGTCAAATCCTTTATATCTCTTATCAGCGCTATGACGTCACGAACAAGTTCGGCAACCCAAAATTTACATACGCACAACACGTCTTACTGTATCCCGCACTTATGCTAATTTCCACATTTTCCTGCCTTCCATTTTATGGTTGCTATCGTTCCTATTGTCATCCGTCCTTAGCAATTGTTCGGCAGTGTATATTTTTTTCCCTTATGTAATACGGCTTTTTTACTCGTAATTTGTTCGTGTATTATTTCTTCTCTATTTTATTCTTTCTATATCATTTACGCTAATTCTACATGTTATTTAGTTCAAGTTTTATTTATTCTTAACAACAGCCTATGTCTATTAAGAATGAATTTTCTATCAAAACAATTGGATCACATGATTCGAAGTTTGAAACATTCTGTTTAATGCATTCTTGCTTTTAATCCTGATTTATTCACTATAACTTTTTTTCCGACTCCCCAACTTAGAATATATATTTTTTCCCTTATGTAATACGGCTTTTTTACTCGTAATTTGTTCGTAATTTGTTCGTAATTTGTTCGTGTATATTCTCTATTTTATTCTTTCTATATCATTTACGCTAATTCTTCATGTAATTTAGTTCAAGTTTTATTTATTCTTAATAACAGCCTATGTCTATTAAGACTGAGTTTTCTATCAAAACAATTGGATCACATGACTAAATGAGACGTACCCCTAAGGAGCTCCCTCCCTGTCACACCCCCTTGTCTTGTTCGTGTATTATGTCTTCTCTATTTTATTCTTTCTATATCATTTACGCTAATTCTTCATGTTATTTAGTTCAAGTTTTATTTATTCTTAACAACAGCCTATGTCTATTAAGATTGAATTTTCTATCAAAAGAACCAGATCACATGACTAAATGAGACGTAGCCCGAAGGAGCTCCCTCCGTGTCACACACCCTTGTACTTGTTCGTGTGTTATTTCTTCTCCATTTTATTCTTTCTATATCATTTACGCTAATTCTTCATGTTATTTAGTTCAAGTTTTATTTATTCTTAACAACAGCCTATGCCTATTAAGATTGAATTTTCTATCAAAACATCTGGATCAAATGACTAAATGAGACGTAGCCCGAAGGAGCTCCCTCCCTGTCACACCCCCTTGTACTTGTTCAGGTATTATTTCTTCTCTATTTTATTCTTTCTATATCATTTACGCTAATTCTTCATGTTCTTTAGTTCAAGTTTTATTTATTCTTAACAACAGCCTATGTCTATTAAGATTGAATTTTCTATCAAAACAACTGGATCACATGACTAAATGAGACGTAGCCCAAAGGAGCTCCCTCCCTGTCACACCCCCTTGTACTTGTTGAGGTATTATTTCTTCTCTATTTTATTCTTTCTATATCATTTACGCTAATTCTTCATGTTATTTAGTTCAAGTTTTATTTATTCTTAACAACAGCCTATGTCTATTAAGATTGAATTTTCTATCAAAACAACTGGATCACATGACTAAATGAGACGTAGCCGGAAGGAGCTCCCTCCCTGTCACACCCCCTTTTACTTTTTCGTGTATTATTTCTTCTCTATTTTATTCTTTCTATATCATTTACGCTAATTCTTCATGTTATTTAGTTCAAGTTTTATTTATTCTTAACAACAGCCTATGTCTATTAAGATTGAATTTTCTATCAAAACAACTGGATCACATGACTAAATGAGACGTAGCCCGAAGGAGCTCCCTCCGTATCACACCCCCTTGTACTTGTTCGTGTGTTATTTCTTCTCTATTTTATTCTTTCTATATCATTTACGCTAATTCTTCATGTTATTTACTTCAAGTTTTATTTATTCTTAACAACAGCCTATGTCTATTAAGATTGAATTTTCTATCAAAACAATTGGATCACATGACTAAATGAGACGTAGCCCGAAGGAGCTCCCTCCGTGTCACACCCCCTTGTACTTGTTCGTGTATTATTTCTTCTCTATTTTATTCTTTCTATATCATTTACGCTAATTCTTCATGTTATTTAGTTCAAGTTTTATTTATTCTTAACAACAGCCTATGTCTATTAAGATTGAATTTTCTATCAAAACAACTGGATCACATGACTAAATGAGACGTAGCCCGAAGGAGCTCCCTCCGTATCACACCCCCTTGTACTTGTTCGTGTATTATTTCTCCTCTATTTTATTCTTTCTATATCATTTACGCTAATTCTTCATGTTATTTACTTCAAGTTTTATTTATTCTTAACAACAGCCTATGTCTATTAAGATTGAATTTTCTATCAAAACAACTGGATCACATGACTAAATGAGACGTAGCCCGAAGGAGCTCCCTCCGTATCACACCCCCTTGTACTTGTTCGTGTGTTATTTCTTCTCTATTTTATTCTTTCTATATCATTTACGCTAATTCTTCATGTTATTTACTTCAAGTTTTATTTATTCTTAACAACAGCCTATGTCTATTAAGATTGAATTTTCTCTCAAAAGAACTGGATCACATAACTAAATGAGACGTAGCCCGAAGGCGCCCTAGGAGAGGTCGAGCTTCGGGAGGCACCTTCGGGCTACGCTTGGTTCTGATAATGATTCAGAACCAGAGCTTGAGGAAATAAATATCAATTTGGAGACAGCTGAGTGATCTCGTCATAGAAAATGATTCAGAGCCTGAGCTTGAGGAAATAAATATAATCAATTTGGAGCCAGAGCTGATTGATCTCACCATGGATATTGATTCCGAATATGAGCTTGATGAGATAAATGTCATCAATTCGGAGCCCGAGCTAATCGATGTCACTTTGGATTCTGAGAGTGATATCGAACATGGAGGGGCTAGTTATTCAAGCTCTCAACCTTCGACAATTATTGCACGACTGGACGATAGATGGAGGCTATTCCCCTCCATCTTGACTCCACCGTGCAGCTCAGTTAGTACCCTTTAATTTTTTTATTTATTTATTTATTTATGCATTTTTTATTTTTGTATGAATGAGTGTGTGAATGTGAATTGAATTTATGTTTCGTATGCATGAAGGTCACTGGCGTGGGTGTAAAAGCCCCGTAAACCTGAATGATTTTTACAATATTATGGATCCATGTTTGGTGAAGTTCACCACCTCCGTACGCTACATGAAGGCGACAATGAGGGTTAGTGGTTTTCCTGACACCCCCATTCTTTTAATGGTTAATACGAGTATTGGTTTATGAACCCGCTCGGAGGACCTTCAACCGTAGCGAATCCTAATGATTTTGTTTTTCATGAAGTGCATCTTCTTTCTTTCCATTTTTTAACCCTATAAGAGAATATACTTTTTCAAAACTTGCCCTGGCACGTTTTCAATCAAACCATTTTCGTCCTGTTATAATTTAAACGATTTCAAAAACGACGGTTTACAGATTTTTACTCGATCCAAAACCGTCTTTTATTAATGCTAGTTTTCCTATGGGAATTTTACAATTATAAGAAAACGAAAATTTCCATTTTTAACCCTATAAGAGAATGTACTTTTCCGAAACTTGCCCTGGCACGTTTTCAATCAAACTATTTTCGTCTTACTTAGAATTTTTCAATTAATAATTCTATTCAGTTGTAAAAATATAGAAACAGCTTATTGAAAATTAAAAAAAAAACGTAGTTGTGTGGTGTTGAGAGGAAAGTCGATATTCTTTAATTTGTGTATCATATTCCCGTATTCCACTCATAAGAGGAAAAAACATTAAAGTGCGTCTCTTCTTTTTTGAGTTCGTTTGATTCGGAGGCAAAAAAAAAATATGAAAGACATGTTTTCTCGACGAATGATTCAAACTAATTTCTGTTCGAAGTATAAGAAATACGTAAACACTTTCATTGAAACGATAGTAAATCATCTCGATTATGCCTGCTTTCATGACAATGAAAATTTTCGTAATGAAAGACTTTAAAGTACTTCGATAGCCTAAAATAGTTCTACTCTCTTAATAAATTAAAATTGAATAAATGCTTCTGTTTCTCAGTAAAGAACTAGAGGGACATGGAATCTTACAATAGTAAAAGGAGAACGAAGATTTTAAAGAGGTTCATGAAAAAAAAAAAGGCCATGGTTCATTCAGTAAAGAAATTTCATAGAGTAGAGAGAGCGTGAACAATCTATCCGTCTTTAGGTTGAGCTTTCACTTATAGGGCTTCTTTTTTCATATTGAAATATATACATACATTTCCCTTAACTGAACATGAACTAATATATACATATATTTCCCCTTTCTCAAAGGACTCCATTATGTTGATCTCCAGTCTTTGAAATGAATGGGAAGAAAAATAACATGTCGATGTGTTATGACAAAATGTACGAATTTCCTTAAGACAGTCTGAAGCGAATTGAACATCAAGCAGTTGTAAGAGGTTTTACTATCGTAATATCTACATACATTTTGAAAAAAAAATATCTTCTAAAGTTAGAGGGGAAAATATATGAATATTAAAAAACAACAGTTCCTTAGATTTACAAATAGAGTATTTGAAGTAGAAAGAGGGATGGAATGCTTTGAAAAGGAATTTCTTGTTTCAATAAAGGAATTCTTATTCTGGAATTCTTTATTTTTTTTTAAAAAGAGAAACTATCATTTTCAGAAAAATTTCTGGGGGAGTCGAACTTGGACATTTAACAAAATTCTTGGATATATAGGGATTTGAAGAAAGTTTATGGAGCGACATTTCTGTTGAAAAGTAAAGTCGAATGGAAAAATAAGAGCAATTAAATCGATAGGAAACAATTGATAGGTAGAATCAAAAAAAAAAAATTTGAAAAAAAAAAAGAAGTTTCATAAAAATAAACCAAAGTTTGAAGAATCATACAACACTGAGCAGAAGGAAAAATATAATAAGTAAAATAGTGGAATACGATATTTTCTCTATGGGAGTTTGGAAACAACTGCTTTTCTGACGAATTAGTAAAAAGGTACAAAAAAAAAGTTTAGAGGAAGTATGGACTTAGTCGCAATGTCTCAGAATGAAAGCTTTTTCTGCTGAGACAATGAATAAAAAAAAATACGATAATGAAAACTTAATTAAAACGAAAGAAAAGATCAATCAAACTAAACTTCTAAAGAAAAAATGCCGCAGGCACAGAATTTAAAAATGAAGGGACAGACACGGAAGAACTGTACATTTAGTGAATGAAATATACGCAAAGTTTTGATACATCTCAATTTAAAGCGAACTAAATGAGGAAATGGAATGAGATTAGGGGAGTACTTACTGAGTTTGTTGAGGAGAGGAAACAATAAAAAATTTAGTTACACATGAAATCAAGTAAAAAAGAAAATAGCTCCTTTAAAAATATGAATTTTGGTGAAAGTATGAAATTTTAGTTGAAATGTCCTGACGAGCATTTCGAAAAGAAAAAGATTGAGTCGATATGTAGGGAAAAGCAGTAAACATTTCTTTATTTTCGCTATGGGGGTGGGGAATAACTGCTTTTCTGGTGAGTTAGTAAAACGTTCAAAAAATAATGTTTAGGGGAAGAACGGAATTACTCGCTTTGTCTCTAGAATGAATGTTTTTTCGGACGAGACAGAAAA
Organism: Macrothele yani; assembly: GCA_039090855.1. NCBI lineage: Eukaryota > Metazoa > Arthropoda > Arachnida > Araneae > Macrothelidae > Macrothele > Macrothele yani. The sequence goes on from CM076997.1 coordinate 129,986,163, forward strand.
ATGCACAGCCCAAAGAATACAAATTTTATTGTAAGAAAAAAGTTTTAGATTGTATGTCTTGACAATGAATGCTTTCCTGTCGGGACAGTCCACGAAAAGTATAGCAAACTAGGAAAGAATAGAAAAAAATGCATATTTGACATACATGCAAGCTTTGAGGAATATTTTTAAGCAAGTTGGAAAATATGCTATATAAGGAAACAAAAATCTGATGATTTGTTACATTTAAAATAATCGTTTGCTGAAATTGAAATGAAAAAAAAATTGTCTGAATAAAAGGACTCATAAGTTTGGTCAATTAAAAAAAAAGAATCCTGACCTACTGAGAAGTTTAACGAAATTTCAAGGATAGAAGAAAAATAGCGAAAATTGGAAAGCTATAATGATTTGCAAAATAAAGTAAGAAAATATTGTTTCAGCAGAATTTTAACTGGGAAAGATATGTATAGTTCTTAAACGTATGAAATAATTGCGAGAAAATATTATTGCAGGGGCGAAAGACTCAGAATTAGCATGAAGTCTATGTCCAATAGTTACTGCGAACAGGATCGTAATCGTTTCTAAAGAAGCATTTCCTCGTCTCATGGTCTGAAATAAGATTAAATGGAGGAAAAGCAAAAGTTCCCCAGAAAATTCATTACATCTACGCGAAAAACTCCTTCAAAACATACAAAAAATATTCCTGTGTTGTCAAACGCATGGGGTGAAAAACAAGTCATCTTATCTGTTAAGCGGTTCAGAGAACTTTGTTCTGGAGAAAGGGTTTGTTTGTTTAAGAAACAAAGAATTTCCTTCCAAAAGTTGTGTTATCAACTTCCTGTGGTACTGAAATCAGATAACCTTCTCTACCAAATCGGGGTGAAAAGATAAGAAATTAAACAGAGGAACTGATTAGTCACACAAGATATTGAAGTCCGCTTGGTGGAGAGATTGCACTATCGCTAACAGGAAACAAAGATAAGGTCTCAAGGTTTTATCTTACCCATCAAGAAAAAAATGGCATGTGCCACTGACGGTGTTAAAACAATTCTTTCTTTCTTCAGAAATGAAATTACAAAATATTAATCATGATCACCATGCAAGCGCTTTATGAGGGTTTTTTCAAGAAGGAATAATTCATTTGTTTTACATAAAACATTTCTTGAGTAAGGGACATGGAGTAAATATTTGTTGAAAACAATAAATAATACTTTAGCAATAATGCAACGCCTATAAAAAAAATTTCCTAACACCTCACTCAAGTTCTAAAATAATATATAAAAATCCTAATAAATCAGAACTCAAAGCACGAAAAAATTTCCGAAGCTTGTTAAAAAAAAAAAAAGATATTAAAACACGAAAAGATTTCCCAAAAATGTTTGTCAAAGGTCTTATCTCTAAAGATAAGACATTTCCGGTAGGCTCACTCGAGAGGAGCTCCGACCCCCTTCCTGTGACAGCCCCACTGTGGCACCCATGAGGTGCCGTCGTGAGGTGCACAATGTTAAGTGAATGGACCTGAAACGTAGCCTTTTCTACTACTATTATCCATCCTAACAGACAAGCGACAATAACTGAAATAACATCCACATTCAACGCAGCAGGTACCAGAGAAATATCCATCATGTCAGTGCAGCGTAATTCAGCGGCCATGGGATATGATACGAGAGCAGAAGACCCACCAGAGTGGCTTTGTTAGCCCCACGACATCGGGCACAGTGCCTCACCTGGGCTCGTGAACACGGTAATTGAACACTGGAAGACTGGCATCATGTGACGTAGTCCGATGAGTCACACTACCAATTGTTACATGCTGGTGGTAAGGTTCGGGTGTGGTGCAGACCCCATGAGGCCATGGACCCAAGCTGCCAACAAGGGACTGTGAAAGTTGGTGGTGGTTCCATACACGTGTGGGGGTGTCTTTACGTGGTTCGGTTTGGGTCCTCTGATCCTAGTAAACACGTTATTAACCGATAATCGCTTTGTTGCTCTGCTGGGTGATCATTTGCAGCCCTTCACGGATTTCGTGTACGCCAACAACGATGGTATTTTCCAGTCGGACAATGCACCATGTCATCGGGCCCAAGTTGTCCAAAATTGGTTCCAGGAGCATTTTGGACAGTTCCGACGGGTGGTGTGGCCACCACGTTCGCCCGACATGAACCCAATAAAGCACTTATGAGACGTGACGAAATGGTCCACTCGCGCCCAAGATCCTGCACCTAAAAATACCAAAGAAATGTGAGCGGGTGTCTCTCCAGAAGTCTTCCGGCCACTTGTGGAATCGATGCCACGTCTAGTTGCTGCACTTCGCCGGGCTAGAGGATGTCCTACACGATACTAGGTACGCATCCCATGACTTTTGGCACTTCAGTGTATTTTGGGGCGTTTGCTTTAAAATGACATAACGTTTGGTACTTCAGTGTATTTTGGGGCGTTTGCTTTAAAATGACATAACTTTTGGCACTTCAGTGTATTTGGGGGCGTTTGCTTTAAAATGGCAAAGCGAAGTTCTCTCTACTACAGCAAAATATTTGCCCCATGACCAAGCACGCTTTCATGAACAAATTAATCTAACTACGATTATATATGGGTGTAGGTCACTGGACATGAAGCCAAAGGCACGTTGGTAGGCCCTACTCCGCTTTTGTAATTCGAAGGTGGCACTAGTAACAATTTTAATGTTCTATCATCCCCACACACTTATCGACATCAGAGCCCCAAAGCGATTCTTCGGCAGTGATGTTCCAAAATCCGTGTGCCACTCACATTTATTTTAAAAGAAAACGATTTACCGGTACTGGTGCACGGATCAAAATGGCAGTTCATGAGTCAAAATAATGGCTTGACAAAGAAGGTGTCTATTCAAGGAGGTGACCTGAATACTGTTGCGCGGTAAATGATCAACGATCAAATCAATATATACTATTGTACACCCCGCTTTGAGTATAGTTTGATATCTTAAATTCAGATATGAGTGGATTTTTAAAGGTTTTTCACCCTTAAATTGCTGCTAAACATTTTTCATGACCGAATTAGTTTTACAATGAATATTTCAACAGTTCTTATATTTTATACAGGAGTTGACAGAATTTTTTTTTATATGAAGGAATTTATGAGGTGTACCCCTGTGTGTACGTGTGTTTCTGTAGTGAACCATAAGCCTAAAATTCCCGGCCTGATTTCGTTGACTCAATCCGACCCTGGTCACAGGTAGCAAAGGACAACAATATATGCTCTGAAGTGCAGTCCTAAACTTGGAGATTTCGAAGTTTAAACTTGTATGCTTAAAACTTCGTAAAAATCGTTATCGAAAGCTGAAAATTTTATTTGTGATTTTTTTCATCTTAGTGTTCTCCCTTGCAATTTTATCGTTAATCAGTTAATTTCTACCATTGATAATAATAAATACATTATTATTATTTATTAATAATACAAAACACCCAGATCCGTCTCTCTGGAAAGCTTGACGTCACACCAACATCGGCATTGTTGCGTCATCCCTCATCGATCAATTCGTGCGTGCTCTCGCGATGTCAAAATGATTGCCTGCTATATTATAGCACGAGATCACTTTCACATGTCAAGGTGATCGCGTGCTAATTTAAAAACACTGGATTATCAATGACTCGAGTACTATTTATCCGATCTACAAAATTTGAATTAAAATCTTAATATCAGGCAAGTTGCTTTTGTATGTTAATTTAATTCAGCACAATTCGAATATTAATTTGTACGCTTTAATTATTTTTCACTTTTTTAATTTAATTAACTTACCGAGTTTAGTGCTGATATATTAAACATTTTGCGAAATTTCGATCCATCTAAACGCTCTGATCTACAATAAAAACTGAAATCTTGCCATGTCCAAGTGTGCAAAATTGCATCTACAAAAAGATGTCGCCCCAACAGCACATTGTCGATAATTTAGATAGTTCCGATTTGTAATACCAGATGTCACATTATTTTGTAGAAAAGGCTTCGTTATGAAGTTTCAAACTAACCTCCGAACAGGACAGTCTAAAACAATCCGTGAGCGGAATAACATGTGTGCCGGAAAAAAAAGTAATTTATCGCGAAAAATCAAAGCAAAAGTTATTGAGGTAAGTTTACAGGAAAAAACTGGACTAAAAGGAAAACTGTTAAACAAAAACAAATAGTTCGCACAGAATGTTTATTTATCGCCAGGTATTTTTAAAAACGGAAATAAATAGCATATAATTTTCAGTTCTAACATGAATGAGTTCTAGCTATACAATTTTTTTCTATATTTCCTTACAGAAGAGCCGGCGTGTATTTGATTTGTTTTCAATCTGCTTCAAATAAAAATTTCACCCTCTTCTGACGGGAAAATCCCCTATAAATTAATATTTATTTAAAGCTTAAAAACCGCCGTCCTAAGACGGGCTATAGGCTAGTTAATAATAATCCTTTAATAAAGAGAAAGATATTGTTTATAATTTCATTAATAAAAAATAATATATACACTATCTACCAACAAGTAATTGGACACCTGTGATAGCAAAGGAAAACGAAGTTTATTCACCTTCAATAGTTGGTGGAATCTCCACGAGCGGCGATTACAGCTGCGACCCACCGGGGATACTCTCAACCAGGCGTTGTACGACGGCTAGCTGTATTTTCTTCCACTCAGCTTGGAGAAGACAGGTCAGTTCCTTCACCTTAAGTCGACGCTCCAACTCGTCCCAGAGGTGCTCGATAGGGTTAAGGTACGGGCTCTGCGCAGGCCAGTCCATTCGATTAACCCCATTGTCACCATACCAAGCCATGGTGGACCTCGCAACATGACAGGTGGCATTGTCATCCTGAAAGTAACATGGGTCCACCCCGTAAAACTGCCACAACGTAGGAAGCGCATGGTCCTCCAAAATGGTGCAGTAGGTCTCGGCGTTGAGTCTACCAGGAAGTGCGACCAAGGGTCCCGTGCCATACCAGGAGAAACACCCCCATAGCACAATTCCCCCGCCGCCGAACTTTACAGTTGGCACAATACATTCCGGCAGGAGGCGTTCTCCAGGCAGACGCCAAACCCAGACCCTGCCATCCAAACGGTAGAGGGTGAACCTTGATTCGTCGCTCCAGAGAACCTGTTTCCACTGTTCAACGGTCCACTGTCGACGTTCTTTGCACCACGTTAGCCGAGCAGCGCTATTGGACTTGGTGATCAAAGGCTTGTGGGCGGCAGCCCGTCCATGATAACCGAGCAGATGGGCTTCCTTACGGATGGTATTCATCGAAAGAACACTCCCGGATGCCTGTTGAAACTCCTCGCGGATGTGGCCTATTGATTTGGTGCGGTTCTTCTGAATTTCTCTGGCCAGCACCCGTCGGTCTCTAACTCCCAGTTTTGTGGGTCTGCCAGGTCGGGGCACATTTCGGCAGTCACCTCTCATCTTCCACTTGCCAATCACGTAGGCCACTGTCGATTTTGGATACTTCAAATCGCTGGATATGTCACGTATGGATCGGCCATTTCTGTGATAGCCGACGACTACACCTTTCTCGAAATCAGAGAGCTCCGAACTGCGTGGCATCTTGCATGCGACTGGTTGCGTTGTTGTTTCCCACACGATTTTTAACGGCGGCGGCCGTGACGTGTATCAGGACCGCAGATATCGTCGATTGCAGGGGTGTCCAATTACTTCTTGGTAGATAGTGTAACTTCTACCGTTAGTCAGATACTGTGTACTCCTATGCAACTGTATTTTCTTTTACCCACATTAATTAATAAAAAAATAATATATAACTTCTACCGTTATTCAGATACTGTGTACTCCTGTGCAACTATATTTTCTTTTACCCACATTAATTAATAAAAAATAATATTTAACTTCTACCGTTAGTCAGATACTGTGTCCTCCTGTGCAACTATGTTTTCTTTTACCCACTTTAATTTTGTCTCTTTCTAGTGTGGATTTCCTAATACAAATTCCTTGTCTCCATTTTTTTCCGATACAAAATTTATTTTGTGATTCAGTTCGGGTTGCAAATTTAAGGACTTTGTCGAGATTAAGTTTTTGAGGTGCGACAACAAAATTAAAAACTGGATTGAAACTAAAGCACCCTCAAAAACTGCAGAATGTCTTATTTTGCTCTTTCTCAACTTTTGTCCCATGTGTTACAAGTCTTACTCTTTTCACCTGGTGGACAATGGGCGCGAAAATCACTCAGTGCAGACTTTTAAGTATTTAATTCATCTCAAACTCCGAAAAGTTCGTTCAGCCAAGGCCATGACATTAGAGACATGAGTTCCCTCTGTTTGTGACGTAACTCTCATGTTGCACGGCCTGCTATGTCGGTATCCTGTTTGACGTCACACACGACAGCGTTGGAAACCAATCGGAAGCCTTGGTTTCCGTGTGGCGTCACTAAAACAGGGAAATCGTCCCTGTAATGTCATGGCTTAGTGTTTTCTAGAAGGTGTTGGTTCAACAAACCGGCCGAATATCGATTTCGCAGTTTTTAATTCAATCAGTTTAGAAGTTAATTGTTAAACATAGTGGATACACTTAAAAATTGTCATGTATTTTTACGGAAAATGACCGGCAACAAGGGGTCCAACCCTCACCCGCTTAATTATGACTCAACACATATCCATTGTAGCTCCAACAATTATTGATTTCTGCTCGAAATGTTTGCAGTACTGATGCCTGTAAAAATGATATTCAACGCTTTTATCAATACGGTCCGTGAATGAGCAAGCCATTTCTTGATAAAATTAGTTTTCCCCGTAATAATACAAGGACGATTAGACTTATTTCACAGGAATTTGTAACAGGATAACTGACGAATTTCTTTTATTTTAATTTGAAGCAGTTTAATTAGTTGCGCTCTTAATCGATAGTATATTTCGTCTTAAAATATTCCCGAAGTTATCTGGCAGTAGAGTAAATTTAAAAGCTGCACTTCTTGAAGTTTGAGGAGTGCTAATACAGGCCTGAAGTACATGCGGTGAGCAACTTCAATATTCGGCAGACCGTTTTTCATTGTTTCAATGAATGGTTTTAATCTCAAATTCTGAAAGGGGTTGAGTAAAAACAGAAATATTTACCATGCTATTTCTACGGGAACTGTAAGTCATGAACAAGACAGCTGATAACCCGTTCATAATCTTGCATGCGTATGTGCGCTGCGATTGGCGTCGGCATGAAAATGTTAGTCACGTGGGCATCGCAAGATGCAAAACAACCTTTCTTATTTGGTCATTGTTATTAAAGAGTTTGTGGCAATCTTTGTTGGGCCGCCATAGTGGCGCAGTAACCAAAACGCTCTCTTCTGATAATTCATCCTATATGCACCCGGCTTCGATTCCCTGATGAGGCATGCGTAGTTGGATTTTCTCACGGAATTAGCTGTCGCCCTTTCCTGAAACCAGTGGCTCTAAATTAGGGACGGGCGACTGAATTAACCACGGGTGATTGCTCATTAAATTGCTCATGGTGGTCGTTAAAACCCGAAAATAAATAATTCAATAAAAAATCTTTGACGGTCACAAATCCACGTCATTCTCCCTGTCCAGTGATACTGTATGCTACTGGTCTTTCGCACACTGTTCATAGAGTATTATGTATAGTGTGCTTGTGAACCGATTTTCATAGTGTACCACACAGGGTGTGCTTGTCAAATGATTTTCATAATGTACCACACAGGGTGTGCTTGTCAAATGATTTTCATAATGTACCTCACAGGGTGTGCTTTTCAAATGATTTTCATAGTGTACCACACAAGGTGTGCTTGCCAACTCGTTTTTATTAAAGTAGCATTCATAGTGTGCTTGTCAACTGATTTTCGTAAAGTAATATATACTGTACGTAAAGTGTTCTTTCTCAACTAATTTTCATAAAGTAATATATATGTAGGTTGTTCTTTCTCATCTGATTTTCCTAAAGTATTATACAAGGTGTCGCCTGATTTTCATAAAATATTATGTAGGGTGTGCTTGGTATCTGATTTTCATAGTGCACACGGGGTGTGCCTGTCAACTCGTTTTTTATCAGAGTATCATACATAGTGTGGTTGTCAACTGATTTTCATAAACTAATATATAGGCTGTTCTTTCTGAACTGACTGTCCTAAAGTATTATACAAAGTGTCACCTGATTTTAATAAAGTACCATACAGGGTGTGCTTGGAAACTGATTTTCTCCTTAGTTTTGTAGCCGCATATACAAGTAGCTTAGTATTGGATTCGAATCGATTGATACATGATTTAGTATTGGATTCAAATAGATTGATTTAGGATTAAAGAACACAGTCTTTCATTGCAGTAAAAATCACACATAAAAAAATCAGAGCACACATCTTAAAACTTAGACCAAGGTATCGCCGGTACATTTTAGATGGTATGAAATAAAATAAGATACTAGTACTCTCCTTACCTGCCTATAAAGACGATTTCAAAAAGTCCTTTGCCCTTTGATTTGATAACAAAAAAATTGATTTTCTGATTTTTCCCGATTCATGAGATTTCTGTTAGTGGATGAAAATTGGCATATATTTTTATTTGGAAAGGTTGCACATTAGATAAACATTTTTCGCATCGCATATCTGTAACCAGCAAAAAGATTTCTCATTCACTTCCTGTGTCCCCGAATAACAATATCCACATTAGATACATACACTGAGTGGCCAAATTATTATGACCACAAGACCAAAGTAGCTATCCCACAGATGCTGTTGACGCAAGATGGCTGAATCAGTATAAAAAGGGAACGCTGAAGGCATGCAGAGAGTAATGAAGTGCATTGTGTAAGAATTAATGGGTAAAAGACGCCATCTGACGAACTTTGAACGTGTAATGATTGTGGGTACTCGAAGCATTGGTACGAGCATTAACGAAAAGGCTGCACATGTGAAATGTTTGAGGGAAGTACTTGTTAAAGTTTACAGAGAGTGGGCTACCAGTCGAAAAGCGGATCTGAGCCCAAAGCCTGAGGTCGTCAACGGATACGGAATGCTCGAGCTGAGCGGAGAGTAGGCATACTTGTTCAATCCAACAGACGGGCCTTTCCACGTACAGTTCGCCGCACATTACATCGTATGGGCTACAGAAGCAGGCGGCCTGTCCGTAAGCGCTATAGGCAGCGTATAGGGAAAATGCCTCCAATTCGCTCAGGAAAACAAGAATTATACAATACATGAGTGTAAAAGATAATGTGGTCCAACGAATCACGTTTTCAACTACACCATGCATACGGAAGTGTGAGGGAGGATATGGATACAGCAGCACGAGAGTATAGACCCATCTTGCATCGCCACTGCTCTTCAAGCTGGCGAAGACAACATTATGGTCTAGGGCATGCTTTCGGATTCATCAGTCCATGGGACCCGTTTCCATTGATCTACGGTCCACCTTAAATGTTCTTTACACCATGCTAAAACACGCAGGGGCGGCGGAAAGAGAAATTCGTTGACCGGGCCCGAAATTTCGAATCGTGGTGCGCCCTCTACCTTCCCGGAACAAGCAGAAGAAAAACAATGTCTAAGCAGTGGCGCACCCACGGGAGTGGCCGACCCCCCCCCCCCCCCCTTGGCTGATAGAGTGGAAAATTATTATGTCGAAGTTTGAAACAAAAATTCACAATACGCGATCTACAGATACTTCTTAATCATGTACCGTATAATTATAACATATAATAATTATAAGGGAGTAGTTCTGTTAAATACATTTTTTTATTGGAGGTTTAACGACCACCGTGAGCAACTCAATGGGCTATAAGCAGTCGCCCGTCCCTAATTTAGGGTCACTGGTTCCAGGAAAGGGAGAGAGCCAGTGCCGTAGGACAAACACAACATCCATGCCTCACCGGGATTCGAACCCGGACCCCGTTCGGACGAATGATCAGAGGCCATCGCTTAGACCACTGCACCACCGGGGCGGCTAAATAAATTTAGAAAAATATATTTAGAAAAATGTTACAAGGAAAACAATTTCACTGCTTCTTCTAAGCATTTAACTTTCTTGTACTGAAACATTAGTAGTAACTGGATAAGAATAAATGCACCAAAGTCAACCTCTTTAATTGTTACAGCACCTGACTACTTTCCTGGCAAATTTAGGGGGGGGGGTCACCCGCACCTTTGAAAAACTCTGTGTGCCAGGCAGGGGCGGATATACGAGGTGTGCTAGGTGTGCGGCGCACACCCATACAGAGTCGCAATTACGGATTTATTTCTAATAAAACTCCCCAGAGTTCGTCCTAAGGCTTCGAGTGGTGGTTAAAATTATAGTTTCCCAAATAATGTTTTCATTAAGAAGAGAAGGTTCGTTCAGTAAGCATATCGCATTCGCGCGCTAGAAATCCTTGGGTGAGCTGTTTCTCGTGCGCTAGAAATCCTTGGGTGAGCTGTTTCTCGTGCGCACACGACGATCTTAAAGCAGCTGTGGTACAAGCGCTCCCCGGTCAAACACAAGCGCTCCCCAGTCACAATTACGGATTTATTTCTGATAAAACTCGCCAGAGTTCGTCCTAAGGCTTCGAGTGGTCGTTAAAATTAATTTCCCCACATAATGTTTTCATTAAGAAGAGAAGGTTCGTTTAGCAAGCATATCGCATTCGCGCTAGAACCCTCGGGTGTGCTATTTCTCGTGCGCACATTCGACGACCTTAAAGTAGCTGCGGTACAAGAGCTCCTCCGACGGCGTTACAGGTCACGTTCTAATTTCCCTGTGGTTTCAAACGTTAACAGCGGAACTTTCAAGGTGTGCTACCCAATATGAGCACTGTTTGAGTCCCACGGAGCAGTGCAACCATTTGCTGTTACATTGTTGTTGTTGTTTTCTTTTTATGTATTTCCAATAAGACTCGTTAAAGTTTGTCCACTAAACTTAATTCTCTTGTGCAATATTTTCGTGAAGAGGAGAAGATTCGTTGCTTCATGCTGTAAACAAAACGTAGTGAATAATATTTGCAGCTGCAGGAGTGCTATTTCACCAGCGGACACCCTAAGTCGTCAAAGCAACTGCAATTCAAAGCTCTCCAGATGACGCTACAGGCCATGTTTTTATTTCTTCGTGGATCCAACGCAGAGGTTTAAATTCCCGGAGTGTGCGCACTTAAAAAAGCACCACTGGTCATACTTGTTTGCGTTTGGAATAGCGTGGAGTCATAAACACAATCAACGTTCTGCTAAGTATGAGTTAATGTTTTTATGTCTTTTCGTCGCTGCATGAATATCAGTGTGTTTATGAGCACAGATTTAAATATGCAATCTGAGTTTCGACGTCCATTTAGGCTGATGATGTACTAAGTGTCCCATTTTCTGCCAGAAACTTTGAAGATTGGGTAAAGCGAGTTAAAGAAAGTAACCTTCGTGCTGTATTTAAAACTTATATATATATATATATATATATATATATATATATACTAAAGAGCAAAACTGAAGACTAAGGAAAAATTTTAGAATTTAAAACGAAGGGTGCAAAATAACCTGAAAATCAAAACGCGCAACGCAGCAGTTTTGAAAATTCAGAATTCACATTCTGTAAAGAAGATACCTAAGCAAAAAAATACATATATAATTTTGACTCACACCTAGTACAACATAGAAAATGTTATGTATCTACCTGTGTGATCAAAAGGAAAAAAGATAAAAAAATAAAATAAAACAACTGAATGTAGAAGGTGTCGAGAATACTGAGCCTTGGCTTTATCAAGGACCAGCAAAAAACTCTGCATTTTCTCACTTCCACAACTCTGCATTTTCTCACTCCTTAACTTTCACAAAGTTTTCTTTAGTTAATTATTATCTTTAACTTATTCTCGTTTTCGTGTTGTCATAAGTTGTAGAGTAGGGGGTTTTAGACTCAAGTTTTCTTTCAAAAATCTGTTCGTTATAAATTAACTTTTCCTTTTTAATTGCAATGTAAAATTTGGATTTCTTTTGCATTGTTTTTCAGGTTTAAATTCTCTCTCAAACGAACTTGGAATTTCGTTATGGCTGAAAATCATTTCTAATTATTATGTCACTCTCACAGCTTGAGTTCTCTTTAATCTTCTCTCTCTGTTTAATAGTAACAGATGAAGAGTATGGGTCGGGCCAGGAAGGTGATGGATGCAAGCGAAATTGTTTACTAGTGCTAGGTCATGCAACTCTAAGGAGGACATGACTTATATATATATATTTTAAACTATTTTAGGTGGGAATGTTACTTGCATCTATGGCCTTGCAGAAACCCATTTCCAACTAGGTCTTTGTGGAAGTGAGAAAATGCAGAGTTTTTGCTGGTCCTTGATAAAGCCAAGACTCAGTATTCTCGACACCTTCTACATTCAGTTGTTTTATTTTATTTTTTTATCTTTTTTTCCTTTTGATCACACAGGTAGATACATAACCTTTTCTATGTTGTACTAGGTGTGAGTCAAAATTATATATGTATTTTTTTGCTTAGGTATCTTCTTTATAGAATATATATATACGCTGCTGGACAATTGCTAAGGACGGATCATAAACGGCTATATAGCGCATAAAAAAGTAAGTGTGGTTGGATGCCAAGTGAAATAAAATAATGTCAGAATGCCAGGACATTACAAGAAAGACAATTTATTGTGCTCTGAAATCCAGAAGGCTTTGGAACGTGTTCAAGGGACAAACAGGCCATTTTGTGCAGAATACGTAAACGTGAAAAAAATGCAATTACCGTCCGCAGGCGTTCCGGCGTAAGATGTCAATACGGGATATGGCCACCATGGAGGGCGATGAAAGATTCCACACGTCGTGTCATGATTTGCACAACATTATCAAGCAGCTGTTGGGGTAATTTATCCCATTCCTCTGTCAGTGCACGGATGAGGGTGTCCTTGTTTATTGGAGGGCATTTGCGACCAGCAAGACTCCTCCCCAAAGCATCCCACACATTTTCAATGGGATTCAGATCTGGAGAACGTGCTGGCCATGTGAGGCGTTGAATACCCCTCGCTCTCAAGACACTTCTGGGCAGCGACTTTTCGATGACATGTTGCGTTGTCGTCCATGAAAATGAATCTATCACCGACAGCACCACGGAACATGCGAACATGAGGTAGCAGAACATCATTAATGTATCGTTGGCCAGTCATAGTCCCAGTTGGAAGCACATAGAAAGACGTACGGCCATTGATCAATATGCCAGCCCATTCCATGACACTACATGTAGGATATCGGTTCCTTTTCTGTATGTTTGCTGGACAATATGCAGTACCACTCTCATGCCAGATCAGTTGTCGTCGACAATCAGACGATAGACTGTATCTACTCTCATCTGAGAAGAGGACAGCAGACCAGTCGTTATTAGTTCAATTGCGATGTTGATGGCACCATTGCAAACGGGCGGTATGGTAAAGATCTGGACAATGGGATGCACACAACAGGACGGCGGGTGAATAGTCCTCCTTCATGCAAACGTCTGGCGACAGTTTTTCGGGATATCCGCTTGCCAGTAGCAGCCATAAACTGATTTGCTACCTCACTAGCTGTGCTGCGCCGGTGTCTTTTTGTTGATAACACTATGTACCGATCTTCTGCAGGTGTCGTACTGCCAACACGACCACCCCGTGACGTTTGCTACACTCTCCATTTGTTTGAAATGATTTCCAAAGCCTTGAAACAATACTGTGGCTGACGTCGAACTCCCTGGCAACATCTGTTATTTTTCGCCCTTCTTCAATCTTGCCAATAATACGACCACGCGTAAAATCATCTAGGTGATGTCGGGAAGACATACTGAAAATTGCAAGTTCGTCAATTGATTCTTTCCCTTTCAACTTAGCGTTTGAACAACAACGGTCAATACGTGTTAAATCCTTTATATCTCTTATCAGCGCTATGACGTCACGAACAAGTTTGGCAAATCAAAATTTGCATACGCACAACACGTCTTACTGTATCCCGCACTTATGCTAATTTCCACATTTTCCTGCCTTCCATTTTATGATTGCTATCGTTGCTATTGTCATCCGTCCTTAGCAATTGTCCGGCAGTGTATATATATATATCTTCAGGTTATTTTGCAACTTTCGTTTTAAATTCTAAAGTTTTTCCTTAGTCTTCAGTTTTGCTCTTAAGTATATATATATATTATATATATATATACAAGATACCGAAAATTCGTTCATCACTCTAGTATTTCCACAGGAAATTCAGTTTTTTATTCAGTTTTTTCTTACAACGGAGTGTATGTAAAGATCTCTACCGTAAAGTATTAGACGACACGTAAATAAAAGAAATACTTTCATATGTTCAAAATCAATGCGCGTATTTCGCAGCTCGGGATACATAATAAAAATGTTACGTGCTTTTTCCCATAAGAACGCACACCCAACCTAAATGGACACGCGACGCCACTGGTGACAGGGCGCACGAGCTCCTCCCTTGGGAAATTTCTGGGTGCGCCACTGTGCCTAAGGAGCTTTGTTGGGAATTAGGACCACCCAACCACTTACCTAGAGGAACTTTCTAAGGCACATCACAACAACCGCACATATGTCAAATAAAAAAAATAATAAAAATAAAAATCTTGGCTGAAATTATTGACCGGGCCGTTCCGCCGCCACTGACACGACGAGCAGCATTCCGAGTGGAGATGAAATTCTTATGAGCAGCCGCACGACCACGGTTACCCATGGAATGAAGTTCTCTGCGAATGGTACGTGTGCATACCAAAATTCCAGCATTTTTACTCACCTGTACACTGAGGTCAAAAGAGCCATTCCTATGGATGGCCTTCTACAGATTCCGCGCTCCATCATGGCAATGAGGGTGTGATCTTATAAGTGAGCCACATGGGCGCATAAACCTCACAACAAATTCTGCCAGAATTTTAAGTGAATTCTCTCACATGTATTTCTGAGACGTGTTAAGATCATTTGCAATTTCTTCATCACGTTCAGGAAAACCAGCTTCAATTGCTTCAAATTTCAAAACTAGTAGATTTTCGCAGCCCTCTAGCTGTTTGCCGGTTTCCCCCTAAAAATGTTTTTGGGTAACTCGTTTGGCTATCCAAATGCTGAATTAAGCGATGGAGTGTCAGCTCGTTTCCGTGCAACTGGTATATTCTCCACTGAAGAGGTTTTGGCAGGCTATCTCTAGAATGCGAATTGCACCTCCTTCACGCCCAGTATTAACAACGGTTCCGTCGCAGCCGATCACCAACAGTTTGTTTAGGTCGATATTCTTGGCATGTAAGAAATCCAGCAGACATTTGGCAATGTCCTTTGCGGTGGAAGATGTAGGAGTGATATGCCCACGATATTTACTTCCAGGTTCTTCCAGCATAGTCACGTATTCTTCAGTAATAGTTTTTTGAACCGCTTTCCTTTCCTTTCTTCATACTGTTACGACTTCGGGCTCAATCGGGTCCCGGATAATCAGGATGCCAAAATACGCTATCTACCAACAAGTAATTGGACACCCTTGCAATCGACGATATCTGCGGTCCTGATACACGTCACGGCCGCCGCCGTTAAATATCGTGTGGGAAACAACAACGCAACCAGTCGCATGCAAGATACCACGCAGTTCGGAGCTCTCTGATTTCGAGAAAGGTGTAATCGTCGGGTATCACAGAAATGGCAGATCCATACGTGACATATCCAGCGAGTTGAAGTACCCAAAATCGACAGTGGTCTACGTGATTGGCAAGTGGAAGATGAGAGGTGACTGCCGGGATGTGCCTCGACCCGGCTGACCCACAAAACTGGGAGTTAGAGACCGACGAGTGCTGGCCAGAGAAATTCGGAAGAACCGCTCCAAGTCGATGGGCCACGTCCGCGAGGATGTTCAACAGGCATCCGGGAGTGTTCTTTCGATGAATACCATCCGTAAGGAAGCCCATCTGCTCGGTTATCATGGACGTGCTGCCGCCCACAAGTCTTTGATCACCAAGTCCAAGAGCGCTGCTCGGCTAACGTGGTGCAAAGAACGTTGACAGCGGACCGTTGAATAGTGGAAACAGGTTCTCTGGAGTGACGAATCAAGGTTCACCCTCTACCGTTCAGATGGTATTGTCTGGGTTTGGCGTCTGCCTGGAGAACACCTCCTGCCAGAATGTATTGTGCCAACTGTGAAGTTCGGCGGCGGTGGAATTATGCTATGGGGGTGTTTATCCTGGTATGGCACGGGACCCTTGGTCGCAATTCCTGGTAGACTCAACGCCAAGACCTACTGCACCATTTTGGATGACCATGCGCTTCCTACGTTGTGGCAGTTTTACGGGGTGGACCCATGTTACTTTCAGGATGACAATACCACCTGTCATGTTGCGAGGTCCTCCATTGCTTGGTATGGTGACAATGGGGTTTATCGAATGGACTGGCCTTCGCAGAGCCCGTACCTTAACCCGTTTGAGCACCTCTGGAACGAGTTGGGGCGTCGACTTAAGGGATGTCCCCACCGTCCGAAATCGGTGAAGGAACTGACCTGTCTTCTCCAAGCCGAGTGGAAGAAAATACCGCTAGCCGTCGTACAACGTCTGGTTGAGAGTATGCCCCGGAGAGTCGCAGCTGTAATCACCGCTCGTGGAGGCTTCACCAACTATTGAAGGTGAATTAACTTCGTTTTCCTTTGCTATCACAGGTGCCCAGTTACTTGTTGGTAGATAGTATATTTCCGGACTGCGATCCGATCGCTGGATCCGCAAATATACATACCTCGTTAGCCAATTTGCCTGCACAGTATAACAATTAAAACAGGGATTTAATGGATACAAGCATAATTTACACTGGATACTTTATGTAATAGTAAAGGCTACACAGTCACACATGCAAACACTCACACATACAAACACTCACACATACACTGATTGATATGTTGACACTACGGGTAGCACTTTCGCTTTTCCTCTTGGAGGAATCGGCGTTGCTTACGGACACAACAGGCACGCATTCAAACGCACAAACTTATTTCCGCCGTGGAACACGAAAAGGCGGCGATTAACTTCAGATTCTCTCTAGCTGCGGGGGCCTCTTCAGCCCTTCCCTCGAAGCCAGGCGTTCCTCTCTTTAAGCTTTGAGCGAGGCAATTCGGTGTCTCGTAGCCGCGGCTCACCTGCAGAAAACTCCTCTTTACATCACTTTCGGTATCGGCTGTCCGGCGAGTTGATGCAAGTTCCAAGACAAAACTGGTACTGGCGATTCTTCTTTAGCGTATATCTTCGCTGGTTTTCCCGATGCTTAGCTTTTTAACAGCGGCAGCAGACGGAAACAAATTTCTAGCGAAAGGAAGCTCCCATCCAATTTCTCTCTAAGCTATCAAACGGATTCTGCAAAAAACAATCTCCCGTCTCCAAGAGGTGGTAAGCGGTGAATTCCACCACTTGAAACCGCGGCATATTTATTACAAAATGCTTTAAGTCTAAAAGCTCTCCCATTGTCTCGTGCGCAGCACAGACAAAAGCTTCAAAAGCGCTTGCCGTTTAAACAACTTTTGAGCTATGGGAAAAAGCTTTTAAACTCTGACCTGCCCCATTTCCGATTATGAGCTTTTTGTTCTCATGGCAAACAGCTGCATCTCGCCACTCGAATTCAAAGTGCTAGAAGATCTTTTCTCTATATATACCGCCCATCGCAAGTGTTTAATTATAACTCTCTGTTAATTAAACCCCCAATCAAGTTTAAATTACCTATCATTAGCCACACCTCTCGCCAATTAATTATGCGAGGGGGAGGGGATCGTCACTACACATTATGGTTTGGTCATTACGCCCGTCGAAATAATAACTTTACTTGCTGTCAGATTATCGTTTTGAAGCTGTTTTCCATGTTTTTTTCTCTGCCTATCTACATATAACACTTGAAGTATCAGTTTGAGTTATCATTCCTACCTCTTCCAAAATTGCACTTGCAAGGATGGCTCCATACATTCAGATATCTCACCCAGAATTTGAAGAGCGTTCTGGACTGCGTAATCCAAAGAATGTCTATTTTGGCCATCCAGAATCAATACTTCTGGCTATGATCACGGACCAGAGGAAACATATCAGAGAATTTTGCTTTCGCAGGATCCTTCCTTCGAGGAAGGGCACAGAACTGCGATACAAGCTGTGTATTTGAAATTCCTCAGTTCAACTGTTCAGGGGGAGGATTATTTCAACCTCATTCACTGGCTATCATGCGTTTTAAGCGAACCGCCATTGACTGCTCATTTAACAGACGATGAAATAATGAACCTATGCAATGGTGATTGTAAAGACATTGTTGAGCGATTGGGCACGCAAAACGTCCATTGTCACAATTAGGGAGTGGAGCGATACGTTAAGTTGACAACAGAAGAATCTGCTGCTGTTTGCGGAGAAGAACAAAGGGACTGGTTTATTAGAGTACGGTTAGAAGCCGGCAAATAATGCCAGCCTTCGAAAGTAAGTCAGATTTTATGGTAAAAATTAATAAAGAAGAACAGCAAATTGAAGATTAAAAAAGAACAGAAAATTAATTTTTCCTAATGGATGGGCGGTTGGGTTGTGCACGGGTGGAACTCGCTGTGCAGCCACCTCCTCATGATGCGTTCTAGGATTTTTCTGAAACATGAAAAATGTGAAGAGCTGAATCGTGTGCGGTGTGCACTACTGCCCATTTGCACAATATGTTGTGCTTTCAGTGTAGTAGTGCACACATTAACACAACTAGGAAACAAATCACGTGGTGAACACTAGGTGTTAAAGTATTTGAATTTTCCTTAAACATTGAGTATTGTTGCATTAAATTAGAACCATAAGATATTAGTTGCTTTGCCTGGAAAATTGTGCACATCTTTTAGGTACCAATCGATAGTTCTTGTGTATTAGGGAAAGTCTGTAACGAACACTGTTCTTTTCTCACAACGGACATGAAAATGTGACGATTTTGCCCAAATATCGAAATTTTGGAGGTAAAGTGGAACCGTAAGGTATTATTTGAATATCGCGAAATTTTTTGCACATTATTTAAGTAGCAATACTCAACTATTCCGCACTAGGGCATATCGAAATGCGAAAAAAAGTTTTTTACGCTCCGCCCTAATGCATATACGCTGGAAAACCATGTATTATTTTAGGAAGAAAGTATTCTCAAAATATTTTTCTATGTGAGTGGTATCGGTCCAAAAAAGAAATCAGAAGCAGAAATAAACGCTTATGCCCCCTGGTGACCAAACCATTCTTTACAAAATATTTGAAATTATATGAAAAACATTTTCAGCAGGAGCTCTATGCGGTACAGGAAGAATTTTACAAATCCGAGATTTAGAAACAGAAATAACGCAGAAAACGCAATTTAACTTTGCTCCACCCCCACCCCCTGCGGAAAGTGCATGATTTACTTTAAAATTTTGAATTTATATGAAAAACATTTCGCACTGGAAACACTGTCCGGCAAAGGAGGAATTTTCCAAATCGGACTTTAGAAGTTGAGATATTGACAAAAATAAGATATAACGTGAGTAGTATTGTGAGTAGTATAAGATATAACGTGAGTAGTAGTAGTATAAACAAGATATAACGTGAGTAGTATTGATCCACAAACAAATTTTTTTCAATCGAGATTTTAGAAGCTCAGATTTTGCTGCATATACATCAGAAGCGGTAATTAAGGCTTGCGCCCCGTGGTGGCCAAACCATTTTTTGCGAAAATTAGAAATTAATATGCAAAGGATTTGCTTTCAGGAGATGTATCCGGTGCAGAAGGAATTTTTCAAATCGGAGTTTTAGAAGCGCAGATATCGGAGGAAATGCAATTTACCTTTGCGCCCCCAAGCGGAATGCCTATGAATGCTTGAAAATTTTGAAATTATATGAAAAACATGTCACACCGGAAACTCTATCCAATAAAGAGAGTTTTTCAAATCGGACCATTAGAAGGAGAGCTATTGACAAAATAAGATATGCAACTATCCCCCTGGCGGAGAAACCATGCAATATTTTAAGAAGAAAATATTTCTAAAAGGTTTATCGACGTGAGTGGCATCGGTCCACGAAATAATTTTTTCAATCGAGATTTTAGAAGCTCATATTTTGTGGTGCAAACATTTAAACTTACGCCTCCTGGTGGCCAAAGTATTCTTTACCAAAAATTAGAAGTTATATACAAAATATTTTCCATAAGGAGCTGTATCCGCTGAAGAAAATAATTTTCAAATTGGAGTTTTACAAGAAGAGATGTTGAGGAAAACGTAATTTATTTTAGTCCCCCTAGCGGAAAATCTATGTGTAACTTGAAAAAGTAACTATACCTAAATTAATCTTCTACATAAATGGAATTGAATAAAAAAAGAATTTTTTAATCGGGTTTTTCGAAGCAAATATATGGAATAAAATGTATTTTAAATTCGACATCATCTGCATTTACGCCCCTAGCGGCAAAAGTGTACATCGTGGAAACAAAAAACGAAGTGAATTATCATCTTAGCATATTTCAAGCATACCAATGCAAAAATAATTTTTCAAATCGGACTAATAGTTCCATAGATATGGTGTTCACAGACAAACGGACGGACAAACCGATAATATACACGATCTTTTATTTGCAAAAGACGTGCTAAAAACAAAAAAGATGACACCTAATGTTTTCGTTGTTTTTTTAGAATTTTTCAAATCAGAGTTTTAGAAGCTGAGGTATCGTGGAAAACGAAATTTAACTTCACGCCCCCTAGCGAAAAATCTATGCATCACTTGAAAAATTTGAAATTACATGAGAAACATTTCGCACCGGAAACGCTGTCCTACAAAGAAATGAGTTTTCTAGTCCGACTCTTAAAAGCACAGATTTCGACAAAAATAAGATATACGCCCCCGGACAAAAAAACTATGAGCTCTTTTAAGCAGGAGGTATTCGCAAAAAGGTTTTCTAAGATGAGTGGCACTGGTCTACTGAAGAGTTTTTACAATCGAGTTTTCAGAATCTCAAATTTTGCTGCAAATACATCAGAAGTAAAAATAAACATTTACGCCCCCTTGTGGCCACATTGTTCTTTACCAAACATTAGAAATTATAAGCAGAACATTTCACATTAGGAGCTGTACCAGATGCAGGAAGAATTTTTCAAATCGGACTTTTAGAAGCAGAGATATTCGGGGAAAACGCAATTTACTTTTACGTCCTCTAGCGGAAAATCTATGCATTTACAGTAGAGCGTCGAAAATCCGAACTACCAGTGGTCCCAATTAGTTCGAATTTTCTATGTGTTCGGATTATCATTATCGAACGTGTGAAAAATACAAATACGCTAATATTTCTACATTGTATTATCCAAATACACTCATTTTTATGAAACTCTGCGCCCCAAGAAGGAGGTGCCGGATTGAAATGAGATTTTTGTAGTGAGATGGTACATAGCAAGGACAAAAGTGATTATAATATCACAGCAGTAGGACGATTTTCCGCGGACGTACGGTACATATTCCGGTCAGTGTTAGTACTGCGTCGGACTGCCTCGTGCTCAGATACATGCGGTGATACTGTCCGGCATAGAGTCAAAGAGACGCCGTATGTTATCCTGGGACAGATTAGCATACACTTCTTGCAACTGACGCTCTGAATCAGTGGTCGTCAAACTACGGCCCCCGAGCCAAATCCGGCATGCCGCCTCTTTTTGTAAGGCCCGCGGGCTCTGAGAATGTATTTTACATTTTCAATTTTTTTTAATGTCAGAGTACGCTCTATAACGAAACGGCCGACCGCCGAATTGAGGAGTTGCAAGATAAAGCCTATGTAGCTCTTCTATAACTTCGCATTTGGTGGCATCTGCTGTGCCACCACGCAATTATAATTCGGCAGCGTTTACAGTGCCACGTGTATCGCTGTTCTGCGACATTTTGTTCTCGTTTGAAACCCTTGCATATCCATCATGTCACTGCCAAAACGAGAAAAGAAGAGGAAAGTGGACTTCGAATGTCGTACTTTTAAGGCAGAGTTGAGTGTTAATTATTTTGTTACCGAATTAGATGACAAAGCATTGTGTTCATTGTGCAATGACGCTATAGCTGTTTTAAAAGAGTACAACATACGTCGTCATTACCATACTAAGCATTCGGCACAATATTCACAACTCATAGGAAAGCAAAGATAAGAAAAATTAGAAACTTTAAAACGGAATATTACATCACAATACGATTTATTTAAATTTGCTGCGAATATATTTTCTGAGCTCAAACTACAGTTCCAGCAACGTTTTTCGGATCTTGATGCAAGTGCAGAAGACATTTCCATATCTCAAAATTCATTCCACTGCACAATTGAGGAGCTTCCACGTAACCTTCAATGGGAAGTGATTAATCCGCAAAGTGATGACATGCTAAAAGGCAAATTTCAAGAGAAGAATCTAACAGAATTCTATAAATGTCTTCCAAACGATGAATATGGACAGTTAAGATCATATGCTCGGGGATTTATTAGTATGTATATCTGTATTTGGCAGCACCTACCTGTGTTCTACCAAAGATGAAATACGAAAAATCTAAATACAGGTCAGCACTAACAGATGAACATTTGAAATCAATCTTGATGATAGGGAGTATTAACTTTGAACCCCAATCTGGTGAAATGTTTTCCCAAAAAATGCAATTCCATTCTGCTCATTAGTCGACCTGTATTTCAAACAATTGTAATATTTTTTTAGTCTACTTCTTATTATTATTACGTTACATTGTGTTCAATAAATTTGTGAAAACGTGTTTCTTTGTTGTTATAATTTAAGTAGTCCTGCCTACTTAAATAACAAGAAAAAAATACCTACATAAATATCCCTCGAGTTTGCCTCTTGGCCCGCAGAGCCTAAAATATTTATTATTTGGCACCTTGCAAAAAATGGTTACCAACCCCTGCTCTAATTCACGAACAATGGGCCACGGAGAAAGCTGGCGTTCCGTCTGGTCCCCCATGTGCTCGCTGAGCGAGATATCAGGCTGTCTGTCAGGACACGAAAGCGTCGAAGCATGACCTAGGTAGTCCTGAGAAACCCGAGCCATGTGCGGACGGGCGTTATCTTGTTGGAAAATGGCTCCGGGCTGCCCCGCCAGGAAAGGCACCACATGGGGCCACAGGCTCTCCTGTACATAGCGCTGAGCTGTCAACGTCCCTCGGATCACTGCGATGGAAGTCCAGCTGTCATACACGATGGCTCCCCAGACCATCACGCCTGCAGTTTGAGACGTGTGCCGCTCTACAGGGATGTTGGAATTGTCGAGCTCGCGTGCGGTCCTCCACACTCTGACACGTTGGCCGTTCGTTCCCATACGTCTCCATCCCGTAGCATTCCACGTTTCTCGCTGCTGACACCACTGCAATGGACACCGACGATGGTCAGGTGTTAATGGCAGAAAACGTAAGGGCCGTAAATAGTGTAGATTCACCTCTTTCAGGCTTCTGTAAATGGTCCTGGCGGACTCCTTTGTACAGTCGCCACATGTCTCTGGATATTGGAGAAAATCGACGTTGCATCTGAGCGCACCGCTCTCACGATCCCACGGTCATCTCTGCTGGTGGTGTGTTCGGGTTTTCCAGAGCCAGTTCGCCGTGTCTGGGTGCCTTCCTGTGTCCATTGCTCCAAATACGATCACACCGTACTGTCCGACCTGCCCAAATGACGGCCGATTCGGTGGGCCGGCCACCCTGCCTCTCTCACCCCGACGATACGGCCTCGTTCAAACTCTCTCAGTTGCCCGTACTCACATCTGCGGTGTTTCCTCAGCATGTCTATCGCTCAGGGATCTCACCTGACTCTTACCGTGCACTTCGGCACGCATTTGGATTCCTCTGCGCGGTGCCTTATAAGCCTCAAAGATTGCGATTTCAGCGCCGATCTTGGACGCGCTGCCACACGGGATCGCACGAAACTTTAATCATTTGCATGTCTGTCCTCCTCGTAGCTTTTCAACGAGTTTCGCGTCAATCGCACGGGTTTTTTTTTTGGTGCGCGTATTATCATTATCATGATAATACGCGCACATGTACCAAAAATAAACAGCTGTATACTAAAAAAAATACATAACACAAAGTTTGTTTCTGTTATAAAATACGAAACACGTTCGCCATTTTTACTACTGCTGTGAAATGTTTAAACATAAATATAAAAGTTTCAAACCTTACCAATGATTACAAGCTGGTTCCGATTTGCTGAGTGCAGGGGAATAACTTTTCTCCAGGCTCACAGTGAAGAATGGGGTTGAGGGAAATAAGGGCTGGTACTGCCGTGCTAGTGGGTTGTAAAATCTTAGTCCCGCAGGGAACAAGTGACTGGGGAAGATTTCACCTTTTGTTTCTGAGTATCAGAAGTCACCTCCACCTTCAACACGCTGCTTCCGAAATGCTTGCACCCTCAAAATTAGGCAGTTCCATTATCATCTAGTGTCAAATTAAAATGAACGCACTGTACTCAAACATTCCATCACAGAAAAAGTGGAGGGGAGCTTGTTCGGATTTTTGACCTTTTTGATTTTTGACGTTCCAATTTTTGACGCTCTAATGTACTTTGAAAAAAAAATTGGGCCTAAAATAGTCTTCGTTATAAATGACATTGAAAGAAGGAAAGAATTGTTTCAATCGGATATTTAGAAGCAAACATATGGAATAAAATGTATTTTGAATTTGATATCGTTTTCGTTTACGCCATCTAACGGCGAAGTTGTGCGGAAAAAAAACCGGAACTCAAAAATCATCATTCTTGCATTTCAAGCTTCAAAATGCAAAAAGAATTTTTCAAATCGAACTTATAGTTTCAGAAATATGATGCCCACAGACGGATGGACAGACGGACAAACCGATAACAGGAGCACGATCTTTTTTTTTTTTTTTACAAAAATGGTGTTAATTAATTGTGTTGGAAAAGCATATGTGCTCATTTCAACTTTCAGAATGACCCTCTTGGTGATTTTTTTGGAAATGGAGTCTTCGAAAGACCACATTTCATATTTGTTATTATAAAAAAAATATGAAGATGATCCACCTCTTCCTGAGGTTTTTCTCATCCTTCCGGCCAAGGCTGGGAGTCTTATTATTATAATTATTATTATATACTATTGATATGGAAATGATTGAACCTCTTCTTGATGTTTTCTTCTCTTCCTTCCTGGACGGGTACGACGTACCAAGACTGGGTAGAAGTATTTCTTTCTCTCAGTTGTACAGGAACTTCCTTACTATCCTACAAGTGTTCGGGATAGCTGCCTTCTGTAGTTCCATGTCGGTGTTAGGTTGAAGGTCTAGTGTCTGTATAGAGCTGTGAATGGTCTTAGGTACAACTCCTGTGGCTGATGTTACTATGGGGATGGTTGTGACGTTCTCCATGTGCCGCATTTCCTTGACTTTGTACCGTAGGCCGTTATACTTTGGTAGCTATTATTATTATCATATTTTATGTATAATTAATATAGACAATTGACGTGGATTAGGAACATCAAGCAGAAGTCATCGCTCTTTCCACGTTTATAAGTGAGCCACGGAAAAATTCTCATTGGCCGCCCCCAAGAATCGAACCCAGGTCTTCCAGTTACGCGCCGGACAAGCTACCACTGCACCACAGTGGCCTCGAATTCCTCCAGATTCACATACGACTAACTTCCAAGCCACTTAGCAGGTTGCTTCTTGGAGCCCCGCACAATGCCGGGCATTCACCAAAGGTGGCAAGTTCGTGAGCGATGACTTCTGCTTGATGTTCCTAATCCACGTCAACTGCCTGTATTAATTATTCATTCGCCTCCTAGTTATTTGTTCAGTTGCTGCTTACCATCTTTGGTGAATCCCCAGCATTGTGCGGGGCTCCAAGAAGCAACCTGCCAAGTGGCTTGGCAGTTAGTCTTATTTGAGTCTGGAGGATTAATTATTCATTCGCCTCTTAGTTATTTGTTCAGTTGCTGCTTACCATCTTTGGTGAATCCCCAGCATTGTGCGGGGCTCCAAGAAGCAACCTGCCAAGTGGCTTGGCAGTTAGTCTTATTTGAGTCTGGAGGATTAATTATTCATTCGCCTCCTAGTTATTTGTTCAGTTGCTGCTTACCATCTTTGGTGAATCCCCAGCATTGTGCGGGGCTCCAAGAAGCAACCTGCCAAGTGGCTTGGCAGTTAGTCGTATTTGAGTCTGGAGGACTAATTATTCATTCGCCTCGTAGATATTTGTTCAGTTGCTGCTTACCATCTTTGGTGAATCTCCAGCTTTGTGCGGGGCTCCAAGAAGCAACCTGCCAAGTGGCTTGGCAGTTAGTCTTATGCGAGTCTGGAGGATTAATTATTCATTCGCCTCGTAGATATTTGTTCAGTTGCTGCTTACCATCTTTGGTGAATCTCCAGCTTTGTGCGGGGCTCCAAGAAGCAACCTGCCAAGTGGCTTGGCAGTTAGTCTTATGCGAGTCTGGAGGATTAATTATTCATTCGCCTCGTAGATATTTGTTCAGTTGCTGCTTACGATCTTTGGTGAATCTCCAGTTTTGTGCGGGGCTCCAAGAAGCAACCTGCCAAGTGGCTTGGCAGTTAGTCGTATGCGAGTCTGGAGGATTAATTATTCATTCGCCTCGTAGATATTTGTTCAGTTGCTGCTTACCATCTTTGGTGAATCCCCAGCATTGTGCAGGGCTCCAAGAAGCAACCTGCCAAGTGGCTTGGCAGTTAGTCGTATGTGAGTCTGGAGGATTAATTATTCATTCGCCTCGTAGATATTTGTTCAGTTGCTGCTTACGATCTTTGGTGAATCTCCAGTTTTGTGCGGGGCTCCAAGAAGCAACCTGCCAAGTGGCTTGGCAGTTAGTCGTATGTGAGTCTGGAGGATTAATTATTCATTCGCCTCGTAGATATTTGTTCAGTTGCTGCTTACGATCTTTGGTGAATCTCCAGTTTTGTGCGGGGCTCCAAGAAGCAACCTGCCAAGTGGCTTGGCAGTTAGTCGTATGTGAGTTTGGAGGATTAATTATTCATTCGCCTCGTAGATATTTGTTCAGTTGCTGCTTACCATCTTTGGTGAATCTCCAGCTCTGTGCGGGGCTCCAAGAAGCAACCTGCCAAGTGGCTTGGCAGTTAGTCGTATGTGAGTCTGGAGGATTAATTATTCATTCGCCTCGTAGATATTTGTTCAGTTGCTGCTTACCATCTTTGGTGAATCTCCAGTTTTGTGCGGGGCTCCAAGAAGCAACCTGCCAAGTGGCTTGGCAGTTAGTCGTATGCGAGTCTGGAGGATTAATTATTCATTCGCCTCGTAGATATTTGTTCAGTTGCTGCTTACCATCTTTGGTGAATCCCCAGCATTGTGCAGGGCTCCAAGAAGCAACCTGCCAAGTGGCTTGGCAGTTAGTCGTATGTGAGTCTGGAGGATTAATTATTCATTCGCCTCGTAGATATTTGTTCAGTTGCTGCTTACGATCTTTGGTGAATCTCCAGTTTTGTGCGGGGCTCCAAGAAGCAACCTGCCAAGTGGCTTGGCAGTTAGTCTTATGTGAGTCTGGAGGATTAATTATTCATTCGCCTCGTAGATATTTGTTCAGTTGCTGCTTACCATCTTTGGTGAATCTCCAGCTCTGTGCGGGGCTCCAAGAAGCAACCTGCCAAGTGGCTTGGCAGTTAGTCGTATGCGAGTCTGGAGGATTAATTATTCATTCGCCTCGTAGATATTTGTTCAGTTGCTGCTTACCATCTTTGGTGAATCCCCAGCATTGTGCGGGGCTCCAAGAAGCAATTTGCCAAGTGGCTTGGCAGTTAGTCGTATGTGAGTCTGGAGGATTAATTATTCATTCGCCTCGTAGATATTTGTTCAGTTGCTGCTTACGATCTTTGGTGAATCTCCAGTTTTGTGCGGGGCTCCAAGAAGCAACCTGCCAAGTGGCTTGGCAGTTAGTCGTATGTGAGTTTGGAGGATTAATTATTCATTCGCCTCGTAGATATTTGTTCAGTTGCTGCTTACCATCTTTGGTGAATCTCCAGCTCTGTGCGGGGCTCCAAGAAGCAACCTGCCAAGTGGCTTGGCAGTTAGTCGTATGTGAGTCTGGAGGATTAATTATTCATTCGCCTCGTAGATATTTGTTCAGTTGCTGCTTACCATCTTTGGTGAATCTCCAGTTTTGTGCGGGGCTCCAAGAAGCAACCTGCCAAGTGGCTTGGCAGTTAGTCGTATGTGAGTCTGGAGGATTAATTATTCATTCGCCTCGTAGATATTTGTTCAGTTGCTGCTTACCATCTTTGGTGAATCTCCAGCTCTGTGCGGGGCTCCAAGAAGCAACCTGCCAAGTGGCTTGGCAGTTAGTCGTATGCGAGTCTGGAGGATTAATTATTCATTCGCCTCGTAGATATTTGTTCAGTTGCTGCTTACCATCTTTGGTGAATCCCCAGCATTGTGCGGGGCTCCAAGAAGCAACCTACCAAGTGGCTTGGCAGTTAGTCGTATGTGAGTCTGGAGGATTAATTATTCATTCGCCTCGTAGATATTTGTTCAGTTGCTGCTTACCATCTTTGGTGAATCTCCAGCTCTGTGCGGGGCTCCAAGAAGCAACCTGCCAAGTGGCTTGGCAGTTAGTCGTATGCGAGTCTGGAGGATTAATTATTCATTCGCCTCGTAGATATTTGTTCAGTTGCTGCTTACCATCTTTGGTGAATCCCCAGCATTGTGCGGGGCTCCAAGAAGCAACCTGCCAAGTGGCTTGGCAGTTAGTCGTATGTGAGTCTGGAGGATTAATTATTCATTCGCCTCGTAGATATTTGTTCAGTTGCTGCTTACGATCTTTGGTGAATCTCCAGTTTTGTGCGGGGCTCCAAGAAGCAACCTGCCAAGTGGCTTGGCAGTTAGTCGTATGCGAGTCTGGAGGATTAATTATTCATTCGCCTCCTAGTTATTTGTTCAGTTGCTGCTTACCATCTTTGGTGAATTCGCAGCATTGTGCGGGGCTCCAAGAAGCAACCTACCAAGTGGCTTGGCAGTTAGTCGTATGTGAGTCTGGAGGAATTCGAGGCCGCTGTGGTGCACTGGCAGCATGTCCGGCGCGTAACTGGAAGACCCTGGGTTGGATTCCCGGTGGCGGCCAATGAGAATTTCTTCGTGACTCACTTATAAGCGGGGAAAGATCGATGACTTCTGCTTGATATTTTATGTAATTATTTATTATTTTTTTAATTTAATTTTGTTCGTGCCAAAACCATGTTTTTAAATGAAAAACAATAAACTCAAAAACTGAAAATTCTCTCATGATATGTTAAGTCAGGGGTGGCCAAACCGTGGCGCATTGGATGATTATAAGTGGCGCATTGCATCCTTGCGCCTACTTATTATTTTGAAGTAGGCGCCATAACTGAATTTATCCATCTTTATATTTTCAACACCTGAGTGCTCTCAGTTCAATTCATACAGCCTTCTTACTCATTAGTTCAGCCGATTTTTTTGACAGTTTACAATTGAAGGATGTTAACAGTGTGTGTGTGTGTGTGTGTGTATAAGAGAGAGAGAAAGAAGAGAAACTGCTTGAGTGAGATGTGGTACGATTGAAAACGGTGCGATTCACCCAATAAAACGCTCTCGCAAAAACTCTGCTTCAAACTCCACGCCGTGCCGTGGGTGGCTGACCTTGGCAGGTCCCCAGTAAACATCGCTACGAAACATTACTTCAGAGCGCTTTTTCCCACGAGTGCGTGCCCTCTGGCAGAAGAAACTGAGCGAGCCATCGTGGCGTGGAGTTTGAAGCAGGGTTTTTGCGAGAGCGTTTTATTGAGTGTACTAGCGTGGTTTTTGTATTGAGTGTACTAGCGTGGTTTTTGTATTGAGTGTACTAGCGTGGTTTTTGTATTGAGTGTACTAGCGTGGTTTTTGTATTGAGTGTACTAGCGTGGTTTTTGTATTGAGTGTACTAGCGTGGTTTTTTTATTGAGAGTGATTGAAAGACAGTTTCAAGAATAAATATATATGACTTTTGTCGAAGGAGAGCGCCACTACTGTTTCTTAACGCGAGCATAGATTTCAAATCCCACAAAATTGATATTCTGTGACTGTGTGATACGACGTACGTACTTGTGATCTATTTGTTCTTTTTCAACATTTAGAGTTTTGCACTTTTCTATTTTTTTTTTAAATTCCTTTTATCCATCACAGAGCAAAAGAAGCGCAGAAAGGGATAGTAAGCGTGAATTTAACGAACAGTGGGAAAATGAGTTGTTATTTATAGCTAGTCCATCAGGAAAACCGTTTTGCATTGCTTGTGAAAGTACTCTTTCACATAATAGAAACATGATCTTAATAGACGCTATAAAACACAGCATCAGACTAACATAGAAGAAAAAAATGAAGCTTGTTTTTGAGTCCGAGTTACGAAAAGAATATGTGATTAAGAAAAAGGAAGAAATCCAAAGAAGACAAAATATATTTGCTGAAGTAAGTTGTGAAGACTTGGCGATGACAGAAGCGTCATATGAAATTGCTTTAGCATTGGTGAAAAAAAAAAGAAACCTTTTCCTAATGAGGAAGAAATTGTGAAGCCTTGTTTCCAAACATTTGCACGCCATCTTGGTAATAAAGTTATTGAAAGGAAAGAAGACGAAATTGCTATATCAAGGCAGACAGTTACGAAACGTATCTCTCAGGATGTATCTCAGCAACTGGAAGACCTTGTCCATTCTTGTACTTTCTGTTCTCTAGCTTTGGATGAATCAACGGGCACATGTGATGTTGCCCACTTAACCATTTTTATAAGAGGAATTGATGATAATTTTCATGTCTTTGAAGAACTTGCCAGTATGGAGTCATTGCATGATGAAACGAGAGGATCAGACATATTTGAAAAAGTAAAATCATGCCTAGAAAATCTAAAATTAAATTGTAGAAAACTCTACAGTGTGTGTACGGACGAAGCGCCGTCACTGATAGGTAAAGTCAGTGGCACTACAACTTTGCTTGAAACATTTTTAAACCGTCCTGTATTTAAATATTACTGCATTATACACCAAGAGCAACTGTGTGGTAAAACTTTAAATATGCAGTATGTTATGCTACCGGTTGTGAAATGTTTGAAAAAAATTAGAGCAAGAGACGAGAATTCAGAGAATACTGTCGAGAACATAGACGAGAATTCAGAGAATACTGTCAATTGCTAGATTTGTAATATGGTGAACGTGTCCTTCATTGTGAGGTACGCTGGCTTTCTAAAGGACAGGTTCTGAGTAGATTTTGGAAATTCAAAAATGCTGTTTCTAATTTTTTAGAACAGGAAAATGAACTACCTGATGAAAGAACCCTATTATTGGACAACAACTGGCTATTTGATTTGGCATTTTTAGTTGACGTTACTAGCCATCTCAATGATCTAAATTTAAAACTACAAGGCAAGAATAAATTATTTCCTAGCTTAGTCAACAGTATCAGTTCATTTAAAATAAAATTAAAACTGTTCATCTCTCAGTTAGAAAATGAGGATTTGACTCAATTTCCACACTTGAAAGAGCAGAGTGAATGTGCTGCGGATAATAGCAATTTGACCAAATACACTGACGGAAAAAAAATCCCAACACCATGAAAAAATACTTGTAGAGGAATGAAATGGCGGCAATACATTTGTATAGGTAACATATTTAATCGATTAAGGTTTCAAGATCACAGTTTATTGTAAGTGCGAGAAGAACCATTTTAAATGTGAAATGCTGGTACATTAATAACCGGTGTAACCGCTAGAATGTTGAATGCAAGCACGCAAACGTTCATGCATTGTGTCGTACAGGTGCTGGATGTCAGTTTGTGGGATGGAGTTCCATGCTTGTTGCACTTGGTCAGTCAATACAGGGACAGTTAATGCTGGTTGGGGGTGACGCTGGAGTTGTCGTTCAATGATGTCCCATACGTGCTCGATTGGTGAAAGATCTGGTGATCTAGCAGGCCACGGCAACATGTCGACACTCTGTAGAGCATGTTGGGTTGCAACAGCGGTATGCGGGCGAGCGTTATCCTGTTGGAAAACACTCCCTGGAATGCTGTTCATGAATGGCAGCACAACAGGTTGAATCACCAGACCGACGTACAACTGTGCCGTCAGGGTGCGTGGGATAACCACGAGAGTGCTCCTGCTGTCATAGGAAATTGCTCCCCAGACCATAACTCCAGGTGTAGGTCCAGTGTGTCTCGGCCGCAGACAGGTTGGTTTGCTGGCGCTCACCTGGCCTCCTTCTAACCAACGCAGGCCATCACTGGCACCCAGGCAGAACCGGCTTTCATAAAAAAAACCAGATCTCCACTCCGTCCTCCAATGAGCTCTAGCTTGACACCACTGAAGTCGCGAACGACAGTGGTTTGGAGTAAGTGGAATGCACGCTACAGGGCGTCTGGCCCGGAGCTGTCCTTCAAGTAACCGATTTGTAACAGTTCGTTGTGTCAGTGTGGTGGCAACTGCAGCTCGAATTGCTGCCGCAGACGCGGTACGATGCGCCACGGCCATACGTCGTACACGGCGGTCTTCCCTTTCAGTAGTGCCACTTGGCCGGCCGGAACCCGGTCTTCTTGAGGCAGTACCTTCCCTTGACCACCGCTGCCAACAATCATGCACAGTGGCTACATTCCTGCCAAGTCGTTCTGCAATATTGCGGAAAGAAAATCCACCTTCTCGTAGCCCTATTACACGACCTCGTTCAAACTACGTGAGCTGTTGATAATGGCTTCTTCGTCTTCTTAAAGGCATTCTTGACTAACATCAACACCCTACGTCGAATCTCAACTATAACTAACGCTCACGAACGTTACAGCGCGTATTGACAGCAAACCTGCGTTGCATGTTCCGAGGGGCGCTACTAGCGCCACACGTATGCTCCTAGCGCGAAATTTGCATAGACGTCATCTTACAGATGTACTCTCACCGCCTACCAACTGTCGTTTATCTAACACAACCCCTTCTTGGTGTTGGGATTTTTTTTTTTTTGCGTCAGTGTATATTGAAAAAATCAAGATATTGCAAGGGTCATTTGAAAGTCGTTTTCATGATTTTGCTAAAGAAGAAAACTGCATGCTGGCATTTATAAACCCATTTTCACTTAGTGAACAAAACGTAATGCAGATGCCTAGTAACATACAAATGGAAGTGATTGATTTAAAAACAAATTCATTATTAAAAATGAAATTTGATGAGCTTTTTCCAGATCAAAATGATTCTGACATTATTAATTTCTGGCGCTCATTACCCTGTGAACATTTCCTAGAGCTAAGAAAATTTGCAAAAAGTTATATATGTCGCTGTGGAACGACATACAGATGTGAACAAGCATTTTCGTCCATGAACTTGATTAAAAGCAAAACAAGGTCGCGAATAACTGATTCGAATTTGAAGAATTCTCTGCTGCTCTCAGTAACAAAATTTAACACCAAACATTGAAAGACTAGCGAAATCCAAACACGCTAAAAAATTTCATTAATGGTAAGTAATGACAGCTGTAATAGATATTGTTTTACATAAAATAATTAAATCATTTAAAAATGTCGATTATGTCTGTAAACAAAAGAGATCATTTCTGACTATAGTAGAATGGTGCTCCCATAAACGTGTCTTTTGAACTGGTGTAAATTAATTAATTAATTTAATTGCGTGATTGAGTTATTCCTTTTCCTCCCCTAAGCGAAGAATGTCCTACCCCATCCCTATTTTTCAACCCCAAACTTGAGTTGTATGGTGCATCTGAGCTCATACGTGAAAAAATTGGCGCATGGTATGTAAAAGGTTGGCCACCACTGTGTTAAGTGATTTGACGCTACATTCCATCACGAGCGGTTTTTTTTTTAATTCTTTCATCATTAAATTGTTGTTAAAATTTGTTCACGACTCAGTTCGTTTTACATTGCATGTCTGAACAGTTCTTCTTCATCGAGGATCTAACAGAATTTTTTCATAAGAAAATGTATGAGTGGTTCCCTAGTACATTCGTGCATTTTTGTTACGGACGGAAATATACTAAAATCTCTTGCGTGGTTTGTTCGACTCTGTCCGACCTTCTTCTCCAGAACTAACAGATCTCATTTCAAAGGTTGTAACTTCTTTGAATGATGTGTGTGCAATCTCTCTGATTAGTGTAAATCAAACACGCATAATTAATTTCCTGTGTACAGTGCACAGGGAATTAATTATGCGTGTTTGATTGACAAGAAACAACGAATGCTCGAGTGGAAATATTTTATTCAGTTACAACGAAGAAAAGAAAATTTCAGAAAAGCATCTTGAAATAAAAGAAACATATAATGTACAAAAAGAAATGCAGGGTCCCAGCTTTCACACAAATGTTGCTGTTTGCTCCGCTGCACGAGTTAAGTTTAAAATGTTTGCATTGGTCTATCATATCTGGTAATATATTTGAAATGAAAATTGCCGGCTGACTTTTGGTATCACTTCGACACGCTTTGGTAATCACTTCAGAAACGCATGTTTTGTAGTTTGGTAGCTCACTGAAAAAACAAAGATAAATAACAACAATAAGAAAGAGCTAAAAACGGGGGAATTAAACTTGGCTGCGCAGAAACAGGTATTACTAAAAAAATAATAAAGAAAACAACTCAGTAGACTGGAAAAACAGCTAATGCAGATCATCCAAACAAAAATATGAAATATTTGATCATATGAGTCGCGCATGCAGCAAAATTGCTGAACATTACTTCAAGAAAAAAGCACATGGTGTCTTAGAAACGCTATAGTGGAATTCGAGTAAAAATGTGGCATTTGCAACTTCTACGAAATCATCTGCTATGACGTGTAATGTAGCTTAATCTTCTTTTTTTAAGTTTCCTTTCCCTACGTAAATTTTGAGTCCGCTCTCCTTAAGCATCTCGATCACAACTTTATATTTTCTCACTCACTGAATGTTATGTGGCAACAGTCTTGGGGTCAAAAGTGAATGATGTGTACGTGTTCGACAAGCTAAGAACGCAGTACACACTCATTGACATAAAAACACCCGCACCAAGAAAAACCCGTGCGATTAACTCGAAACTCGCGAATATCTATGGGGAAGGCAGACATGCAAATATTTAAAGTTTCGTGCGATTCCGTATGCCCGCGCGTCCAAGACTGGCGCTGCAATCGCAATCCTTGGGGCTTATAAGGCGCCGCGTAGAGGACTCCACATTCGTGCCGAAATGCACCGTAAGAGTCAGGTGAGATCCCTGAGCGATAGACATGCTTAGGAGCCGCAGTAGATGTGCGTACGGGCAACTGACAGAGTTTGAACGAGGCCGTATCGGAGCAGCCATTTGGTCAGGTCAGGCAACACGGTGCGATTGAGTTTGGATCAATGGGCACGGAAAGGCACGCAGACACTTCGGACTGTCTCTGGATGGCCCAGACACACCCCCAGCAGAGAGGACCATGGGATCGTGAAAGTGAAGAGGCACAGGTGCAAGGCCGTCCTTTTCCAATATCCAGATACATGTGGCGGCTGTACTAGGGACTCTTGCGCCCGCCAGAACCATTTCCGGACGCCCGGCAGGGACGAATCTGCAATCTCGACGGACCTTACGTTTCATGCCATTAACACCTGACCATTGTCGGCATCGATTGTAGTGGTATCAGCAACAAGCAATGTGGAATGCTACGGACTGGCGACGAATAGTGTTCAGCGACGAATCCCGCTTCTGTATGGGAACGGACGACCACCGTGTCAGAGTGTGGAGGACCGCAGATAAGCGCTAC
Organism: Macrothele yani; assembly: GCA_039090855.1. Classification (NCBI taxonomy): domain Eukaryota; kingdom Metazoa; phylum Arthropoda; class Arachnida; order Araneae; family Macrothelidae; genus Macrothele; species Macrothele yani. The sequence goes on from CM076997.1 coordinate 130,021,720, forward strand.
AATCCCAACCTCACTTTACAGCGGCACACGTCCCGAACTATAAGCGTGATAGTCTGGGGAGCCATCGTGTATGACAGCCGAACTTCCCTCGCAGTGATCCGAGGGACGTTGACAGCCCTGCGCTACGTACAGCAGATCCTGCGGCTCCATGTGGTGCTTTTCCTGGCAGGGCGGCCCGGAGCCATTTTTCTACAAGATGACTCCAGTCTGCACGCAGATCGAGTTTCTCAGGACTGTCTACGTCATGCTTCGACGCCTCCGTTGCCTGCCAGATAGCCTGATCTCTCGCCCATCGAGCACGTGTGGGACCAGATGGGACGCCAGCGTTCTACATGTCCCAGTGTTCGTGATTTAGTGCGTCAGTTGCATAAAGTGTGGGCTAATCTGTCCCAGGATAACATACGGCGTCTCTTTGACTCCATGCCGGACTGTATCACCGCATGTTTCCGGGCACGAGGCGGTCCGACGCGGTAATAACGCTGACCGGAATGTGTACCGCATTTCTACGGGAAGTCGTCCTGCTGCTGTGATATTGTAATCACTTCTGTCCTTGGTATGTACCACCTCACCACTAAAAATCTCATTACAATCCGATGTCTCCTTCTTGGCGCTCGGGTTTTTATGACAATGAAGAAGCAATGCTAAAGGAGGGTAGATTTGTACATGTTCGCATCTGCATGTACCTTTTTCTCGACTAAGAGTTATATGAATTAGTTTCTGTGTTTTCCTCTATGAAGTTCTTGAGATTGGAATATTATTGTGATTAAAAATACCGTGTGCAATCAACCGAAGAATAAAGGTTTAGTGCTGTTAAAATAAGAAGTTATTCTTTGAAAGTTTTGAAGTGACTCTTCTACGTGTAGTAAGCCATTCAGAGTTTTCACGAAAAGCAAATTAATTAGGGCAAGCTTCAAGTATTGGTTCTTAGGTTGAACTAACTTTACACAAATGTGACACCCTTTTAACATCTAGGAATATTACACCGCATTAAAAACAATGAAAGAAACTAATTACAGATAAATACAGATAAAGTGGTGTTTCCTTAAGAAACAATTGTAAACGAAATCACATACAGTATGTACATTTTTTTTAAGTATGCTATTGCACTTTACCAATGGAATAAATTTTGTTTCCCTGATCTTGCAGTTTTCTGAGTTTTTTCAGTAAGAAAGTGTAATGGGCACTTCAGATTGGTATCCACCCATGATGGTTGCACTTGATGGATTTGCCAGTACTGACTTTAAAATACAAAACTTAGATGTGAGAATATTATGATTATACAGGATTAAAAGGGCCAATGAAAAAGATTCTAAATGTTTTCAAGAAAGAATGCCTCTTTGCTCGAACTAGAAGATTTCGTAATGCTGTCATTTTTTGACAACAGCACGCGTCACTATTATCATCATCATCAACCACTATCACTCCACTGCAGGATGAAGGCCTCCCTGATTCTCTTTCAAAACCTTCTGTCTTAAGCTACTGTCATTTATTTCGCTGAGGCAGGCTTTCGAATTTTATTCACCTATCTTCTATTTGGTCTTCTTCTCGATCTTTTCCAGTCCCTTGGTATAAAATCTAATACTTCAATTGTCCAACGACGGTGAATTCTTACAACAATATCTCCACCCAATGCTATGAGGTTTATTAAATTCATCATGTCACCAAATCTTGTCATTCTTCTCATCCATGAGTTCCGCTATCATTCCTGTTTACATCAATCATGCATCTACCCAGGATTCTTTCAGTTGCTCGCAGCCTCCGTACGCTTTTTTCAGTCAAAGTTCATATCTGTGATCCATAAATAAGAAGCGGAAGAATGCATTGCCTAAATATTTTTATTTGAAGACAACGGAAAACTGCTCCCTAAAATCCTACTGTTCCTTCCAAATGCTTATAGCCTTATTATTATTATTCTCTTCGATGTGGCTCTCGCTTGATATCTGTTGTCCAAGTTAAATAAAATGTATATGATATCTGTATCGCAAAGTAAATAAAATATAGGCACAGGTGACTTCTAGATTGGCCCCATCCATTTTTAAATCTTTAGTTTTTGTTAAAACATCATATAGCAGTTTTGTTTTGTGTACTTTCAACTTTAATCCCACTCCATTACTCTTGTCAACAAGCAGTTACATTAGCAATTACGTTATACGTGTGTATAGCAGTTATATTAGCAGTTTGTTTTACTTTCTGTTATATTAGCGGTTAGTTTTACTTTCTGTTATATTAGCGGTTAGTTTTACTTTCTGTTATATTAGCAGTCACATTACATAGCCGTTATATTAGCAGTCACATTATATAGCAATTATATTAGCAGTCACATTATATAGCAGTTATATTAGCAGTTTGTTTTACTTTCTGTTATATTAGCGGTTAGTTTTACTTTCTGTTATATTAGCAGTCACATTATATAGCAGTTATATTAGCAGTCACATTATATAGAAGTTATGTTAGCAGTCACATTACATAGCCGTTATATTAGCAGTCACATTATATAGCAGCAATTATATTAGCAGTCACATTATATAGAATTTTTGTTTTGTGTATACATTCAACTTTAACCCCACTCCATTACTCTCGTCAACAAGTTCCTGGATAACATTCTGCAGCTCTGAGGGAGTACTTTCAAACATGGCAGTGTCGTCAGCAAAGAGAAGGTGGGCTAAACAATCTTCATTAATTTTTATTCCCTTCTCACATCCCAGTGCAATGATCGAAAGACATTGCAATGTGATATTGAAGAGCTTAGTATTATTGGTGTCAGCTTGCCTGGCTCTGTTTTCAATTTTTGGATCTTCGCATTAACGTTCTCATAGATATCATTAGTAGTTAATAATAATATTATTAATCATTATTAATTTAATATGATTGATGTAGAAAGACCGTTCCATAAAAACTAAGAATAATTTTTTTGGAGTTGGCAACAGTGCGAAGGGGGAAAATAACCACGCAGACGACTAACCGAATTAAGGAAGTATCTATGGCAACAGTTATTAGCCGTGGCAGACGATTCTGTTTTGTTATTGCGCAGTTGTTTAAGGTACGTCTGTATTTCGCCATGCAGCTAAGTGATTCAGAGTTAAGAAGTGAAATGCGTTGTCCGAAAGAATTTTGCTGTCGTTTAGGTAAAACGGCTCCAGAAAATCTTACAAGGATAAACACAAAGATCAACGATTTTTGGATAGCACCATGATTTCAAAAAAGGGCGTTTATCTCCAGAACTAGTTCCTAGGCCTGGTCGACCTGAAAGTGTTGTTACGGAACGTATCGACAACACTGTTTGGGGAATCCTGCAAGAAGATCGACGAATGACGTGTGAAGACACAGCGGCGTCAACTAATATTCCGCATTCTACGCGATAAATTACTGTTGCATCGTGTGTGTTCCAGATGGATAGCCCATCACCTAACGAGAGAACAAGTGTTAGCCAGAGTTCAGGTGTGCCATGAGTGGAAACAAATAATTGCAAAGGAGACAAACTTTCTAAACACAGTAACAACTGCCGGTGAAACGTGGGTCCATTATTTCAAGCCCCTCACGAAGCGTGCAACGAGTGTCTGGAAACACAGAGGCCTCCTCCGAAAAAAGTCCGCCAAACCAAATCAGCTGAGAAGGTAATGATGATAATTTTCTTTGATCATAAAGGTGCAGTCTACCAGCATGCCGTTCTTCCACAAATTACTGTCAATGCTGAGTAATACATTTCAGTTTTGAAGCGTCTGGAACGACACATATCGATGAAGCCACCGGAACTAGTGGGCAAGTGGGCCCTACCGCATGATAACGCCCACCCACATGTGGTTGCTTGTGTTCAACAGTTTCTTACAACTTGCAATATTGAAATCATGACACAGCCTGCCTTCAGTCCTGACCTCGCCCCGTGCGATTTCTGATTGTTTCCAACAATGAAGCAGGAGTTCCGTGGTGCAACATTCAACACAGGTGCTCACGTTATTCAAGCTGTACAGAGGTCGCTAAAGCAGCTTCCACAAAATGCCTTCGCCACATGCTTTGAAAAGTGAACTGAACAATGGGACCGTTTGATATCATCCGAGGGAAGATACTTTGAGTAAAAACAACTTATATTTTGCTGAAACGATATTTTTTTCATTTTGTGTGATTTTACCCTCATTTTTAATGAAGCGGCCGTTGTACATTCAACATGACTCTATGCTCTTTGTACTCCAATTCAAAGAGCCTTGAACCAGAAGACAGAATTCGTTCGTTATAACATGCCACAATCAATATCAAACGCAGCCTCCGGTGATTCATAGCACCGTCTTTCTTCAACACTGCTGGCCACCCAAAATGCAACACCAAGAAGGAAGCATCCGATTGGCCTGAAATTCGCAGCAAGCGTTGCCCGCGAGAGAACATGCAAACGATTAGCATTGCAGGTCATATGCATATCATGTGCTCCCGGCAAGCCACCGAGAAGCACTAAAGAAGGGTGCACAGAAGGCGGGGTGTAAGTAGTGGAAGTGTGTTGTGCTGCCGGACCTGTGCGTGGGAAGCTTCCTGATGCTTCTTCGCAGAATACGGCAGTCATTCCAGCGCGTTTCGAAGTTCGACAGAGGACGAATAGTGGCTTATCGCGACAGCGATTTATCGTACAGAGACATCGGCGCCCGTGTGGGACGACATCGAGCCACAGTGAAGCGAGTATGGATTCGGTGGGTGCAGGAGGGACGGACGGACCGACACGATGGATTGCCGCAGCCGCGGTATACCACCAAACGAGAGGACCGGCATGTTGTACGGCGGACATTGACGGCTCGCACCGCCACATCACTAACGTTAGCGCAGGAATTAGGGTGTGTTGGGCATCAACCTGTGTCAGCACGTACCGTTCGACGACGTCTGCAGGAGCGGGGACTTGTCGCACTGCGTCCATTGCTCCGATTACCATTGACGTTATACCACCGGCGAGTGCGGCGGCAGTGGGCCGTTGAACGCCGCACCTGGATTACGGAATGGCACGACATTGTCTTCTCCGGCGAATCCCGCTTCTGCCAGCAACACCACGATGGCCGGATCCGCGTGTGGCGGTACCGTGGCGAGAGACTGTATGACGCCTGCATTATGCATCGCTATGCCGGTTCGTCACTTGGCGTTATGGTTTGGGGCGCAATTGGATATGACACCCGCACCCCTCTGGTACGCATCGCCGGTACGCTCAACAGCCACCGCTACATCTCAGACGTTTTGGTTCCTGTAGTCCTCCCTTACCTGCAGGACCTGCCAGAGGCCACGTTTCAACAGGGCAGTGCGCGCCCGCACGTGGCACGCATCGTGCAACAATTCTTCACGGCCCACCAGGTCTCACTGCTGCCGTGGCCCGCCTGTTCTCCCGATATGTCGCCTATCGAACACGTCTGGTCCCTGGTCGGCAACCGAGTCGCCCGGGAAGCACCACCCGTGGCTACGCCTGATGAACTGTGGCAACGTGTGGAAGCAGCCTGGCCCGACATACCCCAAGCCCACATCCAAAGCCTCTTTCGTTCGATGCCGTGACGTGTAGCGGCCGTTATTGTCAGCCATGGGAGCCACACGAACTATTGATGCCTGCGTGTTCCGCAAGTCGCACGGGTCTGTAAGCTCAATCGTTTCATTTTTGTATCTGTTGTTATGTGTCCAGTAAATCTGGCTTTGCTATCTCGTGTCCTTCTTAGTGTTGCATTTTGGGTGGCCAGCAGTGTAGTTGCTCTGGACGCTGCCGCGGAAAGACATCTGCCAGTGCAGCGTGAAGAAAGAGCCTTCCAGCCGCCTGGTGCTGAGGGCTATATTTTGAGTTGTGAACCTTTCTGATTGTTCAATAGATAATGTTATATCAGATTTAAATTAATATAACGAAGCAACAAAATTTTTTTAGCCTCTCCTAGGTTTTGCCATTAGCTACGAAATTGGTGCAGTTACTTGAGCAGTTTGCACTGACCAGCTTTAGAGTTATTGTTCACTGATGATATCTCAATATTGTCGTATTGATACTTTTGATCTATAGTGATGAAACTGCATTTGGCTGGGAGATACGTTATCCTGACTTGAAGCGTGTTAGCAAATATTGAATTTATGCTCAAGTGGTACATTTTCAAATGCCATAACCCAGATGTGGCTAAACAGTCGATCGCGAACTGTCGTACGGTCGATCGTTTGTTTGTTCGTACGTTGGACCCTTTTGGCGAATGTGATATCGAGGAAGTTTCGCCAAATATTTCCTCTTCGATTCTTCAGATTCAGAATCAGAAATTGTGAAATTTCAATCCGACATAACACTGAAGGCAAGGGCGTCAGATTACACATTTTGGACTGTATTGTCAAAAGAAAAATATCACTGCTTGAGTTCTGTTGTTTTGCTGCTGACTGCTTTCTTTAGATCCACATATCTTTGTAAAGCAGCTTTTCCAGAAATGAAAATAATGAAGTCGAAATATAGGAGCTGCCTGACTGATGCTTTACTCAATATGTGCCTGATTATTTTTTAAAACTTTGTGAGGACATGGAGTGTCATGCATCAACATCTTAGAATTAAATACTGTAAATAAAGAATCTATAAGTAAAGTTATATAATTTGATTGAAAAATGGTGTTTCAGAAATAAAAAGTTATTTAAATATTATTTTTCTGTATATGTTTCCAAACTTACAAAACCACATGCACACTCATAACTCACTCGTGATATAGGCTTATTCCTATTTAAATATGCCTATATCACTGTGATAAACCATGGTAGATCACAGTAATTAATGATAGCTTAAGTTAGATCTTAGTTCCTCAAAGTTTGACCACCCCTGCCATAGCCTATCGTAAAATTTTAGGAATTATTTTAACTATGAGCGGTTTTCTGCTACGTATTTTAAGACATCTTTGACAAGCTTAGAAATGCCAAGGAAACACTTGTAACGTACCAGGAGATGTGACGTACCAGCCAGAAGGACGCACACGACATAAAAGGCAGATAGGAATCAGAATAAAATGTCCGCGTAGCTCAATTGGTAGAGCAACTTATTCCGGAATGAGGGGACTCGGGTTCGAATCCCGCCGTAGACCAAAAATGACGGAGAAATTTACTTCGTTATAATGGGATGATGTAACGTACCAGGAGATGTGACGTACCAGCCAGAAGGACGCACACGACATAAAAGGCAGATAGGAATCAGAATAAAATGTCCGCGTAGCTCAACTGGTAGAGCAACGTATTCCGGAATGAGGGGACTCGGGTTCGAATCCCGGCGTAGACCAAAAATGACGGAGAAATTTACTTCGTTATAATGGGATGATGTAACGTACCAGGAAATGTGACGTACCAGCCAGAAGGACGCACACGACATAAAAGGCAGATAGGAATCAGAATAAAATGTCCGCGTAGCTCAACTGGTAGAGCAACTTATTCCGGAATGAGGGGACTCGGGTTCGAATCCCGGCGTAGACCAAAAATGACGGAGAAATTTACTTCGTTATAATGGGATGATGTAACGTACCAGGAGATGTGACGTACCAGCCAGAAGGACGCACACGACATAAAAGGCAGATAGGAATCAGAATAAAATGTCCGCGTAGCTCAACTGGTAGAGCAACTTATTCCGGAATGAGGGGACTCGGGTTCGAATCCCGGCGTAGACCAAAAATGACGGAGAAATTTACTTCGTTATAATGGGATGATGTAACGTACCAGGAGATGTGACGTACCAGCCAGAAGGACGCACACGACATAAAAGGCAGATAGGAATCAGAATAAAATGTCCGCGTAGCTCAATTGGTAGAGCAACTTATTCCGGAATGAGGGGACTCGGGTTCGAATCCCTGCGTAGACCAAAAATGACGGAGAAATTTACTTCGTTATAATGGGATGATGTAACGTACCAGGAAATGTGACGTACCAGCCAGAAGGACGCACACGACATAAAAGGCAGATAGGAATCAGAATAAAATGTCCGCGTAGCTCAACTGGTAGAGCAACTTATTCCGGAATGAGGGGACTCGGGTTCGAATCCCGGCGTAGACCAAAAATGACGGAGAAATTTACTTCGTTATAATGGCGCCCGAACTATCCGGATGACCCGACCGTTCAAAATCACGCATTGGTGTGATGTTATTTCCACACCGCGAGATAGGAAAAATAAGAGCAGCACTTCGAAAAAAAAAAAAAAAAAAAATAAGGGGGAGATGATGTAATGTACCAGGAGATGTGACGTACCAGATAGAAGGACGCACACGACATAAAAGGCAGATAGGAATCAGAATAAAATGTCCGCGTAGCTCAATTGGTAGAGCAACTTATTCCGGAATGAGGGGACTCGGGTTCGAATCCCGGCGTAGACCAAAAATGACGGAGAAATTTACTTCGTTATACACTATTGTACTGACTTTAAGAAATTGCCATTCATCAAATAATGTCGCATTTCAGCAGATAAAAATCATCTAACACCCGGCGTTAGTAAGAACATCAGAAAACAGTTCAGTCATCCAGTGATTATGTCAATAGCAGCCAATTCTAATTCTTCGCTGATTTATATCAACACTACAAACGAATCACTTCCTTCAAATCTGTGGATGAATATAAACTCAGTGGGAGCCACAGGATTTCCCTCGGAGTACTAATCAATATAAATAGCAAAGCCATTCAGTTCTTAATGCAGAGTGTTGTTAAGTATCAATAGAAAATAACACATAGAAAGGCTGAAGATAGCTATAGTGGAATACACGGGAGCAGGCGAATTCATCGAAAACGAATTCGTCGAATGCGAATTCATTGAAAACAAATTTATCAAACGAGCAGTTTACCGAAAAGATGACTTTTTCGAAAAAAAAAAAATGAAACGAATTCATCGAAATGGCCACGGACAAGTGCACACATCCACTTTAGGGTCCGTATAAAAATTGCAGTTTCTTGGTTTCAGACATGCGCAAAGGCTTAGGAATTAATATTTAAGCTTAGTAAAAGGGCAACAATACTAGTCTTTGTGTCTAAACCTTATGAATCTAAGCACGACGCAATATATTCATAACGTTTACATAATAAATCAAGCTAATAATGCTGCGCTTTTGCTTAAGCATCAAATATTAATAAACAGGCCTAAGACTTTTTAACAGTTTTAATTCCATCGTGTTCATTTTCATAAAGTTTAGAAACCATGTCAAGTTAGTATTATTACGCTTTTACTTAGGCATTAAAGACTAATACCTAAGAAAAAGCGCAATAATAATAACTTGACTTGGTATCAATACCTTGTGGATAAGAACAGGATGGAATAAAAACTGTTAACAGGGCCTAAGCTTGGGACTAGGCATATTAATTTATTTTTAGTGCCAAAAGCGTGATATTACTAACCTGTCTGGGTGTTCAAACCTTATAAATATGATCACGTCGGAATAAAAACTGTTTAAAAGGGTACTGCTTAGGCCGTATCTTTAGAGGCGTTCTACGGGAGAAGTAGACACGATGAAATCAAAAGTCTGCTTCTTGTTAGACTCCCTAACGGTTTTGTGGCCATCCTACATGAAAATGTAATCTAAGAAATAAGAAATACAAGTTTTATACGTTCCCCAAAGGCTTTTGTGGCCACTTCGCCGTATTCCGATTATAGTCAAAGTTATCGACAAAAGCTTACGATATTGTATCTTTCGGTGATTTCGCTTTCTATGAATTCGTTTTCGATTAATTCACCTGAAGCCCTATCTTTCGAAGAATTTGCTTTTCGATGAATTCCCCGTTCGATTAATCCGTTTTCAATTATATTCGTTTTCGACAAATTCGCTTTCGATGAATTCGTTTTTGACAAATACGCTTTCGATGAATTCACCTGGAGCCGGAATACACAGTCGTATCAGAATAATATGACCAGCCCCGGAATCACAGTGTTCCCGCCCAAGCGCGTCATCGAGTGCACGGAACGATGTCAACCACACGGAGATAAGCGGCTTGGCAGGACAGATGAGCCATAGTGCGTTACGTGAGCACAATGAGAATGATCATTGGCTACCCCACCAAGGGTTGAAACATCTCAGAAACAGCACACTTCCTGGGCGGTTCGCGAGGTGCTGTAGTAAGGGTGTACCAAGAATGAACCGTTGGCACACCGAGTATCTCCCGACGTCATAACTCTGGAGCCATCGATCTCAGTGGAGAACATTGCCTCCGTCGGCTGGTAAAGGGCAATCGACGCGCAACAGTGCAGCAATTGGCCACGCAAATGAACGCTGGGGAACCCAGGTACGTGTCCCCGATAACAATAGAGCGAACCCTGTTACGCAGGAGTCCCCGGAGTTGAAGCTGCGTCAAGGCGGCCATGTTAACCCAGGGCCATCGGCAACGACGTCTGTAGGTCGCATGGGACTATTGTCATTGAACAATGGAAGAGTTGAAAAATGTTGCCTTCTCTGACGAATCGAGCTTTCTACTCCACAAAAGTGACGGGCAGTGGCGGATACGGTGTCAAACACACGAGAACCAACACCCGGGTAAGCTTGTCGGTCAAGTACCGGCCGGCGGTGGTGGTGTCCATGTCTGTAGATGTTTTCCTGGTATGACCTGGGGAGGATGATACCACTGGATGGGTCTCTCAACAACAATGGCTACCTGTCCATCCTCGCTGACCACATACATCTGTTCTTTGTTGGACGTTTAGCTCGGTAGTGATGAAATCTACCAACAAGACTTGTCGCTAAGGGGTTGCGTAACTGGTTCCAGAAACATGACAGCGACGTCTCCGTTCTCCCTTTCCCGGCGAAATAACCCGACCTCAATGCTATAGAGCACTTGTGGGACTATTTGGATCGGCAGGTTCGACTTGCCGAAGCACAATTACGTCATCTCCGGGACCTCCGTGCTCTGACGCAGTACGAATGGGCACGTGTGCCTCGGGCAACCTACTAGGGCCTCATTGCGTCCACGCCACGCCGTCTCGCCGCTCTCATCCGGGCCAAGGGTAGTTGATTATTCCCATTATTAGGTAGGTGGGTATATTATTCTGATAGACCCGGGGGTATATTTTGGGGTGAATTTTTGTTTTCACATGAGAGCCCTTAATGTATTTTCCGGGGGCACAAAAATTCACCCAGCGCCATTGATTGCTGATAAATTTTGCAATTACGAAAAAACAAGGCTGCATCTAAGATCAAACGGCACGAGAAATTTATCTAAAAGGAAAATTTTTTGTGGTTGAGAATAATTGTGTAGAGTACATTTCGAGCCACTGAGCGTTTGGACACGGAAGAGAAAAAATACTCACCAGCACGTTTTGTTTGTCACACCTCCTTCATTCGTGGTTCCATTTAATTTATGCTGAGAGCTTTTTTGAAATTTATCTAGGCATTCTTCGAGATCATCCACGGATGCTCGAGCACAAGGTCTTAAAACTGCAAAAATTAAGAAAATAAATTCAGTTCATGTAAACCAAAAACTATGAGTCATTAATCAGCGGTGTGGGTACACTGAAACGTAAATTCCTGGAAAAGTTTCCGGTATATTTATTTGTAACCAAAAACAGGACATGAAGTTGCCCAGATTTAACAAAACAAACATCAATCAGCTTCTGAGCCAGCGTTTTCCCAGTTTTACTGAAATTATGATGAGGACGAGCGTGTTGTACGAAAACTTAAATCAAATATGTTCACGTCATGAAATAAGAAGAAAGACAACACCGAATTTTCGGTTGTAATGAGCACGTCTTTTGAATCCTTTCCGACGCAAATAAAATTTATCAAATTTATTCAAAGTCAATGGAACCGGTTAGAAAAAAAACCCAGTCAGATTTCTACAATAGATAAAACATCTGGAAATAGAAAGAGCAAATTACTTTCACAAGCGGCTGAAAAATACGTTACGAAAATTAACAAATGACGCACAAAACGTTTCTCATAGCAGAACAGGGACGTCGCCAAGGAGATGCGAGGGTTGGCTTGAGCCCCACCCTGAAAATTGTCTTATCCACCCTGCCCCCATCCAGTTCACAGTGACATTTTTTCAATATATCTAACTTTAAAATATGGTGTGCACTTTGCCAAGAGTAATAATAAGTCTTGTGTTTTATTTCATGTCACCCTACGTAATTTCTCCTAGGAAGTGCGTTGTTTACGTCTCCATAAAAGTCTATCAAAATAGCACCGCAGGACCATGAAAATTCAGTTGTTATCCACTCTTCCAATTCCTTAGTTTCAGCCCCTTTTTCTTTTTTGTATAGCCAGGGGGATAATGCGGAGGGTGGATAGAAATTCACTGAGGGGATCACTATTAATTGCTCCGTTTGTTTTCTTTACAAAATAAGAAATTCCAACAGCTTCAGACAGCTTCAGACTACACGAAACGTGTAGTCTGAAGCTGCACTAGCATCCTTAAGACTCCTCAGGGACAGTGAAAGTGCAGAAAGTGGCTGACGACTGCTTTGTATGAGAAGAGTGCAAGGCAAAGTCGCTGGCAGGAAGGAAGGAAGTTAAAGAGGGGCGAGGTAATGTGTCTGGGGGCACAACGTTAAAATTTCATTTAGATAAACAAAACGACATTTTTTTAAAAATAAATTGTTCAAGTACGGTACTATTTTCGTAAGCACAAATAGAAAATTTTGAAAATAAATTTAAGGCAATGCATCCAGAGCAAGCAAAAAGTTGAAGGCGACGTTCAACCAACCCTTGTATCTTACATCAATGGTGTAACCAGTCAGGTTCATGTATGTGTGTGTATTCAGGTGGAGGGAGTCGGAATTGCACGAATTCCTTTGTAGCCGGTAGTAAAAAGCATTGAAACCGGTGGCGCAGTGGTCTAAGCACTGGCTTATGCGGCCATTCGACAGAGAAAAGTCTGTGTTCTAATCCCGGTGAGTCAGTCATAGGTATTGTGTTTGTCTTACGGCACGGGCTCTCTCCCTTCCCTGGAAACAGCTACCTAAAATTATTGAAGGGCGACTGCTTATAGTCCATCGAGTTGCTCATGTAGTCGTTTAACCTTCAGTTAAAAGAAAAAAAAAAGCATTAAAATTTGTTCTTTCAGTGTTCCGTAAAAAAAAAAAAAAATTGCTGTCAAGCTTGCCCCACTAAAAATAATACTCGCCCACCCGTCGCCCATCCTGATTTCGAAGTCTAGCGACGTCCCTGTAGCAGAAGGAAGACATCAGAGAAAAAAGAGATTTTCAAATCGAACAGTTAAAAGAAGAACTATATTGGGTTGTCGGAAAAGTCATGACGTATTTTATCCATGTTTTGCAAAGGACATTTATTGATAGAAAGAACAAAGATCAATCAATGACATAATGCCCGTTTTGTTCGATGACCTTTTGCCATCGGTCAGTGAGCTGCAGATTGCCTCGTTCATAGAAGGACCTGTCTTTCGTGGCGAAAAACTGTACAAGGGGCTGATTTACAGCCTCATCTAAATGAACGTTATACCACGCAAGGACTGTTGAAGAGAGCGAAGCAAGTGGAAGTCTGACGGCGCAAGGTCAGGCGAGCATGCTGGGTGTGGCAACACATCCCACCCAAGCTCCAATAATTTTTGGCGTGCGATCAAACTTGTGTGTGCTCTCGCGTTGTCGTGATGGAACACAATACCTTGTGACGTACCTGCCAGCAGGACGCACACAACGTAAAGGCAGATAACAGTCAGAATGAACGTCTACGTAGCTCAGTTGGTAGAGCGACTTGTTCCGGAATAAGCGGACTCGGGTTCGAATCCCAGCGTAGACCAAAAATGACGGAGAAATTTACTTCGTTATAATGGCGCCCGAACTATCCGGATGACCCGACCGTTCAAAATCTCGCAATCGTGTGATGTTATTTCCACACCGCGAGATAGGAAAAATCAGAGAATTCCTTCTCCAGCGCTTCGAAAAATAAATGTGTGTGACGTTGCATTCCACACACCAGATTGACTGGGAGTTCTCAAGTGCACGTTCTACAGTGGATGGCTGCCTGCAACGATTCATGGTCACGGCGGACCCGTGGGCAATGCCCCCGGCCCTCTTTCGGGAAGGGGGGAGATGTGACGTACCTGCCAGCAGGACGCACACGACATAAAGGCAGATAGCAGTCAGAATGAACGTCTGCGTAGCTCAGTTGGTAGAGCGACTTGTTCCGGAATAAGCGGACTCGGGTTCGAATCCCAGCGTAGACCAAAAATGACGGAGAAATTTACTTCGTTTTAACCTTTACGATGAACGAGCTCTGGACGTTTTTGGATGATGGATTCGTTCAAACTGTCCAATTGCCGACAGTACACATTCGACTTGATTGTTTGGTTCCGTGGATAGGAGCTCGAAAAACACGACACCTTTAAAATCCCACCACACTAAGACCAGAACCTTCCGCTGATGAGTGTCTGTTTTGGATGTCGTTTGAGGCGAAGCAACACGTCGGGACCAAGACCGTTTGCGCAACACATTGTTGTACACAATCCACTTTTCGTCACCAGTTATCAGTCGCTTAAAGAAAGGATCGTTTTCCTCACGTTTAATGAGCATATCGTAGATGTTTATACGCGCCGCCAATTGAGCTTCTTTGAGTTCATGAGGAACATACACATCGAGCTTGCTTACGTATCCCAGCTTCTTCAGGTGGTTGTGAAAACTTGAATGATGGATGTGCAATGTGTCTGCAATCTCTCGTGTCGTGTAACGTGGGTTTGACTCGATCAATGCCTTGATTTGGTGGTCACCAACCTCGGTTGGCCTTCCGGACCGAGGAGCATCGTTGAGGTCAAAATCACTAGCACAGATGTTGTTGAGGTCAAACCCGCTGGCACAGATGTTCTTGTAGAGCATTATCATCGTACACTTTACGTAACTTTTCACAAGCTTGACGCGCGTTCTTCCCTTTACGGAAGTAAAACAGTAAAATATGGCGAAAATGCACGTCTTCCATCTTCCACTCGTTGTCAAATCTCCGCAAATCAACCAAATCGCTCACTATTCCTTTTAGTCTGCAGCTAGAACTGGCACCTGTCGAATGCCATAGTGATAACAGAGCTGCGCATGCCTCTAGTGCTTCCAAAACCGCCCAACCGCCATCGGGTGCCAAAATACGTCATGACTTTTCCGACAACCCAATAGAAGGGAACACGATATAAATCTACGCCTTCCAGGGGAAGAATTTTGCATAACAGAAAGATTGAAAAATAAACGAAAACCATTCTCCATCGCAAAAACAATGTTAAGTAAAAATAACTTTTCAAATACATCTTCAGGAAGCAGAGATTGCAAGAAAAAAGTTTTGGCCTTTATGACCTCTAGGGGAAAGTTGGGCATTATTTAAGGGTGAAAACGCTCCGCATCTTTATCGTAGTGTACAGCATACAGTAGCAAAAAGAAATTTTTCAATAGAGTTTTTAGAAGAGGGGATACAGCTGCAAACAGAAGTATACAAACACCACCTAGCGACAAAACTGTGAACTACAAAACTCCTCAAATACAAACCGAAAGTGTTCCACAACGTAAATGGTATCAGACATTTAAAAAAAATTTGGATCGCACATTTAGAAGCAGAAATATTGAGAAAAACAGATTAAATATTTGTGCCCTTAGTGGCGAAATTGTGCACACACAAAGAGTTTTCATAGCTGGTAGTATCTGACTGAAAAAAATAATTTTTTCAATCGAGAGTTTTATCCGGCAGATATTGATGCAAACATGCTGTAAACAGAAACGTAAATTTATGACCTGCAGTGGCGTGAACTTAGAAACGTAAATTTACGACCTGCAGTGGCGTGAACATAGAAACGTGAACGTACGTTGATGTGCGCTGAGAAATATTAAAAATTATATGAGAAACATTTCGCACCGGAAACGCTCACCATCAAAGAAAGATTTTCTCGAATCGGACTCTTAGAAGAAAAGATATAGACAAAAATAAGATATACGTCTACGGCCCTGGCGGAAAAACTATGCACTATTTTAAGCAGAAGGTATTTCCAAAAGGTTTTCCGAAGTGAGTAGTACCGGTCCCCGAAAGATTTTTTTTTAATCGGGTTTTCAGAAGCTCAGATTTTGTTGCAAATATATCAGAAACAGAAATAAACACTCACGTCCCCAGGTGGCCAAACCATTCTTTACTAAAAATCAGAAATACATGCAAAACATTTTCCATCAGGAGCTGTATCCGACGCAGGAAACAAATTTCAAATCGGAATTTTAGAAGCAGATATACAGGCGAAAACGCAATTTACCTTTAAGCTCCTAGAGGAAAATCTATGAATTACTTGAAAAAGATACTGTGCCTAAAATAGTCTTCGTTATAAAAGGCATCGAAAGGAAGGAATAATTTTTTTCAATCGTATATTTATAGAAGCAAATATATGAAATATAATGTATTTTGAATTCGATATCATCTGCGTTTACGTCCTCTAGCGGCAAAGTTGTGCATCGGAGAAAACTGGAATGCAAGAATCGTAATTCTCACATTTCAAACCTTAGAGTGCAAAAATAATTTTTCAAATTGGGCCAATAGTCGCAGTGATATGGTGTACAGAGAAGGACGAACGGACGGAAGGACAAACCAGTAACATAAACACGATCTTCTTTTACAAAAGACGTGCTAAAAATACAAGAATTTCAGAAACAGAGGAAGCTGAGAGCGGAAGGAAAAATATATTTTGACTGATCATGAAAAGTAACGGGTATAATATTTCCACAAACTACCAAGAAAAAATCACCCAGTAAGACAATGAATGGGGCACAAATTACTTCATGAAGTGATGTAAATGGAAGTTCCTTTCAAAAAAAGTGGTAATCATGCACTGCGAAATAATAAACGAATAGATCGTTTTTTAATCAAAGATGATACTTATAAAAATGCCAGTAAAGGAAACTACATATAATGAAATTTCAACCATTAAAGCTTTCCTTAGTCGTCAAATCGCGTACGTTGTTCCGTCTTGACCAGCTTTTGAAACTCTTATGACAGGGTTGTGGTCCTGAGCTGCCATTTCCTGGCTGGAATCTGCTGAATTTTTGGAAGACCTTCATTGGTCGTAAATATTTTGTGAAAACGATGTGAAAAAATCATCTTATCTTTTGTAATTTTAATGGATTGGTCCTTGTTGCAAGCCTGATAATTGTTTGAAATTTCGATAGATTCACGTATAAGAATTCGTTTCCAACCTGTGTAATGTGAAATGACTTTTGCTTCTTCCCAAACGGGTGTTAATCCTTCATTAATAACTGTTTTAACTAGATCTGTATAGTTCTTTGAGATTATTAAACATTTCGTTTATGCTCTTTAATGCGGGTTGACAAAACTCTTTTAGTCATTCCTATGTATTTTTTCTTAGTGCAATCACATGGTGAGTAAAAAGGTATAAAGTAAACTCCATTTTTTTACGCTTTCCAACTGTAGGTTGAAGAAGCGTATATGCTTTAGTTTTGTGCGTCTGTCTGTCTGTCTGTCCGCCCGCACGATAACTCGCGTAAAAATGGTTCGATTTCGATGGAATTTTAGTATGTGGTAGGGGGCAACCGGGCAACGAACCCTATTGAAAACGATCGAAATGGGGTCAAAGGTCAGGGCATAGGAGCGGGATCCATTCCATCGCCCTTATGCGTCATAACTTACGCCGAAATGCTTCGATTGTGACAAAACTTTATCACGTTTTTCCGGAGGCATACCGAAACAATTCTGTGTAATATCATTGTAATGGGGTCAAAGGTTAGGGCCACCGTGGTCAGGCACAAGAGCGAGATTTATTCCACAGCCATTATCCTCATAACTTGACTAAAAATGTTTCTATTGCGACAAAACTTTGGAATTTTGTTCCAGAGGTATACTGAACCAATTGTGTTTAATACAATGTATCATCGAAATGGGGTCAAAGGTCAGGGACACAGGAACGAGATTTATTCCACAACCATTATCCTCATAACTTGACTAAAAATGCTTCTATTGCGACAAAACTTTGGAATTTTGTTCCGGAGGTATACTGAACCAATTCTATTTAATATCATCGAAATGGTGTTAAAGGTCAGGGCACAGGAACGAGATTTATTCCACAGCCATTATCCTCCTAACTTGAGTAATGATTTCTGGTATGTTGGAAAGCGTATCATAATCAATGCATTTTATGATTTTACTAGCTTGTTCTCAGATTTTGGTGAGTCTTTATTGCTCCTCAGTTGTTGTGCGATTGAAGCTCCTTGTCTGATGCCTATTTTGATATTTTCCTTTTTGAGCTTTTTTTTTTTCAATCCAGCTGGAATCAGTTACCTGGTATATACTTTTGAATCCAGTTACCTGGTATATACTGAATAGAACCTGTATATTTACGTTTATTTTTCATAATGGCAGAGGAGGATCGAGAGCATTTAGATAGTTTGGCGAGAATGCTGGGGTTGCAAAAATTGCATGAAACAATTTCTTTTAATTTTTGAATTTCAAGCTGTTTCAGATTTGAGTTGCTTGTGATATTATTGGCTGGGTTTACATAAGATCGGAAAAATGCTTCTTTGTAAGACCAAGGAGAGTAAGATTTTGCTGGAATAATATGAGAGAACCAATTGTGCTTCCTAAACCCTGTGGGGTTAATTTTTTTATTGTTCCTAGTAATCAGCATATCCAGATAAGCTAAGGTTTGGTTATTATCTATTTCCATACTGAATTTAAGATTTGTCTGCAGTTTGTTCAAGATCTGATGCAATTCAAGCATACTAAGGTTATCTTGAGAAGGCCAAAAAACAAGGACATCATCAACATATCGAATCCACAAAATTGGTTTCACATGTAGGTTGTCAATAAATTTATTTTCCAGGGGTCTGATGAAGAATTCAGCGAGAGTTCCAGACAATGAAGATTTCCATGGGTGCACCTTTGGATTGACTGTAAAATTCACCATTAAAAACGATATAGTTAAATTTTGTAACAAGGTTTACTGCTGCATGCATACCATTTATGTTATTTTGTTTGACATTATTTTGTGAGAGAGTTTGGAAAATATTTTGAATGACTTCTTGAGTATCAACAGATGGATATATAGAATCTATATGAAAGCTATACATAAAAAAATGTTCTTGTATATTCAGGCTCCTAATAGCTTGAAATGTAGAATTGATTGTAGAGGTGGATGAAGGTAAAAAAAAAAAATTAAGAAATTGTTTACAGATTTTTCCAAGCCAGCAGTAGCACAGTTTTTCTTGCTAACCATTCTTCTCATAAGATAACCTTACTTATGTAATTTCACTTGGTCAATCAGATATGGAGCAGATAAACTGCTTGGAAGGCAATTATTAAAGATATCTGGAAGACATTTAGTTTTGAGCAAAATTTTGACTTTTTCCATGTATTTTCTGTGTAGGATCCTTGTCAAGTAAATCAGCATCAACCTTTTCTTTGAAATTTTGCATTTTATATAAATAATCACATTTATTCAGAATTACAATTTGACCTGTCTTATCAGAAGTAGTAACTCTTAGAGTTAGAGTTAGTTTTTATATATACTAGGGGTGTTCAAATGAAAAGGTACGAAACGACACTGTGGGTATAAGTGAAGACTTTATTCAAAGTATACACCATAGGCCGTATCACAACGATCCCATTGATTAACGAGCCGAAGGATTCCTTGTTCCCAGAATTCCTGTGGCCGTGACGAGACCCAGTCCTGCACAGCGTCCTTGAGTTCGTCGTCCGAGTGGAAGCGCTTCCCTTTCAGATGTTTTTTCAGAGGACCAAACACATGGAAATCGCAGGGCGACATGTCCGGGCTGTAGGGCAGATGGTCAAGCTGCTCCCACTGGAACTTGGCCAGTTCCGCGTGTGTGACTCTGGAGACGTGTGGACGCGCGTTATCATGGAGCAGAACCACACCCTCCGTGAGCAGCCCCGGTCTTTTGTTCTTGATGGACCTGCGTAGGCTTCGGAGTGTCTCACAGTACACATCGGAGTTAATGGTTCGTCTGTGCTGGAGGAATTCAACAAGTAGTCAATTGGACGGCGCTCTTTATAAGAGCCTCTGCTCTCTCCTGCGCATGCGGGCGCCCGCGCATGCTCCGATCCACGCCGGCTACTCCAATCGCATCCCTAGATGTGTCGCTACGTTCTCCCATAGCGGCATAGGCAAATATGTTAACGGTTACGTTCTTATGACGTTTCGTACCTTTTCATTTGAACACCCCTAGTATTATTGTTTTAACATCTTGCGTAGAAGACTTGAACTGTAACTGTTGGAACTTTTAATGCATCCGATTCTAGTATCATTTTTTTAAATCGAAAGAGGCTTCGCTGAACACCGTTTCAACATCCGAGACAAAATCCTTGATGTTAGGAATGTAAGGCAAAATAAACTTCTGGCATTGCCTCAAAATGCTTTCTTCACAGTTGCTAAAATGTAGTTAGATAAATTGACAAATGGTGTTTCCGAGATAACATGGGTTGAAATATGTTTTCCTTGCTTCCTTGCAAGCCATTTTGGTTTTCTATTCAAGGAAAATTTTAACTTATCTTCATATGATGACGTATGGGTTTGAATAGAAATAAGACGTGAATGATAAGAATTTGAATTTTTAAGTCCTTGTTTTATTTTCATTGACTCTTTTTTTAGGAATTCTAACGAAAAATTTCTTGTGAATCGCAATGTTCAAAACTTTTCGCTGGAATTTAGCTGTGATGGATTTACACTCATCGTGAAAAAAATAGTTGCATCCACAAAAAAGCAACCGACAGGAATGAAACTTGGTGAGTAGGTTTGACATCGTGCTATATAATGTCGTCCTGTTGCGCACGCTTGCCATTCTGACTCGTGATGTTGTGTTGGTTGCCTCCTTTGAAAGAGAAGTGTGCATCGGAGGAAAGTTCCGAAGCAATTTGAGCAGTTGGAGGAGTTCGACAGGGGCCGCATCGTCGGGCTATGGGAAGCAGGATGGTCTTATCGTCGTATTGCGCACCATACCGGTCATGAGGATATCACTAGCACTGTGTTGGCGGCAGTGGATAGAACAAAGCACGCCGAAGCCACATGGAGCGTCTGGGAGACCTAGAAGAAACACGGAGAGAGAGAGAGAGAGAGGACCGACAGGTTGTCTGACATGCGAGGGGTGATTCAACAGCCATGACTGCGGATATTCAGCTAGCATTGTACCCTCCATGCATAGTCCGATTAGTGCCATCACCATTGGCGGACGGCTGGACGATGTAGAACTACACTCATTCAGACCGTTACGACGACTGCCCTTAACACCATTGCATCGTCGCCAAAGACTGCAATGATGTCACCCCAGACTGTCATGGAGTCACGCAATGCAGCGGGTTTTCTTCATTGACGGGTCCCGCTTACGTCTTGGAGGTGACAACCAACGAATCCGTGTGTGGAGATGCTGTGGTCAGCGCCATGACGGACGGTGTGTTGTCGAGCGTCACACGTCCAGAAGGCCTAATGTCATGGTGTGGGGTGCCATTGCCTACGATGCCAGATTAACTTTTGTGTTCATTAGAGGCACCTTGACAGCCCAACGTTGCGTTAATAAGGCCCTGCATCTGCAACCAGTAGCCCTACCTTTTCTGAACGCTCAATACGGTGTGATTTTCGAACAGGACAACGCTCATCCGCATACTGCTGCTGTCTCGAGAGCCTGCCTTCAAGGCACTGACACTCTACCATGGCCATCCGCATCACCAGACCTATCGCCGATTGAAAATATGTGGGTTGTTATTGGACGCGCTATCCACACTCCGCCCCTACCGCACAATCTGCAGGAACTGCGTGAGAAGATTCAAGCTGCATGGGATGGCTTATCGGAGGACACCAGTAGGAACCTGTACAAACAACTACATGCCGAGACGCCCGGCATGCTGTGTGAGTAAACATGGTGGCTTGGTTCGACGCCATACTGAGAGACACTATTTATTGGCGTGTGGCTCAATAAATATTGCCCATATCAGTCACAATGTTTAATCATTTATCCTGTTAACATTTACCTTCCTCCCGAATAGCATTGCAATCCGACACGTCCTTTTGGGTGCAACTATTTTTATGACTATGAGTGTAAACTCTTTTGTAAGTTTCTGGTTACGAATCAAAATGAACGACGGGATAATCTTGTGCTTTCGATATTTTATTAGTAACGTAAGTTTACTGCGTTTTCGAGTTCGTTTCATTTCAATCTTGCATAGTTCTTTATAGCTTACAGGGAGCATGTTTAAAATAAATTTAAGAGGATTGTAATAATCTTGAAACAGAAAAATCCTTGTGAATATGGTGTTCCAGCGGTAAGATGAGCAATCAAAGCTGAAAGACCTTTGTGAGATGCAAACAAAAGCTTCAGCCGTCAGACGTTCAACAGACGCGAAAACTGTAAACGGTGTTAATTAATTATTATTCACATATGTTTTACTGTATAAAAAAGAGTCAATGGAATATTTCATTGTTTGAGTATTTTTAAGTGAAGGCGTGATACACAACGCGGGCGCGTGCGTTTTTGTGTGTGTGTGTGTGTGTTTTTTTTTTTTTTTTTGTGTATCGGCACATCTAAAAGAGTTGGCACGATTGCAGTTAGTTTGCTCAGAAAAAAAAAAGATAACTTTTGTGACGTGCCTGCCCAGCAGGACGCACACGACATAAAGGTAGATTGTAGTCAGAACGAACGTCCGCGTAGCTCAATTGGTAGAGTGACTTATTCCGGAATGATGGGATCCGGGTTCGAGCCCTCGGCGTGGCCAAAAATGACGGAGAAATTTACTTCGTTATAATGGCGCCCGTTCTGACCCGGCCGTTCAAGATCTCGCAGTGGTGTGATGTTCTTTCCACACCGCGAGATAGGAAAAATCAGAGAATCTCTTCTCCAGCACTTCGAAAAATACTTGTGTGTGACGTTGCATTCCACACACCAGATTAACTGGGAGTTCTCAAGTACGTTCTTCAGCGGATGGCTGCCTACGACGTTTCATGGTCACAGCTGACCCGTGGGCCATGCCCCCGGCCCTCTTTTGGGGGTGGGGATATGTGACGTGCCTGCCCAGCAGGTCGCACAGGATATAAAGGCAGATAGCAGTCAGAACGAACGTCCGCGTAGCTCAATTGGTAGAGTGACTTATTCCGGAATGAAGGGACCCGGGTTCGAGCCCCGGCGTGG
The DNA here is from genome assembly GCA_039090855.1 of Macrothele yani. Lineage (NCBI taxonomy): Eukaryota > Metazoa > Arthropoda > Arachnida > Araneae > Macrothelidae > Macrothele > Macrothele yani. The sequence goes on from CM076997.1 coordinate 130,044,752, forward strand.
CCAAAAATGACGGGAGAAATTTATTTCGTTATACTTTCCTGAAGTATCTGTACTGTAATTTCCTTAGGATAAAGTATAACCTCTTCATGCTGCTAATACAGCAGATATACGGTGTGACACTGATTCAATGAGGCCTCTGGATGTTTCTCTAGGGGTACTATACCATACAGACACCAGAGCTTCTCGCAGGTCACAAAGATTCATCAGTGACGGATCCATACGGCGAACCTGTTCGTCAAGATAGTTTCACAGATGTTTAATGGGATTCATGTCCGTAGAGTACGGTGGCCAGTAAGCTAAAGGATCTGGTATGCTCCTCAAACCATTCTCGCACACGTATAGCAACATGGCAGGGAACATTATGTTGCCGGAAGCAACCTGTGTCATCGCGAACAGACAGTCATCATGAATGGGAGCACCTGATCCACCACAATGGAAAAATTCTCCACACGAGCACACTGCCACCTCCAGCCTGTTTCTTCTCGAGCATCGTGTCGGGATGATTTCTGTCAGTAGTGCTCCGCCGAACTCTCCATCAACTATCAGCAGCGCTCCGCCGAACTCTCCATCAACTATCCACACGATAAAGCAGAAAATGTGGTTCGTCTGAAAGGGCGACTTTTTTCCACTGTTTGATGGCCCGGTGCCTCCTTTCCAGAAGAAAATTCACGCCGTAATCGTCTATGTTTGGCCGTTAGCATAGGAAGTGTGAGTGGACCGTGGCTCTGGAGACCCATAGAGAGCAGAGTTCGTTGGACTGTGATCTGCGATAAGCCCCTCGATGATGTGCCTGCCTTAAATGCTCTGGCCAGTTGTTCGACTGTGGCCCGTCTGTTGGATCGTATTAGTCGGGATAGTCATTCCTGCCCACAGTCGTCAATGTTCCGTGGGCGTCCACCATTACCCCGATTCCTGCAGGTCGTACCGGCTTCTTTCGATTCTATAACAAAGTGAATTTCTCCGTCATTTTGGTCCACGCCGGGGATCGAACCCGAGTCCTCTTATTCCGGAACAAGTCGCTCTTCCAACTAAGCTACGCAGACGTTCGTTCTCGCTGCTATCTGTCTTTATGTCGTGTGCGTCCTGCGGGGCAGGCACGTCACACATCCCCCACCCGAAAGAGGGCCGGGAGAATGGCCCATGGGTCAGCCGGGACCATGTATCGTTGTAGGCAGCCATCCGCTGAAGAACGTGCACTTGAGAACTCCCAGTCAATCGGGTTCGTGGAATGCAATATCAAACACATTTATTTTTCGAAACGCTGAAGAAGGGATTCTCTTAATTTTCCTGTCTCGTGGTGTGGAAAGAACATCACACCATTGCGAGAACTTTAACGGCCGGGTCATCCGGGAAGTTCGGGCGCCATTATAACGAAGTAAATTTCTCCATCATTTTGGTCCACTCGGGGATCGAACCCGAGTCCTCTTATTCCAGAACAAGTCGCTCTACCAACTGAGCTACGCAGACGTTCGCCTAGCTGCTATCTGCCTTTAAGTCGTGTGCGTCCTGCGGGGCAGGCACGTCACAATTCCTGGAACACTTTAAGAACTGCAACACGTTCTGTAATGCTACGATCCTTCAGTCTGTAGCCAATAATAATTCCCTTTTCAGCATCTGTTAGGTCACGTCCTTTACCCATTTTCACGTGAATCTGCGTACCGTCCGTGAGTTCGAGTAGTTTAAAATGCCTTACATGATTTGCATATGTTGCTACGCACGCCATCTGGCTTTTTGTATGACTCCTTCTTACATCAGAGGTGGTCATAATTTTTTTACTGAACTGTGTACATTTACACAACTTAGAAAGAAACTTGAGCAGCAGGAAAGGCGGCAAAGTTTCGTCATGCGTGGATCTATAACCGACAGGAAAGCATTTCTGCTAACTTTTAGAAGCGTATATACAGTGATCACACATGTGAAAAGACATTTGTATCTTCTTTTCTGACATGCATATGTTGAAAACGAAATATAGCAAAAATAAGCAACATAAAAACAAGAAATTTCCCAGTTTCACGAAAAACTGCTATCGTGGAAATTTATACACCTCAGTCAAAAGCGCTATGGCATAATATACACTGAAGTGCCAAAAGTCATGGGATAGCAGTATGCAAAATTTTAATTGGCGATGCCGTCGGATAAAGCAGTGGTTCTCAAAGTTTCCTTTACCACAGACCACTAGGTGTAGACTGTCAATCCAACACGGACAACCTACCTCGGCACTTCTTCCATTCAAGCAACGAAATGTAGGAATAATGATTTAACAACGGATTAAAATGCATTATCGTCATAAAAACTTGATATTAAAGTTATTTCATTGTAGAAAAGTTAAAAATAAATTAATAAAAAAGTACTGTTTTTTTTATTACATTTTAAAACACAAAAGAAAATGGCAATTCACTAAACACAAAATTAAACAGAAAAGAACTAACCACATTATTAAGATTTAGAACCAGAAATCTCAAATTAATGAAAATGCCTGACGGCATAAAATTCTGTACAAAATGTAATGCAAAAGAATCAACACCAAACCACATCTTTCAATATACTCGTATAGGCATCAATAAGAAAATAATTCAAGATGATGAAAAAAAATTAATAAGTGAATTGAAAAAATATAACCTCATGGAACTGTTTAAGACCAAGGGATAAGAAACAATAATAGCATAATTACACTCACTTCCAAAAGTTAAGCACGGAGCAGTAAGATGTGAAAAAAATGGAGAAGTACTGCTTGGATTGACACAAAATGCGGTAGGAACGTAGGAAATATGTTTATTAATGAATCAAAACAAAGAAATACAGACAGAGATGAAAATAATATTGAATTTTCAGAAATTATAAGATGACGTCAAATTGGAGTCATTTACAAAGTGAGTAATAAAGTCACAACAAACAACAAAACCCGACATTAATAGGGTATGTGAGCACGCCTCATCTGCATACAAAGTTTACAACGTCTGACCATGCTTTTTATGAGGTGATCAACCACCGCAGAGTCCAGTAATCGCCATTCCTCCTGTAGAGCAGTTTCCAAAGCTGTGAGAGTGGTTGGGGGTGGGATACGTGAACACACAGCACGGCCGAGGGCATCCCAAAGATTTTCAATAGGATTAAGGTCGGGCGAGTACGCCGGCCACTCCATACGCGCAATCCCCTCACCCTCCAGATAGTCGTCGACGATGGCAGCTCTATGGGGACGCGCATTATCGTCCATTAAAACGAAGGCAGGACCAACTGCTGCAGCGTACAATCGCATAGTGGGGTCTAGGACTTCATCCCGATACCGTACAGCCGTCACAGAACCCCGTCTGTAGATGTGGAGGTCGGTGCGATATCCCAACGAAATTCCTGCCCAGATCTAGATGCTTCCACCTCGGAATGCATGATGTTCGGTGATGTTCTGGGGTCGATTGCGTGTGCCTTCTTCCCTCCACACCCGTACACGCTTGTCATCGGGTTGCAGGGCAAATCTGGACTCATCCGTGAACATAACGTTGCCTCAATCAGACACAGTCCAATTGACATGTTGGCGACACCACTTTAATCGTGCCGCTCTGGATTGGACGGATAGAGGAACGCAAACCCGTGGTACCCGGGCGTACCGTTCCTTCATGTGTAGCCTTCGACGCACAGTAGTGGCAGATATCGTCTTACCAATGGCCGCCGTAACCATAGATGTCACACGTGTGAATGTCGCTCTTCGATTCCGCTTGGCTACAACAGCAATATATCGGTCTTCCGCGGGGGTCGTAACCCTTGGGCGACCGGCCACAGGTCTGCGGACAACTGTTTGGCTAATTAGAAATTGTTTCCATAAACGTGAAATGACGGAATGATTCACGCCAAAGAAACCAGCAACATCTGTGATTGACTGTCCTGCTTCAATGCGTCCGACGGCACGCCAGCGCTCAGAATCTTCCAATCGTCTTCTGGAAGCCATAAAATCAAGTCTGTCTTCAAAACAAATCCTCCGACAGTTCTCAACACCTTGTAGCAGCACTTGCATGCAACTCCTGTACCCCTTCAGAGTGCTGGCTTCTTATACGACTGCCTGTTTTGCATATTTCTCGGAAAGACACCGTGATTCGCTGTTACCTACTACATTTGCATACTTCCATCTACCGCTGCGGCGAATTGCAGCCTCTCCAATTCCGATTGGCTTCCGGAAATTAACTTCTCACTCTGCGTGCTTAACTTTTGGAAGTGAGTGTATTTTAACTATTTTAAAATGCTTTTAGCACATTTCAAGCAAGTAAATAAACGAATAAATTTTTTTATTCTCCATTTCAGTGTGAAGAATGATGTTTCTTGCAATCTTTGACCAGTTAGGTTACAACAGGTGCAATAATGGAAGATAGTTTCAGTCTTAAGTCAGGCTCAGCATTAAGTCTGTTTCTTTTCGCACTTTTTAGTCCAACCAGGGCAGAAAATCCTATTTCACAGTTGTACGTTCTAGGAAACGGTAGTAGGTACTTGATGGCACTGTTGGCGAGCTCAGGGTACTCTGATTTCACATGGATCCATAATTTTGTGAGGAATTTCTCACTAAGCGTTATTATTAGTGCTTCATTATGATTAGCCACCTGTCGCTGTCACTGTTGGCGAGCTCAGGGTACTCTGATTTCACATGGATCCATAATTTTGTGAGGGATTTTTCACTAAACGTTATTATTTGTGCTTCATTATGATTAGTCACCTGTCGCTGTCACTGGCCGAAACTTGCAGCTCCGGAGTTACTTATCTTTGGAAACGGGTTTGCCGCCCCGGTGGCGCAGTGGTCTAAGCGATGGCCTCTGATCACTCGTCCGAAAGGGGTCCGGGTTTGAATCCCGGTTAGGCATGGATGTTGTGTTTGTCTTACGGCACTGGCTCTCTCCCTTCCTGGAACCAGTGACCCTAAATTAGGGACCGGCGACTGCTTATAGCCCATTGTGTTGCTCACGGTGGTCGTTAAACCTCCAATTAAACCCCTTCTCCCCCCCCCCAAAAAAAAAACAACCGGTTTGACGCCACTGAACTGTGACAGTGATTTCCGCGGAAGATCCTTGTTTGGGTCACCGTAACTTCGTTCTGCAGCTACTGGGATTACAACATCACGGTGAGGTAGCGCCACTTAAGTAGCGCCGTTGACAGCACATTTGAACTTGATCTTGACCTTGATGGCCTGAGCCGCATGGCGATAGAGTAGGTACACTCTAGAGCATCGTAGTGCGATAGACCACTGCACACGGCGCTTTTCGTAAAGTTGCATAACTTGCGTGTTACAAATACAGTTTTTCTATAGAAAATTTAGAAAATTTCGCAGACCACTTAGGACCTAGCCGCGGACCACAATTTGAGAATCACTGGCATAAAGCTTCCTGCACGAGACGATTTTCATCCGTTGCGAGGTGTAATCTCGTGAGTCAGGTTGAACAACCACCAGATGTTAAAGAGAATTGAACCCTGGAAGACTGGAAACATGTGGCGTGATCGGATAAGTCATGCTACCAGTTGTTGCGAACTGATGGTAGGGGTTTAGTTGTTGAGAAAACCCCATTAGGCCATGGACCCAAGCTGTCAACAAGGTGTTGTGCAAGGTGGTGATTGTTCCATACACTTGTGGGGTGTCTTTACGTGGCACGGTTTCGGTCCTCTGGTCCTCGTAAATATGTCATTAATCGGTAATCGCTTTGTTGCTCTGCTGAGTGACCATTTTCTGCTCTTCATGGACTTTACGTACCCCAACAACGATGGGATTTGCCAGGCTGACAATGCACCATTTCATCGAGTCCAAGTTGTCCAAAATTAGTTCGAGGAGCAATCTGGACAGTTCCAATGGATGGTGTGGCCACCACGTTCGCCCTTCATGAACCCAATAGAGCACTTATGGGGGTGTGGGAGTGTGGTGAGGTCCATTCGTTCTCAAGATCTTGCACCCACGGATGCCAGGAAACTGTGGGCGGCTGTTCAGACGGTATGGCTGAACATCTCTCCAGACGTCATTCGGCCACTTGTGCAATCGATGCCACGTAGAGTTGTTGCCTTTCGCCGTGCAAGAGGAGGTCCTACACGATGCTAGGTACGCGTCCTATGACTTTTAGCACTTCAGTGTAAATGTTTTCTTGTCTCAATGCTTTCCATGCATTAATTTAGAAAAAGTGTTTTCTGACTGCATAGCATACACTAGTGAAAAGGCATTGTTTGATTTGCATGACTCTTAATTTAATTATTATCTATCAAAGTAAACTCCAATTTTGTAGAAAATCAAAACCAAGGGACAGAAATAACTTCATTTACTAATTTAGAAGAGGGAAGACAGTTCGATAAATCTAAAGGCACACTGTTTAAGTAAAAAAGCAACAGAAAGCTATATTACAAGAATTATACCATTGACTCCTCTGCAAGTGTCCAGCTTGAATTGCTTGCATTTCTGCAGCGTTGGGTTCATTTGTGACGCCACGAATTTTTCAGACTCATCTTTGCATTCCTCTCTAACGCACGTCATAAAATCCGGGACTACTTCACTGCAAAAAAAAAAAAAAAAAAAAAAAAAAAAAGAGTAAAATTGTCACTGGAAACAGAAATTCACAAGAAAACATGTTTTCAAAACCAATAATACTACGCAACGTGGTAAAAAAATAAATGAAAAAAACTGTCCATTTTTTACGCTTTGCAACCATAGGTTGAAGAAGCGTATATGCTCCACCTTTGTCCGTCTGTCTGCCCGCCCGCGCTATAACTCGCGTAAAAATGGTTCGATTTCGATGCAATTTTAGTATGTGGTAGGGGACAACCTGGGGTTGAACCCTATTGGAAATGGACGAAATGGGGTCAAAATTCAGGACATAGTAGCGGGATCCATTCCATTGCCCTTATGCGTCATAACTTGACTGAAAATGGCTAGATTTCGATGAAATTTTAGTATGTGGTAGAGAACTACCTGGGACAAACCTTATTGAAAATGGACGAAATGGGGTCAAAGGTCAAGGCACAGAAGCGGGATCCATTCCATTGCCCTTATGCGTCCTAACTTATGCAAAAATGCTTCTATTGCGACAAAACTTTATCATGTTGTTCCGGAGGTATCCGGTTCTGTTTAATATCATCGAAATGGGGTCAAAGGTCAGAGCACAGCAGTGAGATTTATTCCAGAGCCATTATTCTCATAACTTGAGTACTGATTTCTGGTATGTTGGAAAGCGTATCATAATCAATGCATTGCATGATTTTACTAACATGTTTTAACTTTGACATCCGATTTACAACTTCCAAATTTCAGTCAAGCTTATAAAAGAAAATATTATGATTCGCTTTATTTTGAACAATCTCATTTTTTCATCTCATCTCTCGCTGTGATTTGAGATATCTCATTTTCCCAGCGTGATTCATAAGTCCATGAATTACTGTATACTTGAGAAACTATTAATACAGTACTAGAACTGTTGTTTCTTGTGCTGCATGAGTATAAAGTTGAAGGTAATATGTGGTATGTACTGCAGTGAATAATTACGCTGTAGGTATAACCTCGTGAACCCACTAATAACACACAAAACAAACTCTTTTTAAAACTTCTTCTGTGTGTGAGTAAATCTCTTTATCAGTGCGGTAATACGATATTTGGAATATTTGACCCTTTTACTGACTAAAACAAATTAATTCTCGGTTATCAAAATGGGCTCAAATCAGCTCCAACGAATGTTAGGGTGATTCAAAAGTCATTGCTGTTTTGAAGAATCGTCCTGTGTCAGGAAATTACTCGGTGCACATGCGTTCTGCAGATAAGAACAACGCGGGACGATAAAACTGGTATCATCTAATTGGTACAAATAGGAGCACACGCTGCTGTGATTTATTAGAAAAGTTTCTGCTGTCAAAAGCTATGGACGACAAATTCGCGATCCGTGTGCTGTTACGGCTTTTCTTTAAAAAAAAGCTGACCACTACAGTGAGGGAAACTTGTGCTGTGGAAGGAAAAGGAGCAGTGTCTGAAAGAACGGCAACAGTTTGGTTTCAACTATTTAACAAGTTAGTATAAACATGCAATGCATTGATTATGACACGCTTTCCAACATTCCAGAAATCATTACTCAAATTTTGAGGCTAATGGCTGTGGAATAAATCTCGCTCGTCTGTCCTGAACTTTGACCCCATTTTGATGATATTAAACAGAATTGGTTCAGTGTACCTCCGGAACAACATACTAAAGTTTTGTTGCAATAAAAGTATTTTTAGTTAAGTTATGAGGATAATGGCTGTGAAACAAATCTGGCTCCTGTGCCCTAACCTTTAACCTCATTTCGATGATATTCAACAGAATCAGTTCAGTATAACTCCGGAAAAACATACTAAAGTTTAGTAGCAATAGACGTGTTTTTAGTGAAGTTATGAGGATAATGGCTGTGGAATAAATCTCGCTCTTGTGCCCTGACCTTTGACCCCATTTCGAGGATATTAAACAGATTTGGTTCAGTGTACCTCCGGAACAACATACTAAAGTTTTGTTACAACAGAAGTATTTTTAGTTAAGTTATGAGGATAATGGTTGTGAAATGAATCTCGCTCCTGTGTCCCGACCTTTGACCCCATTTCGATGATATTAAACAGAATTAGTTCGGTATACCTCCGGAACAACATACTAAAGTTTCGTAGCAATAGAAGTACTTTTAGTCAAGTTATGAGGAAAATGGTTGTGGAATAAATCTCGCTCCTGTGCCCTGATTTTTGACCCCATTTCGATTATATTAAACAGAATTGGTTCAGTATACCTCCGGAGCAACATGATGAAGTTTTGTCGCAATCGAAGCATTTTGACGTAAGTTATGACGTATAAGGGCGATGGAATGGATTCCGCGCCTATGTCCTGACCTTTGATCCCATTTCGTCCATTTTCAATAGGGTTCGTTCCCAGGTGGTGTCCTACCACATACCAAAATTTCATCGAAATCGAACCATTTTTAAGCGAGTTATTTTGCGGACGGACAGACTGGCAAAGGTGGAGCGTATACGCTTGTTCAACCTATGCCAAGCCGTAGAATCAAATCCGTGCCCAAACACTAAAAAACTGTCAAATAAACTGGAAATACCTCAGCCCACAAATTTTCGCGAACTGCACAAGCTCGGCAACACGCGCAGAAGCTGTCGACAAGTACCCCATGAGATGACTGCAGCTGAAGCTCAGCGACGTGAGCATGTGTGTCGCGAGTTGCTGGAAAATCCCCTGGACGACCGTTTCTTTAGGCAAATTGTGGCATGTGATAAAATGTGGATATCTTCCCGGAATCCTGATGTGAGGAAACAGTGATGAGATCCGCAAAAGCCACAAGAACCAGTCACAAAAAAGGGGAAGATTTGAGCACAAAGTTACGCTATGCATATGATGAAACTTTGAGGATCCCATTCGAAGGGAATCAACTGTGCTGCGGCCATTTAAAGCGGATATATGTCACTTTAAGGCGAAAGCACTCTGCTTCGGTGAACGGTAAACAAGTTATCCTCCAACAGGATTGTGCTCCTGCTCATCGTGCACGGCCAACTTGTGCCTTTGGAATACCACTTATTCCGATCCATGGCACATTTTCCATGTGGGAGACACTTAAAAAACATACGGTATGTTGTATTTGGGGTCCAATACTTTTTCGCCTCTAAACCAAAGAAGTTTTTTCGCAAGGGAATTCTAGATATGGCATCACCATTGTGTGGGGCGGACTCTATTTCGATGATTAAACTTTTACGTTAATGCATTTATACACGTTTTCACCAACTGTCAGAAAACGGCAATGACTTTTGAATCACCCAGGGAGATTCATTGTCTAACAAGTGGACTAAACAACAGCTAAACGAGGCTGTAACGAGTGAACTTTCACATCAGAAAACGTTGCTTTACCCTTAGATTTGTTATTCAAAATGATCAGTTAGGGGAGTGATTGACACTAATCCTTTCTGAAAGATTACCTACTAAAAGGGCTATAAAAATGGCAACGAATCTAAGATATCGATATCTAGGAGGAGTTAACTTTTTTGTCATGATTCCTTAAGGCATGAAGCAGAAAATAAAAGGACTATAAGGGAGGGCTTATGAATTGTGACACGTTTATGGTTGGTACTGCTGAGATCAGCGTGAGAAAGGTTTGCCGTGGATTTCATAAAAACACAGCAGCTAGTAAATATTTCTTCTTGGAGAACAGAAAATTTTGGACACCATTTGGTTCAGGTACATGGGCAGCTTAAATATCAAGCGTGGTTATAATCTGAGTTATAATTTAGTTCATAAGACAGGGTGTCCCATAAGGGTGTAACCAACTTCAAACAATCAGAACAGTTTCAATGTAAATGATCTCAGTACATAACTTGTGTTAATTGACAGAACAGATGATGAACATTTATAGACATTCGACATGAGCACCATTTGTCACCCGAACAATGTATAAACGGTATTCCATTTTCAACCTTGTTCGTTCGAGAATGTTCGCATTAACTTTATGAAGTGTGTGTGTAATCCTACTCTTTAGGTCTGCAATGTCTGCAACAGGGGTGCTGTAAGCCTCACCCTTGATGAATCCTCATAAAAAAAAAGTCACAGGGTGTTTAGTCCGGCGAACGTGGGGGCCATGCAATGGAACCACCACGCCCAATCCATCGATTGGGGAATTTGGTGTCCAGATACTTTCTCACAATCAAAGTCCAATGAGGTAGAGCCCCATCTTGTTGAAAAATGACCGGAGTTGAAATTCATCCAACTGGGTATGCGCAAACTTCTCAATCATGTCCAGGTAATTATCACCTCTCACGGTCTCTTCCTGAAAGAAAAAGTGTCCAATAACACGGTCGACCATTATACCCCACAAAATATATACTTTGGGGCTAGCATGTTCAGGTTCCATTGTCCAATGCGGGTGCTCAGTTGCTCAAATGCTCACAATCTGTTTATTAACCTTTCCAGAAACATGGAAAGTGCACTCATCAGAGAAACAGATTTGTCTCAGGAAAGATTTAGCTCTTGCAATGTTCTCCAACATCTCTTCAACAAATTGTTTACGTTTAACATGATCATCTGGGGTCATGTGATGGGTTATCTGCAGCTTACACGGGTGCATTTCCAATCTTTGACGTAATACTCTGAGCACTGACGACTTAAGGATGCTTGTCTGATTGGTTTCGAGGGCTATGGGGGAATGCTTGTCTTACAACCTCCTCCCTTTCTGGTACAGCAATGGTCGTCCAGGACTTTTCTTTGTAAGGATGCTACCAGTTTCGTTGAATGACTTGTATCACTTTCTGATGCTGTTACGTGTGGGCCGTTTGCTCCCATATTTTGTTCTGAAATTCCGCTGAACCTGCGTTTCGGATCGGGTTGCAATAAACCCCTTTCACAATCTATGCTTTCGTCGCAAGATCCATTGACTACATTTCAAGAAAACTTGAGGGTATTCCTTTTCACCTGCAACAAACAGAATGCTAATATTAGTTATGTATTCAAAGTTATCGTCATTTGGAATGGGTTACACCTTTTTGGGACATCCTGTACATTTTTATAAACTACGTTAATAGAATTTCCATTAGGGTGCTAAAATGTTTCTCTTGTGTACCATGGCGCTTCTTCTGTTTCCATAGCTGCAGCCATGAATCTCCTTTTTCAGAAGGAATGCAATGCAATGAAGATGAGTTTGTCAATCTCATCTTAAATCCATTCTTTCACACCCGGTATAATCCGCTATGAACCGTAGGTAAAATAATTTACTCAACTCAAAACCTGTAGCAAACTCTGTGTGCATCGCGAGAGTGACGCTCACTGAGTCGCTGAATTACGATCACGTATTACGAATCAGTGGCGGAACCAGCGGGGAGCAACTGGGGCGATCGCCGCCCCCTAAACCCTAACGAAATTTTTACGTTTAAAGTAGCGAAGATTGTAAATGATTAACTTTGCATATTTTGTTTTCAGTTTTTCTTACAAGCTCAAAAACGCCCTCAAGGAGAGGAACTACGGCGTCGGCATAAGGTCTCCTGCATCTTTATATACTATGTCTTTCTGTCCCGCAGAATACAAAACAGCTAATGCTCTTTCTGTCCAGCAGGATACCAATTCTAGACAACACGAAATTGAAAGCGTCATGAAGTTGGCTACTGATGCAGGATATTCATTGAATCAGATGCGTAACTTAAGCCAGGGTCAAATATTCTAATCTTCCTGTGCCGCAGCTTCGTTATTTAGGCTCGATTCTCTACATTCCTAATGTGTTTACAAACTCAAGAACGCCCTTTAGACGATGAACTACGGCGTCCGCATAAGGTCTCCTGCATCTTTATATACAATGTTAAAGAGAAATAGTAAACAACCATGTTCGCAGGTATTTATGCGATCCCCCTACAGTATCCGAACGGCTCTAAACGATACTGCATTGGAATGACCAAGCGTTCGTTTGGAATTAGAGTCAACGAACATAAAAGAGACACAAAATACGGCAAAGTAGCCACGGCCGTATCCAGAGAAGTCAAATTAAAGTCCGCAACTCCTATGTGGGATGATATAAAGAAATTAGCTACCTACTCTACCCCTAAATTTTTAGCCACTCGGAAAACCTTGGAGATCATTACCAACAACGATACATGCAATGATAACGTCTCGCTCGAGTTGCCGCTAATTTGGAATCAGTTCTTCAAGTAACGCCTTCTCCCTTCCAGGATACCGCGTGCACAACAAACGTGATACCTCGTATCTTTAAATGAATATAGCGTCGTATCTATTTATCGTGAAGTCAAGTTCTCACGTTCAAATTGTTAAGCGTTCGATATTTCAGTTTGCAGTTTCTGTCTAACTTCCTTGAAAAAGCCATCTACGTTGATGTACGAAACCTTGGAAACGCTTATATGTCTATTTCCTACGCCAATAAATCGGATCACTAGTAAAGTATTACTATTTCCTACATAATTGGTGTACTGTTCCTCGTTATCAATTTTGTTATTCATTTTTCAGCTTCTGTTTATTCCATTTATGTATTTTCTGGGTCTTGCGACTTTTCGTCTTCCTGGTTTATTCTAAAGGCAATTCATGATAAGGAACTGCACACCAACAGTACTAATAATATAACCATACTAGGAATCATAATTTCTTGGCGTAGAGTAGAAATCAAAATTTCCAAGCTTTTGCACATCAACCAGATTTTTTTAAAGGAAGGTAGATACCTAATGGACCTTATTCATGTGACGTCATAAGTACATTTCTGCGAACCAACATGGCTGCTGATTCAATGTTGTCGCTATTAGATTACCCCTTACTGTTGGCCAATTTTGAAAATTTTAACGTGTTGGAGTATGCCAACGAATTAATAGAGCCACAAGGTGAAGAAGATGAAATTAATTTCTTAGAAAAAATAATCAAGGTTGCAAAATTATACCAAAACAATTTTTGTGTTCGAGGTTTATTTCAAATGAGGCAGAACATTAGTCATGGTGAAATTTTAGCATTTCTCAGACGCGGTATATTAAATTTCACGTTCTTATTGTCAGACACTGGCGAAACATCTGAAACAAACCTGGATTTTTTTATTATTTTTTTTGCAAACCGAAATATTTAGAAGTCCAGACATATAGGTAATATGGAAACAAACTGGGGTTAAGAAAACAGCAAGTAAAAACTTCCCATTGTCGCCTGCTAGGCAATCCATTTAAAAGTAAAACGAATGCGTAACAATAAATAAAAGAAAAATTAGATATGCTTCGCTCTTTGAGGAAAGAACGTAGAACTTAATACGCAACTTAACGATCTAGATATGCAATCCATTTCCTCTTTTTCACATTTAAAAAAAATTAAATATCGAAGGGATACTACCAGGTTTTGCCAACATTGTATTCTTAGCGCCATAATATTCAAAATATTTCTCGTGGGCAGAACATATTCGAGAATGTACATTGGAATGGAATCATCGCGTTTCATTTTACACAGTCATTCCTTTAATAGTTTCGGCATTTTCAAAGGAAAATTATGGAAAAATTTTCCTTCTTCTGTACATTTAGGTGGCAGGATTTATTAACACAACCATACGATGAGAAAAAGTTAGGCATGTCGTTAATAAATTTACGAAAATCGCGATTTTCCTGAACCCCTGCAAAGTAACGCATTGTTAAGCAATGGAAAAACACATGTAAGCAAACTATTGCTGGTTCGCGGCCACAGAAAAGTTTTCCCATGATTCAATGCGAGGTGTATAAGGTCCATTGCAAGCTGAGTAACAGAACACTTCAACAATTTGAACGCGGTGACTTGAATAGACAAATGAATAGGTGCAAATGGGATCAGTCATTCGAAAAAATGAGATCACGTTGGTTGGGCACGTGTTAGCGTGGTAGAAAACGTGACATTATTTGAAGAATTGATTCCAAACGGACTGCCCTATTAAGAAAAGTCGAGTTGAGGTCCGCTGAACCTATGTGGAAAGACATAAAGAAATTAGCTTCATACTCCACACCGAAATCTACTGTTATTCGCGAAACGTTGGAAATCTTGACCAGCAGCGTGGCTTGCAATGATAGTGTCTCTCTAGAGCTGCCACGCATTTGGAATCAATTCTTCAAATAGTGCTGCATTTTCTATCAAGGTACCGTGTGCCCAACCAAAGTGCGCCGCCCCGGTGGCGCAGTGGTCTAAGCGATGACTTATGTCCATTCGTCCGTGAAGGGTCCGGGTTCAAATCCGTGCGAGGCATGGATGTTGTGCTTGTCTTACGGCACTGGCTCTCTCCCTTCCCTGAAACCAGCGGCCCTAAATTAGGGACGGACGACTGCTTATAGTAGCCGACTGAGTTGCTCATGGTGGTCGTTAAACCTTCAAAAAGCCGCCCCGGTGGCGCAGTGGTCTAAGGCGCTGGTCTCTGATCATTCGTCCGAAAGGGGTCCGGGTTCGAATCCCGGTCGGGCATGGATGTTGTGTTTGTCTTACGGCGCTGGCTCTCTCCCTTCACTGGAACCAATGACCCTAAATTAGGGACGGGCGACTGCTTATAGCCCGTTGAGTTGCTCACGGTGGTCGTTAAACCTCCAATCAAAAAAAAAAAAAAAAAAAAAAAAACCAACGTGACCTCGTTTCTTCGAATGACTGATCACATTTGCGCCTATCCATTTATTGCCTAGTTAAGTCACCGTGTTTAATCAAGGAAGTTAGAAATCGGGGAGAAATCCCTCTCCGTTGGCACAATGCAATCCAAGTGAAGCCAGCGAAACGCCACGCCTGTGACGTCACGGCAGCCACCTTAAGACTGATATACGTAGATTATGCAATAGTTGTTAAAGCTGTACGAGGCATGAAGTTGGCAATTTGCTTTTAATATTAATAAATTCGCACTTCTTTAGTTTATTAATCGTTGATATACTATTCTTAAGGATATCATTAGTTGATTTATCAATGCTTAGGGCATTACGGCTACTTCCAGGTATTTAGAATTTAGGAAACATTTCGGCTTGCTTCTGGGGGATTAGCGTAGGTGCAAACCATTATCAAAAACTACTTAATATTTATTGCTGTTTTTTTGGCTTTTACTATTCCTTCTGACCGTTATCACACGAATCACCTTCATTTCCCCGTTCAGGTTTGGCAAAATTTACTATGCTTACTGTTTAATGCTCAGTCAGCACATCGGTACACCTAGGCTTTTCCCATCCCAATGCCCCCTGCAGGGTATATTTTTGGGGGGTGTTGAAATTTTTTTTTGGACCAAAAATGTAGTGTATGATTTCTTTCACCTTTTGGTGGTACTCAGGTCTCATTAACTCTTCTAGTTTATTTCCAGGAGAGTTAGAATACATTGGAAAGGTTAATGAGTTTTTCACTCATTAATCTTACTTTTAACGCTATTTACCTGACGGTGTTGTTGATTTTTATTTTATACACCACTTATATATGCTATTAGACACCCAGACAAACGTCCGTTCTTGTATTACCTAGATTTTTAATTTAGGACTGATGAACATACTTTTGCAGGAAGGTGCAAAGTTGTGTTGTTGGGAAGTGACTTGCAATTCTGTGTTAGGCTTTTCCTCCTCTTGTTTCTAGTTTTTATCAAAACTAGTTAAATATTATTGCTATATTTTGGTTTCAATAATTCCTATTGACAGCTTTCATACTAGTCACATCCATTTTCCTGTCCAGGATTGATAAATTTCCTATGTCTACTGTTTAATGCCAAGTCAGCACTTTGGCTACCAAGGCTTTTCCCCGACCAGGCAATTCTCCCTCCAGGGATATGTTTTGGGGGTGTTGAGACTTTTTTTTGAGTCTAAAATGTTATGTGTGATCTCCTTCACCTTTTAGTAGTATTTCAGTCTCATTATCCCTTCTGGTTTTTTCAAGAAGAGTGAGAGCACACTGACTCCTCATTCACACAATCTCAATTTCTCACTCAGTAATCTGACTTTTAAAGCTATTTAGCTGACGGTGTTGGGGTTTTTTATCTTAAGCGAATCTTTTATATGATGTTTTACACCTAAAACACCGTTCAATGAAGTTCTACAGCAAAAAGAATTTTATTTTAGGGCTGCAGCACACATTTTCAGAAAAATGCAATTATTGGCTAAAAATACAGTGTAGCCCGAATAGAAACCTTTTTGGTGCTGAAGTCTGTTTACAGACTGAATAAATGAATTATAAATAATAATTAATTTATCTTCCACTTGAAAATTTTTCATATACGAGCTTGACTACTATCTGCTCTTCGGAAATTAAAAGATTTCATATTAAATGTTTCTATGTTACTTACCTATGAAAAGTAACTCCAAGAGGTGGTCGCCTGGAACTGTTGTGACATTCGTAAGCGCAACAACACACCATTTAAAAAAAAAACAAAAAAACTTAAAATTTGGAAAACCAAACTTGTCACGAACATAACCCAATGGCTCAAAAGGACTATCAGAGTCTTAAGCTGGCTGTCGTCGTCTGCTGTTGAGAAAGCTTCATATTTGTGACGTCATACTTTCTCCCCTTATTTCAACCTCTTTGGTTTAAATTGTTGAAGTGTCCTATTATCCAGTTTTCAATTAGCTGTCTACATTCCTTGAAAAAGCCATCTGGTTAATGTGCGAAAGCTTGGAAATTTTGATTTCTACTCTACGGCAAGAAATTCGGATTCTAGTATAGTTACAGTATTCTTAGTATTCCAAAAGATATTAGATAACACAAAGTACAGCAATAAATTTTAGCATGGATGCTTGTGCATGTCATTTATAATCTTTTGTATCTGACCTTCCCTGAAGAAAAAGCTACATGTGCCCATAAGCTTGTCACTTCGTAAGAACGAAAATACTCACCAACACAGTTTTCGCATTTTCGCTTTTTCATCGCCAATGTTAGAAACTTCATTTTGTGATTCTTGGAAATTCTCCCTGCAGACAGAAAGTTGACTTGCTGCAGAGTACTGACATGAAGCTACACCTACGAAAAGGAAAAATAATGAAACGTTATTCATAGTCGAGCCAGTTTCCAGATGTGTTAACATCTCATGAAGCAAAACAATGAATTCTTGAAATCATAGTACAGTCTTGTGATGATTATGTATATTAAGAAAATACAACGTTTGTCACAAATCTGTTATTTTTTCAAGTCGACCATGGTTTCGCTGGGTTCTGACCTAGCTTCGTCGGGACGAATGGCGCGTAAATATTCAAATAATTTCATAAATGGTGTTTACGGTCACGGGTTTTCGTTAGTTGCTTCCACGCGTTTGATAGAAATGCTGTGGATGCCATGTCATTAACAAGTTGCGAAGAATTCTGATATACACTGAGTGGCCACTTTATTATGACCACCTGACAGTTTTAAGCAAATGGGCTATGGCTGCACGCTCTTGTCGCCACAGCGCGAGGCTAGTATAAAAAGGGAAAGCTTAATGCTTGCGACAGTAGTAGAAGTGATTTTTGGGTGCCGAGATGGTTACAAAATGCGATTTGACGGACTTTCAACGTGGGATGGTTGTAGGAGCTCGGAGCAATGGAGCGAGTGTCACCGAAACCGCTGCATTCTTGAAATGTTCCAGAGCAGCTGTTGTTAAAGTGTTTAAAGACTGGACTGTCAGTCAAAAAACTGGGTATCTACGTGCAACATTTTGGTCATCATCAACTAGTGACTACTCTGGCGGAACAGAGAGTGTCCAGACTGGTAACAGACAACAGAAGGGCAACAGTGCAGCAAATTACGGACCGTTTTAATCAAGGATTCCCTCAAATGATCTCTGAACGCACTGTTCGCCGTACACTGCATCGGATGGGATATAACAGTTGAAGGCCTGATCGAACCCCTTTGCTGTCTGCAGTTAACAAGAGAAAATGTCTCCAGTTCGCACAGGAGCACAAGGATTGGACAGTCGATAATTGGAAATAAATTATGTGGTCCGATGAATCACGGTTTCAGTTGTATCATGCCTACGGCCGAGTGAGAATTTGGCGGAAACAGCACGAAAGCATGGACCCCAAATGCATTTCTACAACCCTTCAAGCTGGTGGAGGCAACGCTATGGTTTGGAGAATGTTTTCCCGGCATGCTTTGGGCCCTGTAATTTGTGTTGATCAGCGTCTGACTGGCACATCATATCGGAATTGAGGACCAAATGCTTCCTGTCATGTGGATGGTTTATCCCAATGGCGATGGCTACTTTCAACAAGATAATGCATCCTGCCATAGTGCTGGTATTGTACAGGATTGGTTTCAGGAACATGCCGGTGAGTTTACTTTGCTTAGTGACCCCCCACAATCTCCAGATTTCAACCTCATTGAGAATTTGTGGGATGAAGTTGAACGAGCCATCAGACAGCTGGATCCACAACCGTGCAATCTCACACTCCTGGAAAGTGCTATTCATCAAGCATGGTTTCAGATTTCACAAACCACCTATCAACATCTCGTGGAGTCCATGCCACGAAGAATCGACGCAGTATTAAAGGCAAAAGGTGGCCAACGAAATACTGAGGGGGTGGTCATAATAAAGTGGCCACTCAGTGTATATGGAAAGCTTCCAAAATATCAAGTTTGATTGTTGAATCTGGCATGTCAATTAGTTTTGCTTCTTCAAAGAGAAATTTATGGTTCTTTTAGTAACGGCTTTTAGCCCTCTATGTCTTCTTTAGGTCACAGTTCCTGTAAGACTGGGAAAAAGTCATGTGGTGCAACGGTACATAATGTGCTGTGCCGAATGTAGGCAGAGAGCTTGGCGGCAGCCCTATGAAGCAACGGATCGAGCTTACCTTGTAAACACTACTCAAGATTCTAGAGGTGGCGTCATGGTATGGGCAACGTTTATTAGTTCCTCTCATATTGTTGGAAGGTTGGGTGTCTTCGAAGGATTATCTGAACACTGTTGCCGTTCAAATCCGTCCACCAAAGTTGACTTTTTATCAGGCAGGTGACGTCTGTTTCATGGACGACAATCTACATCCCATCGCGCATTTTATTCAATCGAAAACGCAAGGCTCTACGTGTCTGTTCTATACACGAAACGTCACATTCACATGGGATTTGATAAAGTACCCACGAGTTCTTATCTTCAACATAGCCAACAATAAGTCTTTGTTCCTAAAACGTTAATTTCATTTTGTTTATGGGTTTAAAAATCACTTGAAAATTTTGAGAATTTTTGAAATTTTAAAGGCAACGTCAGCCGAAAATAGAATAATGGCATATTCTCTCGTAATAGGCGCATCACAGGAGTTACCGTGATGCGCCCAAAAAGATATAATTTTGTCATTATTCAATTTTTCTGTGAGCAATGCCTTCAAAATTTCAAAAATTCTCAAAATCTTCAATTTTAAAGCGATTCTTAAACCCATAAACAAAATAAACTTTTTAGGATCAAAGGACTTTTTTTTTTTTGATTGGAGGTTTAACGACCACCGTGAGCAACTCAATGGGCTATAAGCAGTCGCCCGTCCCTAATTTAGGGTCACTGGTTCCAGGGAAGGGAGAGAGCCAGTGCCGTAAGATTAAAAACACAACATCCATGCCTGACCGGGATTCGAACCCGGACCCCTTACGGACGAATGATCAGAGGCCAACGCCTTAGACCACTGCGCCACCGGGGCGGCGATCAAAGGACTATGTTGAAGATAAGAACTCGTGGAGAATTTTTTCAAATCCCATGTAAATATGGCACTTCGTGCATAGGACAGACACGTAGACGGCTACCCCGGTGGCGCAGTGGGCTAAGCGATGGCTTCTGACCATTCGTCCAAGATGGGTCCGGGTTCGAATCCCGGTGAGGCATGGATGTTGTGTTTGTCTTACGGCACTGGCTCTCTCCCTGCCCTGGAGTCAGTGGCCCTAAATTAGGGACGGCAGACTGCTTATAGCTCATTGAATTACTCACGGTGGTCGTTAAGCCTCAAATCAAACGAAAAGACCCGTAGAGCCTTGTGTTTTCGATTAAAGGAGCGCATGACCTATATTCGAAACTATGACCTAAAGAAGTCATCGATGGCTAAACACTGTTACGCAAATAACAATAAATTTCTCTTTGAAGAAGCAAAACTAATCGACAAGCCAGATTCAACCACCGAACTTGATATTTTGGAAGCTTTCCATGTACATCAGAATTCCTCGCAATTTGTTGATGGCATGTCATCCACACCATTTCTATTTTTTTTTTTTTTTTTGATTGGATTTTTAACGACCACCGTGAGCAACTCAATGGGCTATAAGCAGTCGCCCGTTCCTAATTTAGGGTCACTGGTTCCAGGGAAGGGAGAGAGCCAGTGCCGTAAGACAAACACAACATCCATGCCTCACCGGGATTCGAACCCAGACCCCGTTCGGACGAATGATCAGAGTCCATCGCTTAGACCACTGCGCCACCGGGGCGGCACACCATTTCTATCAAGCGCGTGGAAGCAACTAACCAAATCCCGTGACTGTAAACATCATTTATGATGTCAGGTGCAATTTGAATATTTACGTGTCATTCGTCCTGGTGAAGCTATGCCGGAGACAAGCGAAACCTTGGTCGACTTGAAAACAAAATATTTGTGACAAACGTTGTATTTCCTTATTATATAAAAACAAAGACTTATTGTTTTCATAAATCTTTAGACCAATTGTGACGTACTGCAGGAGGTAACGCGCATGTCAAGACGGCAAAGCAGCAGTGATAAGTACCTGTCTGTGTAGATTAACTGGGAAAGCATTCAGCTCCGGAGCAGGAGGATGCGAAGTCCGATCTCAGTCACCGGTATAAATTCGTGTTTCGCTATACAATCCACAGTGTTGGTAATTTTACTACCCAAGCCTGGTGAAAACTCGGCTATCCCTGAATATCACAGACCTGTTTCCTTGCTCCCAACTATGGGGAAAATATTTGAAAAAATTATACTTATTAGAATGCAACAGTTCTGTGAAGAATACCTAATTATTCCATTTATTCAAGGAGGTTTTCGTGACAAACACTCCACAGCGCATCAGCTCTCTAGAGTAACTGAAAAATGTGCGGAAGGAATAATAAAAAAAGAACACACAGCGGCTTTATTTTTGGATGTTGCTAAAGCGTTTGATAAATGTCCACATGAGGCAATTATTTATAAGCTAATAGCACATGACTTCCCACCTTGGATTATTCATATAATCAAGTCATACCTGGAAAACCGAACATTTTGTGTAAAAATTAATGGGAAGAAATCAACAAAAAAAAAATTGAAGCTGGTGTTTTACAAGGTAGTGTGCTCGCACCTACACTGTACTCTATTTTTACGTCAAACTTTCCCAAGTTTAATAACAGGAACCAGACTACAGCTTTATATGCTGACGACACTGCACTTGCTTATACCTCCAAAAATAAAAATCAGGCAACATTTATGCTGCAATATTATGTGGAAAAACTGGAGAAATATTTCTTAGACTGGAAAATTAAAATTAACGCTGACGAAACCCAAGCAAATATGTTTTCACGCAAAACATACAATTGTAATCCTGATTTTGAAATTGAATTATATGGAAAAATATACCTTGGGTAAAAGAGGTTATGTTAAATACTTAGGCCTTATTATGGACCACAATCTGAATTGGAACAAGCATATCAAGGAAACCGCGGCCAAAGCTCTAAAACTTAGAGGGTGTCTCCAGCCCATAATAAAAAATAAAAGGCTTAGCAAAAAAAAAAAAAACAAAAAAAAACTATGCTATGGAAAGCCTGCTTCAGCTCCGTTATTACTAACGGCTGTCCTATCTGGGACAACTGTAAAAAGCAGCAAAGAAATAATATTACCTCTTTTCAAAATAAAACCCTACGCATGATGGTTGAACTTGATGGAAGAACCTCAAACAATGCTATCCGTAGCATGATGAATATTAATTCTATCCATTATACAATGTGCGATCTAGCAAATAGATACTACGAAAAAGCTAAGGATCATCCCAACCCTCTGTCATTCGTCCGAGATGGGTCCAGGTTCGAAACCCGTTGGGCATGGATGTTGTGTTTGTCTTACGGAGCTGGCTCTTTCCCTTCCCTGGAACCAGTGACCCTAAATTAGGGACGGGAGGCTGTCCTATCTGGGACAATTGTAAAAAGCAGGAAAAAAAATTATATTACCTCGTTTCAAAATCGTTTCCCCCCCCCCTACGCATGATGGTTGAACTTGATGGAAGAACCTCAAAGAATGCTATCCGTAACATGATGAATATTAATCCTATCCATTATACAATGTACGATCTAGCAAATAGATACTATGAAAAAGCTAAGGATAATCCCAACCCTCTTGTCAGGGAGGATCATCCCAACCCGCTGTCATTCGTCCCAACCCTCTTGTCATTCGTCCGAGATGGGTCCAGGTTCGAATCCCGGTGGGGCATGTATGTTGTGTTTGTCTTACGGAGCTGGCTCTTTCCCTTCCCTGGAACCACTAACCCTAAATTAGGGACGGGCGACTGCTTATAGCCCATTGAGTTGCTCACGGTGGTCGTTAAACCTCTAATCAAAAAAAAAAAAAAAACTTTACAAAACAAATACTTAAATTTAATGAACAACGGAAAAGATATTTTATCATACTTAGTTTCGGAAATCATGTTCTTAGTACGTTTTTTGTAGTACAAAAACAACAACAAAAGGATGGTGCTTATGTTATGACTTTGTTCGTCCATCCGTGTGGGGACACAATATCCTTGCAACTATGAAAATTTCAGATATGAAAAATTCGTTTTGCATTGGGAAACTTGAAATGTGAGAAGGACGATTCTTACTTTGCGGTTTTTCTTTTGAATGCGAAACTTCGCCGCTAGAGGGCGTAAAAAAAGATTATATCGCATTCAAAATACATTTTATTTAATGTATTTGTTTCTAAATATACAACTGAAGAAATTCCCATCTACTTATGATGCCATTTATACTGAAAACTATTTTGGGTACAATCTCTTTTTCAATTATTGCAAATATTTTCCGCTAGGGGCGTAAAGAAAAAATATTTTTTTTTCAGGTAGATTGGTAAATGGTAAATGCGTTTCCCATTACCACTTAACAATCAAAAGGTAAATTGCATTTTCTTCGACCTTTCTGCTTCTGAAAGTCCGATTTGAAAAATTCTTCATGCATCGGATACAGTTCCTGATGGGAAATGTTCTGTATATAATTTCTAATTTTAGTAAAAAATTGTTTAACCACCAAGGGACGCAAGTCTTTATTTCTGCTTTGTTGTACTAACAGCAAAATCTGAGCTTCTGAAAACTCAATTGAAAAAAAAACCTCTTTCTTGGACCTATACCGCTCACTTCGGCAAGCCTTTTGAGAATACTACCTGCTTAAAATAGTGCGTAGTTTTTCCGCCAAGGGTGTAGATGTATACCATATTTTCGTCTATATCTCTGCTTCTAAGAGCCTGATTTAAAAATTTCTTTCTTTGTAGCAGAGCAATTCCGGTGCAAAATGTTCCTCATATAATTTCAAATTTTTCTTAATACATAAGAGTTCCACTAGAGGACGTAAGTTTACGTTTCCGATTACAGCAATATCTGCGGGACAAAAAACCCGATTGAAAAAAAATTCTTTTTCGATCAGATACTATTGTGAAAACTCTTGGTGTATATTTTCTTCCCAAAATAATGCACATTTTCGCCTCTAGGGGGCACAAATATTTAATCTGTTTTTCTGAATATTCCTTCTTCTAAACATGCGATTTTCAAAATTATTTGAACACCGGATACCATTCACATTGTGGAACTCTTTAGGTTGTTTTTTTAGGGGCTTTGTAGTTCACAGTTCCGTCGCTAGGTGGTGATTGTGTACTTCTATTTGCAGCTGTATCTCCCCTTCTGAAAACCCTATGAAGAATTTCTTTTTATTTTCAATGCCTTTCGCTACAATAAAGGTGTGGATCATTATACACTTTAAATAATGCACAGCTTTCCCGTTTGGGGTCTGAAAACCTTTTCACGCTATCTCTGCTATCGGAAGGTGTACTTGTAAAATTCTTTTTCCGTAGCAAAGCTCTTGTCAGAAGAATACTTTCCCCCCTTTTCCACCGTTTCCATTGTGCAAAATTCTTCCTCGAAAATGCGTAGAGTTTTATCATACTTCCTTCTACATTTCCTTCCTTCTTCTATAAAAACGCTTTGTGCCCCATTTGTTAATTTCCGAAATATACTTTTACTCGCTGGTGGAAGTAAGTTGCTTTTCCATTTCTGTATTTTTTATCGATTGTAGAAATCCGGTTGATTTTTTTCCCTAACCGGTTCCATTGACGATTAATAACTTTGATAAATTTTATTAACGTCAGAAAGGATTCAAAAGACGTTCTCACTACAACCGATAATGGCATGTCATCTACAAGGGTTGTACCGAAAGTAATGCAAAAGTGGGCATAACTTTTTTATTAACTGACAGAGGTCGTTCAAGTTGCTCATGTTGGTAGAGTAACTTTTTCTCTATGCAAAGGTACTACTCAACATAGTCTCCATCACAAGCGATGAATTTGCGCCATCGTCGAACACAACTCTCGATTTCTCTTTGAAAAAACTTCAGGTGTGGACTGTTGTACCCACTTATTTACAGCTATTTTCACCTCGTCTTCCATTGAACCGAACAGGTGGAAGTCGGAGGGCGCCCGATCTGGGCTGCACGGTGGATGGGGAACACCGACCAGCCTAATATGATAGCCTGATTTGTTGCCAAAGATGTGTGTGTGGTCTCGCATTGCTTTGATGAATGTGGATCCTTTCAGATTCTTGTTCGGTCTCTTCCTCTTTATGGCTTCTCTAAGCTTCTTGGGTGTCTCAATGTACCCACGTTCCAGAAAATCAAGGGGAAGGACATCCCTGTCATCGCAAAAAACAGTCACTATGACTTTTTGCGCTGATCGCCGGCTCTTGAACTTCTTAGGTCGTGGTGAAGAGGTATGATGCCGTTCCATGGATTAATTCTTCGTTTCCGGATCGTAGAGATATGCCCTGTCACTAGATCGGAAAAAATCATGTCTTCGTTGGCTTCCAACACTTCCAGCTGATCAGTGCAGACTTTCACCCTTCTCTCCTTCAAATCGAGTTTCAACTGCTGAGGTACCCACTTTGCACACATTTTCCGATTCCCTAAGTTTCCACCATCTTTTCTATGGCATTGTGACCACAGTCCAGTTGTGCAACAAGCTCACGGATTGTGACTCGTCTCTCCGCTCGAATCAATTCATCCACTCGCTGACGATTCTTGTCAGTGGTCGCAAATGATGGTCTCCCACTGCGTGGTTTGTTTTCAGTACTGGTTTCCGTTTCTTTAAACTTCTTCATCCATTTGTGCACATTGCTCTTGTCAATGGTGTAATCTCTGTAAACATTCTGTAGCCTTTCTGTGATAGCCTGCACCCTTCCTTTGTCAAGAACTCAATGACCGACGTTGCTTCTGCTTGGAATCCATTATTTGCCTGCAATGAAGAAGAAAGGTTACTACAGAAAAAGAGTTACTCTACTAGCATATGCCGTTTGACCGACTTCTGTCAGTTAATAAAAAAGTTATGTCCACTTTTGCGTTACTTTCGGTACAAGCCTCGTATCTTGTTTAATCTTTCGTGTGAAAATTTGTTTTTTTTTTCAAAACTGATTTTGCAATAACAGAGTGATACAAAAAATCTTAAATGATCTTCCTGTTATCCTATTTCTAACACAGAACTACACTGTATGCTCTTGTAATGAGATAAAACGTATGCGCTACTAAGTTTTATCCTTTATTTTAACTAATCTTTATCATGAATCTGCAGTTTAGCTATTTTGACATACAGTAGAACTTCGGTTATACGTTTTTCCCTTTAAATACGTAATTCTGAGCTACTCCGGATATTTTACTGTAGATTCTTTTTAATTTGGCTATACGTAGTTCATTTATACGCTTTTTGCGATTATACGTTAAATTATGAATTTCAGATTATCAAATATACACGGTTCTCTGATTCTTTTATACCCGGTATGTTACAGCTTTGAGAGAATTGAGATAGCATTTTCTTGACAGGCATGAAATAAATGATGCAACTATAAAATTTACTGAATAACGTTCAAAGTTCTCGATTTTCGCCGAATTTTCAAGAAATTCGAAGCAAGTAGAGATCAGCGAATATTTTACTCGGCAGATTATTCAAAGCAATCAGAATTGTGTACTGAATTGCCTGTAGTTTACTGGTCTCCAGGTAACATCTCCTCAGAAAACTTGAAAATTACATCGCCCTAGAGTGTAAATCGAACCCGCATCTTCTGATTTCCGTTCGAGAATGCTATTCATTTTACCACCCAGGACAAAGAAGTTGCGAGCAACTTAGGCTAAGCATTTATAACCTAGGAATCTGAGCTGCAACTTTATAATTGGACTTTCGTTTCGATCTGGCGT
The DNA here is from genome assembly GCA_039090855.1 of Macrothele yani. Classification (NCBI taxonomy): domain Eukaryota; kingdom Metazoa; phylum Arthropoda; class Arachnida; order Araneae; family Macrothelidae; genus Macrothele; species Macrothele yani. The sequence goes on from CM076997.1 coordinate 130,071,556, forward strand.
CGCTGACGATTTAGGTTTCCAAACTTCTTACCTTTGCCACTAGGGGCGCTGCAATCATGTTCATTGTATGGGCAATCATCACTTTTCTATACAAAGACCTAACTAGTGGACCCTTCTTTCGGCAGTTATTGCCGTGAATAAGGACTTTTTTAACCCTGTATAACCACAATATAAACCCAAATATGTTCTAGTTTTCAGCGCATTTTTTGGCCTAGGCCTTTTCGCATCGAATGGCCGTCCGTCCGCTTGTAGACATTTCTCGCCCTAGTGGTATAGTGATCTGAGGCGCTAGTTTACGACCATTAGTCCAACATGGCTCCGGTTTTGAGTCTTGGATGACACATGGAGGGTGTGTTTGTCCGATGGTTCTGGTTTTGTCCCTACTTTGGAACTAGTGGCTCTAAATTTGGGACGGGCGACTATTTCCCAATGAGTTGCACTAAACGGCCCGTTGAGCAGAGAAACGTACTAATAATTAAAAATACACTGCTGGCCACCCAAAATGCAACACCAAGAAGTACACGAGATAGCAAAGCCAGATTTACAGATCACATAACAACAGATACAAAGATGAAACGATTAAGCTTACAGGCCCGTGCGACTTGAGGAATACGCAGACATCAATAGTTCGGGTGGCCCTCATTGCTGGCAATAACGGATTCTACACGCCGCGGCATCGAACGAAAGAGGCTTTGGATGTGAGCTTGGGATATGTCGGTCCAGGCTGCTTCCACACGTTTCCACAGCTCATCAGACGTAGCCACGGCTGGTGCTTCCCGGCCCACTCGGTTGCCGATCAGCGACCAGACGTGTTCAATGGGCGACATATCCGGAGAACAGGCAGGTCACGGCAGCAGTGACACCTAGTGGGTCGTGAAGAATTGTTACACGATGCGGGCCAAGTGCGGGCGCGCATTGTCCTGTTGAAACGTGGCCGCTGGCAGGTCCTGCAGGTAAGGGAGGACTACAGGCTCCAAAACGTCGGAGATGTAGCGGTGGCTGTTGGGTGTGCCGGCGATGCGTTCCAGAGGGATGCGGGTGTCATATCCAATTGCGCCCCAAACCTTAACACCAGGGGACGGACCGGTGTGGCGATGCATAATGCAGGCGTCATACAGTCCCTCGCCGCGGTGCTGCCACACGCTGATCCGACCATCGTGGTGTTGCAGGCAGAAGCGGGATTTGTCGGAGAAGACAATTTCGTGCCATTCCGTAGTCCAGGTGCGGCGTTCAACGGCCCAGTGCCGCCGCACTCGCCGGTGGTGTAACGCCAATGGTAATCGGAGCAATGGGCGCCGTGCGACACGTCCCCGCTCCTGCATACGACGTCGAACGGCACTTGCTGACACAGGTTGTTGCACAACACACCCTAAATCCTGCGCTAACGTTCGGGATCTGGCGGCGCGAGCCGTCAATATCCGCCGCACAGCATGCCGGTCCTCTCGCTCGGTGGTGTGCCGCGGCTGCGGATATCGCTCACGTCGGTCCTTCCGTCTCTCCTGCATCCACCGAATCCATACTCGCCTCACTGTGGCTGGATGTCGTCCCACACGGACGCCGATGTCTCGGTACGATAAACTGCTGTCGCGATAAGCCACTATTCGTCCTCTGTCGAACTCCGAAAAGTGCTGGAATGACTGCCGTATTCTGCGACGAGGCATCACGAAGCTTCCCACGCACAGGCCCGGCAGCACAACACGCTTCCACTACTTACCCCCCCCCCGCCTTCTGTGCACCCGTGTTATAGTGCTTCTCGGTGGCTTGCCGGGCGCACATGATTTGCATATGCCCTGCAATGCTCATCGTTTGCATGTCCTCTCGCGGGCGACACATGCTGCGAATTTCAGGCCAATCGGATGCTTCCTTCTTGGTGTTGCATTTTGGGTGGCCAGCAGTGTATTTCTCTTTATTTGTTCTTCTGATTAAAAACTTCTCCTCCCAACTGGTAACTTTTTTTATTATTATTGGAGGTTTAACGACTACCACGAGCAACTCAATGGGCTATAAGTAGTCGCCCGTCTCTAATTTAGGGCCACTGGTGAGAGCAAGGGAGAGAGCCAGTGCCGTAAGGCAAACACAACATTCATGCCTCACCGGAATTCGGACGAATGATCAAAAGCCATCGCTTAGACCACTGCGTCGCCGGGATGGCCAACTGGTGATTTGATTTATGAGAACGTTTTTCACTTGTTTTGGTCTTGCCGCTAGAAAGGGTGAGTGAACTTCTTTCATACTTCGATATCTACTTTGTTTCATATTATCACTTCTAAAATTCCTGTTGAAAGGCTATTTTTCTCATCTGATACTTTTCAGTCTGGAATACATCCTGCTTACTTTATTCCAAATAATGCGCAGTCGTATATGTGTGTGCTGTTTTTCTAGCTATATATGCTTTTAAAAATCCGGTTCGAAAATTTCTTGGTGGGATAGCTTCTACTATAAAGAACATTTTGCAGCCTTTTTCTGTTATTTTTTTTTTTATCAAGCACAGTTTCAGAGCTAGAGGGTAGGTGGTGCATTTTTTTTTTTCAGGCGACATCTCTGATACAATAGTAGGATTGAAAAAAAAACTCCTTTCGGAGTGAATTCTTATTTATATGTAAGTCAAAAGATGTACTAAAATGAATAAACTAAATCTAAAAAAAAAAAAAAAAAAACTATGAACTTCCAAGGATCTATTTGCCAAATCGCCAAAAATGTGAAACTGGGAAATAAATTTAAGTTAAGAAACGCATACACAAACCCTCACGCACATAAAAGCATTTGCATATGTTCTAAGTACTTAGTGAGAAACAAAATTAAATTCTGTTACTTAGCACAATTCTTACGTTTTATTCTCTTCGAATCACCATGCGTTGGAGAAGACTCCTGGATGAGTAGATGGTCACTGCTTGCAGATATGGACTTACGATAATTTTCCATCGGACATTTCCACGCCATTTCTTGGCCTTTGTCCACGAAATAAATGCCCAAAAGACTTCTATCGTAACTGCTGCAGTTATCTCCGGCGACAAGCAGCGCACATTCACGGAATTTTGAAAATATCCTACGAGAAAAAAAAATCAACTGCATTAATTTTCTTTACATCGTGTAAGTCATGTAAAGCCGCCATGGTGCAAATACTGTTCTAGGTTTCTATATCTTTTAATAATTTCTATTTTGATTCGAGTCTGCTCTGAATGGTGCGCAGGAATTCTAAAAGTTTATACACACATTTCACATATGCTTTTTGAATTTAAACAAACATAATTTTTTATAAAAACAACAACAAAAGCTGAAATAAGTATCATCATCATCATCATCATCAACCATTAACAATCCACTGCTGGATGAAGGTCTCCTCGAGTTTCTTTCACAGCGGTCTATCTTGTGCCAGTCGCCTCCATGTCACTCCCGTATGCTTTCGAATTTCATCTACACATCTCCCGTGTGTTCTTCTCTGGGTTTTTTTCTGTCTCTTGGAATTCAGTCTGGAATTTCAGTTGTCCATTGGTGGTCCGTTCTTCTGGCAACATGTCCAGCCGATTGCAATTTCAGGGATTTTTACACTGATCATGATGTTTTTCCACTCTTGTATTTTTCCTGATCCATGAGTTTCTCTTCTTATCTCTCCTGGTTACACCAAGCATGCATCTCTCCATGCTGCTTTCAGCGCTCTGTAGTATTTGGAAGTCTTTTTTACGCTTTCCAACCGTAGGTTGAAGAAGCGTATATGCTCCAACTTTGTCCGTCTGTCTGCACGATAACTTGCGTAAAAATGGTTCGATTTCGATGACATTTTAGTAAGTGGTAGGGGACCATCTGGGGAAGCACCCTATTGAAAATGGACGAAATGAGGTCAAAGATCAGGATATAGGAGCGCCATACATTCCATTGCCCTTATGGGTCATAACTTGCGTAAAAATGGTTCGATTCCGATGAAATTTTAGTATGTGGTAGGGAACCATATGGGAACGAACCCTGTTGAAAATGAATGAAATGGGGTCAAAGGTCACGACATAGGAGCGGGATTCATTCCATTGCCCTTATGCGTCATAACTTACGTAAAAATGCTTCGATTGAGACAAAACTTTATCATGTAGTTCCGGAAGTATACTTAACCGGTTCTGCTTAATATCATCGAAATGGGGTCAAAGGTCAGGGCATTAGCAGCCAGATTTATTCCACAGCCATTATCCTCATAACTTGAGTAATGATTTCTGGTATGTTGGAAAGCGTATCATAATAAACGCATTGCATGATTTTACTAACTTGTTTAATTACGGTCCACATCTCTGCTTCGTACGTAAGCACTGGAAGGATGCATTGATTAAACATTTTTCTTTTCAAACATGATGACATATTGCTCTTAAAAATTGTACTGTTTCTTCTAAAACTCTCCAACCAATGTTTACACGTCGATTAATTTCTTGATCAATGTGAACTTTGCTTGACATCTGCTGTCCAAGGCAAATGTAGGTATCGGTTATCTCCAGCTTTGCTCCATCACTCGATACATCATCATTTCTTGTAAAAGGAGATGGGAGGATGATCTTCCAGTGCTGACGTACGGTAAATCAGTTTTGTCTTCTGAAAGTTCATTTTTAATCTCACTTCGTTACTCTTGACAGCAAGTTCCTGGATCATACTCTGCAGCTCTGAAGGGGCAGTTTCAAAAATGACTACTTCATGAGCAAAACGAAAGGGAGTTAAATAATCTCCATTAATATTTAACTCATTTTCGTTTTGCTGATGATATAGTCATTTCTGTAACTGGGCAGCATATGAATAGAGTAGAGTAGCAGATGAATCAGAAACTCATGGCACTTTTTATTTTAAGCTTTAATCTGAGATTACCAAAAACCACGAGGAGACGCTGCTCCGTAATTTGGAGTTCTACGGTTCCAGGAAAACGAGAACCATCGCGTTGTCCGTGCCTCTTCCGGGACTCAGGCCAGACTCGGACGACTGCTCAGAGTTCAGCGCCTATATCCACTCGCTCACCGAAGCAAAAACTTCTCAGTGTCGCTGATTGTTTCAAAACATTCTGTGGTATAACGATTAATAGTACATCATACTAAGTGTGAATTTTCAGACAATTTTATCTTACTGCGAGTAATACGACCAATACTAATTCTTTCTTGGCATTTTTCATTCAAAGAAATTACTGCTTGAAAACCGCCATAGTCAATAAATTAAGAATAGATTAAAAATCACTAATTTATGTCCTTGGATCTGAAAGCATGTTCGTTAATTAGCTTTTCTCAGATGAACACCTGATGAATAAAGTGACAACCTAATGTTCTTTAAGTTAGTGTTCGCTTCTATTAACTTGATCTCTGCATTACGCTTGTTTATGGATATGACGTCACATCATCATCATCATAATCGGAAACCAGAGTCTCTTTCTAGGCCACGCCCTTCTTTTCCAGTTAAGTGGTGGTCGTGTTTGTCATTGTTGCTGGTTGCCATGAGTACTCAATACTTGGAGTACATACTATTGTGGCTGTATATATTACTGAGGAGCTATTTTCTCCTACACCCTCATCAAGGCTTATAGGTATCTATTCTGGGACTAATAGCTATGTCTATTCGGTAGTATATGTTCCTATTACCTCCAAATCTAGTACAACTCACACCGTGGTCCTGGAAACCAACACAGTTAAACTTTTTTGGATGCTTCTTGTACTGTCTGTTATAATATTAGTACACTATCAGGGGTACCCGGTTTTCCTCGGGTAAATATTCGTGGAATCACCAAGTTCAGCGGGTGAACTTGACATTGACCATCCTTTTGTTATCGTTTTGACTTTTGAATATCTGGAACTCTCTATTTACATAACATTATATTTCTGCCTGATGGAGCAGCCTGTTCGTGGTGAAAGCTAGCGTAAAACTAAAACATGGAACTTTTTATGAAAATTTTGTATGGTGGTCCCTTGACCCCGGGCTCCGTACCCTCCCGAAAACTGTCTACGGTCAAAGTACCATGACATAGTATACCAAATTGGGTGGTTCTAAAATGAAAACTATATCATAAAGCAAAATATGAATCTGTAGGGTAATTATTGAGCGTGTTCGAATTTTTTCATAAAACTATAACTGGCAGCTGCAGTACGCCCCTTCGTTATCTGCGCCCTTCCCTGCAGCTGCGGGGGTGGTATAGTTACGCAACTGCATTGAGACTGCAGAAACAATGCAAAATGTTCTCCAAAGCACTGTGGCAGATAATGAGACATGGTGTTTTCGTTATGATCCGGAAATGAAGCGTCAGAGTACTTAGTGGAAGTCACCACAGTCACGCAAAGAAAAAATATTAGGCTACAGGTTTAAAATCAAGACAATGCTTAGGTGCTCTTACGACAGAAAGGGAAGTCTGCATCGCGAGTTCACTCCTCAAGGTACAACTGTCACTGGCAATGCTTACATACCTATTTTAGAACAGTTGTTCAAGATTTTTTATGTCAGGCCTGAGTACAAAAACGGTCAATGGTTATGTCTTCACGACAACGCCAAGCCGCGCAGTCAGTGTATAGAAATTTCTGGCACGAAAACAAGTGTCTGTAATAAACCATACCCCCTATTCTCCAGATTTATCATCGCGTGACCACTTTTTATTCCCTAAATTAAAGCTGCCTTTAAAAGGAAAACTTTTTCAAGACATTGAAGCCATATAAAGAACTGTGACATCAGTTCTTCCCTCCACGCCAAGAAATGGACTATTCAAGTCCTTCCTCTGGTTGGCTGATCGTTCCACTTCTTGCATTAACGCAGGAGGAATGTACTTCGAATAAAATATATTCATGCAAGTTTTCCTACTTTTCTAATTTTCCTTTTTTTCTAATTCAGTTTCATTACTTAACGCTGTCTTTGAATGAGTGTTAGGGTTCATCTTCTGCGATAGATGGCGCAAAAAATAACTCCTTCAGCGTGGCGTTTACGTCTTGAGTGACTGTCACAGAAGTTGGCTTCAGCAAATCATTGCAGACCTCACCATATTCAGAATGGAAGCCGTCTCTTTTTGGATTCGCAGTGAAAAGACAAAACACGCGCTCTTACGTTTTAACCCCTGATGTTGTTTGGAGGTCGAAGTCAGTAAGTAGGCGGGGTTTCTATAGCTCAAATTCAAGGGTTCTCTGCTAATGTACACATTTTCTCTTCAAAAAATGAACGTACAGTAGGATTTAAGATGATTTATGGAAGACAAGATTCCAATCTAACTTTTGGCCCCATTCAATGATTTCTATTTGGCCTAGATAATTAAAAAAAAAAAAAAGACAAAAATGAGACATTTCGTTTCTCCCAGACAGGAACACTGCTAATCTAACTTATCGCGCCATCTAGCGCCAAATTAGAATACTTTTTAATCAGAGAAACTAAATTTTAAAAAAATCCTACCAAAATTTTCGGAATAATAACTGTGGCATATATTAGCTATGGATCGTTTTTATTTGTGCTCAAAATTTCAAACACTACAAAGTAACAGTCTTCGAGAAAATGTGTACAAAAGAATTTACATTGCAGATATAGGGTAAAAGATGAACTCTAACATTCATTCAAAGACAGTCTTAATCTTTTCAACGTGTATCTGAGGATAACTAAAGTCTTTAAAACAGAAAATACTAAAGTGTATAGCTGCCTTTTATACTTTCAATTTTCTGAAAATTTATTCACATGCTGTCCGTATCTATTAGGGGTATACAGAAGCTTCCGCCGTTTTAAGGAGAAAGGAGACAGGAACAATCAGGAAGCCATTCAACGAAATATTGGCCGTTAGCTTCAATGACCTTTGCCATTTTTCAGGCAACAAATGAATGCCCCTGTGATAGAAGGACTCGGGTTTTGAGCTGAAGAACGCAGTTGGTGAACCGCTGTCGGGATAGGACATGTTGCATAGAGCGAAACAGATGAAAGTTTGAGGGCGCAATGTCCGGGCAGTAAGCCAGGTGCGGTAAAACCTTCTAGTGCAACTGTTCAAGTGTTGCTTTTTTGGTGGCACCGACATATGGTCTTGCATTATCGTGTAACAGGATGACTGGGGAGCGTCCTTTACCTGTCAATGGGCGTTTTTGCTCGATGGCGGCGTTCAGTTTCATCAGCTGATCGCTATATCGCTGTGCAGTGATTGTTTCGCCCGGTTTCAACAGTCCAAAGTACAGCATTCCATGCATATCCCAACACACATACAACAGAACTTTTTTCCAGTGGATATCTTGTTTTGCAGTGGATGTTGATGGTTGGTCTAGGTCGACCCAAGATCCCTTGCGTACGGGGTTGTCGCAATAGACCCATTTTTCATCCTCGGTAACAACTTTCCATAAGAAATTCTTCCTTTGAAACCTCTTCAGCAATGACATGCAGATGCCCAATATTACGCTCCGTTACAGCATGCGGAACCCACTTACCAATCTTCTGGATCTTTTCCAAGGCCTGTAGACGCCGTACCACCGTCGATTGAGCCACTTTCAAACGTTTCACCAGTTGCGTGGTCGATTGTGTGGCATCCTCTTGCAACAGCGATACCAGGTCCTCGTTTGCGTGTTCCTTCGGTCTACCTGCACGTGGCTTGTATTCCAAGCTGAGATCACCTTTCTTAAACCTGGCAAACCATTCTAGACACGTCCGCTCATACGCCTGACATATTGAACCGTATGCTTCACTCGCACGTTTCCCTAAATTAAACATGAATAACAAACAGTGACGCAAATGAAATTTATCGACCGCAATGCTTGGCTTCATGTACGAACTGACAGAACGTGTCGCCGGCCGGTTAGTGTGTCCGCTAGTGGGGACAGCGGAAACATTTGCATACCACTAACATTTTTTTTCGCCCCTCAGAGCATTAACTTGGGGGCAACCAGGAAATCAGACGTTGAAGAGCGCGACCTCCTGAGCACTAGACCAGCAGGTACCACAGAACTGTGAAATGAATTTCTGATGACTTCTGCAACCCCAGTGTCGATGCACCAAAACTGGTTCGGTGATACAGTATAGTGAAACTGGATTTTGATATTTGCTTTGCAGTTTAAGTATATTTAATGTTAGTTTGATATTTTCGGGACTCCCTTTGAGGCGTCCAAACTGAAAAACGGATAAGGAAGAGAAAACGAGAGTGAAGTGTTTTGTTCGAGGTCGTCCGCTTTCACTGGCAAAGCGGAGAGAGAAGGAAGAGTGATGTTCCTTGTATGGAATGCAAAAATCTTTGTGCACTTGAGAGTAGGTGACCAATGGTATGTAGGAACGAGGACGCTAGATGAGACGGCTAGGCTGGTTGGTGCCAAAGTTAGTAGATGACAAGGCTACGCTCATTCTGCGCTTCCGGTGATTGCTTTGTGATGTCACTGTCCAACTCGCCATCGTAAGACTACCTAATCGCCACGTTTCTATATATCGGCATCATAGCAGCGTTTCGGAATTATTATTCGTATATCAGCTGCAATACTCTTCATAAATTCCACCAGATTTTTTAATTCATAATGTTTTCAATTTTTAATTTAAAAAAAATTGGGGAATGTTGTCCAGATGCTTTTCCTATTCCTCATAGAGAAATTCTTTATTATAAAAATAATATATCCTGCTGTGCGTTTTCCGTTCTAAATTTACATGAAAACAACAAAAATTCCCCTTGTAACTAAATTAACACTTAAAAGTGAAACCGTTTTCCCGCCCTTTACGTAGCAAAAATGTGCGGGAGGTATTTTTGAAATCTCCGTTACTAAAATATTTACATGACTGTGAATTTCTTCTGTATTTAATGTAATTATGCTTTCGCATGAGCTTTTGTTCTGTGTTTGAGTTATAAAAATCTTTGACAAGACGATTTCCTTCATAGTTGCAGTTCGGATCTACGATTTACATGTTAGGACGGTGATGTCACTCAGTGACGTCACGATTATTCGTTTGCGAGGAAGGGGGGATGAGCAAATCTTACTGTTTATTAACCTTGGTTGGTGCCTTATTGTCGGGAAAGGAATTTTGACAAGGGGCTGCTGAAAGTAGAAAAATTATTTCTGAAGTTCCTTTTATCATTCTACTCTGTCTTAGTAGACGGGGATAAATGCATTACTAAAACGAAGAGTAATTAAGAGATTCAATGAAATAGAGGGTTCTGTCCTTTTATGCAGAACTGAAATTTCACTTACCTACAAGAAGAGCCATCTGTGGAATTTTGTTCAGGAAGAAGTGACTCGCATCCCTTCATATCATCGCTCCGAAAGCAATAGCGACTGCTCCAATCTAAGAATAGATGTATTCAGTATCTGCTCATTGACAAAAAATTGATAGAATTATAGATTTATGAGACCTTGATAAAAAAAAACATTTTAATACTGTCTGGTTTATGGCTGAATCCCAGGTGAGGCATGGGTAATATGTTTGTCTTCGGCAACTATCACACCTTCCATTCCTTAGAATCAGTAACCCTAAATTAGGGACTGGGGAGAGCTTAAGGCTGTCTTTCAATGAGTGTTAGGCTTCATCTTCTGCGATAGATGGCGCAAAATATCCCTCCTTGGGTGTGGCTTTTACGTCTTGAGGGATTGTACCACAAGTTGGCGTCAGCGAATGACTGAAGACCTTACCATATTCAGAATGGAAGCGGTCTCTCGTTGGCTCCACAATGAAAAGACAAAATACGCGCTGTTACGTTTTAACCAATGGCATTGTTTGGGGGTGGAGCTTAGTAGGTACGCGTAGTTTCTGTCTCAAATTCAAATGTTTTCTGGTAATGTACACATTTTCTCTTCAAATAATTAATGAACGTACAGTAGAATTTAAGATGATCTATAGAAGACAAGATTCCAATCTCACTTCAGTGACCATTCTTTGATTTCTATTTGACCTAGATAATTAAAAAAAAATCAGACAGAAATGAGAGATTTCGTCTCTTCCACACAGAAACACTGCCAAGCTAATTTCTGGCGCCATCTAGCGTCAAACTGGTATACTTTCGAGTCAGATAAATTGAATTTAAAAAAAATTCTAACACATTTTTCGGAAAAATAACTGCGACACGTAGTAGATATGGGTCGTTTTTATTTCTGCTCAAAATTTCAAACTCTACAAAGTAATAGTTTTCGAGAAATGGGGAACAAAAGAATTTGCATTACAGATATAGGACATAATTTCTGTTACACTCATTCAAAGTCAGCCTTAATGCCCTCAAAGCTGCTCCTGTTTCCCCCAAGAAGATTACATACATGCAGGCATACTATCTGCAGCTAACGGCATTCATCACCCAGCAATCCATTAACAGTTCGGAAGACACAAAGTCACAATCTATAGGTAAGTTGGTACGGCTGAACAAATTTTTTATATACACCAAAGCTTTGAGGCGGAAAATTGGCGAAATAAGCATACCAGTGGGAAACACATGACCGGAAGTGGGTTATCTGATCCATGCTCCTTTTTTACTCTTTCCAACGCAAAGAAGGGTTTATATTTGGAGAAACACATGGAGCTCATAAACCTATACCAATAGTCCAACGTAGAGTAGGATCAGTACGTTTTCTTGGTATCGATATCGTCGCATTCCTTACGCTCCGCGATTGCACAGTACAGTAGAATTACAGCTAGTGGCCAAATCTGTTTTCCAGGCGACCGGACGCATTCCATGGATTATACATTTTTTTCCAGAATTTGATGCCATCTTTCAAGAAAAAAATGCTCCTATTGACACTTTCATATACTTCAGATCTTGAATACAAGAACATGATATCAAGATTCAGTTCCTCTCAAAGCCTGCAATCTCACACGGTTTGCATACCACCAAGCCAGTGTGATCAGCTTTTGGAAACAGGGTGAGAAGCAAATTCCCTTCGCTTCCCTTATTTGCTAAATTTGAAACTTTCTTTCCTAAAGAAGCGCCTATTATCTCACCTATGGCAAGAGTTCAGTTCGATTCCGCGGTGGACCGTCTTTCTCAAGTGAGGAAGGTCCACCATATCCCAATACGAGCTGTAGCACGAGGAAATGGTAGCTGAGCACCATTGAAATGCACGCTTGAGTAGTTCTTGTCATACGTAGTTTTCTTATTTTGTCCTGCACCAGAATATTATCAATCGAAAATCAAACTCTCTAGGGATACTCGTAATAGTAATCAAGATCCCTCTGTAACTGTTCGTTAAAGGCAATTAAAATAATTTTTGAAACAATAATTCGATTTTACACACCGCGAAAATTGCAATTACCGTTAGATGCAGAATTTCAGTTCCTCAGCAATCTGCACGACACGGATTCTTCGGTTTGACATCACCACGTGCTCCACTGTCGTACATTTAATCTCTGGTCACCCCTACTGAGCGTCCTTCGGGTGGGTCGTCTTCCAACGAGTCTCTTCCCGTTTAAAGACAGCAGCCCATCTTTTGAGTTTGGGATGTGAAGGTGCATCATTCATGTACACACAGACCATCCGCTCATGAATGCTGCATATCTTTTCACCTTCCCTTGTCAAATATTCGATCAGAGCTCGGTTCCGCAATGTCATTTGTCACCTCTATGTAGACTACAATGCACTGTGGTGCCGTCTCAAATGCTGACGTGGCGTGGCTCTTATTTAACTGAAGAATGATTCATTACTTTGCAATACTTGCGTCAGCCTCCAATCACTACTTTCTGGGTCAGACTTAGAACTTATACAACGCCCCTCGTATCACGGTGGTATATAAAATTGTAACGTCACAGCTTTAGGCACCGTCTATTATTGAGAGAGATACAGTAGACTCTCGCTAATCCGGCCTCTCCATAATCCGGCCGCCTTTTTTCTTGCCTGATTTTTGGTTGCAGAAATCATGTTAATATCATACCTTATAACGAAGTGAATTTCTCCGTCATTTTTATCCGCGCCGGGGTTCGAACCCGGGTCCACTCATTCCGGAATAAGTTGCTCTACCAATTAAGCTACGCGGACATTGATTTTAATTGCTATCTGCCCTTACGTCGTGTGCGTCCTTCTGGCAGGCACGTCACATCTCCTGGTACGTTACATCATCTCCCCCTTATTTTTCTTTTTTACTTTCGAAGGGCTGCTCATATTTTTCCTATCTCGCGGTGTGGAAATAACATCACACCAATGCGAGATTTTGAACGGTCGGGTCATCCGGGTAGTTCGGGTGCCATTATAACGAAGTAAATTTCTGGGTCATTTTTATCCGCGCCGGGGTTCGAACCCGAGGCCGCTTATTCCGGAACAAGTCGCTCTACCAACTGAGCTACGCAGACATTTGTTCTGATTCCTATCTGCCTTTATGTCATGTGCGTCCTGCTGGCAGGTACGTCACATCTATCCCCCCCCCAAAAGCGGGCCGGGGGCATGGCCCACGGATCAGCCGTGACCATGAATCGTTGCAGGCAGACAACCACTGAAGAACGTGCACTTGAGAACTCCCCGTCAATCTGGTGTGTGGAATACAACGTCACACACATTTATTTTTCGAAGCACTGGAGAAGGGATTCTCTGATTTTTCCTATCTCGCGGTGTGGAAATAACATCACACCAATGCGAGATTTTGAACGGTCGGGTCATCCGGGTAGTTCGGGCGCCATTATAACGAAGTGAATTTCTCCGTCATTTTTATCCGCGCCGGGGTTCGAACCCGGGTCCACTCATTCCGGAATAAGTTGCTCTACCAATTAAGCTACGCGGACATTGATTTTAATTGCTATCTGCCCTTACGTCGTGTGCGTCCTTCTGGCAGGCACGTCACATCTCCTGGTACGTTACAACCTGAATGAGTTATACTTCATATACGAGTGAAGTTTCAATTTTAACGTTATGTTTTGTTTTGAATTGGCACTAACGTTCATGAAATCCAATTTAAAATAAAAGTAGGAAGGATCCTCAAAATAATTAAGAATATCACAAAAAGCATCTTCTTTAAAGCAGACAAAAATCTGTGACATGTTTCGAAATGACCACACTGAGTAGAAAATGCAAGATATCATATGTGCTGTATTGTAATTACATATTGTGCTTTACTGTACTGATAATATGAAAATATCACTTCATTATTGTAAATGAGACAGTATAGTACATACTGATCCTTTTAGTAGTATCATATGCCTGCCTCTTATTTATGTTTTTTAAATACATATGTACTACACATAGTAAACTTGTGATTGTAACATTAAATTTAATGAAGAATTAAACTGAAATTTTATGTAATCTCGGTAATCCGGCACTCTCGCTAATTCGGCACCCCTCTATGCAAGGAAATGGCCGGATTAGCGAGAGTCTACTGTACTCATTCTCTGGGCAAAACGTTTATTTTTCTTGAACAGGTTTTTCCATTTTAGAACAATCTAAAACTTGTGAGAATTGAAGCAAAAAAAAAAAAAGCTTAGGTCAAAAAAGTTTGTTTCACGAACAAACCAAATGGCATTTGGATTCGGAAAACTTCACGGCATAATGAATGCATTGCGTAACCATTTTATTAAACACATTTTCAAGAATGTGTGGAGTTAACAAAATTACTAGTAGGTGTACCTGGACTAGGGTCATTGCCCTGCATTTGACTTTTTTGCGTATAGGGTAAGTCAGGATATGTACGTTTGAGTTTTACATTATTTGTATTGACTCTGAAGAAAGCGAAAAGAAATTTTCAAAAACAGTTTTTTCGACCATTTAAAGGCAAAATCGTCTATTTCTGAATAGCAAAACTTCGAGCCACAGAGCTAAAATCGATCAATATCTGTAATTTGGGTGGAACAGAATTTAAACTTTCCCATATGAATAAAACTGACACCTTTAAAACAAATCGGCATGCTTGATTTCCCTGGACTGTTGAATTTCAGAAACAGCATATTCCTTATTTGATGTGAAAAAGACGATCAGAAACACTAAGAAATTTCCCGATGTTGCCACTTCTGATGTTTTAAAGTCACGTACAATTTGAACGCCAGTATTTATGAACTGTAAAGTAGCCAACGTCTAGAACAGAAATTACCACCCGCCCCTCTGAACTAGTGATTCGAGAAGCTGGTTGCTTGTTAGCCCTCCGAGATTGGTTCGAATTCCACTCCCGAATGAGTCATGGATGTCGTGCTTTTCTAAAGACGCTGGCTGTAATCATTTTCCCGTAGTAGTGGCTCTAAAGATCAGGTCAGATCATATGTAGAAGATTTTAGGAAGGTAGTGACAGACCCCAGGTTTTAAACAACCCTTAGAAATAGGAAGCTAGGAGATTTGGGCTAGAATGCCCGATAGGAAAGTGACACGGAAGCGAAGTGGAAGGGGAGGAAGACGCCCTTATTTATTACCGGAGAGCCAGTACCCGGGGTCCGATGGCTTAACGTGCCAACCCGACGCTCGGCGGATATTTAGTGGATCGAGCGTTCGTACCTGCCTGGGATTGAACCTGAATTCTTCTCCATGGCAGTCACAAACGTTGCCCACTAGGCCACCCGCGGCCCAGTGGCTCTAAAGAAGAACGAGAGACTCTTTTATAACCCTAAGAGGTGCCATGTTTGTTGTTAAACCCCTAACTGGGGAAAAGAAGAACCTCCAGAAAATGGCGGAAATGTCGGATAATGCTGATCTGAGCAGATGAGCATATCGGTATTATCCGATATTACTTATATGCTCATCTTTTATTACGAAAGCTTAAAATATAAAATTACACATCTACAAATTGTTATTGTTTCCAGTGCAAACCCAATCCATATAGTAAAATAAAATTGATAATAGCTTTGTGAATAAATTAATAAGATTTTAGAATAGTAAGAGATTCCTCATTTCTTTAAAATTTTCATTTCTATTCTTTTTAAAAATATTTTGTTGGCATCTAGCTATGGATACGCCTATAGTGGCCTCTTCTAATAGTTACTCAGCGTAAACAAGCATAGCTTTCAATACCTCACTCTCTTCGATTATATCATTTTACATACAATCAAAACGGCTGCGATTCTTATGCTTAATTATGCCAATATCAGTCAGTTCTTTTTCATCTTTTATCATTACAAAAGCTTTCAAAACTTGTTTGGCTTTCCACTTCAAACCCGATGTGTGGTAAACAGTGCCAATTTCGGGATAATTACGGAAATTTCCATTTTGACCACAGAAAATTATCGCCCATATTTATCAAACCCCAGTGTAGTAACCTGGAAAACACTAGTTCGTGTTCCACAACAGATGTTTTCGCATAATGTTTACCAGTGGTAATTCTATGATAACCTCGGTACTTCATGATCGTACCTTGCTAAGTTTGTGACAGTGAACAAGTTGTCCATTTGTACGCACAGCATTGTATAAAACTAAATAAAGAAGTTTAGAAATAATAGTATACATGATGCATTGCACATTTTACTCTAGTTACTCATGTGGTACCATATCGTGCAAAAGCTACATTGAACCCACTGAGCTCCTGTTTTGTTTCTGTTGTTTTGACATCCTCGTTACAGTTGCGTCCACAAAAATCGCAGTCCCAATTATCGTCCTCTTTTTTGCATGGGCCTGTTGATAAAAACTGTGCATATGTACAGGTGTATGAGCTTTGTTACATTTCAATTACCCCAACTCTTACGTATCACGAAGTTTCTACCTGTAGGTGG
Source organism: Macrothele yani (assembly GCA_039090855.1). Classification (NCBI taxonomy): domain Eukaryota; kingdom Metazoa; phylum Arthropoda; class Arachnida; order Araneae; family Macrothelidae; genus Macrothele; species Macrothele yani. The sequence goes on from CM076997.1 coordinate 130,088,080, forward strand.
GACATTCGTGACACCTTGGTTATTATGTGACAGGCTAAATTTATTTAAAAAACCGGAACTGAAAAGTCTATTTGAATCCCAACTACCATGGTTTTGATTCAGAAATCAGGTATTGTAGTTTAAATCATGGGAAAAGAACCCATTATTGAAATCATCATTAATGTCTGAAAAAATTAATTCCCAAAAGCTAAGGATCATGCGTCCGTGGCTAAGAATCTACACCCTATAGAATGCTGATAAATGACATGCAAGTGCATTTTCAAATTAGAAAGGAATCTAATCAATAACTGTATTAAATATTGTTCACATACCTCCATTTTTCATCTTTAAATCCGCTCTCTACCTTGTATGCTAAACACCAGCACAAAAGACTATTCGATTCCCGCTACACGTTGAACAACTTTATCTGTGATACGAACAAACAACTTTTTTTTTATATTGAACGTTTAACGACCGCAGGGAGCAACTCAATGGGTTATAAGCAGTCGCTCGTCTCTAATTTAGGGTCACTGGTTCCAGGGAGAGAGAGAGAGAGCCAGTGCCGTAAGACAAACACAACATCCATGCCTCACTGGATTCGAATTCGGACCCTTCTCGGACGGATGGTCATAAGCCAGCGCTTAGACCACTGTGCCACGGGGGCGGCCAAACAATTTATTGACGATCGCGTTCTGTTTTTAGAAACTAAACATTTGTTGCCATTTATTATAAGAAGTTTAAACTAATTAAGGCAGTAGTTACTCTACGAATAGCTGCTTACGTTCTATAACGAATTTACTTATGCTACGAAATCACCAATGTTTACCCTACACTTAATGGCCTTTGAGTTGTGACTCCTTCCCAAATATCATATTGGGCCAATCTGTCGGGAACAGCGTGGACACCAGAAAGAAAGCAGATGATATTTCCACCCATGCAGACCGTGTAATCATGTGTTAGTAGATGTAGTGGACGTACGCGGCGAACACGTCATCCTACAAGTGGTAGTTCTACATGATGGAACAGCTAGTCGCGCTTTGCGATTAGGTATCGGCGGTGTGACGTACCTGCCAGCAGGACGCACACGACATAAAGGCAGATAGCAGTCAGAATGAACGTTTGCGTAGCTCAGTTGGTAGAACGACTTGTTTCGGAATAAGCGGACTCGGGTTCGATTCCGGGCGTAGACCAAAAATGACGGAGAAATTTACTTCGTTATAATGGCGCCCGAACTATCCGGATAACCCGACCGTTCAAAATCTCGCAATGGTGTGATGTTATTTCCACACCGCGAGATAGGAAAAATCAGAGAATCCCTTCTCCAACGCTTCGAAAAATAAAAGTGTGTGACGTTGCATTCCACACACCAGATTGACTGTGAGTTCTCAAGTGCACGTTCTACAGTGGATGGCTGCCTGCAACGATTCATGGTCACGGCTGACCCGTGGGCCATGCCCCCGGCCCTCTTTCGGGGGGGGGAGATGTGACGTACCTGCCAGCAGGATGCACACGGCAGATAGCAGTCAGAATGAACGTCTGCGTATTTCAGTTGGTAGAGCGACTTGTTCGGAAATAAGCGGACTCGGGTTCGATTCCCGGCGTAGACCAAAAGTGACGGAGAAATTTACTTCGTTATAGCGGTCCTATTGAACCCACACTGCCGAAAGTTCATCCCGCAGAGAAGCAAGAATAGCTCGCCCACTAGTACAGCGCAGTTGTACATTAGTGTATGTATTCATCACACACGACATGCAGATCAACAAAGACAGCTCGTCGTGCTGATAAACACTGTATCGGTTCCCAGTGCGTAACTGTACATTTGTGGATAAGTTGAGACCACATAGCAGGCACATCATTCCACAGACTAGCTAGGACAACTACTCCTACTGATAAATACTACACCTGGTGCCCAACGTAACACTGCATTTGTGGATGCGGTGAATCAACGCAGATTATCCCTCAAGCCAGAAAGTGCAGTTGGTCCCAGTGATAGACACTCAGCTGGTTCCACTGTGTAACTGTACATTGGTGGAAGTGCTGTGTCTACATGACAGCCAGATTGTTCCAGTTAGGTACTCGATAGCATTTAATTCTGAGGAAATCTGCAATCTAAGAAACTGTGGTGACGTTTACCGAAAAACTTGTGCCAAACTTAACTACGGTGACCCTACAGGATCAAAACAGGATAATATAGACTATAAATTGGCCAGCTAAAAGACCCGGTGACCTCATTTAATGTTTCGAAGGTAAGATGCATGTATCCGTCGTCGCAAATGTCAAAAGACAACTGATGAGTGTGAAAAGTTTCAACATACAATTGCATGTTGAAGATCTTTTGACTCAGTTATTACAATTACTTGAATCCATAAAATATTTACTAACTTTTCCTTCTTTTATTTTTCCTTTAAAAAAATGATGGAAATTTAAGCTCTAAAACACACAACAGTCATCTATGATCGCTAGTATCGGCATCGGAATGACAGTCATATGGCAAACCCATTGAAATTTGAAAATTGTGTCATTTTGTAGGATGAATCGAACTCGCGCTTTCTGAGTTTCTCACGAGAATTTTACCATTCCAGCACACGAAATAATGCACTTCAAAGCAAATAAAAATTATGAATGTCTGTCAACATTCATCTTTGTGATAATCGAATTTCCCGCTTCGTCGTATCAGCGATTCTTCCATCTTAATAAAAGGTATCCATCACAGAAATCAGCAGTTCTTCAGACAGACGCTAAAGTTAATTAAGTTAAACAAAAAAATAATAATAACAGTGGCGTGAAGTTAATGTAAAATTTAATAGCGTCATGAAGTTGATAAAACATTTAATAGTGGAGTGAAGTTAATGAAAAATTTAATGTTGGCGTAAAGTTAATGAAAAACTTAATAGTGGCGTGAAGTGGATAAAAAATGTAATAGTGGAATGAAGTCAGTGAAAAGTTTAACAGTGGCGTGAAGGCAATGAAAAATTTAGTAGTGGCGTGAAGTTCATAAAAAATTTAATAGTGGAGTGAAGTTAATGAAAAATTTAATGTTGGCGTAAAGTTAATGAAGAACTTAATAGTGGCGTGAAGTGGATAAAAAATGTAATAGTGGAGTGAAGTCAGTGAAAAGTTTAACAGTGGCATGAAGGCAATGAAAAATTTAGTAGTGGCGTGAAGTTCATAAAAAATTTAATAGTGGAGTGAAGTCAGTGAAAAGTTTAGCAGTGGCGTGAAGGCAATGAAAAATTTAGCAGTGGCGTGAAGTTCATAAAAAAATTAATAGTGGAGTGAAGTCAGTGAAAAGTTTAACAATGGCGTGAAGGCAATGAAAAATTTAGCAGTGGCGTGAAGTTCATAAAAAATGTAATAGTGGAGTGAAGTCAGTGAAAAGTTTAACAGTGGCGTGAAGGCAATGAAAAATTTAGTAGCGGCGTGAAGTTCATAAAAAATGTAATAGTGGAGTGAAGTCAGTGAAAAATTTAACAGTGGCGTGAAGGCAATGAAAAATTTAGTAGTGGCGTGAAGTTGATAAAGCCGCCTTCCGGTGGCGCAATGGTCTAAGTGCTGGCTTATGACCATTCGTCCGAGAAGGGTCCAGATTCAAAACCCGGTATGGCACGGATGTGGTGTTTGTCTTAACGGCACTGGCTCTCTAGCGCCATAAGACAAACACCGCATTCTGGTCACAGGCTCCAGGAAGGCAGTGACCCTAATGTAGGGTCACTGCCTTCCTTGTAGTTTGCCCCTAAATTTGGGACGGGCGACTGCTTATAACCCATTGAGTTGCTCACGGTGGTCGTTAAACCTTCATCCAAAAAAAAAGTTGATAGAAAATTTAATAGTGGAGTGAAGTTAATGAAAACCATAACTGTACTGGAGTGAAGGTAATGGAAAATTTTATACTGGCGTGAATTTTAGGTATGGGCAGCGACACGTCATACGCAGTTAATTTTAGAAACCAATATCAGAATGTCTGAATAATTTATGTGCCTATCTGTACATACACTGCTGGCCACCCAAAATGCAACACCAAGAAGGACACGAGATAGCAAAGCCAGATTTACTGGACACATAACAACAGATACAAAGATGAAACGATTGAGCTTACAGGCCCGTGCGACTTGCGGAACACGCAGACATCAATAGTTTGTGTGGCCCCCATGGCTGGCAATAACGGCTGCTCACACCGTGGCATCGAACGAAAGAGGCCTTGGATGTGGGCTTGGGGTATGTCTGTCCATGCTGCTTCCACACGTTGTCACAGTTCATCAGGCGTAACCGCGGGTGGTGCTTGCCAGGCCACTCGGTTGCCGATCAGCAACAAGACGTGTTCGATGGGCGACATATCGAGAGAACAGGCGGCCCACGGCAGCAGTGACCCCTGATGGGCCGTGAAGAATTGTTGCACGATGCGTGCCACGTGTGGGCGCGCATTGTCCTGTTGAAACGTGGCCGCTTGCAGGTAAGGGAGGACTACAGGCTCCCAAACGTCGGAGATGCAGAGGTGGCTGTTGAGTGAATCGGCGATGCGTACCAGAGGGGCGCGGGTGTCATATCCAATTGCGCCCCAAACCATAACGCCAGGCGACGGACCGGTATGGCGATGCATAATGCAGGCGTCGTACAGTCTCTCGCCGCAGTGCCGCCGCACGCAGATCCGACCATCGTGGTGTCGCAGGCAGACGCGGGATTCGTCGGAGAAGACAATGTCGCGCCATTCCGTAGTCCATGTGCGGCATTCAACGGCCCACTGCCGCCGCACTCGCCGGTGGTGTAACGCCAATGGTAATCGGAGCAATGGGCGCCGTGCGACAAGTCCCCTCTCCTGCAGACGACGCCGAACGGTACGTGCTGACACAGGTTGTTGCGCAACACACCCTGATTCCTTCCCTAACGTTCGTGATGTGGCGGTGCGAGCCGTCAATGCCCGCCGCACAATATGCCGATCCTCTCGTTCAGTGGTGTGCCGTGGCTGCGGCAATCGCTCACGTCGTTTCGTCCGTCCCTCCTGCACCCACCGAATCCATACCCACCTCATTGAGGCTGGATGTCGTCCCACACGGGCGCTGACGTCTCGGTACGATAAACCGCTATCACGATAAGCCACTATTCGTCCTCTGTCGAACTCCGAATCGTGCTGGAATGACTGCCGTATTCTGCGACGAGGCATCAGGAAGCTTCCCACGCACAGATCCGGCAGCACAACACAGTTCCGCTACTTACACCCCGCCTTCTGGTGCACCCTTCTTATAGTGCTTCTCGGTGGCGTGCCGGGCGCACATGATTTGCATATGCCCTTCAATGCTAATCGTTTGGATGTGCTCTTGCGGGCGACGCATCCTGCGTATTTCGGGCCAATCGGATGCTTTCTTCTTGGTGTTGCATTTTTGGTGGCCAGCAGTTTATTTATTGATTCATAGATTTTGCGTTATAGTTATTCTACTCTGAAAATTACAGCAGTATTCAACATACTTCGACTTCCTTAGACGGATTTGTCTTGTATAGCGCACTTAATAGTTTTGTTTCTCTCTTCACTGGTCGCCATCAGTTGCATTTGCAGTGGTAGGTAGCTTAAGCCACACTGTTATTCCATGCTGAGAGATAACTTTATACTATGCACGCACGCTGTCCACAGCCTTCTCATTTTCTGTTTCCTTAGCAAACCAAGCAGACAACGCCCTGCTTAGCTTACGTCCTGTACTGGCGCATGCGCATGGATCCTGTGCTTCTTCCTGTATTCTGGTAGATTGGTATGCAGAAAATTTTCTTTAGCTTGTGACGAACCTACCTGAGAAGTGACGCACATGACAAGACGATAAAGTTGCAGCCTTGGTCGGTGTAGTTCAAGCGGTAGATTATCTGACTTCAGAGGAAGAAGATGCGAGTTCGAAGCTCATCACCGCCAAATGGGGCTTTATTTTCACAAGATTTTCACCTGTGCGCGGTGAAAAAAGAGTTGTTCCCCTTGACTTTTTTGAGAGAACAATGTAAGAACTTACAGGATATTACATTTATTATTGAAGAAAGTAATCATTTGACACATTTCGATAAAGAAAGGTACTTTCATAGTATATTCTAATAGTTTCTTTCTGTCTTGAGCCCATGCGTTTTTATTACAGCGTTTTGCACTTTTATAACTCGCTTTTAGCTTAAGAAAATAACAGAGCAAGTCTTTATGCATTCAGATTCCTATACCCAAGTTGCAAGGCTATATTATGGATATAGGAATCTGAATGCCTTCTTTCTCCAAGGTAACATTTCTGGACGGAAATCGGAAGATGTAGGTTTAAGTCCTGCTCCAGAACGATGACATTTTGAATTCTATTGAGGATTGTACCTCACGAATGGCATGCTTATGCCGAAAATACCGATCAAAGGGATTTATAAACATTGAATATCAACTCGCCTTTAAAAAAAACATCAGGGGAAATTTCTCTTCATCGCACAAAGCAAATTTTCAAATTGTACCAGTTGAGCAGTTAAAACACAAAATTGAATTCTTACTTCCGTGTTCGAAGCAAATTCCTTCTTGAAAGTACTTCCAAATTTTTAAAATTGCGTTACTGCTCATGTCAACATCTTCATTCGTGAAACACTGTGAAGTCTGCCGTATCATGCAATTGAATTTTGCCCCAAGGTCACTGAAATAAACACAGAAAAAGGTATGAATAATTGGAAATGCCTTTATCTTCTTCATCATCATAACTTTAATACAGAAATTAGAAGGAGAATGTATTTATTGGTCTAGTAATCATAGGCACGGACTCCAGCTTACTCGTACGAGCTGGAGTCGGGCCCAATTTTAAGTACCGTAAGAGAACATTAGGGTATGTTCGTTCTGTCCAATTTCTGTAATCTGGGATTTCTAATCTAGTTGCGCATACCCTGACAATGAATCTTCACAGAAAGTGATGTAGAAGAACCTTAGTGGCCTTTCTACATAGGCACATTTTTTCCAGGCTAGGCGCTAAGCAATTTCTTTCTACGTAAGTTTAATGGCGCTGACGCACTTTCTTTTTAGCTTTAGCAGCACTAAGGTACTTTTTTTTTAGTTTTAGCCGTGCTAATATCCTTACTTTTTTTAGGCTTTAGCAATAAAGCTCTATTTTTCTAGGCTTAGTGCTAAGGTATTTCCTTATAGGCTTAGCAGCGCTAAGACACCTTTTGCTTTTAGCAAAACTGAAAAGCAAAGCAAAGGACTTTTTCTGGGTGACCTTGTATGCATAAATAAGGGATATACTGATTTATATAAAAATGTGCGTGCTGCAGGGATGAGACTAAATACTGGGGCCATGCAATAACGCTTCTTACGATTCCCAAGGATAAAGAAAATCAGAATTCCTTTGTCGAGACCGCTGTCCTTAAAGTAAAGTCATAGCAGGTGCTTTTTTTTTATTAAGACTGCTTGCTAGGAGAGAAAAACAACACAGAAAAATTAAACTGGCATGTTGGCAGAGTAAAAAAAGTGTTTTATGATTGCGAAGGTCATTTTTACTAAACTCGTTGTCATCCAACAAATTAATCATCTGAGCCTATTTTCTGATTTCTTATGGGTAACATAAAAGACACCTGGAGGGCAGAGTAGTCAGAGGTGCTACTTTCTGGAACATAGCTTTTGCCGTTCCTGTGCTCCGGTTACAGATCAAATATAACAGGTGTTTGGTGTGTTTCAGGTTTAACGACCGCCAAGAGTAACTCTAAAAGCTCTAAGCAGTCGTCCGTCGATAATTTTGTGCCACTGGTTCCAGGAAGGGAAGACAGCCAATGCCATAAGACAAGCACACCAACTATTCTGCATACGGGACTTATTTTCTTACTTTGTTTTGTTTATTGGAGGTTTAACGACCACCGTGAGTAACTCAGTGGGCTACAAGCAGTCGCCCGTCCCTAATTTAGGGCCACTGACTCCAGGGAAGGGAGATAGCCAGTGTCGTAAGACAAACACAACATCGATGCCTCTCGGGATTCGAACCCGAACCCTTTCCGGACGAATGATCAGAAGCCATCGCTTATACCACTGCGCCACCAGGGTGCCTATCCGGGACTTAAACCGGGACCCATATGGACGAACGTTAAGCGTTTAGACCACTGGTCACCGGGATGGTTCACACAACCCGAGCCTCATCGGGGACTTAAATCATGACCCACTCAGTCGAATGGGCAGAAACAAACGCTTAAAGCACTGCGCCACCGCGACTGCACGAGGAAGGAGATCCGCCTCTCAGCACTGCCCCGTCCCGAAAATTAGTAGCCCCAGATCAGGGGTGCGTGCCTGCCTGTGGCTCTATGTCTTCATTGTGTGCCTATTCCAACACACACACACACACACACACACACAAAAGAAGTAACACAAATGATATCTTCTACTTCCTCCCCACGGTCTTAGGAAATGCAACGCATAAGCCACTTGTATTCAGTTTGACTGATTAACATTATTCGTTCTGAAAATTTGAAATCGTAAAAAACGGCAGAGTAGTCTTTAAAGAAGCACGTAGCAGTCTTAGCATGTGACTTTCTATATCATTCTTCCTTCTATTTAAAATTTCTCAAATTAAGCAACTTTGATACAAATTGATAAAAATAATTAATAATACAAATTTAATAAAACTACTAAATGATTAAAAAAAAACGCTTTTTTTTTATTGGAGGTTTAACCACAACCGTGAGCAATTCAATGGGCTGTAAGAAATCGCGCATCCCTAATTCAGGGCCACTGGTTCCAGGGAAGAGAGAGAGAGCCAGTGCCGTGAGACAAACACAACATCCATGACTCACCGGGATTCGAATCCGGATCCATCTCGTACGAATGATCAGAAGCCATCGCTTAGACCACTGCGCCACCAGAACGGTCAAATCAAATTTTAAATTGCTTTTCGAAAATTTCCTTTCGTGTTGTGTTTTACTCTAATTCCGTTCATCCTACTAAGGTGAGTTTTTTTATAGAACTACAAAGGACATCCTGAAAGTAATGCCTCGTCCCTCATAAGATTTTTATTTGTTGCAGCAAAAATTTGAAACTTGGTGGCAAAATACTTGGACATATTGTTAATAATGTTAGCTTATTCAAAGTGTTTGTTGTCCATCACTTTCTCTACATTTCCGCCGTCTTTGAACCTATTGGTAAAAATCCATTTTGGAAAAATTCAGCCATGAGTTCACAGCCAGTTTAACCGTCTGTCACATTGTCGAAACGTTCACAACGAAGGGTCTTTTTCAAAGGAACAAACGGGGAAAAAGTCCGAGGGAGCCAAATCAGGACTGTAGGGAGGTTGGGGCATCACAGTTCACCCCATTTTGGCAGTAGCCTGTGAAGTCTCTATTGAGGTGTGGGGACGTGCGCTATCATGGTGTAAAACAACACTATGAAGTGGAATGTCACGTCTTTTCCTTCTGATAGCTTCCTTTAGCTTCTTCAATGTCTGCACGTAGTGAGTGTTGTTTATTGTTGCACCCCGTTCAAGGAAATCAGTCACAATGGCACCACGTTTGTCCCAGAAAATTGTCACCATTACTTTCCTTGCGGAACGAGTTGTTTTCACCTTTTTCTGTCGAGGTGAAGATGAGCGGTGCCATTTTGTTTCTGGGTCATGAAAGAATACCTAGGTTTCATCCCCCCGTCACAGCATTAGAGAAAAACATCTCATCCTCCCTCTCATGACAGTCCAAGCGGTTCCTGCACATGTCCACCCTTTGCTCACAATGCTCACGGGTTAAGTTTCTTGCGATCCACTTTGAACAAATTTTTCTGTAGCCCGGATCCCTAATTAATGTTTCCATAGCACTATCTATGAATTACATCACACAGTTCTAGGATGGTGACACGATGACGAGTTGTGATGAGGTCTTCCACTCGTTGCCTGTTGGCATCTGTCACTGCAGTTGCGGGTCTTCCTCTCCGTTGTTTGTCCGACACTAAGCTTTACCCTCTCGAAAATTCTTCATCCATCTTCGGATATTAGTGATATCGATTGTGGCAGCTCCATACACCGCCAGGAGTCTTCTGTGGATTTCTGGAGCCTCACATCTCTTTTTTCCAGGAATTCAATTACGGCTCGATACTTTTCTCTGTCATTCATGATCTTTATTTCCGATTCTGAAACAAATTTGTTCCCACGTTGGTAACATATCATGGTACATGCTAGTGCAGTTTCATTAAAATCCCTTCAAACTTTCAAAAGTTATTAAGGAGGAAGCATTGCTTTCTGGATGCTCTTAGTACGTTCAGAGCACGCCTCCCTTACTCCTGGGTTGGTGCTGCGGTCCGGAGGTAGCGTTGGCGCACCGGGATGCATGAAATATTTGCAATTTCTTTGGCAGGAAAGGGAGGTTGACGATCACCATGAGAAACTCTAATAAGAAATCACCCGTCCCTAATTTGAAGTCACTGGTACCAGGGAAGGAGAGATCCAGTGCCGTAGGACAAGCATGCTTCATTCGGGATCCGCGCCTGCTCCACTCGGACGATGCCACCGCTAAGGCGGCTATGTATCTTTGGTAAGAATTAAATATCTGAACACCATGGTATAGAAACACTACAGGAGAATGAATAGTGATTTTCAAATAAGGGTATGTTTTCCTCAAAATAAGCTGCCGTATGATTTTATCTTTGGTTATCCTACAGGCATGGTCAGTTTGCATACTACTCAACCACCTTCACCTTCAGAACCCCTTTTCCGTCGGCAGCAGGTGTTCTGCAATCTGTCAGCTTCGAACCCATGCACCGTATGTCTCGCGTCTAATGCATGTGTTTCCTAGAAATGTATTGTTCGCGACTGATCCGTTCCAAGTGACCGGGTCGACAGAGTGAAGGAAAAGAACCGTTCAGTAGTTCCAGCAGATCTCGTTCGCTTGATTCAGTCGCTGGCCGTTCGCTTTGGTTCTCGAGTCGAGGATCCAAAAATCCGTGAATCCGAAGGTCTTATACATTCCTTTCGTTCCTTGTTCACAGATAGTATTTCATTGCCCATTGATTAGTTACTGGATCGAAAATATTTTCGTGTTACTAGAACCATCTTATAACCATTTTATTTTCGGTTTTATCTAATAGTTTGCAGTGAAATGAAGATATATCGCATTTTTTAAATTCTGTGTGTTTCAAATTTTGATTTTTTCATTACGGTTTAACTCACATGATGGAAACACTGGTTCAGAACTGTGACTGCCCTTGCTGTTCTGTAATATGTAGCTCGCGTACGTTTATGTTTAACTTGGAAATGTATGTTAATAAATATAAAAGGCAGTATTTATACTGCCACAGAGTGAAACAATTCATTATAAAAATCGCCACACACCACTTTAAAACGTTTAACTTCTGGACAACTGCTAACGTTATGAACATACACCAACTGCCACCAACAGGGAGAGACCTCACACTACTTACTGTTTCCAACGTACGAAACGAACGGGTCTTTTAAACGGATCACTTTAGTGACCCGATCTGAAAAATCTGGATCGCATGAACGACCGAATCTGTCTACCACTAGTGTTTTCTCTACAGAAAACCATTGTGAATGTTTTGTCGTGTGCTGTTCAGAACAAACTTTAAACGAATGAATATGTGATTGCAATTATAGCCATATCTTTCTGGGATTATCACTCATCGACTCTTTTAAATAAATCATACCTTACCGATCACCGAGTGGCGAAAGGTCCAGGATCAGATCAGACGTTCGAGCTGAGTCTGGGTTCGAGTCCCGGATGAGGCATGGGCGATGATTCTCTCCCTTTATTGGAATCAGAGCATTCAAAATACGGACAGGCGACTGCTTGTAGCCCTTTGCTCTTTGTGTTGCTCATGGTGGTCACTAACCCCCCCCCCAATCTTGTTAATATTAAACAAGTCTGAATGTTAGATACGTCTTTAACTACTCAATTAATCATTGTTGGATTTCGGTATATTCTTTAATAAACAGAACAGAGTGCAAAAGGAATATCTTATTAAGGACTGTCAAGTGCAAACTGGCTCTTTTATGAATTGATTAAGTACGAACGAGTTCAAAAGGGGGTCTTTATGTGTTCTATAAGGATAGATGAGTGCGGAAGGTTGTCGTTATTAAGGACCGATGAATACAGTTTACAGAATGGTGTCTTTATTAAGGACATTAAAGACAGATAAGTACATAATGGTTCCTTGATGAATTTATGGAGGACAAATTAGTTCAGAAAGGTGTCCTTTTCTCTTCATTAGGGAAATATGAGGGAAGACGGATGCCTTTATTAAGGACTGATAAGGGCAAATTAGCTCCTTTGTGAATTGATTAAGGACGAACGAGTTAGAAGAGTGTCTTTATGTTTTCTTTAAGGACAGATGATGGCGAAAGGATGTCATTATTAAAGACCGATGTATACAGAATGGTGTCTTTATTAAGGACAGATAAGTACAGATTGGTTCCGTGATGAATTTATGGATGGAAAATTAGTTCAGAAGGGTACCTTTACGTCTTTATTAAGGGCAGATGAGTGCGTGAAAATGCCTTTATTAAGGACCGATGCATGTATAAGTGCGTCCTTATTAAGGGAAGAGGATTTCAGAATGGCATCTTTATGTAGGATGAATAAGTGTATAAGGGTGTCGTTATGTATTTATCAACGCGAAAGAAGTTCAGGAAGATGTCTTTGTTAAGGACAAGCACGGGTTGTTCTTACTTTTCGCGTTTCAATTCAATTTCAGTAATTAGAGGTATTTATATTTAAATTCTTACCTCTTCCGTGAGTCCGTACACGGGCTCTCTGGCTTCCAACATCTTCTTTGCTTCCCTTTCACAGAGTAGAATGCACATTAACATATTCCAAGAGATTTGCATATCCAAGGGATACTTGATGAGACTAATTTATTGGAGATCATTTTATATGAATTAGATGTAAATTCACAAACTCATACACACACTGAATATTTCGTCGTTTGTCTTTCGCGTCATAAGTCTTAACACCAGTTTTCACATTGCGGCCTCTGCCGTGAGTTCCCACGCGTCTTCACATGTCCACAATTTTCTCACGTCTGCCGTTGGCCTCCTCCGTGGCGCCCTCTGTCGGGGTAGTCCCAACACGGGTACCAGGTATTTGCCGGGTAAATATTACTATTAGTGAAATCACCAAATTCAGCTGGTGAAAGTTAATGAATGAAAAAGATTGTCCTGTAATTTTCCAGTAAATTTATTTTAGTTCATTTAAGTTATTGCTTTTTGCTAAACAATATATTTGTTTGTTTTTTTCCATTGGGAGCAAAAACGTAGAGATTTTTAGAGTTGCCAACTCTTGAGCAGGCGACGTAGAGTCGTCCGTGTGAACAGCAGGGTTCCTCCAAATTAATGCGAACCACTGCCAATGACTGGCTGATGCAATAATATTTCTGCAAGAAAAAAAAAAGAGTAAACGGAGCCGGAATGGCTGCAAATGTGAGAAAATAAGAAACAAATTTGATTTAGTTAATTTGCCTTTACGAAACAAAAAAGAAAGGAAGAGGAATGGAAACACTTACCTTCGAGGAGACATCTCTAGAACTGCCGTACATCTGGCGTGAGCGACACTGAAATGCAATGTACCTATGTTATATCGCGTGCATGCGACTTGATATTGGCATTGATCATCCTTTTGTTTACCGTTTTGACTTTTGAATATCTGGAACTCTCTGTTTACATTACATTGTATTTCTGCTTGATGAAGCCGTCCGTTGGTGGTGAAAACTAGCGTTTATTTATTTGTTTTTTAATACACCAATAAACGAATATTTTCGAACTTTATTGTTATCTACGGTCTCTAACTTAGATCGTAGATTGGGTATTGGAGTGCTGAATGGTGTTGCAGTTCTTAAAAGTAAAGAATGGAACTTTTTAGGAAACTTTTATACGGGGGGCCCTTTGACCCCGGCCTCCGACCCCATACGAAAACCGTCTACGGTCTATGTTAGAGTACCATGTGATAGTATACCAAATGTGGTCGTTCTAAATTAAAAAACTGTAGATTCTACTGAAAGTTTGTGTAGGAGCCCTTTGACCTGGGCTCGGACCCCTTTCAAAACCCCTCTCCGGTCTAAGTTAGGGTACCATGAGATCAAGGCTCTAGATATAAGGGCCTGGCTCATTCGGCAGATTTTAGTTGTCGCCGGAAGTTGCGGCTGGTGACGTAGCAGGGATGCATCACTGAGGTTTACGAAACGCGTTTGCTTTGCTCTGTGCGGGGAACTTTGATGATAAATACAACTACTGAGCTGCCGAATATGAAACAAAATGATGAAATGAATTAAAGAAACAAAAGGAGTGAAGCAGAATATATCATTGATTGTTTCCTCTTTTATATATGTGTGTATTACTTCCATCAAGCGCGAAAATAATGTTTTTTGTTAATAACAAAACCTCGGCCACTGTAATTTTTGTGAAACGTTTCGGATATTCAGGTGTCCATTTAATTCGACTTTTACCCTCTACAAGAGAGGTTTACCTGTGTTTTTGTAAGTATGCTTCGAAAGCATTTGTTATTTTTTTTTTCACTTTTTGATTTTTTGTAGTTTGGTTTTGTACCTTAATTTTCAGTTCTCCAATTTGTTTTAATAAAAGCCGGCGCGAACGATTCCATCTTCTGGCTTTGCTAGAAAAGCTCTTTAAAAGGTCATTTTTTTTTTTTTTTTTTTTACCTGTTTTCAGAAAGTTTCTTTTTTCCGTTATTGACAATTTGTCATTTAAAAAAAATTTATTTTTTAGAACATATCACATTTCACGCAGAAAATTGACTCTTCATCTCATGCAGGTTGAATTAGGGCCACATTTTCTGCAAAAGATCTTTTTTTTGGGACTAAAATTTTTAAGTCTATCAAAAGCATCCTGCAGTATTTTTCTCTTTCTTTGTATTTCACCTCTTGCAGTGACATTTTCGACGTTTGATCTCGGTAAATTGACTGTTGGCATAGCCGACGATTTCAATATTTTTTTCATTGGTAAACTAATCGGGCGATTCATCATATCGTCTTCGTACTTACTATAGTATTTAAAAAGTGCTTACTTCAAATCCTGGTATTTTTTAACTAAAAGAATCTGCTCTGCAACACCTGTTAACCCAGTCTTTTGTAAATATTAGATCGTTTCGAGGGAAACAGTGAAATATTATGTTGCGTACTCCTGCAGGTATTTCGGCACGTAGCAACAGCGCAGGAAGCCGTTGTACGATGTACTAAAGATATTAAATAAAAAAAATTCAATGTCAGAAATGCAACCAAATAAACAGCAGATAACTAATCCGAATGCAACGAACGTGGGTTAGCATCTACCGAGCGCTTTACATTGCGCACTGACAAGTGACATGCATCAACGTGACGTCACTGATCGGCACAGGCGAGGACCACTTCAACGAACAGAAACACAAAGCGATGAGCCAGCCCTTGTTACAAAGCCCTGCAATGAGATAGTATACCTAATTTGGTTGTTCTAAATTGCAAACTGTAGATTTTATGAAAATTTAGTCTGGGGCACCCTTGATCCCGGGACCCGACGACTTCCAAAAACCGTCTACGGTCTAACTTAGAGTACCATGAGATAGTATACCAAATTTGATGGTTCTAAATAGAAAACTGTAGATTTCTTTAGCGGACATACAAACGAAGCATTCAATCTATCTATATAATTAAATGTTTGTTTGTCTGTCCGCTATATAAATCTACAGTTTTCAATTCAGAACCACCAAATTTGGTATACTCTCTCGTGGTACATTAACTTAGACCGCAGACGGTTTTCGGATGGGGTCGGGGCCCTGGTTCAAGCGACCCCTCATACGAAATTTTCGTTAAAAGTTCCATTTTTTCCTTTTAGAAACTGCAACACAATTTAGCACTCCAATACCCGATCTACGGTCTAAGTTAGAGACCCTAGATAACAATAAAGTTCAAAAATATCTGTTTAATGGTGTATTAAAAACACAAATGGATAAACGTTACCTTTCGCCACCAACAGGCGGCTTCATCAGGTTGAAATACACAGTTGAGTCACATTATTATGACTACCTCCTACTCTTGACGTCAACAGCGCGTAGCCAATGAAAGAAGGTACGTGTCGTGAGCTGGCTTAGAGGGTATATAAGGTGTGCTGTAGGCATTCTGAAAACATATCACTCGTTGCTGTAATGGATAAAAGGAGCGATTTATCAGGTTTGCAAAAAGATATGATTATCAGCTTTCGGGCCAAGGGTGGTAGTGTTTCTGAAACAGCGCAGTTTGTGAACTGTTCGCGTGCTGCTGTGGTTAAAGTGTATCGTGATTGGAGAAATAGCACCATTGCAAATAAGCGATGTGAAAACTACGGAGCACCACGTGCCATTGATGTGAGAGATGAACGTCGACTTCGAATGTTCGTGAGGGCCTGTCGACACGCTACAATGGAGCAACTCACAGGCCGAATGAACCAGGGCTACCGGAACTGTGTCTAAGACGACAGTTCAGCGAACCCTACTGCGTATGGGGCTCCGATGCAGACGGATGGTCACTGCACCTATGCTAACGAAGGTGTAACGGCAGAAAAGGCTTACATTTGCACGGCAGTATTAGAATTGGACCTCCGCTGATTGGCAAAGAATTGCCTTCTCCAATGAGTCGCGTTTTCTGCTGCATTGAACGGATGGACGTTGGCGTATTAAGGCGAGAAACATCGGAGAACAAACATTTTTCAACCATTGCTGGAAGGACACCAGCTGATGGGGGCAGCGTTATGGTCTGGGGAATGTTTTCGTGGTATTCCCTGGGTCCACTCATACCTGTGGAAGGCACTATGGACCGAATTTGTTATGAATCCATTCTTGCAGACCATTCGTACATGCTGGTTGTCTTCCCTGTGACGGATCGGATCTTCCAGCACGACAATGCGATGTGTCACATAGCTAGAAATGTCTTAAAGTGGTTGGAAGAGCACGATGAAGGCTTCAAATTACTTCCCTGACTCTGACCAAAACCCAAATGAGCATCTTTGGGACCACCTCTATCATGATGTTCGCTCTATGGATCCTCTACCACGAACCCTCCAGCAGCTGTCAGATGCACTGCAGTCAGAATAGCTCCACATACCTATGAACATCTTCCAGCACGTTACTGAGTCACTCCCAGTCCGTCTAGCTGAGGTCCGCGATGCACACGGTGGTTGCTGTGGATATTAACTGGTGGTCACAATAATGTGACTCGACCGTGTACAATGTAATGTAAATGGATAGCTCCAGATATTCAAAATTCAAAACCGTAAACATAAGGATGATAAATACCAATGTCAAGTCGCATGCACGCGACATTACATAGGTACATTGCATTTCAGTGTCACGGGATTCTGTGAAGGCCACGCCAGATGTACGGCAGTTCTATAGATGTCTCCTCGAGGGAATTTTCATTGCACATTCCTCTTTCTTTCTTTTTTTGTTTCGTAACAACAGATTAACTGAATCATTTTTTTTTAACTTTTCACATTTGCAGCCATCCCGGCTCCTTATTATTATTATTTTTTTTTTTTTGGCAGTAATATTACTGCATCAGCCAGTCATAGGCAGTGGTTGGGATTAATTTGGAGGAACCCTGTTTTCCGCACGGACAACTCTACGTCGCCTGCTCAAGGTTTGGGAATCCTAAAAATCTCCATATTTTTGCTCCCAATGGAAAATACCAAAAATATTGTTTACCAAAAAAACAATAACTTAAATGAGTTAAAATAAAATTTACTGGAAAATTACAGGAATATCTTTTTCATTCATTAACTTCCACCCGCTGAACTGGTTGATTCCATGAATAGTAATATTTACCCGGGAAATACCGGATACCCCTACTAGTTTTACATTTATAGACAAATGCATGC
Organism: Macrothele yani; assembly: GCA_039090855.1. Taxonomy (NCBI): domain Eukaryota; kingdom Metazoa; phylum Arthropoda; class Arachnida; order Araneae; family Macrothelidae; genus Macrothele; species Macrothele yani. Next base: position 130,105,860 of record CM076997.1, read on the forward strand.
GGTAGGGTCATTTTATTGAGAACCGAAGCATGCAGGAAGGTGTCTTTTTATTAAGGTCAGATGAACAAAAGAGTGTATATATAAAGGGCAGATAAGTGTGTGCATATTGCTTGTCTGGGGTGATATTTCTACAAGTAGCTTTCTTTCTTTTTTTTTTTCGATTGGAGGTTTAACGAACACCGTGAGCAATTCAGTGGGCTATAAGCAGTCGCCCGTCCCTAATTTAGGGTCACTGACTCCAGGGAAAGGAGACAGCCAGGGCCGTAAGACAAACACAAGATCCATGCCTCGCCGGGATTCGAAGCCGGACACATCTCAGACGAATGGTCAAAAGCCATCGCTTAGACCACTGTGCCACCGGGGCGGCCATGTCGCTGTCCTGCCAATCCATTGTTCTCAAGTGCTTTCAAACTTACGAGGCGACTTCCCAACGCTAAGTTCTTTTGTGGCTGATATGCTGATCTATTCACGAGGCAATACATACTCATATGTATTCTGCAGAATGACTGATTTTACATTACGCATGTCACCGTGAACGTAAAAACGGTAGAGTCCGAACAGGTACTTTTGTGTCGCCTTTTTTTTTTTTTTTTTTCGGGTTAAATAACTTTCCATGAGCATCTAAAATTACATAGGGTTGTCATTTATGTAAATTAAAAGCCAGTACATCCAAAGAAGGAGCAGAAGGCGGAAAAAGAAACACAACATTCACGTCTTGCCGCAGGATTCGAATCCAGACAAAACGGCACAAGAAGAAGCCAATCTGCTTGCATCAAGCGAACGTGACAGAACGATATGAATAACAGTAACTTTTCTTAGGAAAAGTTGGGATAGTCTCCGTCTGTACGAGGGTGCGAGAATTAAATGAGTACTTTTTCCCCTGCGACCATCACTCATGGCTAATCACGGGAACAAAGAGAATTAGGTCATCCACACGAGTAGCGCTTCTTCTATTTTAACACAGGCAGCTATGACGTCAGTATTTAACCTTTTGACCTGGCAGCTGACGCGTTTGCTTGAACTATGCTGTCTATGATAGACAGCATGATTATCTCATGAATGAATATTATAAAAGAGAAAAGGAGTTCCATACTGGAAGCTATATGTCCTCTCAATGTTTCTTAATTCATTCATTTATATAATATGTTCGACGGTTGCGATTAATTTCCAGAAAAGGTTGCTGTTTCTTTTGCAAAATCTGGGAGAAACCGTTACTTGTAGCAATGAATATCTGCTATTATCTGTCTCTTGAAACACATATACGTTGATTTTGCTTGTAATACTACATGTATTATATACACACACAAACAAAAACAAGCACACACACACCGAAGCGTTAAAATTCTGCACTGCTGTCCAAAATTTAGTAAAGATCCCGAGTTTCTCACACATGTTTGTTTTACGAATGAGACAAGTTTTCATGTCTCTGGGTAGCTAAACAGACACAATGTCAGGATTTGGAGGTCTGAAAATCCGCATGCGTTTATGGAACTTGCGAGAGACAGTCCTAAAGTGAACGTGTGGTGCGGTGTTAATTAAAACCGAGTCCTTGGACCACTTTTCTTCAGAGAGAAAATAGTGACGGCAGATATTTACCTGGGTGTTTTGCGTGAGTATGTTGTGCTACAGGTGGAGGACCTTCAGCCAAGCGTGATATTCCAACAAGACGGTGCGCCACCACATTGGGGATCCGGGGCTTTTTAACCCTTTAACCGGCTGGAACGAATTAACTCGGGGTTTACATAACACTGGAACAAATATTTTCGCTGTCTACGAAGTGGCCGAACGCGACAGGAACAAGTGAACCTGCTCATCAGAAAGCGTTGCTTTTACCTTAGGTTTGTCATTCTAAGTGGTCATTTGGGGGATATGATTGTCATTAATCCTTCCTTCCTCATTACCTTTTCTGCTAATAATGCTATAAGAAAGGGCGTTGAACCTAAGAAAGAAAGAGAAAATATGTATGAGTTACTTGTCTCCATCCAGTGGCATGATGTCCGTGTCCGGGGAACTAGTCCTTTTGAATCATTCCTTTGGTAATGGTACTGAGAATAAATCTAACCGGTTAATTTATTTTATGTAGTTTAATTTTGCCGAAGATATTCGGAGTACAAGCACCAATGGGTGGGTAGGCTTTACGTTTAATTTCAGTAGGCAGGTTACTATGATTCTTAAGGGTAGATACTTGCCTTATTATACCTTTGACAGGGTCTTTTTTCATTTTCACCAACTTTAAATCCTCTATAGCTGTCTTCATTTTCTGTTGGTAGTGTTCTTTACTCAAGATAACAAGTTGTTGGCATTTGTCAGCCATGATGCATTTAATATTAGGGTTGTTCCTAAGTTCAAGTAACGTCTTCCGTTCATATTTAATAGGAGCATTGAGTTGTTGGTCATTCATTTTATTGTAATTTCTCATCATTTTATATCTTACTGGATTTCTTTTACTAGCTGGTTACTCCTGTATAATATTTTCAATTTGTGGAAGGATAATTTCTGGCTTTGGTTTATGCCTATTATATGCAAACTTGACTCCTCTTTTCAAATCCTTCACTTGTAGCTCAGAAAGTACATAGTTAGATTCGTTAATGACCATATTGTTATGAATAGGTATTTTGTTGTTTTTATGAAATTTTCTGTTCTGCTCCTCAAGTAGGTTTTCAAACTTTTTTGAAAGTTTATCATGAAGTCGTAAAATGAGACTATGAATAGTGGCATAAATTTTAATGAACTCTATATTTAGCCTATCCACCTGTAAATTCAGAGCCATGCACTTATTATACAATCTGTAATTCTGAATACTTAGTATGTTCAAGTTCTTTCTTTTATCCTTAATAATAGCACGAAGCCTTTTAACCTTACAAGTATTGATAATTTTCTTGTCCTTAGAGTTCAATGGCTAGCTTTTAACTCTCAAAACACGGGGTGTAACAATATTTTTTTAACATTATGTCAAAAACTGCATGTGTTCTACTTCTTTACTCAGCCTGGTACGACTCTTCTTAAAAGCCCAAATTACAGTGATATCGGAATTCACTGTAATAGTGTTCACCATCGGCATATCCATAAAACACAATAAAAAGTTCAAGAGCCAGCGTTCAGCGCAGAAAGTCATGGTGACTGTTTTTTGGGATGACAGGCGTATCATTCCCCTTAATTATCAGGAACGGGCCGTACCTTGACCAGCGAGCGGTACATTGAGACACTCAAGAAGTTTAGAGAGGCCATAAAGAGGAAGACACCGAACAAGAATCTGAAAAGGATCCACATTCACCATGACAATACGACACCACACACATTTTGGGCAACAAATCAGGCGACCAGCAAATTAGGCTGTTCGGTGGTCCCACATCCACCGCACAGCCCAGATCTGACGCCCTCCGACTTTCACCTGTTCGGTCCAATGAAGGACAGTCTTCGGGGACAAAGATTTCGATGACACAGGGATGGTGAAAATGGCTGTCAAGAAGTGGGTACAACAGTCCACACCTGAAATTTTTCAAAGAGGATTCGAGAGTTGCGTTTAACGATGGCGCAGATGCACAGCTTGTGATGGAGACTATGTTGACTATTACTTATGTATAGAGAAAGAGTTACTCTACCAACATGTCCAATTTGAACGATCTCTGTCAATTAATAAAAACATTATGCCCACTTTTGCATTACGTTCGGTATAACCCTCGTAGTTAGCATTATGAAAGTGACAGCCAGTTTTTCAAAATAGTGGGTTCTAAATTTCTCAATGCTAATGGTTTGTGGAATACATTACATTTGGTGCTAACAGTTTTTCAAATTCAACCTGTCTAGAGGAACTAACAAATATATAGCAGTTATACAATTTTTCTTATTCTATTCATTATTTTTAGCTACTTCTCACCTGCAGAATTTTTCTTGATATTCCACACCTGTTCCATTTAAACTGTTCATTTGCTCGAAAGCATCTTCTTTGCATGTCTGTAAGTATTCCGCGTTGCACAAAGATGTATTCGCCGAAACTAAATGAAGAAAGAAAATGATTAGTATCTTTAGAGGTTATACAAAAGTCAACATTTTTTAATGATTTCAGAATTAAAAAATAAATTATTCATTCTGAAAGGTGGTGGACAATAGCATAACTCTACATCATGTTCGTTTTCGAAAAGAGCAGAATACTATGTGCGTATAAAATTACACGTGAATCACCCAGTTAAGGTGGATCCACCAAAAATGTTTGCCTTGTGTTTCCAATTGGCAAACTTCTGTAGCCATTTTCTTCCCAATTAATGCCCAAAAATGAAAATTTGAACATCGATAAAAATTACTTCATGTTATAGCCTAGTATACTAATATTTTTTAAACTTAGCCATAATTATATTAAAAAGTCGATAACTTTTCCTTTGGTGGTGTTGAGACCAGAAAATAGATGGCGCGATCTGTACATTGATGACGTCGGTAAACAAACAAAAGCTGGATTGCTTAATTATGGTTAAATTTTAGAAAATATTCAGTATACTATTATATATTCAGTAATAAGAAGTTATTTTATCGATGCTCAAATGTTCATCCTTGGGAACGCATTAATTGTAAACAAAATGGCTACAGAAGTTTGCCTGTTGGAAATACAAGACAAAGATTTTAAGTGAATCTATCTTAAGCCTTTCGCTACCAAACTGAATTACTGTTAGGTCAAGGAATACGTTTTCAGGGTTTTATGGTCTTATGGGAACCACTTTCCCACTTTTCCGATCTTTCCCATGGCATACAAGCGTAGAACTACGGTTTACTGATTCACGCTTACCTATTTTGCTAATTTTGTGGTACACTAAGTGGCATTTTTGTCCAGAAGAGTCTGCAAAAAAATCGGCATTCTGCATCTCCTTCTGCCATCTATTTCACTGCTTGCCCACTACGCTACAATCGTCTCTTCTGAACTGCACAAATCACACACCACACGAGCTAATACCTATACTCTAAAAAAAAAAAAAAAAAGATATACTTTTTACGGAAAATTACTGCAAATCTCTGCAGAAAACTGCCGTTATCATATTCAACAGTTTAAAACTGTCAAACCTATGTACAGTGGGGATCATAACACCAACTGCCCATCAGCAGGAGCGTAACAAAGAAGCTGCGTATGCTCATTAATCGCTAGAATTGTTGTAGCCACCAATTTCAGTCGTGTGTTGTACCGTCCACCTGTGATTCTAGTTTAACTTTCCTTTTTAGTTTCCTTTTCTATAAAAATTTGAGTTCGTTCTCCTTAGCATTTTTCAAACTTAACGTGGTACCTTCTCTTTCGCAATAATATTGTTGGCAACATCTTGAGGTCGGAACGTATGACGTGTGTATGTGTCCGATGACAACTGAACGTTATATAATGTTTGAGCAGCGGCAGTTTGTGGAGATGGTGGTAGTACGTATGATGATATAATAGTAGTTGTGGATGTTGAAGTACTTGAAGTTGATTTCTTGACGTCTGCATATTTAATATTTAGGGTTGGTGATTTTGTTTCTCGTTAAACGTCGTCTAAGAAGTAATTGGGTTTTTTCACTAATGTTGTTGAAGACTGAGTCGTGCTGAAGAAGTGTTTGCTGAATAAAGACTAATAGTAAGCAACCCTTTCTGAAGTTATTTGAGTTACTATTGATTCGTTTAAAAGTGAAGTTATTAAGGCTCTACGAGACCCGCCAACTTGTATTGCTGCCTTCTCTTATTAACCAACAGGCAAGCTTATTTAGCACAAATTGCTCAGGCAATTTTGCACATTTTGGAACACCGTTTGTGGCTAACGCAAGATATATGATGAATAAAGAGTTCCCTGGTTTCAGAATTTTTATTGACCTTTCCCTTCATTTTTTTATCTGCAGCGAAAGTCGTACCAAGCCGTCTTCCATTAGTTTTATTAATTAATAAAAAATACTTAAAGAGTCCAAAATAAAAATATGAAATCAGGGAACTCTTTATTTATCATATATCTTGCGTTAGCCACAAACGGTGTTCCAAAATATACAAAATTGCCCTAGCAATTTGTGAAATACGCTTGCCCGTTGGTTAACAAGAGAAGGCAGCAATACAAGATGGCGGGTCTCGTAGAGCCTTAAGAATTGATTTAAGTAGTATTCAGATAGCCATATTTCCACGAACATTGCACATTGCGTTACGAGCTCTCCAAACGTAGAATTGTTTAGTCCGAATATCGTATCGAAGGAATGCAGAAGCCAGGTTATATTTCATTTTTTATTAATGAGGCATAGGAGGGTATTTTTGTAGCAAAGCCTCATGGATAGGGTTGCCAATCCTCAATTTTATTTGCTTTTTTTTTAGCAATAATAATGCTTTTCACAAAAGTAATCAGTTCGTATTCAAAATAGCTAAGTTCTTCATATTTTGTATTTTTAGTGCATTTATATATGGTCGAGTCACATTTTTGTGACCACCAGCTAATAACCAGAGTAACCGCCGTGTGCAGCGCGGACAGCAACTAGATGGGCTGGGAGTGACTCAATAAGGTGATGGAAGGTGTACAAAGGTATCTGGAGCCATGTTGGCTACACTGCATCTGACAGCTGCTGGAGGGTACTTGGTGGAGAGTCCATAGAGGGAACAGCACGATCGAGGGGGTCCGACAGATCCTCAATTGGGTTTAAATCTGGGAAATTAGGGGGCCAGGGAAGCACTTTGAAGTCTTCGTCATGATCTTCCAACCACTCTCGGACATTTCTAGCTGTGTGACACGTCGCATTGTTGTACGGGAAAATCCCATCCTTCTACAGGTATGAGTGGACATATGGAATGGCACGAAATCATTCCCCAGACCATACCGCTGCCCGAACCAGCTTGTGTTCTTCCAGCAATGGTTGAACAGTGTTTGTTCTCCGATGTTTCTCGCCTTATACGCCAACGTCCATTCGTTCGATAAAGCAGAAAACATGATTCATAGAAAAAGGCAATCCTTTTCCTATCAGCGGAGGTCCAATTCCGATACTGCCGTGCAAATATAAACCTTTTCTGCAGATGTACCTTCGTTAGCATAGGTGCAGTGACTGCCCGTCAGAATCGGAGCCCCATATGCAGCAGTGTTCTCTGAACTGTCGTTTTAGGCACACTTCCTGTAGCCCCCTGGTTCATTCGGCCAGTGAGTTGCTCCACTGTAGCGTATCGATCGGCCCTCACGCACCTTCGAAACCTACGTTCATCTCTCACATCAATGGCACGTGGTGCTTCACAGTTTCCACGTCGCTTATTTGCAGTGGTGCCATTTCTCCAATCACGATACACTTTAACCACAGCAGCACGCGAACAGTTCACAAACTGTGCTGTTTCAGAAATACTGAAACATTTAGCCCGAAAGCTGATAATCATCCCTTTTTGCAAATCTGAAAAATCGCTCCTTTTATCCGTAACAGCAGCGGGTGATATGTTTTCAGAAAGAATCGTAATAATGCTATGACTTCTATTTTGCTCCGTGATATACCTTTAAGTGTAGGAGGAATTGATAAAAAAATCTTTTTAATACTTATGGGTCAGATATTGAAATATATTATTTTCTGTAATTAATACAGCAAAAACTAGGATTTACGGTGTTTAACTGTTCCTTTACAGTTATTTTCTGTAAATAATACAGCAAAAACTAAGATTTACGGTATCTAACTGTTCCTTTACAGTTATTTTCTGTAAATAATACGTCATAAAACTGTTATTTTTACAGTCTAATGATGGCAACCTCGTTAAAATCGTCTAAAACCGTAAATTAACCGCGAAATGTTTTACAGTGTACAGTTCAGAGCTGTACAGCTCAATTTTAGGAGTCCGGGCCCGGGCCCGGGCCCGGCCCCGGATTCTTGGAAAATTTTGCTTATCAAGGCTTGCATTTATGCATTATACACTGGCCAAAGATATGGCCCAAGCAAGGATTAGTTTAAAAATCATTAGTTTAAAAAGTTTAGTTCAGTTAATCCACTTCACAATATTAATATGTTTTTAGAAATACTACGCATAAAGCCAAATGTCCTAAAATGTGGATTTGAAAATAAATAAATAATCAACGTGCCCTTCGACCGTATCAGGGGAATCAATAATTTTGGTAAAAGCTGAAGAAAAGAAAATCGTTTAGAAACAGAAAATTCCATTCGTTATTTCCTTTTGATTTCTAAATTTACTTTTATTTTGAATAAATTGCATTATAAAACGTACAACGCCGTACAGACAGTTGCAAGTGTTTGAAATTTTGACTCTAGAAAACTAATCTTTGCAATATAGTTTACATATATGCTAATTGGTTGTTTAGAGTGATGTAGTAGAATATAAAAAAGAAAGCATGTAGGGAAATTTTCAAAATTAAAAAAAAAGAAGAGCGTAAAAGCATTCCAGACCAGATTATTCTGCATTTTGTAACATTAACAAAGCTTTGCGCTGAATAGTATAATAATCACAATATTATCCTATGTGGGTGCAGTTTCCAGATCAAGTTCATCATGAAAAAAGAGAGAGAGAGAGAGAGAGAATTGCATCTAATGCCTCAGCGCTTCAACTTGATCTTCTTTTCTCTAAAACTCAACCTGCTGCACTAAAAACCAACGTCACCCCAAAAATCGCGGGAGTAAAGAAATTAAAAAAAAATAAATAACAATGCATCTAACTGCACAATTTTGGAAATGAATACATCATTTTAAAGATAAGATTACTGATTTCTAATAAAATACAAAAAAAAAAAATGGGAATGTGATTTTTTCCCAGTTTTTCGATACCAGACCTCCTTAAAATAGTCTTTGCTTGAGCCATAGCTTTGGGCAATGCATAATGCAAGTCTTGCTAAGCAAAATTTGTCTTGTAATGGCAGCTAGCTTAGGAAATTGAAAATCCTTCCACCATGGTAACAAATCCACAATGAAATTCAACACGTGTAATTCAACCGGGCTCGGAATTTCACGTGTTGAATTAATTACAGTAATGAAATTCAAGACGTGTAATTCCGAGTCCGGGCCCAGCCCGGGCCCGGGTTTTTCGTTAGTTAATGAATTCTGAGCCCGTCCGAGCCCGGGCCCGAGCTCATCTCTAGTACAGTTGTCTCCCCATATTCCGAAAAATCAACTCGATTACTTTGGCTGCGATTTTCTCGTGAGTAATCATGAATAACAGATAAGGAGGAATGTACAACTTGTCGATCGCCCAAGTCCTAACTCAGACAATAGCAAATGCCAAGCTTAGCCCCACAATACGAAATTCTAAAAAAAAATTCAACCGTTTCGCTTTTACAGCCAGCTACGTGGAACGCCGTCAACTTATAATACTAAAAAAATCAAGAGGTACTCTTGTATTAGTAGATAATTATTATGTTATGTATACAAGGTTTGTCCGGAAAGTAATAAGACCACTTTTCCTGGGCCAATCAGAAGGGCCGGAGGGCGGAGTCTCCGGGCGTGACGGGTGGCGGGGTATGTTAGGTAAACGATCGATGTCTCGTCAGTTGGCTCTGAGCTTTCACAGAGTGAGGATCGCTTGCGAAGTGGACAGCTGTGTGAGCGTCGCGTAACGGTCAAAATGCAGAACACTGTCGAACAGCGATACGCGTGGAACAGTTTTGTATTAAACTTAAAAAATCCGCGACAGAGACACTTGCTATATGATACAGAAAGCCTACGGGAAGGATGCTTTATCGGAAGCACAAGTGTTTCGGTGGCGCAAAACGTTCACAGAGGGAAGAGAGAGCGTTGAGGATGATCCACGCCCAAGGTGCTCTTCAACGTCTCACACTTCGGACAATGTGGAAAAGGTGAAAGCGGTTTTGGACTCTGACCGACGTCTGAGTGTTAGATTGGTAGCAGAGCACGTGGGACTCGCGAAATCCATTGTGCATGAAATCATCACGCAAGAATTGCAGATGCGGAAAGTTTGCACCAAATTGGTTCCTAAGGTTTAGACCGATGAACAGAGGAACAACCGTGTGTCGATTTCTCGTGAGCTTGTGGACCGTGTGAGGAGTGAACCTGGTTTTTGGAGAAAGCGATAACAGGTGATGAAACGTGGGTCTTTGAGTACAATCCGGAGACGAAAAGACAGCGCTCAGAGTGGCACACTCCCGAGTCTCCTCGACCAAAGAAGGCTCGAATGTGCAAATCGAAGATGAAATCAATGCTCACTGTCTTCTTTGACTGTAAATGTGTTGTCCATAAGGAGTTCGTACCACCCGGGCAAACGGTCGACGCTGCAATTTACGTGGAAGTGCTTCAAAGACTGCTGAAGAACAGAGTCACGCGCGTCCGCCCGGAGATCACCAACACTTGGGTTCTTCACCACGATAATGCGCCGAGCCATGCGTTGCTGAGAGTGAGAGAGTTTCTGGAGAAACACAAAGTGGCAACGCTGCCCCAACCTTCCTACAACCCAGACTTGGCCCCTGTTAACTTTTTTTTTTTTTGTTTTGTTTCCCCGGCTCAAATCCAGCCTGAAAGGACACCATTTTGGGACTGTTACAAACATGCAAACTGCACCGATGAGTGCTTTGAAAGCGATTCCTGTTCCGGAAATCCAGGCAAGCTACGCGGCGTGGCAGAACCGCTGGCAGCGGTGTATTGATGTTCAAGGATGTTATTTTGAGGAATTTTAATGTTATTTAAGTATAACTTTAATTAAAACTCTGTTATTGAATGAGTCTCATTACTTTCCGGACACACCTTGTATTTTGCATACCAATATCTTTTTTTTTTTTTTTTTTTTTTTGATTGGAGGTTGAACAACCACCGTGAGCAACTCAATGGGCTATAAGCAGTCGCTCGTCCCTAATTTAGGGTCACTGGTTCCAGGGAAGGGAGAGAGCCAGTGCCGTAAGACAAACACAACATCCATGCCTCACCGGGATTCGAACATGGACCCCGTTCGGACGAATGATCAGAGGCCATCGCTTAGACCACTGCGCCACCGGGGCGGCCCAATATCTATGTGGATGTGAAATAAAACAAGTGATTTGAGAGTATACATTCATTTACGTATAACACACTGCATTTATTTGCGTCACTCTCGACCACACAGAGCCACAGTCCGGTACATACTAAGTGGAATTAAATCATAACAACAAACAATAAGCTTTACTAATTCCTAATATTGAGCAGTACTTAGGTAGATGGATAAATGAATGTTATTTTCGTAAAACCGATGAAAGAAGATATGTGAGTCATAAAAGGAAATATTTACTAAATTATGGCGGTGGCAATTGTGAGTATTTTGACTGTTTAGGTATTTATTTTTGTTATTAAATACCATTTAAATTTAGACTATATGGCACCAATGAAACGTGATGTAGATGCGACACAGTGGGATTACGATCAGACCGTGTGTGCTTGGAAGCGAAGTAGACATTACGTCAGAGCTGGTGTTTTAGTTCAGTAACTGCGTAATGCGTGTGCAGGAAGCAGTACGTAATGGCGCGTCAACTGGATTCTTACTCCAAATTGGAAGTGCGAGGAACTGTTCGAATTTTTGTGGGATAAGCGCCTAAATTGCATTGACATCTCAACGTGAAATCTGTGCTGTATACGTGAAAAATGCCATGTCTCGCACGGCCATTGTAAAGTGGTGCCAACGATTTTAAAAGGGTCGCACAAATTTGACGGACGAAACCGCAAAGCAAGACCATCAATATTCACACTTCGGAGCATGCCGCCGCCGTTGACGACATGATACGGGGTAATAGACGTATCAAAATCAAGGAAATTGCCAGTACGTTACACATTTCGTACTGTACTGTGTATTCCATCATTCGCGAGCAGCTGGGATTTCAAACCAATGAGGCTGTGAAAACTGTGGTTCTTAACTGGTTGCACCAAACTGGTTTCCACTAAACTGCGGACCTTAAGGGGACCAGTTCCTTTTTAAGCTTCGCAAGTTAAGCTTATGGGAGGTCTCAATGTACTTAGGTACATGTTTCTCACGATGGACTTGGCCTATCAATTACAAACTTGGCATGCATTTTCCTAAGGATATTATACAACACCTGAACCAGAATAATCGCAATCGGTCAATTAATTACTTTTGTATTAATTAATCAAAATTGCTGTCGATTTTGCTGACGTTTTCATTAGCAATTCTATTTATTATTTTAACTGAGTACATTATTTAGTCATGATTCTAGTTCAGGTGGTTGTTGATATATACAGTAATGTATGAAAACATTTTCAAGGCATTATCTTCAGTGGTTTATGAGAACAATTTTCCTAAATGTACAAAACCACAACTTTTCAGGGGTGGCAAAAAACGAAGAAGACCTGTGAATAGAAGCCTCCCTCGTCATACTCTTTTTCCTCTGCTTTGCTCAAGTGTCGTATAACATTTGATTCATCTAACTCTGTAGAAAAAAACGCTGTGAGGACTGAATTACACAGGAAAAAATTACACGGAATGAAATTACACAGCAAAAATTACACAAGGAAGAAATTACACGAAGAAAAAATTACACAAGTCGAAAATTACACATGGAAAAAATTGCACAATTCGGAAATTACGCATAGACTGAATTTTACAACAGATTATACAAAATTTGCAGCCATGATTATACACAACCATGAAAGTCTAACTTAGACTGTAGACGGTTTTTGGAAGGGGTCGGAGCCCGGGGTGTCAGGGCCCCCATACAATTTTTTTGTAAAATCTACAGTTTTCAATTTAGAACCACCAAATTTGGTATACTATCTCATGGTACTCTAACTTAGATTGTAGACGGTTTTTGGAAGGGGCGGAGCTCCCCAGACAAAATTTTAGTTAAATCTACAGTTTTCAATTTAGAACTACCAAATTTGGTATATTACCTCATGAAACTCTAACTTAGACGGTAGACGGTTTTTAGAACGGAACGGGACGGGGGTCAGACCCCCAAAAGAATTTCCGTAAAATCTACAGTTTTCAATTTAGCACCACCAAATTTGGTGGTTCAAAATTGAAAACTGTAGATTTTACGAAAAGTTTGTATGGGGGGGACTGCTGACCCCTGGGCTCCAATCCCTTCCAAAAACCGTCTATAGTCAAAGTTAGAGTTTCATGATTTTGTATAATCATGGCCACAAATTTAGTATAATGTGTTGTAAAATTCATTCTATGTGTAATTTTTGCTGTGTAATTTCATTCCGTATAATTTTATCATGTAACCAGAAAAAACAATGAAATAAAAAAATGTACATAAAATTTTTGTTTTTGCAGGACTGGTCCCCTTAATTGGTTGCACCAAACTGGAAGAAACTTTTTCTGGACAGGTATGGAAAAGTTAGTCACACGTTCATATGAATGTTTACAGTCCTTAGACGACTATGACGAAAAATGAATAAATGTTGTACCTTTAAACCAACGTACATCCCCTGAGTATATCTCCTTATGTGTTTTTTTTTTTATTCAACAGTGTAACTAATTTTTTCGATCCACCCTAGTAGCTACGAAAGACCATCTGCGCCAGCTAAAATTTGACCTCAAGATAGAAAGAAAAGCAGAATCGCAAGTGTGTTAGTGAGAGCGGATAGGTAACTATCTCCCCATCGTGTTATGCATCATTTGAAGGTTCTCGTCAATAGCAGGCACTCTCTCCTTGGGGTGTCGAAAGGAAGCCAAATTTCGCTACTACGTATACTTTACTACTGTCAGAAAACATGCATAGCATAGAAATGCATTTTTGTAATGGATTTTATCACGTTTAGCATCATGTTCTTTTAATTTACGCAGATTACAATGAAATATTGTTACCTTTATGTAAACCGTGATAAAATAATTATGAAACGCACATAGCGTATTAAATTCGTTTGTTTTTTTGTGGCGTAGTCAGCCCAAAGACTCGCCAAGCTTTCGCATTCCACTGGGATGCTTTTTCGAGGCAATGGTAGACATAATGCAGGGAATTGGAACATGTAAAGAACAAAGATGATTTTTGAAAAATAACGTGGGTGACACCAGTAGCATATTACATGAATTTTTATCACGCAATTATACGGTGCGCCTCGATGTGTTTCCATCTTTTAATAACGCATGCCACACCATTGGTAGTTCAGTAGAGACTATATCTTTGCATGCCAGTTTGATGGATAGAATTTCCACTGTTTCCCTGATTGCTGTCTCTTTAACATTGGTGTAAGGGGGCAATTCTTCTAATACTATTCCATACAGGAGTGGCCGAGAATACAGCTCTTTGGCGAGGGCTGTATTCTGCGTGTCTTGGTTGACACTCCGGATGTGTTCTTTACATCTAGTGTCCAAGGATCGCTTTGTTATTTCGATATACAGGGTGATTCATAAAGAAGTATACAGTTTCAACGCACTATAAAACAAGAACAATGTAAGATATTTTGTTACCTGTAACAGAATTGTAGGGGAATGTTTCAAGTTTTTTTTAGTCACAGATGCTCTATGTGTGCACCCTTAGTCACACGACACACATCGAGCCGGTAATCCATTTCCGCCCAAACGCGAGGTAAGATATCTGAATCATAATCAGTGATAGTGGCTGTGATACGCTGTTTCAGCTCCGCTAGATCAAGAGGATGGGAAGGGGCGAATACCTTGTCCTTTACGTACCCCCACAGAAAAAAGTCCCTTCCTGTTGATCTAGCGGAGATGAAACAGCGTATCACAGCCACTATCACTGCACTTGATTCAGATACCTTACATCGCGTTCGGGCGGAAATGGATTACCGGATCGATGTGTGTCGTGTGACTAAGGGTGCACACATAAAACATCTGTGACTGTCTCTAAAAAACTTGAAACATTCCCCTACAATTCTGTTACAGGTAACATAAAATATCTTACATGGTTCTTTTTTTATAGTGCGTTGAAACTGTATACTTCTTTATGAATCACCCTGTATATATTTTCCGTGTTGTCAGGGTACTTGAACACTAGATGTAAAGAACACGTACGAAGTGTCAACCAGGACATGCAGAATACATCCCTTACCAGATAAGTCATGCATTGCTCGGCCACTCCTGTATGGAATAGTATTAGAAGAATTGCCCCCTTACACGAATTTTAAAGAGATAGCCATCAGGGAAACAGTCGAAATCCTATCCAGCAAATTTACATGCAATCAATACTACTCAAATGACTACCGTCTGTGCACGATTAAAATAAAAGTAAACGCCTGTAGAACCTTCAATGGATCTAGATAAAACCTTACCTAAGATCTTTAGGATCGTAAAATACGATCCATCGTCAGATGTTACAAGAGCTGGTAATACACAATGTATATATATATATACAACAGGAACAGCCCTCAATATGATTGGCGTGATCGCTGGGAGGAGTCAACATAATCCGATATTTGATTGGATATTTTAGTTGTTGGCGTCAAAGAGTCGTTTGTATCGAAATTCCTACGGGAACAATGATGGTGGGTAGAATCAGGAAGTACCGATTTCTAGAGAAGCGGTATGAGTTCCGGTGTGTTATCGTTACACACCCTAACCCCGAAAGAATGAATTCTTTCTGTGAACCTTAGGTGTGATCTGGACATTGGAACGTTCAGTACAGAAACATGATCCCAAACTGGAACATGGGAGCCCTGGTTGACTAAATGTGACATCGCAGTCGAAGTTGCTTTCATTTTTATGTCGAACTTATGTTCAGCCAACCTAGTCCTGAGAGTCCGAAAAGTAGATCCTATGTAGACAAAACAAACGACTCTATACAAATTACTTTTTGACGCCAGCAACTACAATATCCAATCAAACTTAGGATTATGTTGACTCCTACCAGCGATCACGCCAGTTATGTTGAGGGCTGTTCTTGTTGTGTATAATATACAGGGTTGTCCAAAATAATGGAAACACCTTGAAACAATAGGTGTTATGCATCTAACATGGTGTGGGAGCATCCTTGACATTTAAAACTGCTTGAATCCTCCTTCGCATGGACGAATACAAGTACCGGATGGTGTAAGTGGTATGTTGTACCATTCTTCCTGCAGAAACTGCTTCAATTCCTTGAGAGACGCCGGAGGAGGATAACGGGATCGCACTCTGTTTTCCAACACAGAACAGAGGTGGTCAATGATGTTTAAGTCCGGTGATTGTGCAGGCGAAGGAAAGTGTGCAACTTCATCCTCATGTTCCTCAACCTATGATTGAACTGTTCAACTTCTGTGAATCGGGGCATTATCATCTTGAAAGGTGCAGACCTCTGAATGAAACAATGTCTGAGCCATTGAATGCACATGGTCGGCCAAAAGAGTGACATAGTCACCGCTAGTGATCCGTCCGTGTAAGGTGATAATGGGACCTGCTGCAAATCACGAGATCATGGCCCAAACCATTATGGCATGCTTCACTGTAGGAAGGATATAGTCTGGATTGTAGGCTTCTGTGGGGGTTCTCCACACATAAACCCGTCCTGCGGTGGGGAATAGTGAGAAACTTGATTCATCGGAAAACAAGACATGTTTCCATTGATCCGCAGTCCACGTTTAATGTTCCTGGCCCCACTGTAGTCTTCGTTTCATATTCACCTGTGACACCAGGGGTTTTGTAATCGCAGCTCTGTCGAAAATATTGGGCTTATGCAATTCCATTCGCACGGTATGGGGAGATACTGGGTTCTGGAGATGTGCATTAAGCTCAGTAGTCACTTTCGTCGACGTGGTCTTCCTCCTTTTGCGGTCACAATCCTCTTGAATGTCCTCCTGTCTCTCGCAGTGACTTTGGTTTTCCTTCCACAGTTGTGTCTCGCAGATGATGTTGTGCCGTGAACATTGTATGCTGTCATGACCTTCGACACGGTACCTCTCGATACCCCCAATACCTGTGCCACTGTGGTTACCGACGCACCAACCAGACGGGCTCCTACAATCTGCCCTCTTTAGAACTTCGACAGGTCACTCATTGTACATTCACCTGGAACGAAATTATGCATACACCGATTTACAATGCAATCACACAAACCCTTAAGACTATAAGCAACACTTTTTTTTTCACAAAAATAATTGTAACTGCATGTTCGTTTTACTCAAAAAGCAGCACATACCAAAGTCACTGTTTTCAGCGAGGTGTTTCCATTATTTTGGACAACACCTGTATATTGTGTATTACCAGCACTTGTGAAATCTGATGATGGATCGTATTTTACGATCCGAAAGGTGTTATGTAATGTTCCATTAAAAGTTTTAAAGGTGTTATGTAAGATCTTACATAGCACCGATCCGAAAGGTGTTATGTAAGATCCATTAAAGGTTTTATAGGTTTTTAATTTTATTTTAATCGTGCACAGAAGGTAGTCATTTGAGTAGTATTGATTGAATGGCACGAATAGTTTTTTTAGACTGGCATGCAATGATATGGTCTCTACTGAACTACCAATGGTGTGGCATGCGTTATTAAAAGATGGAAACACATCGAGGCGCACCGTATAATTGCGTGATAAAAATTCATGCAATATGCTCTTGGGGTCACCCACGTTATTTTTCAAATATCATCTTCGTTCTTTACATGTGTCAATTCCCTGCATTTTTATGTCGACCATTGCCTTAAAAAAGCTTCCCAGTGGAGTGCGAAAGCTTGGCGAATCTTTGTGCTAACTACATCACAGAAATAAACGGATTTAATACGCATGTGCATGGCTTAGTGACTCAGTGAAACCATCAGCAGTTGCAATGACTTTGAAATCCTGCGGTATTGAAGATGCATACATCAATATTATTAATAACATCTATGAAAATGCAAGTGCAAAGATTCGGCTGTTTGAGAACACAGCACAAATAAAAATTGGAAATGGGAGTGAGCCAAGGTGACACCATATCTCCCAAGCTCTTTAATGCCACATTGGAAAATATATTTCTATCACTGAACTGAGAAAACAAAGGGATAAAGATTAATGGAGATTATCTAACTCACCTCCGTTTTGCTGATAACGTAGTCATTTTTGCAACTACCCCATCAGAGCTGCAGAGTATGATCCAGGAACCTGCTGACAAGAGTAAAGAAGTGGGATTAAAAATGAACTTTCAGAAGACAAAAGTGATGTTCAATGCTTTTACAAGAAATGAAGATTTACCGATTGATGGAGAATAGCTGGAGATAACAGATGCGTACGTTTATCTTGGACAGCAGATATCAAGTGAGGGTCACATTGATGAAGAAATTAATCGGCGTACAAAACTTGCCTGGAGAGCTTTCGGAAGAAACAGCATAATTTTCAAGAGCAATATGCCATTATGTCTTAAAAGAAAAGTGTTTGATCAATGCATCCTTCCAGTGCTCACGTATGGTGCAGAGACGTGGACCTTAACTAAAAGAGACATACAGAGGCTGCAGACAACTCAAAGGAGCATGGAGAGGTGTATGCGTGGTGTAACTAGGAGAGATAAGAAGAGGAACTCGTGGATCAGAAAAATGACAAGAGTGGAAGACATCATGATCAGAGTAAAATCCCTCAAATGGCAATGGGCTGGACATACTGCCAGAAGGACAGACCATCGATGGACAGTCGAAATTTTAGATTGGATTCCAAGGGACAGGAAAAGACCCAGAAGAAGACCACATGGAAGACGGGTGGATGAAATTCGAAAGTATGCGGGAGTAATATGGAGGAGACTGGCATAAAACAAACCGTTGTGGAAGAGGCTTGGAGAGACCTTCTTCCAGTAGTGGATTGATAATGGTTGACAAGGATGATGATGATACGTTTCATGAACATTTAAGTCTGATGTATTTAAAATAAAGTGATAAAATAGTGTTCGGCGATAGTTTAGTAAAATATATTGTTGAGTAACGATGAAATTAACTATGGTTGCGTTACTTCATGGGACAGCAATCAAAAATCAAATTTCAATAATGGTTTTGACTATTTCCGTTACCCATTTTCGTTACATAGATTTTTTTACTTGAGATTCACTGTCCGGAAACATGCATGGCACAAAAACTCAAAGCACTTGATTTCTTCACGTGCTTGAATACATAGGAGAAATATGTTACATTTGTAATTCCCTAACATCAAGTGAAGTTTTGCCATCAGTGGAAAAATATTACAGGAACCGCATTAAAGATTTAACTTTCATCTGCTTACTCTGAAATGCTCATAAAAATGCAGCATGTCAGACAAAACTAAAGGAAAAACATGCTGGAAAAGATTATCCGATTTGCCTGCTTACGTTACTTTACATACATTGTCGCTGCAGGAGGAAGCATTCATTCTTCCTCCAATTAACAGCAGAGGTCACAATTGCTTAGGAGATGTCACATATTTCAATTAGGCTATATTTTCAACACTTTAAGGAGTACTTAAGGCGCTGTACATTCCATCTGTGTGGTCCTTAGCTGCACTGAGCTTTTGTCAGTTCCAAGTAACCTTTGTTCATTACTTTGTTCCTGTAGCATGATGATTGTTCTACTCTTAGCAGTACCATCGGAGTTTGCGATGCTATGAACGCATTGCAATGTGTCAACCTTCTGCTAGTCACGGCTCCCAATAAAATAAGAATTCTTCCCAATGTTTAAGATGTGAATCCGTTTTATGCGATAAATATAGCATGGATGATAAGTCAGATAACATCCGAAAACTTGAAAATTTCGTCGTCCTGGAGCGGAAATCGAACCCGCGTCTCCGGGATAGCGCCCGAATATGTTAACCACTACACCACGCAGAACGATCAAGATTCAAGTTTCCGAATAATTTGAATATAACCATCACAGGATTCGCTAGTCGAAGCAACCGGCATTCATATTTAGCGAATCTGGAGGTCAAGAATTCTATCCCGTGATTGCCCGGAGGAGCAGATAAATCATGAATGGAATACGGGATTACGCCATACACTACAAATTTTGAAGATGTGAATCCGTTTTATGGCATAAATATGATATGAATGTTAAGTCAGATAATATCCGAAAACTTGAAAATTTCGTCGTACTGGAGCGGGAATCGAATCCGCGTCTCCATAATAGCTCTCGAGTATGATAACCACTGCACCACCCAGAACGACCAAATCAAGTTTCAAACTGATTCACCTCTTCAAAATTTCTATTGTATGGTGTAATCCCGTATTTCATTCATAAACAATTCTTCCTTCCCTCCAAACATAGCCACAACTTAAGTATACATTTACAAATTTTGAAGATGGCAATCCGTTTATTGGTGTATATATGACAAGGATGGTAAGTCAGACACTATCCGAAAACTTTAAAATTTCGTCGTCCTGGAGCGGGATTCGAATCCGCATCTTTCAGATAGTGTATGCTAATCACTGTATGCTAATCACTACACCACCCACCAGAATAAATCAAGAAATTTGAATATAACCATCTGTGATGATGGTTATATTCAAATTTCTTGGATATAACCATCTATGATAGTTATGCATGTTGGTTATATCCGAGAAAAATCATAACCATCTATGATGGTTATATTCAAATTAATCGGAAACTCGAGACTTGGTCGTTCTGGGTGGTGTAGTGGTTAGCATACCTGGGCGCTTTCTGGGAGACGCGGATTCAATTCCCGATCCAGGACGACGAAATTTTCAAGTTTTCGGATATTATCTGACTTACCATCCTTGTGATATATACACCAATAAACGGATTGTCATCTTCAAAATTTGTATTGCGTGGTGTAATCTCGTATTTCATTCATGATAAGTGTATATTTGATGTTGCTGTTTAAATTTAAAAACATTGTTTCTAATAGACAGAATCTTTTAATTTGAAAATTGCATAGCCTATTATAGTTTCGCAATTTTATCCCAGGGAAGTCAGTTGTGTAATTGCGTTCAGATGAAGCACTTTAAATTCGTTACCGCCACATGGGTGCGTGTGTGAGCGCGCACATTTGTGACGTCCTTCCTCGAAAACTTGAAACTTCAAACTCAAAGCGAAAACTTAAATGCTTGAGGATGGAGATGTCAAAATCTTGATTTTGACAAGGAACGTAGAGACAAGCAAATTATTCACAAATATGCAGCAGGTTAAAGCAAGCGTTTCAATGGTTTGGTTAAATGTCGGACGAAGAGAAAATAATCGCAAACAATAAACCGAAATACCTGCTATAAATCCGTACCACGTTGTTCAGGAGAATCAGTCGAGGTACAGACTATCGACACAAATGGTCGAGAAGAAGTTTGACAATTCGTTTTGGTTCCATGTCTAATATTGCATTCAAAATGAGCAAAGATACAATTAACTTCCTTATAAATCAAGTTATCACATAACGTTTTGTAGATTCATGATCTACAAGTCTACGCGAGTCGAATGCTATATAGGTTTGCTGTATTAGGAGCCTAAGTGGAAAATCTTAACCTATACACGGAGCAGCGTGACTTTCATCTTTGATGGTCTTGGACCAACTGAAGGGTCAGCTCATAAAGTAAGGATATATAGAGTGGAAACAGACACAGAAGACTGTGGAAACTCCTCCCATAGAACATAGCGCCCCCATCGACCTACAACAGAAGCAAAATGTGACGTGACCCCCATCCCATCGGCAATGGTTGCTATGACAACCTAGTGCTTGGAGTGTTTCAGGTGCAGCTGCTCTGTGCCACCCTTCCGCTGCCCCTTTTTCCCGATGTCCCACTGGGACATCGGAAAAATGTAATATTCATAGATATGTAAGGTCAGGTGATGCGTAACATCACAGCCTCTCCTTGACAAATGTCAACCCCGCCTTCTCGTGGTACATCCTGTTCCCACTAAAGGGGCTCTGACGACCGCCAATAGCGGTATAACTATACCATCGGGATTAGAGGAAATTCTATCCCACACTCACCAACCCGCTTGGCCAGCGTGGTGAGTTATGGCCAAACCCCTCCAAAATGATTCCACAACTTAAATCTTGGCCCTCAGTCTCCGGCAGCGCTGGAATGTACCTGGCCAAGGCAGCGGCCAGTGCGACATGAAGGCAGAGGGTGCTAAGAATCCCGGAGGACCGGACTAGGCTGCCATCTGATGCTGACCTTGGCTACGTACAATGGACGCTCCCTATCTTCTGATTCAAGGCTTCTTGAATTGGAAGAGGAACTACAAAGGATCAAGTGGGACATCGTGGGGCTAAGTGAGGTAAGGAGAAAAGGAGAAGATCTCATCGAACTGAAAAGTGGACATCTCTTCTACTATCGTGGGACAGATACTGGCAGAACTAGTGGTGTTGGATTTATAATAAACAAGAAACTGAAGGATAAAGTTGTAGAAGTTGAAAGTTCCTCTGACAGAGCTGCACGACTTGTTATCCAACTCTCGAAAAGATACCAGGCTCAGATTATTCAAACTTATGCACCCACCACAAGTCATCCTGAAGAAGAAATTGAAGAATTTTATGAGGAAATTTGTCATCTAAATAATAAAGGTAAGCAGCATTTGAAAATAATTATGGGAGATTTCAATGCAAAAATAGGGCAACGGCAACAGAATGAAACTTCAGTAGGTAAATTTGGTCACGGCAACAGAAACCAGCGTGGAAATACTCTCGTTGAGTTTGCAGAGGCAGAAGGGTTTTTCATCTTGAACTCCTTTTTCAAGAAAAAGCCACACAGGAAATGGACTTGGAGACATCCAAATGGGTCGACAAGTGAAATTGATTTTATTATGTGTAACAAAAAATTCGTCATAGAAGACTGCAGTGTGCTAAACAAGTTCAACACAGGTAGTGACCATAGATTGGTGAGATGTAAGATGCACCTCAACACTAAACTTGAACGTGGCAAGCTCATAAGACAAACAAAATCTATTGACATAACCAACCTTAAAAAACACCATAATACCTTCAAGTTGGAACTGAAGAACAGGTTCTCTGCTTTAGAAGGCCTAACATCAGAAGAAGTGGACATCTCTGAAGTTAACAGAAAAGTAACCAAAGCTCTTATGGAAACAGCAACAAAATTAGCTGGGTCTAAGAACAAGTTGCATGTAAATAAATTATCAGGAAAAACGAAAATGTTGATGCAAAAAGAAGAGAGATGAGGACAACTAGAGAAGATGTGACTTCCAAAGTGGAATATATAGAGCTATGCAAGACAGTAAGAAAAAGTATCACTGAAGACGTAAGAAAATTCAACTGTGAACTAGTGAGGAAAGCAATTGAAAACAACCAAAGCCTAAAGATAGCAAAGGGACATCTCAGTAAGGGAAGAAAACAGATTATGGCACTGAGAAAAGAAGATGGTTCTGTAACAAGAAATAGAGGCGAAATTTTGACAAGAGTGAAAGATTTCTACTCCAAATTATATGAAAGGGACGATACATGCACTCCAGACATCATGAAAGATACCAGTACCAGAGTTCCTCCAGTCCTTCCAGCAGAAGTTGCACATGCAATCAAGAACATGAAGCGGGGAAAAGCTCCAGGAGAAGATGGAATTACTGTAGACATCATACAAGAAGCAAGTGGAGAAATCGAAACAGTACTCGCCCAAATTTTCACTCGATGCCTTAATGAAGGAAAGATTCCTGAGGATTGGAACACCGCTACAATGATCCTGCTACATAAGAAAGGTGACATTGAGGATCTCGGAAACTACAGACCTATCAGCCTCCTATCAGTAGTTTATAAAATCTTCACTAAAGTTCTTTCACACCGCTTAAAGGTAACACTGGACATGGCTCAACCGAGAGAACAAGCTGGATTCAGGAGTGGCTACAGCACAATAGATCATATCCACGTGCTGAGAGAACTAATTGAAAGAGCAAGGGAATATGAACTTCCATTGTGCATGGCTTTTATCGATTATGAAAAAGCCTTTGATTCGGTGAAACCATCAGCAGTTACAATGGCTCTGAAAACCTGCGGTATTGAAGATGCATACATTAATATTATTAATAACATCTATGAAAATGCAAGTGCAAAGATTAGGCTGTTTGAAAATACAACACACGTAAAAATTGGAAAGGGAGTGAGACAAGGTGACACCATATCTCCGAAGCTCTTTAATGCCACATTGGAGGGTGTTTTTCAGTCGCTGAGCTGGGAAAACAAGGGGATAAAGATTAATGGAGATTATCTAACCCACCTTCGTTTTGCTGATGACGTAGTCATTTTTGCAACTACCCCATCAGAGCTGCAGAGTATGATCCAGGAACTTGCTGACAAGAGTAAAGAAGTGGGATTAAAAATGAACTTTCAGAAGACAAAAGTGATGTTCAATGCTTTTACAAGAAATGAAGATTTATCGATTGATGGAGAAAAGCTGGAGATAACAGCCACGTACGTTTATCTTGGACAGCAGATATCAAGTGAGAGTCACATTGATGAAGAAATTAATCGGCGTACAAAACTTGCCTGGAGAGCTTTTGGAAGAAACAGCATAATTTTCAAGAGCAATATGCCATTATGTCTTAAAAGAAAAGTGTTTGATCAATGCATCCTTCCAGTGCTTACGTATGGTGCAGAGACGTGGACCTTAACTAAAAGAGACATACAAAGGCTGCAGACAACTCAAAGTAGCATGGAGAGGTGCATACTTGGTGTAACCAGGAGAGATAAGAAGAGGAACTCGTGGATCCGAAAAATGACAAAAGTGGAAGACATCATGATCAGAGTTAAATCCCTGAAATGGCAATGGGCTGGACATACTGCCAGAAGGACAGATCATCGATGGACAGCCGAAATTTTAGATTGGATTCCAAGGGACAGGAAAAGACCCAGAAGAAGACCACATGGGAGATGGGTGGATGAAATTCGAAAGTATGCAGGGGTGACATGGAGGAGACTGGCACAAGACAGACCGTTGTGGAGGAAACTTGGGGAGACCTTCGTCCAGCAGTGGATTGATAATGGTTGACAATGATGATGATGATGATCGAAGCCAAAAACGTAAATATCGAAACAGATGACAATGGAATACAAATCGGAATTGAAAGTAAAGCCGAGTCACAGCTTATTTGTGAAGGAAATAATGACAAAATATGCGTGAATGAAATTTACAACAAAAATACGTAGAAACCTAAATTGAGGGAAATTGCAAATGAAAAGTTAACTATCAGTAAGGAATAAGCAAGAATAATGCCGCTTATTGGAATGCTATAGGAAACTGAAAGATGCAAACCCAAAAGGAATCCGAAGAATGATAAGTATATGTTGTATACGTCGTATTCCACTCTGTTGGGAGAGGTCAAAGCTCAAATGGACAAAATCATCTGGTTCGCGGTGATTCCTGGGAAGCCCAGCTGTCAATCAACCGTAGTTCTGTTGTGAGGTCGATAGTGCGCTGCAGTCGACTTCATGACGTCATGAGTTTCAGCTTGATACAGCTACTGTCCTCTCTAGTCAGCAGTAGTGCAGTCCTTGCAGTTCGTATTGACTGCAGCGCCTCCGGTGGCTAAAAAAGATAAATCGAAAGAAAAATTTCGTCGAACTTTGAACTCAATTATCTCCATCCCTATTTGCGGTCTGCCAATAAAAAAATCCTTGTTTTCTGCGTTTCTATGGGTGCTTGAACTAATAATGATAAGTATTTTCAGGGACCGAATTCACAAAATCGTAAAAATACCTTGTCAGTGTCAGTAATAGCAACGTGCTCAGCCGCGGTAGGAGCTTTCTGCTCAGACTCTAATGTGACGCTACCAAGAGTGTTCGGAAATAACAAATCTGGAATTGCTGGATCATGGATCTCCATCTCTTGTGAGCAACGCACGTGATGTTTAAGGGGAGATGCTTCCTCTGAAACTTTTACTGGTTGTGATCCCATCAACTCTGGATGTGGGATATGCACTTACACTCCCAATAGCAGATGACATCTGAGGTCAGCTACTGTGCAGGTGGCCACGCTGTTTGCACTTGAAACAGGTCATTCCCGTCGGTATGTAGAATGCATACATTAAACCATCACTGAACAATGCTTTGTTAAAGCTTGTTAGTCCGGAAATATGATTCGCACAGTTCTTCGAAAACTGTGGGCATATTTAAAGCGTGGGTCTTGAGTGGCAGCTAGAACGTGACGTACTGGAAACCTTACAATCCCGTAACGTGAAAGCCTATCTCGAAAAATTTCGTTTGGTGATTCAAGGGGCATATCGGAAATCGTGAGTAAATGGGACACATGTGGAATCGATTTAGCAGTCAAATGATGAGTGCTATTGTTAATTTCCATGGATTCAATATAATCATGTTACTGCTCAGACTTTAGGGTATTCATGAACATACATGTATATTTCTTAGCATCATAAACGTCAGCGTCTGCATCAGGCGATAATTTCTCACTTACCACATCCGATATTAAAACATGGTCGCATCTCTAATGGATGGCGGTTCGAAGCTTCTTGTGAATTTGTGGAGCAGAGACTTTTACGACAAGTGCATGTACCAGGATCACTAGGAGGCTATACCCTGCACCTGCCGATTCTCGCACCCAAACCCTAGGATCAGACGATATCACATCGACAGAACTTCACGTCGAGCCACAGTACCATAAGTTGCAGATCCACTAGGAAAAGATAGAAATTTGGATACTTGAAATGTGATTTGACACCACTAGGCCTTTTCACAGCAGTTGAAGACACCTCCAATCTTGTAAGCGTATCGTAATTTTAGTTTCCATCAGAAGATTTAGTTGTGAAGGAACTTGTTACATTCTACGGGGGGTTCACCGAAATAGCAGTAGTGGTCGACATCGAAATGATATGAGACGCAGCAGCAGTAGTAGCAGACGACATTGATATTGTGTAAGACGTAAACGTGAGGTAACAGTCATCATATCTTAGCAGTCGACAGAGAAACACATAGAACTGGAGTCAGAATCACAAGTTCCGGCGTTCCTCGTAACACGCCAGACGTCAGTTAATTCACTGACCATGACCACGGCAGCTTTCTTGAATCAGTCCTTAGTCGAGAGATAAAGAAACACAGTAAATAGTGTTACAAGAAATACGAGTAAATATACATATAATGAAAACTGAATTTTTACTGAGTGCAAACCATCTGCAAATCTTGACAGTGAGAAGCTAAACAAGAACTGGAAGTACTTACTACAACTTCAGAAAAGTCCAAAAACAACGAGCAAAAATTCGTATGGCTTGACAAGTGGACTTTGAAGCAGTCAATGTTTTAACGGGTGTCTCAAGTGTGTGGGTACATTTTGCAAAACTTAAGGACGAAGTGGAAAAAGCAAAATAACGCCCTAAATAGCAACAGCACCCAAACACAAATTAACTTAGAACCGTGTCTGGGAACAGGAGCAACAGCGCATGCGTAATAATGGAGCATGATGTTTGGTTTGCCTGATGTAAGAACAAAATGCGCTCACCCGGTTCAATAGCATCAGTTGAACGGAAGTCACCGGACTGTGTGCTTAAGTGTTACAGATGCTCAATTGTGTTTGTTGTGTGCTATAGACGACAAAATAGCCCATCGAAACCATCTTGATGATTTTACTCGTTGTCGAATAATTGGGAGGCTCGAGAACGTGCGAACTGCTATAAGTATGGCTCAAGAGTTCGCCATCGCATATAGCATTGTATCGCGCGCGTGGCTGGCCTTCAGGATTACAGGTACAGCTGTGCGAAAGACCGGTGATTGTCGTCCACCAAAAAGCACCCCAAGGAAATATCGCTATATGCTCCTACAGGCCAAGATGGATCGACACCAGAGAGCAAGTAACCTTGCAAAACAACTGAACATGAGCACAAGATGCACAATATCGCAGTTTACAGTGGTCAGGCGATTACACAAAGGTGAACTGTTTGCCAGACGACCAGTATGCTGTGTTCCGTTAAAAACTGCTCACCAGAGACACCGTTTACAGTGGTCCAGTGAACATAGGGGTTCGACAGCAGAACAGTGGGGGTACAGTACTCTTTACTGATGAGAGTAGATTTAGTCTCTCTAACGATTCTGAACGTCAGCTAATCTAACGTGAGGTAGACACTCGGTGTCACCCTGAAAACATGAATGAAAGGGATAGATATGGTGACCGCGGTGATCTCGTACGGGGATGCATTCTGGTCGATGGACGTACGGAGCTCCTGGTACTGTAAGGAGCAGTGTTGCCGGAGACTTACCTGAAATCAGTAGACCAGAGCTCAAAAATCAATAGAAATCAGTAGATCAGATTTTTTTGTTAGAAATATGTACCACCTTACAAATGTAATGTAATATTGGATGTTATCTCAATACGAAGGAACTTTTAATCTACTGCTATTTCAAATAATACCAGTACTTCACAAACTGCTATTAAACGTCTGAATAAAATTCAAACCAATATAATATTCAGCGCTTTTTCATAAGGTATTACTGATGATCAGCTTTATAAAGTAATTCTCATGATTAAAATTTATGTTGGTGTAAGTAATCATGGCGTTTGCCTTTTAATGTAGTCACAGTTGGATCGGCCCTACTTTTTGTCTTCCTAAAAACAATTATGTACTTACATTTCTTACTAAACGATATCTAGATATTCCCAAAGTCCATGAAATAAGAGCTACACTAAAAAAAAAATCATTAACACAAATATCGTAGTATAACGGTTTTCCAAAAATTTCGCGTTTTAACAAAACTAGGAAAGATTTTGGTTAACTGACTAATTAGTCATCTACAATAAAATAATATTTCATGGCAACCGGTGTGAATTAGAAGAAAAATAATAGGTAGCAGGTGCTGAATAGTTTTAGTTTTCATCAGAATTTTTTCTGGAGAACAGTTCTGAGGTGAGTCTTGTCGACTGGATCAGTAGATGATGAGAACCGAAAGAATACAGATATTCTTAGACAGCAATTTCCAGGTTAAACCAGAGAAAAATCAGTAGATTCTTAGACAGCATTTCCTGATCTTAAACCAGAGAAATATCAGTAGATTACGAAAATGTATCAGTAGACTGGAGTCAAAATCGGTAGATCTACTGATAAATCAGTAGAATGGCAACACTGGTAAGGAGGTATTGTAACCGGTGCGCGCTACTATAATGAGGCCCCCATGTTCTCATGTTCCGAGTTGCCATTGGCCGAAAGTTTGTGTTAACGGACGATGACGTCACACTCCATCGTACGGTGTTTGTTTATGAGCTGTTGGAAATGAAGACATTCAGCGGATGGAACGACCAGCACGTTCTCCCAACCTAAATCTCATACACTGAGAAAAACGTTTTGTTAATTCGGCGAAAAAAATGTTGAATCAACTAAAATATTTTGTCGATATCCAGTCAACAAAAATGTTTGTTGAATTTACAATTGTAAATAAATAAAAAGGAATTAAATAAAAGGAATTTTAATAAAAGAAATTGAATTTACAAATGTTTTTCCCTGAAGATTCTACAAAATGTGTTGTTATCACGACAAAATGTTTTGTTCATTTAACAAATTGCCTAGGTCGCTTTTCGGGAATTTGTTTGATCGAACAATATATAAAGTTTTGTTGCTGAAACAAAATATATTGATTGTTATCGTGACACAGAAATTTTTTGTTCCAACAAAATTTAGAGTTACGTAGCTGGGACACTTTGTACCTAAACTTTTTTTCCGATGGCAACACTTTGCCGGTGCAGTAATTTTAGGCGGTGCCCTCCGACCCTGGGTGTCCGCCATTTTTTTCCCAGCCGTATTTATTTTCTAGGGGTGTTTAAATGAATTTGGAAGGTGTTACGTCGCGAGGAAAGTTTTTCAGAGCCAGCGAAAAATCTCTCACCGAGCGGATTTGAACCTATTATTACGAGTAAATTCTTATCTGCGAATTCAGCATTTGAAGGTCGGTTTATTATCTCCTGGAATGTTCACGGACGATTTATGCATGACGTAACGATGTATTGACACTATTTTGGTGCGTGTGTAACATGTATCTCCAATAGTAAGTATTTCCACTGTTAATTTTTTCAAAAACATTTATTTTTATTATTATCATATATTATTCAGATTTAAACAAACACAAGAAACGATCCTGACAGCGATGAAATGCAATGTAGCTGCGAAAATACGTTTGCGCATGTGCAAGCTGAAATCTGACCTCAAGATATGAGCAACAAGTTAGTAGAATCATGCAATGCATTCATTATGATACGCTTTCCCACATACCAGAAATCATTACACAAGTTATGAGGATAATGGCTGTAGAATAAATCTCGCTCTTATGGCCCCATTTTGATGATATTCAGCAGAACCGGTTAAGTATACTTCCGGAACAACATGATAAAGTTTTGTCTCAATCGAAGCATTTTTACGAAGTTATAACGCATAAGTGCGATGGAATGGATCCCGCTCCTATGTCCTGACCTTTGACCCCATTTCTTCCATTTTCAACAGGGTTCGTCCCCAGGTGGTCCCCTACCGCATACTAAAATTTCATCGAAATCGAAGCATTTTTACGTAGGGTATGACGCATGAGGGCAATGGAGTGGATACCACTCCTATGTCCTGACCTTTGACCCCATTTCATGCATTTTCAATAAGGTTCGTTCCTAGGTAGTCCCCTACCACATACCAAACGTTCATCGAAATCGAACCATTTTTACGCAAGTTTTGACGCATAAAGCCAACGGAATGGATCCCGCTCGTATATCCTGAACTTTGACCCCATTATTTCCCCATTTTTAATAGGGTTCGTCTCCAGTATTCCCTTACTATATACTAAAATTTCATCGAAATCGAACTATTTTTACGCAAGTTGTCGTGCGGACGGACGGTCAGACAGACAGACAGACGGACGGACAAAGCTGGAGCATATACGCTTTTTCAACCTACGGTTGGAAAGCTTAAGCAAGTTAGTAAAATTACGCAATGCATTGATTATGATACGCTTTCCAACATACCAGAAATCATTACTCAAGTTATGAGAATAATGGCTGTGAAATAAATCTCGCTCCTGTGCCCTGTTTTTTGTCCCCATTTCAATGATATTCAACAGAACCGGTTCAGTATATCTCCGGGAAAACATCATAAAGTTTTGTCCGAATAGAAGCATTTTAGTCAAGTTATGAAGATAATGGCTGTGGAATAAATCTCGCTCCTGTGCCCTGACCTTTGACCTCATTTTGATTTTAATAAACAGAATTGGTCCAGTATACCTCCGGAACAAGATACTAAAGTTTTGTCGCAATAGAAGCCTTTTTAGTCAAGTTATGGGGGATAATGACTGTGGAATAAATCTCGGTCCTGTGTCCTGACATTTGACCCCATTTCGATGATATTCAACGGAACTGGTTCAGTATACCTTCGGAACAACATGATAAATTTTTGTCGTAATCGAAGCATTTTTACGTAAGTTATGGCGCATAAGGTCGATGGAATAGATCCCACTCCTATGTCCTGACCTTTGACCCCATTTCGCTCATTTCCAATAGGGTTCGTCGATGAAATTTTAGTATGTGTAGGTCCCCTACCACATACTAAAATTTCGTCGAAATCGAACCATTTTTTACGCAAGTTACGATGCATAAGGACAATGGAATGGATCCCGCTCCTACGTGACCTTTGACCCCATTTCGCCCATTTTCAATAGTGTTCGTCCCCAGGTGGTCCCCTACTACGTATTAATATCTTATTGAAATCGAACCATTTTTACGCAAGTTATGACGGATAAGGCCAATGGAATAGATCCCGCCCCTATGTCCTGACCTTTGATTCCATTTCGCTCATTTTCGATAGGGATCGTCGATGAAATTTTAGTATGTGTAGGTCCCCTACCACATACCAAAATTTCATCAAAAGCGAACCATTTTACGTAAGTTTTGACGCATAAGGGCAATGGATTAGATCCCGCTTCTATGCCCTCAACTTTGACCTCATTTCGCCTATTTTCAATAGGGTTCGTCCCCAGGTGGTCCCCTATACCACATATTAACATTTCATCGAAATCGAACCATTTCTACGCGAGTTATCGTGCGGACGGACAGACGGACAATGTTGGACCATATACGCTCCTTCAACCTACAGTTGGAAAGCGTAAAAAACTGAATCGCCAGTGTGTTTGTGAGGGGAAATTGATAGCTTTTGGTCTAGGATATTTACAAGTTACATCCCATCGTTTCATACATCATTTCAAAGCTCTCGTCAATAGCAGGTAATCTCTCCTTGGGGGTCGAGAGGAGGCCAAATTTCGCTACGACGCATACTTTCTACTGTCGGAGAAGAGGCATAGCATCACAATGCATTTTTGTAATGGCTTTCATCACATTTAGCATCAGGTTCTCGTAATTTACGCAGATTGCAATGAGTTAGTGTTACGTTTATATAAAATGTGATGAAATAATGTTCGGTGGTAGTTTAGTAAAATATATATTATTGAGTAACAGTGAAATTAATCATTGTTGCCTCACTTCATGGGACAGCATTAAAAAAATCAGATATCAACAATGGTTTTGACAATGACTCACCGTTACCTATTTCCGTAACATCGAAATTTTTTACTTTGGATATATTTTACTACTGTCGAGAAATATGCATAGCATCGAAAACAGAATCTGCAGAGAACAAAATCACAATTTATGAAATGCCATTAACTGTAAATGAGGCAAATCAAGGCCTCCCAATTCGTAGAAAGTATTAAACGAAAAGCTAACTGCATAAAATTCAAAATCTTGTGAATAACTCTTGTCAACAATGGATATATATATATTTTTTGATAGCATATACTGGCTATTCTAGTGAAGGGATGCATACAATGTTGTTGAATTCATTAAAACACTAAACATAATGATCAAATATCCTCAATCTACTGCTAGGTATTGGCAAATTT
Organism: Macrothele yani; assembly: GCA_039090855.1. Taxonomy (NCBI): domain Eukaryota; kingdom Metazoa; phylum Arthropoda; class Arachnida; order Araneae; family Macrothelidae; genus Macrothele; species Macrothele yani. The sequence goes on from CM076997.1 coordinate 130,138,436, forward strand.
CTTCACAAACTAACTCTCTCTCTTTATTTATTTATTTAGACACAAAGAATCAAATTTAGGTCTCTAGGCCTCGGCTTAAGCCTTAGCAAATTTTAATTGTGCGTGCTCGTGTTCATAAGGTTTACATAAAAAGTCAATAATTTTGCACAGTTACTCAGAGCCAAAGTATTAATTTTATGACCCAAATCCTAGGTTCGGGCCTGTCTAGAAAATTTTTACCATCCTTGCAAATATTCATGAAGTTTAAATTACAAGTCAAGTCAATAATTTTGAACGTTTGCTTTGCTACTGAGCACTAATTGTGAGGCTGTGGGCCTCGGCTTTTTAGATTTTATAAAATACTGTAAGATTCTCTAACCCTGATTCAGAAATTATCATTATAAATATGGAATTTATGTTCATTCCCACGTGGAATTTCTTTGTTCTCGCCATTTCGGCGGAGTCATTAAGAAAGTATAGAGCCTTTGCACCGACGTCACTTTTAACGTCACGGTTACTTCCGGGCTGTCGTTAAAGGGTTAAGAGAAAGCTCGGCTGCTAAGATTTCTACAGGATCAACATGGGAAAGCGATTTCTTGACCCTCTGTCACTCGATTATTTGAAGTTTTGAAAATGGTTAAAAGTTATGTGACGTATGAGTGCTTCTCAAAGTACGAGTATGGTGGTGGAATTTCCTTTTATCCCTTTCCAACCGCAGAAAAAACGCCTGATTATGTGGGAAATAGCCGTAAATCGGAAGGCATGGTCGCCCAGGCCGTATTACAGGATCTGCAGTAAACACTTAATTTCAGGTATCGTAAATCTGCATAGTTTACTAAGTTAATAGTCGAATTTATATCGGTGCATTTTCTTGCTCACTTTTATGTATTATTTTCAAGTTTTTACGTAAATCCTTGTTATTCTGTTTAAAATGCTCTGAATGCATGACGGATTAACTTTGCTGTCGAATCGGAAATTGCTAAGGTTTCGTGAACTTTCAAGATTTTGTACTGTTATTAATTTCTAAATACTGAAACAGATGCCTATTTTTTCCGAACCGAAATTTACGAATATACGTCCACATAGAATTAGAGGATGCTATTATACATTATTGTGTCGTCCGTTTTCCCGGGTATGTTTTCTCTTTTTTTTGGGGGGGGGTGAAAAATAGTCCGTTTTTCGGGTTATGATAAGTCGGTATTTTCTCTCTTTTTAATTGCAATACACACTGGAACTAGTCAGAAATGTAACAACTTACCTTAGACCGGATAAGAAATTTTTCGTTTTCAGTCTTCAGAATTAACACATTTCTAACCCACCCATTGGTAAAATATTTATATGCATCAAGGCTTTTATAAGATTTTCCGGTATAACACGAAAAACTGCCTATTAAATAGTTATAAATATCGTAGTAGTTCAGATCAGGGAGGTCGGTAGTAACACAAGCTTTTAGACGATAAAAATGTCTTTCAGGCACAGTATGCCATATGGATCTTATTTTGTAAGCTTTTCTTCGTAACACATTAAGATGGCAAACTTTGTCGGAAAGAACAGTTTTTTCAACTCTATTTACAGCAGCAGCTGCAGCCATTGAAAAGCACGGAGAAAGACCATCTCGGGTACTTTCTAACAACCCAGAAGTCTAACAGACAGTTTTGTGACGTCACATGCAAAGGCTATAATCTATATATCAAGGCCGTGTACTCGTGTCGTGGCAGGGAATAATCACGTTAGTATGTGCGGCTCAGAGGCGGAAGCTTAAGGGCAGTTCACATGTAACCAAACTAATTAGGGATCAGATCATATGTAGAGGATTTTAGGAAGGGAGTGTCTGATTCCAGGTCTTTTTTTTTTTTTTTTTTTGATTGGAGGTTTAACGACAACCGTAAGCAACTCAATGGGCTATAAGCAGTCGCCCGTCTCTAATTTAGGGTCACTGGTTCCAGGGAAAGGAGAGAGCGAGTGCCGTAAGGCAAACACAACATCCATGCCTCAACGGGATTCGAACCCGGACCCCTTTCGGACGAATGATCAGAGGCCATCGCTTAGACCAGTGGTTCTCAAACGTTTTTGCCTGTGGAAACCTTTTTCCTACAATGTCTAGCAATGGAACCCCTCTATAAAGACCATTTAAAAAATTATTATTATTATATGCCTATTTTTTTTTATCACTGATTTGAAATAAAAATAAAATGAAAAAAAAAGCAATCAATAAAAAGGTAATTCATGAAAGAAATACGGGATTACGCCATATAATACAAATTTTGAAGATGACAATCCGATTTTTGGCGTAAATGTGACAAGGATGGTAAGTCAGATAATTTTTGAAAACTTGAAAATTTTCATCGTCCTGATGAGCAGCAGGGTGGTGTAGTGGTTAGCATACCTAGGCGTTTTCTGGGAGACGCGGGTTCGTGTCCCGCTCCAGGACGATGAAAATTTTCAAGTTTTCAAAAATTATCTGACTTACCATCCTTGTCACATTTACGCCAAAAATCGGATTGTCATCTTCAAAAAAGGTAATACTTACAGAAAGCTAATGTAGAGCCAAAAAAATCTATTAAGCCAATGATGCAAGTATTCATTAATGAAAAATATTAATGTGATGAATGGCTTTGCTTTTTATTGCCACCTAATTCTTTAAAATTCGGTTCTATTGACGAAAGTTGTAATCTTATATAGGGCTCTGCATTCAGCTTATTCCGGTGCTTAGTTTTTGTGGAGGCATACACAGAAAAACCAGTTTCATACAGATAGGTTGTCATAAATAATAAGAGTACTGACACAGCTTTTTGCGAAAATAATGGATATTCTTCTTTCAAACTGGACCAAAATTCTGCCACTGACACTGTTTTATAAATAGATGTCACTGAAGAATCTGACGTCAGTTCAATAATTTTTTCATATTCATCAGATGAAAAGCATGAAGGTTTCTCATGTATAACAAATGGATTTTTAATCCGTAATTGACTTCTTATTTTTTCGTGCTGCTCATCAGGAAAATAGTGCCTCGTTGAAACGTGGAGAGCTTCCATATGCTGCGTGATTTCATCACATTATTTGTTTTCTATTTCTGCGTCCAACTCTGACAGAAAGTTTCTCACGGTTGGAAAGCAGTCAAGTTCGTGGCTGCGGACACAACTGGTCCAAAATTGTAGTTTTGTTTTTAAATGTCACAATTTTGTCGTTGGTAGTGAATACATCAATTTGCTTTCCTTGAAGTGCAAGATTGAGCTCATTCAGTTTTGAGAAAATATCAGATAGATAAGCCACTCGAAATAACCAATCTCTATCATTTAATCGATCTTCCAAATAAAAGTGGTTATCTTTGAATAAAACATGCACTTCAGCTCGAAGTTCAAAAAAGCGTTCCAATATTTTACCTCGAGATAATCACCTCACTTCCGTGTGTAGAAACAATGACGTATGCACACTTCCCATATCATCGTACAAGATTTTAAACAATCTATTATTCGAAGGACGAGCTTTTATGAAGTTTATCATTTTAACTACTTTATCCAGGGCGGTTTTTAGATGGAGAGGCAAATTTTTCGCGGCAAGAGCTTGCCTATGAAGCATACAGTGACTACTGGTACAGTGCTTTGCAATCATTTTGATGCGTGCGACAACACCAGATGTTTTTCCCACCATAGCTTTAGCACAATCTATACAAATATCAACGCAATTTTCCCACGGAATTTCATTTTCTTCAAAGAAGGAATTTAAGATATTGAAGATCTCTGCTGCAGTTACACGTGCTATTAGCGGCTTGCATAAAAGATATTCTGCTAGAGAGGCTTCATACGGATATTTTACAAAGACGAGCAATATCGCGAGACCCGACACGTCTGTAGACTCGTCCATTTGCAAAGCAAAATCACAAGACTTGATGCGAACAACAAGTTCCTCTTTTACGCTGCCTGCTATTTCCTTCACTCGGCGAGACACTCATTTGATAGCGGAATTTTCGATATTTCTTGGGCCGATTTTTCACCAAGTATGCACTTAACCATGTCAATAGCACATGGCTTGATTAGATTATCTGCTATTGTATGAGGTTCATCTGCTCGTGCTATTTAATAGCTTACTAAAAAGGAAGCCTCTGTAGCTTTTTCATTCGCTGTATGTGCTGCATGAAAAATATTTTTTTCAATTTTAAAAGTTCATCACGCTTGCGCACAAAAAAATCAACATTCTTATCTTTCAGCTCTTGATGTATAGTCTCCAAATGGCGTCGCAGTTTAGTAGGTGCAATTGAACTATTATGATAAACTTTGCAGCATACGGCACACTGCGGATTATCATCAGCATTCATAAATCCGAAACCAATATAGCTGTCATCATAATTTCTTCTTTTTGCAAATTTAGCAGTTTTATCTTGATCACACCTTCCAGAACGTGTATCATTTTCTTTAACTGAAGCAAATTCTTTTGTTTCTTGGTCATTATCATTCTCATCTATATGAGAAGTACTAGGCACTGATGGAGAATTCGACACAAATACGCTGCTAAGGACGGATCATAAACTGCTATATAGCGCATAAAAAAGTAAGTGTGGTTGGATGTCAAGTAAAATAAAATAATATCAGAATGCCAGGACATTACAAGAAAGACAATTTATTGTGCTCTGAAATCCAGAAGGCTTTGGAACGTGTTCAAGGGACAAACAGGCCATTTTGAGCGGAATACGTAAACGTGAAAAAAATGCAGTTACCGTCCGCAGGCGTTCCGGCGTAAGATGTCAATACGGGATATGGCCACCATGGAGGGCGATGCAAGATTCCACACGTCGTGTCACGCTTTGCACAACATTATCAAGCAGCTGTTGGGGTAATTTATCCCATTCCTCTGTCAGTGCACGGATGAGGGTGTCCTTGTTTATTGGAGGGCATTGGCGACCAGTAAGACTGCTCCCCAAAGCATCCCACACATTTTCAATGGGATTCAGATCTGGAGAACATGCTGGCCATACGAGGCGTTGAATATCCTTGCTCTCAAGACACTCCTGGACAGCGACTGTTCGAAGACATGTTGCGTTGTCGTCCATGAAAATGAATCTATCACCGACAGCACCACGGAACATGCGAATATGAGGTAGCAGAACATGATTAATGTATCGCTGGCCAGTCATAGTCCCAGTTGGAAGCACATAGAGGGACGTACGGCCATTGATCATGATGCCAGCCCATACCATGACACTACATGTCGGATATCGGTCCCTTTCCTGTATGTTTGCTGGACAATATGCAGTACCACTATCACGCCAGATCAGTTGTCGTCGACAATCAGACGATAAACTGTATCTACTCTCATCAGAGAAGAGGACAGCAGACCAGTCGTTATCAGTCCAATTGCGATGTTGATGGCACCATTGCAAACGGGCGGTACGGTGACGTCTGGACAATGGGATGCACAAAACAAGACGGCGGGCGTATAGTCCTCCTTCATGCAAACGTCTGGCGACAGTTTTTCTGGAGATCCGCTTGCCAGTAGCAGCCATAAACTGATTCGCTACCTCACTAGCTGTGCTGCGCCGGTGTCTTTTTGTTGGTAGCACTATGTACCGATCTTCTGCAGGTGTCGTAATGCGAACACGACCTCCCCCATGACGTTTGCTACACTCTCCATTTGTTCGAAATGATTTCCAAAGCCTTGAAACAACACTGTGGCTGACGTCGAACTCCCTGGCAACATCTGTTATTTTTCGCCCTTCTTCAATCTTGCCAATAATACGGCCACGCGTAAAATCATCTAGGTGATGTCGGGAAGACATACTGAAAATTGCAAGTTCGTCAATTGATTCTTTCCCTTTCAACTTTGCGTTTGAACAACAACGGTCAATACGCGTCAAATCCTTTATATCTCTTATCAGCGCTATGACCTCACGAACAAGTTCGGCAATCCAAAATTTGCATACGCACAACACGTCTTACTGTATACCACACTTATGCTAATTTCCACATTTTCCTGCCTTCCATTTTATGGTTGCTATCGTTGCTATTGTCATCCGTCCTTAGCAATTGTCCGGCAGTGCATTTCGGAACTTGAACGTTTTAACGTACCCTGTTTAAGCCAAGGATCCATTTCCAACGTTAAGCGGAGTAGAGGGCATAGTTCAACAAGCACACACTGACTAACATTGGCAGGAAAAATACGCAGCAAATTTCTGCTTCTCCGGCACTCTACAGCCGTCCACACCTAGGCAACAGTGAAGGCCATAAATTGCCTTATCAGCGTTTCATGCGCCTCTCACCCTAAATCTTTTTGCACCCCTTCTTTGAGATGTTCTGTCCCACGTGGTTTGCATGGCTCTTTGTCACATCTTTTTTCCTGTTTTTTTATTGGTTGCAAAGAATTGGTTGGTTAAGGCTGTCATCGGGAAAAATATGGAATTAACAGATTTTCTTGAAAATTTCGGCGATGTTTTACGAACTGCTTGCGGAACCCCTGGAGGGCCGTCGCGGATCCCTGGGGTTTCGCAGAACACACTTTGAGAAACACTGGCTTGGACAACTGCGCCACCGGGGCGGAGAAACCAGGTCTTAAACAACCCTTTGAAATAGGAAGCTAGGAGATTCGGGCTAGAGTGTCCGATAAGAAAGTCACACGGAAGCGAAGTAGAAAGGGGGAGAAAGACGCCCTTATTTATCACCGGGTGGGGGGGGCAGTACCCGGCGTCCAACGTCTTAACGTGCCCATCCGACGCACGGCGGATATTTAGTGGATCGAGCGTTCGTTCCTTCCTGGGATCGAGCGTTCGTTCCTTCCTGGGATCGAGCCTGAGGTTTTCTCCATGGCAGTCACGAACGTTGCCCACTAGGCCACCCGCGGCCTACTAATTCTACCCTGCCCCTATTTCTCTCTGTTACTTGTTAACCAAGTCTCCCTCTCTTTTTCCCCCATTGCAAATTAAAAAATGGTCGTCAAAGAACATTTTAAAGATGTTGCTTGTTGGTTTTAATGGAGACGGTATTTGCTTTGAAGGGAGGAGAGTCGTCCTTTGGCATCAAAGGCGAAGTCTTTGTGTAGACGGTGCGGTAATGCGTATTATGGAAACTACGGTGGTAAACGAGCTAAAAGCACGCTAAGGAGTCTAAGTCTTTAAGACAGACGAATACTGGAAAAATACAAGTCTGCCATTCACTGCTTGCTTTATATCTCCCTAACAGGCTGGGCTGAGCTATAGGAGCAAGGAGGCAGTCGCTTTGGTCCCCGCACTTGCAGGGGGGCCCAGCAGTTTTGAAAGTAAAAATAAAATAATTTTCGATAGAATTTTTTATATTAACTTTTTTCTTCCCCCCGTATTTTTCCCGTGGATCCCTTAAAGCAACATTTATATACAACGGCCGTTCCATAAAAACTGGGAGTAAAATCACACAAAATGAAGTAATCTAGGTTCAGCAAAATATATGTCAATCTTTCTCAAAGTGTCTTCTCTCGGATGATATGCAACGGTCCCATCGTTCAGTCCACTTTCCAAAGCATGTGGCGAAGGCATTTTGTGAAAGCTGTTTTAGCGACCCCTACACAGTTTGAATAACATCAGCGTCCGTGTTGAATTTTGCGCCACGGAACTTCTCCTTCATTGTTGGAAACAACCGGAAATCGCACGGGGCGAGGTCAGGACTGAAGGCAGGCTGTGGCATGATTTCAATACTGCATTTGGTAAGAAACTGTTGAACATAAGCAGCCACATGGGGACGGGCGTTATCATGATGTAGAGTCCACTTGCTTACCAGTTCCGGTCGCTTAATCGATATGTGTCGTCGCAGACGCTTCAAGGCTGAAATGTAATATTCAGCATTGACAGTAATTTGTGGAGGAACGGCATCCTTTATGAACAAAGAAAATTGTCATCTTCACTTTCCCAGCTGATTTGGTTTGGCGGACTTTCTTCTGAGGAGGCGAGCCTGTGTGTTTCCAGACACTCGTTGCGTGCTTCGTGAGGGGGTCGAAATAGTGGACCCATGTTTCATCGACAGTTATTACTGTGTTTAGAAAGTTTGGATCCTTTGCAGTCATTTGTTTCCACTCATGACACACCTGAACTCCGGCTGACAATTGTTCTCTTGTCAGGTGAAGAGGTACCCATCTGGAACACACACGACGCAGCAGTAATTTGCGACGTAGAATGCGCAATGCCGACTTTTTTGAAATATTAGTTGACGCCGCTGTGTCTTCACAGGTCATTCGTCGATCTTCTTACAGGATTGCCCAAACAGTGTTAACAATACGCTCCGTAACAACACTTTCAGGTCAACCAGACCTAGGAGCAAGTTATGCCGTCAAACGCCCTTTTTTAAAATCATGATGCCATCTGAAAATCATTGGCTCAATCAAACATTTATCTTTGTAAGGTAAATCAACTGTTTTTATCACACAACGCATTTCACTTCTTAACTCAGAATCCCTCACCTCCATAGCTGTGTGGCGAAATGCAGACGTACCTTAAACAACTGCGCAATAACAAAACCAGAATCGTCTGCCACAGCTAATAATTGTTGCTATAGATACTTTCTTAATTCACTTAGTCGTCTGCGTGTTCATTTTTCTCGTTCGCACTGTTGCCAACTGAAAAAAAAATGCTCTCAATTTTTATGGAACGGCTTCTGTATATACACTTTTTTAGTTTTGAAGTCCCACCCTCAGTTTCCAAAAGGTAACAGCTTTTCGCCGGAAAGATACTGGGACTTACTCGATGCCCATCAGCGTAAACAACCTCTCAAATATGACCCACCCCTTCACCCAGAAGTTCGGCATTTTACAGTAAAATAATCACTCCCATTCTCTTTTACCTTCAGAAGGAAGCCAGCCATCAGTAAGAACGCCGAAGCGGTAGGTGTGGATTTCAGGCAATGTTCCAGACACTTGCTTGGTCTGAGTTTGATCTAACCAACAATAAATAGAATATTATGACTGTCTCTGGATCGCAAATACACTGATCGTCAAAAATAAAAGGAGGCAACCGACCCGAATGAAACTTGGTGGGTAGGATTGACATCGTGAGACATGCAATGATGAGGGGTCGTAGCGCTGTGTCTAACGCGCAATATAAGGTCGTCCCGTTGCGCATGTTTGCCATTCTGACTCGTGCTGTTGTGTTGGTTGCATCCTTTGCAAGTGAAGTATGCTTCGGAAGAAAGTTCCGAAGCAATTCGAGCAGTTGAAGGAGTTCGGTAGGGGCCGCATCGTCGGCCCCCGTGAAGCGGGATGGTCTTATCGCCGTATTGTGCGCCCTACTGGTCGTGCAGATATCACCATAGTATGTTGTTGGCGGCAGTGGATAGAACAAGGCACGCATAAGCGACAGGAAGGGTCTGAGAGAACCAGACGAACCACGGAGAGAGAGGACCGACGGGTTGTCCGACTTGCGCGGAGTGACACAACAGCCACGATTGCGTATATTCAGCGAGCAGTGATAAATGACACAACAGCCACGATTGCGGATATTCAGCGAGCAGTGCGAAGTGACACAACGGCCACAATTGCGGATATTCAGCGAGCAGTGATAAATGACACAACAGCCACGATTGCGGATATTCAGCGAGCAGTGCGAAGTGACACAACGGCCACAATTGCGGATATTTAGCGAGCAGTGCGAAGTGACACAACAGCCACGATTGCGAATATTCAGCGAGCAGTGCGAAGTGACACAACGGCCACGATTGCGGATATTCAGCGAGCAGTCATAAATGACACAACAGCCACGATTGCGGATATTCAGCGAGCAGTGCGAAGTGACACAACGGCCACAATTGCGGATATTCAGCAAGCAGTGCGAAGTGACACAACATCCACTATTGCGGATATTCAGCGAGCAGTGCGAAGTGACACAACAGCCACGATTGCGGATATTCAGCGAGCAGAGGTGCCCTACATGCATCGTCCCATTAGTACCAGCACCATTGGTAGACTTCCGCACGACGTAGAACTACAGGCACGCAGACAGTCACGACGACTACCCTTAACAACAGTGCACCGTCGTCAAAGACTGCAATGGTGTCGTACCAGATTGTCATGCAGCCACTCAGAATGGCAGCGGGTGATCTTCAGTGACGAGTTCCGCTTTTGTCTTGAAGGAGACGACCACCGAATCCCTGTGTGGAATCACCCTGGTCAGCGCCAAGATGAACGGTTTGTTGTCGAGCGTCACACGTTCAGAAGGCCTGGTGTCATAATGTGGGGTGCAATTGCCTACGATGCATGATTACTTTTGGTGTTCATTACAGGCCCTTTGACAGCCCAACGTTACGTTAATGAGGTTCTGAAACCAGTGGCCCTACCTTTTATGAACGCTCACTCCTGTGCAACTTTCCAACAGGACAACGCTCGTCCGCATACTGCTGATGTCTCGAGAGCTTGCTCTCAAACAACTGACACTCTGCCATGGCCAGCCGCATCGTCAGACCTATCGCCGATTGAAAATGTGTGTAATGCTATTGGACGCTCTATCCACATTCCACCCCCTACCACACAATTTGCAGAACTGCGTTTAAAGGTTCAAACTGCATGGGATGGCTTATCGCAGGAAACCATTACGAACCTGTACAACTCCATGCCGAGACGTCTGGCATGCTGTGTTAGAAAACATGGCGGCCCGACGCCATACTGAGAAACGCTACTTATTGGCGTATAGCTCAATAAATATTGCCCATATCAGTTTCAATGTTTAATCATCTATTGTTCCTGGTGACCTTTATCTTCCTCCTGAATAGCATTGCAATCCGACACCTCCTTCTGGATGCAACAATTCTTTTGACGATAGAGATAGCTATGGTCGTTACGTATACCTACAGTGTTTCATGTTCAACATGTTTATATAGGCGGAAAATTTCATAATGGCACACTTTTACTTAGAAAAAGATTTTAAAAATCGGCATTAAGGACACTTGTCGTTTGCGCTGAAAATTGTCGCCGAGATACACAAATGTACTTCAGTCATTTTCGATCATTTTTTAACGAAAACTTACTTTGAATCTGGCCTTCATTACTCGAAGTTTCGGCTGATTTCTCCTAGAATCTGGCTGCATATGCTATGTTTTTTAGAAACTATAGTCATGTAATGAAGCAGCCGGAATGCCAATAAAATATTTTATGTATGCATCATTACATTTTTACGTTTTTTTTACGTAAAACACGTTATGAAAGTTGAGACGGTTCTCAACAGTCTCGAAGAGAGCAGCCAGCGAAGACACAAAATTCTACTGCTGACGAAAGTAAGGAGAATTCGCAACACAAGTTTGTCTGATTAGAAGAATGAAAATATATTTATATGTTTATTCATTTGTAGGAACATTAGTGCACCACTCAAAATTGTAGAACTATCAATGAATGAAATACTGAGTTACACCATTGTGCAATACACATTTTGAAGTTGTGAATCCGTTTATTGGTGTAAATAGGACATGGATGTTAAGTCAAATAATATCCGAAAACTTGAAAATCTCGTCTTCCAGGGGCGGGTATCGAACCTGTGTTTCCGAGACAGCTGCCGGGCACGCTAACCACTACACCAGCCAGAACGACCAAGTTTCAAGTTTCCGAATAATTTCAATAAAACCTTCACAGTATTCGCTATTCGGAGTAACCGGCATTTGATATACACTGAGTGGCCACTTTATTATGACCACCCCCTCAGTACTTCGTTGGTTCACCTTTTGCCCTTAATACTGCGTCGATTCTTCGTGGCATGGACTCCACCAGATGTTAATAGGTGGTTTGTGGAATCTGAGACCATGCTTGATGAATAGCACTTTTCAGGAGTGTGAGATTGAAGGGTTGTGGATCCAGCTGTCTGATGGCTTGCTCAAATTCATCGCACAAATTCTCGAGGGGGTTGGGATATGGATATTGTGGGGGCCACCTAAGCAAAGCAAACACTCCGACATGTTACTGAAACCAATCCTGTACAATACGAGTACTATGGCAGGACGCATTATCTTGTTGAAGGTAGCCATCGCCATTGGGATAAACCATCCACATGACAGGAAGCATTTGGTCCTCAACGATGTTCCGATATGATGTGCCAGTCAGACGCTGATCAACACAAATTACAGGGCCCAAAGCATGCCAGGAAAACATTCTCCAAACCATAGCGTTGCCTCCACCAGCTTGAAGGGTTGTAGCAATGCATTTGGGGTTCATGCTTTCGTGCTGTTTCCGCCAAATTCTCACTCGGCCATCGGCATGATACAACTGAAAACGTGATTCATCGGACCACATAATTTATTTCCAATTATCGACTGTTCAATCCTTGTGCTCCTGTGCGAACTGGAGACATTTTCTCTTGTTAACTGCAGACAGCAAAGGTGTTCGAACAGGCCTTCAACTGCCATATCCCATCCGATGCAGTGTACGGCGAACAGTGCGTTCAGAGATCATTTGAGGGGATCCTTGATTAAAATGGTCCGTAATTTGCTGCACTGTTGCCCTTCTGTTGTCTGTTACCAGTCTGGACACTCTCTGTTCCGCCCGACCAGTCACTAGTCGATTACGACCACACGTTGCACGTAGAGACCCAGTTTTTTGGCTGACAGTCCAGTTTTTAAACACTATAACAACAGCTGCTCTGGAACATTTCACGAATGCGGCGGTTCCGGTGATACTCGCTCCATGGCTCCGAGCTCCTACAGTCATCCCTCGTTACCCATCTCGTCACCCAAAAACCACTTCTACTACTGTCGCAAGCACTAAGCTTTCCCTTTTTATACTGGCCTCGCCCTCTGGCGGCAACAGCGTGCACCCATAGCTAATTTGCTTAAAACTGTCAGGTGGTCATAATAAAGTAGTCACTCAGTGTATAGCGAATATGACATGGAAGGTAAGTCAGAAAATATAAGAAAACTTAAAAATTTCGTCGTCCAACACGAAATTTTTAAGTTTTCGAATATTATCTGACTTAACATCACGTCATATTTACACCAATAAACAGATTCACGTCTTCCAAATTTGTATTGTAGAAGTATGTTTCCATGTACAGGTTTTCTTTGTCTCATTTCCCTGGAAAGAAATTCTTCGTCTGACATAGAACGGTTTGTGATTGGATAGCGGAGACATTCTGTGTTTGTGAGAACGGAAACCATTAAGTTGTTCACTCTGCTCATTCTACGTGCACTTAACCGCAAATGATTGGCTTGGTTCTTGTTGGCTGGTTCTTTCAGGTATTGCGACAAAGTGTTCTAATGTTTCGCCTCGTATCCGTGCGAACGCTGCCTTGAGTGGTCCAGCTCATTCGAGGGGATAGGGTCAATTGCAGCCAAGAATAATTGCGAACGATAATCAGGGGCCAGGTTCAAGGGAGAGACCTCGAAAGCAGGAAGTCGCATGTGGCAACGAGCCGTTCGTCACGTGTAATGGAAAGACGCAGACGAATGGCTAGGACTTAGATTATAAGACAGGTGACAAATCGAAGCACAAAATATGCGTTGTTCGCAGATCTGGGTACGCATTCAGAGCCGCCCTTAAGGGTGTGCGACAGGTGCGGTGGCACAGGGCACCGCGCTCACACCCTAAGAAAGAACATGAGAGAGAGCGAGGGGGCGAATTTCTTATTTTCAATTATTCTAATTTTATTTTTTAAACTCTCGTTTAATTATTCTTTTTTACGCTTTCCAACCGTAGGTTGAAGAAGCGCATATGCTCCAGCTTTGTCCGTCCGTCTGTCCGACCGTCCGTCCGTCAGAACGATAACTAACGTGAAAATGGTTCGCTTTCAACGAAATTTTAGTGTGTGGTAGGGGACCACCTGGGGACGAACCCTGTTGAAAATGGGCGAAGCAGGGTCAAAGGTCAGGACATAGGAGCGGGATCCATTCCATTGCTCTTATGCGTCATAACTTGCGTAAATATTGCTCGATTTCGATGAAATTCTAGTATGTTATAGTGAACCACCTGGGGGCAAACCCTATTATAAATGGGTGAAATAAGGTCAAAGGTCAGGACATGGGAGCTGGATCCATTCCATTGCCTTTGCGCGTCATAACTTGCGTAAAAATGGTTCGATTTCGATGAAATTTTGGTATGTGGTAGGTAACCACCTGGGCACGAGCCATATTGAAAATAGGCGGAAAGGGGTCAAAGGTCAGGACATAAAAGCGGGATCCATTTCATTGCCTTTTTTTTTTTTTTTTAATTGGATGTTTAACGAACACCATGAGCAACTCAATGGGCTATAAGCAGTCGCCCGTCCCTAATTCAGGGTCACTGGTTCCAGGGAAGGGAGAGAGCCAGTGCCGTAAGACAAACACAACATCCATGCCTGACCGGGATTCGAACCCGGACCCCTTACGGACGAATGATCAGAGGCCAACGCCTTAGACCACTGCGCCACCGGGGCGGCTCATTTGCCTTTATGCGTCATAACATGCGTAAATATGGTTCGATGTCGATGAAATTTTAGTATGTGGTAGGGAACCACATGGGCGCGAGCTCTGTTGAAAATGGGCGAAATATGATCAAAGGTCAGGCAGGGCATAAGAGCGGGATATATTCTATTGCTCTTATGCGTCATAACTTGCGTAAAAATGGTTCGATTTCTATGAAATTTTAGTATGTGGTAAGGAACCACATGAGGACGAACCTATTGAAAATGGGCGAAATGGGGTCAAAGGTCAGGACACTGGAGTGGGATCCATTCCATTGCCCTTGTGCATCATAACTTACCTAAAATGCTTGGATTGCGACAAAACTTTATCATGTTGTTCCGGAGGTATAGTGAACGGGTTCTGTTGAATATCAACGAACTGGGGTCATAGGTCATTGCATAAAAGCCAGATTTATTCCACAGCCAATTATTATTCTCATAACTTGCGTGAAACTGCTTCTATTGCAACAAAACTTTATCATGTTGTTCCGGAGGTATAGTGAAGCGGTTCTGTTGAATACCATCGAAATGGGGTCAAAGGTCAGGACAGAGGAGCGAGATTTATTCCACAGCCATTATCCACATAACTTGAGTAATAATATCTGGTATGTTGGAAAGCGTATCATAATCAATGCATTGCATTATTTTACTAACTTGTTTCTTTTAATATCTATTGCTGAATTTATATTTACCCGAATATCGGCAGCAAACTGCAATGCTATGTCTAGTGAAACATTAGTATTGAAGTCATATCTTCCAACGAGCACCGTGAACTGATAGTTATCGAAAAAGTTGTTCTACGTGAGTTATTTCCATGTGATGTCAAAACTGCAGCCTGTACTTTAAGATACATGAATAAAATTCAGAATCATTTCTCTAATGCCTTCATCGCCTACAGGATATTACTTACTGTCCAAGAAACGGTGGCAAGTGTTTAAAAAAGTTTTTCACGCTTGAAGCGTATTAAATCTTATTTAAAATCTCTCATGTCTCAAGAAAGATTGTTGTCTTTGGCAACTTTGTCAATTGAACAGGCTAAAGCAAGCAAAATAAATTTTGATGATTTAATAGCTGAATTTGCTGTGGATAACAGCGAGAAAAGTCCAGTTCCTATAATGTGAGTTCAATAATGTAAGTACTGTACCATAACTGGTAGAGACTGATCCGTTTTGAGGGAAGGGTGTATGCTGGTGTGCTTGTTTTATCTACATCAGTTAAAAGATATTTACAAAATATCAGTAGTGTTCAAAAAATTTTAAATGCTGTCTTTCGTTATTGGTTCATTTTCAAACGTCTTGTCGTTTCATTAAACTGTAAAGATAACTGTAATAAACTATGTTTCAAGTCTAGTGTATGTTTTATGTCTAGTCTAGGGGAGGGTTAAAGCAAGGGCCCCGCGGTTAGGTTCGCGCCCGTCCCCGCGGCTGCTAGGGGAGGTTCTGTACGCATTCATACTCAGACTAAATATTCAAAACACTTTGCCAGAAAACTGGTTGTTTCTGTAAGTCTCTTATTACATCTGAAAATCTTCATCTTAAAGAGAGATATCTTGCAGAATGTCGGCAATTTGTACTAACAAAGCAGAGCTGCGATGGAGGGAACTTACGGAATAAAAGGGAGATACATTAAAAGAAAGCGGAATAACCCTTAAACTTTTCTGCAGTACGAATTGCATGTAGAATTTTCTTATTTTGTAAAAGGTTTTGGTGGAACTAAGAACAAGTACAGTAAAACATTTGTAGAATAGCTAGCAGAATACACCAAGAGCAATAGTTCTAAAGTATGAAAGAACTGTATAATGCCGTAAATATTAGAGGTGTGCAAAGGTTTCCGCCATTTTAAGGAGAAAGGAGACAGGAACAATCGGTAAACCAGTACATATTTATTCAACGAAGTATTGGCCATTAGCATCAGTGACCTTTTGCCATTTTTCAGGCAACAAATGAATGCCCCTGCGATAGAAGTACTCGGGTTTGGAGCTGAAGAAATCAATAACGAAATTTTCCACCTTTGGAACTGTGGTGAACCGCTGTTGGTCTAGGGCATGTTGCATAGAGCGAAACAGATGAAAGTCTGAGGGTGCAATGTCCGAGGAGAACGCCTCGTGCGGTAAAACCTCACAGTGTAACTTTTCAAGGGTTCATTTCGTGGTGGCACCGACGTGTGGTCTGGCATTATCGTGTACCAGGATGACTGGGGGGCGTCCTTTAGTTGTCCATGGGCGTTTTTGCTCTATTGCGGTGGTCAGTTTCATCGACTGATCCCTATATCGTTGTGCAGATTGTTTCTTCCGGTTTCAACAGTTCGAAGCATAGCACTCGGTGCATATCCCACCACACGCACAACAGCACCTGTTTCTCTTTGATATACTGTTTTGCAGTGGATGTTAATGGCTGGCCTGTGTCCACCCAGGATCGCTTGCATACGGGGTAGTCGCAGTATACCCATTCTTCATCCCCTGTGACAACCTCCACAAGAAATTCTTCCCTTGAAACCTCTTCAGCAATGACACGCAGATCCCCAATCGTTGACCAGTATTACTCTCCGTTAAAATGTGCGGAACACACTTACCAATCTTCTGGATCTTTCCCAAGGCATGTACACGACGTACCACCGTCGATTGAGCCACTTTCAAACGTTTGGCCAGTTGCGTGGTCGATTGTGTAGCATCCTCTTGCAACAGCGATTCCAGCTCCTCGTCTGCGAGTTCCTGCGGTCTACCTGCACGTGGCTTGTCTTCCGAGCTTAGATCACCTTTCTTAAACCTGACAAACCATTTTCAACACGTCCGCTCACACATAACCGGTTCACCATAAGCCTCACATATTGAACCGTATGCTTCACTTGCACTTTTCCCTAAATGAATCATGAATAACAAACAGTGCTGCAAATGAAACTTTATCGACAGTCATGCTTGGCTTCATGTAGGAACTGACAGCTCGAGTCGCTAGCCGGTTAGACCCCTACAGCGCCCGCTAGCGGTGGCGGCGGAAACTTTTGCATACCCCTAATATACATATAAGTATGCTTTTACAAGAAATGAAGATTTATCGATTGATGGAGAAAAGCTGAAGATAACAGACACGTACGTTTATCTTGGACAGCAGATATCAAGTGAGGGTCACATTGATGAAGAAATTAATCGGCGTACAAAACTTGCCTGGAGAGCTTTTGGAAGAAACAGCATAATTTTCAAGAGCAATATGCCATTATGTCTTAAAAGAAAAGTGTTTGATCAATACATTCTTCCAGTGCTTACGTATGGTGCAGAGACGTGGACCTTAACTAAAAGAGACATACAAAGGCTGCAGACAACTCAAAGCAGCATGGCGAGGTGCATGCTTGGTGTAACCAGAAGAGATAAGAAGAGGAACTCGTGGATCCGAAAAATGACAAGAGTGGAAGACATCATGATCAGAGTTAAATCCCTGAAATGGCAATGGGCTGGACATACTGCCAGAAGGACAGACCATCGATGGACAGCCGAAATTTTAGATTGGATTCCAAGGGACAGGAAAAGACCCAGAAGAAGACCACATGGGAGATGGGTGGATGAAATTCGAAAGTATGTGGGAGTGACATGGAGGAGACTGGCACAAGACAGACCGTTGTGGAGGAAACTTGGGGAGACCTTCGTCCAGCAGTGGATTGATAATGGTTGACAATGATGATGATGATGGTGACACAATGCAAGCTTTCGTACACCAGACTGGTAGCTTCATCATAGTCTCTCACTTTAAAGTAAAAGAGGAACGATTCTAACCAAAAATTCAAAACTAAAACGATAGAAAACGTGAACCATACTTATATTTAACCTCGCACATGCTACATAATTTCTAGATTTTAGAACGCGGAAAGCCCGTATTACCTCGCCGAGATCCGTTTGGGAACCTGCGGGCATAAATTTTGTTAATTAATTACGATCGTCTAAAGTGGCAACAATGACATTGGGTTTCCTACAATAGGAGACCCAGTCTCATCATTGAGACCTGTACGCCTTGTGTTTCATACGAGCTCGTACGAGGTTGTCGCAAGAACTCATATGCCGCAAAGGAATTCAGTTTTAAAACTAACATTTCTGTATCGTGTTTTAAATCGTGGTACCTTCAAAAGAAAGAAAACTGTTTACCTAGACATACAGCAAGACCCAATATTCATTTACGGAACAGCCGCGAGAAAAACACGTTTGTTTGAAAAAACAAATACAAAATTTATTTTAACATATTTCTTAATTTATGTACAAATTAATAGTGGGACCTGATTAAGTTATATTAAAACATCACTGTAAAAATCGTTAAGGTTAAGCCTAAGATTCACAGTAACATTTCCTAGCAATCCAACTAGTACGAGGTGAGCGAGCAGTAATATTTCATCTTCAAATGTCAATTACTCAGCATGCAAGAGATTGAAATATTTGGATGATGTCTTACTCTGCAATCTCTGCTGTTCATCACTGTTTTCTGGAGTTGATGATGGATCTTCTCATCCCATGGCGTTAAACGATACGAGGTTGGTATCCTCCGTGGATAAAACGCAACCCGGGAGCCCTTGATACTTGTAAAGCTTCTACCATAAACTTGGCTTCTCTTTCCACCGCTACCTTCCAATGGCACCTAACATACACTGCCGGACAATTGCTAAGGACGGATGCCAATAGCAACGATAGCAACCATAAAATGGAAGGCAGGAAAATGTGGAAATTAGCATAAGTGCGGGATACAGTAAGACGTGTTGTGCGCATGCAAATTTTGGATTGCCGAACTTGTTCGTGACGTCATAGCGCTGATAAGAGATATAAAGGATTTGAAGCGTATTGACCGTTGTTGTTCAAACGCAAAGTTGAAAGGGAAAGAATCAATTGACGAACTTGCAGTTTTCAGTATGTCTTCCCGACATCACCTAGATGATTTTACGCGTGGCCGTATTATTGGCAAGATTGAAGAAAGGCGAAAAATAACAGATGTTGCCAGGGAGTTCGACGTCAGCCACAGTGTTGTTTCAAGGCTTTGGAAATCATTTCAAACAAATGGAGAGTGTAGCAAACGTCACGGGGGAGGTCGTGTTCGCAGTACGACACCTGCAGAAGATCGGTACATAGTGCTATCAACAAAAAGACACCGGCGCAGCACAGCTAGTGAGGTAGCAAATCAGTTTATGGCTGCTACTGGCAAGCGGATCTCCCGAAAAACTGTCGCCAGACGCTTCCATGAAGGAGGACTATACGCCCGCCGTCCTGTTGTGTGCATCCCATTGTCCAGACGTCACCGTACCGCCCGGTTGCAATGGTGCCATCAACATCGCAATTGGACTGATAACGACTGGTCTGCTGTCCTCTCCTCAGATGAGAGTAGATACAGTCTATCGTCTGATTGTCGACGACAACTGATCTGGCGTGATAGTGGTACTGCATGTTGTCCACCAAACATAAAGGAAAGGGCCCGATATCCGACATGTTGTGTCATGGTATGGGCTGGCATCATGATCACTGGACGTACGTCCCTCTATGTGCTTCCAACTGGGACTATGACTGGCCAACGATACATTAATGATGTTCTGCTACCTCATGTTCGCATGTTCCGTGGTGCTGCCGGTGATAGATTCATTTTCATGGACGACAACGCAACATATCATCGAACAGTCGCTGTCCAGGAGTGTCTTGAGAGCGAGGATATTCAACGCCTCGTACGGCCAGCACGTTCTCCAGATCTGAATCCCATTTAAAAATTTGTGGGATGCTTTGGGGAGGAGTCTTGCTGGTCGCCAATGAACTCCAATAAACAAGGACACCCTCATCCGTGCACTGACAGAGGAATGGGATAAATTACCCCAACAACTGCTTGATAATGTTGTGCAAAGCATGACACGACGTGTGGAATCTTGCATCGCCCTCCATGGTGGCCATATCCCGTATTGACATCTTACGCCGGAACGCCTGCGGACGGTAATTGCATTTTTTTCACGTTTACGTATTCTGCACAAAATGGCCTGTTTGTCCCTTGAACACGTTCCAAAGCCTTCTGGATTTCAGAGCACAATAAATTGTCTTACTTGTAATGTCCTGGCATTCTGACATTATTTTATTTCACTTGGAATCCAACCACCTTTAGTTTTTTATGCGCTACATAGCCGTTTATGATCCGTCCTTAGCAATTGTCCAGCAGTGTATTACGCAATTTGTGAGTCCAACTTTTTGACCCACGCACGGACAAGCATTTTGCCAACAGACAAACAACCAACAACCAACACAGATTTCTCCTCGTTTACTGTTTTTATTTTCACCCCGGTTTCTCTTTCTGCCGTGCTCCTAGGCGTGTTCTCCATTCTTGGAGATGTCGCCCTCGTCCTCATTGGTTCCTGGGGCTCCGCTCCTCTCGTCCACTAGTGGTCCGTCTTCCGGTTGACGCTGACCAGTGGCTAATTCGGACAGATGTTCTTCTGGTGAACTGAACGTCTGCCGAGCTAAGCCCTTTAAAAATTTACTTGGCCCCTAGCTCTCACCCTGTTTTGGGGCTCTATTATCAGGCTATCCGAGATCACCTTCTAAATCTTTAAGTATGCTCGAATGTACGTTCGCCCGTCTGAGTTATGTTTCCCCGACACATAGACGGGGTGACAGTTATTTCATAAGTTTTACCTTCTTACCGACTTAGTCAGGGCTTCTTTCTTGGACTTTCGCGTTATAGTCGCTCCTGGCCTATTGTCAGCTAACGCTGTAGTGTGTAATCCGCCGTACTGGTTCTTTGCAAATGCCTGGTAATGAAAATACCTTTCACTTCGTTTGCGGAATTTCGCACCTCGCCTAGCGTTTGCGTTCAGATTTCCTTCCCACGCAAAGGGAAAGCAAGTAAAAAAAGAAAACAGCAAATCTTTATGCGACCTCGGGCGGGATAATACCTCCTGCAAACCCAATCAGGGATTACTCTAATTAAAATGATTAATTGATTATGTTAATTAATTAACATAATTAATAAAATTAATTAGGTAATTAAATCACTGGGTATTTCTTTACCTGATGTAATGTGTCCCAAATTAAAATAATTTCGAGTGCCAAACAGTAGGAAACCGGTGAAATGTCCTCATTGCAAACTTTCGGGTTGGTAAGGATCTCAACCGTTTCCCTTCATACCGTGACTTTTGCGCTTGCATACGGAGCGATCTTCACAAATTCGTTCCATTTTGGGGGTAGCACTGTGAATCTTAATTTGCCGTGCTGAAGCAGTGGTCAGTTTGAATTCTTTCGCATCGCGCTTGCGCTCTAAACCTAAAAGACCGCTTCATCATACCAATAAACACAGAGGGATCACTGAATTATGACCACCCGTATCCAAAGTGGATGCTGCAAGTTGGACACGTGATTTATAAGGGCGTGATTGGTCGACCGACGCAGCATGCACACTGAAAAGCAATTGAATTAGAGACAGCTAGCGTTATGCAAATGTGGCGCTGTGTGCGGCCCTGTAAACGGAAACGACATGACGTATGCAGCGATCCAACAATATAAGAAGTGATGCGACGGGAATCAGTAAGAGTCGGATGCGGTATGGGTAAGACGAAGGATCTAAGCGCATTTGATCGTGGGCAAATTGTCGGGGCCCGACGAATAGGTCACTCCATCTCGGAAGTCGTTCAGGCACTGGGATTTTCACGAGCCAGTGTGTCACGGGTGCACTGTGAGTACATCAAATCAGGTCAAACCATCCTTGCAAGGGCCAACTGCCGTCGACAACAGCGTGTGGATGAGCGGGGTAATCGTCGGCTAGCTCGCATTGTAACAGCGGATAAACGGGCCACAGTGCAAGAAATCACTCGGCAATTTAACGCTGGTGCACAAAAACGTGCAAGCAGCCACACCATCCAGAACCATCTCCTCGCTATGGGGTACAAAAGCCATCGTCCCACGAGGGTACCGCTGCTGACCGCACATCATGGGGTGCAAAGATTAGCATCGGCGCTGGAGCATCGCCACTGGACCTTAGACATGTGGAAAAATGTTTTCTGTACTGATGAGTCGAGATTTACGTTGGTACATGCGGATGGCAGGATACGAGTACGGCGCAAACCACATGAAGCAATGGAGTCTTCTTGCCAGCAGGGTACTCTTCAAGCTGGTGGGGGTGGCATTCTTGTCTGGGGGCTGTTTACGTGGACTGAAATGGGACCCCTGGTACGTGTGACATCGCCTCTCACAGATCAACGTTACCGGGATATCCGGGACGACCATTTGCTCCTGTTTGTGCGTCTTCAACATCCCACTGGGGACCTCATGCTGCAACAAGACAATGCAGCTCCCGAATTGTATCCGAATGGTTGGATGAACACTCCACCGACGTGACCTCGCTTCCTTGGCCAGCTAGGTCACCTGACCTCAATCCCATCGAGCACATCTGGGATGCCATCGAGAGAGATGTTCGAGGCTCTGACCCCCTCCATCAAATCTTCGTGAACTGTGGGAGCTTGTTCAAGAGTCGTGGATCCGTATGGCTTCCCAACGCTTCCGGTGTCTTTTCGAGTCCATGCCGAGACGAATCGCCACCGTCATCAGGGCGAAAGGTGGTGCTACACGTTATTATACAGGTATCTCTAATTCTATTGCTCTTCAGTGTATATCAATATATAGGGAAGGCACAATGGAACTACAACTGTTTTTGTAGCTTCATATTTAGGACGTTCGGCACCACATCACATAGACCAAATATATCTGGAAGTCGTCGAGGCTCACAGTCGTAGAAATGTTTAAATAGTCCCTAGAAAGTCTTCAACGTGAAGAACATCTTATCTTGTGTGACGTGCTACAGAGGTGAAGGCATGTGTCACGACGACAAGTCTGCAACGAGACATTCTGTCCGCGTAGCTCAGTTAGGAGAGCGACTTACTGTGGAGTGAAGGGACACGGATTCGATGGTTGTTGCGGGTAAAACTTGTGCTCGCACACCGCGTACAACTGGGTTTTCATTTCTGAATTAGAGCTACTAATTTCCTCTGGACATTTTACGGAAGAAATGTGAATTTCAAGACTACCGATACTGGGGCAACACATTACAAGCAAATTCTATAAATGGACAAATGACAAAGTATGGCAATTAAAACTGAACCAGAAATTGGTGCGAAAGTTTCAATTCCAATTTTAATAAGATTGAAAGCACTGATTTTTGCGCTCTCTCCTCAGCCGCCCCTCCTGTCCCGCACCAAGTTACGCCTCTGATTTTAAATTAGAAGTTTAAAATTTAGTATGTGTATAAACATGCAGTTAAAAAAAGATATGACAAAAGAGTTGTTCAACACCAACAATCTTCAAGTGTTTGCAAATCACGTAGGCAGCAAGCTTTTCTGAGAGATCCGAAAAATGCTTTACTATCATTTCTTCCCACCGGCAGTCCACACAACTCTGGAAATTTCTTGATAGTGTTAATAATATATCGAAATAAAGATACAAGAGTTAAAGCTAAGAGAAAGTCGCAGTCTTATCTCTTGAATTTCTCCCTCACCTTTGCAAAATATCAATCTGGTTGAATCTATACGAAGCACAATTTTTTGATGAAATCTCTATCAGTCACTTTAACGTGGGCAGTTTCTCAAACAGCTTTGATTACTAGCGTCGCCACTGCCCTTAGGTCTGGCACAAACTATTAAACCTACAAACCATTTAAAAATCATCGTTTGTGCCATGGCTGATATTCAAAATAATTAACAACCGGTGCAGTAATATGTACAGTATATACAGTAAAACTTCCTTAACACTCCCGAACAGCGAGCATCTCCATTTAGTGGGCAGTTTTGTGGTCCTCGGTCCCGAAGTACATACGGTTCTGTATCATCATCATCATCATCATTGTCAACCATTATCAATCCACTGCTGGACGAAAGTTTCTCCAAGCCTCTTCCACAACGGTCTGTCTTGTGCCAGTCTCCTCCATGTTACTCCCGCATACTTTCGAATTTCATCCACCCATCTCCCATGTGGTCTTCTTCTGGGTCTTTTCATGTCCCTTGGATTCCAATCTAAAATTTCGACTGTCCATCGATGATCTGTTCTTCTGGCAGTATGTGCAGCCCATTGTTATTTCTGGGATTTTATTCTGATCATGATGTCTTCCACTCTTCTCATTTTTTTTATCCACGAGTTCCTCTTCTTATCTCTCCTGGTTACACCAAGCATGCACCTCTCCATGCAGCTCTGAGTTGTCTGCAGCTTTTGTATGTCACTTTTAGTTAAGGTCCACGTCTCTGCACCATACGTAAGCACTGGAAGGATGCATTGATCAAACACTTTTCTTTTAGGTCATAATGGTATATTGCTCTTGAAAATTATGCTGTTTCTTCC
Source organism: Macrothele yani (assembly GCA_039090855.1). Lineage (NCBI taxonomy): Eukaryota > Metazoa > Arthropoda > Arachnida > Araneae > Macrothelidae > Macrothele > Macrothele yani. Next base: position 130,163,098 of record CM076997.1, read on the forward strand.
AAAAGCTCTCCAATCAAGTTTTATACGCCGATTAATTTCTTCATCAATGTGACCCTCACTTGATATCTGCTGTCCAAGATAAACGTACGCATCTGTTATCTCCAGCTTTTCTCCATTAATCGATAAATCTCCATTTCTTGCAAAAGCATTTTACATCACTTTTGTCTTATGAAAGTGCATTTTTAATCCCACTTCTTTACTCTTGTCAGCAAGTTCCTGGATCATATTCTGCAGCTCTGATGGGGTAGTTGCAAAAATGTCTACGTCATCAGCAAAACGAAGGTGGGTTAGATAATCTCCATTAATCTTTATTCCTTTGTTTTCCCAGTTCAGTGATTGAAAGACATTTTCCAATCTGGCATTAAAGATCTTGGGAGATATGGTGTCCCCTTGTCTCACTCCCTTTCCAATTTTTATGTGTGTTGTATTCACAAATAGCTGAATCTTTGCACTTGCATTTTCACTGTTGTTATTAATAATATTAATGTATGCATCTTCAATACCGTAGGATTTCAAAGCCATTGTAACTGCAGATGGTTTAACCGAATCACATGCCTTTTCATAATCGATAAAAGCCATGCACAATGGAACTTCATATTCCCTCGCTCTTTCAATTAGTTCTCTCAGAACGTGGATATGATCTGTAGTGCTGTAGTCACTTCTGAATCCAGCGTGTTACCTTCAAGCGGTGTAAAAGAAATTTGGTGAAGATTTCATAAACCACTAATAGGAGGCTGATAGGTCTGTAGTTTCTGAGATCATCAATGCCACCTTTTTATCTAGCAGGATCATTGTAGCATTGTTCCAATCCTCAGGAATCTTCCCTTCATTAAGGCATCGAGTGAAAACTTGGGCGAATACTGTTTCAATTTCTCCACTTGCTTCTTGTATGATGTCTACATTAATTCCATCTTCTCCTGGAGCTTTCCCCAGCTGCATGTTCTTGATTGCATGTGCAACCTCTGCTGGGAGGACTGGAAGAACTCTGGTACTGGTACCTTTAATGATGTCTGGAGTGCATGTATCATCCCTTTCATAATAGGTAGGGTAGAAATCTTTCACTCTTGTCAAAATTTCGCCTCTATTTCTTGTTACAGAACCATCTTCTTTTCTCAGTGCCATAATCTGTTTTCTTCACTTACTGAGATGTCCCTTTGCTATCTTTAGGCTTTGGTTGTTTTCAATTGCTTTCCTCACTAGTTCACAGTTGAATTTTCTTACGTCTTCAGTGATACTTTTTCTTACTGTCTTGCATAGCTCTATATATTCCACTTTGGAAGTCACATCTTCTTTAGTTGTCCTCATCTCTCTTTTTTTTTTTTTTTTTTTGCATGAACGTTTTGGTTTTCTCTGATAATTTGTTAACATGCAACTTGTTCTTTGACCCAGCTAATTGTGTTTCTGTTTCCATAATAGCTTTGGTTATTTTTCTGTTAACTTAAGAGATGTGCACTTCTGATGTTAGACTTTCTAGAATAGAGAATCTGTTCCTCAGTTCTAATTTAAAGGTACTATGATGCTTTTTAAGGTTGGTCACGTCAATACACTTTGTTTGTTTTATGAGCTTGCCACGCTCGAATTTAGCATTGAGGTGCATCTTACATCTTACCATTCTATGGTCACTACCTGTGTTGAACTTGTTCAGCACACTGCAGTTTTCCATGACAAATTTCTTGTTACACATAAGAAAATCTATTTCACTTGTCCATCCATTGGGATGCCTCCGTGTCCATTTCCTTTGCGGTTTTTTTTTTTTTGAAAAGGAGTTCATGATGAGAAACCCTTCTGCCTCTGCAAACTCAAGAGTATTTCCACGCTGGTTTCTGTTGCCGTGACCAAATTTACCTACTGAAGTTTCATTCTGTTGCTGTTGCCCTATTTTTGCATTGAAATCTCCCAAAATGATCTTCAAGAGCTGCTTGCCTTTATTATTTAGATGACGAATTTCCTCATGAAATTCTTCAATTTCTTCTTCAGGGGACTTGTGGTGGGTGCATAAGCTTGAATAATCTGGGCCTGATATCTTCTCGAGAGTTGGATAACGAGTCGTGCAGCTTTGTCAGAGGAACTTTCAACTTCTACAACTTTATCTTTCAGTTTCTTGTTTATTATAAATCCAACACCTTTAGTTCTGCCGGTATCTGTCCCACGATAGTATAAGAGATGTCCACCTTTCAGTTCAATGAGATCTCCTTTTCTCCTTACCTCATTTAGCCCGACGATGTCGCACTTGATCCTTTGTAGTTCCTCTTCCAATTCAAGAAGCCTTGAATCAGAAGATAGGGAGCGTCCATTGCAAGTAGCCAAGGTCAGCATCAAATGGCAGCCTAGTCCTGTCCTCCGGTGATTCTTAGCACCCTTTGCCTTCATGTCGCACTGGCCGCTTTCTTGGCACGGTACATTCCAGCTGCCGGAGACTGAATGCCAAAATTGAAGCTGTGGAGTCATTTTGGAGGGGTTTGGCCATAACTCACCACGCTGGCCAAGTAGGTTGGTGAGTGTGGGATAGTATTTCCTCTAATCCCGATGGTATAGTTATAACGCAATTGGCGGTTCTTTGTACTTACCTCCAAATAGCGGAGCCTCAAAATAGCGGACAGTGATCTTGGTTATAAGACATTTAAAAACACGAACGTTCAAGGAACTTGGATTTTTCAAAAGGAAAATAAATCGATGAAATTTTGCTGCAAAAATATTTGTTTTGCTTCTTTGGTCGGAAATATTTTGTCCTCCACGACCCCATTACAAGAACTACTGCTCTATGGTTTTAATGTGGCCGATCTCTCCTTAAGAACAGCTTCTTTCAAACCCAATGGGGTATTCTATGTCGATCCAGAAGAAAAGGATTTACACACCATTTTCGAACAAATTATGTGTTTGAAAAGTGAAGAAAGTGCAAAAGATTTCATTACGGTCGATGGAAATCAGTCTACTGAATGTGTGTATACGTGGATGTATAAAGAACGTTCCTGATTTTAAAGCAACGAACTCACGCACATTCTTCGTTGCCTCAACGAGAAATGTGCATTAATTCCTTTCTTTGAAATCATCAGAAGAAAATGATTTGATTGAAGAAGTATTTGATACAGTTAGGTGTGCAATTTTTGTCAAAGCATGTAAAGTATAGTTTTCAGAGTGCTGCTTTAACTCTTTATTTCTTGTACCATTATATGATTAAATCAGAAGTTGCAAGGTTCGAAAAGCACAGTGGACAACATTAAGAAGTAAGTCATCACTGATTAAAAGCGATTTGGTGTCTGAGATGAAATACTTTATTTCCGTGAATTTGTTTAATTCGTGATAAATCCGGGTCACCGCCGATCATAGAGTGAGTTCTTGGCTGGCCTCAAGCCAAGGGTCCGTTAATTGCCTGCTTCCTCCAAGACTTTTCATACGAAATAAGATAATAGCACTTTCTCGAAATTCCTTCTTCAAAATCACCTCAACCCCTCTCTCGCTCTCTCAGTCAGACACTCCTTAAAACACGTCGCGTCGTCTTCCTCCTTATTAAAAAAAAACGCTTCTCCCAATGTCTTAAACAACTAACTTCTTGATTCTCGCTTCCAATTGGGACCGCATGTCGGAACTTACGACGAAAAGCTCTTTTTCACAGCGTCCACACCTTTTTTTATTTTTGAGCTTTGACGACCACCGTGAGCAACTCAATGGGCTATCAGCATTCGCCCGTCCCTAATTTAAGGCCACTGGTTCCAGGGAAGGGGAGAGCCAGGGCCGTTAGACAAACACAACATCCATGCCTCACCGGGATTCGAACCCAGACCCATCACAGACGAATGATCAGAAGCCATTGCTTAGACCACTGCGCCACTGAGGCGCGGCCGTCCAAAAATGTCCACGGCCTAACCCAAAGGATTCATTACTAAGGAACGGAAATGCTAATAAACGGCCCTAAAATGTAATCTTCTATTGTAGATACCGGAACGCAACGCCCAGTGCGTTATCATTCTGAAGGAAGTTACACTGTAAAGCATTTTCTGGAATTCCCGAGCCACTTTCCGTCCTTTCTTTGGTGAATTAACGAAGCATATTTCTGAAACAACCTTTTCCGTGAAATGACGAAAAAAACTTAATATCACGGATTTTTCGTACCACGAGAAAATTCTGAATTTTCAGAAACCTTCCGCCGTTTCTTTCTTCCAAGATTTCTATACGCTGTAAGTATTTCTATACGCTGTAAGTATTTTTATACGCTGTAAGTACAATTCTTTTGCTATGACTTTTAAAGTCCAAGTTGGAATCAAATGTGGTTCCCCAAGTCCTGCTTTTAAAACCATGTTTGTCCAGCTAAGATAATAGTCGCCAGGTTTTTAGTCAGAAAGAGTTAGGTTTCTTTTCCACGAAAAAGAAATGGCATGACACTTGAACATGTTGAGGATGAGAAGATTTAACGTATGAAGCAGGTCATTGACGCCACTGAAGCAGGTTATTGTCGCCAGTTTGAAGAGCAAGACAGATATCAAGAGTTTAGACAGCGGGACAAAGCTTGAGATCATCAGGGAACAAGAGATAAGGGCCATCAATGCAAAAAGAAATGTCATTAATGTATATGGAAAACAAAAGTGGTCCTAAATTAGAGTTCTGTTGAGCCAAACACTGTTTCTGATACACCGTCCTCCCGACTTTCAAACTTATGGTCCGCTCCTTTGAACTGATTTCCTGTACCTCACCCCGGTTTTGCAAGTTGCAGTTGAATAATCAATACAATGTATTCAAATATACAGTACTTTCAAAAATGGGGGATAGCAACTCGAAATTCTTTGGATACTTTAATGCATTCAGGTTAACCTACGTTAAAATTTTTGGGTTGCTTTATGTTTATGTTTACATCAGGGTGGTCCTTATTTTTGAAGTTTTGAAATGTTGTTTTCTGACCCTCTCATGTTGTTCTACCATATAAAAAAAATATTTTTTGTAAAGTTTCAGGCAGATCGGACTATATTTAGAGGTCGCTGAATTCAGTTGAAATATTCACTTACCGTATTATCCCCGTCATCTGACTTCTCCATTCACCTTCTTTTGTTTTATTTGACTTAAGTGTCAATCAAATACTCCACATAAATAAAGTAATGTCTATTTTTATTTTATTTCATATAGTTGGAAAATTCTGTACAGCTCCAGAAACAAGCTTGCCTATATAAACCTTGAAGAAGACAATTCGTGAGAGTTGTAAGGCTGTTGTTAAGGAAACTGATGTGTTTGGGGAAAAGACCCGTTTTCCCATTCGCCATGAACACTGAACAGGATTGTATTAAGAAATTGAAGAGACTTCACGAAAAGTGGCTCAAGCTGAAAAAAAATTGCAAAAAGAAAATAAAACGTTCCTACAAGTGTACAAAACGTGCCTAAAAGTTCAAAAAAAAAAAGCTATGCTTCGATCCCTTAATGAAAAGAACGGGGCAGACGAAGCTCTTAAACCCATCAAGCTGAGTGGCAAGATTCCTCGTGATATGAAGATTGAAGATTTTGCGACATAAAACACTATGAATTTCTTTAATTGCCTTAATATCCCAAGAGATTATTTAGATTTTGATCCTGAAATGACCAGCCCGATGGCGCAGTGTTCTAAGCCATGGCTTCTGATCATTTGTCCGAGATGGGTCCGGGTTCGAATCCCGGTGAGTATGGAAGCTGTGTTTTTCTTACGGCATTCGCTCTCTCCCTTCCCTGGAACCAGTGGCCCTACATTAGGGACGGGCGACTGCTTATAGCCCATGGAGTTGCTCGTTGTTTGTGCTCCAGTTTTGTGCCTGTGTTTCCAGAGTGTGTCGTCCATTTCTGTTGTGTGTCCCTTCAAGACGAAAGTGAGAGCTTTCTCTTGGTTCGTCTCACAAGGTGGTGAGTAACTTATTATTTCTGTAATCAGCATTTAAATTTTTGATCAAGCTGATCGATTCTTTCGTTAACCGTCGCCATTAGTAATGGCGGCAACTGATAACAGTGATGTTCACGCCCTTATCAGCAAGGCTCCTTTAACCTCCTCCTCAGCCTCGGAGACCAATCATCTCCAATGCTTGTCAGTGACGTAGTGCGCACTCCTCTGTAAAGGCTCAAGCTGCTTGCCCTGTACAGGATAGTGACGTCGCCTTGACGCATGTCTCTTTGGTACTGCAGACGATGCCATGGATGTGACTGACGGCGCAGATCCGCTGCCTTCCTCTTCCACTCAGTTCGGTTCTCCTTCTTTTTTTTTTTTTTTTTGATGGAGGTTTAACGACCACCGTGAGCAACTCAAATGGGCTATAAGCAGTCGCCCGTCCCTAATTTAGGGTCACTGGTTCCAGGGAAGGGAGAGAGCCAGTGCCGTAAGACAAACACAACATCCATGCCTGACCGGGATTCGAACCCAGACCCCTTACGGACGAATGATCAGAGGCCAACGCCTTAGACCACTGCGCCACCGGGGCGGCCGGTTCTTCTTCTCGTACATATTCCAAGGTTACCTCCGGAGCGAAAGCTCCTGCTAAGTTTGTGGCGACAGTCTTTCCAGACTCCTACGTCAGTGTTGACGGCAATTCCGCTACCATTGACATCCCGGAGGACTCCACAGCAGGAAAACAATTTATGTCTACCATGGATTTCGGCGTCTGTTTCGATGCCCTACCTGACTCGAAGCTCAAAGAGTACAGTCTTGCACTTAAACAGATGCTTCCCGCTGGAGCCCACATTACTCATATGGCCCGCAAACCACGGGTCGTATTTTTGCATTTTGCTCGTAAGGAATATGCCGATCTCGTAATGACTGACGGCTTGTCCATCAAAGATGTTCATCTTCTACCTGAGCCTGTTGCGCAGCGGCCTATCCAGGTTACTTTTCATCCAGTTCCACCTGAAGTCTCTAATGTTGCACTGTGTACCTTACTTAGCAAATTTGGCCGAGTAGTGGGACCGGTGACGACTCTCTCAGCGGCGCCTAGAGATCCAGATGACAAAACCATTTGAGGGTTTCGTCGTAGTGCCCGCGTCATCTGCCCGAAAATCCTCAATGTGCGCTGTGGACAACAGCGTCGGAGAATCGACGTGATTACATCCCTACACTGCACACTATGTCATGGCGAAACTCATCTTCGAGTGTATTGCCCCCATCAAGTTCCACCGGCTCCAACTAGCTCTTTATCAGCTTCTGCACCTCCCTCGAAGTGAACCCCATCATCCACCTCAGCACAGCAAGCCCTAGAGCTGAGATCTGACAACATTCGTCGACTTACAGCCATTGGTCAACGAGAAGCTTCCACCGCCGCTTCCTATGATTTACAAGAGGATTTTCCAACGATTGCCTCAACACTTCCCCAACGTCGTCATCCGGCTTCTGAATCCCCCTCAGAGGGTTTTCAGTCCGCTTTTACTACTGGTACCTACGTCGCAGCAGATACAGGGTCCATTGGCAGAGAGTCTCAAGGTGATAATGATTCGACTGAGCCTCAGTTGAAGCGCCGTGGTTTCTCCCGTCAGCGATCAGCGAAGAAGCAGAACTCAACTTCACCCAGATCTGGCAGTTCTACCCGCCATACTTCCCCATCCAAAGCTAAAGTCTCCTTCCCCACGGTTGAAGACTTTGCTGCATCTCTCCAGAAAGCCAATATACCTCCCGTACCACCCTCCTATGAAGATCTCCATGCATATTTAACGAACAAGACCGGCTACACCATCGCACATGCCTTAGCCACGAAGAATCCTTCACTTCTCCATCTCGTGCCAGATCAGATCTGTAACCTGTCACACTTTTGCTGTCAGAACATACCTGCCCACCCGTGGCCGAAAACTTTTTCAACCGACTCAAGTCTTTTCCTCCAGTCCTGAAAGATCTTCAGCAAGCATTAACTGAACCTCATATTCAAGATCGTATCACTTAATTGCAGGGGATTCGCATCCCCCCTCAATAATGCCTTGGCTTATGAAGACCTCAACCCGTTAGGGGCAGATCTTCTCCAACTCCAGGAAACGAATTGCAAATCTACCACTCTCTTCTCTAGATGGCGGCCGTGGAACTATACGTTTCACCATGCATTTGGATTATCTCCTCATAGTGGCCTCGCAATTGGCGTCCGCAACATCTTCAACTCTACTGTCATCTCCTTTTCAGTTCGCAACCTGTGTCGAGATCTCCTACAGCTTGCAACTTTCACCATTGAGTCAACTTGTTACCATATTTTCAATATCTACATTCCATGTTCTACAACCTTCCTGTCGATACTATTCACCCGTCTTCGTCGTGCTTTATCACGCATCCCTCCTACAGATCACGTTCTCATAGGAGGTGATTTTAACTGCACCCTCAATCCTCAACTTGATCGGTCCCCTTCCATCAGAGAGCACCGAGTCGCCTTGGTGAATCTACTACAGTCAATTGTTTCAAACAACTCACTCACTGATGTTCACCACCACTTCCATCCGAGGACGACTCTTCACACCTGGCGCTTATCCCATGACCACAGTCCTTCTACAGCCCGTCTTGACAGGTTTTATGCCTCAAGTACCCTTCTTCCAGCTGTGACTGAATCGTGCATTTATCCCACGGCCTCTTCTAATCACTGCGCTATTGCTCTCACCATCCATACTGCTAGGACAAAACTCAGGACAATTCGTCCTGGGACTTTTGATAATGCTCTTCTCTCAGACCCAGATTTCTGCTCGTCAGTTCGATCATTTCTAGAAGAAAGACGACCAGAACTCCAATCTGCCTCCTGTGGTCTAACTTTGTGGATGGAGATCAAACAACACTTTGTTCTTCATGTCCGCAACCTTTCTTTCACGGCAAAGACGATTCAGAACATGCGTCTTGACCATGTTCACTCAATGCTCTCTCTTCTTAGCCTAAGTGGTCCTCTCTTCTCCTCTTATCAAGCAGAACTTCGATCTCTTCTCCTTCCACTGGCTCAACAAGCTCCGTGTCGACTCCGTCTTCAACATCTGACGCCAGACGCGCATAATTATGAGTTTCTTACATCAGTGGAACGCACACGACGAGCATCGAGTGCACTTCATCACCTCCGCCTTTTTTCTGGTGAGGTGTGAGACGACCCGATCACTCTTTGTTCTCATGTCCGTAAGCAATATACTGAAAAGTTCTGTGAACCTCCTCCGCCATCCCCCACAGCTATGGCATCTCTCCTTTCTAATTTACCTCAAGTTCCACCCCATCTTGCTACCACTCTCCTTCTCACCCACACACTTTCCCAACTCTCCTCCACATTCCTTTTCCTGAATTCCAGTGCCGCTCCAGGTCCGGACGGCCTAACTTTCTGCTTTTACAAAACTTTTCTACCTCTACTTCTTCCGTTTCTCCTCTCTGCTTTTTCAGCTGCCTTTACTGTCTCCCCTCCCGAGGAGATTCACAACCGCATATGTAGTCCTTTTCCCCAACAAAGGTGATCTCCTTGACTTGCAGAACTGTCGCCCTATTTCCCTACTAAATCTTGATTACAAACACACTAAGCTTCTTTCTCAACGACTCAATCCCATCCTCACTCACATTCTCTCCCCCAACCAAACTTACACAGTCCCCGGCCGCTCTCTTTCTCTAAACATCCACCTCCTTAACGACCTGATCCACCTCGCTCGACTCCGCTCTGAACCCCTCGCCCTCCTCTCACTAGATCAACAGTCAGCCTTCGATAATATCTCCCATTCATATCTTTCTGACACACTCCTTTCTTTTGGGTTTCCTCCCTCTCTTGTTTAACTCCTCTCCTCCCTCTATCAGGACGCCAGTTTTCAGGTTCAGTTGCCCACCTTTCTCATAGCGCCGATTCCCTTCCGCCGTGGAGTGAGGCAAGGCTGCCCACTCTCCGGCCAACTCTTTGCAATAGCCATCGAACCATTTCTTCGCACAGTGCACCGTTCCTTTTAAGCTACTCTGCCACCACTCATCGGCCACACGAGACATCATGGCATCACCTCCGTTGCATATGCAGATGACGTAACTTTTTGCGTTCGTCTCGAATCACAGTTCACTCAACTGCAAAGTCTCTTCACAGAATACGCCTCGTGCTCCGGCGCAGCGATTAATTCTTCCAAAAGCACAGGCCTGTGGTGCGGCTCCTGGGTTGATCGTATGGATTCCCCTTGGGGTGACAACTGGTCTTCCGTCTCACAACGCTTCCTTGGCGTCCATCTTGGTATACCAGGCGATGCCTCCCTTACCACGTAGAATACCATTCATCCACGCTTGAACAAGTTAACTGCGTTTTGGCACAGAGCCCATTTCTGCTCATCTTACTTCCAACGAGCACGTCTCACCCGTACTTACCTACTTTCTTTATGTATTCACTCCTGGCACGCAGTCTAAACTCCACTCCTTCGTCTTCAAGACATCACCCGTTGCTTCACTTCCGTAATCTGGACTGGCCACCACTGGATCAGCGCCCCAAAGCTCTGTCGTCCTCCACACCACGGTGGCATCAGCCTTGTCGACACACATCTGTATTACAAGGCTTTCAAGATTACTACGTTCCTTCGCCTCATCACGTCACCTGTACCTGATGCTATTTCTGTAAGAGATGTCATGACTAATCCGAGCAACGTCAGCTTCACTTTCCTTTCCCTACTACTGATGGACCGTCGATCTCTTGTTCTCTCCCGTTGTCCCCCTGTCTACCGAGAAGCTCTCACTTTACTCCGCTCTCTCTCCCTTTCTCGCTCTCCACCTGATTCTACCACGGAACTTCTCGCCGAACCCCTCTTTTTCTCGTTTCTTCTCCACCCTTCACATCTGTCGCACTTTGCCTATCCTTCCTGGCTCCGTGCAGGAGTCGTAACAGTCAGAGACCTCACTACTTCCGACCTTTCCTGGCGTACTTATGCCAGTCTTCCCTCCACTCTTCTTCTATCCCCCTCCTCTCGCTCTGTCTATGACTTCCTCCTTTCTACTATTATCTCTCAGTTCCCCCACCTCGCCACTCCCTCTGGCCTTACCTTTGTCCCGTCTGCTTCCATTCCTGTTCCCTTCTTTCTGTCCGTCGCCGGCACAACTCTTCCACTCTCTTCCTTGTCGACGTCGGCTCTCTACCGTTTCCTTTCCATGTCCCACTCCTCTTCTCCCATCCCCATTCCTGACGCCCCCCTATCCTCTACCACCGCTGTGTGGTCCGCCGCCCTCTCTCCTCTGTCCGCTCCACTAGAGATCAACACTCATTGGCTTTTTCTTCACCGCCGTCTTCAAGTCCCTTCCATCCTCCACCGTATGACAATTCTTGATTCACCCATTTGCCTCCTTCTGTGCTCAGGAAGCTGATGTCTCTCATGTATACCTCCATTGTGTCATCTTACTGCCGCTCCTGCATTTAGCATTTTCCATCGCCCAACGCTCAGTTACAGCTGATCTCACTTTCGACGCTTACAAGACACTGCTGCGTCAAGTTTCTCCTCCAGTCAAGCTACCATTAGTTTGTTCCTACATTTTTGTTTTAGTAAAGCACGTTATCTACGTGTTTCACCAACGCTGCCGAGATATTACCACTCCTTATACAGTGCCTCAAGCTTCTGAGATGTTACTATGTCACTTTCGAGACTGCCTTCTTTCTCGTCTCCGCTTCGAGAACCAAGTAGCTGTTACTCAGCACGGCGAGAGTACGTTTCTCTCCACATGGTCTCCGGCAGCCTCCTGGTTTGCTGGCTCGCCGATGGCGCTACAACTGACGGTTGGCCGACCATGACTTCGACTATGCTTGCTTTTGATGAGCTTTGTTTAAATCTTCATGATCCCCATTGCACTAGACCTTTCGTGTTGTTTTTCCTCAATTTGAATCTTATGTAATTCTTGCAATACCGTTTTTTGTGTTTAATTATGGTAGTCTCTATCATCCACGAGAATCTTTCATATGTTGAGAAGAACAACTCTCGTCTGTCTCATGTTTTTACATTAATGTTTTCTTTGTTCTCATAGTGATTTGCACAATGTTGTACTTATATTATAATTTCGTTCTGTTGTTTGTTTTCACAATATCGCATCTTTCTTTTGAGACGGCCTGTTTGTCCGTCTCTTTCATTTGTTCATCGATATGTGCGCCCTCTTCACTCTTTTGCTTAATTTGGCCATTGCAATGTGCTGTATATAAATTGTACAATGCTTAAAATATATCGTTACTTCTTTACTACATTTTACTTGTATAAGTAATACTCGTCGGAATGTTTCCTAAATCATACTTTATTGAAGTTGCTTTCTTATACCGAATGTATTTCTATACTGCGCAATGCTGTACATGTGTAATTAGTTATCGCCTTCACTATTATTGATTACGATATCTTAGTTCCGTTTTGGCTCAAGTTTTTCCACGTCTATGTAATGTGCTCATGTGTTGAGACGATCAAGTCACGTCAGTCTCATGTTTTCACATTATCGCTATCTTCATTTCAGTTGTGAATTGCACAAAGTAGTACATATCTTGTAAATACGTTCTGTTGTTCGCCATCGCATTACTGCGCCAGTTACCATGAAATGTCATGTTCGTCCATCTCTTGTATCAGTTTATCACTATGAGTGCCTTCATCATTGTTTTGCTTACTTTGACCATTGCACCGTGCTGAACATAAATTGTACAAAATTTAGAATCTTGTTACATTTTAAACTGTATTTCACATGTATCCACATATACTAGTTAGATTGTCATCTAACTCAAACTACAATACCACGTTCATTTCTTATTTCCAATGTTTTCCTCAATTGCGCAATACTGTACATGTGTATATAATTCTTGTCTTTACTATGCATGATACAAAATCCCCCAGTACCGAGATATTCTAATTCTGTCTCAGATTATTACATTTTTTTTTTGTATTCTTTGTCCTCAGTAACATTCTTTTCGCACAGTGCTCAATTATTGTACACCTGCACTGTTATCTGTCAGCACTGAATTTGTACCTTTACTCCGAAACGCACTGTTACGCCAGTCTCTTATGTTCTCGTGCAAAATATGAATGCACCCTTCACCACGATGCTCCTTTGTAGATCATTGCACCGTACTGTATTTAAATGTACATAGTTTTTAGAATTTTGCCTATTTTAATGTATTTAACTTGTATCAGGACGTTCTAATTAGTTCGCTTCCTGAACCCTACCTTGAAAATAAAATCGATTTGAAACCATTGAGTTGCTCGCGGTGGTCGTTAAAATTCCAATCAAAAAAATAAACAAGAAAGATGACGCCGAATTTTCGAGTGTAATAAGCACGTCTTTTGAATCCGTTCTGACGCAAACTAAATTTATCAAAGCTATTCCAAGTCAATGGAACCGGTATGGAAAACAATAGTATCTGACGGAAGAAAGAAGTTTTTCAGTCGGGTCCTTAATCCCTCAGATATTGCTGTAAACGGAATCGTGAGCTTACCAACTCTTAGAAACAGAGTTATCGACAAAAATAAGATGTGACTTCACGTCCCTTGGTGGGAAAACCATGCATTATTTTACGAAGAAAGTATTCACAAAAGGTTTATCCATATGAGCGGTATCGGTCCAAGAAAAAATTTTTAGTCGAGTTTTCAGGAGCCCAGATTTTGCTACAAATACATCAGAAGTAGGAATTAACACTTATGACCCCTGGTGGCGAAACCATTCTTTACCAAACATTAGAAATTACGTGAAAAATATTTTCCGTCAGGTCTTGTATGCGGTACAGGAAGAATTTTTCAAATCGGGGTTTTAGGAGCAGAAAACGCAATTTACCATTGTGCGCCCTAGCGGAAGGTCTATGATTTACTTGAAAATTTTGAATTTATGGGAAAAACATGTCACACTAGAAACACTATCCAACAAAGAAGGATTTTTTTAAATCGGACTCTTAGCAGTCGAGATATTGACAAAAATAAGATATACATCTACGCCCCCTGGCGTAGAAACCGTGCACCATTTTAAGAAGAAAATGCTTCTAAAAGGTTTGTCGACATGAGTAGTATCGGTCTACAAACGATGTTATTTTCAATCGAGAATTTAGAAGCTCATATTTGCTGCAAATACATCAGAAGCGGAAATTAAGGTTTACGCCACCTGGTGGCCAAACCATTTTTTACAAAAATTAGAAATTATGTGCAAACGATTTCCCGTCAGGAGCTGTATCCAGTGCAGAAATAATTTTTCAGATCGGAGATTTAGAAGCAGAGATATAAGGGAAAACGCAATTTATCTTTACGCTCCCTAGCGGAAAGTCTATGAATTACTTGAAAATTTTGAAATTATATGAAAAACATGTCACACGGAAAACGCTATCCAACAAAGAAGGAATGTTTCAAATTCGGACTCCTAGAAGCCGAAATATTGACAAAAATAAGACATACATCTACGCCCCCTGGCGGAGAAACTGTGGAATATTTTAGGAAGAAAATATTCCGAAAAGGTTTATCGATGTGAGTGGCATCAGTCCACGAAATAATTTTTTCAATCGATATTTTAGAAGCTCAGATGTTATGGCAAATACATCAGAAGCGAAAATTAAAACTTACGCCCCCTGGTGGCCAAAGTATTGTTTACCAAAAACTCGAAGTTATATGTAAAAGATTGTGCATCAGGAGATGTATCCGCTGAAAAAAAAAATTTCAAATCTGAGTTTTAGAAGAAGAGGTATCGGAATAAATGCAATTTACTTTTACGCCCCCTAGCGGGAAATCTATGCGTAATTTGAAAAAGAAACTATATCCAAAATACTCTTCAACATAAATGAAATCGAAAGATAAAAGATTTTTATCAATCGGATGTTTAGAAGCAAATATGTGGAATAAAACGTATTTTTGAATTCGACATTATCTGCATTTACACCCTTTAGGGGCGAAATTGTACATCGTAAGAAAAAACGAATAAAAGGATCATCATTCGCATATTTCAAGCTTTCGAATGCAAAAAGAATTTTTCAAATCGGACTAATAGTTGCAGAGATACCGTGGGTACAGGCGGACGGACAAACCGATAACATAAGCACGATCTCTGTTGTCTTTTATAGGCAAAATTAATTTTGATAAGGATTTGTGTTTGGAATTTTTCAGAGTAATTAATAAATCAGTATTTCTGCACTAATTGATGTATAATTTTATGATGTACAATATATGCAACCACAAGTAAAACTTTGATCATATTGAGCTACCACTAAATGTTAATCAAAATGGTAGAAATTTTAAACATATTATGTTTTTACATCGAGGAACATTTTTGGATGGTCAGAGCATATAAATTGTTGAAAAAAAATTAATAGTATTTTAAGGACCACCCTAGTATACACTTATGGTTTTCTTCACAACGAGATCTCTCTCTGATATACTACTTTTTTGGTGTTACAATTACATGAATTTTTTAATTGAAATTATTGAAAGTCTGTTTCAGTTACAAAAAAAATGCTGCTTCCATTTTAAGCACTAATCTTTGCATTCTTATACTTTCTCTAATTTTATAAACTTTCAATGAAACTCTTGCAGTTGCAGAAATTTTCAATTTTTTCAAGATAGGTCTTCGTGTATGTTTTTGTTTATGACGGGTAAGTCTTGCGTAACAAATCATTTTGTCACATTTAGATTTCTCTTCCCATTACAAGCGAAAAAACAGTTACAATTCTGAATTCAGCAATCGCAATAAAATTCGTACGACTGGAATAAAATTTTCAACAGTCTCTCTCTCTCTCTCAGAGGATGTAGCTTGACTGTTGCTTCATCAAAGAAAGTAATTTTTTTTTCTTGCATTAACTTTAGCTAGGAATATCTTACGCTGCGGTCCAAAAATATCGGTAAAAAGTTAATTATTACCTCAGTACAAACACCGCAGTAATTCCTAGACTTGTATTGAAATCGTAATGCTGATGTAGCTTTAATTATATCTTTTATCGGTCGGGTACTCTCAGTGGCGCCCATAGGAGTACTTTTAGCGGGGGATGGGGGTGGGGGGTTAAGAAAAATCCTTACCTCCTTCTTCAAGGCTTTCAAACATTTTAGTAAATGTTCAAGATACTAAAATACAACAAAAATATTTGATACAATCAATCATTAATATCTTATTATTTTTAAAAATGCTTTAAAAAAAGGTTTCGTGTAATATAATAAATGTTCAAGATACTAAAATACAAACAAAAATAATTGATACAATCAATCATTAATATCTTATTATTTTTAAAAATGCTTTAAGAAAAGGTTTCGTGTATTTTAATAAATGTTCAAGATACTAAAATACAACAAAAATAATTTATACAATCAATCATTAGTATCTTATTGTTTTTAAAAATGCTTTAAAAAAGGTTTCGTGTATTTTAATAAATGTTCAAGATACTAAAATACAACAAAAATAATTTATACAACCAATCATTAATACTTATTATTTTTAAAAATGCTTTAAAAAACGTTTCGTGTATTTTAATAAATGTTCAAGATACTAAAATACAACAGAAATAATTGATACAATCAATCATTAATATCTTATTATTATTAAAAATGCTTTAAAAAAGGTTTCGTGTATTTTAATAAATGTTCAAGATACTAAAATACAACAAAAATAATTTATACAATCAATCATTAGTAACTTATTATTTTTAAAAATGCTTTAAAAAAACGTTTCGTGTATTTTAAGAAATGTTCAAGATACTAAAATACAACAAAAATAATTGATGCAATCAATCATTAATATCTTATTATTTTCAAAAATGCTTTAAAAAAGGTTTAGTGTATTTTAATAAATGTTCAAGATACTAAAATACAACAAAAATAATTGATACAATCAATCATTAATATCTTATTATTTTAAAAATGCTTTAAAAAGTTTCGTCCATTTTAGTGTTTTAAATTTATCAGAAATTTGGCTATACCAACGGCTAGGGTGAGGGGGGGGAGGGACCTCGAGTCCTGCCACCCTATCCCATCTGGGCGCCCTTATGTACTCTAGTATATTTTTTTTAGGAAAAACTCTGCTTCCAGGGCCGCTTATGGATTGATAGCCACTGCTTACACCATCAAAATATTTACTAAAGTTAACTTGCATCTTCATTACTTGATATAAAAGCTGTAATCAGTGTGAAAATATTTTTTTATTTGTGCCGCATTATTTAGTTAATTTGAAATTAAAGTTTGTGCTTCACTCTACCCCATCTTGAAGACGGGTAATAAAATAACACAGTGCTCTTAATAAACGTATTTGTGTCATTTGTAGACCACTAAAAATGGGTGCGGAATGACTCCTGCAGACAAAAAACTTCACTGGTCCACAGGACCAGTGAAGTTTTTTTTTTTTTTTTTTAATTCTGCTCTTGATTGAGGTGATTCTAATAAAATGACCAGAGAATAGCTTTTCCGCCAGCTGGCGGGTAAACTGTTTATCAGAAAGAGAAAAAAGAACTTGCCGGTGTTAACATTATAGGATGCAAAAGGATTTTCCTAATACCATATCTAGAAGAGATGATATGATTTCCACAACGGAACGGACTGAACTGAAAATGTAGGCATTTAATTTTTGGTTAAAGATACGTGTAGAAATCACTCCTTAAAACCAAAACGTACCTTTTTGAAGAAATAACCCCAGCAAGGAGAGAACGATGAAAAGCATTCTCCTGGTTGCCAAAACGTTCACGATGCAATATTTGTTCCCTAAGAGGAAGTGAAGGTTGTCGAGGAGGCGAAGACCTCCGACTGAAGTGGGATGAGTGAGTCATGACGTTTCGCTCTCTTACGAAATTCAATTAACGAAGCTTGGAAGCTTGCGCTCTCTTTCGGGTATCTATGGCATAAATTCAGTACCGGCTCGTCACTTTGCTTATGAGAAAGAAGAAAACACAATGACGTATATCTCTCATTAAAGCTTCGGTAATGGGTAAGAAGAAATCATTATGACACATATCTCTATTTTAGCATGCTGTTAGATTTTTATTCTTATCTAAATTTCGTTACATCTCCGCTTGATTTTCGTCCTTAACGGCACGTCACTTTCCCGAATTTCCTTACACATTTTGGAAACACTAAGCGTACGACAAAGGTAAATAAAAACTATGTCCAGAGTAACAATTGTGTGGTAAGAGTAGTGGTACGATCGTGAGAGGATTTACTGATTGCAATAGATTGGCACGTAAACTTGGTACTACGCGAGTTCAGAGATTATACATGTATGTAAGTATTGTTGTTGCATGTTTTTGATGTTATTTTGAAGCTTCGTCAATCGTGTTACTTCTACAAGAGGAAGGGAAAAAATCCCACATACGTGAGTGTCCTTTATTATAAGAACCCTGGCGGTACTTCTTTTAATTCAAGTGACTGTCGTTTTAACAAGCAATTTTTAAATAGACAAAGTCATCGCTCTTTCCACGTTTTTCTTTAATTAACACGCAGCAACCGAAAAATTGTATTTCGACATCGCTGGGAGATGCTGAGAGATAAACAGACTTGTATTACGTATTTCGACACCGCTAGTCAGATGCTGACTGAAAAACACACACAGCGCCGTGGATTGTTGACACCGTAGCGTAGGGCGAACGCACTCGGATAGTTATCGAGAGATCTGGGGTTCGTTCCCAGCGGTGTCGAAATACAATTTTACGGTTGCTATGTGTTAATTAAAGCAAAACGTGGAAAGAGCGATGACTTTGTCAATTTACATTGTCTCCACGTATTTGGAAGATTTTCACCATTTCTCTCGCCCTTTGGATTTATTAGTTATAATTAAATAGCTTGTGCCGTTAATCCCCACCAGATGGAGACGTCTCAGTTGCTGAGCCCATCCCTACGGATTTGTGAAGTCAGATGCTGACAGATAAACACACATAGCGCCGTGGATTGTTGGCATCGTAGTGTAAGGCGAACGCAGTCTGCTAGTTATCAAGAGTTCTGGGGTTCGATCCCAGCGGTGTCAAAATACAATTTTTCGATTGCTGTGTGTTAATTAAAGAAAAAACATGGAAAGAGCAATGACTTTGTCTGTTTACATTGTCTCCGCGTATTTGGAAGATTTTCACCAAGCAATTTCTATAAAATGCCAACCTTAGAAGGTTAAGACATTATGAGTGGTGCCTGAACTTTGTGCAAGGATCAGAAATGACCAGAACAGGGTGATCATAAAGTCGCGCAACCCAGAAACAAAAATTATGAGGTTATTTACAATTGTTAAAAAAATAAACATCGTCAAATATAGGTTTCAATCTTACCTTTATTACAACAAAAGAAGGGGAACCTCATTATAACGGATGTTCAAAGTGGGCTCCGTGTTCGCGAATGCAAACGCGCGCTCGTTTTACCAATTTTGATGACACCTTATGAAACACCTCCTCACTGATGTTTTCAATCACTGTTGAGATGTTCATTTTAAGTTCATCCGGGGTGTGAGGATTATTGTGATACCTCCAAAGAAAGAAGTCGAGCGGCGATAAATCTGGGGATCTGGGAGGCCACAGGTCTTTAGAGATGAGGAAAAATCTCGCAAAAACGAACGGTAACCGACGTGTGGCATGTGGCATTGTCTTGCTGGAGCCAACAATGTCGTTCGTTGATATCAAGGAGTGCCACAAACAGTGTAATAATGTCTCGGTAGACGGAACTATCAACAGTCGTTTAAAAAAATCGGACCCACTATGCGACGGCGCGATATCGCACACCAAACTCTAAGTTTTTTTTCGAATGCAAACCTTTTTCAAGAAAAACATGTGGATTTTCACATGACCAAATCCTATTGTTCTGACTATTGACATAACCTACGAGGTGAAACCAGGCCTCGTCACTGAAGAAAACTGTATTCAGACTCTGTATTCCACGTTGTTCAAGAAATGAGCGGAACCATCGGCAGAAGTGTATTCGTTTGCCTGCATCTGGGGCCTTGAGTTCATGCACGGCGCGAATACGATATGGACGAAGATGTAACGATCTCGCAGCTTTATGAGCATTACCGTATGAGTTTCCGGAGACTTTTTCGTGGCGACCGCTGCAGTGCTCGCTTTATCTCATCCACTTTATGGTCAGTCAAAATGGAGTGTCTCCCGGAGCGTTTCTTTATCCGCAACAGATCCAGTGTCCCGAAAACGCTGCACTAATCGCGATATTGTGGACTTATTGCAGACTGCTGTACACGGAAATTTCTTGCGAAAGACCTCGTCAACACATCCGTATGAACGAGTTGCGAAATAACTTTCCAGAATGAAAATTCGCTGCGTCTGCGAAAAAGACATTTCATCTCCACAACGAACGAAACTACGCTACACAACCTGTACACATCACAGTGACCTCGGCTTCACTGATACTTCATAATAGTATGGTAGGGACATCTAGTGGCAGAAAGAATGGCTATAACGATTTAGCGACAATTTATGAAAATTCAAACTTTGGGTTGCGCGAGTTTACGATCACCCTGTATCTATGCTTCTTCGTTTTCTGAAGCATGTTAATATATCATTACTCGAAGAGGCTTCGGATTTTGGGGACATCTTCCAAGTTTTTGAAAGTAGACAAGAGTTTACTTCTACGTCAACAAAGCGTAATACATTATGGAGTCATTAAGTGCTATAAGCAAGAACAATCACATTCATTCGAGTGAGTGGCTCATTAAAACGTTTAGAAGATGTTGAAGACCATTTTGACTTGGATGTTATTCAGAAGAGAAAGAATTTAGTGCTTGTATACACGATTCAGCTAAGACGTGGTATCGAAATGGCATATAGTAAACGGCTGTGTATCAAATGATTTAAAATCAAATTACCTTGAAGATTTTCTATACAGACTGAGAAGGGTCAATACTGCTCAACTGTTGTTCTGCAAAACATAGAAACCCCAGTAGCTTTTGCAGAAGAAACAGCCACACTATATATACCGAAGAGCTAAAACACTATGCCCAGCACATCTTTATTCAAATCGAAGTAACTGCAAGAAAACGATGGCACATGGGAATATCATAAAACGGTATAAATAAAACATCATAAAGAGCTCTGTTAATCATTGGGCAGCGGGTGGCCTAGTGGTCAACGCTCGTGACTGCCACGGAGAAGACCTCTGGTTCGATCCCAGGTAGGTGCGAACGCTCGAACCACTAAATATCCGCTGTGCGTCGGATGGGCACATTTAGCCGTCGGGCTCAGGGTACAATCCCCCCCCCGGTAATAAATGAGGGCGTCTTCCTCCCCCTTTCTACCTCGCTTCCGTGTGACTTTCCTATCGGGCACTCTAGCCTAAATCTCCTAGCTTCCTATTTCTGAGGGTTGTTTAAGACCTGGGGTCATACACATTCTTCCTAAAATACTCTACATATTATCTGATCTGATGATCTGCTCTGTTAATCAGTGTTATTCTTCATCATAAATGGAATACGGGATTACCCCATACAACAGAAATTTTGAAGATGTGAATCCGTTTATTGGTGTAAATATGACATGGATGCTAAATCAGATTATATCCGAAAACTTAAAAATTTCGTCGACCTGGAGCAGGAATCGAACCCACGTCTCCCGGGTAGTTCCCGAGTATGCTAACCACTACACCACCCAGAATGACCAAATTTCAAGTTTCAAAGTCGAAGCAACCGGCATTCTCTAAACATGAATGCCGGTTGCTTCGACTAGCGAATCCTGTGATGGTTATATTCAAATTAATCGGGCCGCCCCGGTGGCGCAGTGGTCTAAGGCGCTGGCCTCTGATCATTCGTCCGTAAGGGGTCCGGATTCGAATCCCGGTCAGGCATGGATGTTGTGTTTGTCTTACGGCACTGTCTCTCTCCCTTCCCTGGAACCAGTGACCCTAAATTAGGGACGGGCGACTGCTTATAGCCCATTGAGTGGCTCACGGTGGTCGTTAAACCTCCAATCAAAAAAAAAAAAAAATTAATCGGAAAATTGAAACTTGGTCGTTCTGGGTGGTGTACTAGTTAGCATACTCGGGTTCAATTCCCGCTCCAGGATGACGAAATTTTCAGATTTTCGGATATTATCTGAAGAAAGAAGTCATCCACAGTCGTTTAAAAAAATCGATCCCACTGTGGGACCACTATACTATTAGGAAGTATCAGTGAAGCCGAGGTCACTGTGATGTGTACAGGTTGTGTAGTGTAGTTTCGTTCGCTGTGGAGATGAAATGTCTTTTTCGCAGACGCAGCGAATTTTCATTCTGGAAAGTTATTTCGCAATTCGTTCATACGGATGTGTTGACGAGGACTTTCGCAAGAAATTTCCGGGTAGAGCAGTCCCCAATATGTCCACAATATCACGATTAGTGCAGCGTTTTCGGGACAGTGGACCTGTTGCGGATAAAAAACGCTCCGGGAGACACTCCATTTTGACTGACCATAAAGTGGATGAGATAAAGCGAGAATCGCAACGGTCGCCACGAAAAAGCCTCCGGAAACTCAATATCATATACGGTCGTGCTAATAAAGCTGCGAGATCGTTACAAACTCGTCCATATCGTATTCGCGCAGTGCGTGAACTCATGGCCACAGATGCAGGCAAACGAATACACTTCTGCCGATGGCTCCGCTCATTTCTTGAACGTGCAATACAGAATCTGAATACAGTTTTTTTCAGTGACGAGGCCTGGTTTCACCTCGTAGGTTATGTCAATAGTCAGAACAATAGGATTTGGTCATGTGAAAATCCACATGTGTTTCTTGAAAAAGGTTTGCATTCGAAAAAAAAACTTAGAGTTTGGTGTGCGATATCGCGCCGTCGCATAGTGGGACCGATTTTTTTTTAAACGACTGTTGATAGTTCCGTCTACCGAGACATTATTACACTGTTTGTGGCTCTCCTTGATATCAACGAACGACATTGTTGGCTCCAGCAAGACAATGCCACATGCCACACGTCGGTTACCGTTCGTTTTTGCGAGATCTTTTCCTCATCTCTAAAGACCTGTGGCCTCCCAGATCCCCAGATTTATCGCCGCTCGACTTCTTTCTTTGGGGGTATCACAATAATCCTCACACCCCGGATGAACTTAAAATGAACATCTCAACAGTGATTGAAAACATCAGTGAGGAGGTGCTTCATAAGGTGTCATCAAAATTGGTAAAACGAGCGCGCGTTTGCATTCGCGAACACGGAGCCCACTTTGAACATCCGTTATAATGAGGTTCCCCTTCTTTTGTTGCAATAAAGGTAAGATTGTAACCTATATTTGACGATGTTTATTTTTTTAACAATTGTAAATAACCTCATAATTTTTGTTTCTGGGTTGCGCGACTTTATGATCACCCTGTTCTAGTCATTTCTGATCCTTGCACAAAGTTCAGGCACCACTCATAATGTCTTAACCTTCTAAGGTTAGCGTTTTATAGAAATTGCTTGGTGAAAATCTTCCAAATACGCGGAGACAATGTAAACAGACAAAGTCATTGCTCTTTCCACGTTTTTTCTTTAATTAACACACAGCAATCGAAAAATTGTATTTTGACACCGCTGGGATCGAACCCCAGAACTCTTGATAACTAGCAGACTGCGTTCGCCTTACACTACGAAGCCAACAATCCACAGCGCTATGTGTGTTTATCTGTCAGCATCTGACTTCACAAATCCGTAGGGATGGGCTCAGCAACTGAGACGTCTCCATCTGGTGGGGATTAACGGCACAAGCTATTTAATTATAACTAATAAATCCAAAGGGCGAGAGAAATGGTGAAAATCTTCCAAATACGTGGGGACAATGTAAATTGACAAAGTCATCGCTCTTTCCACGTTTTGCTTTAATTAACACATAGCAACCGTAAAATTGTATTTCGACACCGCTGGGAACGAACCCCAGATCTCTCGATAACTATCCGAGTGCGTTCGCCCTACGCTACGGTGTCAACAATCCACGGCGCTGTGTGTGTTTTTCAGTCAGCATCTGACTAGCGGTGTCGAAATACGTAATACAAGTCTGTTTATCTCTCAGCATCTCCCAGCGATGTCGAAATACAATTTTTCGGTTGTTGCGTGTTAATTAAAGAAAAACGTGGAAAGAGCGATGACTTTGTCTATTTAAAAATTGCTTGTTAAAACGACAGTCACTTGAATTAAAAGAAGTACCGCCAGGGTTCTTATAATAAAGGACACTCACGTATGTGGGATTTTTTCCCTTCGTCCATATCGTATTCGCGCAGTGCGTGAACTCATGGCCACAGATGCAGGCAAACGAATACACTTCTGCCGATGGCTCCGCTCATTTCTTGAACAACGTGCAATACAGAATTTGAATACAGTTTTCTTCAGTGACGAGGCCTGATTTCACCTTATTGGTTATGTCAATGGTCAGAACATTAGGATTTGGTCATGTGAAAACCCACATGTTTTTCTTTTGAAAAAGGTTTGCATTCGAAAAAATTTGTAGTTTGGTGTGCGATATCGCGCGGCCTCGCATAGTGGGAGCGATTTTTTTTTAAATGACTGTGGATGACTTCTTTCTTCAGATAATATCCGAAAATCTGAAAATTTCGTCGTCCTGGAGCGGGAATCGAACCTAAGTATCCTAACCACTACACAACCTAGAACGACCAAGTTTCAATTTTCCGATTAATTTGAATATAATCATCACAAGATTCGCTAGTTGATTCACCATCCATGTCATATTTACGCTATAAAACGGGTTCTCATCTTCAAAATTAGTGTTATTCTTATTATACATAAATGTCAACTATTCTGTTGTTGCATTATTTACTGTTTCTCACGTTATTGTTGTTGAAATGCTTTCGGGAAACGTTCATAATATATAAATAAATAGATAATAAAAGTTTAAGAATGTTACTCACATTTGGTCCTGCAGTATTCCGGGATATTGCAGAGTTCTTTGTAGTCCTATTGTGATCAAATCCTGTTCATTATGTTTCAAATGGTAGACATCTCTTTTTTTTTTTTTTCATATGAACACTGATTCAGTCATATCTTCGTATTGAAGCGTTAAGTTCAGGCTTGTTATTCAGTTAAATCTTCGTATTGAAGGGTTGGGTTCAGGCTTGATGTTCAACTTTGTTATTATTCTATATTTCGTTTTCAAATGGTAAGGTAAAAGCAGTAAATGAGTATCACTCTTTGTGAGTCGTTATTTAAAAGATGATATTTAAGAACATTAAAACAACTGAATATTCCTAACCTTATGTTGTTAGGTGGCCAAGGAACAACATGAATGAGGAGAAATACATCATTTTTGCCCACTGAAGAAGACTACGAAATGGTAGTTGAAACTAGTATAGGAATTTGGTGCTACGGGAAACGAAGATCGAACTTTCGTCAATACAGGATATTTCTTACCAGATCGACTCCCCTTCAACAATCTTTGAAATCCTACAGTACTGAAGATGCATACGTTTACACCTATGCGCCATTACCTTACGTATGACCATCCACCTAATAAGCTGTAGGACCCCATTTAGCCCGCAAAACAGCGGCCACTCGGCGAGGCATCGATTCAATGAGGTTGCTATAGGTATCCTGGGGTATCTGGTACCGTAATGTCAACAGCAGGTCCTCTTTGTTGGATTGTCGTGTGCGTGTCGTTAGCTCCGATAATATTGGGCTTGGCCGCCCCGGTGGCGCAGTGGTCTAAGCGATGGCCTCTGATCATTCGTCCGAACGGGGTCTGGGTTCGAATCCCGGTGAGGCATGGATGTTGTGTTTGTCTCACGGCACTGGCTCTCTCCCTTCCCTTGAACCAGTGACCCTAAATTAGGGACGGGTGACTGCTTATAGCCCATTGAGTTGCTCACGGTGGTCGTTAAACCTCCAAACAAAAAAAACAAAAAAAAATATTGGGCTTGTTCTATACATTTCCTGAGTGTGTTCTCGTTCCTGTCTACATTCGTCATTCCGTGAAAGGTCAGTGTTCCGTTTGAGTCTGCTTTCAAGTGGGTGAGTTGCTTTCCTTTCGCGTTTTCTGTGTTGTTTACGTTTCGACCCCGTCGGTCAACGTGGCTTGATTCATCGCCATTGCAAATGGCGGCTTCCGGGAGCGAGGGAAAGATTTCAGCCCTCACTTCCGGTCATCAATCATCATTATCTACTTCTACTTCTTCTGATGTCGGCGTTACTACGCTGTCTTCCTCAGCTCGCTATGTCACTCTTCCTTCTCCGGGTGGTGTGTTCAGCAATCCGGCCGGTGTCAACCCGTTGCCTTCCTCTGCCCACATGAATTCTTCAACTTCTACTCATAGTGATGACGCCATGGATACTTCTGGAGTTGCAGCCTCCACGAGCTTCTCGATGCCCTTTCAGCCTTTGTCCACGTATTCTGCTATCGCTGCCTCTTCTGCGCCACGTCAGCAGCCCAAGATGCCGTATGCGGGCGCTCAGGCGTTTGCATAACTATATTCGTCGAGATGGTAAATCCATTTTTCTTGAAATCCCAGCTGACTCTTCAGCAGAAAATACTTTCTTTGAAAACCTGGCGAAGGGAGTTAGTTTCGTGGCTCTCCCGGATACTCCGATGAGAATTTACGCGGACGCCATTATCCAGAGGTTTTCACTTGAAGCCATTTCGCATATGAACTGGCGTGGCCGGATAGTTGTTGTCTATCTTGCCAAAGTTGAATATGCACAGACTCTCCTGGCGACCGGTCTAACCGTCGGTGATCGTCAACTTTCTCCTGAGCCTGTCGCCCAAAGACCTGTGAACGTCTCGTTTTATCCTGTTCCCCCAGAGATAAGTGACCTCATGTTGTATGCTGTGCTATCGTCTTTGGGGCAAGTCGTTGGTGGAATTTTCACCCACTCAGCAGCTAAGAATGACCCGCAGCATGACTTTATTCGTGGTGCTCGTCGAGTCGCAAGAGTCGCATTTCCAACTCAGGAAGCTATTGCACAGCTCCCAACACAATTCACAGTCAAGTGCAAACACCAGATCCGGCATATTGATATATTGACGGAATATCATTGCAGTCGCTGCAAGGAGATTGGACACCGTTACACACAGTGTCCTAAGGAGCACGCGACTTCTGCTCTGCCTGACGCCCGAGTAGGTCCTCTATACCCGCCTACTGGAGCTTCTTCTACACTTTTGACAACTAATGATCCTCCCCGTCTGGAGGCTACTTTTCCGTCAGCTTCCTCTCCACCTCTAGCCTCCGAGGAAAATTATCCTGCCCTGTCATCAAACACCCTTTTCAAGGCTCCTGACCCTCCTACCAACGTTCCAGATGTTAATGATAGAAATATATCTGATACCGAGACCTCTAACGCGGATACCGATACCGCTTACCTGGGTGTTAGTGACCACACCTTGAGTGAGGGGTCGGACGCGACCTCCCGTTCCCGCACTGAAAAGAGAGAAGCTCCAAAGGCTCCACGTGGCTTGTCCAAGCGGCGAAAGCCACCCGGACTGTCACCTGCTTCGTCTTCTCGACGCCACTCGTTGCCGCCTGCTCTGAAAGACCTTGATTTGACTTCATCTTCTGCCGACTATCTACTACCTTACGGTGTCTTCGTTGCGAAATTGCAACAGCAAGATTTTATAACTACTCCGTTGTCGTATCAAGAATTATTTGAAATTTCCTGCAGGAGACGCTTGCCTGACGGTTTCCCTCCATTTATCACCACTCATCAGGATCATCTTCCGGCAGCATTTGAGCAGTTGCAGGCGCTAGACACCCTCTTCCGAACTATCCGTAGTCCGTCCTCTGATGACACACTTGCTGTGAAGAACATTCATCGTTGGGTTAATAATCTTCGAGAACATTTGGTTAAGAAAATCACTCCTGCTTCTGATCTGCCGCTTTCACAGTGACGACTTACAATTGTCGCGGGTTTGCGGCACCCGATGTGAACCCTCTTGTTTACGAGGACCTTGCAGCCATTGACAGTGATGTCCTCCTCCTACAAGAGACTCATTGTTCTTCAGATACGCCGACTCATCGTTGGCGAGCATGGCTTTATACCTTTTCCCACTCATACCGAGAGTCGCGGTCCGGTGGAACTGCCGTCGGAGTTCACCGCCGATTTATGCAACGTCTGATTTCTGTTTCTGTCACAAATATGTATTTAGATTTATTGCAATACCTTACCTTCTGTACTGCTGCTGTCACTTTTCATGTGTTTAATGTGTACATCCCAACTGATGATTCGTATGTTACTCCTCTTTTTCTGAGCTTACGTTCCACGCTTGATGCGCTCCCCTCTGCAGAGGGTTTTATCCTCGGGGGTGATTTTAACTGTACTCTGCAACCATCCATTGACCGTTCCTCGCATGGCGAACATCGTGCACGTCTGGTTTCTCAGTTAACTCAGTTTCTAAGTGATTACCAGTTTGTTTATTCCTACCGCCAGCTACACCCGCATACCATCTCTTTCACTAGAGTCGGTCCTCTAGCGCAAGGTTCCGTTGCTGCTAGACTTGACCGTATCTACGTTTCCTCTTCTTTGCTTCCTGCAATCACTGCTGCGCGGCATTTTGCAACTGTGTCTTCAGACCACTGCGCCGTGTCTTTATCAATTTGTGTCTCTCCGTCTTCGTCTTCTGTGCGTCGTGGATGGACTTTCGATGATACCATGTTGCAAGATCGCTCTTTTTGTGCTGCAGTTGAGCAATTTTTTACTGCCCGGAAACCCCTCCTTGCTACTACACCGAGTGCACTCCGCCTGTGGTTAGACACTATATAACGAAGTAAATTTCTCCGTCATTTCTGTCCACGCCAGGATTCGAACCCGGATCCCCTCATTCCGGAATAAGTTGCTCTACCAATTGAGCTACGCGGACGTTTTATTCTGATTCCTATCTGCCTTTATGTCGTGTGCGTCCTTCTGGCAGGTACGTCACATCTCCTGGTACGTTACAACTAAGCGCGATCTCTTAATTTTGGTACTCCAACTCTTGTTTTCCATCTCTACCACTCGGTCCATGGCGGTCAGCTATCTCCGAGGTGTTCTTTCTTCCTTGCCGCTGACAGACCCGCAGTATCCAGTGATTCAAGAAGAACTACATGCTCATCTCCTACCAGCGGCCCAACAGGCTGTTCGTCGACTGCGGCTTCTTCATTTCTCGCCAACACCACAAACCTTTCCAATTCTCTCTAAGATGGAAACCACGCGGCGTAAGTCGACATCACTGCGTCATCTTCGTCTTCCAAATGGCTCTGTTACTTCTGATGCTTCTCTTATTTGCTCTCAAGTCCGTCACTTCTTTCAGGAGAAATTCCGTGCTGTTGCGCAGGATTCGGACCTTTCCTCCTCTCCTCTTCTCACTTCTTTTCCTCAGGTCCCGCCTTCTCTGTGTTCTCCTTTTACTGCTACTTTCACTTTGTCTGACCTTAGGGCAGCTTTTGATTCCCTTAACTCACACTCTTCTCCTGGACTTGATGGTCTACCACTGTCCTTTTACCGTGCTTTCCTTCCGTTTCTCCTACCTTTCCTTTCCGCTGGATTTTCGTGCGCTCTTTCTTCCACTGCGTTTCCGCCGGAATTCACGGTTGCTCATGTCATCCTCCTGCCGAAGAAGGGAGACCCTCTGAATCTGACCAATTGGCGCCCTATTTCTATTCTTAACATTGATTACAAATGGTTTACTAAACTTCTTTCTCGCCGCTTAAATTCTATTCTTCCGTTTCTCCTTTCCCCCGACCAGTCATACACCGTGCCTGGTCGTTCTATTTCTAACAATATTTCTTTTCTTCTCCATGTCACCTTCCTCGCTCATAAACATTCAGAACCTCTCGCCCTGTTTAATCTTGATCAACAATCCGCGTTTGATAATGTTTCTCATAAATATCTCTCTACTGTTTTAACCCACTACAGCTTACCCTCTTCTTTTGTCACTCGCCTTCTCAGTCTCTACCGGGGCGCCTATTTTCATATTCGGACGGCTACATTTTTGACGCACCTATTCTCTTTCGGCGTGGAATTCGGCAAGGTTGCCCCCTTTCGGGGCAACTCTTTGCTCTTGCATGGGAACCTTTTCCGATCGCCTGCCGATCAGCATTTCTTCCTTCCTTGCCAGCGATCGTCTCAAGCACCAGGCACCACCAATTTTTTGTCTCCGCTTACGCAGATGATGTCACTTTTTGCATCCGCCGAGATGACCAGTTTGATATTCTCCGCTCCACGTACCAACAATACGCAACTATCTCCGGTGCGTCTTTGAATGTTCTTAAGAGCACTGGGTTGTGGTGCGGGTCGTGGAAGGGCCGCACTGATACCCCGTGGGGTGCGTTGTGGTCCTCCACGTCCCAGAAAATCCTTGGCACCCATATTGGTCATTCATTTACTGCAGGTAATCTTACTTGGCAAGATCTTCTTCCTCGTCTACAACGTACAGCAGCTTTCTGGCACTTCACTCACTCATTTGCGTCCTACTTCCAACGGGCGCAAATCGTCAAGCGATACCTTCTCTCTCAATGCTTGTTTTCCTGGACCTCAACGGTGTTTAACCTGAGACGTCAGTCTACTATCAATAGCATCTTTACATCAGTCATCTGGTCTGCAAAACATTGGGTGGCTGCTACGACACTTACTCTCCCTGCCTCCTTAGGTGGAATTCATCTACCGGATGTTCGCTCTTATTACCGCGCCTCTCGCATTGTTTCATTCTTACGCCTTCTTATCTCCCCCTCTCCCTCACTTTCCTCTACCTTCGATGTTCTTATCTCTCTTCACGATCCATCCTTTTCTTTTCTCCTTTTTCTTCGGATGGATTCCTATCCTTTTTACTTTTACCATTTTCCACCCATTCTTTCTGAAGCTCTAGCGTTTCTCCGTTCACTTACACTTCTCCGTGCACCACCTTCTACTACCCGCGATCTCCTCGCCGAACCGCTTTTCTTTTCCACTCTGATTCACTCTTCCGACCAACCCTACTTTCTCTTCCCCTGTTGGGTCCGCTCTGGGATTTTAACTGTGCAAGCTCTGGTTACTACCAATTTATCCTGGAAGCCCCTCTCCTCTCTTTTCCCTGATCCTACTCCTTCCGAGGAGGAGGATTTTGCTCTCCTTCGCTCTACCCTCCGTTTCCTCTTCCCCTCCCTTGTTTGTGAAACTGGTCTTATTTCCGTTTCTGGCCCTAGCCTTTC
Source organism: Macrothele yani (assembly GCA_039090855.1). NCBI lineage: Eukaryota > Metazoa > Arthropoda > Arachnida > Araneae > Macrothelidae > Macrothele > Macrothele yani. The sequence continues at coordinate 130,194,002 of CM076997.1, forward strand.
TCTCCCTTTCTTCCTTTCTCTTCGAGATTCCACCGTCCCCATTTCTTTTTAAACTGTTGCTTCGATCTACAATTTTCTCCGAACACCCTTTGCTCTTTCACACCCACCCCCAGACGTTTCTCCTTCGCTTTCTCCGACTATCTGGAATGCTTCCTTTTCTCCTCTCTCCTCCCCGCTAGAGCGTAATATTCAATGGCCGTTTCTTCACCGTCGCCTTCCTGTTCCTTCTTCTCTCTTCCATATGTCCCTCTCTCCTTCTCCACTCTGTTGCTTTTGTGATTCCGAAGGTGACATCGAGCACATATATTGTCATTGCCCGATCTTGTGGCCGCTGCTTCATACTGCCTTTCGACTTGCTGGCGCTATCTGCTCACAAGATCTCCCCTTTCAAGCATATTCCTGGTTGCTTCTCACAAAGCACCCACCACTTAAACTTCCTGATGTCTGCGCCTACTTATTTTTTCTCGCGAAACATGTGATCCACCTTTACCGCCTCTCTCTACGCTCCAATTCTACTATACCCAGCATCGTTTCTGCTGGAAGGATTTTACGGAAGATCTTTCAGAACCGCATCTTGGCTCGGCTCCGGTTGGAGTACTTCACAGCGTCTACTCCTCAATCTATGGCTTCTTTCCGGTCTGCCTGGGCGCAAGATGCTGGGTGGTTCCACTTTGATGGTTCGACGCTTTATCTTTTGTGATGAAAGACCCATTTCCTCATATCGCATCGTGTATCTGTGTAACGCGTTGTGTGGTATTGTGTATAATTTTTCATTTTGGTATAACATTGTACCTACTTTCAGGCAAGTTATCCTGAGTAAAATGTTGTGTTGTGTTAAGTTGTTAACTACATGATAGTTATGCATATTCTACCTGTATATTTCTCTTCCCTTCACGATCGCTGCATTGTAAATGTGTTTTATATTCCTGTTGTCTTGCATGGCTTTACACAGGTCTATGGTTGAGTCTAAGGTAATCGGACTCTAGTTTCTACTTATTCTTTTGTGTTTTTGAATGCTGCTTAGCTACTTACCTTACGGCTTTTGTTCTACTGTAAATATTGAGTTGTCTGCTTACTAGATACCTTTACATATCCCCTACCTTCTTTTCATCTTAATTTCGCCGGTTGAAGTGAGTTTTTATATTCTATTGTGTACGTTTTGCATGCAGTGTGACACGTGCTTTATTTTGTAAAAGTGCACCATGTTGTTTCTGGCATGTTCTTACTATAGTATATGTTTGTTAATATCTCTATTATTTCACTACACTCTTGATCAGTGTTTGATTTGTATTTCTGCGTTCGTTTTCGCTCATAGTTTACTACTTTGATCTATTTGTTACAGTGTACCGTGTTGTTTCCTGCATTTGTTTTACCATTGTGTAAGCTTCTAATTTTCTTTTCTTCTATGTCCCAACTTCTCAAGTGTGCATCATTTGTCATCACCGTAATGTGTTCTGTCTTGGGACTGTGTTTGCTTGTCTTTTTCATTTATTCACTCTTCACCTTCTCCTGTTTACAACTTAGCGTGTTAGTTTGTATCTGTTTCATAGCCTGTTTTCTTTGCCTGTAAGCTTGATGTGTTGTACGTCCCGACTTTCCCTCTGCTTGATTGCTATGCCTATTCTAAGCTTCTTCATCACACGAGTTCTTGCCCATGTTCATTACACCTACAGTTGTCTTTGCTTTTGCCTAATACCCTCTAGTTCTCTGTGTACATGTTTGTGTTATTTACTTTAGAACGGTGTGTACCATTTTTAGTGATTTTAGCATTTTTCGTGTTATTTTGTGGGCGTTACCTTGTACATATGATCATTTATTGTTCTTCTCCTGTTTTCACCTTAGATGGTGCGCCTGTATCTTTTTCTTTAATAAAATGTTGAACTCCTCCAGTTGCCGTACATTTCGTGGTGGTTCTGATTTAAGGCCAGTCAACCACCACGAAATGTCTTTATATTTTGTGGTGGTTGAGAATCAAGGCCAGTCTTTTTTAAATGCCTCACGATCACACTCACATAAAACATGCAACTGCCGTGTGACTGTATACCCATAATGAACTTTTCCGATCTATATGAAATGCTAGAACATAAGTAAGCAAATAAATAAGTAATAATTAAGTAATGTAGCACGAAGAAACTTAAAACTACTTAAATTATTTACTCCTTAATATACACTATCTACCAACAAGTAATTGGACCCCTGTGATAGCAAAGGAAAACGAAGTTTATTCACCTTCAATAGTTGGTGGAGCCTCCACGAGCGGCGATTAAAGCTGCGACCCTCCGGAGCGTACTCTCAACCAGGCGTTGTACGACTGCTAGTGGTATTTTCTTCCATTCGGCTTGGAGAAGACAGGTCAGTTCCTTCACCGATTTCGGACGGTGGGGGCATCCCTTAAGTCGAAGCTTCAACTCGTCCCAGAGGTGCTCGATAGGGTTAAGGTACGGGCTCTGCGCAGGCCAGTCCATTCGATTAACCCCATTGTCACCATACCAAGCCATGGTGTACCTCGCAACATGACAGGCGGCATTGTCATCCTGAAAGTAACATGGGTTTACCAAGTAAAACTGCCACAACGTAGGAAGCGCATGGTTATCCAAAATGGTGCAGTAGGTCTCGGCGTTGAGTCTACCAGGAATTGCGACCAAGGATCCCATGCCATACCAGGAGAAACACCCCCATAGCATAATTCCACCGCCGCCGAACTTCACAGTTGGCACAATACATTCCGGCAGGAGGCGTTCTCCAGGCAGACGCCAAGTGTCACTTTAAGAATTGTTGCACGTGGCACGCATCGTGCAACAATTCTTCGCGGCTCACCAAGTGTCACTGCTGCCCTGGCCAGCCTGTTCTCCCGATATGTCGCCCATCGAACACGTCTGGTCACTGATCGGCAACCGAGTGGCCCGGCAAGCACCACCCGTGATGAACTGTGGCAACGTGTGGAAGCAGCCTGGACCGACATACCCCAACCCCACATCCAAAGCCTCTTTCGTTCGATGCCGTGGAGTGTAGCGGCCGTTATTGCCAGCCATGGGGGCCACACGAACTATTGATGTCTGCGTGTTCCGCAAGTCGCACGGGCATGTAAGCTCAATCGTTTCCTCTTTGTATCTGTTCTTATGTGTCCAATAAATCTGGCTTTGCTATCTCGTGTCCTTCTGGGTGTTGCATTTTGGGTGGCCAGCAGTGTATTTTTGTTACGGCCAACCGCTTGTGACAGAAATAGGTCCCAACTGAAATCATTATGGCGTTAAAAATACGAGCCGCACCCTAATCGTGTTAGCATATTCGTAAACAGCATGGAGTCCAATTCGCGTACTGCGCAATATACATCGCGCGACGCTCCCCTCGCTCCCTGTGCGAGGGGAAGATGATGCAATATTTCTGGGTGTGCCGCCGCGTTTGACTCAGTCTATCTCGGCAACCCTGAGCGCAACACGACTGTGCATGGTATCGCTTTAAAGCTCCCAACGAGATCTATTCAAATATATGAAGAACATTTCGCAGTGGTTTGAACTCAACATTTTAAAAATTGTTTTCTTGTGAACCGGTGAACATTTTTGACAATATCGCAGTTTATCTGGACAACAGTGAGTGCAAAACGACTGTGGGTGGTATCGTTTTAAAGCTCTCGGTGTGATCCATTCAAGTACATAAAGAACTTTATCTCAGTGGTTTAACCTAAAATTTTTAGAAGCGGTTTTCGTATGAACGGGTCAACATTCTCGACAATGCCACGGAATTCGCAGAATGAAAATAAGCAAAAATGGAGAAAATCAAAATGAGAGGCAAGAGCAAGTGATGAGGAATGTAAGAAGCCCAAGAAAACTGCAGCCCAACGAACTAAAGATTATCGAGAACGCCTGAAAACAGCCGCCGCCAAACAAAAATCGCTGCCCCGGTCGCGCAAAGGTCTAAGCGATGGTTTTCTGATCATGCGTCTGAAAGGGGTCCGGGTTCGAATCCCGGTGAGGCATGGATGTTGTGTTTGTCTTACGCCACTGGCTCTTTTCCAGTGACCTTAAATTAGGTTCGGGCGACTGCTTATAGGCCATTGAGTTGCTCACGGTGGTCGTTAAACCTCCAATAAAAAAAGAAATCCAACACACCGATCGAACCCGTACCAGGCCCATCTCGAACTCTGCTTTGTATTCAACATTATATGTAAACATTTTGTAAGCTACTTTTCATATCATTGACCTGTGTTGGCTATAATAAATTAAATAAATGCTTTGAAACCATACTCGTCTAGCCATTAACTCTCCAATCTGCAAGTCGTAGTCTTACGTTCCAAACTGACGGCTCAAACAAAACTGATCCTACTTGCATTTTTAGCACGTCTTTTGTAAAAAATGATCGTGCATGTTACCGGTTTGTCCGTCCGTCTGTATCCACGATATCTCTGCAACTATTGGTCCGATTTGAAAAATTCTTTTTGCCTTGGGAAGCTTGAAATATGCGAATGATGATCCTTTATTTCGTTTTTTTTTTTTACGAAGTACAATTTCGTCGCTAGGGGGCGTAAAGGCAGATGATGTCGAATTCAAAAATACGTTTTATTCCACATATTTGTTTCTAAACATCCGATTGAAAAAATTATTCCATCTTTCGATTCCATTTATGTCGAAGAGTACTTTAGATATAGTTACTTTTTTTTCAAATTACGCATAGATTTTCCGCTAGGGGGCGTAAAAGTAAATTACATTTTTCCCGATAACTCTTCTTCTAAAACTCCTATTTGAAAACTTGTTTCTTCAGCGGATACACCTCCTGATGGAAAATCTTCTGCATATAATTTAAAATTTTGGGTAAAGAATACTTTACCCACCAGGGAACGTAAATGTTAGTTTTTGCTTTTGATGTATTTGCCATAAAATCTGAGCTTCTAAAATATCGATTGAAAAAATTCTTTCGTGGACTGATGCCACTCACATCGATAAACATTTTCGGAATATTTTCTTCTTAAAATATTCCACAGTTTCTCCGCCAGGGGGCATAGATGTATATCTTATTTTTGTCAATATCTCTACTTCTAGGAGTCCGATTTGAAAAATTCCTTCTTTGTTGGATAGTGTTTCCAGTGTGACATGTTTTTCATATAACTTCAAAATTTTCAAGTAATTCATACACTTTCCGCTTGGGGGCGTAGAGGTAAATTGCGTTTCTCCCTACATCTCTGCTCCTAAATCTCCGATTTGAAAAACTCTTTCTGCACCGGATACAGCCCCTGACGGGAAATCGTTTGCACATAATTTCTAATTTTTGTAAGAAAATGCTTTGGCCACCAGGGGGCGTAAATCTTAATTTCCGCTTCTGATGTATTTGCAGCAAAATATGAGCTTCTAAATTCTCGATTGAAAAAATCGTCGTTTGTAGACTGATAGTAGTACTCATGTCGACAAACCTTTTAGAAACATTTTCTTCCTAAAATAATGCATGGTTTCTACGCCAGGGGACGTAGATGTATATCTTATTTTTGTCAATATCTCTACTTCTAGAAGTCCGATTTGAAATATCCCTTCTTTGTTGGATAGTGTTTTCAGTGTGACATGTTTTTCTCATAAATTTAAAATTTTCAAGTAAATCATAGACTTTCCGCCAGGCGGCACAAAGGTAAATCGCGTTTTCTGCGTTATTTCTGCTTCTAAAACTCCGATTTGAAAAATTCTTCCTGTATCGCATACAAGACCTGATGGAAAATATGTTTCACATAATTTCAAATGTTTTGTAAAGAATGGTTTTGCCACCAGGGGCATAAGTGTTAATTTCTGCTTCTGATGTATTTGTAGCAAAATCTGGGCTCCTGAAAACTCGACTGAATTTTTTTTTCTTGGACCGGTAGTGCTCATATGGAAAAATCTTTTGAGAATACTTTTTTCCTAAAATAGTGCATGCTTTTCCCACCAGGGGACGTAAAGTTACATCTGATTTTTGTCGATATCTCTGTTTCTAAGTGTCCGATTTGAAAAATTCTTTCTACGTTGGAGAGCGTTTTCGGGGCGAAATGTTTTTCATATAAATTCATGTTTTTCTTAACGCACAAGTCTGCAACCAGAGGGCGAAAGCTCACGATTCCTTTTACAGCAATATTTGAGGGATTAAAAACCCGATTGAAAAACTTCTTTCTTCCGTCAGATACTATTATTTTCCATACCGTTTTTTTTTTTTTTTTTTTTTTTTTGATTGGAGGTTTAACGATTACCGTGAGCAACTCAATGGGATATAAGCAGTCGCCCATCCCTAATTTAGGGTCACTGGTTCCAGGGAAGGGAGAGAGCCAGTGCCGTAAGACAAACACAACATCTGTGCCTCACCGGGATTCAAACCCGGACACCGTTCGGACGAATGATCAGAGGCCATCGCTTAGACCACTGTGGCACCGCGGCTGCCCATACCGGTTTCATTGACTTTGAATAGCTTTGGTAAATTTAATTTGCGTCAGAATGGATTCAAAAAACGTGCTTATTACACCCGAAAATTCGGTGTCATCTTTCTTGTTGGATAGTGTTTCCAGTGTGACATGTTTTTCCCATAAATTCAAAATTTTCAAGTAAATCATAGACTTACCGCTAGGGGTCACAAAGGTAAATCGCGTTTTTTGCGTTATTTCTGCTTCTAAAACTCCGATTTGAAAAATTCTTCCTGTATCGCATACAAGACCTGATGGAAAATATGTTTCACATAATTTCTAATGTTTGGTAAAGAATGGTTTCACCACCAGGGGCATAAGTGTTAATTTCTGCTTCTGATGTATTTGTAGCAAAATCTGGGCTCCTGAAAACTCGACCAATTTTTTTTTTTTTTTTTTCTTGAACCGATATGGCTCATGTGGAAAAACTTTTGAGAATACTTTCTTCCTAAAATAATGCATGGTTTCCCCATTTTCCCACCAGGGGACGTAAAGTCACATCTTATTTTTGTCGATATTTCTGTTTCTAAGAGTCCGATTTGAAAAATTATTCTTATGTTAGAGAACGTTTTCGGTGCGAAATGTTTCTTATATAAATTCATGTTTTTCTTAACGCGGAAGTCTGCAACCAGAGGGCGTAAAGCTCACGATTCCATTTACAGCAATGTCTGAGGGATTAAAAACCCGATTGTAAAACTTCTTTCTTCCGTCAGATACTATTGTTTTCCATACCGGTTCCATTGTTCCAGCTTTGATAAATTTAATTTGCGTCAGAACGGATTCAAAAGGCGTGCTTATTACACTCGAAACTTCGGTGTCATATTTCTTGCTTTTATTGAGTAGCATAAGGCCAACCGGTCCAGAATATGGATGCCCACCGGGGATTCTTCCTATATCCCGCTGGCCCAGTCCCTCCCTGGGAGAGTCAACAGCAGGTAATTCTTTGTTCCCCAGTGAAAGACGAAGGTTTAAAATCTGGGAGAATGCCACTTATTTATAAAAAAAAAAAGGCTTACAGCGTAGTATAACCCGTTTACATACTGGCGTAAAAGTATATAGAATCGCTAAGCTTTCGCTCTTCATTGCTATGAAAAACCCTCCCAGTTGAGAGCGAAAGCTTGGAGATTCTATATATTATTTGCGCCAGTAAGTAAACGATTTTACTATGCTCGAAGCGTTTTCTGATTGCGCACAATATGATGTAGAGTGTCCATAAAATATTCCCTACATTACACAAATTGATATAAAGAAATCTATGTAAGTTAAAATAAAATGGTTGGCAACATAATATAGCAACACTCATAAAGTTTCTTTTTCTGTTCCTTAGGTGAACAAGAGGAGCATTTCATCGGTAATGGCTTCCATGCAAGAAAAAGCGGCGTGCGTGTTGTGGTTCAGTGAGACCAAATCGACGGTTACTGCCTAGTGTCATTTTATAAAAGAGTACAGACGATCACCATTGGACCAAAGAAGCATAAAAGCTTAGTATGAAAAGTTTAACGCGACGGGTTATGTTGGCAATTTCCCCGAGCAGGCCGACCACCAGTTACACAAGAGACAGCTGCAGCTGTTCAGGAGACATTTCTGTGAAACCCCAGGAAATCCATTCGCCGTGCTTCAGCGGAAACTGGGATTCCCCGTGCCACGATTCACAACATTTTACACAAACGTCTTCATCTGTACGCTTATAAGGTACAGATCTTTCAAGCTCTTCAGCCTGATGACCGGCTTCACCGTGCTGCATTTGCGACAGAGATGTTGCAGCGCATAGCTCATGATAGTGATTATCTGCACCGTGTCTGTTTCTCAGATGAAGCCACATTCCACGTCTCTGGTACAGTCAACAGGCACAATGCGCGAATCTGGAGTTCAGAAATTCGCCATTATGTCATCGAACAACAGAAAGTTAGTCCGAAAGTGAACGTATGGTGTGGTCTGATACAGAGCCCACGGTAACATGTTGCGTGTATCTAAACATGCTGGAACTTTTTCTAGCACCTCAGTTGCATGCACTCCAATCTTCGGTTATTTTCCAACAAGACGGTGCCACACCACATTGGTCAATAATGGTTCGTGAGTTCCTGAATGCCACATTTCTGGACAGATGGATTGGCCTCGACGGTCCCATGACATGGTCACCTCGATTCCCAGACATAACCTCTCTAGACTTTTTCCTGTGGTGTTATGTGAAAAACCAAGTTTACTCTAGCAGTGTTCCGGATGCCGAAACGTTGAAGAGCACAACAACGGTCATCATTGGTTCTGTCTCTGCTGAGATGTTAAACAAAACATAGCGTGAAATCGAATATTGCTTAGATGTCCTCCGAGCCACAAATGGCGCCCATGTGGAGGTGCACTGACACTGGAAAAAAATTTACTTGTGCACCATCATTGTCGTGCAGTTCCTTTCTTATACCTGTAATACATTTTGTATATTACTTTTTGTAATGTGGGAAAGACTTTATGGATACCCTGTACTTTTAACAGGTATTGCAACTTATTTTGTTTGCTGATGACCGTGCTAAACATCGATACATACGGTTTCTCCAAAATTTATTGCTCGTAATATGCGTTCATAATAACAAGAAAGAATATTACGAAGCTCAAAGGATCTATAAAAACTTCGGTTTTATTATGAGAGCTCGTTATATGTGGGTTCGACTGTAGCAGAACTACGCAAGCATCGTAAAAACGATCGCTTCTGACAGCTACACATAACTGTAGTCCACGCAATAGTGTATATTTTTCGTCCTTCAGATTCACATAGAGTAAAACCTCTTTCTTTCAACCGATGACCGTTTTTCCAGAACTCTCTCACACCTCCAGTGTTAGGTGTGTGTGTTTTTTTTTTCATAAACTTTGACCGCTCTCCGCTTGTGGTCAAAGTCACATGCTATTCTAATTTTCTTATCCCCTTCTTCAACAGAGCCGAGCCGCCCCGGTGGCGCAGTGGTCTAAGCGGTGGCCTCTGATCATTCCTCCGAACGGGGTCCGGGTTCGAATCCCGGTGAGGCATGGATGTTGTGTTTGTCTTATGGCACTGGCTCTCTCCCTTCCCTGGGACCAGTGACCCTAAATTAGGGACGGGCGACTGCTTATAGCCCATTGAGTTGCTCACGGTGGTCGTTAAACCTCCAATCAAAAAAAAAAAAAAAAACCAGAGCAGATGCCAACTAATCACAATTCAGAAAGATAAAAAACACCAGCCAGGTGTAGGAGGAAGCCAACAAACCCACACCTCACTGTGTCTACTTCTGTTCTTACTGTTGGTTTTACAATAGAGCGAAAGCCTTCTAAGTTTTTGGTAAATGACGTCCCCCAAAGGAAAACGTGTTGTTTGACGATGGACTTCTCTCATAACTACGTCAACAAAAACTCCTATTTAAGCCAGTATAAATGCCATCAAAATAATGTACCTGTGGAAAGTCATTACGAGTGATGAAAAGTGGATGTGGTACGACAATCCCAAACGTAAAAAAACTAGGTAGACACCGAAACGCAATCTTCACTCCAAGAAAGTTCTACTGTGCATCTGGCGGGATATGAAGGGTGTGCTCTATTATGAACTATTGGAACAGGGTCAGACTTTTATTGCTGATCGCTAGAAGCAGCAATTGAACCAGGAAATCTGTCGGAAACGTCCATTCACAGGCAAAAGATTGCTTTCCGTGAAATTACTGCATGACATCGCTAGGCCGCATGTCGCGAAATCGGTGAAGGAAACGTTATTGACGCTTGGCTGGGAAGTTTTGGAGCATCCGGCGTATAGTCCCGACATAGCGCCTTCAGACTATTATTTGTTCCCATCGGTGCAACATGGTTTGTCTGTTGTACGGTTCCAGGCATGTGACGAAGTGCAAACGTGGGTTGACGACTTCATCGCGTCACACGACGAAGTATTCTTCATATCTGGAATCTGTCAGCTGCCCGACCTATGGCGGAAGGTGATAGATAATGACGGCGCATATTTTGATTCGTAAAGGTATTGTTGTATGCCTGCGTAAACTGTACTTGAAACTTTAAATGCGTTTTTCTCGAAACAGCTTTCTCGCGAATGGTTGGCATTATATTTCAAAATCTATTGTACCAATTGACTTCAAATGTAAAACTGCATGCTCATGAAACATCCATTTATCGTATGATGAACCAAAAAAGCGATACGTTATGTATATTTTTTTAACAGCAAAAAACATTGTCAATTTTTTGAGCTAAATTGGTAATTTGAGTTTGACAAGTCACCATTTCCTCAAATATATATTTTTTTTCTGGTTCATCAAACGATAACTACGTGAGTATAGAGTAAAACGCCGTTCGAGTTTTTTTGTTTCACATCACCTGGAGTGGAGAAATCATGCCAAACAGCGACAGCAGATGTTCGCGCATGTTCGAGGGGGATTTGCGGGCGTGATTCTTCATGAAACTTATTAAAAATTGTTTTGTAAATACCTGAAACGATAATAAATAAAGGTACCTGCTTTAGAATTAATTCATTGCATAGTTTCGTCAATAAACATTCCAAAAAAAGCGGTCATTGTAGCGTAAAAAATGAGAATCCCCCTTAAGTAATAACATTTTAAACGTAAAACATTACAAATTACAGAAACCACAGAAATCCCAACAAATACATATGTTTTATTTCCGCATGTCGGCTATTAAGAAACACTCAAACAGGACTCAAATAAATGCATCACAACAATATCTGCAATTTTCAGACAAAGACAGAACAATGAATATCACAAGTACAAATATGACTGTCAAAGATGTTCTCATGGAAAAGGAGAAAATGCATCACAAATTAAAGATCCTGTTTTGTATGCATGCGAGATGAAGGCTTTCAGCTCTTTATTTACACTTGGCATGAATGAATTTAATACAAAAATGAAAAAGAGAAAGGATGCTTTCCCTGAATGTTAACTATTACGCTTGGTGAAAGTTTGGCATGATTATTAAAAAATTATCAAAAGCAATACCTACAAAAAGCGAACATTATTTTTTAAACAGGCCTCTATTGTTTCTACGAAAGGAAGTAGACGGCATTATGGGAACAATTTCAAAACTTTATATAACAGATAAATATCTTTAGAGATTTTAACACGTGGAATACATCATCATGTTCAAAAAATTCTAAAGTTTGTTCGGTTGTTTTTTTCACGTGAACAATAACAATTGACACAGGAGTATGATTTCATTCGCCTGGCTTCTTGAGAAAACTGTGACCCGTATGTCTTGAATAGATCGAAAACGGCATGAATCAAAGGAAAAGTTGTGGGCTATGCTTTTCAGAGTTTAAGTCTATACATAAGAAGCCGGTTACTCTTAAATGTATGAAGATCAGTAAATATATTCGCCATTAAACTTGAGTATGGCACTTTCCTGTACAATGAACCCAAAACCGTGCAGAATTATTTTTTTTATTGGGGGTTTAACGACCACCATGAGCAACTCAATGGGCTACAAACAGTCGCCCGTCCCTAATTTAGGACCACTGGTTCCAGGGAACGGAGACAGCCAGTGCTGTAAGACAAATACAACATCAATGCCTCACCGGGATTCGAACCCGGACCCATCCCGGACGAATGATCAGAAGCCAGCGGTTAGGCCACTGCGCCACCGGGGCGGCACCTTGGACAAAATGTCAACACAGAACTGCATATTTCACCAAAAACAAATTCATCGAATCCCGCAATTATGTCTACAATCCGAGAAGATTCAACTGCTGCACCCCCTACAGACATATAATGCAAAGAATATTCATATAAAATGTTTGGTGGCAGAGTGAAGATTTCTGAAATATTGTAGAGCCGCATCTTTTTCTCCTTTCTTTTTCGGATGAATCAATTTTTTATGGAAATGGCATTTTTACTAATTTGACCGGAAAAGCCTCATGCAACTTCCGGTACTGTTACCTAAGGTGCGTGCTTTACCACATCACGGTCAAATGTTTCTTTGCTGGAAAGAGTGAGTGGAAGCAGCTATCTCCATATCCTGATAAACTATGCCCTTTGCCATATCGAACAAATGAAACGCAACAGAATATTCCAACAGGATGAAGCGCCTCCTCACTGGAATCAATCAGGTTATCAAAGAAACTCATAACGGAATTTTTTAACCGGTGGAGAAGAAGTGTGAGGATTTATGTTTTGGTTACTTCATTCCTGAGTATGTTATGCAATTTCGCATTTCCTCCTTACGGAAGTTTTGTTACCGAACGCGGTTTTCAAATTTTACAACAAGATGGAGCTTTCACTCACTGGAGTTAGGCTATCGATTAAGATCTCAAGAGATAAAAAAAAATATTTATTTATTTATTTATTTATTCATAATCGTGCTAGGAGGACACTGCTCGTTCACCAAATCTAACGCTTTTGCTCTACTATGAATGGATGCTTATCAAGGACACTGTTCGTAGAATGAAGATTCTTATCTCAGAAACATTACGATGAGTTTTTAGAGCTGACCCCCGACCTGATGCAGCACGTTTGGCTAAGATCGGAGTACAGATCAGATGCTGCGCGTCTCGAGATTGGTGCTCACATCGAATATTGGGAGCACGTCAAATTTCAAGTATACTACAAATAATTGTTTATATCACGTCGCAAATGATAAACGTCGTAACTCAAAATAGTATAATTGCACTAGTAATCAGCATTTCTTGGCGTAGAATACGAAATCAAAGTTTTCAAGCTTTCGCAAATCAACCAGATGGCTTTTTCAAGGAAGGTAGGCAGCAGACTGCAAACTGAATAATAGAACACTTCAACGGAGTGACTTGACTATACAATAAATGAATAGATGCAAATGTGATTATTCATTCGAAGAAACGAGGATTCATGTTGGTCGGGCACGCGGTATCGTAGGAGAAAATGTAGCATTATTTGACGAACTGGCTCCAAACTCGTGGCAATTCTAGAAAGACGCTGTCATTGCAAGTCTCACTGTTGGTTATGATCTCTAAGGTTTCGCGAATGGCAGTAGATTTAGGCGTGCATTAGGAAGGTAATTTCTTGATATCATCCCTAATAGGATCAACTGAATTGAATTTGACTTCTGTGGACTTTTCGTCTCTTGTGTCTGTTTTATGTTGGTTGAGTCTAATTCTGAATATACGCTTTGTCATTCCGCTGTAGTATCTCTTGGAGCCGTCCGGATATTGTTGTGGGATGACATAAACATCTGCCTCGTTGAAAAGCGGGGGCTTGTTAATATTTCTCTTAAGCAGAGTATATAAAGTGGCCGGAGACCTTATGCCAACACCGAAGTTCATACTCCTGAGCGCGTTCTTGAGTTGATAGGAAACATTTCGCATGTAGGGAATGGAGCCCAGGTAGCATAGTTACGGTACTAAAGGATTTAGACGGCTGGGTCTGGACGTTTAGGCGTAATTATTACTACTTTTTTAATAAACTATTGAAAAGGTTCCCTTAATTCCTAGTTTGGGCTAAAAATTGTTATTTTAAAAAGAGTTCTGCTTCGTGGTACATTTGGCTATTTCCATTTCTCGACAGTCAAGTAATCGCTTTGCATTTCAAGGTTTCCCTGCTTATCGAGTCAGAAGAAGGCACACTGATAGCTACACGGTATGCGGTTACACATTTACCTTGAAAGGCAGTTCGCAAGAAATATGAAAAATCAAGCAGTATCTGAAGCTACTTCAAGGTCATGAGAGCGAAGCACAACTTCAAAAGAATATCTTCACGCAGACGAGGTAAACAAGGCAGATGAAAGATGTAGCGACTCCGATAGTGTTGGCTCTACTACAAGTGCCCATATCAAAATCTTTGCACTGTGAGCCGGCTGCATTTGCCACTGGTGCCATTAAGTCTTCTGTATCAGCTTTGGCACTATCTCCACATGCGTCAGCTACAAGTTTAGTGACGCATGCTTTAAAAACTGGAATTTCACTGCAAAAGAGGAAAAGGTTCGATTCAAAAATTATTCATACACAAAGGAATACAGACATTGTTTTCAAAAGAAGCAACTTTATATCATACAAATAATGTTCTCATTTTATTCTTTATTTCTTCGCGTAATAAAAGAGAATGTATGTGCGTGAGTGTGTGACTGTGTGTGATTGTCCTAAGTCATAGGAAGATTCACCTCAAAATTTGGCAGATTATTTTTCAATACATATTTGGAAGATGTGAATCCGTTTATTGGTGTATATGTTACCGCTAAAGTGCAGAAATCAGTTATTCTACAGATTATCTAGTTAATGTGCAGATCAACTAGGGTGATCCGTTAAAGTGCCGAAAACTGTTTCATTTCTCAAATGACCTAGGTAATCTGCAAATTATCTAGATAATCTGCACATTACCTACTAAGCACTCGTGAAAGTGAAAATAAGATCTTTGCTGGAACAACAGCAACGTTTCTGTACGCTTATATTAACATTATGTTATTTATTTATTTATTTTTCGATATATAAAGAATCAAGTTAATACAATCAAACAATCAACAAATTAGTTGATAGAATCAATCATCAATCAATTAAAAAACTATAATGGAAAGAATCAAACGGTTTAAAATATTATTATAATTAAGGAAATGAATTTGCAAAACATATGATAAAATTATGCTTACTTATTAGTGCAATCTAAAGATTGGTGACACTTTGAATTACATAGCAATTGGTTTTTGCGACAAGCACACCTATTTGTGGTACATTTAGATTTGCAGTCACATTTTCTGAAACCCTGCCCAGTACCAAGGGATTGTTTCATTGCTGTTTGACGTAAAGATATTTCTACAGCAGGGACATCTTCTTTCGTTAAAAATCTCTCTTTGCAAACACTAAATTCATATTTTGCATACAATTGTTTTAAAATACCCGTTTTAGTACCAAGTTTATAAAAGCCATCCTCTGTTTTACTAAGAACCACAGCTAAAATCGAGCGGGCATCAGTTTTTGCTCTATCTACTTCGGGTACTTTAATTCTCACAATGACACCTTCATCGACATTTGGGTGCTTTACATTAGAAACTGCTAACATTTTCTTTGCTCGCTTTTCTAAACCTTTCTTGGCCGCCCCGGTGGCGCAGTGGTCTAAGGCGCTGGCCTCTGATCATTCGTCCGTCTGGAGTCCGGGTTCGAATCCCGGTGAGGCATGGATGTTGTGTTTGTCTTACGGCACTGGCTCTCTCCCTTCCCTGGAACCAGTGACCCTAAATTAGGGACGGGCGACTGCTTATAGCCCATTGAGTTGCTCACGGTGGTCGTTAAACCTCCAATCAAAAAAAAAAAAAAAAAAAAACCTTTCTTGGCTTCATCACGCTGTATTTTCTGATCCACATTCTTTTTACAGATGTTGCACAATACATTCTTACCATACCCTTTCTCTTTAGGATCTATTTCAACACAAATAACGTGAACAAACATATCACACGAAACCAAACTAAAAGTGGAGGGAGAGGGGGAAGGTGTAGGGAAAGGAAATGAGAGAAACAAACTTTTGAACTTTAACGATACGGAAGCCGTTAATGTGCACATTACCTAGGTAAAATGCGGAAAACTCTTGATTCCGCACGTTAACGGAGCAAATCAGTTAATCTGCAGATTAGCTAGGTAATGTGCACATTAAAGGCTTTCGAGCTTTAGCGGTAACATATATATGTTACATGGATGTTAAGTCAGATAATATCCAAAAATTGAAAATTTCGTCGTCCTGAAGCGGGAATCGAATCCGCGTCTCCCATATAGTGCCCGAGTATGCTAACCATTACACCACCCAGAACGACCAAATTTCAAGTTTCCGATTAATTTGAATATAAACATCACAGGATTCGCTAGTCGAAGCAACCGGCATTCATATATACTATTTTGACGAAAGTCACCGCACACCTCTTCAAAAGCAAATGGATGGATCCGCTGCGTTGTTAAGATGCGTGGTACAGCTGCAAACGGTTAAAAAACAAGCCTGAAGCTGACAGCGATCATATCGCACTGTGAGGTTGAGTGAAAATGTCGCGGCGAGAGAGAACTGACTTAGAGAAAGGAAAAATTGTTGGGTGTTATATTAATGGATTGTCCATAAGAGAAACCGAGAGGCGTTTAAACATACCCAAGTCAACTGTTTTGGATGTACTGAATAAGCGGAAGACACATGGCGTGCCTGAAGCAGCAAAACGTACCGGTAGACCAAAGAAAGTCAGTGATAGAGGACGTCGAAGCTCCAAGAGAGTCGTTACAGCTAATCGACGGAGTACTTCACAAGACCTCAGTGTACAGGTGTGTAAAAATGCTGGAACCTCGGTATGTACTCGTACCATTCGCAGAGAACTTCATTCCGTGGGTAACTGTGGTCGTGCGGCTGCTCATAAACCTTTCTTCTCCACTCGGAATACTACTCATAGTTTAGCATGGTGTACAGAACATTTATAGTGAACAGTAGGTCAATGGAAACGGGTCCTATGGACTGATGAATCCAGATACACGATCCATCAGTCTCATGGCCCTGTGTGAGTATGGCGGTAGCCGGAGAAACGCTATTTACCACGGTGTGCTGTTCCTACGGTAAAGTTTGGAGCTGGCAGAGTATTCGTGTGGGGGCTGTATTTCGTGGTATGGTCCCGGCCTATTGGTTATTGGGGACAAACCTGTTAACCAGCACGTGTACCTCTATATTCTGGACTATTATGCTCTACCAACTCTGTTGCAATACAATGGAACCGAGCCTTGTTGGGAACAGAAGGATAATGCACCGAGGCATAATGCAAGGACTCTTACGGCGTGGTTTGACGATAACTCCGTATCGTGTGTCGACTGGCCAGCACAGAGCCCTGATCTTAATACAATAGAGCACCTATAGGATGAATTAGAGCGCCGCATAAGAAGTTTGGAACCAAGGCCTACTACTAAGCAACAGTTAGAGACAGCATTATGTACTGAATGGAAGCGCATACCTATCGCTGTGTTCCAAAACCTTGTGGAAAGCATGTCTCAAAGGGCATGCATTAAGGCCAAAGGTGGGCCGACACCGTACTAATGTATGTCAATACATGCTGTGTTGTGTTTCTCTTCTAGGTATCCGGTGACATTTGTCAATATAGTGTATGCCGAATCTGGAGGAGCTGAAGACCTCCAATACGACCATGAACACCCGAGTTTGGAAGTTGAAATAAACCTCAGATTCAACCTCCAGATTCGCTATGCAATATATGAATGCCGGTTGTTTTGATGTAAACCTCCAGATTTGCTATACATATATGAATGCCGGTTTCTTCTACTAGCGAATCGTGTGATAGTTATATTGAAATTAATCGGAAACTTGAAACTTGGTCGTTCTGGGTGGTGTAGTGGTAAAAATATTCGGGCGCTATCCGGGAGACGCGGGTTCGATTTCTGCTCCACGACGACGAAATTTTCGGATATTATTCTGACTTAACATCCATGTCATATTTACACCATAAAACGGATTTACATCTTCCAAATTTGTGTTTTAACAATGGTGTAATCACGCATTTCATTCACTAAGATTATTTTTCAGTTTTGTCTACAAGTTTCGAGTCAAAATTCAAAAAGGGGGATTTCTAGAAGCAAAACTGCTCACTGTGTTATTTTTACGAGAACCAGGAAGTTATGAATGAGACAGCTGAAAACACATTTGTAGGATTCTAAGACCCCCGTGGTGCGTATTTATCAGGTTGTAAAGAAATTTTCCGGGGAAAATCGCATGTGACGTGTGTAATGCAAGATACTGCAGGCCTGTGGTGACGCAAACATCCCAGAGTACTGCGCGCGAAAAAAATAGATTCTAAGGACAGAAAGTTCGCTGTTTTGGTGAAGATTAGCTGCACATGGCGACGCTACGATGGCGATATCGAAAGAAGGTGTGCGTGCAGTATTGCACTATCAATATCTGAATGGCGTGCAAATCACGGAGGCACTTGGAAAATTGCGAAACGCGTTTGATGACGATATTATCGGACAGAGTACTTGCTATGACTGGTACATGAAGTTCGACACTGATGTACAGGATCTGTCCGATGCGCTCAGAAGTGGTAGACCGAGTAAGGTTGAAGATGATGCACTGCAACAGGTGCTATCGGCCAAGCCTGATGCAACATTACGGGAACTGGAAGAGGAACTGAAGACCTCCCATACGACCATCAACACCGACTTCGGAATTTGGAATATTCGTGTAAACTGAATATCCGAACTTCCGAAAATGGGTATCCCATGCTTTGTCTGACCATAATTGGATGCAACGCTACTCCATTGCCGTTGTTCTGCGTGAAAGAGAACGAGTTAGTAAAATCATGCAATGCATTGATTATGATACGCTTTCCAACATACCAGAAATTATTACTCAAGTTATGAGGATAATGGCTGTGGAATAAACCTCGCTCCTGTGTCCTGACCTTTGACCCCGTTTCGATGATATTCCACAGAACCGGTTCAGTACACCTCAAGAATAACATACTAAAGTTTTGTCGCAATAGAAGCAGTTTCACGCAAGTTATGAGAATAATGGATGTGGAAAAATCTTGCTTTTGTGCAATGACCTTTAACCCCTTTTCGTTGCTATTCAACAGAACCGGTTCGCTATACCTCCGGAACAACATGATAACGTTTTGTCGCAATCCAAGCATTTTAGGTAAGTTATGATGCACAAGGGTAATGGAATGGATCCCATTCCAGTGTCCTGACCTTTGACCCCATTTCGCCCATTTTCAATAGGGTTCGTCCCCAGTGGCTCCCTACTACATACTAAAATTTCATCGAAATCGAACCATTTTTGCGCAAGTTATGACGCATAAGGGCAATGGAACAAATCCCTCTCTTATGTCCTGCCTGACCTTTGACCCCATTTCGCATATTTTCAATAGGGTTCGTGCCCAGGGGGTTCCCTACCACATACCAAAATTTCATCGAAATCGAACCATACTTACGCATATTATGACGCATAAAGGCAATGGAATGGGCTCCACCTTTATGCCCTGACCTTTGACCCCATTTCGCCCATTTTCAATAGGATTCTCCCCAGGTGGTTCCTTACGAAATACTAAAATTTCATCGAAATCGAACCATATTTACGCATGTTATGATGCATAAAGGCAATGGAATGGATTCCGTTTTTATGTCCTGACCTTTGACCACATTCCACCCATTTTCAATAAGTTTCGTTCCGAGATGGTTCCTTACCACATACCAAAATTTCATCGAAATCGAACCATTTTTACGCAAGTTATGACGCATAAGGGCAATGGAATAAATTCCGCTCTTATGCCCTGTCTGACCTTTAACCCCACTTCACCCATTTTCAATAAGGTTCGTCCCCTGGTGGTCCCCTACCACATACTAAAATTTCATCGAAATCGAACCATATTTACGCAAGTTATGACGCATAAGGGCAATTGAATGGATCCTGCTCTTATGGCGTGACCTTTGACCCCACTTCACCCATTTTCAATAGGGTTCGTCCCCTGGTGGCCCCGTACCACATGCCAAAATTCCATCGAAATCGAACCATTTTTACGTGAGTTATCGTGCCGACAGACAGACGGATGGACAGACGGACGGAAAAAGCTGGAGCATATACGCTTCTTCAACCTACGGTTGGAAAGCGTAAAAAACGGGAGAACTTTTGGCATTGGTTGGTCACGTACGTGAATGTTACGCGACAAAACGGATGCAACGCTACTCCATTGCTGTTGTTCTGCGTGAAAGAGAAAAACGGGAGAACTTTTTGGCATTGATTGGTCACGTACGTGAATGTTACGCGACAAAACGGAAGCAACGCTACTCCATTGAAGTTACGCGACATAATCGGATGCAACGCTACCCCATTGCTGTTGTTCTGCGTGAAAAAGACAAACGGGAGGGCTTTTGGCATTGGTTGGTCACGTACGTGAATGTTACGCGACGAAACGTGACATTCACGTATGTGACCTGTTTGTGGGGTTGTCCCTCTTTGGTCCATGTCAAAGACGCGCATGAACCCAGCAGGGACAACTTCCACAGAATGTCGCTAAGCCATCCCTTCATAAACGGAAGGCGATGCTGAGTTGCTTGCGGGATTATCGCGGTGTGATTCACTATGAACTTTTACCGCTAAACAATACCATCACAGCGGATGCTTATATCCAACAGTTGGACAGTCTCCATTCTGCACTGCAAGAAAGGCGTCTAGCAATGATTTATCACCATGGAGTTGCTTTTCATCAGCATCACAGTCATCCACATGTGGCTTTACGGACCCAGCAAAAATTGCAAAAGCTGGAATGAGAAATAGTGTCGCGCATCCCTTATTCCCCGGAGTTTGCACAGTCCGATTTTCATATCTTCCGGTTTTTGTCGAATTTTCTTGTTAAGAAAAACTTTACCAATGACGATGATGTGAAACGTTGCATGGATGACTTCTTCAACTTCTGCTCGCAGGACTTCTATCGCACTGGGATATTTCAACTCGTTGATCGTTGGAACGAGGTCATCAGTTCCAATAGGGACTTTCTGTAGTATTAGGTTAAGTGTTTGTACGATTTTTAAGGATTAAAGTGCATGCTTCTCTATTTTCAGGATACTTTCTTTACAACCTGATAAATATGTTTTAATTTTCACATTTCATCGAAAGGTGTCTTTTTTTAGCCATTCTGTGCGGCGTCCGTGAGAACGGGAAATTTTCCAGACAGATCTGGCGACAGGCAACGAGGGATTAGAAATCCTTAAAAAACATGGAAGGCACCCGATGAAAATGGGCTGGACATCAGGGTAGAACAGCAGCACACTCTAATGTGTATTTCCGATGACCACCCCCTCCTTGGATACGCCTATGATTGAAACTCCCGTAGTCTAGTTAATAATGTGGAAGTTAAAATTTTGAGTAATTGAAAGCTAATGGATTTTCGCAAAAGGACATCGAAAGCATTTTTTGCAAGGAGCCTTGAGTTTTTCCGGTACGCAACTGGTTATATTATGATTATTCCTTCTGGCTGTGGCCACATTCAAGTACTGGATGAGGCATGAGGTGTGTGTTGGTCATACGGCACTGCCATTTTTCTTTCTCTGTTTGAAATCTGTGGCCGTAATTTAGGATTGATCGACTGCTTATGATCTTCAGATTTCCTAATGTTAGATGTTAACCCTTTCATCGCCTGGAACGAATTAACTCGCGGTTAGCAGAAAGGGATGAAATCAGCTAAGACGAATATATTCGCTGTTTAAGAAGTCTCCCGAACTCGGCTGCAACGAGTGAAACTGCGCGTCAGAAGGAGTTAATCTTCTGTTAGCTTCGTCATTCAAAGTGGTCATTTGTGGAGATGATTGAAATCTTTTCTATTAACTGCGTGATTCAAAGTGGTCATTTGAGGGGATGATTGACATTCTTTCTGTTAGTTTGGTCATTCAAAATGGTCATTTAGGGGGTGATTGACCCTAATTCTTTCTGTTAGCTTTGTCATTCAAAGTGGGCATTTAGGAGGATGATTGACGCTAATCTTTTCTGTAAGCTTTGTCATTCAAAGTGGTCATTTAGGGAGATGATTGAAATCTTTTCCATTAGCTTCGTCATTCAAAGTGGTCATTTATGGGGATGATTGAAATCCTTTCTGTTCGCTTGGTCATTCAAAGTGGTCATTTAAGGGGATGATTGGAATCCTTTCTGTTAGCTTGGTCATTCAAAGTGGTCATTTAGGGGGATGATTGACCCTAATTTTTTCTGATAGCTTCGTCATTCAAAGTGGTCATTTAGGGAGATGATTGAAATCTTTTCTATTAGCTTTGTCATTCAAAGTGGTCATTTAGGGGATGATTGAAATCCTTTCTGTTCGCTTGGTCATTCAAAGTGGTCATTTAGAGGAATGATTGGAATCCTTTCTGTTAGCTTCGTCATTCAAAGTGGTCATTTTGGGGATGATTGACGCTATTCCTTTCTGTTAGCTCCGTCATTCAAAGTGGTCATTCAGGGGAATGATTGACGCTAATCCTTTCTGACTGACTGCCTACTAAAAGGGTTACTAGGACAAGTCGCCAACGGTAACCGATAACTCAGGTGCAGTTGGCAAATTTTGAGCGAAGCTATTGAAAAATCGAAGCACATTAAGGCGACTATTATAACACATTCTTAGAAACGAACGCGTAAAATTTATGACTTCCAGAACAAAAGTACGAAACATTCTAAAGAAGAAATGCCTGAAATTTATCATAGACTACTTCCCTTCACGTTTTCACGTTGGTTGGCATCAAGTTGCATGTAAACAAAGCGGAAAAACAAGCTCAGATCGGGAACAAAGTTTTTCATTTTGTATTCCGAAAGACAGACACACACACACACACATACACAAACTTCCTTTTATTATTATAGATTAAGCAAGTGTTGACCTAGCAGACAGTCTTTCCATTTCTTCGTTTTTCAGTTCAAACGATTTTTTTAAGTTAATGTTAGTGAGCCGACTTTCGTGAAACGGTTCAAGTAAAAGATCATCTAGTTGTTTTTACTCTCGACAACCCTACTTACTGTAAGTCAAGCCGAGAACGAATTCATTGTCACCAAGCTCAACTATACTGCCTGGTCCACTGTAATTCCTTGAGATCGGTGGATGTTGATAACGTATGCAACTTGCAGTGGAAACTGTGTTCGCTCGCATGTAACATTAGACTAAACTTATTTTGTAGGGAGTAATAGGCACCACTCTATCATCGTACAATGTCGGACCTGTGTAACCCGGAAAATGTACCAATACACAGTCAGCGAGATGATCAAGATGATTTAAAGTTCCATCTCGTCTCACGTACATAATGTCACGAACTATACCAATCGACCCATTGTACAGTCCTTGAGCAGTCCAGAGATTTTGACGTAGAATAACTTTACATCCAGGAGCCCAGTTCAATTTTTGCTATAGACCGTTTGCTTCGTCAGCTTTAGCGGAAAGATATGTACAGTTATAGTTAACAGCACTATGTCGAGTAATAGGACTATTAATATTGCGAAGTCTATTTTGATTGTTTACTTCAATTGCATTTGTTTTTGCCATAAGATGAATAGCGTCTTCAAACAGCAACCTAATATGGGTATTCTCTGTGGTGAAACGACTACGAAGTGAATCGTAATCTGCAGTGGTTATGAAACCCTTAGCAATGCGTTATGTTTGTTTGAATGGTATTTAATCCTAGCCACTTTGGCTCATGACTTGCTTTAATTCAAAGAGAACGTCAAATTGTTTGTACGCTAATGACCCACGTTGAAAAACTTCGGTTTTTGGTGTACCACACAAAACAACTTCGTGGACAGGAGGTAACTGATGTAAGTCACCGGACAAATACACAATATATCCACCAAAAATTTTGTCTCGATTATCAGGGTTTGCTTGCCGAAGACGGTGATCAATGTTGCCTAACATTTTCTGGCCCATCATACTGAATTCGTCTATTACAATTACTTTGATCTCAGTCATCTCTTCATGGAAATCACTTTCCTTTGCTCAGCTTAATTCCGACAGCACGCCCTTTGCTTTAATTCTGAGCGCCGAATAAATAGTTTGACCCTTATTCCATAACAATAAAAAGTCTAAAAATGCGATCATCGCTGAGTTGACTATTCAGGTGACTTAATACTTTTTGCTGATCAGCATTCAAACTTAAGAGGCTAGGAATTGCTGGGTTCAAACTCTCGTAATTGTCTTTAGATTCTTGAATAAACTACAGATTTTCAATTATGTTTGGGAATGTTTTGATGGTTCCATACGAGCCATGGCTGAGGTCAAAGTCTCTGATACACATACCAAAAAATCACGGTGATCGGATGTGTCATGTCGTAGCTATGCCCGAACAACTAATTGTCCCGAGTCTCGTATACAGAGCTGACGTTTTCAATTAATATTAAAATTGGTCAGTTTCTTAATGGTCGTTATTTTTATGCGACACGACCAATCACCATGATACCAACCCCATGTCACTCACCATGTCCTTCCCTTTCTCTGTGGCAAGTGTCACCGCGATCGGCTGAAGATTTTTGGAGGAGATAGGTAACAAACGATCCCTTCTCAAAACACGGAAAACTCCCTAAAAATGCAAGTTTTTGTATGATTATTCCTCAACGACATGGAATTTCAGGAATCGGAAGGCGTCAAAACCTGACCACGGACGATGTCCAATCGCATGCAAGAAATCACGGTGATCGGATGTGTCATCCCGTACATATGTCCGAATAACTAATTGTCTCAAGTCTCGTAAAGAGAGCTCCGCTCGGCTTTCGATCTCGCTTCGCTCAATAACAATGGAGTAGAACCTAAGAAAGTAGATAACAAAGATGTTTGCGTCACTGTTTCTGCTCAGTGGCATGATGTCCGAGTCAGGAGGACTTGCTGTTCCCCTATATGTTTTTGCCCATGGAGCAAATAATAAAAGACTGTAGAAAGGAACGCTTATCGCTAATGACAAGCTTATGGTCGGTACTGCTGAGATAAGAGAGAGAAAGTGATTGGATTGCTTTGCGGTAGCTTTCGTAAAACTCGACCAACATTCTGTTTGGGGAGCGAAGAAAATTTGAGCATCATTTTGTTCATGTACATCGGCCGCTTTAAACCCTGAAATACAATTAAATTTAAAAGAAACATTAGGGGCTTTTGGCAGGAGAAAAGCTCAAAGCTGTGGTACAATTCATCCCTTACGGGGGCGGAGATGGTTTCTCAGTTCGGCGAGGAAGCAGCAGCCGCCGGCGCTGACACTTGCGAAATACTGCAGAAACATCTAGGCAAACTCATCCTTAAAACAGTTACCTGAACGTGGCAAAGAGGTTTCATATATTTCACTGGGATGTTCTATTTGATATCCACATCAGTGTCTGAGAGAATCCGTAAAACAGAGAGGTAATGTCCATTATTACGCATTCTGTTCCTCAAGTACCGTAGACTTTGGCCGTAATTGTGTGGGTCAGTGTTGGAGGGGTGTCCATTAAGCCAGGTTTTACTGCTTATGTTCAAGAGGAGAATGATTTACTTCAGTAAAAATCCAAATAGAGCGATTATATCATAAAATTCATACCCGGGCAGAGCACGGTACAATTAAGTTAGTTACCAAAACACAAGCTTAGAATTTATGAAATTCAATTATTAATCAAAATAAACTTATGTTTACAAGATCATCATTCTTGCCATAGAAATGGCGTAATTGACTGTTGCCAACTCTTAGCAAACACGAATATGTTATTTAGTTTCAGAGGGAATCGAACCTGCATATCACATTTCCCGTCGGAGCATGGTGCGTGACACACAGAGTGTTTCCAAAGGTCTCGACTAAACGTGCACAGACAAACAAGTTCCTTAATCAAGTACTCAGCGTCCATGGCATCTGCCCTGAATACTTGGTCAGATTCGTAATCAGGAACTGCACCTGTCCCTGTGGAAATCGGGCGGCAAGCATGGAACACTGCGTGCTTGAATGCAGTGGCTTCACCGAATGGAGAAACACACTGATCCCAGGTGTGCAAAGAACGCGAAGATTGGATCTGCTCATCCAATCCTCCGTTAACAGGAGAGGGATAATAGACCTAGTAGAGAGGCTAAATCTCCACCAACACACGATTTTCCCCAGTCAAACGGAAACCGAGACGCAAGAGGTGAACGTGCACACCGAAAGCGACTCGGACTCGGAATAAGGGCAAAAGTCTGAGGTCAAGTGGCAAGTGAACTACCAATGTAAATACCTTGTAAATACACTAGTTTCAATCTCTCAATGTTGTGAGTCCTAAGAATGAGGACAGTGTATAGATGTGTGTAAATTCTTTGTTATAGTCAATAAAGGGAAATTATTCCCCTAAAAAATCAAAGCTGTTCGAGGGGTTGACAATCTCCCAGTCAAACCTCAAAATTTAACGGCCTATCCCGCCAGACAGAGCTGGAACCCAGCCAAAGTGCGCTGGGTCGGCTGCCAGCAGGACATCGCGGGCTGATCACTGGACCACGGGGGTGGCCAGGGCCCGCACCAGCGTCTCAAGGCAGGATAACTGTCGCAACATTTTAAACAAAATCTAAGGTGTTGCATTAGTCCCCGTGGAGCCCAGCACATTGCCGGAACGGGACAAAGAAATCAGTAATATTACAAGACTTTAAACAGCGTACTTCCAAATTAATTGAATGTGTCAAATATCGTTATTCGAAGGATATTCGATGATCATTCAAGACAGACGGATATACGGGAACAGGAATCGTAAGTTTTTCAGATGGGGTCCGTGTAGCCAAAACAGGATGTTTCTGACAATCCAATGTTTCTTTCATTACCGTTGAGCACTTGGTAGATAGTTTTTTTACTTGTGAGTTTAGATTAAGCTAGTGCCAAAGGTTATGGAATAAGTAACCAGTATCGTGTAGGACCTCCTCTAGCCAGGCGACGTGCAACAACTCGACTTGGCATCGATTCCACAAGTGACCAGAAGACTTCTGGAAAGATGTTGAGCCATGCCGTCTGAACAGCCACCCACAGTTCTCTGGTATTTGTCTGTGCAGAATCTTGGGTGCGAATGGACTTTTCCACTACGTCTATAACGAAGTAAATTTCTCCGTCATTTTTGGTCTACGCCGGGATTCGAACCCGAGGCCGCTTATTCCGGAACAAGTCGCTCTACCAACTGAGCTACGCAGACGATTATTCTTATTCCTATCTGCCTTTATGTCATGTGCGTCCTGCTGGCAGGTACGTCACATCTCCCCCCCGAAAGAGGGCCGGGGGCATGGCCCTACGGGTCAGCCGTGACCATGTTTCGTTGCAGGCAGCCATCCACTGTAGAACGTGCACTTGAGAACTCCCAGTCAATCTGCTGTGTGGAATGCAACATCACACACTTTTATTTTTCGAAGCACTGGAGAAGGGATTCTCTGATTTTTCCTATCTCGCGGTGTGGAAATAACATCACACCAATGCGAGATTTTGAACGGTCGGGTCATCCGGATAGTTCGGGCGCCATTATAACGAAGTAAATTTCTCCGTCATTTTTGGTCTACGCCGGGATTCGAACCCGAGTACACTTGTTCCGGAATAAGCGTACTCGGGTTCGAATTTCGGCGTAGACCAAAAATGACGGAGAAATTTACTTCGTTATACGTCCTATAAGTGCATTATTGGGTTCATGTCGGGCGAACATGGTGGCCAAATCATCCGTCGGAACTATTCAGAATGCTCCTAGAACCAATATTGGACAACTTGGGCCCGATGACATGGTGCATTGTCCGCCTGGAAAATCCCATCGTTGTGGGGTACATGAAGTCCATTTGGCCACCCAGCAGAGCAACAAAGCGATTACCGGTTAATGACGTGTTTGTGAGGACCACAGCACCCAAACCATGCCACATAAAGATAACCCACACATGTATGGAACCACCACCAGCTTTAACAGTGCTTTGTTTACAGCATGGGTCCATGGCCTCATGGGGTCTGCGCCACACCCGAACCCACCCATCAGCTCGTAAATACGGGTAGCGTGCTACATGTTGCCAGTCTTCCAGGGTCCAATTACTGTTTTCACGAGCCCAGGTGAGGCGCAGTGTCTGATGTCACAGTGTCGATATGTCGTGGTGTTAACAAAAGCCCTGTGGTGTGTCTTCTGCTTCTTTTCCCTGTGAACCCTACATTACGCTGCACTGACCTGATGGATATGTCCCTCGTACCTCCTGCATTGAATGTGGATGTTGTTTGAGCCAGTGTCGCTTGTCTGTTAGCATGGACAAACCTGGTCAAACGCCACTGGTCACGGTCATTCAGCACCCGTGGTCTGTCACTGCGCTGTCCACGGTGGGTGGTAATGCCTTCCATGAGGTATTCTCGGTACACACGTGACAGCGTGGATTGGGAAATGTTCGCACAACTTTGGAAATTGAATGTCCCATCCGTCTGGCTCCCACTACCATGCTGGCTCAATCTCCGGTAATTCACGTCGGCTTGCCATAATACTACAGGCGGTTGTTCAACCTGATTCGCGAGATTACACCTCGCAACTGATAAAAATCGTGGCGTACGTCAAAGCCTTTATACGACGGCGGCGCCAGTTAAAAATTTGCATACTGCTATCCCATGACTTTTGGCACTTCAGTGTATGTTAAATTTTCATCCTTTCAGTATTTGTATGGTGTTGGTAAACTTCCGTCCCCAAATTAGTCCGGTTTCCATCCTTCTTGTTCTAAATACGAAGGTTGAACGAAAAATAAAATTACTCAGCTAATCATTCCGCGAGCACAACTGTAGGATTCAGAAAAACCGGAAGTATGAAGTATAGATAGCCAATACAACACCTAAGAAGCGAAAAGATGACGGCACAGGGGAAAGATCTCATGAGAAGGTGCGAGGTGCCATTCCATTTTTGAGGGTGAAGAATGTTTTATAATGTATTAGCTTTAATACTCCTTTTTGCTAAGCTAATTATTATGAATGAATAATGCTCTAAGCTTCAAAATAATGAATTCCCAAAAGGGTGTTGTTACTCGTTAATTATGAACTTAAACAAAGTCTCAACGCTGGTTATTTATATTAAGTAATCAAAGTCATAAACCTAACAGCCAGACAGAGGTCTGACAAAACTAAGAATTGAGAAAGACTGAACTTACTGAACAACTATTTATTTCCTAGACTCGTGGTCAACTAAGGCACTCATATATCTTGTACATAATAATGAATAAACTTTCCTCTTCTAGTACGCACACAACTCCAACACAACGCAACCTCTCTACAACACAACACCTACTCGTCTCGATGAACGCGCCTATATACGAGCTACCACCACGTCATGACTTACACTCATTGCCAGATCTCATTCAGCGGGTGAAATAATATTCCGTTCAGTAGGAAGATAATTTACATAGTAAAATAAAATAACCAGAGATAGTAAAATCAAAAGGAAAGTGAATATAGAGTATACGTTACAGTTTCGCTGACTGATACCCATACACTTTATTCATGCAAAGGAGCAGGTTTTGCAGTTGCAGCTAACCTTTATGCAAATACATATATACACTGTCAGTCAATAGTTAAAAACGATGAATGCATGCTTAATTCAAAAAGTAATTATCTGATGTATGCAATAAATAGCATGATACAATGATCTATCATGCTATTTCCCCTATTGTGCTTCATCCTTGCATATGATATACAAGGATGAAACAGTATAGGCAGGGGTCGACATACAAGGATGAAGAAGTATAGGCAGGGGTGGATATACAAGGATGAAGCAGCATAGGCAAGGATCGACATACAAGGATGAAGAAGTATAGGCAGGGGTCGATATACAACGATGAAGCAGCATAGGCAGGGGTCGACATACAAGGATGAAGCAGTATAGGCAAGGATCGACATACAAGGATAAAGCAGTATAGGCGAGGATCGACATACAAGAATGAAGCAGTATAGACAGGGATCGCGCTGCCAATCGCCATCTTCGCAATTTGCGAAAAAAATCGTTTCGGCGAAAGAAAAAGAGCTTTGGCGATTATCTTTTTGTACTGTTATAACACTTCGGCGATAAAAAATTGAATTTGATGAATAAATTGGGGAACATTTTTTTAAAAGAGCCAGCACGACCCCTGAGTATAGGCCCATATGAATAACGAAACATATCTCTGAAATTGGTACCAAAATGTAGTGCATATTTGGTACACAAAAGATGTAGTCAACACGAAGAGTAAAGACCACTCTTTTCTAGAAGTATTGAGGGAGTGGACTAAACAAGTCATACACTCATTGTGATAAAAATCCGCGCACCAAGAAGGAGGCATCGGATTGAAATGAGATTTTAGTAGTGAGATGGTACATACCAAGGACAAAAGTGATTACAATATCACAGCAGCAAGACGATTTCCCGCGGACATACGGTAGACATTCAGGTCAACGTTAGTGCCGCGTCGGACAGCCTCGTGCTTGGATACATGTGGTGATACGGTCCGGCACGGAGTCAAAGAAAAGCCGTATGTTATCCTGGAACAGATTGGCCTACAGTTCATGCAACTCACGCTTTAAATCACGAACACTGGGACATAGAGAAAGCTGGCGTTCCATGTAGCGCTACACGTGCTCGATGGGCGAGAGATGAGGCGATCTGCCAGGCCACGGAAGCATCAAAGTATGACGTAGACAGTCCTGGCAAACCCGAGCCCTGTGCGGACGGACATTATCTTGTTGGAAAATGGCTCCGGGCCGCCCCGCCAGGAAAAGCAGCACATGGGGCTGTAGGATATGATGTACGTAACGCTGGGCTGTCAACGTCCCTCGGATCACTGCGAGGACAGTCCGGTTGTCATACGCGACAACCGGACTGTCTCCCCAGATCATCACGCCTGCTGTTAGGGACGTGTTCCGCTGTACCGTGAGGACGTGAACTTTCCAAGTTCCCGAGTGGACGTGAACTTTCTTTCCGCGTGGACAAGTTTCCAGAGTGGACGTATACTTTCTTTCCGCGTGGACGTGAACTTTCCGAGTTCCAGACTGAGCTGGTCATAGGATGTCATTTGAGTAACGTTCCCATACGGAGCATTGCAGATGAACTAAACATACAAAAATCGACTGTAAGTGATGTCGTGAAGAGATGGAAGCAAGACGGTGCAATCAGTGGCGTACCGGAAAAACTCGGGGCCCCTCCCGCAAAAATATTTTCGAGACCCTTTTGAGAAAATTCATTAGCTTTCAATTACTCAAAATTTTAACTTCCATATTAATTATTAACTACGCTTTACGGGTGTATTAATAAATCAAATTTTTTGGAATCTACGAGGGGTTTTTTTCGTAAAATATTTTTTTTTCACTTTATTGGTTGAAACACAAATGTGTGCGTTATAATTAAAATGATTGCCCTGCTTACCGATACAAATTACTACACAAAATACTTACGCTAAAGTTAATCATATCATGCAAAATGTTTTATTTTAAAGAACTAAGGTTGGCTTTTTGAAATGCTTCACGATTGCAGACACAAAACATACAACTATCGTGTGAGTGTCTAATGACTTTTCCGATTTATACGAAATGTCACAACATAAGCAATCAAATAACTATAAGTAACGTAAATAATAACTCAAGGAACTATACACCAACTGTACATAAGATAGCACAACTATACTAGTTATCCGAATTCATTGGCGTAGATAAAATCAAGGTTTCCAAGCTTTCGCACATCAACCAGATGGCTTTTTCAAGGAAGGGGTTCAATGTTGAAAACATTTGAACACCGTTCAAATAGTTGAAACGTTCTATTATCCAGTTTGCTGTCTACCTTCCTAGAAAAAGACATCTGGTTTATGCGTGAAAGCTTGGAAACCTTGATTTTATCTACGCCAATAAATTCGAATAACTAGTATAGTTGTGCTATCTTAACTAAGTAACGTTTAAGAACTGTAGCACAAAAACGTAAAACTACTTGAATTATTTACTCTGGAATATAAAAAACACGCTTAATGTAATAATGCCACAATATTTTGCACATAGTAAAAAAAAACTATTTTGACACTGTTTTAAAAAAAATGACACAGGTCTCTGAGCTCTGAGTTTTCGCTCCCGCGAAGAACACCTTTTAGTTCATTACATTCGGAAGGATGCATAGTTGTGTGCAAACAACGGTAATACAATATCGTCATTGGTATAAAAATTCCACTCACTGAACTGATATTTTTTTCACATTCTCTTGTTAACATACCTGCATAGAAACTATTGCAAGGGCTGTGAACTTGAGGCCCCTTGTAACAGCAAGGGCTACTTTAAGGGGCCTCAAGTTCTTTTGAATAGCTAAACTGAAGCAACGAAAATGAATTCTAAAGATTTTACGTATTTACTGTGAAAAAATGCTTCTCTTCTTAATATTTCATTCAAAACTGCCTCAATTCTTAGCTATTCCTTTAACCAGTTTCATACGAAGTTTCCTCAAAACATTTTGTAAAATCTATTTTGCTCAGGCTAGAGGCCGTTTTAACCACGCCGTTTTAATTCACTCTTCTAGTCTGCTGGGCGTGTTTGGATTTGGCGACAGCCCAGCGAACGATTTTCGTCGTACTGTGTTCTTCCAACTATTAAGTTCGGCGGAGTCTTCATCATGTTATGGAGTTGCTTTCGTGGATGGAACTCGGCCCGTTGGTTATTATATCACAAATCATGAACTCTGAAATGTACCTCGACGTTCTAAATAATTCTGCCCTACCAACAATGTGGCAGTTTTACGGAAATGACCGTTGTCTCTAACAACACGATCGAGATCTCCGCCACCTCCAAACTGGTCCCTTTCGATGATGTTGGAAGTGTGATTGCGTGTTCCCTGCTCTCTCCAGATGTGTATACGTCTAGAATCGTTCGTCAGACTAAATCGGCTTTCATCCGTAAAAAGAACTTGACCCCATTGCTGATGTGTCCAGTTCTTGTGTTCCTGGCACCACAGAAACTGCCCTCTCCGATGAGCAGGCGTTAATGGCACACACCGTACTGGTTGTCGTGCAAATAGATCACCTTTGTGCAGCCCCCTGGCTACGGTAAAACGCGATAACGGACGTCCAGTTGTCTGTTGCATGTGCCTTGCGATTTCTCCCGTTGTCTGCCGTCTGCCTCTTCTCGCCTGTAGGACAATATACCAGTCGTCCGCCGCCGTGGTTGCTCGTGGACGACCACTGCTAAACTCTCGGACAGCTGTTCCTGTCGTTTGAAATGCTCTCCAAGCTCGTGAGACGATGCTGTAAGCGATCCCGAACTCCTCGGCACATTTCGACTTTCTTCCAACTTCCCAAAGACGCGATCTCGGGTAAAGTCATCCAGATGTTGTCTACTGGATTGCCTGTTGGCCATATCATACGGTGGCAGCAACTCGACGTCGTTCAAATCGATGTACACCGTGCAATAGCTTTCACCGAATTGCTGAGCGTACACCACCCATGTGCTTTATACCCTTTCGACCCCACCCCCCGTCATGCTGCATATATGCGCATGCTTTACCGTATCGGACCCTAGTCTATCTCCTGAGTGGTCTTTCGGTCCGCTCTGCTTGCTCGTTCTGCTGTTATGCTAATTTCTCCTTTTCGTCCTTACTTTTTGCACACCAGTGTATGTTTTGACGTGCTGTCGCTCTCATGCAAGCAAAAGGTACGTGCTGACGTGCTGACGCGCTGTCGCTCTCATGCAAGCAAAAGGTACGCCGAATAACTATTTATCGCCATAATAAAGCAATTTTTCCCAAAACACTGTGGTGTCCGAATACTTTTTATAATATAGTGTACATCAAT
Source organism: Macrothele yani (assembly GCA_039090855.1). NCBI lineage: Eukaryota > Metazoa > Arthropoda > Arachnida > Araneae > Macrothelidae > Macrothele > Macrothele yani. The sequence continues at coordinate 130,227,582 of CM076997.1, forward strand.
TACTTTATAAAAGGTAAATGCTAACCAGCATATCTTTTGAATCTTTTCTTTCTCATCTTCCATTTTCGAGATTTCCTGTTGGGAGGTTTGAAATCTTTGGCTGCAAACTTGAATATTACTTGCAGCAGTAATAAGACAAGCATCTTTAACTGCAAAAGAAAAAAACGAGTTAGTAAAATCAAGCAATGCATTGATTATGATACGCTTTCCAACATACCAGAAATCATTACTCAAGTTATGGGGATAATGGCTGTGGAATAAATCTCACTCCTGTGCCCTGACCTTTGACCCCATTTCTATTATATTACACAGAATAGGTTCAGTATACCTCCGGAACAACATACTAAAGTTTTATCGCATTTTCAGTCAAGTTATGAGGATAATGGCTGTGGAATAAATCTCGCTCCTGTACCCTGACCTTTGACCCCATTTCTATTATATTAAACAGAACTGGTTCAGTATACGTCCGGAACAACATACTAAAGTTGTGTTGCAATCGAAGCATGCTTGCGTAAGTTATGACGCATAAAGGCGATAGAATAGATACCAGTCCTATGTCCTGACCTTTGACCCCATTGCGCACATTTTCAATGGGGTTCCTCCACAGGTTGTCCCCTACCTCATACTAAAATTTCATCGAAATCGAACCATTTTTACGCGAGTTATCGTGCGGACGGACGGACAAACAGACAGACAGACAGACAGACAGACGGACGGACAGACAGACGGGCGGACGGACAAAGCTGGAGCATATACGCTTTTTCAACCCACTGTTGGAAAACGTAAAAAACGATATTCATTGGTGTCAATATATTGTGAGTAAAATTAAAAGCAAAAGAATTTACAAATCTTTGGCCACATTTGTTTTTAAAGTTAAAAGTAATGTACAGCGCAATAGCAAGAACACAAGAACGGGAAAAAGAGAGTTTTGTTGGCTTGATTTATTTTAAGTGTTGTGGTAGACGCCAACTTATCAGAAGAATCGTTTGCAGGTTCCTGTCGTTGGAGCAGGGAAGCAAATAAACAAGTAGTTAAAAATTGAACATTATTACAGATGTTTCCTTTTCCACATATCTTTATTCATCAGATGGGTGGAAAAGGAAATATTGGAATAATAGTTGGTCAGATCGGATAGTAAATACTTCCAGTGGGAGTTGGATGTTATGGATGGCCTTCTCTACGCTTTTCCCGCCAAATCTGTTCCTATCTTATGTGGCTGCAAGCCCGCGTGAAAATCTCTTTCTACCTCGTCGTTTGTCCTCTTGCCTCCGAGCAAAACCGTTCCTACATTTTCCTCGAGATCGCCATGAAGACTCCTCTCTGTCCCATTCCCTTACACGTTCTGTGTTTTTGACGTAAGAAGAAATTCTTAATTGCTTGGTCCATTGCATATACCCGTCGGCTATGAGAGAGATTCCGGCGACGGCTGGGGAAGAAATGGTGGTATCCTTTTGTCCGTGGGAGGGGGTCCGGCGATAGAATGACCTTTCTCCGAAATGGATCTGCGCTTGGCGTCTTTCTGACTGGGGAGGAAATTTCTCACTCTCGTTGGCCCACAAAATGACAAAAGTTGCAATTTAAATATAGTTTTAATATTTCCATATAACAGTTTGCAAGAAAATCCCACTGAGATATAGCACATCGTTTTAAAGAGAAAAACAAATGCTGCTGGCTTATGTCATCGTCTTGTTTATTTGTTTGACTGCAGACCAGTTTTCATTACCTCTAGTATGCGGATTGAAGAACTATTATTTTGTTTCCAATAACATGTGGTTACCGTTATTTTCCGCCCTTACTGTTATTTTTCCACATTCTGATGCATCATTGCTTTCATGAGGTAGCGGAAGAGCGTCGGTTTGGATGGGATAATTCTTTGTGGTTCGAACAAACACAAACCTGCCGTAAATTTTGCATATAACGGAAAGCGGATCTTGTTCAATATTTTCTGATTGTGCGGCGTAAATAAGCACACTGGACAAAACAGTAGTCATCCTTGGCAGAATTTACCTAATAACGGGTGACGGCGCCTCTTGCCTTAATAACAGCCTAAATCCGGTGTGGTAGAGACTCCACGAAGTTATGGATGTATTGAATATCGATCTGCAGCCACTCTCTATTCCAGTGTTTCACCCTCTGTTCCAAATGATCCCATAGATTTCCAATAGGATCTAAATCTGTGGATTTGGCTGGCCAATCGAGATGAGACAGAGTTGTTCATTACTCGTTGTGCCACTCAGACACAGCTTTATCCTTGTACACACGCCAATTGTTGTCTTGGAAGACAGGAGTGGCAATGGGATGCTGCTCCTGGAGATGTAGGACAAAGGGCAACACTTCATCTTTCAGAATGCGAAGGTACGAATGCTGGTTCAATACTGCAACGATAGGGCCCATTTTGTAGTACAAAAAGCATCCATAAAACATCACAAAACCCCCTCCAGCTTGAATAACACCTTCGACGCAATCGGTATTAAAGGCTTCATTGGACCTGCGATGCAATCGTCGTCTCCCATCTTTAGAGTACAAACAAAAGCGAGACTCATCAGACCATTTTATTCGTTTCCAATCCTCCACAGTAAAGCTTTGGTCTCTCTGAGCACATTGATAACGTGCGACTTTGTGACTTGCTGTTAAAGGAGGCCTCTTCCGTGGTACTCTGCTCCAGATGTCCATAACATAAAGTTCTCGTAGCAATGTCCTTTCTGAAATTGGTTGGACTGGACTTTTATTGACTGTTTGGAGCAATTGTTGCCTGGTTTGAAACCGCTTTGCAGTTACTAGGCGTGAAACATGGCGGCGGTCCCTGTTTGTGAGAATCGTCTTCCGGCCACAGCTGCATCGCCGATTTTCAGTTGACTGCGAACTACGCCACTGTTTGTAGACTCGCTGGACAGTACGCTTCGACACAACAACAAATTGAGCGACTTCCATCCACTGTGTCCGTGTGCACGGTGCCTCCTTTTTGCCACTCAGTAACGTCTGTCTTACGACCCATATTGCAGACTAAAGTCAACACACACTATAACGAAGTAAATTTCTCCGTCATTTTTGGTCTACGCCGGGATTCGAACCCGAGGCCGCTTATTCTGGAACAAGTCGCTCTACCAACTGAGCTACGCAGACATTTGTTCTGATTGCTATGTGCCTTTATGTCGTGTGCGTCCTGCTGGCAGGTACGTCACATCTCAACCCCCCCCCCCCGAAAGAGGGCCGGGGGCATGGCCCACGGGTCAGCCGTGACCATGAATCGTTGCAGGCAGCCATCCACTGTAGAACGTGCACTTGAGAACTCCCAGTCAATCTGCTGTGTGGAATGCAACATCACACATTTTTATTTTTCGAAGCGCTGGAGAAGGAATTCTCTGATTTTTCCTATCTCGCGGTGTGGAAATAACATCACACCAATGCGAGATTTTGAACGGCCGGGTCATCCGGATAGTTCGGGCGCCATTATAACGAAGTAAATTTCTCCGTCATTTTTGGTCTACGCCGGGATTCGAACCCGAGGCCGCTTATTCCGGAACAAGTCACTCTACCAACTGAGCTACGCAGACATTTGTTCTGATTGCTATGTGCCTTTATGTCGTGTGCGTCCTGCTGGCAGGTACGTCACAACACGTTGCTCTTCACTACTGCATGAGACAGAAATGACCCCTGTAGATCATAGATCAGATCATTTACTGAGGGAAACCGTTTGTTTGAAACAACAGAATAGTTTTGTTGAGCAGTTTTGTCGATTTGTTTTGTTGCTTTAGCCAAACTCCATCGGAATTGTTTTGTTGGCAACACAAAATTATTTCGTTGGCTATATTTTGTTAATTCGACTAAACATTTTATCACGATAACAATACATATTGTTGTATCAAACAAATTCCCAAAAATCGACCTAGGCATTTTTTTAAATGAACAAAACGTTTTGTCATGATAACAATAAATTTTGTTGAATCAACAATAATTTTCAGCAAAATACATTTGTAAATTCAACATTTTTGTTGACTGCATATCAACAAAATGTTTTGGTTGATTCAACATTTTTTTTTGGCTGAATTAACAAAACGTTTTTCTCAGTGTATGTAGAGGATTTTAGGTACGAAGTGTCTGACCCCAGGTCTTAAACAACCCTTAGAAATAGGAATCTATGAGATTTGGGCTAGAGTGCCCGATAGGAAACTGACACAGAAGTGAGGTTGAAAGGGTAAGGAAGACGCTCTTACTTATAACCGGGACGCCAGTACCGGCCCATTCGACGCACGGCGGATAATTTGTGGTTCGAGCATTCGTACCTGCCTGGGATAGAACCCAAGATTTCTGCATGGCAGTCACGAACGCTGACCACTAGGCCATCCGTGGCCCCAAGAAAAAAAAGCCTGTAGATCACGTTTTTCTCACAAAAATGCTATCACGGCGCCCTCTATGCAACCGGTAACTTCCTACTCTCATTTCTGTTAGGGATGACTAATTTTTTACCCGGTGTGCTTATACGTATAGATTCGCCAAGCTTGTTCACTCCACTGGGAGACTTTCTCAAGACAATAGGTAGACATAAAACAGGGGTTGCGCTGCCGATCGCATTCTTCGAAATTTGCGAAGAAAAGCACAAATGCGAGCAGTGTAGCTTTGCTAGCGAGTGGACATGCCACGCCACCACACAATAAATCCGAATATATCGTTGTCAGACTTTGAGCTGCGCAGAATTGTAGGACTGCGGAAGGCCGGACCATCTTTTCGGGATATCACCGTCCGTGTCTAAAAAAATGCAAGCACAGTGGTGCGAGTATGGCGCCAGTTGGATGAGGATGTTAGTATACACAATCGTTAGGGATCTGCATCGAAATGTAGAACAAAAGAGCGGTAAGATTGGCACATATACCGTTTGTCGTTGGCTAACCGGAAAGCCACGCCTCAAACGTTGGGGCACAATTAGAGGTTTGTCACACGTCAAGAGATGATTTAGCAAGCTCTTTCCGACGCCGTTTGCGGCTGAGAGGACTTGCCGTCGGTGGCTGCTGCTTCCACTGACGCAATACCACCAACATCAGAGGCTGCAATGGGGCCAAGAACGGAGATACTGGAGTGACGAACGGTATATCATAATGTTTACAGGTGAGTCGCGGTTTAACCTGATGCACCATGACGGATGGACCATTATAAGGAGACGCTGTGGTGAAGGGCATTTTGCAACATCACAATGTCCCGAAAGTGTAGCGTTAAAGGTGTTGGGTGTTTTGCGGCGTCGTTCACTCTCCTGCCTTATACGCGCTGCTGGGAGCCTAAAAAAGTCAGAGGTGCATCAAAGAATTTTTGAAGGCTCAAACTGTAATGTACCTGCAAACTGTCCTTGGGTCAATCTTTCAACAAGACAATGCCCGGCCACATGTGACACTGATATCTTTAGAACTCCTGGATGACCGTTTCTCCCTTCACCTGCAAGCTTACCAGATTTATCGTCCAATGCACATTTCTCGGATTTGGGACATATCCCGTCATGCTACGTATGTACCGAGCATGGCCTTTGAGTTCAAAGAGAAAAACCATGACCGGACATTCCACAAACAGACATTCAGGACGTCTTCAGTTCATTGTCATGCTACGTACAAGCCTTTATTACCACTCGTATCCGGTAAACAAAATACAGAATATTGTGTCTTTCTTTGCACCTAAGGCATTCTCTTCTTATCGTTCATGACTTGCATCTTAAGCAACCTTTCATATAAATTCCATTCTCATGTCTATGTTGTTGAATTTTAATAAACAACAGTTTAGCAGTAATAAAACAATAAAACATGGTTAGCTATGGCATATGATCTCGGATTTGTAAAATTTTAAATGACAAATAACCGACTTCGAGGGTTTTGGAAACGTATTGAGTGCTTGGAGGAAGTGCGAGTGTCAACAAATGTACCGCACTTAGAGAATGTGGACGAACAACAGTAGCAGGTATGTAGAGGAAATGGTCGATTCAGTAAAATTTGCTGCCGGAAAGCGCTAATCCATGCCCTAGATGAGTGGAGGATAGCCATTTTGTACTGGCTAAAAGATGCGAAACATTGAGCCGAACGACAAAGGATTTGAATCAGCGTCAACCTCAAATGGAACTCTAACGCACGATGCGCTGTGCTTGCAATTCCTGCATTTCAACAGCCAAAGAACTTTCTTTGCACTGATAAATTGATAAAGGCAAAACGTGTCCATTGGGCTCGCAAGCAATGGGATTTGGACCCAAAATGAGTGGAAAAGTGTTGGATGGTCTGAGGAATTTAGTTTTCAACTGCATCATACCAATGAAAGATTGAGAAGATAAAGCCAACAGCGTGAGAGCATGAATTCACCTTGCCTGATTAAACTGACGGAGACAATGGAATGACGTGGGCCATATACACTATATTGACAAACGTTACCGGACACCTAGAAGAGAAACACAGCATAGCATTTATTGACATATATTGGTACGGATGCGGTCCACCTTTGGCCTTATTGCATGCACTGACCCTTCGAGAAATGCTTTCGACAAGGTTTTGGAACACAGCGATAGGTATGCGCTTCCTGTTGCTTAGTAGTAGGCCTCGGTTCCAAACTTCTTATGCGGCGCTCTAATTCACCCCATAGGTGCTCTATGGTATTAAAATCAGGGCTCTGGCCTAGCCTGTCCACACACGATACAGAATTATCGTCAAACCACGCCGTAACAGTCCTTGCTTTATGGCTCAGTGCATTATCCTGCTGGTACCAACAAGGCTCGGTTACATAATATTGCCACAGAGTTCGTAGGGTATAATTGTCCAGAATATCGAGGTAGACGTGCTGGTTAACAGGCTTGTCCAAGATAACTAATGGGCCGGGACCACACCAACGAAAACAATCCCACACCAGTACACTGCCAGCTCCAAACTGGACCGTAGGAACAGTACACTGTGGTAAAGAGCGTTCCCCCGCCTGCAGCCATACCCACACACGGCCATCAGACTGATGGATCGTGTACCTGGATTAATCAGTCCATAGAACCCATTTCCATTGATCTACGGTCCACGATAAATGTTCTTTACACCATGCTAAACGACGAATAGCATTCCGAGTGGAGATGAAAGGCTTATGAGCAACCGCACGACCCAGTAACCCATGGAATGAAGTCCTCTGAGAATGGTACGTGTACATACCGAGGTTCCAGAATTTTTACTCACCTGTACACTGAGGTCTTGTGCAGTACTCCGTCGATTAGCTGTAACGACTCTCCTGAGGCGTCGATGTCCTCTGTCACTGATTTTCTTTGGTCTGTCGGTACGTTTTGCTACTTCAGGCACGCCATGTGTCTTTCACTTATTCAGTACATCCAAAACAGTTGACTTGGGTATGTCTAAACGCCTTTCGGTTTCTCTTATGGACAACTCACTAATATAACACCCAACAATATTTCCTTTCTCAAAGTCAGTTCTATCCCGCAGCGACATTTTCACTCAACCTCACAGTGTGATATGATAGCGGTCAGCTGCAGGCTTGTTTATATGCCGCTTGCAGCTGTACCTCGCATCTTAACAACGCAGGGGATCCGTTCACTTGTTTTTGAAGGGGTGTCCGGTGACTTTTGTCAATATAGTGTATCATAGGGAACTTCCTAATGACACTATTCAGGTTGACGAAGACAGTGTATTGGCATGGGAAACATTTCATAGGAAACTTCTCTGCAAGACTATTTTGGCTGACGGACACTATGTAATGGCTTGGGCAATATTTCATAGAAAACCTCCCTTTAAGACTATTCTGGCTGATGGAGACAGGGTAATGGCGTGGACCATATTTCATAGGAAACTTCCCTGTAAAATTATTCTGGCTGATACAGACAGTGTAATGGCGTGGGCCATTATCCTGTAAGACTATTCAGGCAGACGAAGAGATACTGTAATTGCGGTCGTGTTTCGTAGGTAACATCCCTCTAAAACTATTCTTGCTGATGGAGGCAATGTAATTGTGTGGGCCATATTTCATGGGAAACCTCCCTGTAAGGCTATGCAGGTTAGCAAAGAGACAGTGTAATGGCGTGGGTAATATTTCATAGGAAACTTCCCTGTAAGACTATTGTGGTTGACAGAGAGTGTGTAATGGCGTGGGCCATGCTCCATAAGAAACTTCCCTGTAAGACTATTCTGGCTGATGGAGACAGTGTAATGGCTTGGGCCATATGTCATAGGAAACTTTCCTGTAAGACTATTCAGGCTGACGAATAGACAGTGTAATGATGGACGTGTTTCGTAAAACACATCCCTCTAAAACTATTATAACTGATGGAGGCATTGTAATGACGTGAGCCATGTTTCTAGGAAACTTCCCCATATTCAAAACATCCCTTTATTCGATATAACCCACGCTTAAATGCCAAATACTGAAGTTTAAACATTTTAGTTCATGAAATGCATGCGACTATGATCAATCTCTGCCTCCACAGTGACAAATACTTTTAACGGGTCAATGCGTCGTGCCACCATTTTTTGAGACTAGTTCCAGCAAAACTGGCCACCTCAGTCCTCTTACCTTAAAAACATGGAGCGTTTGTTGCATGAAGTCGAAAGAAACATCCGATGTCTGAATCCAATCTGCGTTCATTGTAAAATGCTATTTAATACACTGAGTACTCGCTGAATTACGACCACCAATCTAAATCTTCGCGGGCCCTATTTTTGCACGGAGAAAAGCCTCCACCAGGCATGGCATTGACTTCCCCAGGATTGGTGTGGCTGTCCACAGTCCTAGTCTGGAGCGGGGTGGTATGTCCAACTGTCTCACCTGAAGTTCTACAACACATCACAGATCTTCAAATGAGTCCATATCCGGAGAGTTTGAGGACCGTTCGTTATGCCTCATTTCGACCTCGTGTTCGTTGAAGCATTCATGTGCGAGGCTGACCCGATGAAATGGGGCATTAACGTCCTGGAAGATAAAGCCCTCTGGGTGGAGGTACAATATTGTGGGGCGTGTATGTGGTCTTCAAACAGCCCGTGGTAGTATCTGCCATTCATGCGTGGATCCACTCTCACCAGCGGTCTTGGTTCTTGCCAGCTAAACATGCTCCATGTGTAACGTATACTCTAGATTCACTTTCCTTTTGATTTTACTATCTCTGGTTATTTTATTTTACTATGTAAATTATCTTCTTACTGAACGAGATGTTATTTCTCCCGTTGAATGAGATCTGGCAATGAGTGTAAGTCATGACGTGGTGGTAGCCAGTATAAATAGGCGCGTTCAACGATACGTAGGAGAGCGTTTGTTGTTGTAGAGAGAGAGAGCGTTTGTTGTTGTATAGAGAGAGCGTTTGTTGTTGTATAGAGAGAGCGTTTGTTTATGTGAGAGAGCTTTTTGTTGATGTGCGTAGGGAGAGCGTTTGTTGTTGTATAGAGAGAGCGTTTGTTTATGTGAGAGAGCTTTTTGTTGATGTGCGTAGGGAGAGCGTTTGTTGTTGTATAGAGAGAGCGTTTGTTTATGTGAGAGAGCTTTTTGTTGATGTGCGTAGGGAGAGCGTTTGTTGTTGTATAGAGAGAGCGTTTGTTTATGTGAGAGAGCATTTGTTTATGTGAGAGAGCGTTTGTTTATGTGAGAGAGCTTTTTGTTGATGTGCGTAAGGAGAGCGTTTGTTGTTGTATAGAGAGAGCGTTTGTTGTTGTATAGAGAGAGCGTTTTTTTATGTGAGAGAGCTTTTTGTTGATGTGCGTAGGGAGAGCGTTTGTTGTTGTATAGAGAGAGCGTTTGGTTATGTGAGACAGCTTTTTGTTGATGTGCGTAGGGAGAGCGTTTGTTGTTGTATAGAGAGAGCGTTTGTTGTTGTATAGAGAGAGCGTTTGTTGTTGTATAGAGAGAGCGTTTGTTTATGTGAGAGAGCTTTTTGTTGATGTGCGTAGAGTGAGCTGTGGTTTATGTGTCAGAAAGCTGTTGTTGTATAAAGAGATCTTCGTTTATGTGAGAGCCGGAAGTTTCACTAATAAAGAATTTGTTGTAAGTACGTTTTTCTCAGTTCATAGTTTTGTCAGATCTCTGTCTGGCTGTTAGGTTTATTTCATTAGGTGATTATTATTAACAACCAGCATAATACTTTATTCATCTTAATTACTACTACAACATTACTAGCAGTTAAAAGCTTGTTCATTATTATTACTACACTACTAGCAGGAAAATTTATTCATGATATAATTAACAAACGACAACCATTACTAGAAGAAACTAGTAGCAGAAGCATTATATTCATTATAAAGCATTAGAAGAAGCTGAATTCATTATAATTAGCTTAGTAGTTAAAAGCTATATTCATTATACATGTCATACAGAAAACTCCACCGTTCTGGATAGCAGACTCCATGTATGTGATATTTGTATTCTCATGCTGCTGACGTCAAATATGGACTCGACCGTTGGTAGAGTGAAGTACATATCATGGTTTATTGAACCGGAACATCTGCTTCCAATCATCTATTATCGAATCCGCATGCTCTTGGTTCCAGGAGAGTATGTCGTTGGCTTGTTTTTAAGAAAGGATGGCGCGTAGCGTGTCAGCCCTTGTAGTCCACCCGTTCCAGCGTGCGATGCAGAGTTGTGCAGAATATCGCTTATGGTTGAGCCATATTGTACAACTTGTATTGGGCCGTCAACTGCGAAACTGTGCGAATGCTTTGTCCAAGGTGATGCACATGTCTTTTCACCTACGGAATCTGTATTCCGCCACCTTTAAACTTGTGCCGTCGATTGGTTGTCTCACTGTTTTGGCGCCATTCCTCGAAAAACTTTAAGCACGGAGTCTCTCGAACAACCAGAAGTGTCGCCGTTTCAGAAACCGACGCACCAAACCTTCATGCGGCCACAATTTGGCCTTCCGTAAATTCCGATAAAGTCTTCGTTTTATACACATCACGCCTGTAACTTCACTCTCAACTGAACCACCGACCTCTTGTATACGCCCTTTTAGCATGCTTTCCTGCTCGTATCAATTGCAACTTACTTTGACTACGGGTGGCCATTATTCACTGAGCACTCACTGCATGTTCAACGCTTCGCTGGAACGCCACGAAAACTTAATCAAATCAATGCCGATGTAGCTCTTTTGCAAGCTAAATGTAGTCCAATACATAATTACACAGGTGGGCATAAAAAAATATCCACTTCGGGTGTATATGTTCATTGTACATGTAATTTCCTGTTACACACTTGTCGTTGTAGCGGGAAATACTAACCATATTATTTGGACAGGCTTTAAAAATGAGTGTTCATCCCACAATGGTACGTGCGTTCACTCATAGTGTAGTTGAAAGCAAGGCACGAGTATCGTGTTTGTTTTTCGGTGTTGGATTTCTCCCTTATCTGGAACCAGAAGCTCAAAGTAGAGACGGGCACCTGGTATAGACCTGAGAATGGTCGTTGCCTGCACACATACACAGTCGTATCAGAATAATATGGCCACTCCCGGAATCACAGTGTACCCGCCCAGGAGCGTCACAGAGTGCACGTGATAAGGTCGACCACACAAAGATATAAGCGGCCGGCCAGGACGGGTGAGCCACAGTGCGCTACATGAGCACAATGCGCAGAGGTAGTGATTTAACGGACGTGCAAAAAGGAATGATCATCAGCTACCCCGCCAAGGGTGGAAGCTTCTCAGAAACAGCAGACTTACTGGACTATTCGTGTGGTGCTGTAGTAAGGGTGTACCAAGAATGGACCGCTGGCACACCGAGTACATCCCGACGTCATAACTGTGGAGATCCAGAGGCCATCGACCCCAGAGAAGAACGTCGCCACCATCGACTGGTAAAAGGCAATCGACGCGCAACTCTGCAGTAATTGACATCCAAATGAACGCTGGGCACGCAGGTACGTGTCCCGGATTACGGTAGAGCGAATCCTGTGAAGCATGGTTCTCCGGAGTCGAGGCTGCATCAAGGCGCCCGTGTTAACCCAGGTCTACATCGGCAACGATGCCTGCAGTTCGCATGGAACTACTGTCATTGGACAGTGGAAGAGGGGGAAAAGGTTGCCTTCTTGGACGAATCGAGGTTTCTACTCCACACGAATGACTGGCGGTGGCGGATACGGTGTCAGACGCATGAGAACGAACACCCGGACACGCTTGTCGGTCAAGCACAGCCCGGGGGTTTCAGTGGGCATGTCTGGAGAATGTTTTCCTGATATGAGCTGCAACCGCTGCTACAACTGGATGGGTGCCTGAACGCCAATGGCTACCTCTCCATCCTTGCTGACCACATGCACCCCTTCATGTTGAACGTTTACTCTGGTGGTGATGGCGTCCAGCAACAGACAATGCGCCCTGCCATGTCGCTAAAGGGTTCCAGGTACACGACAGCGATGTCCCCGTTCTCCCTTGTACTCCGAAATCTCCTCCACTTCAATTCCATAGAGTACTTGTGGGACTATTTGGATCGACAGGTCCGACGTGCCGACCCACATCCACGTCACCTCCTGGACCACCGTGCTCTGCTGCAGTCCGAATGGGCACGTGTGCCTCGGGCAACCTTCCAAGGCCTCATTGCTTCTATGCCACGCCGTCTCCCCGTTATCATTCGGGCGTGGTTATTCCCATTATTATGTAGGTGGTCATATTATTCTGGTACGACCGTGTACACACACATACTGTGATCGTTGACCACACACACATACTGTGGTTGTTGATCACACATATACAAACACATACTGTGGTCGTTGACCACACACATACACAAAAAAAGGAGAAACGTTGACGCCCTTATGCGTGTTCTGCTTGGAGACAGTTGATGTCAGTAATATCCTGAGATGGATAAATAAATTTGAGGACCCGTAAACAACAATCATCGAAGATTCACGTCGAATGGGACATTGGGACCATTAACCTCAATCACAGATGGAAACCGAAAACGGTATGACGTACACTTCCTCTTTAACTTTCCATTTTTTGTTAAGTTATGTAAATTTCGGTTTTCTCTCGTTACATTTTTATAGTGAAAGTCACGTCTAAACTCCCGAGAGTTTTTCTTTCCTGTCTGACAGTCAGTCAATTTCAGATGACTCCTATAAATGTAGCGACCAAATAGGATGTTAGAAGTCAAGACATACTAGTCTTATATGTTCATTGGTTATGTGAGACACCAATGTTATTCTCGTCTAAGTGTTGTTGCCGTCTGCAAAAATGTCTTATTAAGTCATCAACTGTATGAATATTTACCGTTAAGTCATCAACTGTATTTACGGTTATTAAGTCATCGACTGTGTTTAGCGTTACCAGTATGCGATACGATTGTTCCCATCTTCTCTTCATAAGTGTGAGTGTGTATTAGATTGACATCATCCTAGTTAAGAAGGAATAAACAGTTTCTCCAAAGATTTGCTCATACGTAAATTATTTTTGTGTATGCTCCATTGGCAACTAAGTAAATCGTAGAAAGTAAACACAACGAACACTAAATTAGTCACCCCTAACAGAAATAACAGTAGTAAGTTACCAGTTGCACTGAGGGAGCCGTGATAACATTGCTGGGAGATAAATAGCACTAACGTGGTCTACAGGATCATTTAAGAGCAGCGCGTGTGTTGAATTTGGCCTGCCATATGGGTTGTAAAACAGAAGTTTTCTGAGTGGCGAAATGGAGCCATCGTGTTTGGCCGTGCTCACGGACACAAAGTGAATGAGGTCGCCCAATTTGTTGGTGCGTCGAATCGTACTGTCCAGCGGGTCTACAAACAGTGATGTAGTTCGCAGTCAACTGAAAATCGGCGACGTAACTGTGGCCGGAAAACGATTTGCACCAACAAGGACCTTCGCCATGTTTCACGCCTAGTAACTGCAAATTGGTTTCAAACTAGGCAACAATTGCTCCAAATAGTCAATCAAAGTCCAGTATAACCAATTTTCGAAAGAAAACTGCGACGATAACTGCATGTGATGGACATCTGAAGCACAGTACCACTGGAGAGGCCTCTTTTAACAGCAAGTCACAAAGTCGCACGCTATCAATGAGCTCAGAGTCACCAAAACTTTATTGTGGAGGATTAGAAACAAGTGTACTCCAATGATGGGATACGACGAGTGCATCGCTTGCTCAACGAAGTCTTTAATTCTGATTGTGTCGATGGCGTTGTTCAAGCTGGAGGGGGTTTTGTGACGTTTGGGGGATGTTTTTAGTACCACGAAACGGACCCTCTCCTTGTAGTGACGATGAATTTGAACCAGCTTGCGTATCTCCGCATTCTGAATGACGAAGTGTTGCCCTTTGCCCTACATCTCAAGGAACAGCATCACATTGCCATTCCTGTCATCCAAGATGACAATTGCCGTGTGCACAGGACAAAACCTGTCTCTGAGTGACGCGACAAACAATGAGCAACACTGTCTCACCTCGACTGGTCCACCAAATCCCCAGATTTAAATCCTATTGAAAATCTGTGGGATCATTTGGAAAAGAAGCTGAAATCCCGGAATACACGCGAACGTACTCTGGCGGAACTTCGGGACCAATTGACGCACGATTGGTTGCAAATAGATTTTCAATACGCCCACAATCTCGTGGAGTCTCTACCACACAGGATTTTTGCTGTTATCAAGGCAAGAGCGTCGTCACCCGGTATTAGGTAAGTTCTGAAAGAGGTGACTAACTTTTTGTCCGGTGTGCTTTCGACAACAGGCTTAAGGGTTGATTCGTGCTGACACCTAAACAACCGGTTGGTAATCATTTATAATTGATGTACTCAGAGTGTTGTAGACGGTTTATCAAGAAATTTTTATATAATCGGAAAAGAAAATGAAGCGTGTAAAATGGGTTCCTCGTGAGTTAACACGCCGTAGTATAAAAACAACAGGTCTCTTAAGCTACCAGTTACTGAAATGCGTGCGCCAAATGTAGAAACGATAAAAATGAAATTTTCTCATTTGCGATGTACTTACATGGTGAATCCCCCTGCATTAGAGAATACTCCTGGCTGACTATATCGTCACTACTTTCATACATTCTCATGAGGTCATTTTCCTTTGGACATCTCCATACCATTTCTTGACCTCTGTCCATGAAGTAAGTGCCCAAGAGACTACGATCTGAACTGCTGCAGGAATCTTCAACAACCGACAGCGCGCAGTCACGGAATTGCACAAACATCCTAACAAATAACAAAAACAAAACAAAAACTAATTAGCATTTCATGATTTTTTTTTTTACAGTTCGATACAAGAAAAATACATATTGTAATTAAAGCGTTAATTAAGAATAACATAAACGCTTCAATATACATTTAATTTTACAGTGTAAGTTGAAAGTTTTGCAATATTTAGATCAGTTTATGTCTTTATACGCACCTTTACGACGAAAGCTGATTAGCATTCAAAGTATAGGCCATCGTGTTGCACCGTCTTTAGCCATCTGTCTGCCAGTTCTTCGATTCTACAGAGGGTGAGTCGAAAGATTTGCAATATTTGCATCACTTTATGTCTTCATACGTACCTTTACGATGAAAGCTGACTAGCATTCAAAGTATAGGCCATCGTGTTGCACCGTCTTTAGCCATCTGTCTGCCAGTTCTTCGATTCTACAGAGGGTGAGTCGAAAGATTTGCAATATTTGCATCACTTTATGTCTTCATACGTACCTTTACGATGAAAGCTGACTAGCATTCAAAGTATAGGCCATCGTGTTGCACCGTCTTTAGCCATCTGTCTGCCAATTCTTCGATTCTACAGAGGGTGAGTCGAAAGATTTGCAATATTTGCATCACTTTATGTCTTCATACGTACCTTTACGATGAAAGCTGACTAGCATTCAAAGTATAGGCCATCGTGTTGCACCGTCTTTAGCCATCTGTCTGCCAATTCTTCGATTCTACAGAGGGTGAGTCGAAAGTGTTGCAATATTTGGATCACTTTATGTCTTCATACGTACCTTAACGACGAAAGATGATTAGCATTCAAAGTATAGGACATCGTGTTGCACCGTCTTTAGGCATCTGTCTGCCAGTTCTTCGATTCCGCGGCGGTACCAGTTCTTGTCCTTCTGTTGAAGGCGAAAAACTTCTTCACCGCAGCTACTACCACCTCCTGGTTGTTGAAGTGCCGCCCACGAAAGAAGTCGTCCACGGACCGGACCAAGTAATAATCCGACGAGGTAAGGTCCGAACTATATGCTGGGTATGGAATCAGTTCGACGCCTTCAAGTTCCTGGAGTTTCGCGCGGTATGAGGCCGAGCGTTGTCTTGTTGTAGGAAACGGCGCCTTTTGTTCACTAATGCCGGGTACTTCTCCTCCAAAATGGCATACATTCACTCCAGCTGTTCAGAGTAGAGGTTGTCGTTGATCGTCCGAGGATCAAGAGGGTACACCATCACTGCAGAACGTTATTGTGCTGAATTACACCATATGTGCCGGAAATTACTGCAGAAACAACCGGCTTTGGTCAAGAGACATGGTGTTTTCCTGCTCCAGGACAACGCTCGCCCTCATGTCGCACAACGAAACAAGTTAGTGCCTTGGGGTAAGTGCCATGCTGACAGTAAGTGTTTTGGGGTAAGTGCCACGCTGATAGTAAGTGCCTTGTGCTATGAAGCACAGCCTCATCCTTCCTATTTCCCGGACTTGTCTCCGACGGACTACTATCTGTTTCGTCGCCTGGATCACTTCCTGCTCGAGAAACAGTTCACGACAGACAACGAGGTTCAACGTGCCGTTGATGATTTCTTCGGGTCCCAGGCACAAGACTTTTTCCGTTCTGGGATCATGGCCTTGCCGGACAGATGGCAACTATGTGTCGATGCCGAGGGGGATTATTTTGCCTAGGTAAGTTGTCCTAAATTTTCCGTTCTCTCAGTCCACGTGTGCTGGTCCTTTGACGTACATTTCATTCGCACCAACACAATAGAAGCAGGGTGGTCTGAAAAACTGCAACTGGTGTATTTCTGCAGAAACTGCCTTTGCTAAAGTTTTTTTGTTTTCTAATCTGATAAGATATGCTAGATATAGTGAGAAGCTTCGTGTCCCACAGTTACAATATGTTCAATATCGATAACATTATCCCCATTTACCGAATATCGTGTTTGGCTGCCTTTCGCCGGGACAGCAGTTTGTATCTGTACCCTTCCATCTCTCGACTAGAGAAAATCCGAAGTTCTTCAGATTCCTAAGTTAAAATTGATTCAGCGAAAATCCAAAGTTTGCTCAGATACCTAAGCTAAAATTGCTCAGATTCAGTGTGTAAACATAAGTTTGTCCTTGGCGAGGATCGAACCTGCGCCCGCTCACTCCGGAGTAAGTTTCTCTCCCAACTAAGCTACACCGATGGAATGCATCGTTGCAGATTTGTCGTCTTGGCACTTGCTTTATACGTCAGATACAGTAGTAACCGCTTATAACAAGACCGTATACATAGCGAGGTCCCGGATTTAACGAGCAACACAAGAACTTTTGTTGGGTATAATATTACTTCAAAGCTAATTTGATCCTTTTCAGAGAAAACGTTTAATGAAATCTCCAGATCTAACGAGGAACAGAAAAGCTGAGATGATCAATTTTAACGAGCGAAGTAACAATATTTCATGAAATTCCATATTTAGCGAGACAAAAGAAAGCCTGATGCGCACCGATCTGTAATGGAGTAATGGAAATGATGGCATGTAAGTTGAAATTGCAACAGAGCTATTGAATATTGTGCGCTACTCGAAGAATGTTGACAGAAAAACAATAGAAAAAGAGTAAGTATTAGATCAAATGCTCAGAAAGCTATTTATACAAGAGAATCTCCGCCACCGACTCCAAGGGGCTGTGTCTTGGAAGTTCCTAATCGGCAGTTTGGAAAACCGGCGCCCGATACCCAAAGATGGGTGAGGCTCAAGCACAGGGCCGAGGGTTGTACAGAAAGTAATACAAAAGTGTGTATAACTTTTTTATTAACTGACAGAGGTCGTTCAAGTTGCACATGTTGGTAGAGTAACTCCTGCTCTATAGTAACCCTTCTTCTTCATTTAAGGAAAATAATGGATTCCTAGCAGTAGCAACGTGCGGTCATTTAGTTCTTGACGAACGAAGGGTGCAGGCTGTCCGACATTCACAGAAGTCTACAGAATGTTTACGGAGATGGCACCATTGACAAGAGCAATGTGC
The DNA here is from genome assembly GCA_039090855.1 of Macrothele yani. Taxonomy (NCBI): domain Eukaryota; kingdom Metazoa; phylum Arthropoda; class Arachnida; order Araneae; family Macrothelidae; genus Macrothele; species Macrothele yani. Next base: position 130,245,685 of record CM076997.1, read on the forward strand.
ACAGATGGATGAAGAAGTTTAGAGAAGGGGAAACCAGCATTGAAGACAAACCACGCAGTGGGTGACCATCATCTGCGACCACTAAGACGAATCGTCAGCGAATGGATAAACTCATTCGCGCGGGGAGTCGAGTCCCGATTCGGGAGCTTGCTACACAACTAGACTGTGGTCACAAAGCCATAAAAAAGATGGCGGAAGGCTGCTCCGGTGGTGCAGTTGTCTAAGCGATGGCTTGTGATTATTCGTCCGAAAGTGGTCCGGGTTCGAATCCCGGTGTGGCACGGATGTAGTGTTTGTCTCAGGGCACTGGTTCTCTCTCTTCCCTGGAGCCAGTGGCCCTAAATTAGTGACGGGCGACTGCTTGTTGCCCATTGAATTGCTCACGGTGGTCGTTAAACGCCGAATCAAAAAAAAAAAAAATAGATGGTAGTATGATATCGGAAGATATCCTACTACATTTTTTTTTCACACACTTTCTGATACCTTAAGTGGGTACCCGATTGAAGGAGAGAAGGTTAAAAGTCTGCTCTGATCTCCTGAAAGTGTTTGAAGCCAATGAAGACACGCTTTGTTTTCGATCTGGTGACAGGGGATGAAACGTGTACGTATCTTTACGATCTGGAAACGAAGAATCAATCCATGGAATGGCGTCACACCTCTTCACGAAGGCCTAAGAAGTTTAAGAACCAGCGATCAGCAGAGAAAGCCATGGTGGTCGTTTTTTTTTTTTTTTTTTTTTTTTTTTGTTGTTGTTGGGGGGGGGGGAAGGGAGGAATTACAGGATTGTCATTCTCCTTGATTTTCTGGAACATGGCCGTACCGTGACCAGCGAGCGGTACATTGAGACACTCAAGAAGCTAAGAGAAGCCAGGAGGAAGAGGCCGAACAAGAATCAGAAAAGGATCCATATTCATCATGACAATGCGAGACCACACACATCTTTAGCAACAAATCCGGCGATCAGCAAATTAGGCTGGTCGGTGGTGCCCCATCCACAATACAGCCCAGATCTGGCGCCCTCCGACTTCCACCTGTTCGGTCCAATGAAGGACAGTCTCCGGGGACAACGATTTGATAACACAGACGAGGTGAAAGTGGCTCTGAAGAAGTGGGTACAACAGTCCACACCTGAATTTTTTCAAAGAGGATTCGAGGATTGTGTACAACGATGGCGTAAATGCATCACTTGTGATGGAGACTATGTTGAGTAGTACCATTGTATAGAGAAAGAGTTCCTCTACCAACATACGCAATTCGAACGACCTCTGTGAGTTAAGAAAAAAGTTACGTCCACTTTTGCATTACTTTCGGTACAACCCTCGTATTAAATGGATTCCTGGGGGATTTGCTGAAAGGTATAGGAAATAAATGTAATAGGGATTTGGCCTGCAGAGAAACAGGAGATAATATTTCCTTGATTTGTGTTCTTTGCCTCTTTCACCCTCCCTCAAGTGAGTGTTGCATTGGGAATATTAGTGCTGCTTTTGCTTCACGTGTCCTGAAACAGCGGTCAACACACGCAGCGGTCAAGTAGGAAATCCTAAACCTTTTTAAGTCACAATGTTTTAGAGAAAGCCGTTATCCGTAAAAATCAAACCTGTCATCAGTTCAGTGGCGGCTTTTCAGGTGAAGTAGGTGAAGTGCCTCTTCACCTATTTTATTTGAAATAGTTTCATTTAATAATTTCGTATAATATATTCTTTTTTTGCCTTTATTGCGTGCTAAAATACCCAAAATTTTGATTAGATATCAATTCACAATGCGCGTCCAATACGGAAAACAAGTCCTTATACACAAAACAGTTCAAGTGAAGAGCTGAAATCAGAATGCTTGGAGGTCTGCAGTTTTCGTCCGAGTTGCCATGGTAACTATGACGTCATCCTCCCCTATCTGCCGGGCAAGTGAAGTGTTTTAGCTTGAGACGCCAAGCCTCTGCACCTGAAGTCGTGACTTTCCGAAGAAATCGCAGTGGAACGGGAATCCTTGGCAATCCACTAGGGCTTTGCGGTGTTTCGGTACATACTTTCCGAAAGAGATTTGTTTTTTCGTGTTTTGTGATTGTTTGTTAAAAACTTCATTAGTTACTTTAGTTTTGTGTACAGTTTAACTGAGAGTGATAGTATTAGTTTTCAGTATGTATCCTGTGAACGACATTATCTGTAATTTATTGCAAACTCCGTTCAATCGGTGGAAAGATGAAAATGAAAGAGACATTTTACTTCAACGACGACCGACGGATTCACTGACAATTGTCGCAAAGAAAGAAATCAAGAAGAGCGGCAAATCTTACAATATTAATTTTAAAAATTGTTGGTGTGCTGAGTATAAATGGCTTTGTAGCCCTTCTGTGTTACAAAAACTATTTTGTTGGCCCTGCTTATTTTTTGGTAATAAAATTCGGCGTGGAATAAAGACAATTTTCAGATTTCTTAAATATAAAACGGTCACTTTACAAACGTGGGGATTCTAGCGAACACCTGAAATGCGAGTTAATGCTAAATAATTTTAAAAAGAATCAGAATACCATTGCCGATGCCCCGAGAGAGAATGAAAATGCATTTCAGCGAAAGCGTTCGTTTAAATAGACTTTTCCTGCAGACAATGATTGATGCAGTTCTGTATTTGAGTAAACAAGAACGAGCATTCCGTGACCATGACGAAGGCATTGACTCGATAAATCGTAGAAATTCAAGGAATTGCTTTCACTGTTGATATCAAGAACTCCTTTAAAAATTCAAAATTAATACGAAACGATAAAAAAATGTCTTCACAGGTGACTCAAAAACTATTCAAAACGAATTAATTGAATGCATTTCTGAATATATAAACGATCACGTCACAAATGAAATAAATGAAGTTCAATGCTTTTATATTCAAGTAGATGGGAAGACATAACCAGACTTTCGAGTGCTCTTTAATAATACGATCTGTTGATTAGGAAGGTGTATTGGTTGAGTGATTTTTGGGTTTCCATGGTGTGAGTGAAGACAGAACGTCAGAAGTTTTATACAAAATGCTAGACAAAGTTTTGGAACAGTTTGATTATCAACACAAGTCAATAGGACAATGTTACGATGGGGCAAACCTAATGTCTGGACACTGGACTGGGCTCCAGAAAAAAATGAAGCATAAAGCTTCTCAAGCTGTTTTTGTTATTGCTTAGTACATCGTTTGAACCTTGTATTACATCAGAGTTTATAATGAATTAGCTTTATTTTGCTTTCCGCTAAGCTAATTATAATGAATAAGCTCTTTCTACCAGCTAGCTAATGATAATAATGAAGCTTTCCTACTGAGCTTCAAATAGTGAATTCAAATGGTTGTCGTTACTAGTTAATTAAGAACATGAATAAAGTCTCCTGCTAGTAGTGTAGTAATTAGAATGTATAAAGTCTTAACGCTGGTTGTTAATGGTAATAAACTAACGATATAAAACTAACAGTAACACAGAGGTCTGACAAAAACTATTAATTGAGAAAGACGTACTTACTCAAATCTTTTTTTATTATGCGACTCTTGGTCGTCCAAAGCACACACACACAACTTGTTTCACAATAATGAAGAATCCAACTAATGGCATAGAACGAAACTCTCTCCTCTAGTATAATAACAAACGATCTCCTTATAACAACAAAATCTCTCCGTACAACACCAAACGCTCCCCTTTGCTATCGATGAACGCGCCTATATATACTAGCTACCACCACGTCATGACTTACACTCATTGCCAGATCTCATTCATCGGGTGAAATAATATCTCGTTCAGTAAGAAAATAATTTACATAGAAAAATAAAATAACCAGAGATAGTAAAATCAAAAGGAAAGTGAATATAGAGTATACGTTACAAGTTTTTCTAAAATTTCTAAGTGTCGAATATTTTTTGCAAGCCTCAGTGTAATTTCTTTGTTTTTTCACCACTCAGCGAAGAGATCGCTTCCCTGAGTAGTGAAAAAACAATACACTCACATCAACAACCGCAAGATGCATGCAAACCATAACGGAAACTCGATTGTCCTCCACTTCGAAGTTAGTATGTGTAATAGTTGAAGATTGGGACAAATTGAAGGAAGTATTCGAATTTCTCACAAATAGTGACCAGTCAGAAAAAAATCAATTCAACTTGCCCAAGGGTTTTTAAATGATATGAACACTTTTGAATTTACATTTTGGGAAATAGTAGTTAATGAAATATTTGACCTCACCGATCTATTGTTCGAAATTTTGCAGAAAAAATCAATAGACATAAACTACTGTGTTACTCAAATTAAAAACAACTTGTGAAATTTTGAGCCATAAAAGGAACGATGAGGTATTTGGAACACTGTTTGGAAAAGCTAGCAAAATCACAGAAATAAGCAGATCTAAACGGAAATATGCTGCTCTTACACCAGAAACAATTTTTCAAAATTATAAACAATTGTATTTTGAAATTTTGTACCACATTCTTATGGAAATGGATATAAGATTTCAAGACTGTGAGAAACTTAAACTTCAATTTGCCTGGCTTGCTGACACAACCAAATTCGACCAATTTAATTCATGCTTTCCCTCTCACGCTTTTGAAAATCTACAACATTTTTACGGAATTTTTTTTACTAAACACCAGCGCCTTAAAGATGAACTGAGTCTTGCATATGCTGATGAAAAATTAAGGAATATATCGACTCATAAACTTCTTCGAGTGCTTCATGGAGATAAAGGCATTTTTACAGAAGCTTATAAATTGGTTTCCCTGATTTTAGCAATTGCATCTGCAAGTGTTTCAGTGGAAAGAAGTTTTTCTTGCCTTAAAAGAATACAAAGTTACTCTAGAAACACTATTTCTCCAGATAAACTTGCTTCTTTGGCAAATTATTCTATTCAGAAAGACATTTTCTTGGTGTCACGAAGAAACAGCCATTTTCTGACGACATAATCGACACATTTCCAGCTTTAAAGGGAAGAAGAATTGATCTAATATATAAAAAAATAGGTAAGTTCTCATTAACTGATTTTCATTGAAGACAGTAGATATCTTTTCATATTGCTCTTGTAGCTCTTCACCTATTTTTCCTATCACGAGCCGCCACTGATCATCATTGGAGAGCTACAAAATGGTGAAAATATGTTGCCATACAGCGTTCGAAGTCATCCTGAAGAAGAAATTGAAGAATTTTATGAGGAAATTTGTCATCTAAATAATAAAGGTAAGCAGCACTTGAAAATAATTATGGGAGATTTCAATGCAAAAATAGGGCAACAGCAACAGAATGAAACTTCGGTAGGTAAATTCGGTCATGGCAACAGAAACCAGCGTGGAAATACTCTCGTTGAGTTTGCAGAGGCAGAAGGGTTTTTCATCTTGAACTCCTTCTTCAAGAAAAAGCCACACAGGAAATGGACATGGAGACATCCAAATGGGACGACAAGTGAAATTGATTTTATTATGTGTAACAAAAAATTCGTCATAGAAGACTGCAGTGTGCTAAACAAGTTCAACACAGGTAGTGACCATAGATTGGTGAGATGTAAGATGCACCTCAACACCAAACTTGAACGTGGCAAGCTCATAAGACAAACAAAATCTATTGACATAACCAACCTTAAAAAACACCATAATACCTTCAAGTTGGAACTGAAGAACAGGTTCTCTGCTTTAGAAGGCCTAACATCGGAAGAAGTGGACATCTCTGAAGTTAACAGAAAAGTAACCAAAGCTCTTATGGAAACAGCAACAAAATTAGCTGGGTCTAAGAAAATTAGCAACAAAATTAGCTGGGCCACCCGGGCCAGTAAGTTTTTATATTTTATTTTTCTAAGTTGTCACAAGTTAGAGAATGAATTACTATTTCTTCTACCGTGCTGTACGCTCTTCTTTTTAGACTGCAAATCAGCGATAGGTTCATAAAATACTATTGGATAACAGCTATTCTTTTTATCCCTCAGGACTTGTAAAGAGTCGAAGAAACAATAAATACAGAAAGACAGTTTCCCAGTCCTTGTCTTGTAATGGCAACATCAGCTTTTGGTACCTCCGTCCCCTCCATTCAAAATGAGTAGAAGTAAGTATAATACATATCCTGATCTTCCTTGGATTCGCACACACTAGTGAGTGAAGCAGATACGGACACCACACTTGGTTTCTGACCCAAGATAATACATAAAACATTAAACAACGCTGCTAATACGTATATGTAAATTTTTGTACTCTTGAATTTCCTCATTCCCTTCTTACTTATCCCACTATACGTTGAAAAGGTCGTTTTAGGCCCAATTTCACATTTTGTAAAAATGCATTCGTTTTAAAGCCCCATTCTTTAGGATTCCAAAAGTATTTTTGTTTCTTGTCTTCGATTAACAGATACCGAGTAAGAGCAATCGGAATATCTAAACCCAGGTGTCAAACGAACGGGAAGGGATACTTGAAACGCGTTTCTTGCAGGATGAGATTTTCGTCCCGAACTCTTTACGTAAAACCTGAGAACTGCGAAAGGTATGAAAATAAATTGATGAAACTTGGTAAACATCTTTCTTACAATGTTGTGCATGAAATGAACTAAAGGTTTTGTTCTTTGTCAGTTCAAAGTTACATTATAGCTATTTACATTCAATTTAGAGAAGAAATTTGTCGAAAATTCACACTAATGCATGTAGGAATGAGTGTATCTCAGTAGTGTTTAGGAACATCACTTACCTTTTAGTTCACTGATGCATAGATAACACTGATATGCAATTTTTCAACTTTTTTCTGTTGTTTTCAAATGAATAGGTGTATCTGAATGGATGTTTTGCGCAGATTCCGAAAATGACCTTCAAAATCCCGTATCACATCAGGTTTTTTCACAAATGACGGAAATGTGAAAATTTAAAAAACCGTTATTTTTTAATGACATTGCTATATGGCAACGTTTGTAACGTGTGAAAATGTTCTCTGGAGGGGCGGAATGATTGTTTAAGGAATAGATAAACATAAATACATATTCAAAAGCAAACATACCTAACATTCGCCCATGGGCTCCCCTTCAAACTTCCTCTTTTTGGATTGTCTTCCGTGTGCGTCCGTACAGTCTCTGTTCAACATCCAACAATAGTCGGCCATCATATGTACAGTCCACTTTCCTTGGTATCTTTTTTCCATCACTTTAATATCCTGATGAAAGCGCTCGCCATGTTCTTCCGAAAAAATCACCAAGATTGTTAGGAAAGTAATTTAGATGAGCATGAAGAAAGTGAACTTTGACGCTCATGTTGCAACCAAGCAGTTCATAGGATTCCATCATGTCCTCGACTAAAATGGTGTAATTTGAAGCCTTCGTGTTCCCCAAAAAGTTGTGTACCACATTTCTTAATGCAGTCCATGCTCGCAATTCGCACTCACTCATAGTTTCCTCGAATATGTTGTCTGTCATTAATTTTCGTATTTGAGGGCCTATGAAAATGTCAGCTTTAATTTTTTCAGACGTGACTGATGGAAACTTACCACCAAGATACTGAAAGCATTTACTGTCCCTGCTTAAAGCTGTCACGAATTGCTTCATTAAGCCAAGTTTGATGTGTAAAGGTGGCAACAGTATTTTCGAGGGATCAACCAGTGGAAGTGAAACTATGTTTTTTTTTCGCCAGGTGTGAATGTACTTCTGACTGGCCACTGCTGCCGAACCCAATGTTCCGTCCTTGCTCTGGAGTCCCATTCACACAAAAAGCAAGGAAATTTGGTGTAGCGTGCTTGTTGGCCGAGCACTATTCCAATCACCTTGAAATCCCCGCACAAAGACCATTCATGAAACTTGTACTGCACACTTTCCAGCAGTAATTTAAGGTTCTCGTATGTCTCTTTCAAAGTCACAGAATGTGCTACTGGAATGGATGGATGGATGTTTGTATTGTGTAATAAAATACCTTTCAAACTGGATTTGCTGGCATCTATGAACAACCTCCACTGTCCTGAATTGTAATTAATGTTGAAGTATTTCATGACTGCCGGAATGTTTCGACAATATACCAAACCGCCTTCCTCAGAAAAAAACGGAACCAATTCTGCTACTCGGTGTCTGTACCAGGAGAATCTCGTATTAAGACATAGTAAATTCTTTTCCTGAAGTCGTGATCCTAAAAGCTCTGCTGCGTCTTTAGGTAAATTCAGATCACGAACCAAATCATTCAGTTCATGCTGGGTAAATGGCGCTGGGGTTTCATCCTCCATGCTGTCCGGTTGGTACATCTCATCACTTGTATCACCGTCTGAATCGGTGTCTGTTGGGGGCTTGATATTGGACGGGGATGGCACAGGGATGGATTCACTATGGGGCACTGGTCTTATGGCAGATGGGATATTGGGATGCACAGTGTTACGCTTACTGGTTCTGGTATGGCCCACGATATTCACTGTGCAGAAGTAGCAGTCGTCACTGTGATTTTTTGGCTCACGCCACACCATGGGTACACCGAACGACATTGATGCCCTTTTTCCACTTTTCCAGTTCCTCAACCTCTCCACACATGCACGGCACACATTGTGAGGAGACCAAACTTTGTCCTGATCTGGTACTTTAATGCCGAAGTATTGAAAATAAGCATTTTTCACGAAAGGCATAACATTTTGCCTCTGTTTTTTTCATGTCGTATAACAGCCACATATGTAGCAAAACATGTCTGGATGATTTACACAAGCACGTGAAGCCATTGCAGACGCCACAAAGAAACAACCGAACGGGACCAGTCCCTTCTTCGCACTGACTAGGTTAACACGATCTGTCCCGAATGGCGCCACATGTGACCAATAGAAATAAGGGAGCAGTGGCGTGAGGTATGAGTCATACTGCCGTGCCAAGATAACATTCTCTCATGTTCCGCCTGTGTGAGTGGCGCAAATCGTGACGTCATACAGATACAACAGTTGCATTTTCATTATCAGCTATATATTTATGTTTATCTATTCTTTAAACAATCATTTCGCCCCTCCAGAGAACATTTTCACACGTTACAAACCTTGCCTTATAACAATGTCATTAAAAAATAACTTTTTTTTTAATTTTCTCATTTCCGTCATTTGTGAAAAAACTTGACGTGATACGGAATATTTTGAAGGTCATTTTCGGAATCTGCGCAAGAAATCCATTCAGATACACCTATTCATTTCAAAACAACAAAACCTTGCCTATTAGTGTAATAGTCATACACAGATGCAAGAAATTCCATCATATATCTGGAATTTTTTTTTTAGAGAGTTTACCGTAAACGACATATTTCCTTAAATTCTTTCACAGATTTCCCATTTTCTTGAAACTTTATATTGATATCATTTTTTTCAACGTTTATGTGTTTTTGTGTGTTAGCCTTCCTAAAAAAAATTACCCATTCCTAAATATTTTTTTAAAGTGCCCCCAACGTAGTGGGATACTTTACAAACAGACAGATTGGGAATGCACTCTTACTTTGTTATATCCCCAATCCATCGGAATCTTATTCTGGAAATACTCTTTGTCTTGTCCCTTTCACTTTCAAATTAGATGTTTTGAAAACAAATATTGGAGATAATTCCATTGAAATGATACGTTATTTTCTGCATATACGGGAGTCCTAACAAAAGTTCTGCACACTGTCCATGTTTGAGAAAAGTATGCATTAACGGGGAAAACTTACCTTATTGTCGTTCAATGTACTCCCCTCCGCTGCTAATGACAGCTTGCCAGCTGTGACGTAGATCCTGGATGCTTCGTAGTAGGCCATCTTAGTTCAGCTGTCGTATTACTCGGGTCACGTACGTCCAATGACAGTTCGTCCAGCGATTCGTGGCGGATGCCATGTAGCCAATTTTTTACTTTGGGAAGAGATCAAAGTCGGGTGGACTGAGATCAGGGCTGTATGGTGGGTGGGATAAAGTTTCCCAACCATATTTCGACAAAAGTCCCGTACCGACGTTGCACCGTGACACGATGCGTTGTCATGAAGTAAAATGGCTCCCGCTTCCAACAAGTTGGGACGATTTTGACGAATTTTTGGTCTCCACTTTGTCCTCAGAAAATCAAGATAATTTTGTGCGTCCACATTTTGCCCTACCGGCACTCGATCAGAGACTACAACACCCTGGGCATCGTACGCAAAAATCATTTGCTTCACTTTGGATTATTCCCGACGACACTTTGAGGAGCGTGGGGAACTTGGATGCCTCCTTTTCGCTGACTGTAACTTTAGTTTCGGCTCAAAATTACGGGTCCAAGTCTCATCAACTGCGACAATTCTGTTCAAGAAGTGGTCGCCCTTCCTTCCAAAACTGTGGAGATGATCCTGAGCGGTGCTCACTATGGCTGCCATCTGCTCGGGGGTGAGTTGATGGGGCACCCAGAGCGCGGCGATTCTTCTTTTTCCCAGTGAGTCCGTCAAAATCCAGTGAATAGACATGGTGGACAAATTTACCTCATGAGCAATCTCCTAGACTGTCAAACGGCTATCCTCTTTGAAGAACGTTGCAACAGTGGTGACAGATGTTCTATCTGTCGCCGTTTTAGGTCGGCCTGAACGGTGATCATCTTCGAAGCTGTTTTGACACCCCCAAAAGCGCGATTCCCAGCGATAAATTGTGCTTCGATCAAGAGTTACTTCCCTGTAAACTTCTTACAAGGCAGCGTGGTTTTGTGTCGGAGTTTCTCCTGCAGAGTTTCTATTTTCACGTACAAGCGCTGGTATAGCGCCGTGACTCGACTTGAGCAGCTGCACGCTTCCATTTCCAAACTCTCCCATGTGCACACAGAAAATGATAGCGCGTTGTTCTGACACCACTGCGTTGCTGAGAGCTTGACCTTGACATGACGTGATCATTTTCCCGATTGCATCACCCGCTTCCGTTTTATATAAAAGTATGCAGAAATTTTGTTATGACTCTCGTATTGTAGTCTAAGGTTGTTTTTTTCTTTAAGAATCAGTGGGCATTTTGGTGAGCCATTGGTTTGCAAATTCTAGCTGTCCGCTGGGTGAGTAAAAGATTTACTTATAATTATAGCACTCTCATATGGTATGATACACTGAAGAGCCAAAACATTATAACCACCTGCTTAATATGATACTGGTCCCCCACGTGCCACCTAAACAGCTTTTACCCAGCGAGGAATGGACGCTACAAGATTTCTAAAGGTGTCTTGTGGTATCTGGTACAGATAGTTTTCCAGAAGATCGTTAAACTCTTGTAAGTTACGTGGTTGAGCTGCGGCAGGTCGGATGTGCTGTTCTAACACAAACCATAGATGCTTGATTGGGTTGAATCTGGAAAATTCGGAGGCCAGGGCACCAAACCATTCTCAAATAATCCGGGAGGTGTAGCATGGCGCATTATCTTGTGAAAGAAGGTACTACTAGATGAAAGCACCGTTTCCATAAAAGGAATATACTTGGTTTGAAATTTTGTTTGAGTAGGTGGTAGGCGCTATATATTTACCTGCACACGAATGGCTTTCAGCGGCACGTTGCCCAAAGCATTACACTTCCTCCACTGGCTTGTTTTCATCCTAAGGTGCATTCTGGTGCCAACACTTTCCCAAAATACATACCCGGTCAGTCTACATGGTGCAACAGGAAACGAGATCCGTCGAACAAGACGACCTCCTTCTAATCATTCAAGGCCCATTTTCTATTCTCGCGCACCCATTGTAGGCGGTTTTGACGGCGAACCGAGGTTAGCATGGACACCCAGAAGAGCATTTGGCAACGCAGCCCCATTGTCAGCAAGGTTCTATGTACTGTGTGTTGTGGGATATTACTCCTGTCACCAGCATAAGTAATGTAATAAAGTTTGTTTCATAACTTGTTTTGTCTGCTGTTGTACTTGCAATATGTTATTACACAAGCATACCCACTCTCGTGCTTTTGCAACGATTGGTTCTTGAAATATTCACAGGTGTATTGATTATGCTTCTTCGTTCATATTGAAATCATTTGGACATGAGTGTAACTGGCAGTTCATTCCAAACTAGCTTACTTAAAGAAACTCCTGTCAGATGGATTCGAAAGATGTGCAAGGATTCATTGCTGTAAACAAGTACTTCTGTAAAAAATTCCTGAATTTCGTACAAGGACAATGAAGGCTAATAGGATATGAAACAGGTCAGAATTATGTATGAAACAGGTCAGAATTATGTATGAAACCGGTCAGAATTATGTATGAAACAGGTCAGAATTATGTATGAAACCGGTCAGAATTATGAATAAAACAGGTAAGAATTAGGTATGAAACATGTCAGAATTATGTGTGAAACAGGTCAGAATTATGTATGAAATAAGTCAGAATTATGTATGAAACCGGTCAGAATTATGTATGAAACCGGTCAGAATTATGTACGAAACAGGTCAGAATTATGTACGAAACAGGTCAGAATTATGTATGAAACCGATTAGAAATATGTACAAAACAGGTCAGAATTATGTATGAAACAAGTCAGAATTATAAATGAAACAGATCAGAATTATGTAAGAAGTTTGCCTCATCGATTCATGGCTATGGTACAGACCAAAGTTTGAAAGAGGACAACACCTTGTTAAAAATATTTTGATCTTCCCTTTTGTGGGACATCGTAATACTTTTGGAAGCACAATGTAGACATGATTTATCATACTCGTATAAGTTATGTCTAAAGACGCGATTAAAAGGAAACACTTTCTGGTAAATAGCAGCTCCATATTGAAATAGGTTGTAGGTGTTTTCGATGCACATGTGTTACTGTTACGGAAAATAAGGCCAGTAGCTAAATCCTAAAAGAAAATTTTAAATGATTTCTGAACCAAAATATTCAAACTTACCTGCAGGATGGGCCATCGATAGAATAATGCTTTGCGGGAAGAAATGATTCACACCTCTTCAGGTTATCTTGCTGAAAACAGGGACGCTCCTTCCAGTCTGAAAGCAAAGATGAGGCAAAAATATATTTTTTGATGAAATTTTTGCAACAATTGTGTCTAAGTGAGAATCAAATTACTGACATGTTTATTCTGCTTTCGGTAATTATCTATGTAGCGTTCTGTATCTCAGTCATTTGCAATCGCATTAGTCTCCAATTCTGCACATGTAACATGAATGCAACGTGCATTAAAAAAGTGGCCACCTTGTGCTGTTGTAAAGTTTTTGTGTATACAGGGTGTATCTAAAATATTTGGACAAACTTTGGCAGCATATTCTATCGCCTATTCTGATGAAAAAAGCAACGCTTTCCTGCAGAGATACACAAAGTGAATAGTAAAATCTGATGGCAAAAAGTAACGCTTTCCTGCAGAGATATAATACAGAGCGTATAGTAAAATCTGATGAAAAAAAGCAAAGCTTACCTGCAGAGGTACACAGAGTGAATAGTAAAATATGATGGAAAAAAGTAACGCTTTCCTGCAGAGTTATACAGAGTGTATAGTAAAATCTGATGAAAAATTAACGCTTTCCTACAGGGACATACGGAGTGAACAGTAAAATCTGATTAAAAAAAAGTAATGCTTTCCTGCAGAGATATACAGAGTATAGTAAAACCTGATGAAAAAACAGCGCTTACCTGCAGAGATATAATACAAAGCGTATAGTGAAATCTGATGAAAAAAGGTAAAACTTTCCTGCAGAGATATACAGAGTGAATAGTAAAATCTGATAAAAAAAAGTAATGCTTTCTTGCAGAGATATACAGAGTGTATAGTAAACTCTGATGAAAAGAAGTAATGCTTTCCTGTGGAGATATACAGGGCGTGTAGAAAAATCTCGCACCAGCCGCGCTTCACGGGTAAACGGAAGCTCATAACGATGTGGAGCCAACGGAATTAGTGTAAATTGTGAGACCTACTACAGAGATGACGCAGATGACAAGCGGAAGTAATAAGCACTCGTCGGTGTAGCTTAATTGGGAAAGCATTCGTGCTCCGGAGCAGATGTATGCTTGTTCGAGCTCCGCCACCTGCAAATTTGTGTTGTCACATTGGCACCCGAAGGTAAAAATGGACCTACTGGCCTTTAGGTTTTTCGAAAAATATATGATGTTCCTTTTCCATATCGTCTGGAATTACTGAGGATTCCTTTTTTCTACTTCAAGCAGGTTTGCGGCGGACCCGAAACCTGCGATTTCGTGCCCCCGCCTTTCTCAAGATGGGGATATATGTGACGGATGTGACGCTGATGTCAAGACGGCAAGTAGTAGTGAAAACACCTGTCGGTATAGCTTAATCAGGAAATCATTCAGCTCCGAAGCAGAAAGATGTGGGTTCGACTAGCGCACCAGAAAAATTTGTGTTTTCACAGTGCAAAAGAGCTCAATTACATCAGCTCGACGTCAGTGGCCCTATCGGCGAATTGGCGAACTTAGCTCAACGAACTTACCTCAACGAACTTAGCTCAACGAACTCCGAAAGTATGGTAGAAAGAGCAAAAATGTTAACTGAAAAATTGGAGAGTATTATTCGTTTACTTCAAAACGATCACAAAAAATGGAAACCAATTGCCGAATGTAAGCTGTACACAGTTGAGGCAAAAGTATTTCACCACTAGGGGTTCTAAAGTCGAGCGTTTTGGATCGATCCTCACGCCCTTACTCTCTTTGGTTGCACATCTTTCTCAGCCTCAGCTTGCCCATAAAGCGGCTGATGAGCTACTTTGTTATACATCCTGTGTGTTTCTATAAAAAAGCGTTCCGACTCTATGTTTATAGAACATTTTTTTATCAGAATCGGCAGTATAAAAAGTTAACAAAGTTTGACCAGACATTTTAGAAACACTCTGTATTAGGGGGTCCTTAAAATACTATGAATTTTTTTTTCAACAATTTGTATGCTCTGACCCCCCAAAAGTGTTCCTCGATGTAAAAATATAATATGTGTAAAATTTATACCATTTTAATTAACATTTAGTGGTAGCTCAATATGCTCAGTTTTACTTGTGTTTGCATACATTGTACATCATAAAATTATACATCAATGAGTGCAGAAATACTGATTTAATAATTACTCTGAAAAATTCCGAACACAAATCCTTATCTTAATTAATTATGCCTATCAAAGACTACAGAACATTATTTCCACTTGAAGTAATATCCGTTGTTAACACTGAGAAAATCAGTAAATCGCTTAAATCAGAGTTCCTTGTAACTTGACTCATCTGAGATTAATTTTTTTTCTCCTGCAGTCGGGATAACGACACCTATGTTGTTCTACAGCTTGTAATAAATATTGGTTTTGGTCATCATTCTCCGTTTTATTTTTTTCTTGCTTTTTTTTTTTTTGGATTGGAGGTTTAACGACCACCGTGAGCAACTCAATGGGATATAGTCAGTCACCCGTTCCTGATTTAGGTCCACTGGTTCCAGGGAAGGGAGAGAGCGAATGCCGTAAGACAAACACAGTATCCATGCGTCACCGGGACTCGAACTCGGACCCATCTCGGATGAATGATCAGAAGCCGTAGCTTAGGCCACTGGGCCACCGGGCTGGCCATTTCAGGATCAAAATCTAAATAATCTCTTGAGATATTAAGGCAATTAAAGAAATGCATAGTGGTTTTGTCACAAAATCTTCAATATCACGAGGAATCTTTCCACTCAGCTTGATGGGTTTAAGAGGTTCGTCGACACCGTCCTTTTCATTAAAGGACCGAAGCATAGACTTTTTTGGGCTTGTAGGCACGTTTTGTTTTATTTTTGCGATTTTTTTCAGCTTGAGCCACTTTTCATGAAGTTTCTCCAATTTCTTGATTCAATCCTGCTCATGGCGAATGGGAATACAGGCTTTTTCCCCAAACACAGCATTTTCCTTAACAACAGCCCAACAACTCTCACGAATTGTCTTCTTCAAGGTTTATATAGGCAAGCTTGTTTCTGGAACTGTACAGAATTTTCAAACTATGTGAAATAAAATAAAAATAGACATTAACTTATTTATGTGGAGTATTTGATTTACGCTTAAGTCAAATAAGACAAGAGAAGGTGAATGGAGAAGTCAGGTGACGGGGATAATACGGTAAGTGAATATCTCAACTGACTTGAGCGACCTCTAAATATAGTCCGATCTGCCAGAAACTTTACAAAAAATATTTTTTACATGGTAGAACAACATAGGAGTGGTCAGGCAACAACATTTCAAAGCTTCAATAATAAGGCCCACCCTACTCTGTATGTTCGTACAGTTGTACGAACAGCTGCTTTTAAATTTCGGTGCATTAGGTCTCTTTAGTAACTTGTGTTGCCATAGATCAACGTAAAAGATGCACGCTTACTTCTGAACTGCCCGTGTGTAAATTTTGGATAGAAGACATACCTAACTATTACGCAACCCAGCAGGACGTAACTAGTATTCAACCAAGGATCAAAGATTCTTAGGGTGACCTCCAGGGCTGTCGAAATGATAAATTACTTAGCTTGAGCAGATGTTATCTACGTGCCCTCATATGAAAAGTTGATACGGATTAAAAGCAGCCTCCCCGGTGAACGAACTGTCTGAGACGCGGACTTCCGACCATTTGTTCGATATAGGTGACTCTAACTTAAAAGTTGTGGAGGTCAGAGTCCCGGATTCAACGAGATAGGCGTGTTTGTCCTATGGTGATGGCTTTATCTTTTTCTTGGAACTAGTGCCCCTAAAATAGGGACAGGCGACTGTTTGTATCCTTAAAAGTCGCTCACGGTGTTTATTAACCTAAACCGTCCACACATCTTCACTTCCAAAAAACAGCTTTCTACTTGAAAAAGAACAAGCACGCAACCTCAGAAGAGAGGCGAAATGACTGCGCTATTCATTTGCAGCGGCTGGCTGGTAAACCAATTGTGGAATGACAGAAAGATCAGCAGAAAACTTTGTTTACCTTTTCTACCGTGTAGTTGAATTGTTAATGAATTCCAATAGCATGTGAATACCGCTTATTCACGC
Organism: Macrothele yani; assembly: GCA_039090855.1. Classification (NCBI taxonomy): domain Eukaryota; kingdom Metazoa; phylum Arthropoda; class Arachnida; order Araneae; family Macrothelidae; genus Macrothele; species Macrothele yani. Next base: position 130,262,541 of record CM076997.1, read on the forward strand.
GATTTTCAGACAAATTTGGGCTGCTGACGGACAAAATTCTTATATTTGCCGATGCATTCCCTCCGCTACACTTTCCTCGTCGCTAATGTTTAAAAATGCAAAATTTTCGTTTTATATAAAAGCTATTCAAGAAATTTCCGGGAGATACGTGTATTTCGTAGCTGTCGTTTACCGCACGCTGATATACAAAGAAAAAACGTCCTGACCTATCTTCATCCTTTGGGGAATGATATTATCTTTTCGATGTTGTTAAGGAAACTGTTGTACTGAGACCAAACGGATCTTGCTATTCTAACATGATCTACTGCTGTACTGACAACATATGGAATTACTTATCGCGGAATTAAGATCGAATGTTATCATTTATTGCAGAGTAGAGGACGTTTAACTTCTGTACGACCTCCCGTAACGTTTGGTGTGGATCCGATTCAATGGTTTTCTTTACTTCAACAGGATTAATGGTTGCAGGATTGTGTCCGCGGTGTTATTTGATGATCTGTATCGCCGGACCAGAATTTTGTGAACCAACGACGCATAGTCCGCTCACCAAATGCTGTATTGCTGCCCTGGTAGCGCAGTGATCTGAGCGTTGGCTTATGACTATTCATCCTAGTGGGTCCGTGCTCAAGTCCCGGTGAGGCATGAATTTTGCGTTTATCTTACGGTACTGGCTCCCTCCCTTCCCTGGAACCCGTTACCCTAAATTAGGGAGGGGCGACTGCATATAGCCCACTGAGTTGCTCACTGCGGTCGTTAAACCTCCACACAAACGAAAAGTACTGTATTCATGTCCCTTGCTGTCTCTGACACGGAATGTAAACCTATATAATAGCCTACGTCATTCGGTACTTGCAGCGCGATCTGCTTTTATCAGGTGGACAAAATCGGAACTAAGCTCACCGCTATCCAACGATACGTGAAATCAAGGAGAAATACCAGAAAATAAAATAAAGTGAGTAAGACAAAGACTTCGTTTCGACCATGATAGGTATGGCCTCCAATGGTGAATGATAATAATAATTTGAAAGTCCAATGTTAGTGTGAAGATCTGGGAGCAAAATGCTAAGCCTTGCAGTACAGGTTCGGGGTTTTTTCGGACAGCGCCAGGTTCGTGCAGACATTTAGCATGCAGTTGGATCAAGATTCAGGCTGAGAACACTCAAGTCAATTAAATGATGCTATGAATTTTCTTGATGTTTTGGAAATACTCGAAGGTCCAGCTCAAAAGGTGGCTCACCATCATTGCCTACATTATTCTAAAGCGGTGCTAGTTTCCCATAATTCCGGCCTATGCAATGACTATCAATAAGGCTCAAGGTCAATCATTCGATCATGTTGGTGTAACCCTAACAGAGCCTGTTTTTGCTCATGGTCAACTCTATGTTGCGCTGTCAAGATCAACAAATCCACAGGACATGAAAGTTTTTGTCAAACACAATGAACTATAAGGAAATCCTTTGAGCAATCAAATGACAATATTACAAAACACTGAAGTCTTTCATGAATGTCTAATTTTTTTAATAAAAATAATTAACATCATTTTTATTACCTAAATTTCTTTACATTATATGATTTTTAACGTACTGTGACCGTCATATGACGGGTTAAAATATATTAACCTATATAATAGGCTTCTGTCATGGGAATATTACAAAAGTTTTGTTGTTGGTGACTTATCTTATAGACTGCCGATTAATTATTCAACCGTTTATTATAGTTATGTATAGGTATTTTACGTTTCGTGTTATAAAAATTTCAGTCACAGATTTTTCACCCGCGCATGGCACGGGCTAGGAGATAGTGTCCCGATATAAAGTCATAAAGAAAAATGACGGGAATCTGATTTGGCTCCACGGCCCACTTACACTTCACCGTTTTTACTACCATCAGTAACCACACAGCAATTGATTAAAAATAATGGGAAATTGACTTGGATCCACGGCCCACTTGCACTTCACCGTGTCCACTACCACCAGTAACCACACAGCAATTGATGAAAAATAATGGGAAATTGACTTGGATCCACGGCCCACTTGCACTTCACCGTGTCCACTACCACCAGTAACTACACAGCAATTGATTAAAAATAATGGGAAATTGACTTGGCTCCACGGCACAGTTGCACTTCACCGTGTCCACTACCACCAGTAACCACACAGCAATTGATGAAAAATAACGTGAAGTTGACTTGGCTATATAGCCTACTTATACTTCTTTTTTTTTTTTGATTGGAGGTTTAACGACCACCGTGAGCAACTCAATGGGCTATAAGCAGTCGCCCGTCCCTAATTTAGGGTCACTGGTTCCAGGGAAGGGAGAGAGCCAGTGCCGTAAAACAAACACAACATCCATGCCTCACCGGGATTCGAACCCGGACCCCGTTCGGACGAATGATCAGAGGCCATCGCTTAGACCACTGCGCCACCGGGGCGGCCCTACTTATACTTCACCGTGTTCACTATCACCAGTAACCGCACGACAACTGACGATCCTATTGCATATCCCACAGTTCAGTGTGTCACGTGACGTATCGCATGTGGGTTAGCAGTATAGCGCCAATCGAGCAGAGCTGTGCTGAGTGGCAATACTCTGAAATCGGCCATTTCGACTGCAACAACCCAATACATCCTTAGTTGTTGTTAATTAAACGTCCTTTGGCAGTTTTGTTGCACATAGTTGAAATAGTCTTTGAACGAATTTTTATATAACACACAATTAAACATTCTTCAGCGGTTTTGTTGCGCATATTTAAAATGACCCTTGGACGAATTCTTACATAACACACAATTAGACGTTCTTCAGAGGTTTCGTTGCACATATTAAAAATGGTCTTTGAACGAATTTTTACGTAACGCGCAACTAAATGTTTTTCAGCGGTTTTGTTGTATTGTTGCAAATATTAAAAATGGTCTTCAAATGAATGCTTACATAACACTCAGGTGTTTTTGCTATCACGGTGTCTTACCAAGAAAACGCAGCTCCTGTAATTCTGGACATGTATACTTCGAAGACATACAAGAACAAAGACGAGAATTTCAATCGGAGATAAATTCAGAAACCTTTTCAATATTCTTTCATTCGGTGTTCAAGTTTTAAAACACATTTTAGTGTTTTGGTTTTAATTCCATTCTGGCGGTCATCAACAAGCCGTTGTTCGAAGGGAATATAGACAAAGAAGGCAACAAAATATCGTCAAAGCCACGATTGTGGTGAGGATTTTCGGCGAATAACTTCAGGTACTCCTTCTAATAGCATGAAAAATAGGATTTCCTGATTATAAGATAAATAAAATAATTTTCATTTGATGCTGAAAATGGAGGATAGCGTAAAAAATAAATGAAACGAATCGTCAGTATCACAAAAACTGGCGCTGACACAACTGCGGCAATGCGGATAGTTTCTCTTCCTGCAGGTGAAACGGCAAGGATTAATTTTAGGTAAATGACAACTTAGCAATGTGAAAAACTATTGGTACTGGAAATTTTTAAGTCCTGAAGAAGTGTCGTTTTGCATGGCCGGTGCTCTGCTTGATCTTTCCCTGTTCGCCTGATCTATAGTAATAGAAGAGAATGTGTGTGTGTGTGTGTGTGTGTGTGTGTGTGTGTGTGTGTGAGAGAGAGAGAGTGTGTGTGCATGTGTGTGTGAGAGAGAGAGAGTGTGTGTGTGTGTGTGAGAGAGAGAGAGAGAGAAAGAGAGTGTGTTTGTGTGTGTGTGACAGAGAGTGTGTGTGTGTGAGAGAGAGAGAGAAAGTGTGTGAGTGTGTGTGTGTGTGTGTGTGTGTGTGTGACAGAGAGAGACATAACTCCTCGAGAAAGAGTGGTAGACTCTTCAAAATTTGGATTTGGAAAATTATTTTTCATTATTGTCTGAGCTGTAATAGGTGGTTTGAAGTCAAAATTCTAAAAGAGGATCTGCCTCAAAGTAAAAGTATTTACTATGCCATACAATTTCTAGGACAGACACGAAGCCATGAACCGTACCTATGAAAAACATATGTGATCACGAACGTGCTTGCAAGTGGTAGGCAATAAAATGTTCCTGTCTCGTGTGTATCACCAAAAGCACAATCACTCTTCTTATTTGGGCCCTGTTGTTCAACTTCTTGTCGCGAAGTTCGCTGATGACAAATGTACGTTACTCTGGATGCGTGCAATGCTTCGCTACCTGTCTCAAGTAGCATAAATTATTTTATCTGCAGCTCAAAACGTGTGCTTGTGAAACTTATTTTCAGTAGACATTCGTTCTAAAAGAGGAAATGCAGCTACGGAAAAAGCAAAATGGCAGGAAGACGCGATTTAGTACATAATGGAAAGGCTGTTAAGGTGGAAGAGGAGCTGTGAATTAATCATTAGTGAAACTTTTCTGCATTCATATCTGCCAAAAATATAATTACTGCACTGCTAACAAGATTTACATATAAAGAGTAAATAAAACACGAAAATTTGTAGTATTTGGCGGTTTCAGACGGTGGTACTCATAACACTATCATTCACTGCAGTAAAAAAAATAGAATATGAAGCCCGCTTTTTAAACGTTACATACGAGAAAACGTAAGAGAAAAACGAAAGTCATAGTTTTACGACGAGGAACTGTTAGTACTGAAATGCGGTAGGTCAGTCCAAACGCTGCACACGTAGACCAGTCGAATGAGTCTGTTCATCAAGGAAACACGTTTGAAAAAAAAAAGAAACAGATTAGATGGTGAAATTAGAAGGCAAGTGAATTCAACTTCGAAATCCATGTCTGCTTTGATAGGTTTTCACAAGACGTCGAATACAACACGAACGACTGTGTTCGACAGAGTAATTGTTCTTACTCTTACATCGATGAGTCATTACATTATGACCACCTACCTAAAAGGCTGAAGGACCCCCTTTAGCTTGCAAAACAGCGCCCACACGCTGAGGCATCGATTCGATCAGGTGGTGATAGGTATCCTGGAGTATCTGGTACCATAACGTCAACAGCAGGTCCTCCAGTTCACGTACATTTCGGGGTGTTAGTGATTTAGCTCACACTTGCTTTTCCAAGGCGAACCACAAATGTTCGATTGGGTTCATGTCAGGTGAATTTGGTGGCCAGGGTATTAACAGAAAGTCACCAACACGTTCGTCGAATCACTCCTTGACTAGTCTGTCAGTGTGGCATGGCGCATTCTCCTGTTGATAATGGCCATCACCAGCAAGGAACACAGTTGCAATGAATGGGTAAACTCGGTCCGCAACGATGTTCAGATACCTGACAGCTGTCAGGCATTGTGCTTTTATTGTACTGGGGCCTAAAGTGTCACAAGAAAGCATCGCCCACAGCACAACACCGCTGCCGCCGGCCTGTTTCCGCCTAACAGTGCATCCAAGTGCAATAGCCTCCGTTGGTAATCGGCGTATCCGTACTCGGCCGTCTACGTAGTGAATTAGGAATCTTGATTCGTCAGACCACGCCACTTTTTCCAATCATCCACAGTCCAATCTTGATGATCTTGGGCCCATTTCATGCGTTGTTGGCGATGACGTGCAGTGAGCATGGGGAGCTGGCTAGGTCTACGGCTGCACAAGCCCATGCGCAGAAGGCTGCGATGAATTGTGTGCTATGACACATTGCCCTGATCACCATAGTTGCAGATGCGGGTGATTTGTTGCACTGTGGCCTTGTGGTCGCTAGGAACAATGCGTGACACTCTCCGGTCCCCTCTGGCATCAATGAGCTGCGGACGACACACAGCTAGACGACGGTTCGTCATTTGGCCATTTGAGCACCACTTTTGATACGTACTCACTACAGCGACACGTGAACAACCCACAGGACCCGCCTTTTCCGAGATCGTAGTTCCGAGGAGACGTGCCATCACAATTTGTCATTTATCAAATTCCGATAAATTGGCAGCTTTTTCTACTCTGACTCCGAACACTCTGCTAACAGAAAGCCGGGCCTCGGGTTGTATATACACTGACGGAAAAAAAATCCCAACACCAAGAAGGGGTTGTGTTTGATAAACGACAGTTGGTAGGCGGTGAGAGTACATCTGTAAGATGACGTCTATGCAAATTTCGCGCTCGGTGCATACGTGTGGCGCTAGTAGCGCCCCTCAGAACATGCAAAGCAGGTTTGCTGTAAATACGCGCTGTAACGTTCGTGAGCGTTAGTTATCGTTGAGATTCCACGTAGTGTGTTGATGTTAGTCCAGAATGCCTTTAAGAAGACGAAGAAGCCATTATCAACAGCTCACGGAGTTTGAACTAGGTCGTGTAATAGGGCTACGATAAGGTGGATTTTCGTTCCGCAATATTGCAGAACGACTTGGCAGGAATGTAGCCACTGTGCATGATTGTTGGCAGGGGTGGTCAAGGGAAGGTACTGCCTCAAGAAGACCGGGTTCCGGCCGGCCACGTGGCACTACTGAGAGGCAAGACCGCCGTGTGCGGCGTATGGCCGTGGCGCATCGTACCGCGTCTGCCGCAGCCATTCGAGCTGCAGTTGCCACCACAGTGACACAACGAAATGTTACAAATCGGTTACTTGAAGGACAGCTCCCAGCCAGACGCCCTGTAGCGTACATTCCACTTACTCCAAACCACTGCCGTTTGCGACGTCAGTGGTGTCAAGCTAGAGCTCATTGGAGGACGGAGTGGAGATCTGTTGTGCTTTCTGATGAAAGCCGGTTCTGCCTGCGTGCCAGTGATGGCCGTGTGTTGGTAAGAAGGAGGCCAGGTGAGCGCCTGCAACCAACCTGTCTGCGGCCGAGACACACTGGACCTACACCTAGAGTTATGGTCTGGGGAGGGGAGCAATTTTCTATGACAGCAAGAGCACTCTCGTGGTTATCCCACGTACCCTGACGGCACAGTTGTATGTCGGTCTGGTGATTCAACCTGTTCTGCTGCCATTCATGAACAGCATTCCAGGGGTGTTTTCCAACAGGATAACGCTCGCCCGCATACCGCTGTGGTAACCCAACATGCTCTACACAGTGTCGACATGTTGCCGTGGCCTGCTAGATCACCAGATGTTTCACCAATCGAGCACGTATAGGACATCATTGGACGACAACTCCAGCGTCACCCCCAACCAGCATTAACCATCCCTGTATTGACCGACCAAGTGCAACAGGCGTGGAACTCCATCCCACAAACTGACATCCAGCACCTGTACGACACAATGCATGAACGTTTGCGTGCTTGCATTCAGCATTCTGGCGGTTACACCGGTTATTAATGTACCAGCATTTCACATTTAAAATGGCTCTTCTCGCGCTTACATTAAGCTGTGATCTTGAAACCTTAATCGATTAAATATGTTACCTATACAAATGTATTGCCGCCATTTCATTCCTCTCTCTACAACTATTTTTTCGTGGTGTTGGGATTTTTTTCCGTCAGTGTATACTGCTATATGAACTTCACCTGCGCCACCGTTCGGTCTCTAGGCGCGCTCACTTCTTTAGGCTGGGAGTAGTCATAACGTAATGGCTCATGCGGTAGGGAAATCTGGCTGCTGTAGAAATGAAACAGGAGTCTTTTGCAGCTTGAGAAATTCGTCACTTGAGTGTATTGTGTGGAAACATTCGTTCTGCTCATGTGCGGAACAAAGATGTGATGTACATAGATATGCCATTGAAGCAAAATGTTGGTAGGCAAATATTCTGATATGGTTTCAACATTTTTAAATACTGAGTGACGAGTTACTAACAAAGAGAATTTATTAAGCTCAAATGGAGTAAAGAAAGATAGGGGAAGGCTTAGAATACGATCGAAAGACCAAATTCAGAAATGATAAGAAACAATAATGAGTACAGAGTACAAGAGTTCTTGTGGGAGGACTGTAATGGATATCAGTGAAGCTTGAGTTGTATGTCAAGATCTCTGTAAATGTGGGCATCTAATACATCAGCTGTAGAAAAATCGAATACAATCGGTAATTTTCATCTGACAGATGATCTTCCCCTCCGGAGCTAACCTCTGAATTTCAGAGAAAATTTTTAGAATATGTACTGTATGTTTCTTAAATGTTACACATAGGCAGTTACAGGAACAATTCAGCTAGTGAACGATACACAGCGGTTGTATGCTCCGTAGTAGCACATAATTATTGAGAAACTGTTAATAAGATGAAGCACAGTGGGGGGTTTAAAATCCATCACGGTTGAGAGTATTTCGTGTTCTCTTTTAAGTCCTCAAGGCCACGATTATCAGGCTTTATACGAGGCGGCAAAGATCTCCAATTTGTATCAGACTGATGGCTACTAAAACATATTTCATTAGTAAAGTGACATTTTTCACATCAAGGGACAGCTGTACCCATTCGAAGCAATATTATGATCAATTGCTGCATCGCAAATTTACAGCCTTCTTGTCAAGTAGCCACACTTGGGTAAACAGATGGCCAATAACTGTCTTACTAACAAGAGAATAAATGATCTCGCCAACGATATTGTTGGTTTTTTTAGTGTTTAATAGGAACATAATTTGTATGAGATGCGCACGTTGCTGGTAGGTGGGAATTACGATATTATTAATAGACCGCGCGAGATTACAACGCTACGCTTCCGCAAAACACATGACAGGACTGGATTGGAAGATTCATCTGCTGAATACCACCCAGAATAAATCACCTAAGAGTTTTCTTTTTTTTAAAGTAAAATGAGATTACGAAGTATAAATAAATTCGTTTCCACGTTTTATTTATTGAAGGTGCCTAGTGGCCAAGGAGGAAATGTGGAATTCCTTCACGTAGGAAATGGTACCAGGAAATACGAGAAGTCAACTATAAACGAAATGAGGCTTTGACTTAGAAGTCCGACTTGGCGCGTAGCTGGCAGGAAATTTTGATGTGAATAAAAAATTTCAGCAAGGTTCGACTTCAGCGCATTTTTCGGTGGGTAGGAGGCATTATTATGGATGTGGTGTCAACAAGAGCCAAGAAAACACCGTTTTGGACCATGTTGTTTGCACAGGAGATGATACCAGTACTAAACAAGACAGATGACACGAACGCTAAAAAGACATAGATGATACCAATACTAGATAGATGATACCGATATTAAACAAGAGAGATAACACCATTACAAAACAAGGGAGATGACACCAGTACTAAACAAGAGAGATGACACCAATACCAAACAGGACAGATGATGCCAACACTAAACAAAACAGATGATACCAATACTAAACAAGACAGATCATACCAATACTAACAGATGATCATCATCATTGTCAACCATTATCAATACACTGCTGGACGAGGGTCTCCCCAAGTTTCCTCCACAACGGTCTGTCTTGTGCCAGTCTCCTCCATGTCACGCCCGCATACTTTCGAATTTCATCCACCCATCTTCCATGTGGTCTTCTTCTGGGTTTTTTCCTGTCCCTTGGAATCCAATCTAAAATTTCGGCTGTCCTTCTGGCAGTATGTCCAGCCCATTGCCATTTCAGGGATTTAACTCTCATCATGATGTCTTCCACTCTTGTCATTTTTCGGATCCACTAGTTCCTCTTCTTATCTCTCCTGGTTACACCAAGCATGCACCTCTCCATGCTGCTTTGGGTTGTATGCAGCCTTCGTATGTCTCTTTTAGTTAAGGTTCACGTCTCTGCACCATACGTAAGCACTGGAAGGATGCATTGATCAAACACTTTTCTTTTAAGACATAATAGCATATTGCTCTTGAAAATTATGCTGTTTCTTCCAAAAGCTCTCCAGGCAAGTTTTGTGCGCCGATTAATATCTTCATCAATGTGACCCTCACTTGATGTCTGCTGTCCGAGATAAACGCACGTGTCTGTTATCTCCAGCTTTTCTCCATCAATCGATAAATCTTCATTCCTTGTAAAAGCATTGAACATCACTTTTGTCTTCTGAAAGTTCATTTTTAATCCCACTTCTTTACTTTTGCCAGCAAGTTCCTGGATCATACTCTGCAGCTCTGATGGGGTAGTTGCACAAATGACTACGTCATCAGCAAAACGGAGGTGGGTTAGATAATCTCCATTAATCTTGATCCCTTTGTTTTCCCAGTTCAGTGATTGAAAGACATTTTCCAATGTGGCATTCAAGAGCTTCGGAGATATGGTGTCACCTTGTCTCACTCCCTTTCCAATTTTTATGTGTGTTGTTTTTTCAAACAGCCGAATCTTTGCACTTGCATTTTCATAGATTTTATTAATAATATTAATGTATACATCTTCAATACCGCAGGATTTCAGAGCCATTGTAACTGCTGATGGTTTCACCGAATCAAAGGCTTTTTCATGATCAATGAAAGCCATGCACAATGGAAGTTCATATTCCCTTGCTCTTTCAATTAGTTCTCTTAGTACGTATATATGATCTATTGTGCTGTAGCCACTCCTGAATCCATCTTGTTCTCTCGGTTGAGCCATGTCCAGTGTTACCTTCAAGCGGTGTAAAGAACTTTAGTGAAGATTTTATAAACCACTGATAGGAGGCTGATAGGTCTCTAGTTCCTGAGATCCTCAATGTCACCTTTTTTATGTAGCAGGATCATTGTAGCGTTGTTCCAATCCTCAGGAATCTTTCCTTCATTAAGGCATCGAGTGAAAATTTGGGCGAGTACTGTTTCGATTTCTCCACTTGCTTCTTGTATGATGTCTGGAGTACCTGTATCATCCCTTTCATATAATTTGGAGTAGAAATCTTTCACTCTTGTCAAAATTTCGCCTCTATTTCTTGTTACAGAACCATCTTCTTTTCTCGGTGTCATAATCTGTTTCCTTCCCTTACTGAGATGTCCCTTTGCTATCTTTAGGCTTTGGTTGTTTTCAATTGCTTTCCTCACTAGTTCACAGTTGAACTTCCTTACGTCTTCAGTGATACTTTTTCGTACTGTCTTGCATAGCTCTATATATTCCACTTTGGAAGTCACATCATCTTTAGTTGTCCTCATCTCTCTTCTTTTTTGCATCAACATTTTGGTTTTTCCTGATAATTTGTTCACATGCAACTTATTCTTAGATCCAGCTAATTTTTTTGCTGTTTCCATAAGAGCTTTGGTTACTTTTCTGTTAACTTCAGAAATATCCACTTCTTCCGATGTTAGACCTTCTAAAGCAGAGAATCTGTTCTTCAGTTCCAGCTTGAAGGTATTATAGTGTTTTTTAAGGTTGGTTATGTCAATACATTTTGTTTGTCTTATGAGCTTGCCACGTTCGAGTTTAGAGTTGAGGTGCATCTTACATCTCACCAATCTATGGTCACTACCTGTGTTGAACTTGTTTAGCACACTGCAGTCTTTTATGACGAATTTTTTGTTACACATAATAAAATCAATTTCACTTGTCGTTCCATTTGGATGTCTCCATGTCCGTTTCCTGTGTGGCTTTTTCTTGAAATAGGAGTTCAAGATGAAAAACCCTTCTGCCTCTGCAAACTCAAGAGTATTTCCACGCTGGTTTCTGTTGCCGTGACCAAATTTACCTACTGAAGTTTCATTCTGTTGCCGTTGCCCTATTTTTGCATTGAAATCTCCCATAATTATCTTCAAATGCTGCTTACCTTTATTATTTAGATGACGAATTTCCTCATAAAATTCTTCAATTTCTTCTTCAGGATGACTTGTGGTGGGTGCATAAGCTTGAATACTCTGGGCCTGGTATCTTCTCGACAGTTGGATAACGAGTCGCGCAGCTCTGTCAGAGGAACTTTCAACTTCTACAACTTTATCCTTCAGTTTCTTGTTTATTATAAATCCAACACCACTAGTTCTGCCAGTATCTGTCCCACGATAGTAGAAGAGATGTCCACTTTTCAGTTCAATGAGATCTTCTCCTTTTCTCCTTACCTCACTTAGCGCGACGATGTCCCACTTGATCATTTGTAGTTCCTCTTCCAATTCAAGAAGCCTTGAATCAGAAGATAGGGAGCGTCCATTATACGTAGCCAAGGTCAACATCAGATGGCAGCCTAGTCCGGTCCTCCGGGGATTCTTAGCACCCTCTGCCTTCATGTCGCACTGGCCGCTGCCTTGGCCAGGTACATTCCAGCTGCCGGAGACTGAGGGCCAAGATTTAAGTTGTGGAGTCATTTTGGAGGGGTTTGGCCATAACTCACCACGCTGGCCAAGCGGGTTGGTGAGTGTGGGGTAGCATTTCCTCTAATCCCGATGGTATAGTTATCCCGCTATTGGCGGTCGTCAGAGCCCCTTTAGTATGAACAGGATGCACCACGAGAAGGTGGGGTTGACATTTGTCAAGGAGAGGCTGTGATGTTACGCATCACTTAACCTTACATCAATAGATGATACCGATACTTAATGAGACAAATAACACCAGTACTAAACAAGACAGATGATACCGATACTAGACAAGACAGATGACACCAGTACTAAAAGAGATATATGACACCAATACTAAACAAGAGAGATGCCACTTATACTTAACAAGACAGATGATGCCAACACTAAACAAAACAGATGATACCAGTACTAAATAAGACAGATGGTACCTATACTAAGTAAGACAGATGATACAAACACTAAACGAAAAATATGATACCAATGCTAAACAAAACAGATACCTATACTGAGCAAGACAGATGATACCAACACTAAACGAAAAAGATTATGACAATACTAAGCAAGACAGATGATACCGATGCTAGACAAGGCAGACGACACCAGTACTAAACAAGATAGATGATACCAATACTAAACTAGAGAGAAGACGCTTATAATAAACAAGACAGGTGATGCCAACACTAAACAAAACAGATGATACCAGGCTAAACAAGACAGATGATACCAGTCTAAACAAGACAGATGACACCAATACTAAATAAGACAGATGATGCCAACATTAAACGAAACAGATGATGCCAATACTAAAGAAAACAGATGATACCTATACTAAGCAAGGCAGATGATACCAACACTGAACGAAACAGATGATGCCAATACTAAACAAGGCAGATGGCACCGAATTTTCGGGTGCAGTGAGCACGCTTTTGAGTCCTCTCCCACCGGAAAAAAGATATTTCAAAGCAGATTTTTAAGAGAAAAAATTCAGCGAAAAAGATAATGCATTTACGCCTCCTAAGGAAACTCTGCGCGTAATTTGAAATGCGAAAAGTACGCAACCTTCTTCATAGTGTATTGAACCTTTTTCAAAAAAAAAATATATATATGCCAATCACATTTCTACACAACCGGTAAAACAAGCACAAATAGTGAAGATTGGTATACTGTACATATAAAAAATATTCCTCGCCCCAAATGTTATTATAAAGAAACATAACTTTCTAAATCGGGCTTTTAGAAGCGGAGATATCAACATTACAGACTCCCATTAGCTCTGCCTAGCGAAAAAGCTTAGCATTATTTTGAGGGGGAAAAGTACATAAAAATGTTTCTCGGGGTGAATGATATCTGACTGAAAAAGAATGTTTTCATTAAGATTTTTAGAAGTTACAATTGAGAAATGTATAATATATACTGAAAGGCAAATTATTACGTACACCCACCTAATAGAGTGTGGTACCACCTTTTGCACGCAAGACAGCATCCAAACGTCGTGGTACGGACGCAATGAGGTTCCGAAACACAGACTCAGGTATCGCTGACCAACAACCTAAGAGTGCTTGGCGTTGAGCAGGCAGAGATGTAGGTGTGGATGGTTGATCACGAACAGTTCGTTCCAATATGTCCCATAAATTCTCTACGGGGTTGATATCCTGTGAGCGAGGGGGCCATGCGAGTGTGTTAAGCTCACTGCTATGTTCTTGGAGCTAGTCGTTCGCCAGCCGGGACCCATGGGGGGGGGGGGGGGAGCGTTGTCCTGTTGAAAGATCGGAACTTGGTTCGGAGAAGAGGCACGTAATGAAAGGGTGGAGATGGTCGGCCAGGAACTGCACATAGCTGGAACCAGGGACGGAAGACTCAAGAGGTACCAAGGGACCCAGGCCGGACCACGTGACAGCTGCCCAAACAGTTACACCGCCTCCACCCGCCTGTAGTACCTCAACTTGGCATGCGCGGTGCATAGCTTCGTGTGGTTTAAGCAGCACACGCTGTCTGCCCTGGGCGCGATACAGTATGAAACGGAATTCGTCAGACCATACGGCGCGTTTCCATACTCCAGTTTTGATGGGCCTTCGCAAACTGCAGCCGAGTCATGCGATGCTGTGCCGTTAATATCGGGACACGATGTGGTCGTCGACTGCTCCAGCCGAGTTGTGCCATGTGTCGACGAATTATATCTTTTAGCATAGGCTTGTGGATGCTCCTTCATTAAATTGGGACGTAATTTGCTGCAAACAAGCCTTCCGAGTCGTCTGTACGATGCGGGCCAATCGTCGGCGCCTTCAATCGACCAATGCCCTTTTACGGCCACATTTCATCCGACTGTTAGCGGTTTTGCCGGATTTCAAGTACTCTTGGTACACACTTGCTACGGTTTGTCGCGGAATTTTTAACAGTTTCGCCGTTGCGCTGATTGAACATCAGGCCTTCTTGGCTCCCACGACCTGACCTCGATCAAACTCACTTAAGTCTCGTCCTCGACCCATGCTGGCACTTGACGGAATGTTTTCCTGTGAGTACCGATCCACTCTATTTAAAGCCCGAACCGGTTTTCCCACACACAGCGATTTGGTGCTGTCCTGCTGCTTTGCGTATTTTCACCGGGGTGTACGTAATAATGTGTCCTTTCAGTGTATGTTTGCCCGTTGTAGCAAAGCATTTTGTCACAAAAATATTGTAAACAGAAAAAAAAATTTCAAATAGGTCTTCTCGAAGCAGATATAGCGAGAAAAAAGTTCTTACATTTGGGCTGTTTAGCGAGAAAACTGCATAATTTAAAAAGGACAATGTTCCCCATATCTACTGTAGCGAAAAGCATACAGTAAAAACGGAGTAATTTTTCAGTCAGGTTTCTTTGAAGAGGATTCACAATTACAAACATAAACACACTATAACACCACCTAGTGCCAGAACTTTGAACAACAAACATCCAAGGAGTACAAGCAATTTTTTTTACAAGGTGAATGGCATCCGGTGGTACAAAATGTTTTTTTCAAATCGGACTTTCAGAAGCATCGAGGGAAAAACAGATCAAACATTTGTGCCCCTGGCGTACACAGTTTGCATTATTTTGAGCAAGAAATGCTCATAAAATGTTTTTGTAATTAAAGTATCTGACCAAAAGGGATTTTTCAATCGGATTCACAGTTTTCTCTCGAGTGGGAAACTTGTGCATTTTAAGAATATGTACAAAACATTTCTCACCAAAAACGCTGTCCGACAAAGAAACAATTTTCCAGATTGAATTGTCAAAAGCAGAGTTTATCCAGAAAAATAAGACATGTATCTATGTCTCCTGGCAGAAAAACTGTTCATCATTTTAAGCTTAATTCCCGAAAGGCCTAATGTGTGTCAATGCTTTTAATAAAGTTTTAACTTTCAATGTAGTTTTAACTTATTTTATCGTGCAACTAGACGGAAGTAGTTAATACTAATAATTGAAAGTTCCTTTTGTGATGACCGCGATATCTGATCACAAAAGAATTCCTTCAGTCGAGTGTTTTTCAAATCCGCAGATATTGCTGCAAATGCGTCAGGAATATTACACACTCACGACCCCTAGTGGCACAACAGTTCTTTACCAAAACTTTTATATTATGTGTCGATCATTTCTCACCAGGAACAGTATCAAATGCAAAAGAATATTTAACAAGTTAGTAAAATCATGCAATGCATTAATTATGATACGCTTTCCAAGATACCAGAAATCATTACTCAAGTTATGAGGATAATGGCTGTGGAATAAATCTCGCTCCTGTGCCCTGACCTTTGACCTCATTTCGGTGATATTAAATAGGATTCAGTATACTTCCGGAACAACATACTAAAGTGTTGTCGCAATAGAAGCATTTTTAGTCAAGTTATGAGGATAATGGCTGTGGAATAAATCTCGCTCCTGTGCCCTGACCTGTGACCCCATTTCGGTAATATTCAACAGAACCGGTTCATTATACCTCCGGAACAACATGTTAAAGTTTTGTTGCAATCGAAGCATTTTTACGTAAGTTAAGACGCATAATGGCAATGAAATGGATCCCCCTCCTATGTCCTGACCTTTGAACCCATTCGTCTCATTTTCAATAGGGTTCGTCCCCAAGTGATCCCGTATCATATACTAAACTTTCATCGAAATCAAACCATTTTTACGCGAGTTATCATGCGGACGGTGGGACAGACAGACGGACAAAGCTGGAGCAAATACGTTTCTTCAACCTAAGGTTGGAAAGCGTAAGCCGCCCCGGTGGCGCAGTGGTCTAAGGCGCTGACCTCTGATCATTCGTCCGTAAGGGGTCCGGGTTCGAATCCCGGTCAGGCATGGATGTTGTGTTTGTCTTACGGCACTGGCTCTTTCCCTTCCCTGGAACCAGTGACCCAAAATTAGGGACGGGCGACTGCTTATAGCCCATTTGAGTTGCTCACGGTGGTCGTTAAACCTCCAATCAAAAAAAAAAAGCGTAAAAAACGGTCTTCTAGAAGTAGAGATATCGAGGAAAATCACAATTTGTCTTTACGCTTCCTATGGAGAAAACTGCATACTTGAAAAAAGAAACTCTACCCAAAATAGCGTTCGTTATAAACGGTATCGAGGAGAAGAAAGAATTTCTTCAATTGGATATTTCGAAGCAAATATATGGAATAAAATGTATTTGAATTCGATAGCATCTAAATTTGCGCCCTCTAGCTGCGGAGTTATGAATAAGAATACGTAAATAGGAAAGCAAGGATCCTCGTTCTCACGTCTTGGGCTTCGCAATGTAATAGTAATTTTTAAGGTGGATTAACAGTTGCAGAAATATGTACACAGACGGACGGACGGAAGAACAAAGCTATATTACACGCACGTACTTTTTTTACAAAAGGCGTGCTAAAAATAAGTAATGCAAAAAGTAAGATTTAGAAAACTGTATAGGCTGCTAGAGAAAGATACGAAAAGGGCGAACAATATGGAGTGAAAACGTTTGAAACCAATATGAGTGAAAACAATATGGAATGAAACCAATATACTGTATAAAACGGAGTGAAACCAATGTGAGTGAAAACAATATGGAGTGAAAACGTTTACTCTTTGACCTAAGACAGCCAAACTGAAAAGCAAAGCTCACAAACCTGAAGTAGGACAGGCAATGCTGCTGTACAGTTTTTACGTACGATTTCACCAGAAAACATAGAACCAGAAATGAGAGTGAGGGGAAAACAAGACTTTCAGTGATAAAAGGGAGGATTTGAAGATGGTCCAAGAAGCCGGATTACAATGGTATTGGCATGTTAATAAAAAGCTAAAAAAGAAAAACCTGTTACATTCGGGTTACATATGAAGGTGCTACCAGGAAAACACAGAAGAGGAAGACTTAGAATGATTTTAGAGATTATTTTAAAAAATGGCAAAGAAAATAATTCAAGCAGAAACAGCATACTGGACTGATTGGAGGAAGGAAAACGATGGTAGTGACTAGACTTAAGTCTGGGATCAGAAATGTTTCAGGAGACAACGCTGAAATAAGAAGAGAGAATTATGTTTGATGAGATAGACAATATAAGAACTATGAACTCAGGCTAATGTTTTCAATCAAGAACAAAGATTATCAAATTCCACAGATACAGTTACTGTTTAATGTATCAGAAAAGCCGACACACATTTTTCGTCGGACATATTTTTGTTACCGTACATAGCAAAGCACTTACTTCCATATTTTTTGCAAAATCTTTGTAAGTACTTCCACGTTTTCTCAATAACACCGCTGTTCAAGTCCAGATCTTCTTTCTTGAAACAGGTCGAAGTCTGCCATAGAATGCAGTCGAAATTGACTCTGAGATCTCTGAAAGAAAGGTGGAAAAATTCTGTTCAGTATATCATTGTTTCCTAATTTTAATTTAGTGTAATTAAAAACTTAGACAGGATCTCCCCCGTAACAGAGTAGACAAAAGAGTTAGTTTTAGGTCATTCGTCAAAGATGGGCCCGTGTTCGTGTCTCATATGAGGCACGGCGGATTTGTTTCTCTTACGACGCTAGCTGTACCTCTTTCTTTGAACCAGTGGCCCTAAATTAGGGACAGGCTACTGCTTATGGCCCTAATAGTTGCATGTGATGGCTGTTAAATCCAAAAAAAAAAAAAAAAAAAAAATGGGTGGAACTCATGCTAACGTAGCATAAATACTTACTTTTTATGGTAGCAATATAAAAATCTGATTTTTTCATTTTGTGTCGTGGTTTAATGACTACCGTGCGCAGCTCTATGTGGTATAAACAGTAGACCGTCTCTAATTTGAGGCCATTGGTTCAAAGGAAGGAAGATAGACACTGCCGTATGACAAACAAGTCACCCATACCTCATCTAGCATCCGAACCTGGGTTCATCTCGGGCGAAAGTTCAAATGCCAGCGCTTAGACTAGTGCGCCACCAGCGATGCGAAAAATTTTGGATTGGATAGGATGACAAATCTGTTGTAAATGCATCACTTATGTCCAAATATACATAAAATAGTCGTTAATAAATATTGTCTTTTGGTGGCCATTTATAGGTTGATGGAACATGGCATCCAGATGCCACAAGATACTCTTTGAACGGTGAAAAGGACAAATCAGTAATCATGCATGGTGATCATTGATGTATTACTCATTTGTACCGTTTGCTCCATGCCCAAACTCCACAAGGGACTATCTTTTACGGGAAAACAACGGAATATGTCAGTAAAACAGTCCTGGACACGATATATTTAAGTTAGCTATCCACGTCCAGACGGCCTTGTTATCTCAAATATACAGATAATTTCTGGAGGGCAAATGTCGAAGCGACCTCACGTGTAACTAGCAAGCCGTGGAAAGGACACGTGATGGAGTACAATCGTGGACAAAAATCTGTCATGCCGCATGGCCATGTCACGTGGATACATTATGGCAGTGATGAGCATTTGACTGTTATTGACCAAGTGACGATAATGTACGAAGTTCTCGAAATTGCGCCCAACGGCCGGTTGATCACAATTGTAAAGGTCCGAGAGGGCAAGTTCAGGTGGGTAGGGTGGGCGTGGTGGAAAGCAACTCTTGATTTGTGACTAGGGACATTAAACTTATGAAGCAACACACATTTGGTCAAATTTCCTCGGCGTTTATCCTTCAACTGCTGTCGACGTTTCCTTGGTAGTTTAGCATAGTATGTTGCGATGATGGTTTGGATTCTCGCAAGAAAATCCACGATCACTACACCCTCCGCATCCCAGAGAGCCCCACTTTCTCTAAAAAGTGGCACTCTTCGCCTTCTTTGAAGTGGATGAGTCATCATGCTTCCGTGGGCATACCACTGGAATACAGTGGTATGCCCACGTTTTATAAACTGTTGCAAATCGTTGGAGAAATTCTTTTGCATTGGCTTCAAACACTGCGAGATTGTCTCGTGACATATTCCATCCAATCAAGTTTTGCTCAGGTGTCAAGAATTTTGGAACATAATGAAGCAGTGTCAGAACGTGCTCAACAGAGGTTTTTGGTACCTGCAATGTCTAGCTGATCTGCTTAAATGTCTACCTTGCAGTACTCTTTCGTCCACCATGTCCACATGTTTTTGATAGATGACCTCAGAGGGTCTGCCTGAGCAAGTGGCATCTCCCACGCTTATTCTTCCATGCTTGAATTCTGCTACCCACTCTTTTTATAGTAATGTATAAGGGGGCATTCATTTGGATACGACTGTTTTTTATTATGATACTATATCACATCTCTGAGCTCTTTGCATCTCCATTTTGTTCCATAATTCACTTAGATCATGAATCATGAAAGAAATACGGGATTACGCCATATAATACAAATTTTGAAGATGCATCTACCCGGACGTTTTCTTGGAGACGCGGGTTCGAATACCGCTCCAGGACGATGAAAATTTTCAAGTTTTCGGATATTATCTGACTTACCATCCTTGTCACATTTACGCCAAAAATCAGATTGTCATCTTCAAAATTTGTTCACTTAGATACCTTCTAAGAGCTGGGGAAATAACAATGAACGCAACTATGAAGCTGAAAGTAGTTTCCAGGCCACATCTTCGTGGATGTCCTCTGGATCCAACCCTTTTTTTTTTATGCAGATACTTTTTCACACCTCCGAGCTTATGTGTCTCCATTTTTTCTTCCTCAGTTCACCTAAGCACTTTCTTGGGCCTACACAAAAAAGCAAATGTGCCTATGAAGCTGAAAACTGTTCTCAGGATATGCGAAAACTTGTATTATTGCCTTCGAAAAATTGCAAACCTAAGACAACTTCTTCATCATTGGGCCGAGAACGTTTGAGACACCCTACGTATTTGTACTTTTGAGACAGCCTACTTCTGAGACACCCTACGTATTTGTACTTTTGAGACAGCCTACTTCTGAGACACCCTACGTATTTGTACTTTTGAGACACCAGTACTTTTCAGACACCCTAAGTATTTGTTCTGTGAAAACTTTCTGATTAGACCATTTCTCCAAGTTACGCCTTCTCCCTACCAGGATACCGCGTGCCAGTGGCGTAACAACCACCCCCGCATCTGCGGGGGGGGCAGGTAGCGAAGGGGCGTACTGCAGCTGCCAGTTTAAGTTTACGATAAAAACCGAGCACGCACAAAAGCAAACAATTAATTAACCCAAATATTCATGTTTTCCTTTAAGATGTACAGTATTTAGCTTTGCCTAAATAAACGTCAAGTTTCACTTTTAAAACACTGGATGTCCTACAGATTGAAGCTATTCGGCCCTTTCGCTGCAAGTTGTAGCACGATCGCTCTGCAATGGGATGTAAATAATACGATCGTTCTCCAATCGTTTTCTCTCCGTTTGCGCTGCTGAGGAAAAGTGCGAGGATTTCCCGTGAAGGATGTGGGAAAACAGTTACCTTGGATTACGTGCACGACAAGCGCCAACATTTAATAACAGTAGCCGCAAACTGCAATGTATAGGAGGGTGATTTCTTCAAATGATTTATTTTAGTTTTGGAAAAAAAAATAAACGTTGCTATTGCTTTTAGTTCTTCCTTACAGTAAGCATATATCTCTCATTCACTGTATGGAAACTCTAATGTACAAGGGAACGGCATCCATTTGCAAAATGGCTCAAAAGCGTCCAAGTGGCGCAGAGTATCGACGATAGAAAAAAGGAGAGAGCGCGAAGAAATTTCCGAAACTCGACCAGTTCTTTTCGCTGCAGAGTCAATTAATCTCAGGTGCCGTTTCTGATGAAAAGAATGATGATCGTTTTAGCATGTCAACTGTATAAAGTTTAGGAAGAGACATTTTTCAAAAATCAAGCACTTCAGAAACAAGTAAAAGTAAAATGGGTGATTATGAAGTCTTATAGCTCTTATAGTTTTATTAATCTTAACTATGTATTTAAATATATTTTGCCGAATTTGTTTCTTGCGCTAAAATGTATATTCATGTTCATGCTGCATCGGTCCGCGCACCGTTTTAATCCTGATTGGCTGATTGATAACAACCTTGCATCATGTACTTTTGTTCCAAAAATTACTTAAAAAGTTAAAAAACTAGAGCGCTCGAGATACACCTTGTTACTTTTGCAGACACTCTCCTTGACTTTCTGACAACACCACACATATACTTCGAAAAACACATCCTCCCTTATATTCGAAATCCTGGGAAAATTACTGTACTTAGGGGTTCTGCAGTAAATCTTTCGGGGGGGCGCACCCTGTGCTAGTTACGCCACTGTCGCGTGCACAACCAACGTGAAACCTCGTATCTTTAAATGAATATAACGCCGTATCTATTTATTGTCAAGTCAAATCACCGCGTTCAAATTGTTAAAGCGTTCTATTATTCATATTGCAGTTTCAGTCTAACTTCCTTGAAAAAGCCATCCGGTTGATGTGCGAAAGCTTGGAAACGCTTATGTGTATATTCCTACGCCAATAAATCGGATCACTAGTATAGTTTTACTATTTTCTAAAAATTTCTTGCTCTTTCTTTAGAGTGAGTCGTGAGGAAAAAACAGGAAAAAATATCTCGATCGCTCCCGTGGGCTTTTGGGGTGAAAGAAACAGGCTTCTTCACCTGTCCCATGCAAGACGGTCAAAATGGTGTCCCGATATGAAGAAGTGATAGAAAAAACTAAGGAAAAAAAGGAAGTAAAAGCAAAGTCGAGCTTATTCGCCGTACACTTTAGTTAATTAAATGAAAACGCAATGCGGCACAAATTATCCAATATGTACTTCCTCGGCAACAATACTATCTCGCAACACGACTAAGTAAACAAACGACAAGAAAAATGAACTCGGTTGCAAGATGTATTTGAAAATAAAAGGATATATAAGCTTAATATAACTATGGTAAATCTCACCTGCACATTTTTTCCTGATCGTATCCATTTGAGTTGCTCATTTGTCCCAAAGCGTCCGATTTACATGTCTGCAAGTCTTCTAAGCTGCACGTAGACGTGTTAGCTGACACTAAATTAAAAAAAATATATTTTTGCTTAAATTTTCGTAAAGTAAAATACAATGAAAATTTTAGAATTAAAATTAATTAAAAAATTCTTGGTTTTTAGAAAATTATTTAATTCTTGTTTGTTTGTTTTTTCTAAATTTTGAAGAAAATTTAGAAAAAACAAGAATTATATATATCATCAGAGAGAAATTCATAAAGTCGGAGTATGTATATATATAGAGAGAGTGAATTGTAAAAAAAAATTAGAATTGCAAAAAAAATAAAATTCCATAAAGAATACAGAATTAAATTCAAAATTGAAGTTCAAAATTTAAAACCGAAAAATGAAAAAAAAACAGGTTGCCGTCATCGTATATATATATATATTAAAAAATTCTTGAATATTTAAAAAATGCACAGCAACACAAATTGGCTAAAATAATTGCCCTGCTTTTTTTGTCTCCTCTCCAGCTAGGGGCGTGTGTGTATGTGGAGAGAAATTCATAAAGTCGGAGTAAAATTAAATGTTGAATATGCCAGAAAGAGATGGAATGACTCTCTACGACTGCAGAAGCCGCACAAGGCATAAATAATAACACCGCCAGGTGCCTTTCAGATCATTAAAACTCCCATCTCAAGTCACGCCGTGAGCGGACACCCAGACTCTCCTGTGTTCCGGTGTTCTTGTTCTGACTCGTGTTCTGTCAACAATTCAAGGGATTGTGCGGAAGGATACGTACAGCGCCGACTTCAAAGGGAACTCTCGTATTGGCGAAATGGGACAAAAAGGCCCAGGGGTGCGGGTATTCTACGTGTATTCCTAACCAAAATATTTTTCACACACATACACACATAAACACACACGAGTCCGGGCCCGTAGTAGTAAGCAGCACCCCTGGCCCTGTTGTCCCAGTCCGCCACTGTTTATATACATATATAACCAGCGGTTAGACGCTAGTTTTCAAAACTTACCCACTTACCGCAATCAATTGGAAAAGCTTTTTCTTTTGTTTTCTTAATTACGATCATTTTGACAGAACGTACGATGCAACGAAGGCGATATTATTGGCTTTCGCGATCGATCACGTGATTCAGCGTCACACACGTTCGTGGATGCCGCGGGGCTAACTACCGAACTGCGTGCTACGTATTCTAACTACAGAACTGTTAAGTCTAACTCCGGTAATGCTAAAAAACCAAAAAAAAAAAATCTTTATATATCGCAGAGCTACAGTAAAGCCTTTAAAATGACAGTTTTTATTTTATAACGTATTTTTTTTACCTATTTCTTTGGACTGTTGGGTGATAACGTGAATCGCGGTTTTTCTACGTTAGGTTCAACATCGTGGGTAGGGATTATAAGGCGATTTTTTTATTTTCAAGGCCAGCGGATTATACGGTGAAAATACGGTACTTACAGGGCACAACCTCAAGGTTACGTACTGTGAAAATACAAATTTGTCCGTGACGGAATCGAACTCGCGCTCCCTCGCTCCAAAGTAGGTTGCTGTCCGAACTAAGCTACACGAATGGAATGTATCTATACAGTTTTGTCGTCTTGACCTGTACTTTAACTCTATAATACGTCATATCATCTTCCTGTTAATTTTTTTCTTTCTTTTTTGAAGCGAACAACGAATTTTCATTCATTCTAGACGGTGTGTGCAACAAATAGCACACATTTTTCAAAGAACCCAGCGGCCAATACATCCATTTACACGTTCGGGCGTCAATTTGAAAACACATATTAGTCCGCGCCAGTCTCTTCGGAGTAAGTTGTTCTCCCAACTAAGCTGCACAGACGGAATGTATCGCTGCAGATTTGTCGTCTTGACACGCGCTTTACCTGTGTAGTACGTCACAGTAATTTAAAATACGTTTTGGATAAAAACTACTTGAGGAACACGTAAAATGTCTCTAGGACGCCACTGTATAGGCACGCACCTCGAAATATGTTAAAAGCAGAGACTGTGGGATAAAATACAGTACCTTAAAGATACAAACTGTCAAGCATTCGTCATTACACTCGCGAATTCAGTTCGGCTTTTTTTGCTGGATGTCAAATGTTTTTTTTTGTTTTTGTTTTTTTTATTGGAGTTTTAACTACCACCGTGAGCAACTCGATGGGCAATAAGCAGTCGCCCGTCCTCTATTGAGGGTCACTAGTACCAGCGAAGGGAGGTCCAGTGCCGTAAGATAAATACAACATCCATGTCTCATCGGGATTCGAACCCGGACCCCTTTCGTAAGAATGATCAGAAGCCATAGCTTAGACGATTGCGCCACCGGAGCGGGGTGAAATGTTTAACGGTCGACAACTCTGACCCTCAAAAAAAAAATCATTCGTGGCGTTGCAGGTAAACGTACTAGTAATGACTAGGATCTACGAGAAAATTTGTGCTCATAAAAATAAATTTTCAGAAGGCAGACAAAAAAAAAATGAAAGTTCCAGAGAGAGAAAAAAAGACAGAGAGAAGAAAGAGACAGACAGAGAGAGAGAGAGAGTGGAAACAAGTAGGAGATTGCTCCCCACCTCATAAGTAATAATCTTCAAGAACTCCTCAGCGGTTGTTGATATACAACTTATTTTTACGCAGGTCTGCGTCCTACTCCGCGGATAGTACAGGGCGACTTACGGCGAACCGCCTGTGACACAAATAGATTCCAGTTGAAATCAGTATAACGTTAAAAATACGTACCGCACACTAACCGTGTTAGCATATTCGTAAACAGCATGGAGTGCGATTGGCGTATTTCGCAATACACTGTGCGCGCGACGCTCCCCTCGCTCCCTGTGCGCGGGAAAGATGACGCAATATTTCTGGGTGTGCAGACGCGTTTGACTCCGTCTGTCTTGGCAACCGTGAGCGCAACACGACTGTGCGTGGTATCATTTTAAAGCTCTCGACGAGATCTATTCAAATATACGAAGAACATTTCGCAGTGGTTTGAAATCAACATTTAAAAAAATGATTTCTTGTGAACTGGTGTACACTTTTGACAATATCACAGTTTATCTAGACAACCGTGAGTGCAAAACGACTGTGCGTGGTATCATTTTGAAGCTCTCGACGAGATCTATCCCAATACATAAAGAACATATCGCAGTGGTTTAAACTAAAATTTTTACAAATTGTTTTCTTGTGAACAGGTTAGCATGTTCGACAATGCCGCGGAATTCGCAGAATGAACGCAAGCAAAAGTGGAGAAAATCAAAACGAGAGGCAAGAGCATGTGATGAGGAATGTAAGAAACACAAGAATATAGTGTTGGGTAATTCGTGTATGGATGTGCTTTGTCTTCGCAATGTATCCAGCATTATTTGTAAAAATTATGTAAGCTTCTTTCATATCATAGACTTATGTTGGCTAGAAAAAAATTAAATAAACGCTCTGAAACCCTTCTCGACTCGCTCATTTCAAGTCTCCGATTCTTCAAGTCGTAGTCCAACTTTCCAAACTGACGGCTCAATCAGAACTGAGCCTACCTGTACTTTTTTTTTTTTTACTGATCAAAGATTGTGGGAATGCCTGCTGCTTCCGGCGAAACTGCTGAACAAAGCATTTATCTTCACGTGATATGCAGTCACGTGATCTGTCACTTCGCACTGAAATAGAGAAGAATCAGGGAAATACGTAATGAAAAGTGGACATTTGATCGTAAAATGCGCGTAATGAAAAGAAAGCGAAAACCCGTCGTGGTCTGTAAATGATAAAAGACAGATGTTTTTTTCTAAATTGAAGACTGAAAGAAAAGCGAAAATGGACTATTTTTAGAACATTCACCTTTACCAAATGGCTGCTAAAAATATCACCCACATGACAGAGCTCCTCCTCATAGCTCTTTCTCTAAAGAAATATTTTGCTTGACACAACTGGCTGACAGATGAACTCAAGACAAACGCAGTATCTTTTAGACGCTGAAAATTTCCAATTGAACCACAATGCGCAGCTTGTTTTAGCAATGACTATGGTGCAACACATATGTATGTGTATGTGTGCAAGCGCGTCATGTGTGAACAAATACAAATCTCCGTCCCGGTGGCGCAGTGGTCTAAGCACCGGCTTCTGATCCTTCGACCGAGGGAGCGGTGGTTCGAGTCACGAATGAGGCTTAGGTGGTGTGTTTGTTGTACGGCACTGGCTCCCTTCCTTCCCTAGTATCAATGGTTCTGTATACACTGAAGTGCCAAAAGAAATAGATACCGCGTTGGTCCTCCTCACGATGGATAACGGCAGCAACGCGACGGCGCATGGACTCCATGAGTTCTCTGTAATACTGTGGAGACCGTGCATACTATGCTTCTTGAACAGAGTCCCACAATTCCATAATATTTGCCGGTGGAAGTGTGAAAACACAAATTTGTCCGCGTCTCCACACTCTGGAGTAAGTTGCTCTCCCAACTAAGCTACACGGATAGGATGTATCGCTGCAGATTTGTCGTCTTGGCACCTGCTTTACCTCTGTAGTACGTCACACGGAATCCACTGTGCAACCTCACTAATAAAGTAATCGTTGAATAGTATCTCAAGTGTGTTCGATGCCGTTTAAATCCGGTAAACGAGGGTGCCCAGTCAGGATGCCAAACTCCGTAGAATGTTTCTTCAGTCATAATCAGGTGACTGTGGCCGTGTGTGGTGGCGCATTATCGTGCTAAAAGTGGTCGCTTTTGGCATAATAATGATGATGCACTGACCACTGTGACGTGCCTGCCCTGCAGGACGCACATGAGATAAAGGCAGATAGCAGTGAGAGCACATGCCAGTGTTGTATAGTGTATAGCACTCGGAGCTCCGGAGCCGAGAGTTGGGGGTTCGAATCCCTCCACTGGCCTAAAAATGATGGCGAAATTTCGTCATACCACGCAATTTACTGACTATACTTTTTTTTTTTTTTTTTTGGTTGGAGGTTTAACGTCTACCGTGAGCAACTCAATGGGCTATAAGCAGTCGCCCGTTCCTAATTTAGGGTCACTGGCTCCAGGGAAGGGAGAGAGCCAGTGCCGTAAGACAAACACAACATCCATGCCTCACCGGGATTCGAACCCGGACCCCGTTCGGACGAATGATCAGAAGCCATCGCTTAGACCACTGCGCCACCGGGACGGCCTATACTTTTTGCCCTCTGAATTCTCGATCTTCTGCCTCTACTCACCAGTCAGTTCTCCTCCTTGCTCTCACATCTCCCCTAGCACAATCTTCACACTTAATCCTTGTCTTTCTAAAAGTCTCACACTCCGAGTTCTGTAGTTCATCACAAGTGTACGCAATATTTCTTGGCACTCTATACTTATGTCTACACCACTGCAATAGAATGGCCATTAGTTTAATTATGTCTCTTTTTACCATTTATTTCTTCAAGTTCTTTATTATTTCTTCTTCCTCTCTTCTCA
Organism: Macrothele yani; assembly: GCA_039090855.1. Lineage (NCBI taxonomy): Eukaryota > Metazoa > Arthropoda > Arachnida > Araneae > Macrothelidae > Macrothele > Macrothele yani. Next base: position 130,290,371 of record CM076997.1, read on the forward strand.
TCCCCGTCAGTGTCAAATACAGGGTCATGAATTTTCCTCAAGATTCTTCTGTCAAATACCTTGAGTTGTTCTAGAATACAGTTGGGCAAAATCGTAATTGAATTGATCGGTAACGCATTACATGGTAATGGGTAAAAGAACTTAGCGTTACCATTACATGGTAATGGTGAACTGGTCATTAGGATTACATGGTAATTGTAACGACATATAGTAGTTACCCATTATAATCGTAATGGCTAACTATGTGTTGGTAATTAACCAATAACTTATGGGTAACAATACAACGTGAATAAACCAGCAACCAGTACACCTTTACACGTTGTATAGGTTATTTGACAATTGTTCCATCCCTCGGTCCTCAAATGCGTGAATGTAGGTATTGGAGATTGTCACTGCAAGTAAAGGGATTTGAACGAAATAATACATAAGAAAGTAAGTACGAATGGGATGTTTATTTCGGTTAGAGATACTCATTTCGTCCATCTCCAGTACATTATTCTGGTCCATTACATACGTTTCACTGTCCAAAATACTGTAATTACCCCACTATAGCCACAAGCACATATTAGCATTACACTCACAGTTCATCAACTCAGGGTGCAGTGCCGAATATAACAGAAATTTGCGAACTCTTAACATTTTGGCCGTACTTCTCAAGTGTTGTTGTCCATTACTTGTCCGATACGAAAACTAGACTAACGAGCGACTGACTCCTTTATATATACTTCACCACATGACCTGAACCTTCTGGAATGCTCTTGATTTACATAAAACTCCAACTTCATACTGCGCGATCATTCTAGAACATTCTACAAACATCTGTAACCCATTCTTGCCGCTTCTAGAACATTCTACACGACACTTCGGTCTCTGTCTGCTATGTTACATGGACGACATTTCTAGACATAGCTTTAGGCCCACGTACATTTCTATAAACTATTAGTATGTAATTATTATTTGCAAATTGTGTAATTTCATTACCAAATAATTCCATTGCGTTTGAATGGCATTATCAAATAATTGAATTATATCCATTGTAATTCATTACATTATGCATTACAGATTAGTTCCGTTACCTGGTGCAAAACATACTTGGAATTACTTTGTAATTCATTACCTTTTACTGCATTACTTTGTAATTCATTACCTGTTACTGCATTACTTTGTAATTCATTACCTGTTACTGCATTACACGTTAATTGTAATCTGTAATTCCATTACTTTGTAATTCATTACCTGTTACTGCATTACACGTTAATTGTAATCTGTAATTCCATTACTTTGTAATTCATTACCTGTTACTGCATTACACGTTAATTGTAATCTGTAATTCCATTACTTTGTAATTCATTACCTGTTACTGCATTACACGTAAATTGTAATCTGTAATTCCATTACTTTGTAATGCATTCCTGCCCAACTCTGATACAAAACCACAGGTAGTATTAGAAATTACACTGAGTTAGCTTTGCTTTGGGAACAATTCCACCCCCCGTTTTACACATTCGGAACGATAACGAAGTACCACGTGATATAAACGTCGCAAGCCGCTAGTATGAATTGTACAGCTATTCTCTGTACGTAATCAGAAAACGTTTGCCAGTAATGGGGAAACGTGGCGACGTAAGCCAGTTTGATTGCGACCAAATAGTTCTGGCCCACAGGGCAGGTTCCAGTGTTTCAAAATAGCCGCACTTGTCGGCTACTCCCGTACTACTATATCAAGGATGTACCAGGACTGGATTAACCACGCACTGACATCCAGCAGAAGGGCTTATGTTGCTCAGCTACGCGCGGCCGATTCTAGAGGTGAACATCCGGTTTCACGACTGCTATCTCAGCAATGACATGCAACTGTCACCAAGTTCATTTACCAGTACAACAGCGATGCAGTTTGACCTATTTCCACATGCACCATGCGCATATCTTGCTTTGCCTGGGGTTCCACAGCCGAAGACAAACCAGGGTATCCTTGATGACGCCCAGTCATCACAAACAACGCCTTGCATGGGCCAAGGAACGTCGGCAATAGACACTCGACAGATGGAATAGGCCGTCTGAAATGTTGACTATCGTTTCATGTTGCACCATGAATAGGCCGTCTGGAGTGATGATTCCCGTTTCATGCTGCACCGTGAATAGGCCGTCTGGAGTGATGACTCCCGTTTCATGCTGCACCGTGAATAGGCCGTCTGGAGTGATGACTCCCGTTCACATTTCATGCTGCACCGTTAATAGACCGTTTGGAGTGATGATTTTCGTTTCATGCAGCACCATGAATAGGCCGTCTGGAGTGATGACTCCTGTTTCCTGCTGCACCATGAATAGGCCGTCTGGAGTGATGACTCCCGTTTCATGCTGCGCCATGAATAGGCCGTTTGGAGTGATGACTTCCGTTTCATGCTGCACCACGAATGGGCCGTCTGGAGTGATGACTCCCGTTTCATGCTGCAACATGAATAGGCCGTCTGGAGTGGTGACTTCCGTTTCATGCTGCACCATATAAGCTGTCTGGAGTGATGATTCCCGTTTCATGCTGCACCATGAATAGGTCGTCTGGAGTGATGACCCCCGTTTCATGCTGCACCATGAATAGGCCGTCTGGAGTAATAACACCCGTTTCATGCTGCACCATTAATAGGCCGTCTGAAGTGATAACTCCCGTTTCCGGCTGCACTATGAATAGACCGTTTGCAGTGATGACTCCTGTTTCATGCTGCACCATGAATAGGCCGTCTGGAGTGATGACTTCCGTTTCATGCTGCACCATGAATAGGCCGTCTGGAGTGATGACTCCTGTTTCGTGCTGCACCATGAATAGGCCGTCTGGAGTGATGACTCCTGTTTCGTGCTGAACCATGAATAGGCCGTCTGGAGTGATGACTCCCGTTTCATGCTGCACCATGTTAATGCACGGGTTCTACGGCATGAAGCTCTATTCCCTGGTAGCACAGTTGAGGTTCAGCTGGCCGGTGGAGGTGGTGTTCTGATCTGGAAAGGTTTTTACCTAGCAAGCTTTAAGTCCGTTGGTTATCATCCCACAAACACTGAATGGTGGATGCTACAGGGACCTGTCAACCGACTGTCTCCATCCATATCTGCAGGAAGATCACCCGGACCACAGTGCCATCTTTCAACAGGACAGCGCACCGTGTCATCGGGCTCTTGCAGCTACTGAGTGGTTGGAGGAACACTACAACGAATTCACCACATTGCATTGGCCCCCAAAATCTCTTGACTGCAACCCAATTGAATATTTGATGGATATGCTAGAACGGGGTGTGAAAACTGCTTATGGAATTATCGTGAACTGGGGGAGCTGCAGCAGCGGACATGGGTCAAGTTGCGAATGGAGGATATTCGACACCTTGTGGAATCTGTTCCTAGGCGTCTGATAGCCGTGACTGCGCAGAAAAGTGGACTAACACGTTATTAAGTAGATATTACTAATTCAAAGCCTAACTCAGTGTGTATAGTTATATTTTTGCTGCTCCTTGATGGGCTTTTTGACATCGAAATCTAATCCTATCAAAGAAGACATCGACTCCAAGCCTGCAGTCCAGCATTTTTTCTCCTGTCGTCGTTCTAGTATCCGAGAATATGGCACCAAAATACACTCTCTGTTGAATTTGTATTGAATTTGAATTGATTTTTTAATTTGTATTGTTGTTGTTTTTTAATTTGTATTGTTGTTTTTTGAATTTGTATTGTTGTTGTCTTTTTTGAATTTGTATTGTTTTCGGGGTTTTTTTATTGTATTAAAATTGTATTTTTTAATTTAATTGGCATTGAATTTGTATTTCCTGTTGAATTTGTATTGAATTTGAATTTCTCTGTTGAATTTGTATTGCAATGTAGCGTTACATTGGCCATCATGTTGGTATTGTTTCTCGAAAGAAGAACGTATTATGCCTTTTCCTCTCTCACTCGCAACTCCACGTTCTCTGCAGAGTTTTCAAGACACGGGAAAGTACGAGTATTTCTCTGCCATTCTTCTTTTACTGCTATAATAACAATATCGTCTTCATAGACTGAAAGGTTAACCTTTACATCATTTTTTTCATCGGTTTTTGTAAGGTAAAGACGCAACGGTATCACTAGCCTATGCTCATCCGGTTGAAAACAATCTGCATTCATGTAACATTTAATTGCTGTTCAAGTTTCGATATTCGTTGTTCTACGAATGGGTGGAGTTCATTCGGGTCACGCGTCCGTATCACAGAACTTTCACCCCTTTCCGTCTCGCAAAATTGGTTACCAGAACCCGGATTACGTTTCGTGACTAATATCTTATATCGTGCGCTCTGTGGGTCCCAAAATTCCCGACGTTTTCTGTTGGACACTCAGTTTAAAAAAAACGACATTGTAATTTATTTGCCTCAGTTTATGCAGTCGTGTCACGGAGCAGAAGCATCACGGCAACGAATTATGGAACACAAAACACACGGGCGTGTCGCACCATAAAGAACTCGAAGGTAAGCAGACGCGTTTCAAGGGAAAACACACGTCAATCCGATTATTAAAAACGAATAAATCATGGACCGTGGTCCTGCAACGATGTGAGGCTGTTATTTGGCTGAAACCGTGTACCGTCACCTTCTGGAGCATACGGGGATGTTCACGGTATTGTTAACAATGCAAAACGTTATGCCCTGCACAAAAAGAACAAAAGCTTCCTAATAGGGACATGGGCATCCATATGGGGGAATGGGCAAAACAGGGCATCTGCCGTTACCTGGAAATCGTATCGTGCCCCATTTTTGTTTTTGGAAGGCACTACAGAGATTTTTGCGATAACACAAGTTCTGATAATTAATTTTTCTGCAGAACTTCTGGATGTGTGTACACGCCGTAGAAACAGGAAACACGTTGAGAATTCCCAGTAGAAAAACCGAACATTTACAATAGAAAGTAATAAAGGGATTTTCCCATTGGATATTGGAGAACAGCGTACATGCACGATTGAGTCACATCATTGTGATCATGAGCTAATATCCAGAGTAACCGCCGTGTGCAGCGCCGATGGCAGCTAGACGGGCTGGGAGTAACTGAATAAGGTGCTGGAAGGTGTTCACAAGTATGTGAAGCCATGATGACTGCAGTGCATAGGGCAGCTGCTGGAGGGTGCGTGGTGGAGGATCCATAGGGCGAACAACACGATCAAGGTGGTCTCACAGATGTTCAATTGGGTTTAAGTCTGGGGAATTAGGGGCTAGGAAAGTACTGTGAAATCTTCATCGTGCTCTTCCAACCACTCTCGAACATTTCTAGCTGTGTGACACGTCGCATTGTCATGCTGGAAGATCCCATCCACCCCAGGGAAGACAATCAGCATGTACGGGTGTACGTGGTCTGCAAGGATGGATTCATAACGAATTCGGTCCATAGTGCCTTCCACAGGTATGAGTGGACCCAAGGAATGCCACGAAAGCATTCCCCAGACTATAACGCTGCCCCCACCAGCTTGTGTTCTTCCAGAAATGATTGAAGAGTGTTTGTTCTCCGATGTTTCCGGCCTTATACGCCAACGTCCATCCGTTTGTTGAAGAAGAAAAAGTGACTCATCGGAGAAAACAATCCTTTGCCAATCAGCGGAGGTCCAATTCCCATACTGCCGTGCAAATGTAAGTCTTTTCTGCCGATGCACCTTCGTTAGCATAGGTGCAGTGACCATCCGTCTGCATCGGAGCGCCATACGCAGAACGGTTCGCTGAACTGTCGTTTTAGACGCACTTCCGCTAGCCTCCCGGTTCATTCGCCCAGTGAGTTGCTCCACTGTAGCGTGTCGATCAGCACTTTCGCAGGCGGCGTTCACCTCTCACATCAATGGCACGTCCTGCTTCGCAGTTTCCACTTCGCTTATTCGCAATGGTGCCATTTCTCCAATCACGATACACTTTAACCACAGCAGCACACGAGCAGTTCACAAACTGCGCTGTTTCAGAAATACTGCCACCCGTGGCCTGAAAGGCGATAATCATCCCTTTAGCCAAATCTGATAAATCGCTCCTTTTATCCATGACAGGAACGAGTGATATGCTTTCAGAATGCCTACAGCACACCTTATATACCCTCTAAGCCAACTCACGACACGCGTCTTCATTCATTGGCTACGCGCTGCTGACATCAAAAGTAGGAGGTGGTCACAATAATGTTTTTCGACTATGTATGTACAGTATACAAAAGTGGGAAAGGCGAAAAAAATGAAAAATATATCCTCCGCAGCAGCTATTCACCGCTGGACGAAGACGTTTCGAAATTTTTCTCAGTAATTTGTCTCGAGAGTATTTTTCCATTCCTGGTGACCAACTGAGTGATTTCTGGGGTTTCGTGTCGCATGTAACACAAGTGGCCCAAAGAATAAAAAGATCGACAAGGAAATTTGTTCATTGTACTGCAGAAGGTGAGTCGAAAGTTTTTCAAATTTGCATTAAAGCATGTGCTGCGGGGAATATGTCACGTGATCAAACTATTTCAAGTCGCGCACTGCAGTCAGTCGAAAGGGATATAAAGTGGTAGTCGTTGCTGCGAACAGCATTGCATGTCGTCGTTCTCTCTGTGATTGGGACGACTAAAAGAAGAACAGCCACAACCGGCTAATTAGGGAACTTTTGCTTTACGAGTTCGAACTCGGCCATGACGCTGCTTAAGCATCACTAAACATTTGTAATGCTAAAGGGGAAGGTTCCGTGGACCACAGCACCGCAGCCAGATAGTTCAAGAAGTTCTGCTCAGGAAACAGAAACCTCAACGATCAGCCAAGGTCAGGTAGGCAGCGAACCGTGGATTCGGAGGCCGTGCGCCAGGCCGTAGAAGCAAATCCGACAACTACCACTTGCATATTATCAAGCGAGCTGGGCATATCACAGACCGCCGTGGTTCGTCACATTCAGGACCTCAGCAAGGTCTACAGCAGCTGCCACATTGTCCCTCACAAATTGACTGCAGCTGAAGCACACCGCCGAGTGGAAGTGAGCACGAAACTCCAAGAACACCCGTGCGATGTACATTTCATCAAGAGAACTGTTACGTGCGGTGAAATGCAGGTCTATTTCAGTAATGTGGGTCTGTGGGTCTATTTCCGTAATCCTAACACATAACGGCAGTGGTTGAACCCAGGCCAGCTTCCTGATCCTGTTACCAAACGTGGGAGCTTCGAGCACTAAAGGATGCTCTGCGTCTGGTGAAATTTCGAGGGGATAATCCATTAGGAATTTATTCCATACTGTGGGACCATCAACGCCAACCTTTACTCTGAACAGCTGGAGTTTTGGAGGAGAAGTGCCCGCCACTGGTGAACAGAAAGCGCGCTCTCCTACACCAGGACAACGCTTGGTCTCATACCGCGCGAACGACACGGAAAAAACTCCAGGTACTTGAAGGCATCGAACTGATGCCACACCCAGCATATCGTTCGGACCTTGCCCCGTTAGGTTGTTCCTGTACATGGCACACTTCCTTCGTTGACGGCCCTTCAACAACTAGGACGAAGAGGCAGCTGGGGTAAAAGAGTTCTTTGCCTCGAAGGACAAGAACTAGTACCGCCGCGGAATCAAAGAACTGGCAGACAGATGGCTAAAGACGTTGCAACACGATGGCTTATACGTACTTTGAATGCCAGTCCGCTTTCGTCGAAAAGGTACGTATGAAGAGATAATACGATGGCCTATACTTTGAATGCTAGTCAGCTTTCGTCGTAAAGGTACGTATGAAGAGATAAAGTGATCAAAATATTGCAAAACGTTCTACTCACCCTCTGTAGAATCGAAGAACTGGCAGACAGATGGCTAAACACGGTACAATACGATGGCCTATACCTTGAATGCTAGTCAGCTTTCGTCGTAAAGGTTCGTATGAAGAGATAAAGTGATCGAAATATTGCAAAACTTTCGACTCACCCTCTGTAGAATCAAAGAACCGGCAGACAGATGGCTAAACACGGTGCAATACGATGGCCTATACTTTGAATGCTAGTCAGCTTTCGTCGTAAAGGTATGTATGAAGAGATAAAGTGATCAAAATATTGCACCCTTTCCCCCTCTGTAGAATCAAAGAACTGGCAGACAGATAGCTAAAGACGGTGCAATACGATGGACTATACTTTGAATGCTAGTCAGTTTTCGTCGTAAAGGTACGTATGAAGACATAAAGTGACAAAATTGCAAAACTTTCGAGTCACTCTCTGTAACATTCTTCCTAATTTCATTTTTCCATACTTTTTTTAATGTAGTTTTTGGGTCTTCTGGTTTCCAATTAAATTTATGTGTTCAGAGTATGGTAAAAGCGGTTCCATAACAAGAAGGCTCAGTGAAAACCTGCGTATGATACATGTTATTCATAATCATACTTTATGTTTGCCTCCACCTGGAAACTAAGCTACGCCCCCATGAATAGGGATAAAACGCAGTTCGTTGTCAAAAGCTATCTTTTCTTTCTTAACTTAACAGTGTTGACCTCACAACTCAATCCGACTCTTCGTCCATTGGCACACATGAAGTAGAAAACCGAACAGTACTTGTATTGGGGCAATGCGTAAGTTCCAGCTCTTTGCATGCACAAAACGCAATGCTGTTGTATTTTGCTTACACAGTGTTTTATTCCAATCTATTGCATAAATCCATAAATATCGACTATAACCTTTCTTTGCCGGTGGTGAGGTTCGAAAGTAAATAGCTTTTTAACTTTGAATCTTACCTTTCGAAATTCTCTGGAGGGAATTTCGAAGCCTTCGAAGAGTTCAGCTCAACACAGTGATTACAGACCGGCCGGCAGATGGCAGCACAACACCGATTACTCCTCACGTTACTATAATTTCTTTTAAGTTAATACCATAACGTAACGAATTGCGCTTGATTGAGAGTCAACGGGCTGATAAAAAAACAATAAAAATAAAACACCTCAAAACAACTTACTTCTACAAAACACCTGCAGTAATTCCGCTGCATAACGCATCGGAGCTAACAGGTACCGTGCGAGAGAGCGTGAGACGAAAACACTTGAGTGAGTACTGACGTGCTGTTATCTATCGGCTTTTTGAGAACTATTTCTAGGCCGAATTGGAGCAATACGGTGGCTTCAGTTCGTTAGAAAAAGATGAACTTAGAGAATTTCCACTTTTTGCCAAAAAGAAAAATGCAGAAGTTACCTCAATTTCTTTTCTTTTTTATATTTACTGGAACCTTAAAAATATAATAACAGAGTTTCGGAACGCTAACTTTTTTATGTTTTAGCCTCGTCTCATAATCAGGATCGACTTATCTATGAACTAGCGACCCGGCCCGGCTTCGCACGGTAGCAATTTAGAATTTACGGCGAATCTAAAGAGAGACGATTATTACGTTCAATAGGCGACTGTATTTCTCTTTGTAAAGCCATTCTTTGTCTGTCATTTGCCAATGGAAATTCTGTTTCTTGGAATGTTTCTTTATGACGGGATAAACAAATTCATTTAGCGTCCGATGTACTACGACCTGTATTCAATTTTCGCTTCGGCATAATGTTAATACAATATTTAAATTTTAATTAAAGAGCTACTCAAAGATATACGTACGTATGGACGAAAACAACTACGCATTTAGTCTGTGCGAGCGCCGATAAACCAATCCTCTTTGAGCGTCCGATGTAACTACGCTTTTAGTCTGTGGCCTTACATGCTGTCAGAGCAGTCGCCGCGAATGCGCCTTGCGTCTTTTTCCCAACGGCCGCCGCGCATGCGCCTAGCGTCTTTTTCCCAATGAGCAAAAAAGTTTCGTAAACCGGTCGCCGCGCATCGTTGTTTAGGCAGTCGAAGCCACGAAAGAATGCGAACGGCGGTTTTGTCTTTGACTTGTCACTAAATTCGTTACTGCTCGGCTCCCTTTTGTCATAGATTAATGTTTCATACATCTAAGCCTTCCCCAACAAATGCTCCATGGAATGGTGAAAACCGCATGAAATCCGTCCAGCGATTCTCGAGATTAGCCTGAACAAACAGACAGACGCCAACCGGGGACTTTGTAGATAGATGAAGATAAAGAAATTGAGAAATTTAACCCATTCGATTTATATTCCATATCGACTTATAAGCCGAAAAATACAGTACTACGGTTTATTTCATAGTTATGACAAGCAAAATAACATATAAAAGACGATTACTGAAACAATTCCGTTGAAATTCTATCAATCGAGTTTCTATATTCCTCAGTCATGTGCATCTCAGATTTAGTTATATTTTTATTTGCGGAGGAGCATGAAAATAAAATTAAAATAAATAGAGGATCGGTACTGGCAGTCGCATGCCTATATGGAAACCACTGATTTCTGCGAAGAACCTGGAGAGTTCGTTTAGAGTGGCTTCAGGAACACCGTGACTGGATACTGGAAGACTGGGAAAAAAGTCATGAGGTCCGACGAGTCGCGGTTCACCTTGTTCTGTACCAACGGTAGACCTACGAAGCAATGGACCCAGCTTGCCTGGTAAACATGACTGAAGCTCCTGGAGGCGATGTCATTGTGTAGTGCACGTTCTGTTGGAATGGAACGGGTGCTTTGATATTGCTTGAAGGTCGAATGGCCTCTGAACATTGTTGCCGATCAAGTCCATCCTGCAATGTTAAGTTTCTAACCGGCAGGTGACGGCTGCTTCATAGACGACATTGCTATTGTCCATCGCGGAAGAGCAGGGATTCAGCGAGCATGACAGCGACTTCCACCAACTTCCTTGGCCACCACATAGCCCAGATCTAAACCCCATTGAGAATGTTTGGGATATGTTAGAAAATTTTATCCGAGAGCAAAGTGCTCTTCCGTCAAATCTGAGCCAGGTAAAAGCCTGTCTGGTGAACGCCTAGTATACTATAGACGTAAATGCACTCCAACACCTTGTGGAATCAGTGCCAAATCGCATACGTGCTGTAATTTTTCGGCTAAAAAAAGTCCAATCTGGTATTGAATAAAGGTTTCTAATTCTGTGGCCGGTATGTGTTTATGTTTTCATGGGCTGATCCGTCCCCCGGGAAGGCCTATGTACCCCATTGTATAGACTTCAAAAGCTCAGTCTGTTGTAGAGGATTTCATAGTCAGACGACCACTTCCTGAAAGGGTAATGTTTCCCCATTGCATAGACTTTGGAAATTTGGCTCTGATGCTGATGAGTTCACCAGCAGAACCTCCTCCCTGGAAGACCTAGGTGGCCGTGGTCGCCCTGGCGCATAGACTTCCGAAAGTTGAATCAGTTTTAGGTGATTTCGTAGCCAGAACCCCATTCCAAGGAGTCCGATTCTTCCGAGATAGGTCCGGGTTCGAATGAGGCATGAATGGAGGAGTTTGCCTTACGGCACTGGCTCTTTTGCTTTCCTGGAACCAGTGGCTCTAAAATAGGTGATGAAAAAACTGCTTATAAACCAGTTGTTCACCGTAGCCGCTAAACCCCAAGAGCATCATAAATTTGCACATGATTTGCAAATTCGTCAATAGTTATGTTATATCAGAATATAACTATGGTTCTGTTATATATCTACACTGCTGGCCACCCAAAATGCAACACCAAGAAGGACACGAGATAGCAAAGCCAGATTTACTGGACACATAACAGCAGATACAAAGATGAAATGATTGAGCTTACAGGCCCGTGCGACTTGCGGAACACGCAGACATCAATACTTCGTGTGGCCCCCGTGGCTGGCAATAACGGTCACTACACGCCACGGCATCCAACGAAAGAGGCTTTGGATGTGGGCTTGCGGTATGTCGGTCCAGGCTGCTTCCACACGTTGCCACAGTTCATCAGGCGTAGCCGAGGGTGGTGCTTGCCGGGCCACTCGGTTGCCGATCAGCGACCAGACGTGTTCGATGGGCGACATATCGGGAGAAAAGGATGGCCACGGCAGCAATGATACCTGGTGGGCAGCGAAGAATTGTTGCACGATGCGTGCCACGTGCGGGCGAGCATTGTCCTGTTGAAACGTGGTCGCTGGCAGGTCCTGCAGGTAAGGGAGGACTACAGGCTCCAAAACGTCGGAGATGGTGCAGTGGCTGTTGAGTGTACCGGCGATGCGTACCAGAGGGGTGCGGGTGTCATATCCAATTGCGCCCCAAACCATAACGCAAGGCGATGGACCGGTGTGGCGATGCATAATGCAGGCGTCATACGGTCTCTCGCCGCGGTGCCGCCACACGCGGATCCTACCATCGAGGTGTTGCAGGCAGAAATGGGATTCGTCGGAGAAGACAATGTCGTGCCATTCCGTAGTACAGGTGCGGCGTTCAACGACCCACTACCGCCGCACTCGCCGGTGTTTTAACGTCAATGGTAATCGGAGCAATGGGCGCCGTGCGACAAGTCCCCGCTCCTGCAGACGACGTCGAATGGTACGTGCTGACACAGGTTGTTGCGCAACACACCCTAATTCCTGCGCTAACGTTAGTGATGTGGCGGTGCGAGCCGTCAATGCCCGCCGCACAACATTCCGGTCCGCTCGTTGGGTGGTGTGCCGCGTCTGCGGCAATCGCTCACTTCGGTCCGTCCGTCCCTCCTGCACCCACCGAAACCATACTCGCCTCACTGTGGCTTGGTATCGCCCCACACAGGCGCCGGCGTCTCGGTACGATAAACCGCTGTCGCGATAAGCCACTATTCGTCCTCTGTCGAGCTCCGAAACGTGCTGGAATGACTGCCGTATTCTGCGACGAGGCATCAGGAAGCTTCCCACGCATAGATCCGGAAGCACAACACACTTCCGCTACTTACACCCCGCCTTCTGTGTACCCTTCTGATAGTGCTTCTCGGTGGCGTGCCGGGCGCATATGATTTGCATATGCCCTGCAATGCTAATCGTTTGCATGTCATCTTGCGGGCGACGCATGCTGCGAATTTCAGGCCAATCGGATGCTTCCTTCTTGGTGTTGCATTTTGGGTGGCCAGCAGGGTAGTTATGGTTCTGTTATATCAGAACCGTGGCACAGATTTGTCCGATTTTGTCATAATCATTGGACGTGGACAAACGCCTCGCTCCTTTCAAGAGCTTACAGCTATGCTCTTGAAAGGAGCGAGGCGTTTGTCCCCTTCGTACACGGTCCCTTCGTACACGGTCCGCTGTGAAAAACATAATACTCCCACTCTGTACAAAAAACGCAGTGAATTTCTGCCACTGATATATACCTTCAGCACCTGAAAAATAAAGATCACCTCGCTGTTCTACTCTGTTGCACACTGGAAGCGAAAAGGTCATGCAAAGGGTATGAAAACAACACAAAAGCTGATCAATCAAGGTCAAACCTTCATTAAAACCACAGCGGCATCATATCTACGTACGCACGCGCAACGGCGGCTCACCCAACCGGAAAGAACCTGAAATAATCTGGTGAATAATTATCAACTCACCTTCGTATTTCTATGAGGTGACGTAAATGTAAAAGGCACACAGTGAGTTCGTTACTTAATACTTGTGGATATGCTTACGAAATGCGAAAGTTCATATTTCTTTTCAACTGCACTTATAAAAATACGTACCAAGGTCAAATAATAAATTTAAACGTTGCAATATGGGTTCCGTTTCCTGTGCTTAAAAGTAAAAGAATAACTGTTTATGGTGGTGAAACGAAAGTAGAGTGACTAATAATTGCAGAAGACGAATCAATCCAAAGTAAGAGTACTTTCCTGGAAGCAAAGATAATCCGATGCATTTCTCGCGGCTAGATTTCACAAAGCATTTGTTGCATTAACACCATGTTAAAACATATTTTGCAGTTTTTCTTTCACAGTTCAATTACATTCAGCATACACAGCATCGGGAATTAAACTCCACTGTGCAGCTGCGGTGGCTGGGTGGTCCGAAGCGCTAGATTCTGACCATTCTTCAGAGATGGGATTATTGGGTTCCAAGTCCGGGAGACGCGTGTGTGTTTTGTTTGTCTGATGGGTCTGTCCCTTCCCTGGAAGTAGTGATCCTAAATCAGGGAGAGATGACTGCTTATAATCCTAATGTTTTGTTTGTCTGATGGGTCTGTCCCTTCCCTGGAAGTAGTGATCCTAAATGAGGTAGAGATGACTGCTTATAATCCTAATAGTTGCTTTGGGTGGCCTTTGAACCCTGACACAAAAAAACGCCCGTTGTCATGATTTTAGTTCACCTTTCATTCATTAGTTTGCATTACCAGATTAGGGTATGAGGGCAGACAACATAAAAAGTCACGTGACTTCTCCAACATCACAAGACCCTCAACTGCATCAAAGTTGTCGGTTTAGTAACAGAATATAAGAACTCGCACAATATAAACTGAAGTCTTTAACCTCAAAATCTAACTACATCAGCTTACTTTCCTTGAAATCAATAGTCGACACATCAAATTAAAAAAAATGTACTTAGGCTCAGTTCTGACTGAGCCGTCAGTTTGAAACGTAGAACTACGACTTGCAGATCGGAGAGTTGAAATGAGCTAATCGAGTATGGTTTCAAAGCGTTTGTTTAATTTGTTGTTGCCAACACAGATCTAGGATATGAAAAGTAGCTTACATAATTCTTACAAATAATGCTGGATATATTGCAAACACAAAACAGATAGATACACGAATTACCCAACTCTGTCTTCTTAGTCTTCTTACATTCCTCATCACTTGCTCTTGCCTCTCGTTTTGATTTTCTCCACTTTTGCTTGCGTTCATTCTGCGAATTCCGCGACATTGTCGAAAATGTTAACCCGTTCACACGAAAACAATTTTTAACAATTTTAGTTTGAACAACTGCGATATGTTTTTTACATATTTAAATAGATCTCGTCGAGGGCTTTAAAACGATACCACGCACAGTCGTTTTGCACCCACGGTTGTCTAGATAAACCGCGATATTGTCAAGAGTATTAACCTGTTCACAAGAAAACAACTTGTAAAAATTTTAGTTTAAACCACTGCGAAATGTTCTTCGTGTATTTGAATAGACCTCGTCGAGAGTTTTTAAACGATAGCACGCACAGTGGTGTTGCGCTCAGGGTTGCCAAAATAAACTGAGTCAAACGCGGCGGCACACCCAGAAATATTGCCTCATCTCCCCTGCGTACAGGGAGCGAGGGGAGCGTCACGCGCACGGTGTATTGCGCAGTGCACCAATTGGATTATATGCTGTTTATGAATATCCGCGGAGTTAGACATAGTCCTACGACAAAAAATGAAACGATTTTTATGGTCGGATGAAGTGTTAATAGCAGCAGATCGAAGTGCTCGTTAATTTCTCCTTGCGTTTGAAACTTTTTCTTCCGCGATGATTACGTATTGTTCAAACTACGTGAAGGTTTTCTCCATTTTGTTCCTTGTCAAAGACTTAGAGACGCACACAGTCATTATTTGCGGCTTCGTGTTGTGTTTTATTTGCCTTTTGTAATTTGCCGTTCATTAGACAAAGGATATGAATGAGAGACGCGATAAATTCATCCAAATCTTCAGGGCTGACAAGCGGGCAGCTCATTTATAAGTTGAAAATCTGCCCAGTCATACACACACATTCCCTGACGTCGGAACTGTCCTTGAGACATTTCACTACTAAATCACAGTTAAGGATTTTTAGCCGTATTCTATACCCTTCAGTCTTTATTAGCGCACGTTGTGTTTTCCACCACACGATAATTCGAAACGTATGCTCAGCAGATGATGCCTGAGAGATAGTTTAAGGATACAAATCCACAATGTACGAAACTGAAGAATTCGCTGCCTTAGGCATTACAACTTTCATTTTTAACGTTCAACCTGAAGCATTATTTTTGAATTCACTTTACAACCAATATGTTTCGGACTCTTTTTATTATGAAAACTTCTCCGTCTAGATGGCGCAAATTTAGATTTTTAGTCCGACGATAGAAGGGGTGGAGACCTTTGATACGATTGTGTGGACCGAAGGAAATGGAGAAAGTAACGCGATGACCGAAGGGCATCGCATTATGAAAAACTGTATCTATAATAATCAGTGGCGTGCTGTGGACTTTATGTGCAGACACGCAAAAATTAAAAAAACAAGTTAGTAAAATCATGCAATGCATTGATTATGACACGCTTTCCAACATACCAGAAATTATTACTCAAGTTATGTGGATAATGGCTATGGAATAAATCTCGCTATTGTGTTCTGACCTTTGACCCCATTTCGATTATATTCAACAGAACCGGTTCAGTATACCTCAGGAATAACATGATAAAGTTTTGTCGCAATAGAAGCAGTTTTACGCAAGTTATGAGAATAATGGCTGTGAAATAAATCTTGCTTTTGTGCAATGACCTTTGACCCCATTTCGTTGATATTCAACAGAACCGGTTCACTATACCTCCGGAACAACATGATAAAGTTTTGTCGCAATCCAAGCATTTTAGGTAAGTTGTGATGCACAAGGGCAATGGAATGGATCCCACTCCAGTGCCCTGACCTCTGACCCCATTTCGCCCATTTTCAATAGGGTTCGTCCCCAGTGGCTCCCTACCACATACTAAAATTTCATCGAAATCGAACAATTTTTACCCAAGTTATGACGCATAAGGGCAATGGAATAAATCACGCTCTTATGCCCTGCCTGACCTTTGATCCCATTTCGCCCATTTTCAATAGGGTTCGTGCCCAGGTGGTTCCCTACCACATACTGAAATTTCGTCGACATAGAACCATATTTACGCATGTTATGACGCATAAAGGCAATGGAATGGATCCCGCTTTTATGTTCTGTCCTTTGACCCCATTCCGCCCATTTTCAATAGGGCTTCGGCTCCGGTGGCTCTCTACCACATACTAAAATTTCATCGAAATCGAACCATTTTTACGCAAGTTATGACGCATAAAGGCAATGGAATGGATCCAGCTCCTGTTGTAAAGTACGACTTCCACGCACAAAAGTGCGGAAGGATACATTGACATTTAATGACTTGAGCGTGTGGTGAGTGATGAGGAGAGTTGCGAGAGAGATATCGAAGGAGGAGGACATGGCGAGCTTTGGCTAAGACAACAAGTTCAGTTTGTAACGCGGAGTGTATTCCAGTTTATGTTTTTGTGTAAAGAAATAAATGTTTTGTGTTGTGATCGAGTGTCTGTGATGTTACAGACGAAAGATAGAATTGGAGGCACCGGTGGGATTCGAACTACGAAAGACAGGAAGTGAAGGCGCCGGTGAGACGGGATCAGCGCAACTTCAGCGGCGTTTTTTATGACCGTGGGAATCGATGAGTTGAAAGTTCTTCAAGCGTGCGAAAGAACCAACTCGACAGGGATATTTTTTTTCCTCTTTGTGTTGGGAAGAACAAAGGATGGTGACTGTAGTTTGTTTTTTTCGAAATTGTTCCGTATCGGATTTACACCACATTAGATGTTTATGTAAGTACTGTTTTGTTGTTGTTCTTAGAGAATTATCCAAAGGAATGAAATATCAAAGCAAGTTTTTTAGAAGTTTCCGGGCACGGAATTAAATAGAAGGAAATAATTTCTGTCAAGAAATAGCACATTCAGATCAACTGTTTGTGCCTAGATTATAGGTAAATGTAGAATATTGTTGTAAACAATTTCTCTGAACGTATACACATATACGAAAATAGAAAGAAATAATTTCTGTCAAGAAATAGTACATTCAGATCAACTGTTTGAGGCTAGAGTATAGGTAAATGTAGAATTTTGTTGTAAACAATTTGTGTGAACGTATACACATATACGATAATAGAAGGAAATAATTTCTGTCAAGAAATAGTACATTCAGATCAACTGTTTGAGCCTAGATTATAGGTAAATGTAGAATATTGTTGTTAACAATTTCTGTGAACGTATACACATCTTCATCATTGTCAACCATTATCAATCCACTGCTGGACGAAGGTCTCCCCAAGTTTCCTCCACAACGGTCTGTCTTGTGCCAGTCTCCTCCATGTCACCCCTGCATACTTTCGAATTTCATCCACCCATCTCCCATGTGGTCTTCTTCTGGGTCTTTTCCTGTCCCTTGGAATCCAATCTAAAATTTCGGCTGTCCATCAATGATCTGTCCTTCTGGCAGTATGTCCAGCCCATTGCCATTTCAGGGATTTAACTCTGATCACGATGTCTTCCACTCTTGTCATTTTTCGGATCCACGAGTTCCTCTTCTTATCTCTCCTGGTTACACCAAGTATGCACCTCTCCATGCTACTTTGAGTTGTCTGCAGCCTTTGTATGTCTCTTTTAGTTAAGGTCCACGTCTCTGCACCATACGTAAGCACTGGAAGGATGCATTGATCAAACACTTTTCTTTTAAGACATAATGGCATATTGCTCTTGAAAATTATGCTGTTTCTTCCAAAAGCTCTCCAGGCAAGTTTTGCACGCCGATTAATTTCTTCATCAATGTGACCCTCACTTGATATCTGCTCTCCAAGATAAACGTACGTGTCTGTTATCTCCAGCGTTTCTCTATCAATCGATAAATCTTCATTTCTTGTAAAAACATTGAACATCACTTTTGTCTTCTGAAAGTTCATTTTTAATCCCACTTCTTTACTCTTGTCAGCAAGTTCCTGGATCATACTCTGCAGCTCTGATGGGCTAGTTGCAAAAATGACTACGTCATCAGCAAAACGAAGGTGGGTTAGATAATCTCCATTAATCTTTATCCCCTTGTTTTCCCAGCTCAGTGACTGAAAAACACCCTCCAATGTGGCATTAAAGAGCTTCGGAGATATGGTGTCACCTTGTCTCACTCCCTTTCCACTTTTTATGTGTGTTGTATTTTCAAACAGCCTAATCTTTGCACTTGCATTTTCATAGATGTTATTAATAATATTAATGTATGCATCTTCAATACCGCAGGTTTTCAGAGCCATTGCAACTGCTGATGGTTTCACCGAATCAAAGGCTTTTTCATAATCGATAAAAGCCATGCACAATGGAAGTTCATATTCCCTCGCTCTTTCAATTAGTTCTCTCAGCACATGGATATGATCTATTGTGCTGTAGCCACTCCTAAATCCAGCTTGTTCTCTCGGTTGAGCCATGTCCAGTGTTACCTTCAAGCGGTGTGAAAGAACTTTAGTGAAGATTTTATAAACTACTGATAGGAGGCTGATAGGTCTGTAGTTTCCGAGATCCTCAATGTCACCTTTCTTATGCAGCAGGATCATTGTAGCGGTGTTCCAATCCTCAGGAATCTTTCCTTCATTAAGGAATCGAGTGAAAATTTGGGCGAGTACTGTTTCGATTTCTCCACTTGCTTCTTGTATGATGTCTACAGTAATTCCATCTTCTCCTGGAGCTTTTCTCCGCTTCATGTTCTTGATTGCATGTGCAACTTCTGCTGGAAGGACTGGAGGAACTCTGGTACTGGTATCTTTCATGATGTCTGGAGTGCATGTATCATCCCTTTCATATAATTTGGAGTAGAAATCTTTCACTCTTGTCAAAATTTCGCCTCTATTTCTTGTTACAGAACCATCTTCTTTTCTCAGTGCCATAATCTGTTTTCTTCCCTTACTGAGATGTCCCTTTGCTTTCTTTAGGCTTTGGTTGTTTTTCAATTGCTTTCCTCACTAGTTCAC
This sequence comes from Macrothele yani, assembly GCA_039090855.1. Taxonomy (NCBI): domain Eukaryota; kingdom Metazoa; phylum Arthropoda; class Arachnida; order Araneae; family Macrothelidae; genus Macrothele; species Macrothele yani. Next base: position 130,309,875 of record CM076997.1, read on the forward strand.
AGTTGAATTTTCTTACGTCTTCAGTGATACTTTTTCGTACTGTCTTGCATAGCTCTATATATTCCACTTTGGAAGTCACATCTTCTTTAGTTGTCCTCATCTCTCTTCTTTTTTGCATCAACATTTTCGTTTTTCCTGATAATTTATTTACATGCAACTTGTTCTTAGACCCAGCTAATTTTGTTGCTGTTTCCATAAGAGCTTTGGTTACTTTTCTGTTAACTTCAGAGATGTCCACTTCTTCCGATGTTAGGCTTTCTAAAGCAGAGAACCTGTTCTTCAGTTCTAACTTGAAGGTATTATGGTGTTTTTTAAGGTTGGTTATGTCAATAGATTTTGTTTGTCTTATGAGCTTGCCACGTTCAAGTTTAGTGTTGAGGTGCATCTTACATCTCACCAATCTATGGTCACTACCTGTGTTGAACTTGTTTAGCACACTGCAGTCTTCTATGACGAATTTTTTGTTACACATAATAAAATCAATTTCACTTGTCGTCCCATTTGGATGTCTCCATGTCCATTTCCTGTGTGGCTTTTTCTTGAAGAAGGAGTTCAAGATGAAAAACCCTTCTGCCTCTGCAAACTCAACGAGAGTATTTCCCGGCTGGTTTCTGTTGCCGTGACCGAATTTACCTACTGAAGTTTCATTTTGTTGCCGTTGCCCTATTTTTGCATTGAAATCTCCCATAATTATTTTCAAGTGCTGCTTACCTTTATTATTTAGATGACAAATTTCCTCATAAAATTCTTCAATTTCTTCTTCAGGATGACTTGTGGTGGGTGCATAAGTTTGAATAATCTGAGCCTGGTATCTTTTCGAGAGTTGGATAACAAGCCGTGCAGCTCTGTCAGAGGAACTTTCAACTTCTACAACTTTATCCTTCAGTTTCTTGTTTATTATAAATCCAACACCACTAGTTCTGCCAGTATCTGTCCCACGATAGTAGAAGAGATGTCCACTTTTCAGTTCGATGAGATCTTCTCCTTTTCTCCTTACCTCACTTAGCCCCACGATGTCCCACTTGATCCTTTGTAGTTCCTCTTCCAATTCAAGAAGCCTTGAATCAGAAGATAGGGAGCGTCCATTGTACGTTTGCCAAGGTCAGCATCAGATGGCAGCCTAGTCCGGTCCTCCGGGGATTCTTAGCACCCTCTGCCTTCATGTCGCACTGGCCGCTGCCTTGGCCAGGTACATTCCAGCTGCCGGATACTGAGGGCCAAGATTTAAGTTTTGGAGTCATTTTGGAGGGGTTTGGCCATAACTCACCACGCTGGCCAAGCGGGTTGGTGAGTGTGGGATAGAATTTCCTCTAATCCCGATGGTATAGTTATACCGCTATTGGCGGTCGTCAGAGCCCCTTTAGTGGGAACAGGATGCACCACGAGAAGGCGGGGTTGACATTTGTCAAGGAGAGGCTGTGATGTTACGCATCACCTGACCTTATATACATATACGATAATAAATAAACATTGGGTACACGTAGAGCTTGTTGAAATGGCTTTCTTAGGGAGAGCTCGAAAAGAAGAACTTCTGCAGTTGGCGGAAGAATTGGGTATAGAAGTTATGCCAAATCTCAAAATTCTGGAATTAAAAAATAAAATTGTCAACTTTGAAGGTTATGAAGAGGATTTCGTGAAAGAATTTTTGGCAGGTATAAAAGAGCGTAGAGAAACAGAAAGACAAGTGGAATTTGAGCTTGAAAAACTCAGAATAGAAGCTGGACGTCAGCCGCTGGGAGGTAGTTTGGAGCAAAATGGAAATTCTCAAAAACCGAGATTAGAACTTCGTCATTTGATGAAAACATTTGACCCAAAAGACAGTGATATAAGTATTTGCTTAGTTTTATTTGAAAGGCAAGCACAACAAGCAGAAATAAAAAGGGAAGATTGGGTCACGAATTTGATAGGACTTTTGCCCTACGAAATATCACAATTAATTGCCAGAGAAAATGTGGAAGATGCTAAAAACCATGAATATGTTAAAAGGTTACTTCTTAAAAGATATAAGTTAAGTCCAGCGAAATTTAGATTGAAATTTGTACAACACATGCGTACATCAGAGAAGACCTGGAGAGATTTCGCCTTCGAGTTAGAAAATTATTTTAATGAATGGATTTCAGGACTTAAAATAGGCGATTTTGAAGGGCTAAAAAAATTAATGATCACAGATCAATTGAAGCGGAGAGTGCCTATAGAAATAAGGGAGCATTTTATTGATAAATGGTCAAATATTGTCTCACCTTCAGATTTGGCTGATATGGTGGACAATTATGAAAGTGTAAGAGGAGGAATCAAGAAAAATTCGTCGAATGAATTTTGTGCTTCAAAGAAAATGCAAGGCAGTGAGAAAAAAACTAGAGATAACTATGATCGGGGAAATTTTATGAAAAATGGATTTTAGAACAAAAATTATGTTAAGTCAGATGTAGGACAAGGGTGGTCAAAACGGAATGTATCTCAGAATGAAGAAATGTATGATCGCAGACGGAAGATTCAATGTTACGAGTGTGCATTTTATGATCACATTAGACCTCAGTGTCCTAAGCTAAAATCACAGAACTCAGGAAGCGTAAATAGAATCAGAGAGGAAACTGAAGGGGATCTCTTGGCACCCTATACCTTTGAAGGAAAAATAAATGGAGTTACCATGCCTATTCTCCGGGATACAGGTTCATCAGTTGATATCATTTGTCAAGAGTATGTGTCGCCAGGTGAGTTTACTGGAGAACATGTGTGGGTACAGCATCTTCTGGATGAACAAAAGGTTTGTTTACCATTGGCAGAAGTTGAACTAGAATGTGAATTAGGTCATATTGTAACTAAGGCAGCAGTGATTAGAAAGTCGCTAGATCAAGGTAGATATTTACTTGGAAATAAGACTGCCGCTTTGTTAAAAAAAATGATATGGAGTGGCCACTTAATTCAGAACAAGTAAATGTTGTGGTTACTAGGTATCAAGAAAAACAGAAACGAAACAACGAAGAGAGAAATTCAGTAAAGAATGATTCAGGGAAGAAAGAAAAACAAGCCCTTGAAGGAGAGGCTGTGGGTTCCGAAGAATCAGATGAATTAGAAGACGAAATTCTGCCATTGAGGCATGATGAAGATAAAGATATGTTAGAGTTGGTAAAAATGGATTCAAAAAGTTTCATGGAAGATCAACGGCAAAATTTGGAATTGAAAAAAATTCTCAAAGAAATAGAGAAAACAGATTGTAATAAGGCAAATGGTTATGCTGTACTAAGAAATGGGATGTTGGTGAAGAAGAAGATCAACAAGATTGGCGAAGAGGAGATCTTATTGTTGTTCCAGAACAATATAGAGAACAAATAAAAAACATGTGTCATGAGGGAACTTCGGGGCATTTAGGAGTGACAAAAACCAAAGACAGATTAGCGAAGTATTTTTATTGGCCTAACTGTTATAAAGACATTGAAGAATTTGTAAAATCTTGTGATTCATGCCAACGTGCTGGAAAAGCTGGGGACAAAAAGAAAGCACCTTTAAAAATAATTCCAATTATTCCTGAATTTTTTACAAAAATCAACGTTGATGCCTGTGGGCCTTTGCCCGAGACTTCAAGCGGAAATAGATACATAATTACAGCTATGTGTTTGTCGTCCAAATATCCAGATGCAGTACCAGTACCAGACAGTGGATCCAAGTCGGTAGTTGACGCTTTGTTACACATTTTTAGCCGCATGGGATTTCCGATAGAAATTCAAACTTATCAAGGAGCCAGTTTTGTAAGCATTTTGACACTAGAATTTCTGGAGCGGTTTGGAATAAAAGTTACTCATAGTTCTGTATATCATCCCCAAAGTAATCCGGTAGAACGATTCCATCGAACTATTAAAAGGATGTTGAGAGTTTTATGTCTTGAGTCTGCTCCGGATTGGGAGAAACAGTTACCGGCGGCGCTGTTTGCTTTGAGAACTGTGACACATGAAAGCACAGGGTTTACGCCTGCTGAATTGGTGCAAGGAAAAAATTTGAGGACGCCAATGACACTATTGTATGAAAAATGGATGGGTCATCCTGAAGAAGAAAACTATGGCACTGAATATGTATTTGAGTTAATAAATAGGATGAAAAGATGTCAAGAACTTGCCATTAAAAACATGGAAGTTACTCAATTGAAAAGAAAATATAGGTATGACAGAAATGCGGTAAAACGTGAATTTCAAGAAGGAGATTTAGTATTGGTTTTTGTTACCTGCAGGCCAAATAAGTTAGCGGAACAGTGGAAAGGACCAGGGAAAATTGAGAAAAAAATTTCTGAGACTAATTATGTAGTAAGCTTTGAAGGTAAAAATGTAAAGCATCAAGTATATCACATTAACATGCTGAAACCATACAATAAACGACCAGAATTTGTGAACTTATTGCCCGGTTGTGAAAATGGTAAAATGGATTTAGAGATTAAATTTCCGCAAGTTGAAAAAAATCCCAATATATTTAACTTCTCTGATATCGAGGAGAACAGTAAACTTCGAGAGCGCCTAAGTGGCCAACAAATTCAGGATCTGAAAAAACTATTATGCCATTACTTGAAAATGTTTTCTAATATTCCAGGGAAGACTCATTTGGTCGAACATGATATCGAGCTAGCTAGTAATGCTATTGTAAGAGTTAAGATTTATAGAATGTCGCCCAGGCAGAAAAATATTCTTAAAGCCGAGATAGATAAAATGCTGCAGTACAAGATTATAGAAGTTGGTGAATCAGACTATACATCACCCATGATTTTGGTAGAAGTACCCGGAAGAGATCCACGCCCATGTATTGACTACAGGCGATTGAATGAAGTGACAAGGACCCAGTTCTATCCATTGCCCAACATAGAAGAAAGAGTCGAAAAGGTTTCTAGAGCGAAGTATGTTACAGTATTAGATTTAACAAAAGGGTACTGGCAAATTCCATTAAGTGCTAGAGCTCAACGATTGGCAGCGTTTGTGACTACTTTTGGAACGTATCGGCCCTTAAAGATGCCATTTGGCCTTAAGAACGCACCTTATTTCTTTAGCAAAATGATGTCGGAACTTTTGAGATACTGCGAAGAGTTTGCCGTACCATATCTAGATGATGTTGCCATTTTTTCCGAAAACTGGGGGGATCATTTGATACATCTTGAAGAAGTGCTACAGAGGTTGCAGAGGGCTTCCTTGACCATAAAAATTTCCAAATGTAAGTTTGCTCAAGATCACGTCTTGTATTTGGGTCATTTTGTTGGACAAGGATATCGAAAACCAGCGGAACGAAAGGTTCAGGCCATACAAAATTTTCCTACGCCAAAGAACAAGACGCAAGTAAGATCTTTCTTAGGCCTGGCGGGATATTACAGCAGATATATTCCAATGTTTTCTTCGATAGCAGCTCCCTTGACAGACATCTGTGACGTACCTGCCAGCAGGACGCACACGACATAAAGGCAGATAGGAATCAGAATAAAAAACGTCTGCGTAGCTCAGTTGGTAGAGCGACTTGTTCCGGAATAAGCGGCCTCGGGTTCGAATCCCGGCGTAGACCAAAAATGACGGAGAAATTTACTTCGTTATAATGGCGCCCGAACTATCCGGATGACCCGGCCGTTCAAAATCTCGCATTGGTGTGATGTTATTTCCACACCGCGAGACAGGAAAAATCAGAGAATTCCTTCTCCAGCGCTTCGAAAAATAAAAATGTGTGATGTTGCATTCCACACAGCAGATTGACTGGGAGTTCTCAAGTGCACGTTCTACAGTGGATGGCTGCCTGCAACGATTCATGGTCACGGCTGACCCGTTAGCCATGCCCCCGGCCCTCTTTCGGGAGGGAGGGGAGATGTGAGGTACCTGCCAGCAGGACGCACACGACATAAAGGCAGATAGGAATCAGAATAAAAAACGTCTGCGTAACTCAGTTGGTAGAGCGACTTGTTCCGGAATAAGCGGCCTCGGGTTCGAATCTCGTCGTAGACCAAAAATGACGGAGAAATTTACTTCGTTATACATCTTGAAGGGTAAAAATCGTAAAGAGGAAATTATATGGTCAGAACAATGTGAGAAAGCTTTTGTGGAACTAAAAAAATCTTTATCTAGTTTTCCTGTTCTGTATGCCCCTGACTATGAACGTAGATTTATTCTACAAACTGATGCTTCAGATCAAAGAATGGAAGTCGTCCTCTCGCAAGAACAAGAAGATGGCTCTGAACATCCTGTACTCTATCTAAGCAGAAAACTTTCGACAGCAGAGAAGACATACAGTACCAGTGAAAAAGAATGTGCCGCCATTATATTTGCGGTACAGAAACTGAAATGCTACCTGGATGGTCAAAATTTCCTCATACAAACTGATCATAACCCTCTCGTTTGGTTACGCACCAACGCAAGTTCAAATGCTCGTCTGATGAGATGGGCCCTTGCTTTACAAGCATATGATTTTGTTATAATTCATCGATCGAGAACTATGCACAAAAATGCAGATGGACTCAGCAGAGTTCCAACTTTAGATGATCCACCTTGATCATGCTATGTGTCTGCTAGTGAAAACAATTTTTTTTTTGTTTTTTTTTTTTTGGTTGATATATATACTACATAGAAATTGTTGGAAAACACGTAAAGATGATTGTTAAATTAACTCATATATTTCTCTTTGTAAATGGATTATGACTCATTATGTGAACTATGACTATTGTATTGTAAAATGACAAGAACTTTTTACCACTGGAAAAAGTTCCTCTGGAGTGAGGAGGGGTTGTAAAGTACGACTTCCACGCACAAAAGTGCGGAAGGATACATTGACATTTAATGACTTGAGCGTGTGGTGAGTGATGAGGAGAGTTGCGAGAGAGATATCGAAGGAGGAGGACATGGCGAGCTTTGGCTAAGACAACAAGTTCAGTTTGTAACGCGGAGTGTATTCCAGTTTATGTTTTTGTGTAAAGAAATAAATGTTTTGTGTTGTGATCGAGTGTCTGTGATGTTACACTATGTCCTGATCTTTAACCCTATTTCACCCATTTTCAATAGGGTTTGTCCCCGGTTGGTTCCCTAACACATACTAGAATTTCATCGAAATCGAATCATTTTTACGCAAGTTATGACGCATAAACGCAATGGAATGGATCTAGCTCCTATGTCCTGACTTTTGACCCTGTTTCGCCCATTTTCAATAGGGTTCGTCCCCAGGTGGCCGCCTACCACATACTAAAATTTCGTCGAAATAGAACCATTTTCACGTGAGTTATCGTGCGGACGGACGGACAAAGCTGGAGCATATACGATCTTCAACCTATGGTTGGAAAGCGTAAAACAGCATACGCAATTCGTAGCGGAATTCCATCCTGCGATTTTTTGTTTGTTCTTCCGTTTACTTTGTCTTAGAATATAGGCTTCGACATCAAAATCTTCAGTAGAACTTTTTTAATTGTTATTTAAACTTTCTTAGATAATTAGATCTTGTCTTTGCGTAGATTACGTGAATAGGTTTTAATTCACGCAATTTAATGGCACAAAGTATTAGCTCCCTGAAGCATTTATCTAAACCAAATTCGTGAGAAGTTTTGAACAATTTTCAGATTGTTTCACTGCTTAATCCAGGGAAAAATAGTAAAACACGCTAAATTCACTTTTTAACCTAACGAAAACAAAACGAGTGGGATATGTTTCTTTGAGTGAATTCAGGCTCTTCTCGGGGAACTGTACAATTCCCAACTGAATAAGGAAGAATTCCTCTGAAATTAGGGACTAGGTAGCAGATACTCACCCTAAAAAAACGAGCTTTCTGTTGGTAAACGAGCTTTCTGTTGGTAAACGAGCTTTCTGTTGGTAAACGAGCTTTCTGTTTTTCTCATTTACATTTTTTTCATGACTTTAGGAAGGAATAATATCATAGCTGCAAAACCAAGAATGTGAGAATTTTCCGATTGTTGACTTGACATCATATAAAATTTTATTTACTGATGCATAATACAGATGCAACTTAAATGTTGATGTACAGTGCTTGAACAGTCTGATGTAATTGCAAAAGATCAAATTAAATTTTTAAATAGCGATAATCCAAATTACAAAATTTTGCATTCGTCGTTTTGACATTGTGGTGACGATATGCACCCCCAAAATTAGTTTTTGAGTACGCCACTGGTTGTAGTGCATCTCATGTTTAAAATATTTTTACCGGTGCTATTATCTTCAATCATAATTGCAAAGAGTTTTAATTTCCTTTTTTTTTTTCAATCTGTAATTTAATCAGTGAATTTTTACAGATCTTGATACACTTTCCCTGGCTGTTACTAGGCAGGTATCGGATCAAAATCCAGCGCTGAAAATGTTGTCCTCTCTAATGACCCTTTTCAGTGCTTGAAATCAGATCTCTGGTGACAAACATTTCATTTTACGGTGGAGATGAAACTCTAGATGTGATTCACTCAGACTTAAAAATTAGCGAGTCTGCAAATGCATCAAATTACAGCTCTTTGTTTGAATTTCTAGCAGAGGAAGTGTATGTGTGTGCTAGAGAGGGGGTATGTTGGCACGGGAGAGGGATTTTTACGTCCGTATGAGCGGGCATCACATGTTCAACTAATCTAAATATCCTGTGATTTCAACTAAGATGACATCATCTGCATCAATAATCACTTACTTCTATCTTGAGAAATTTTCTCCGATTTCATTCAGAAGAATTCCGAATTTCATCCATTCATTCCACACTCACACGTGACCTTTTTCTGGGTTTTTCTCATTCCTTTGGAATCCAGTCTAGCGTTTTCAGTTATTTAATCAGTTCTTCTAACAATGTATTCCAGTCCATTGCCAATTGAGGGTCTTTACTTTGATCCTGATGTCGTCAACTCTTATGATTTTTCTGTTCCTTGATGTGTGACGTACCTGCCAGCAGGACGCACATGACATAAAGGCAGATAGGAATCAGAATACACGTCTGCGTAGCTCAGTTGGTAGAGCGACTTGTTCCGGAATAAGCGTACTCGGGTTCGAATCCCGGCGTATGCCAAAAATGACGGAGAAAGTTACTTCGTTATAATGGCGCCCGGATGACCCGACCGTTCAAAATCTCGCATTGGTGTGATGTTATTTCCACACCGCGAGATAGGAAAAATCAGAGAATCCCTTCTCCAGTGCTTCGAAAAATAAATGTGTGTGACGTTGCATTCCACACACCAGATTGACTGGGAGTTCTCAAGTGCACGTTCTACAGTGGTTGTCTGCCTGCAACGATTCATGGTCACGGCTGATCCGTGGGCCATGCCCCCGGCCCTCTTTCGGGGGGGGGAGATGTGACGTACCTGAATCAGAATACATGTCTGCGTAGCTCAGTTGGTAGAGCGACTTGTTCCGGAATAAGCGTACTCGGGTTCGAATCCCGGCATAGGCCAAAAATGACGGAGAAATTTACTTCGTTATAGATGCTCTTTTCTTATCTTTCTTAATCACACCAAGCATGCATCCATGCTTCTTTGAGCTGTCTGCAGCCTCCTCATGTCACGTCTGGTGAAGGCCCATGTCTCTGATGCATAAGTATGAACTGGAAGGATGCAATGACAAAGCCCTTTTTTCTTAAGACATAATGGTAAACCGCACTTGAAAATTGTACTGTTTCCTGTTTCTTCTAAATGCGCTTCGACTAAGTTTCATATGGCTATTAACTTCTTCTTCTTCGATATGTCCGTGGCTTAATATTTGTGTTGTCCAAAGTAGATGTAGGCAATAGTTACTTTTAAATTCGCCCCATCAACCACTAAATCTTCAGTTATTGTAAAAGCATTTTACATCAATTTTATTTACTTACAGTTCATCTTGAAGTCCACTTCTTCACTCTTGTCATCAAATCTCTGCAGCTGAAGGGGAGTACTTACGAAAATAAGCACGTCGCGTCAGTAAGACGAAGGAAGGATAAAATGCCTCCATTTTTATCATTATCGCCTTGATTCCCAAAAGGTTACATAACAACTAGAGATGAGCCATTTCTATGAAAAAGCCCGGAAACGGATTCGGAGCCCGATGTGACGTACCTGCCAGCAGGACGCACATGACATAAAGGCAGGTAGGAATCAGAATACATGTCTGCGTAGCTCAGTTGGTAGAGCGACTTGTTCCGGAATAAGCGTACTCGGGTTCGAATCCCGGCATAGGCCAAAAATGACGGAGAAATTTACTTCTTTATAGATGCTCTTTTCTTATCTTTCTTAATCACACCAAGCATGCATCCATGCTTCTTTGAGCTGTCTGCAGCCTCCTCATGTCACGTCTGGTGAAGGCCCATGTCTCTGATGCATAAGTATGAACTGGAAGGATGCAATGACAAAGCCCTTTTCTCTTAAGACATAATGGTAAACCGCACTTGAAAATTGTACTGTTTCCTGTTTCTTCTAAATGCGCTTCGACTAAGTTTCATATGGCTATTAACTTCTTCTTCTTCGATATGTCCGTGGCTTAATATTTGTGTTGTCCAAAGTAGATGTAGGCAATAGTTACTTTTAAATTCGCCCCATCAACCACTAAATCTTCAGTTATTGTAAAAGCATTTTACATCAATTTTATTTACTTACAGTTCATCTTGAAGTCCACTTCTTCACTCTTGTCATCAAATCTCTGCAGCTGAAAGGGAGTACTTACGAAAATAAGCACGTCGCGTCAGTAAGACGAAGGAAGGATAAAATGCCTCCATTTTTATCATTATCGCCTTGATTCCCAAAAGGTTACATAACAACTAGAGATGAGCCATTTCTATGAAAAAGCCCGGAAACGGATTCGGAGCCCGGGTGGGCTCTTATATCAAAGCTTTTACTACCCGGGCTCAAGTTAATTTTTCCTTTCACTTTTTTTAATAATGTTATTTAACACTGCTAACCGAATTAACTAAAGCAATGGGAAACGCACGATTGAATGGTTAGTCTCTCTTTTGTTTTTTGCCTGAAATTCTTAATCATTTGTGTTTCGGGTGCATTTCGTAACTCAGAAACGTCTGTGAGTGTTTTAAGTAAAAGGTATGTATTTTTTCCTAGATAAGATGAAAACTGATAGTGCAAAGTTTTTAGGCGACTAAAATTTAAAGTTCTTCTAGCTACAATATGAAAAATGGTAATGTTCGGTCATACGGGGAAAGCATGAAGGTGAGCCAAGGAAAACGAATTAATTTGATAAACTTGGGAAATAAAATGAAAGATCTTTCTTTAACTGAATATATGCACATAATAATAATTCTTTCTCCTATCTCTCTCTCTCTCTCTCTCTGTCTGCATGTCTCTCTCTCTCTGTGTCTTTCTCTCTGTCTGTATGCCTCTCTCTCTCTCTCTCTCTGTGTCTTTCTCTCTGTCTGTATGCCTCTCTCTCTCTCTATGTCTTTCTCTCTGTCTGTATGCCTCTCTCTCTCTCTCTCTCTCTCTCTCTCTCTCTCTCTCTCTCTCTCTCTCTCTCTCTCTCTCTCTGTCTTTCTCTCTGTCTGTATGCCTCTCTCTGTCTGTCTTTCTCTCTGTCTGTATGTCTCTCTACCTCTCTTTCTGTCTTTCTCTCTGTCTTTCTCTCTGTCTGTATGTCTCTCTCTCTGTATCTCTCTCTCTCTGTGTGTCTCTCTCTATCTGTATGTCTCTGTCTGTGTCTTTCTCTCTGTCTGTATGTCTCTTCTGTATCTCTCTCTGTCTCTTTCTCTCTGTGTCTCTTTCTGTCAATATGTCTCTGTCTGTGTCTTTCTCTCTGTCTGTATGCCTCTCTCTCTAACTCTACCTCTCTTTCTGTGTCTGTATGCCTTTCTCTCTCTCTCTGTCTGTATGTCTCTCTGTCTCTGTGTCTGTCTGGCTCTTTCTGTCTTTCTCTCTGCCTGTATATCTCTCTGTCTCTGTATCTGTCTCACTCTCTCTGTCATTCTCTCTGTCTGTATGCCTCTCTCTCTCTGTGTCATTTTCTCTCTGTTATCTCTCTCTCTCTCTCTCTTTCTCTCTTTATCTCTCTCTCTCTCTCTCTCTCTCTCTCTCTCTCTCTCTCTCTCTCTCTCTCTCTCTTATGGGTGGGTGTCGTCAATAACGGAAGCCCTAACATTCTTTTCTGATGATGAAAATATAAATAGGAGTAAAACAATATACTTCATTTTTTTTTACTTATCCTCATAGGAAAAATTAAATTTGCACAAATGTTCAAACCTCGCGGCGAGTCCTGGCCAGAGATGACAACGGGTGACGAGTCAACGGGTTGACAATTTCTAACGGGTTAAACGGGTCGGGTCATGGTGTTCCTGACCCGAGTTTGAGCAAGTTTTATTTCCGTTTTATCTTTGAAAAGCAAAAAAAAAAAAAAAAATTCCAAAAAAAAAAAAAATGCTCACTGTGGAATTTTTGGCTCGATACTCCTGCCCGCGGACTGAAAAATAAAATGATTAGAAATGCATTATAAAGGAAATGCGTCCTCAGAAGAAAAAAGCGTCCCTTCCTTCTGAGAGGCAATAATGAAAACAACATATACATTTCGGAAACTTTCAACTCATCATAAACTTGTGAGTATTGGTGTTGCTGTGAAACATATTCTGAAGCTTGATGTGTTATCAAGAGAACAAGAAAAACTGAAATTAAATATACAAGTTGCTTAATTCAAAACAATTGACTATATCGCCATCAAAATTAGGTAAAACAGCCTTAACATTACTGCGCAGGGCCTTTTTAACTCTCGCAGATGAGTTTGAAAACATGAGTAAAACAGTTAGGTAATGTTCTGCAAATGAAGGATGACAGATTCAATACTTCCTCTAAGTGAGTAAATTATACGTTATACGTTGCTACAGTACATTTCTTTGATTTCTATATAACTTAAGATACCCACTGCGGAGAGACTTTTTAAACGACCTATATATATGTATATATATATATTATAGTTCAAAGCAGATTTGTCAGGGTCGGGTCCGGGTCAGATACAGACCCAGGTCGGGCCAATTATGTGACGACCGGGTCTGTGTAGGGTCTGGGTCAGTTACAGATCCGGGTCGGGTCCAATCATGTGACGTCCGGGTCCGTGTTGGGTTCAGGTCAGTTACAGATCCGGGTCGGGTCCAATTATGTGGCGTCCGGGTCAGCTACAGATCCGAGTCGGGTCCAATTATGTGACGTCCGGGTCAGTTACAGATCCGGGTCGGGTCCAATTATGTGGCGTCCGGGTCAGCTACAGATCCGGGTCGGGTCCAATTATGTGACGTCCGGGTCAGTTACAGATCCGGGTCGGGTCCAATTATGTGACGTCCGGGTCGGGCCCAAGACCAAACTATTTGACCCGTTTCCAACACTGGTGTGGGCTGGACACGGGCTGGACCTGGGCCTTGAAAAAGGAGCCCGTGCTCATGTCTGATGCTAACCCCTTTAATGCCGTACCTGTTGCCTGGCGCTCAGAGAGCCTAGTTTCCGGTTAGGCATCCGAACTGATCTCGGGTTCGAATTCCTGGACGAGGTTTGGGTGGTGTACAAGGACGAAGTGAGCGGCAGATGAACTGAACAGTGGACGAAATGAACTGCGGATGCAGTGAACAGTGAAAGAACTGAACAGCGGGCAAAGCGGAAAGTGGACGAAATGAACAGAGGATGAACTGTACACTAGGAGAAATGAACAAAGACGAACTGAACAGTGGAAGAGATGAACAGATGAAGTGAATGGTGAACGAGCTAAGCACCGGATGAAGGGAACAGTGGACGAAGTGAAAAGAGAACGAAATGAACCAGACGGAGTGAACTTGGACAAAATGAAAACGGACAAAGTAGTCCATCACCGGCGACTATTTATGGCCATTAGAGTTGCTCTTGGTAGTCGTTCAGCCACAAATTAGAAAAAAAAAATGCTTTTTACCTCAGCAACACCTTGTTTTCTTATTTCTACGAATGCAATAATTGCATTCTTCAGACCATAAGAAGTTTTCAATACATTTTTTTTGTGTTTAGCAACCAAAGGATTAGATACTACGGGAGGAACAAAATCACGAACGTGCAGGACACTTCGTAGTACACGGTACAGGCACAGACTTTATTTGGTAAGGCCGGCCCGGCCCGAGAAGTGCCATTTCCTACTATTTTGTCTTTCTATTGTATTTTATTTAATTGTGAAAATTATATAATGGAATGAGGTATTATTGAAAATATTTAGTTGAATGTATCCTAAAAATTATAACTAAACTTTGGCAATTATCGAAGAACATAACCTTTAAAGAGAGAGAAAAAATAAGACTAAGCGCGTTCAAAATCTCCCTTTTTCTGAACTGGTAATCGGTAACACTACAAAACTAAATCCCTATACACTTTAGGGATAGGAGAAACAATCAGTGTCGTCCCATTCTCTCATGCACACACACACACACACACACACACACACACACACACACACACACACACACACACACCATACCCCACTGCAGACACCCCCCAGTCGTCCACTCCACACAGCTCACGCACTCGCTCGGGGTCGAATCTTTTTGCTGTCAAGAAGCCCCAAAGTGGTTTCACCATCTCAATATCTACAGAAGGTAAAAATACTGTGAGTGCCCCTCCTCTCCTCTGTGATTACGGCCTGGGCTATGTCATGAAAGTAAGTAAAGCCAGCAAAACAGTTAAACAGACCAAGAAATCGGGAAACACCACTGTTTTCTTTCTTTACCATTACGATAAAAAGAATGGGTCAACTTGGCACGGTCCGGCCCGGCCGTGTCTGGGGAAAAAGCCCAACCCGGCCACCGTGACTCATGGCTCATCCGAGTTCCAGACCAGGATCTATCTCGGACAATTAGACAAAAATCCTGATTACTTAACTATAGTGGCTACTTCATTAGTTGTTTTTTATTTCTTGTTTTTTCGCAGTTTAGCGACCATCGTGTCCATGTAAAACTTCACATATTTAGGAACTCTGTTTGCAAGGAACCAAGGGAGTCAGCGGACAAATGCACCGTGACTCATGACTCATACAGGAACCTAACCGCCGTCCATACCGGATGATTAGTTGGAAGTCTCGCCTGTCCGGTCCATGTCGGATGATTAGTTGAAAGTCTCGCCCGTCCGGTCCATGTCGGATGATTAGTTGGAAGTCTCGCCTGTCCGGTCCATGTCGGATGATTAGTTGAAAGTCTCGCCCGTCCGGTCCATGTCGGATGATTAGTTGGAAGTCTTGCCTGTCCGGTCCATGTCGGATGATTAGTTGGAAGTCTTGCCTGTCCGGTCCATGTCGGATGATTAGTTGGAAGTCTTGCCTGTCCGGTCCATGTCGGATGATTAGTTGGAAGTCTTGCCTGTCCGGTCCATGTCGGATGATTAGTTGGAAGTCTCGCCTGCCCGGTCCGTGTCGGATGATTAGTCGGAAGTCTCGCCTGTCCGGTCCATGTCGGATGATTAGTTGGAAGTCTCGCCTGCCCGGTCCGTGTCGGATGATTAGTCGGAAGTCTCGCCTGTCCGGTCCATGTCGGATGATTAGTTGGAAGTCACCCCTGTCCAGTCCATGTCGGATGATTAGTTGGAAGTCTTGCCTGTCCGGTCCATGTCGGATGATTAGTTGGAAGTCTTGCCTGTCCGGTCCATGTCGGATGATTAGTTGGAAGTCTTGCCTGTCCGGTCCATGTCGGATGATTAGTTGGAAGTCTCGCCTGCCCGGTCCGTGTCGGATGATTAGTCGGAAGTCTCGCCTGTCCGGTCCATGTCGGATGATTAGTTGGAAGTCACCCCTGTCCAGTCCATGTCGGATGATTAGTTGGAAGTCTTGCCTGTCCGGTCCATGTCGGATGATTAGTTGGAAGTCTCGCCTGCCCGGTCCGTGTCGGATGATTAGTCGGAAGTCTCGCCTGTCCGGTCCATGTCGGATGATTAGTTGGAAGTCACCCCTGTCCAGTCCATGTCGGATGATTAGTCGGAAGTCTCGCCTGTCCGGTCCATGTCGGATGATTAGTTGGAAGTCACCCCTGTCCAGTCCATGTCGGATGATTAGTTGGAAGTCACCCCTGTCCGGTCCATGTCGGATGATTAGTTGGAAGTCTCGCCTGCCCGGTCCGTGTCGGATGATTAGTCGGAAGTCTCGCCTGTCCGGTCCATGTCGGATGATTAGTTGGAAGTCACCCCTGTCCAGTCCATGTCGGATGATTAGTTGGAAGTCTTGCCTGTCCGGTTCATGTCGGATAATTAGTTGGAAGTCCTCGACTGTGATAGGCGAGGACCTACTTGGCTTAGTTTGTTCCAAAAATTATTTCGAATATTAATAACGTTAATGCCTCATTTTGGTACAATGTAAAGCTCATACTCAAAACTTTAGCACTAAATACTTTTCACTTTTCAATAATTGCAAATCGAGAAATTTCAAATGTCCAGGTTTGATAAATAGAAATTTTTTCCGTTCTGAAGTAAGGATCATCACATTCAGTTCTAGAGATAATTTTCTCATGCTGTGATGGAAAGTAACGCTTGCTGTATTTTACGCGGTAACTCCCGGAGCAGACTGTCTCCCGTTTAATGGCATTCTGGCGCCATTGATGTCTTTCGCTTTGTACTCTGTGCTATTCAACATCCTCCGCAAAGAGCGTAGCAGCCGTTGAACTGATCGATTTTCTGCCAAGCTGTGATGCTCGCGCTCAGTGCAGATGATAATATGCCCAAATAACTGTAAATGTTCCCTTGGAGTAATCGCAGATCGCGGTAAACTCTCACAACCAGAAACAATTCTGCTTATTACAAGGGACTATAATTCTTATCATAGGCATAGCGTGACCAAACAATTGCATAGAGGGGAAACTAACGTTTTCCTCTATGCAATTGTTTGGTCACGCTATGCCTATGATTAGAATTATAGTCCCTTGTAATATACCAAACAATTGCATATAGGAAGACTAACGTTTTCCTTGGGGGAGGGACACGAATAAGTGCAAACTGATGTTTTCCTCTGGGGTGGATGCACAAATAAGTGTAAACTGATGTTTTCCTTGGGGAGATGAAAGAATAGGTGCAAACTGATGTTTTCCTTTCGTGAGGAGGCAACTCTTGGAAACAGTTTCTCCGTTCATGTCATAAAACTTGGGTCTTTTCAGTGCATAACAAACATTTTTTTGTTCAGTGTTGCTCTTCAGCTACAACAGATAATAAACGATGGCGAACAATCCAGAGTATTTTGGCAGATATTAGGTTTTCTGAAAATAAAGCCCTCTCTTTGTTTTCACAGATTCTTTTAAATATTAAAAATCTTTTTTGTAGATACATAAATAATGTCGTATAATGCGTTCTCAACATTGATAGCATTTTGCCGTGGTTTAATTCGTCAGAAAAATAAATCACAGCCAAATCTTAAAGTTTAGCATAACAGTGTGTCTGTACAAAGCTCTTAGTTCTTCCTCTTCGATCGTAGCGACCCCATAAAACCTCCCATTCATTGCTGCCCCCGTAGGCTCATTCTCGCATTTATATTTTCTAAAGTGAAGTACAGCCAGTGGCGTATCTAGCCCAACGTGCCCCCCCCGCAAGAGTTACTTTACCACACCTAAGCACAGTATTTTTCTCAGAATTTCGAACACGAGCAAGGATGCATTTTTGCGGTGTGTGTGCGTAGTGGTTTAGGGAACGGGGAGGGTTAGGAATTCAGGGAGAGTGTCTGGAAAAGTAAGGGCCGTACCTAAAGCCCTGTAGTTTTAACTTTCTAAGTAGTAGATTTAACAATACGTATAATAATTGCTTTGTCCAAAACAAAACTAAATCACTTGAAGAAATCACCCTCTTACACATTTCAGATGTGCGGCTCCTGTGAATAATTGTTGGCGACTGTCGTACACATGATCCTAGGTAACTGACTGTTTCCCCACATCCTCCACGGGGAATCCCACTGTGGCCTCGTGCTTTTCCTCAACAGCGCAGAGAGAGGGCGATTGGAGAGCGATCGTATTATTTACAACCCATTGCAGAGCAATCGTATTACGACCCGAAGCCAAAGAGCCGAACACTTTCAATCTGTAGGACATTCGGTGTTTTAAAAGTGAAACTAGGCATTTATTTAGGCAAAGTTAAATATATTTTAAAGCAAAATATCAATCTTTGGGCTAATTATTGTACTGTGTTCGAATTTGTTCATAAAACTTTAATTGACAACTGCAGTACGCCCCTTCGTTACCTGCGCCCCCGCAGCTGCGGGGGCCGCGGTGGCAGTTACTCTACGTTACGCCTATGTTCCTGTAGAACACAGAATGCACTCTTATTCAATAAAAGCACAGTGCATTTATTCGAAAATTTTGTAACGTTTAAGAAAACTTCCTTTCAAAAGGATAACTTTTCTTATTAATCTGACGTTCACTAGACCCCATTAACTTTTTTTTTTTTCATCAAAACAAACTTTAATCCTGTAAACTCAGAAAATTTCCATTGGAAAATTTATGAAGTTACTTCTATTGACATTTTTCTAAACTACTGCTTAAACGGACTTTGCTTTGCGGACAGAGACATTGTCTTATTGGAAAAGGAAAGCGTCTTCACCAAACTATTGCTATAACGCTTTAAGCACAGACTTGTCGAGAATAATATCTTTATACGCCGCAACGTTAATATTTCCGGGCACTGGAACTAGGAGACCCCGGCCCAAACCTTGAAAAACAACCCCAGAGTATGAAGCCTCCTTCATTAAACTTCACAGTTGGCACAACACAGTCGGGCAGGTAGCGTTCAGCTGATATCCTCCACAGACATACATGTCCATCGGGCTGCCAGATGGTGATGCGTGATTCATCACTCCGGGGAATCCCAGCAAACACACAAGTGTTCGGAAACTGCTGGCCACCAGCTGGAAGTGATGGCTCACTGCTGGCTGAAATCTGCCGCTCACGGCCCGGTAGCGGTCCGTTGGTTGCAGTGTCATCTGTTGGCAGCCATTGTTGGCCCTGCAGCATCGCCGTGAATTGCGGGCCTCCAAGCAAGTGCCACTAGTGGCCCGTAGCTGGCAACCGATGCAACCCCAACATCAGGTGGAAGCAACGGGACTGCGCGTGCGCAGAAGCAACACGTGCTGTGTCTCTCGTGGTACCAGTTAGTTGAAGACGACGCTATCGGCATTGATCTATTCTAGTGGATGTTAAGAAAAAAAAAGCCATATGTAGAGAGGCGAATTAATTTCCTAATGAAATGCCAAGTCGACAAAGATATCAGATTAAGCCATGAAATGTGTAATCTTTCGTTTAGCATACACTAAACCGCTTGAAACAAAAGTCCTGGAAAAACATTAAAAAAACATTATATTGGGGGGGGAGAAGAAGAATTATACGAGTGCAAAATTTATCAATTATTTGAAAACAAAAAGCAACGCTATGTGGATGCATAATGTCTCATCCATGGGTTGAATACACAAGACTGGAGGAATTCATTTCTAAAATTAACGAGAAGTAAAATAAAATATATTTCCTCTTTAAAACAAATGTAGCTTCGTACAGCGGAAAGGAAAGATACAACGTTACAAATGTAACAGAATGTGACATGAACTGGTAAATATATAAATTCAACAATCGCCTTTCAAGACGACAAGGACAGCACGAAATTTTGGAAAGCGCCTTTAAGTTGGTACACTCGTTGAAAATCAGTGAAGTTCCCTTAAAGTAAAAAAAAACACACAAAAAAAAACAATCGTCACGTTGAAAAAATAAATTTATGAAAATTACCTTGCAATATTGTAAAGCTAAAAAGAAAACCATTCGTTACACATTCCGCAGGAAAGAGACTCAGATTCAAGTAAATAGACATGCGTGGCAAATCAGTCCCGTTGGTAGAGTGCCTGCTTCCCACGCAGACAGTCCTTGGTTCGTTTCCACCCAGATCCGAACGGGCATATTTCAGGACCTGTTGAGAAAATTTTCCCAGCGCAATGCTGTGATGCAGAAGCTTCATAAAGCTAAAAAAAAAAAAAAAGTTATAGATTTGGGAAATTGCGGTTATCCTTTTTTTTATGGCTACTACTGGGATATTGGCGGATAAGATTCGGCAAGCCATCAGTTACGTCACGTGATTGCCGACTGTCACTGCCAGGAAACCAGCGGACCACATTAGGCTAGCCATCATTTATGGCACGTGCTTGCAGGGCCGGTGAAGGGCCACTTGTGGCAGCTACTTCCTGTGATGGATAACTGATGTCCTTGTTCTGTCATATGACAACTGATGGGGGTGCCACTGTTGGCTCGCTGCTGGCCCGAATCGCTGGCCCATGTGGTGGCCGTCGGGACATTTTATTGACGGTTGGGCGGCGGCAACATAGTGCTGGGCCAACAAGACTGTTTTTGCTGGGATGTGTTGTATCCTCTGTTCTAGAGTCCACTAGCTCCGGGTTTATGCCACTCCAACCTACTGTTAGCGCTGACCTTACTGGTTTTAGACTTGCGTGCTGTTGCTCGGACATGGAAACCTATTCTGTTCAGCTCCAGATGAAGCGTTATGGTACTGGTGTTGCTTCCAGAGTAAAAGCAGGCGATTTTGTCGCGTCACCTACTTCAGCATTGGTCATTTTACGTGGCCACCTCACAACAGCATCGCCTATAGTTGGTCGGGGTCGGGGTTGCTACTAGAGGGCAGAACTTTCCTGAACAGACATGTAACTAAGACGACATCCTATGACAGTGCCACGTTGAAAGTCAATCAGCTCTACCGTGCGGCTCAACGTACTGTCCATGTTTGTTCATGGTGTTTTCCAGGCCACCTGCGCCTTTTTATTTCTGTATTGGCCATACCTGTGACGTATATCGGCAAATTCGCCACTCAAAAATGGTGTCCGGATACTTTTGATCATATATTGTATATGTGTGTGTGTGTAAGCGAGAAAAGTATTTAATAAATGCATCCTTCTATATAAATGTGTATATGAGAAAGATATTTAACAAATGCATCATTCCAGTCTCACTACAGAGCCTGCGCACAACTCAAAAAAGCCTGGAGACATGTATATTTGGTTAAAGCAAGGAAGACGAAGAAAGGAACTCTGGAACAAAGAAAACGACAAGAGTTGATAACATCATGATCGAAGTAAAGACTGTCAAGGAGCAATGGGCTGAACATATTGCAAGAAGAACTGGGCACCGTTATATAACTGAAATACTAAACTGGATTCCAAGGGATGAGAGAAAACCGCGAGGGAGATGGGTGGGTAAAATTTGGAAGCATGCTGGAATGACATAGAGAGCTCCTCACGATAGTGAGTCAGGTAAGAGGCTCGGGGATACTGTCATCCAACAGTGGTGGGCTGGAAATGGTTCATGATGCTGATAATTACCCACACACACACATCAACAATCTTGCTCCCGCTTTTTATTTGAGGTGGGGGGGGCGGGCTTAGCCAAAACCGTATGAGGCTGTAGAGGCTGTGGTCGCTCGCTCGTCCCTGGCGCTTAGGGTTGCTGTTTCGGGGCGGAGGAACCCCAGGAATGCCTCGTCCTCAATGAGCCACCGGGGGTGGGGGCATTTATTTGATTGTCTCTCCACATTTTCCATCTTTCTTTTTCATACATATTCTGCCTTTATAATTTCTGTTTAGTCGAACAGTGAACCATTTGCACTTGCATTTTTATATATGTTATCGATAATATTAACGTACCCATCTGTAGGTCCGCAGGATTTCAAAGACAACTGCTGATGTTTCCGCGAAATCAAGAACCTTTTCGTAATCAGTAAAAGCCATAGATTAGAAGTTCATATTCATTCGCTCTTTCAATTGTTCTCTCAATATATGGATAGGATTAGAGGGGGAGCTAAGGGGAACATTGCCCGCCTAAAGTGTTTCGTTTTTTATGTTTTGGTTAAAATGCCATTTACATTAGAATAAAAAAGTCTTAATTTAATAAAAATGCACTAGCTTACATTAAATAAGTTAGTAAATTCATGCAATGCATTGATTATGATACCCTTTCCAACATACCAGAAATCATTACTCAAGTTATGAAGATAATGGCTGTGAAATAAATCTCGCTCCTGTGCTCTGACCTTTGACACCATTTCGATGATATTCCACAGAACCAGTTCAGTGTATCTCTGGAACAACATACTAAAGTTTTGTTGCAATCGAAGCATTTTTACGTAAGTTATGACGCTTAAGGGCAATGGAATGGATCCCGCTCATATGTCCTGACCTTTGACTCCATTTCGCCCATTTTCAATAGGGTTCGTCCCGAGGTAATCCCACACCACATACTAAAATTTCGTCGAAATCGAACCATTTTTACGGAAGTTATGGCGCATAAAGGCAATTGAATGGATCTTGCTCCTGTTTTTTGACCCCATTTCGCCCATTTTCAATAGGGTTCGTCCCCAGCTGGTCCCCTACCGCACACTAAACTTTCATCGAAATTGAACCATTTTTACGCGAATTATTGTACCGACAGACAGATGGACGAACAAATGTGGAGCATATACGCTTCTTCAACCTACGGTTGGAAAGCGTATAAAAATGTTTTATTTTTTGTTCTATTTATCATTAACTTTTATTTTGTTTTGGTGGACTTCAAAAACTTCTATCTTTCGTAGCCTCCCTCCCCCTCCCCCCACCCGAAAAAAAAATTCTATATATGCCCCTGGTTGCAGCCACAGCCGAATCTCAGCTTCTGCTCTTGGTTGTGACAGGTACTGTAGTGCCTTAGTGAAGATGTTGTTGACAACTGATAGAAGTCTGATGGGTCCGTAGTTCTTGATATCCTCCAGCCCACTTATATATGCAACAGGATCACTCTAGTATTGTAACAATTATCAGGAATCTTCGCTATATTGCGGCATCTAATGAAAACTTGGGCAAGTGTAGTTTCCATTTCTCCATTGGCTCCCGGTACAGGGCTTCTTAACCTTTTTTGATAACTCTGTCTATTTAGATAATGCTCGTGACCTCTTATTATTAATCGCATCCTTTCTGGTTACATTCACATCCGTTCCAGCATCTTCATTTTAGCAGCATGAAGCTTTTACCCCAAACAACTTGTCATTTGCCAAGCCACAGACAGCACTATATGGCATTACTTCCTTATTTCAGCCAAAAGAACTCGACTTCTCAGCCGCATTGCCATTCGTTTATCACACACTAAGGCTGATATTTTTCTCCAGTTTTTCTATTCCGCTTGCACTCTGCTATTTACTCGTACTTCTCCCTTCAAATTTCCATCGTCCTCCCTATTCCGCTTCTACTTCTCTTTAACTCTGTCTTCAAACTCTCGTGTCCTATTTTCCATCTTCTGTTTTACTTTTATTTTAATCTTGGAACATATCACCGGGTCATTCAGCAGCAAACGACATGGTCCATAGTGCTACATATCAAATAAGAATGTCCTCATGCTCACTGTAGGCATTTTAAGGAATGCAAACAGTTGCCTGTTCCAAATTTGGGTCCACTAGTTGTAGAAAAGGTAAGAAGCCAGTGTCGTATGATAGGAAAACCATCCATACTTCATTTGGCGCTCGAAGTGGGCGCAGTCGGACGAAAGGTCAAAAACCAACCCTTAGACCACTACATCACCGGTGCGGCCAATCGCCCGTCTTCGTAAAATTTAAAACTTTTTTGACACGAAGAAATGTGAAACAACTTCTTTATTTACCATCAAATGAAACCACAAAGATGTAGAGCAATGCACTGATATACACTCATTGTCATAAAAATCCGCGCACCATGAAGGAGGCATCGGATTGAAATGAGATTTTAATAGTGAGATGGTACATACCAAGGACAGAAGTGATTACAATATCGCAGCAGCAAGACGATTTCCCGCGGACATACGGTACACATTCCGGTCAGAGTTACTACCGCGTCGGACAACCTCATGCTTAGATACATGCGCTGATACGGCCTGGCATGGAGTCAAAGAGACGCCGTATGTGTTCCTGGTACAGATTGGCCCACACTTCTTGCAACTGACGCTCTACATCACGAACACTGGGACATGGAGAACGCTGGCGTCCCATCTGGTCCCCCACGTGCTCTATGGGCGAAAGATCAGGCGATCTGGCAGGCCACGGAAGCGTCGAAGCATGACGTAGACAGTCCTGGGAAACACAAGTCGTGTGCGGACGGGCGTTATCTTGTTGAAAAAGGACTCAGGGTCGCCCAGCTAGGAAAAGCAGCACATGTGCCCGCAGGATCTCCTGTACGCAGAGCTGAGCTGTCAACTCCCTCGGATTACTGCGAGAGAAGTTCGGCTGTCATACGCGATGGCTCCCCAGACCGTGACGCCTGCAGTTTGGGACGCGGCGTGCCGCTGTACATTGAGGTTAGGGTTGTAGCGCTCATCTGAGGTCCTCCACACTCTGACACCGTGGTCGTCCATTCCCGTAGAGAAGCGGCATTCGTCGCTGAACACTATACCTCGCCAGTCCGTGGCACTCCACGTTGCTTGCTGCTGACACCACTGCAGTCGACGCCGACGATGGTCAGGTGTTAATGGCAGAAAACGTAAGGGCCGTCGAGAGTGCTGATTCGCCTCTGCCAGGCGTCTGGAAATGGTTCTGGCGGACACAGGCGTCCCTTGTACAGCCGCCACATGTCTCTGGATATTGGACAAGGACGCAGTTTCATTTGTGTGTGCCGCTCTCACGATCCCACGGTCCTCTCTGCTGGTGGGGTGTCTCGGTCGTCCAGAGCCAGGTCGCCGTGTCTGAGTGCCTTCTCGTATCCATTGCTCCCAACGCGATCGCACCGCACTGTCAGACCGGCCCAAATGGCAGCAGATTTGGCGCGCCGGCCACCCTGCCTCTCTTATCCCGACGGTACGGCCTCGTTCAAACTCCGTCAGTTGGCCGTACGCACATCTACGGCTGCTCCTCGGCATGTCTATTGCTCAGGGATCTTACCTGATTCTTAGCGTGCACTTCGGTACAAATGTGAAGTCACCTCCGCGGCGCCTTGTAAGCTCCAAGGATTGCGATTACAGCGCCGTTCTCGGACGCGTGGGCATGTGGAATCGCACGAAACTTTAATCATTTGCATGTCTTCCCGCCCCGTAACTATTTGTCGAGTTTCGCGTTAATCGCGTGGTTTTTTCTTGGTGGGCGGATTTTTATGATAATGAGTGTATAACAATGAAATGAGCACACAAATACTACCTGTAGATCGCTATAATAAACTGAACAGTGACTGCATCAAAATACAATCTAGCTTGAGCAATGCTTTAAATCAGTTCTCATTCTGAAAACAACCTCGGCAGAAAATGTAACTATAGTCTATTGGTTAAGACTTCAAATCACGTGTTGGCCTCACCAGTTCTAACCAGTTCTTCAGTGCAAACCATACCATGAGCTTCATGGTATACAGTCCACCAGCATTCAGCTGTAGTAACACTATTCCGCTGAGAATTCTTTCACCGGTGACCTAAAATCAATCTCGAGAAACAGTTGCTCTCATTCATCGTTGCATTTCATTTTCCCATTAGAGCCAGACCACGGTCTGTTCCGTTTGACGTAACTCTCGGGCGACGTTGACCAGATCTTCTTGAAGTGGTTCCCGTTTCTTGGAACTCTTTCCACAATGTTAGAAAGAACTTTCTCAATACACCAGGGCATATTGCGACCTCCGTCTGAGATTGCTGTGACACAAGTCCTTCAATCTCCTGCCATTCAACGATTGGACCACAGATGAGGGTTCCCTACACTGGATGGACAACGCTATTTTCAACGTGTGATGGACCAGTGACAAGAATGACTTCTATTGATGAACGACGCTATTTTCAACGTGTGATGGACCAGGGACAAGATTGACTTCTATTGATGAAAGACGCTATTTTCAACGTGTGATGGACCAGGGACAAGAATGACTTCTATTGATGAACGACGCTATTTTCAACGTGTGATGGACCAGGGACAAGAATGACTTCTATTGATGAACGACGCTATTTTCAACGTGTGATGGACCAGTGACAAGAATGACTTCTATTGATGAACGACGCTATTTTCAACGTGTCATGGACCAGGGACAAGAATTACTTCTATTGATGAACGTCGCTATTTTCAACGTGTGATGGACCAGTGACAAGAATGACTTCTATTGATGAACGACGCTATTTTCAACGTGTCATGGACCAGGGACAAGAATGACTTCTATTGATGAACGACGCTATTTTCAACGTGTGATGGGCCAGGGACAAGATTGACTTCTTTTGATGAACGACGTTATTTTCAACGTGTGATGGACCAGGGACAAGAATGACTTCTATTGATGAACGACGCTATTTTCAACGTGTGATGGACCAGTGACAAGAATGACTTCTATTGATGAACGACGCTATTTTCAACGTGTGATGGACCAGGGACAAGAATTACTTCTATTGATGAACGTCGCTATTTTCAACGTGTGATGGACCAGTGACAAGAATGACTTCTATTGATGAACGACGCTATTTTCAACGTGTGATGGACTAGGGACAAGATTGACTTCTATTGATGAACGACGCTATTTTCAACGTGTGATGGACCAGTGACAAGAATGACTTCTATTGATGAACGTCGCTATTTTCAACGTGTGATGGACCAGTGACAAGAATGACTTCTATTGATGAACGACGCTATTTTCAACGTGTGATGGACCAGGGACAAGATTGACTTCTATTGATGAACGACGCTATTTTCAACGTGTGATGGACCAGTGACAAGAATGACTTCTATTGATGAACGACGCTATTTTCAGCGTGTGATGGACCAGTGACAAGAATGACTTCTATTGATGAACGACGCTATTTTCAACGTATGATGGACCAGGGACAAGATTGACTTCTATTGATGAACGACGCTATTTTCAACGTGTGATGGACCAGTGACAAGAATGACTTCTATTGATGAACGACGCTATTTTCAACGTGTGATGGACCAGGGACAAGATTGACTTCTATTGATGAACGACGCTATTTTCAACGTGTGATGGACCAGGGACAAGAATGACTTCTTTTGATGAACGACGTTATTTTCAACGTGTGATGGACCAGGGACAAGAATGACTTCTATTGATGAACGACGCTATTTTCAACGTGTGATGGACCAGTGACAAGAATGACTTCTATTGATGAACGACGCTATTTTCAACGTGTGATGGACCAGGGACAAGAATTACTTCTATTGATGAACGTCGCTATTTTCAACGTGTGATGGACCAGTGACAAGAATGACTTCTATTGATGAACGACGCTATTTTCAACGTGTGATGGACTAGGGACAAGACTGACTTCTATTGATGAACGACGCTATTTTCAACGTGTGATGGACCAGTGACAAGAATGACTTCTATTGATGAACGTCGCTATTTTCAACGTGTGATGGACCAGTGACAAGAATGACTTCTATTGATGAACGATGCTATTTTCAACGTGTGATGGACCAGTGACAAGAATGACTTCTATTGATGAACGACGCTATTTTCAACGTGTGATGGACCAGTGACAAGAATGACTTCCATTGATGAACGACGCTATTTTCAACGTGTGATGGACCAGTGAAAACAATGACTTCTATTGATGAACGTCGCTATTTTCAACGTGTGATGGACCAGTGACAAGAATGACTTCTATTGAAGAACGACGCTATTTTCAACGTGTGATGGACCAGGGACAAGATTGACTTCTATTGATGAAAGACGCTATTTTCAACGTGTGATGGACCAGGGACAAGAATGACTTCTTTTGATGAACGACGTTATTTTCAACGTGTGATGGACCAGGGACAACAATGACTTCTATTGATGAAAGACGCTATTTTCAACGTGTGATGGACCAGTGACAAGAATTACTTCTATTGATGAACGACGCTATTTTCAACGTGTGATGGACCAGGGACAAGAATGACTTCTATTGATGAACGACGCTATTTTCAACGTGTGATGGACCAGTGACAAGAATGACTTCTATTGATGAACGACGCTATTTTCAACGTGTGATGGACCAGGGACAAGAATGACTTCTATTGATGAACGACGCTATTTTCAACGTGTGATGGACCAGTGACAAGAATGACTTCTATTGATGAACGACGCTATTTTCAACGTGTGATGGACCAGTGAAAAGAATGACTTCTATTGATGAACGTCGCTATTTTCAACGTGTGATGGACCAGTGACAAGAATGACTTCTATTGATGAACGACGCTATTTTCAACGTGTGATGGACCAGTGAGAACAATGACTTCTATTGATGAACGACGCTATTTTCAACGTGTGATGGACCAGGGACAAGAATGACTACTATTGACGAACGACGCTATTTTAACGTGTGATGGACCAGGGACAAGAATGACTTCTATTGACGAACGACGCTATTTTTAACGTGTGATGGACCAGTGACAAGAATGACTTCTATTGATGAACGACGCTATTTTCAACGTGTGATGGACCAGTGACAAGAATGACTTCTATTGATGAACGACGCTATTTTCAACGTGTGATGGACCAGTGACAAGAATGACTTCTATTGATGAACGACGCTATTTTCAACGTGTGATGGACCAGTGACAAGAATGACTTCTATTGATGAACGACGCTATTTTCAACGTGTGATGGACCAGTGAACAATGACTTCTATTGATGAACGACGCTATTTTCAACGTGTGATGGACCAGTGACAAGAATGACTTCTATTGATGAACGACGCAATTTTCAACGTGTGATGGACCAGGGACAAGATTGACTTCTATTGATGAAAGACGCTATTTTCAACGTGTGATGGGCCAGGGACAAGATTGACTTCTATTGATGAACGACGCTATTTTCAACGTGTGATGGACCAGTGACAAGAATGACTTCTATTGATGAACGACGCTATTTTCAACGTGTGATGGACCAGGGACAAGATTGACTTCTATTGATGAACGACGCTATTTTCAACGTGTGATGGACCAGGGACAAGATTGACTTCTACTGATGAACGACGCTATTTTCAACGTGTGACGGAACAGTGACAAGAATGACTTCTATTGATGAACGACGCTATTTTCAACGTGTGATGGGCCAGGGACAAGATTGACTTCTATTGATGAACGTCGCTATTTTCAACGTGTGATGGGCCAGGGACAAGATTGACTTCTATTGATGAACGACGCTATTTTCAACGCGGGATGGACCAGTGACAAGAATGACTTCTATTGATGAACGACGCTATTTTCAACGTGTGATGGACCAGTGACAAGAATGACTTCTATTGATGAACGACGCTATTTTCAACGTGTGATGGACCAGGGACAAGATTGACTTCTATTGATGAACGACGCTATTTTCAACGTGTGATGGACCAGTGACAAGAATGACTTCTATTGATGAACGACGCTATTTTCAACGTGTGATGGACCAGTGACAAGAATGACTTCTATTGATGAACGACGCTATTTTCAACGTGTGATGGACCAGGGACAAGAATGACTTCTATTGATGAACGACGCTATTTTCAACGTGTGATGGACCAGTGACAAGAATGACTTCTATTGATGAAAGACGCTATTTTCAACGTGTGATGGACCAGTGACAAGAATGACTTCTATTGATGAACGACGCTATTTTCAACGTGTGATGGACCAGTGACAAGAATGACTTCTATTGATGAACGACGCTATTTTCAACGTGTGATGGACCAGGGACAAGAATGACTTCTATTGATGAACGACGCTATTTTCAACGTGTGATGGACCAGTGACAAGAATGACTTCTATTGATGAACGACGCTATTTTCAACGTGTGATGGACCAGGGACAAGAATGACTTCTATTGATGAACGACGCTATTTTCAACGTGTGATGGACCAGTGACAAGAATGACTTCTATTGATGAACGACGCTATTTTCAACGTGTGATGGACCAGTGACAAGAATGACTTCTATTGATGAACGACGCTATTTTCAACGTGTGATGGACCAGTGACAAGAATGACTTCTATTGATGAACGACGCTATTTTCAACGTGTGATGGACCAGGGACAAGATTGACTTCTATTGATGAACGACGCTATTTTCAACGTGTGATGGACCAGTGACAAGAATGACTTCTATTGATGAACGACGCTATTTTCAACGTGTGATGGACCAGTGACAAGAATGACTTCTATTGATGAACGACGCTATTTTCAACGTGTGATGGACCAGGGACAAGATTGACTTCTATTGATGAACGACGCTATTTTCAACGTGTGATGGACCAGTGACAAGAATGACTTCTATTGATGAACGACGCTATTTTCAACGTGTGATGGACCAGGGACAAGAATGACTTCTATTGATGAACGACGCTATTTTCAAAGTGTGATGGACCAGGGACAAGATTGACTTCTATTGATGAACGACGCTATTTTCAACGTGTGATGGACCAGTGACAAGAATGACTTCTATTGATGAACGACGCTATTTTCAACGTGTGATGGACCAGGGACAAGAATGACTTCTATTGATGAACGACGCTATTTTCAACGTGTGATGGACCAGGGACAAGATTGACTTCTATTGATGAACGACGCTATTTTCAACGTGTGATGGACCAGTGACAAGAATGACTTCTATTGATGAACGACGCTATTTTCAACGTGTGATGGACCA
Organism: Macrothele yani; assembly: GCA_039090855.1. Taxonomy (NCBI): domain Eukaryota; kingdom Metazoa; phylum Arthropoda; class Arachnida; order Araneae; family Macrothelidae; genus Macrothele; species Macrothele yani. The sequence goes on from CM076997.1 coordinate 130,340,350, forward strand.
GGGACAAGAATGACTTCTATTGATGAACGACGCTATTTTCAACGTGTGATGGACCAGTGACAAGAATGACTTCTATTGATGAACGACGCTATTTTCAACGTGTGATGGACCAGGGACAAGATTGACTTCTATTGATGAAAGACGCTATTTTCAACGTGTGATGGACCAGGGACAAGAATGACTTCTATTGATGAACGACGCTATTTTCAACGTGTGATGGACCAGGGACAAGAATGACTTCTATTGATGAACGACGCTATTTTCAACGTGTGATGGACCAGTGACAAGAATGACTTCTATTGATGAACGACGCTATTTTCAACGTGTCATGGACCAGGGACAAGAATTACTTCTATTGATGAACGTCGCTATTTTCAACGTGTGATGGACCAGTGACAAGAATGACTTCTATTGATGAACGACGCTATTTTCAACGTGTGATGGACCAGGGACAAGAATGACTTCTATTGATGAACGACGCTATTTTCAACGTGTGATGGGACCAGGGACAAGATTGACTTCTTTTGATGAACGACGTTATTTTCAACGTGTGATGGACCAGGGACAAGAATGACTTCTATTGATGAACGACGCTATTTTCAACGTGTGATGGACCAGTGACAAGAATGACTTCTATTGATGAACGACGCTATTTTCAACGTGTGATGGACCAGGGACAAGAATTACTTCTATTGATGAACGACGCTATTTTCAACGTGTGATGGACCAGTGACAAGAATGACTTCTATTGATGAACGACGCTATTTTCAACGTGTGATGGACCAGGGACAAGATTGACTTCTATTGATGAACGACGCTATTTTCAACGTGTGATGGACCAGTGACAAGAATGACTTCTATTGATGAACGACGCTATTTTCAACGTGTGATGGACCAGTGACAAGAATGACTTCTATTGATGAACGACGCTATTTTCAACGTGTGATGGACCAGGGACAAGATTGACTTCTATTGATGAACGACGCTATTTTCAACGTGTGATGGACCAGTGACAAGAATGACTTCTATTGATGAACGTCGCTATTTTCAACGTGTGATGGACCAGTGACAAGAATGACTTCTATTGATGAACGACGCTATTTTCAACGTGTGATGGACCAGGGACAAGATTGACTTCTATTGATGAACGACGCTATTTTCAACGTGTGATGGACCAGTGACAAGAATGACTTCTATTGATGAACGACGCTATTTTCAACGTGTGATGGACCAGTGAAAAGAATGACTTTTATTGATGAACGTCGCTATTTTCAACGTGTGATGGACCAGTGACAAGAATGACTTCTATTGATGAACGACGCTATTTTCAACGTGTGATGGACCAGTGAGAACAATGACTTCTATTGATGAACGACGCTATTTTCAACGTGTGATGGACCAGGGACAAGAATGACTACTATTGACGAACGACGCTATTTTTAACGTGTGATGGACCAGGGACAAGAATGACTTCTATTGACGAACGACGCTATTTTTAACGTGTGATGGACCAGTGACAAGAATGACTTCTATTGATGAACGACGCTATTTTCAACGTGTGATGGACCAGTGACAAGAATGACTTCTATTGATGAACGACGCTATTTTCAACGTGTGATGGACCAGTGACAAGAATGACTTCTATTGATGAACGACGCTATTTTCAACGTGTGATGGACCAGTGACAAGAATGACTTCTATTGATGAACGACGCTATTTTCAACGTGTGATGGACCAGTGAAAAGAATGACTTCTATTGATGAACGACGCTATTTTCAACGTGTGATGGACCAGTGACAAGAATGACTTCTATTGATGAACGACGCTATTTTCAACGTGTGATGGACCAGGGACAAGATTGACTTCTATTGATGAAAGACGCTATTTTCAACATGTGATGGGCCAGGGACAAGATTGACTTCTATTGATGAACGACGCTATTTTCAACGTGTGATGGACCAGTGACAAGAATGACTTCTATTGATGAACGACGCTATTTTCAACGTGTCATGGACCAGGGACAAGATTGACTTCTATTGATGAACGACGCTATTTTCAACGTGTGATGGACCAGGGACAAGATTGACTTCTATTGATGAACGACGCTATTTTCAACGTGTGACGGAACAGTGACAAGAATGACTTCTATTGATGAACGACGCTATTTTCAACGTGTGATGGGCCAGGGACAAGATTGACTTCTATTGATGAACGTCGCTATTTTCAACGTGTGATGGGCCAGGGACAAGATTGACTTCTATTGATGAACGACGCTATTTTCAACGCGGGATGGACCAGTGACAAGAATGACTTCTATTGATGAACGACGCTATTTTCAACGTGTGATGGACCAGGGACAAGAATGACTTCTATTGATGAACGACGCTATTTTCAACGTGTGATGGACCAGGGACAAGATTGACTTCTATTGATGAACGACGCTATTTTCAACGTGTGATGGACCAGTGACAAGAATGACTTCTATTGATGAACGACGCTATTTTCAACGTGTGATGGACCAGTGACAAGAATGACTTCTATTGATGAACGACGCTATTTTCAACGTGTGATGGACCAGGGACAAGATTGACTTCTATTGATGAACGACGCTATTTTCAACGTGTGATGGACCAGTGACAAGAATGACTTCTATTGATGAAAGACGCTATTTTCAACGTGTGATGGACCAGTGACAAGAATGACTTCTATTGATGAACGACGCTATTTTCAACGTGTGATGGACCAGTGACAAGAATGACTTCTATTGATGAACGACGCTATTTTCAACGTGTGATGGACCAGGGACAAGAATGACTTCTATTGATGAACGACGCTATTTTCAACGTGTGATGGACCAGTGACAAGAATGACTTCTATTGATGAACGACGCTATTTTCAACGTGTGATGGACCAGGGACAAGATTGACTTCTATTGATGAACGACGCTATTTTCAACGTGTGATGGACCAGTGACAAGAATGACTTCTATTGATGAACGACGCTATTTTCAACGTGTGATGGACCAGTGACAAGAATGACTTCTATTGATGAACGACGCTATTTTCAACGTGTGATGGACCAGTGACAAGAATGACTTCTATTGATGAACGACGCTATTTTCAACGTGTGATGGACCAGGGACAAGAATGACTTCTATTGATGAACGACGCTATTTTCAACGTGTGATGGACCAGTGACAAGAATGACTTCTATTGATGAACGACGCTATTTTCAACGTGTGATGGACCAGTGACAAGAATGACTTCTATTGATGAACGACGCTATTTTCAACGTGTGATGGACCAGGGACAAGATTGACTTCTATTGATGAACGACGCTATTTTCAACGTGTGATGGACCAGTGACAAGAATGACTTCTATTGATGAACGACGCTATTTTCAACGTGTGATGGACCAGGGACAAGAATGACTTCTATTGATGAACGACGCTATTTTCAAACGTGTGATGGACCAGGGACAAGATTGACTTCTATTGATGAACGACGCTATTTTCAACGTGTGATGGACCAGTGACAAGAATGACTTCTATTGATGAACGACGCTATTTTCAACGTGTGATGGACCAGGGACAAGAATGACTTCTATTGATGAACGACGCTATTTTCAACGTGTGATGGACCAGGGACAAGATTGACTTCTATTGATGAACGACGCTATTTTCAACGTGTGATGGACCAGTGACAAGAATGACTTCTATTGATGAACGACGCTATTTTCAACGTGTGATGGACCAGGGACAAGATTGACTTCTATTGATGAACGACGCTATTTTCAACGTGTGATGGACCAGTGACAAGAATGACTTCTATTGATGAACGACGCTATTTTCAACGTGTGATGGACCAGGGACAAGATTGACTTCTATTGATGAAAGACGCTATTTTCAACGTGTGATGGACCAGTGACAAGAATGACTTCTATTGATGAACGACGCTATTTTCAACGTGTGATGGACCAGGGACAAGAATGACTTCTATTGATGAACGACGCTATTTTCAACGTGTGATGGACCAGTGACAAGAATGACTTCTATTGATGAACGACGCTATTTTCAACGTGTGATGGACCAGGGACAAGAATGACTTCTATTGATGAACGACGCTATTTTCAACGTGTGATGGACCAGTGACAAGAATGACTTCTATTGATGAACGACGCTATTTTCAACGTGTGATGGACCAGGGACAAGAATGACTTCTATTGATGAACGACGCTATTTTCAACGTGTGATGGACCAGGGACAAGATTGACTTCTATTGATGAACGACGCTATTTTCAACGTGTGATGGACCAGGGACAAGAATGACTTCTATTGATGAACGACGCTATTTTCAACGTGTGATGGACCAGTGACAAGAATGACTTCTATTGATGAACGACGCTATTTTCAACGTGTGATGGACCAGGGACAAGAATGACTTCTATTGATGAACGACGCTATTTTCAACGTGTGATGGACCAGTGACAAGAATGACTTCTATTGATGAACGACGCTATTTTCAACGTGTGATGGACCAGTGACAAGATTGACTTCTATTGATGAACGACGCTATTTTCAACGTGTGATGGACCAGTGACAAGAATGACTTCTATTGATGAACGACGCTATTTTCAACGTGTGATGGACCAGTGACAAGAATGACTTCTATTGATGAACGACGCTATTTTCAACGTGTGATGGACCAGGGACAAGATTGACTTCTATTGATGAACGACGCTATTTTCAACGTGTGATGGACCAGTGACAAGAATGACTTCTATTGATGAACGACGCTATTTTCAACGTGTGATGGACCAGTGACAAGAATGACTTCTATTGATGAACGACGCTATTTTCAACGTGTGATGGACCAGGGACAAGATTGACTTCTATTGATGAACGACGCTATTTTCAACGTGTGATGGACCAGTGACAAGAATGACTTCTATTGATGAACGACGCTATTTTCAACGTGTGATGGACCAGGGACAAGATTGACTTCTATTGATGAAAGACGCTATTTTCAACGTGTGATGGACCAGGGACAAGAATGACTTCTATTGATGAACGACGCTATTTTCAACGTGTGATGGACCAGGGACAAGAATGACTTCTATTGATGAACGACGCTATTTTCAACGTGTGATGGACCAGTGACAAGAATGACTTCTATTGATGAACGACGCTATTTTCAACGTGTGATGGACCAGGGACAAGAATGACTTCTATTGATGAACGACGCTATTTTCAACGTGTGATGGACCAGTGACAAGAATGACTTCTATTGATGAACGACGCTATTTTCAACGTGTGATGGACCAGGGACAAGAATGACTTCTATTGATGAACGACGCTATTTTCAACGTGTGATGGACCAGTGACAAGAATGACTTCTATTGATGAACGACGCTATTTTCAACGTGTGATGGACCAGTGACAAGAATGACTTCTATTGATGAACGACGCTATTTTCAACGTGTGATGGACCAGTGACAAGAATGACTTCTATTGATGAACGACGCTATTTTCAACGTGTGATGGACCAGTGACAAGAATGACTTCTATTGATGAACGACGCTATTTTCAACGTGTGATGGACCAGTGAAAAGAATGACTTCTATTGATGAACGACGCTATTTTCAACGTGTGATGGACCAGTGACAAGAATTACTTCTATTGAATGAACGACGCTATTTTCAACGTGTGATGGACCAGGGACAAGATTGACTTCTATTGATGAAAGACGCTATTTTCAACGTGTGATGGACCAGGGACAAGAATGACTTCTATTGATGAACGACGCTATTTTCAACGTGTGATGGACCAGGGACAAGAATGACTTCTATTGATGAACGACGCTATTTTCAACGTGTGATGGACCAGTGACAAGAATGACTTCTATTGATGAACGACGCTATTTTCAACGTGTGATGGACCAGTGACAAGAATGACTTCTATTGATGAACGACGCTATTTTCAACGTGTGATGGACCAGTGACAAGAATGACTTCTATTGATGAAAGACGCTATTTTCAACGTGTGATGGACCAGGGACAAGAATGACTTCTATTGATGAACGACGCTATTTTCAACGTGTGATGGACCAGTGACAAGAATGACTTCTATTGATGAACGACGCTATTTTCAACGTGTGATGGACCAGTGACAAGAATGACTTCTATTGATGAACGACGCTATTTTCAACGTGTGATGGACCAGTGACAAGAATGACTTCTATTGAATGAACGTCGCTATTTTCAACGTGTGATGGACCAGTGACAAGAATGACTTCTATTGATGAACGACGCTATTTTCAACGTGTGATGGACCAGTGAAAAGAATGACTTTTATTGATGAACGACGCTATTTTCAACGTGTGATGGACCAGTGAGAACAATGACTTCTATTGATGAACGACGCTATTTTCAACGTGTGATGGACCAGGGACAAGAATGACTACTATTGATGAACGACGCTATTTTTCAACGTGTGATGGACCAGGGACAAGAATGACTTCTATTGATGAACGACGCTATTTTCAACGTGTGATGGACCAGTGACAAGAATGACTTCTATTGATGAACGACGCTATTTTCAACGTGTGATGGACCAGTGACAAGAATGACTTCTATTGATGAACGACGCTATTTTCAACGTGTGATGGACCAGTGACAAGAATGACTTCTATTGATGAACGACGCTATTTTCAACGTGTGATGGACCAGTGACAAGAATGACTTCTATTGATGAACGACGCTATTTTCAACGTGTGATGGACCAGTGAAAAGAATGACTTCTATTGATGAACGACGCTATTTTCAACGTGTGATGGACCAGTGACAAGAATGACTTCTATTGATGAACGACGCTATTTTCAACGTGTGATGGACCAGGGACAAGATTGACTTCTTTTGATGAACGACGTTATTTTCAACGTGTGATGGACCAGGGACAAGAATGACTTCTATTGATGAAAGACGCTATTTTCAACGTGTGATGCACCAGTGACAAGAATTACTTCTATTGATGAAGGTCGCTATTTTCAACGTGTGATGGACCAGTGACAAGAATGACTTCTATTGATGAACGACGCTATTTTCAACGTGTGATGGACCAGGGACAAGAATGACTTCTATTGATGAACGACGCTATTTTCAACGTGTGATGGACCAGTGACAAGAATGACTTCTATTGATGAACGACGCTATTTTCAACGTGTGATGGACCAGGGACAAGAATGACTTCTATTGATGAACGACGCTATTTTCAACGTGTGATGGACCAGTGACAAGAATGACTTCTATTGATGAACGACGCTATTTTCAACGTGTGATGGACCAGGGACAAGAATGACTTCTATTGATGAACGACGCTATTTTCAACGTGTGATGGACCAGTGACAAGAATGACTTCTATTGATGAACGACGCTATTTTCAACGTGTGATGGACCAGTGACAAGAATGACTTCTATTGATGAACGACGCTATTTTCAACGTGTGATGGACCAGGGACAAGAATGACTTCTATTGATGAACGACGCTATTTTCAACGTGTGATGGACCAGTGACAAGAATGACTTCTATTGATGAACGACGCTATTTTCAACGTGTGATGGACCAGTGACAAGAATGACTTCTATTGATGAACGACGCTATTTTCAACGTGTGATGGACCAGTGACAAGAATGACTTCTATTGATGAACGACGCTATTTTCAACGTGTGATGGACCAGTGACAAGAATGACTTCTATTGATGAACGACGCTATTTTCAACGTGTGATGGACCAGTGAAAAGAATGACTTCTATTGATGAACGACGCTATTTTCAACGTGTGATGGACCAGTGACAAGAATGACTTCTATTGATGAACGACGCTATTTTCAACGTGTGATGGACCAGTGAGAACAATGACTTCTATTGATGAACGACGCTATTTTCAACGTGTGATGGACCAGGGACAAGAATGACTTCTATTGACGAACGACGCTATTTTTAACGTGTGATGGACCAGGGACAAGAATGACTTCTATTGATGAACGACGCTATTTTCAACGTGTGATGGACCAGTGACAAGAATGACTTCTATTGATGAACGACGCTATTTTCAACGTGTGATGGACCAGTGACAAGAATGACTTCTATTGATGAACGACGCTATTTTCAACGTGTGATGGACCAGTGACAAGAATGACTTCTATTGATGAACGACGCTATTTTCAACGTGTGATGGACCAGTGACAAGAATGACTTCTATTGATGAACGACGCTATTTTCAACGTGTGATGGACCAGTGAAAACAATGACTTCTATTGATGAACGTCGCTATTTTCAACGTGTGATGGACCAGTGACAAGAATGACTTCTATTGAATGAACGACGCTATTTTCAACGTGTGATGGACCAGGGACAAGATTGACTTCTATTGATGAAAGACGCTATTTTCAACGTGTGATGGACCAGGGACAAGAATGACTTCTATTGATGAACGACGTTATTTTCAACGTGTGATGGACCAGGGACAAGAATGACTTCTATTGATGAAAGACGCTATTTTCAACGTGTGATGCACCAGTGACAAGAATTACTTCTATTGATGAACGACGCTATTTTCAACGTGTGATGGACCAGTGACAAGAATGACTTCTATTGATGAACGACGCTATTTTCAACGTGTGATGGACCAGGGACAAGAATGACTTCTATTGATGAACGACGCTATTTTCAACGTGTGATGGACCAGTGACAAGAATGACTTCTATTGATGAACGACGCTATTTTCAACGTGTGATGGACCAGGGACAAGAATGACTTCTATTGATGAACGACGCTATTTTCAACGTGTGATGGACCAGTGACAAGAATGACTTCTATTGATGAACGACGCTATTTTCAACGTGTGATGGACCAGTGACAAGAATGACTTCTATTGATGAACGACGCTATTTTCAACGTGTGATGGACCAGTGACAAGAATGACTTCTATTGATGAACGACGCTATTTTCAACGTGTGATGGACCAGTGACAAGAATGACTTCTATTGATGAACGACGCTATTTTCAACGTGTGATGGACCAGTGAAAAGAATGACTTCTATTGATGAACGACGCTATTTTCAACGTGTGATGGACCAGTGACAAGAATGACTTCTATTGATGAACGACGCTATTTTCAACGTGTGATGGACCAGTGAGAAGAATGACTTCTATTGATGAACGACGCTATTTTCAACGTGTGATGGACCAGGGACAAGAATGACTACTATTGACGAACGACGCTATTTTTAACGTGTGATGGACCAGGGACAAGAATGACTTCTATTGACGAACGACGCTATTTTTAACGTGTGATGGACCAGTGACAAGAATGACTTCTATTGATGAACGACGCTATTTTCAACGTGTGATGGACCAGTGACAAGAATGACTTCTATTGATGAACGACGCTATTTTCAACGTGTGATGGACCAGGGACAAGATTGACTTCTATTGATGAAAGACGCTATTTTCAACGTGTGATGGACCAGTGACAAGAATGACTTCTATTGATGAACGACGCTATTTTCAACGTGTGATGGACCAGTGACAAGAATGACTTCTATTGATGAACGACGCTATTTTCAACGTGTGATGGACCAGGGACAAGATTGACTTCTATTGATGAACGACGCTATTTTCAACGTGTGATGGACCAGTGACAAGAATGACTTCTATTGATGAACGACGCTATTTTCAACGTGTGATGGACCAGGGACAAGAATTGACTTCTATTGATGAACGACGCTATTTTCAACGTGTGATGGACCAGGGACAAGATTGACTTCTATTGATGAACGACGCTATTTTCAACGTGTGATGGACCAGTGACAAGAATGACTTCTATTGATGAACGACGCTATTTTCAACGTGTGATGGACCAGGGACAAGATTGACTTCTATTTGATGAACGACGCTATTTTCAACGTGTGATGGGACCAGGGACAAGATTGACTTCTATTGATGAACGACGCTATTTTCAACGTGTGATGGACCAGTGACAAGAATGACTTCTATTGATGAACGACGCTATTTTCAACGTGTGATGGACCAGGGACAAGAATGACTTCTATTGATGAACGACGCTATTTTCAACGTGTGATGGACCAGGGACAAGATTGACTTCTATTGATGAACGACGCTATTTTCAACGTGTGATGGACCAGTGACAAGAATGACTTCTATTGATGAACGACGCTATTTTCAACGTGTGATGGACCAGTGACAAGAATGACTTCTATTGATGAACGACGCTATTTTCAACGTGTGATGGACCAGGGACAAGAATGACTTCTATTGATGAACGACGCTATTTTCAACGTGTGATGGACCAGTGACAAGAATGACTTCTATTGATGAACGACGCTATTTTCAACGTGTGATGGACCAGTGACAAGAATGACTTCTATTGATGAACGACGCTAAACAGACGCTGATGACGTGTGATGGACCAGTGACAAGAATGACTTCTATTGATGAACGACGCTATTTTCAACGTGTGATGGACCAGTGACAAGAATGACTTCTATTGATGAACGACGCTATTTTCAACGTGTGATGGACCAGTGACAAGAATGACTTCTATTGATGAACGACGCTATTTTCAACGTGTGATGGACCAGGGACAAGAATGACTTCTATTGATGAACGACGCTATTTTCAACGTGTGATGGACCAGTGACAAGAATGACTTCTATTGATGAACGACGCTATTTTCAACGTGTGATGGACCAGTGACAAGAATGACTTCTATTGATGAACGACGCTATTTTCAACGTGTGATGGACCAGTGACAAGAATGACTTCTATTGATGAACGACGCTATTTTCAACGTGTGATGGACCAGTGACAAGAATGACTTCTATTGATGAACGACGCTATTTTCAACGTGTGATGGACCAGTGACAAGAATGACTTCTATTGATGAACGACGCTATTTTCAACGTGTGATGGACCAGTGACAAGAATGACTTCTATTGATGAACGACGCTATTTTCAACGTGTGATGGACCAGTGACAAGAATGACTTCTATTGATGAACGACGCTATTTTCAACGTGTGATGGACCAGTGACAAGAATGACTTCTATTGATGAACGACGCTATTTTCAACGTGTGATGGACCAGGGACAAGAATGACTTCTATTGATGAACGACGCTATTTTCAACGTGTGATGGACCAGGGACAAGAATGACTTCTATTGATGAACGACGCTATTTTCAACGTGTGATGGACCAGTGACAAGAATGACTTCTATTGATGAACGACGCTATTTTCAACGTGTGATGGACCAGTGACAAGAATGACTTCTATTGATGAACGACGCTATTTTCAACGTGTGATGGACCAGTGACAAGAATGACTTCTATTGATGAACGACGCTATTTTCAACGTGTGATGGACCAGTGACAAGAATGACTTCTATTGATGAACGACGCTATTTTCAACGTGTGATGGACCAGGGACAAGAATGACTTCTATTGATGAACGACGCTATTTTCAACGTGTGATGGACCAGTGACAAGAATGACTTCTATTGATGAACGACGCTATTTTCAACGTGTGATGGACCAGTGACAAGAATGACTTCTATTGATGAACGACGCTATTTTCAACGTGTGATGGACCAGGGACAAGAATGACTTCTATTGATGAACGACGCTATTTTCAACGTGTGATGGACCAGTGACAAGAATGACTTCTATTGATGAACGACGCTATTTTCAACGTGTGATGGACCAGTGACAAGAATGACTTCTATTGATGAACGACGCTATTTTCAACGTGTGATGGACCAGTGACAAGAATGACTTCTATTGATGAACGACGCTATTTTCAACGTGTGATGGACCAGTGACAAGAATGACTTCTATTGATGAACGACGCTATTTTCAACGTGTGATGGACCAGTGACAAGAATGACTTCTATTGATGAACGACGCTATTTTCAACGTGTGATGGACCAGTGACAAGAATGACTTCTATTGATGAACGACGCTATTTTCAACGTGTGATGGACCAGTGACAAGAATGACTTCTATTGATGAACGACGCTATTTTCAACGTGTGATGGACCAGGGACAAGAATGACTTCTATTGATGAACGACGCTATTTTCAACGTGTGATGGACCAGTGACAAGAATGACTTCTATTGATGAACGACGCTATTTTCAACGTGTGATGGACCAGTGACAAGAATGACTTCTATTGATGAACGACGCTATTTTCAACGTGTGATGGACCAGGGACAAGATTGACTTCTATTGATGAAAGACGCTATTTTCAACGTGTGATGGACCAGTGACAAGAATGACTTCTATTGATGAACGACGCTATTTTCAACGTGTGATGGACCAGGGACAAGAATGACTTCTATTGATGAACGACGCTATTTTCAACGTGTGATGGACCAGTGACAAGAATGACTTCTATTGATGAACGACGCTATTTTCAACGTGTGATGGACCAGGGACAAGATTGACTTCTATTGATGAAAGACGCTATTTTCAACGTGTGATGGACCAGTGACAAGAATGACTTCTATTGATGAACGACGCTATTTTCAACGTGTGATGGACCAGTGACAAGAATGACTTCTATTGATGAACGACGCTATTTTCAACGTGTGATGGACCAGGGACAAGATTGACTTCTATTGATGAACGACGCTATTTTCAACGTGTGATGGACCAGTGACAAGAATGACTTCTATTGATGAACGACGCTATTTTCAACGTGTGATGGACCAGTGACAAGAATGACTTCTATTGATGAACGACGCTATTTTCAACGTGTGATGGACCAGTGACAAGAATGACTTCTATTGATGAACGACGCTATTTTCAACGTGTGATGGACCAGTGACAAGAATGACTTCTATTGATGAACGACGCTATTTTCAACGTGTGATGGACCAGTGACAAGAATGACTTCTATTGATGAACGACGCTATTTTCAACGTGTGATGGACCAGTGACAAGAATGACTTCTATTGATGAACGACGCTATTTTCAACGTGTGATGGACCAGTGACAAGAATGACTTCTATTGATGAACGACGCTATTTTCAACGTGTGATGGACCAGTGACAAGAATGACTTCTATTGATGAACGACGCTATTTTCAACGTGTGATGGACCAGGGACAAGATTGACTTCTATTGATGAACGACGCTATTTTCAACGTGTGATGGACCAGTGACAAGAATGACTTCTATTGATGAACGACGCTATTTTCAACGTGTGATGGACCAGGGACAAGAATGACTTCTATTGATGAACGACGCTATTTTCAACGTGTGATGGACCAGTGACAAGAATGACTTCTATTGATGAACGACGCTATTTTCAACGTGTGATGGACCAGGGACAAGATTGACTTCTATTGATGAACGACGCTATTTTCAACGTGTGATGGACCAGTGACAAGAATGACTTCTATTGATGAACGACGCTATTTTCAACGTGTGATGGACCAGGGACAAGAATGACTTCTATTGATGAACGACGCTATTTTCAACGTGTGATGGACCAGTGACAAGAATGACTTCTATTGATGAACGACGCTATTTTCAACGTGTGATGGACCAGTGACAAGAATGACTTCTATTGATGAACGACGCTATTTTCAACGTGTGATGGACCAGGGACAAGAATGACTTCTATTGATGAACGACGCTATTTTCAACGTGTGATGGACCAGTGACAAGAATGACTTCTATTGATGAACGACGCTATTTTCAACGTGTGATGGACCAGTGACAAGAATGACTTCTATTGATGAACGACGCTATTTTCAACGTGTGATGGACCAGTGACAAGAATGACTTCTATTGATGAACGACGCTATTTTCAACGTGTGATGGACCAGGGACAAGAATGACTTCTATTGATGAACGACGCTATTTTCAACGTGTGATGGACCAGTGACAAGAATGACTTCTATTGATGAACGACGCTATTTTCAACGTGTGATGGACCAGTGACAAGAATGACTTCTATTGATGAACGACGCTATTTTCAACGTGTGATGGACCAGTGACAAGAATGACTTCTATTGATGAACGACGCTATTTTCAACGTGTGATGGACCAGTGACAAGAATGACTTCTATTGATGAACGACGCTATTTTCAACGTGTGATGGACCAGTGACAAGAATGACTTCTATTGATGAACGACGCTATTTTCAACGTGTGATGGACCAGTGAAAAGAATGACTTCTATTGATGAACGACGCTATTTTCAACGTGTGATGGACCAGGGACAAGATTGACTTCTATTGATGAACGACGCTATTTTCAACGTGTGATGGACCAGTGACAAGAATGACTTCTATTGATGAACGACGCTATTTTCAACGTGTGATGGACCAGTGACAAGAATGACTTCTATTGATGAACGACGCTATTTTCAACGTGTGATGGACCAGGGACAAGAATGACTTCTATTGATGAACGACGCTATTTTCAACGTGTGATGGACCAGTGACAAGAATGACTTCTATTGATGAACGACGCTATTTTCAACGTGTGATGGACCAGGGACAAGATTGACTTCTATTGATGAACGACGCTATTTTCAACGTGTGATGGACCAGTGACAAGAATGACTTCTATTGATGAACGACGCTATTTTCAACGTGTGATGGACCAGTGACAAGAATGACTTCTATTGATGAACGACGCTATTTTCAACGTGTGATGGACCAGTGACAAGAATGACTTCTATTGATGAACGACGCTATTTTCAACGTGTGATGGACCAGGGACAAGAATGACTTCTATTGATGAACGACGCTATTTTCAACGTGTGATGGACCAGTGACAAGAATGACTTCTATTGATGAACGACGCTATTTTCAACGTGTGATGGACCAGTGACAAGAATGACTTCTATTGATGAACGACGCTATTTTCAACGTGTGATGGACCAGGGACAAGAATGACTTCTATTGATGAACGACGCTATTTTCAACGTGTGATGGACCAGTGACAAGAATGACTTCTATTGATGAACGACGCTATTTTCAACGTGTGATGGACCAGTGAAAAGAATGACTTCTATTGATGAACGACGCTATTTTCAACGTGTGATGGACCAGTGACAAGAATGACTTCTATTGATGAACGACGCTATTTTCAACGTGTGATGGACCAGTGACAAGAATGACTTCTATTGATGAACGACGCTATTTTCAACGTGTGATGGACCAGTGACAAGAATGACTTCTATTGATGAACGACGCTATTTTCAACGTGTGATGGACCAGTGACAAGAATGACTTCTATTGATGAACGACGCTATTTTCAACGTGTGATGGACCAGTGACAAGAATGACTTCTATTGATGAACGACGCTATTTTCAACGTGTGATGGACCAGTGACAAGAATGACTTCTATTGATGAACGACGCTATTTTCAACGTGTGATGGACCAGGGACAAGAATGACTTCTATTGATGAACGACGCTATTTTCAACGTGTGATGGACCAGTGACAAGAATGACTTCTATTGATGAACGACGCTATTTTCAACGTGTGATGGACCAGGGACAAGAATGACTTCTATTGATGAACGACGCTATTTTCAACGTGTGATGGACCAGTGACAAGAATGACTTCTATTGATGAACGACGCTATTTTCAACGTGTGATGGACCAGTGACAAGAATGACTTCTATTGATGAACGACGCTATTTTCAACGTGTGATGGACCAGGGACAAGAATGACTTCTATTGATGAACGACGCTATTTTCAACGTGTGATGGACCAGGTGACAAGAATGACTTCTATTGATGAACGACGCTATTTTCAACGTGTGATGGACCAGTGACAAGAATGACTTCTATTGATGAACGACGCTATTTTCAACGTGTGATGGACCAGTGACAAGAATGACTTCTATTGATGAACGACGCTATTTTCAACGTGTGATGGACCAGGGACAAGAATGACTTCTATTGATGAACGACGCTATTTTCAACGTGTGATGGACCAGTGACAAGAATGACTTCTATTGATGAACGACGCTATTTTCAACGTGTGATGGACCAGTGACAAGAATGACTTCTATTGATGAACGACGCTATTTTCAACGTGTGATGGACCAGTGACAAGAATGACTTCTATTGATGAACGACGCTATTTTCAACGTGTGATGGACCAGGGACAAGATTGACTTCTATTGATGAACGACGCTATTTTCAACGTGTGATGGACCAGTGACAAGAATGACTTCTATTGATGAACGACGCTATTTTCAACGTGTGATGGACCAGTGACAAGAATGACTTCTATTGATGAACGACGCTATTTTCAACGTGTGATGGACCAGTGACAAGAATGACTTCTATTGATGAACGACGCTATTTTCAACGTGTGATGGACCAGTGACAAGAATGACTTCTATTGATGAACGACGCTATTTTCAACGTGTGATGGACCAGTGACAAGAATGACTTCTATTGATGAACGACGCTATTTTCAACGTGTGATGGACCAGTGACAAGAATGACTTCTATTGATGAACGACGCTATTTTCAACGTGTGATGGACCAGGGACAAGAATGACTTCTATTGATGAACGACGCTATTTTCAACGTGTGATGGACCAGTGACAAGAATGACTTCTATTGATGAACGACGCTATTTTCAACGTGTGATGGACCAGTGACAAGAATGACTTCTATTGATGAACGACGCTATTTTCAACGTGTGATGGACCAGGGACAAGAATGACTTCTATTGATGAACGACGCTATTTTCAACGTGTGATGGACCAGTGACAAGAATGACTTCTATTGATGAACGACGCTATTTTCAACGTGTGATGGACCAGTGACAAGAATGACTTCTATTGATGAACGACGCTATTTTCAACGTGTGATGGACCAGTGACAAGAATGACTTCTATTGATGAACGACGCTATTTTCAACGTGTGATGGACCAGTGACAAGAATGACTTCTATTGATGAACGACGCTATTTTCAACGTGTGATGGACCAGGGACAAGAATGACTTCTATTGATGAACGACGCTATTTTCAACGTGTGATGGACCAGTGACAAGAATGACTTCTATTGATGAACGACGCTATTTTCAACGTGTGATGGACCAGTGACAAGAATGACTTCTATTGATGAACGACGCTATTTTCAACGTGTGATGGACCAGGGACAAGATTGACTTCTATTGATGAACGACGCTATTTTCAACGTGTGATGGACCAGTGACAAGAATGACTTCTATTGATGAACGACGCTATTTTCAACGTGTGATGGACCAGGGACAAGATTGACTTCTATTGATGAAAGACGCTATTTTCAACGTGTGATGGACCAGGGACAAGAATGACTTCTATTGATGAACGACGCTATTTTCAACGTGTGATGGACCAGGGACAAGAATGACTTCTATTGATGAACGACGCTATTTTCAACGTGTGATGGACCAGTGACAAGAATGACTTCTATTGATGAACGACGCTATTTTCAACGTGTGATGGACCAGGGACAAGAATGACTTCTATTGATGAACGACGCTATTTTCAACGTGTGATGGACCAGTGACAAGAATGACTTCTATTGATGAACGACGCTATTTTCAACGTGTGATGGACCAGGGACAAGAATGACTTCTATTGATGAACGACGCTATTTTCAACGTGTGATGGACCAGTGACAAGAATGACTTCTATTGATGAACGACGCTATTTTCAACGTGTGATGGACCAGTGACAAGAATGACTTCTATTGATGAACGACGCTATTTTCAACGTGTGATGGACCAGTGACAAGAATGACTTCTATTGATGAACGACGCTATTTTCAACGTGTGATGGACCAGTGACAAGAATGACTTCTATTGATGAACGACGCTATTTTCAACGTGTGATGGACCAGTGAAAACAATGACTTCTATTGATGAACGACGCTATTTTCAACGTGTGATGGACCAGTGACAAGAATTACTTCTATTGAATGAACGACGCTATTTTCAACGTGTGATGGACCAGGGACAAGATTGACTTCTATTGATGAAAGACGCTATTTTCAACGTGTGATGGACCAGGGACAAGAATGACTTCTATTGATGAACGACGCTATTTTCAACGTGTGATGGACCAGGGACAAGAATGACTTCTATTGATGAAAGACGCTATTTTCAACGTGTGATGGACCAGTGACAAGAATGACTTCTATTGATGAACGACGCTATTTTCAACGTGTGATGGACCAGTGACAAGAATGACTTCTATTGATGAACGACGCTATTTTCAACGTGTGATGGACCAGTGACAAGAATGACTTCTATTGATGAAAGACGCTATTTTCAACGTGTGATGGACCAGGGACAAGAATGACTTCTATTGATGAACGACGCTATTTTCAACGTGTGATGGACCAGTGACAAGAATGACTTCTATTGATGAACGACGCTATTTTCAACGTGTGATGGACCAGTGACAAGAATGACTTCTATTGATGAACGACGCTATTTTCAACGTGTGATGGACCAGTGACAAGAATGACTTCTATTGATGAACGACGCTATTTTCAACGTGTGATGGACCAGTGACAAGAATGACTTCTATTGATGAACGACGCTATTTTCAACGTGTGATGGACCAGTGAAAAGAATGACTTCTATTGATGAACGACGCTATTTTCAACGTGTGATGGACCAGTGAGAACAATGACTTCTATTGATGAACGACGCTATTTTCAACGTGTGATGGACCAGGGACAAGAATGACTTCTATTGATGAACGACGCTATTTTTAACGTGTGATGGACCAGGGACAAGAATGACTTCTATTGATGAACGACGCTATTTTCAACGTGTGATGGACCAGTGACAAGAATGACTTCTATTGATGAACGACGCTATTTTCAACGTGTGATGGACCAGTGACAAGAATGACTTCTATTGATGAACGACGCTATTTTCAACGTGTGATGGACCAGTGACAAGAATGACTTCTATTGATGAACGACGCTATTTTCAACGTGTGATGGACCAGTGACAAGAATGACTTCCATTGATGAACGACGCTATTTTCAACGTGTGATGGACCAGTGAAAAGAATGACTTCTATTGATGAACGTCGCTATTTTCAACGTGTGATGGACCAGTGACAAGAATGACTTCTATTGATGAACGACGCTATTTTCAACGTGTGATGGACCAGGGACAAGATTGACTTCTTTTGATGAACGGCGTTATTTTCAACGTGTGATGGACCAGGGACAAGAATGACTTCTATTGATGAAAGACGCTATTTTCAACGTGTGATGCACCAGTGACAAGAATTACTTCTATTGATGAAGGTCGCTATTTTCAACGTGTGATGGACCAGTGACAAGAATGACTTCTATTGATGAACGACGCTATTTTCAACGTGTGATGGACCAGGGACAAGAATGACTTCTATTGATGAACGACGCTATTTTCAACGTGTGATGGACCAGTGACAAGAATGACTTCTATTGATGAACGACGCTATTTTCAACGTGTGATGGACCAGGGACAAGAATGACTTCTATTGATGAACGACGCTATTTTCAACGTGTGATGGACCAGTGACAAGAATGACTTCTATTGATGAACGACGCTATTTTCAACGTGTGATGGACCAGTGACAAGAATGACTTCTATTGATGAACGACGCTATTTTCAACGTGTGATGGACCAGTGACAAGAATGACTTCTATTGATGAACGACGCTATTTTCAACGTGTGATGGACCAGTGACAAGAATGACTTCTATTGATGAACGACGCTATTTTCAACGTGTGATGGACCAGGGACAAGAATGACTTCTATTGATGAACGACGCTATTTTCAACGTGTGATGGACCAGTGACAAGAATGACTTCTATTGATGAACGACGCTATTTTCAACGTGTGATGGACCAGTGACAAGAATGACTTCTATTGATGAACGACGCTATTTTCAACGTGTGATGGACCAGTGACAAGAATGACTTCTATTGATGAACGACGCTATTTTCAACGTGTGATGGACCAGTGACAAGAATGACTTCTATTGATGAACGACGCTATTTTCAACGTGTGATGGACCAGTGAAAAGAATGACTTCTATTGATGAACGACGCTATTTTCAACGTGTGATGGACCAGTGACAAGAATGACTTCTATTGATGAACGACGCTATTTTCAACGTGTGATGGACCAGTGACAAGAATGACTTCTATTGATGAACGACGCTATTTTCAACGTGTGATGGACCAGGGACAAGAATGACTACTATTGACGAACGACGCTATTTTTAACGTGTGATGGACCAGGGACAAGAATGACTTCTATTGATGAACGACGCTATTTTCAACGTGTGATGGACCAGTGACAAGAATGACTTCTATTGATGAACGACGCTATTTTCAACGTGTGATGGACCAGTGACAAGAATGACTTCTATTGATGAACGACGCTATTTTCAACGTGTGATGGACCAGTGACAAGAATGACTTCTATTGATGAACGACGCTATTTTCAACGTGTGATGGACCAGTGACAAGAATGACTTCCATTGATGAACGACGCTATTTTCAACGTGTGATGGACCAGTGAAAACAATGACTTCTATTGATGAACGACGCTATTTTCAACGTGTGATGGACCAGTGACAAGAATGACTTCTATTGATGAACGACGCTATTTTCAACGTGTAATGGACCAGGGACAAGATTGACTTCTATTAATGAAAGACGCTATTTTCAACGTGTGATGGACCCGGGACAAGAATGACTTCTTTTGATGAACGACGCTATTTTCAACGTGTGATGGACCAGGGACAAGAATGACTTCTATTGATGAAAGACGCTATTTTCAACGTGTGATGGACCAGTGACAAGAATGACTTCTATTGATGAACGACGCTATTTTCAACGTGTGATGGACCAGTGACAAGAATGACTTCTATTGATGAACGACGCTATTTTCAACGTGTGATGGACCAGGGACAAGAATGACTTCTATTGATGAACGACGCTATTTTCAACGTGTGATGGACCAGTGACAAGAATGACTTCTATTGATGAACGACGCTATTTTCAACGTGTGATGGACCAGGGACAAGAATGACTTCTATTGATGAACGACGCTATTTTTAACGTGTGATGGACCAGTGACAAGAATGACTTCTATTGATGAACGACGCTATTTTCAACGTGTGATGGACCAGTGACAAGAATGACTTCTATTGATGAACGTCGCTATTTTCAACGTGTGATGGACCAGTGACAAGAATGACTTCTATTGAAGAACGACGCTATTTTCAACGTGTGATGGACCAGTGACAAGAATGACTTCTATTGATGAACGACGCTATTTTCAACGTGTGATGGACCAGTGAAAAGAATGACTTTTATTGATGAACGACGCTATTTTCAACGTGTGATGGACCAGTGACAAGAATGACTTCTATTGATGAACGACGCTATTTTCAACGTGTGATGGACCAGTGAGAACAATGACTTCTATTGATGAACGACGCTATTTTCAACGTGTGATGGACCAGGGACAAGAATGACTACTATTGACGAACGACGCTATTTTTAACGTGTGATGGACCAGGGACAAGAATGACTTCTATTGATGAACGACGCTATTTTTAACGTGTGATGGACCAGTGACAAGAATGACTTCTATTGATGAACGACGCTATTTTCAACGTGTGATGGACCAGTGACAAGAATGACTTCTATTGATGAACGACGCTATTTTCAACGTGTGATGGACCAGGGACAAGATTGACTTCTATTGATGAAAGACGCTATTTTCAACATGTGATGGACCAGTGACAAGAATGACTTCTATTGATGAACGACGCTATTTTCAACGTGTGATGGACCAGTGACAAGAATGACTTCTATTGATGAACGACGCTATTTTCAACGTGTGATGGACCAGGGACAAGATTGACTTCTATTGATGAACGACGCTATTTTCAACGTGTGATGGACCAGTGACAAGAATGACTTCTATTGATGAACGACGCTATTTTCAACGTGTCATGGACCAGGGACAAGATTGACTTCTATTGATGAACGACGCTATTTTCAACGTGTGATGGACCAGGGACAAGATTGACTTCTACTGATGAACGACGCTATTTTCAACGTGTGACGGAACAGTGACAAGAATGACTTCTATTGATGAACGACGCTATTTTCAACGTGTGATGGGCCAGGGACAAGATTGACTTCTATTTATGAACGTCGCTATTTTCAACGTGTGATGGACCAGGGACAAGATTGACTTCTATTGATGAACGACGCTATTTTCAACGTGTGATGGACCAGTGACAAGAATGACTTCTATTGATGAACGACGCTATTTTCAACGTGTGATGGACCAGGGACAAGAATGACTTCTATTGATGAACGACGCTATTTTCAACGTGTGATGGACCAGGGACAAGATTGACTTCTATTGATGAACGACGCTATTTTCAACGTGTGATGGACCAGTGACAAGAATGACTTCTATTGATGAACGACGCTATTTTCAACGTGTGATGGACCAGTGACAAGAATGACTTCTATTGATGAACGACGCTATTTTCAACGTGTGATGGACCAGGGACAAGATTGACTTCTATTGATGAACGACGCTATTTTCAACGTGTGATGGACCAGTGACAAGAATGACTTCTATTGATGAAAGACGCTATTTTCAACGTGTGATGGACCAGTGACAAGAATGACTTCTATTGATGAACGACGCTATTTTCAACGTGTGATGGACCAGTGACAAGAATGACTTCTATTGATGAACGACGCTATTTTCAACGTGTGATGGACCAGGGACAAGAATGACTTCTATTGATGAACGACGCTATTTTCAACGTGTGATGGACCAGTGACAAGAATGACTTCTATTGATGAACGACGCTATTTTCAACGTGTGATGGACCAGTGACAAGAATGACTTCTATTGATGAACGACGCTATTTTCAACGTGTGATGGACCAGTGACAAGAATGACTTCTATTGATGAACGACGCTATTTTCAACGTGTGATGGACCAGTGACAAGAATGACTTCCATTGATGAACGACGCTATTTTCAACGTGTGATGGACCAGTGAAAACAATGACTTCTATTGATGAACGTCGCTATTTTCAACGTGTGATGGACCAGTGACAAGAATGACTTCTATTGATGAACGACGCTATTTTCAACGTGTGATGGACCAGGGACAAGATTGACTTCTATTGATGAAAGACGCTATTTTCAACGTGTGATGGACCAGGGACAAGAATGACTTCTATTGATGAACGACGCTATTTTCAACGTGTGATGGACCAGTGACAAGAATGACTTCTATTGATGAACGACGCTATTTTCAACGTGTGATGGACCAGTGACAAGAACGACTTCTATTGATGAACGTCGCTATTTTCAACGTGTGATGGACCAGTGACAAGAATGACTTCTATTGAAGAACGTCGCTATTTTCAACGTGTGATGGACCAGTGACAAGAATGACTTCTATTGATGAACGACGCTATTTTCAACGTGTGATGGACCAGTGAAAAGAATGACTTCTATTGATGAACGTCGCTATTTTCAACGTGTGATGGACCAGTGACAAGAATGACTTCTATTGATGAACGACGCTATTTTCAACGTGTGATGGACCAGTGAGAACAATGACTTCTATTGATGAACGACGCTATTTTCAACGTGTGATGGACCAGGGACAAGAATGACTACTATTGACGAACGACGCTATTTTTAACGTGTGATGGACCAGGGACAAGAATGACTTCTATTGACGAACGACGCTATTTTTAACGTGTGATGGACCAGTGACAAGAATGACTTCTATTGATGAACGACGCTATTTTCAACGTGTGATGGACCAGTGACAAGAATGACTTCTATTGATGAACGACGCTATTTTCAACGTGTGATGGACCAGGGACAAGATTGACTTCTATTGATGAAAGACGCTATTTTCAACATGTGATGGACCAGGGACAAGATTGACTTCTATTGATGAACGACGCTATTTTCAACGTGTGATGGACCAGTGACAAGAATGACTTCTATTGATGAACGACGCTATTTTCAACGTGTCATGGACCAGGGACAAGATTGACTTCTATTGATGAACGACGCTATTTTCAACGTGTGATGGACCAGGGACAAGATTGACTTCTACTGATGAACGACGCTATTTTCAACGTGTGACGGAACAGTGACAAGAATGACTTCTATTGATGAACGACGCTATTTTCAACGTGTGATGGGCCAGGGACAAGATTGACTTCTATTTATGAACGTCGCTATTTTCAACGTGTGATGGGCCAGGGACAAGATTGACTTCTATTGATGAACGACGCTATTTTCAACGCGGGATGGACCAGTGACAAGAATGACTTCTATTGATGAACGACGCTATTTTCAACGTGTGATGGACCAGGGACAAGAATGACTTCTATTGATGAACGACGCTATTTTCAACGTGTGATATGCCAGGGACAAGATTGACTTCTATTGATGAACGACGCTATTTTCAACGTGTGATGGACCAGTGACAAGAATGACTTCTATTGAAGAACGACGCTATTTTCAACGTGTGATGGACCAGTGACAAGAATGACTTCTATTGATGAACGACGCTATTTTCAACGTGTGATGGACCAGGGACAAGATTGACTTCTATTGATGAACGACGCTATTTTGAACGTGTGATGGACCAGTGACAAGAATGACTTCTATTGATGAAAGACGCTATTTTCAACGTGTGATGGACCAGTGACAAGAATGACTTCTATTGATGAACGACGCTATTTTCAACGTGTGATGGACCAGTGACAAGAATGACTTCTATTGATGAACGACGCTATTTTCAACGTGTCATGGACCAGGGACAAGAATGACTTCTATTGATGAACGACGCTATTTTCAACGTGTGATGGGCCAGTGACAAGAATGACTTCTATTGATGAACGACGCTATTTTCAACGTGTGATGGACCAGGGACAAGATTGACTTCTATTGATGAACGACGCTATTTTCAGCGTGTGATGGACCAGTGACAAGAATGACTTCTATTGATGAACGACGCTATTTTCAACGTGTGATGCACCAGTGACAAGAATGGCTTCTATTGATGAACGACGCTATTTTCAACGTGTGATGCACCAGTGACAAGAATGACTTCTATTGATGAACGACGCTATTTTCAACGTGTGATGGACCAGGGACAAGATTGACTTCTATTGATGAACGACGCTATTTTCAACGTGTGATGGACCAGTGACAAGAATGACTTCTATTGATGAACGACGCTATTTTCAACGTGTGATGCACCAGTGACAAGAATGGCTTCTATTGATGAACGACGCTATTTTCAACGTGTGATGGACCAGGGACAAGAATGACTACTATTGACGAACGACGCTATTTTTAACGTGTGATGGACCAGGGACAAAAATGACTTCTATTGACGAACGACGCTATTTTGAACGTGTGATGGACCAGTGACAAGAATGACTTCTATTGATGAACGACGCTATTTTCAACGTGTGATGGACCAGTGACAAGAATGACTTCTATTGATGAACGACGCTATTTTCAACGTGTGATGCACCAGTGACAAGAATGGCTTCTATTGATGAACGACGCTATTTTCAACGTGTGATGGACCAGGGACAAGATTGACTTCTATTGATGAACGACGCTATTTTCAACGTGTGATGGACCAGGGACAAGATTGACTTCTACTGATGAACGACGCTATTTTCAACGTGTGACGGAACAGTGACAAGAATGACTTCTATTGATGAACGACGCTATTTTCAACGTGTGATGGGCCAGGGACAAGATTGACTTCTATTTATGAACGTCGCTATTTTCAACGTGTGATGGGCCAGGGACAAGATTGACTTCTATTGATGAACGACGCTATTTTCAACGCGGGATGGACCAGTGACAAGAATGACTTCTATTGATGAACGACGCTATTTTCAACGTGTCATGGACCAGGGACAAGAATGACTTCTATTGATGAACGACGCTATTTTCAACGTGTGATGGGCCAGGGACAAGATTGACTTCTATTGATGAACGACGCTATTTTCAACGTGTGATGGACCAGTGACAAGAATGACTTCTATTGATGAACGACGCTATTTTCAACGTGTGATGGACCAGTGACAAGAATGACTTCTATTGATGAACGACGCTATTTTCAACGTGTGATGGACCAGGGACAAGATTGACTTCTATTGATGAACGACGCTATTTTGAACGTGTGATGGACCAGTGACAAGAATGACTTCTATTGATGAAAGACGCTATTTTCAACGTGTGATGGACCAGTGACAAGAATGACTTCTATTGATGAACGACGCTATTTTCAACGTGTGATGGACCAGTAACAAGAATGACTTCTATTGATGAACGACGCTATTTTCAACGTGTCATGGACCAGGGACAAGAATGACTTCTATTGATGAACGACGCTATTTTCAACGTGTGATGGGCCAGTGACAAGAATGACTTCTATTGATGAACGACGCTATTTTCAACGTGTGATGGACCAGGGACAAGATTGACTTCTATTGATGAACGACGCTATTTTCAACGTGTGATGGACCAGTGACAAGAATGACTTCTATTGATGAACGACGCTATTTTCAACGTGTGATGCACCAGTGACAAGAATGACTTCTATTGATGAACGACGCTATTTTCAACGTGTGATGCACCAGTGACAAGAATGGCTTCTATTGATGAACGACGCTATTTTCAACGTGTGATGGACCAGGGACAAGATTGACTTCTATTGATGAACGACGCTATTTTCAACGTGTGATGGACCAGTGACAAGAATGACTTCTATTGATGAACGACGCTATTTTCAACGTGTGATGCACCAGTGACAAGAATGGCTTCTATTGATGAACGACGCTATTTTCAACGTGTGATGGACCAGGGACAAGAATGACTACTATTGACGAACGACGCTATTTTTAACGTGTGATGGACCAGGGACAAGAATGACTTCTATTGACGAACGACGCTATTTTTAACGTGTGATGGACCAGTGACAAGAATGACTTCTATTGATGAACGACGCTATTTTCAACGTGTGATGGACCAGTGACAAGAATGACTTCTATTGATGAACGATGCTATTTTCAACGTGTGATGGACCAGTGACAAGAATGACTTCTATTGATGAACGACGCTATTTTCAACGTGTGATGGACCAGTGACAAGAATGACTTCCATTGATGAACGACGCTATTTTCAACGTGTGATGGACCAGTGAAAACAATGACTTCTATTGATGAACGTCGCTATTTTCAACGTGTGATGGACCAGTGACAAGAATGACTTCTATTGAAGAACGACGCTATTTTCAACGTGTGATGGACCAGGGACAAGATTGACTTCTATTGATGAAAGACGCTATTTTCAACGTGTGATGGACCAGGGACAAGAATGACTTCTTTTGATGAACGACGTTATTTTCAACGTGTGATGGACCAGGGACAAGAATGACTTCTATTGATGAAAGACGCTATTTTCAACGTGTGATGCACCAGTGACAAGAATTACTTCTATTGATGAACGTCGCTATTTTCAACGTGTGATGGACCAGTGACAAGAATGACTTCTATTGAAGAACGACGCTATTTTCAACGTGTGATGGACCAGGGACAAGATTGACTTCTATTGATGAACGACGCTATTTTCAACGTGTGATGGACCAGTGACAAGAATGACTTCTATTGATGAACGACGCTATTTTCAACGTGTGATGGACCAGGGACAAGATTGACTTCTATTGATGAACGACGCTATTTTCAACGTGTGATGGACCAGTGACAAGAATGACTTCTATTGATGAACGACGCTATTTTCAACGTGTGATGGACTAGTGACAAGAATGACTTCTATTCATGAACGACGTTATTCCCAACGTGTAGTAGCCCGTTGATAAGACTTTTTTGCACTGGATGGATAACAGTATTCCTAAAGTATTGTGGTTCACTGAGAAGGATACCTCATACTGGATGGACGTCGCTATTTCTAAAGTGTTGTAGACCACTGACAAGTATTTCTTATAACGAATGGACGACAATATTTCATTGTGCTGCGGCCCATTAATAAGAATTTCTTATACTAGATGGACGAGGGTATTTCTAACGTGTTGTGGTCCTCTAATAAGAATTTCATATACTGCCTGGGCGACGGTATTGGCAAAGAATTGTGGACCACTAAGAATTTCTTAGACTGGATGGAATACGCTATTTCCAACATGTTGGCTTAACTGATGAGCTGTGTTTGAGTAAAGCGTTAGTGCCTACAGTAATGTGACAGCCTACCATATCAGAACACTCGCTGATAGAAAGGCACAATATTTACCTCTTTAATACTAGGTTTGACATGCATCTCCAGTACTAACTACTGTACCGGAAAAATTATCTTATCGTTGTGTAACCACAAGCGTCATCAATGCTCCCTACACATTTTTTGCTTTCTCAGATTTTGGGGGGGATAGAGAGGGGTTAGCGGCCACCGTGATCAGCTTGTTGGGCTATAAGCAGTTGCCGGTCCCGAATCGAAGTCCACTGGTTCCAGGAAGGGAGTATAGTCAGTATCGTAAGGCAAACACAACATCTATGCCTCACAGGGATTCGAACTCGAATCCATCTCGGACGAATGGTCAGAATCCAGCGCTTGAACCACTGCGACCCTGATACGGCCTTTCT
The DNA here is from genome assembly GCA_039090855.1 of Macrothele yani. Taxonomy (NCBI): domain Eukaryota; kingdom Metazoa; phylum Arthropoda; class Arachnida; order Araneae; family Macrothelidae; genus Macrothele; species Macrothele yani. Next base: position 130,369,148 of record CM076997.1, read on the forward strand.
CAAATTCACAATATTTCCAATGTGTGAATTAACGACATACTTTCATTTGGTTCTGTCTGACCCTCAAGACTCTTATTATTTGAAAGGTTTTGTTTTATTTTTTCGTTCAACTGGAAAACCTCAGAAAGTTCTCGGTCTCTCGTGATTCAAACTTTTACCCAAATGCAAGCTCACTACACCTGAGAATTCGAAGACGACTTTCTCGTGTGGAAGTTCCAAATTGAAATTAGGATATAAGTAATTAAGATATAAGTACACTGCTGGCCACCCAAAATGCAACACCAAGAAGAACACGAGATAGCAAAGCCAGATTTACTGGACACATAATAACAGATGAAAAGATGAAACGATTGAGCTTACAAGCCCGTCGACTTGCGGAACACGCAGCCATCAATAGTTCGTGTGGTCCCCATGTGAAGATTTATCGATTGATGGAGAAAAGCTGCAGATAACAGACACGTACGTTTATCTTGGACAGCAGATATCAAGAGAGGGTCACATTGATGAAGAAATTAATCCGCGTACAAAACTTGCCTGGAGAGCTTTTGGAAGAAACAGCATAATTTTCAAAAGTAATATGCCATTATGTCTTAAAAGAAAAGTGTTTGATCAATGCATCATTCCAGTGCTTACATATAGTGCAGAGACGTGGACCTTAACTAAAAGAGACATACAATGGCTGCAGACAACTCAAAGCAGCATGGAGAGGTGCATGCTTGGTATAACCAGGAGAGATAAGAAGAGGAACTCGTGGATCCGAAAAATGACAAGAGTGGAAGACATCATGATCAGAGTTAAATCCCTGAAATGGCAATGGGCTGGACATACTGCCAGAAGGACAGACCATCGATGGACAGCCGAAATTCTAGATTGGATTCCAAGGGACAGGAAAAGACCCAGAAGAAGACCACATGGGAGATGGGTGGATGAATTTCGAAAGTATGCGGGAGTGACATGGAGGAGACTGGCACAAGACAGACCGTTGTGGAGGAAACTTGGGGGGACCTTCGTCCAGCAGTGGATTGATAATGGTTGACAATGATGATGATGATGGTGATATATATAAGCGCCTGGAGACCGAACGGTGGCGCAGGCGAACTTCACATAGCAGTATATACACAACCCGAGGACCGGCTTTCGGTTAGTAGAGTGTTCGGAGTCAGAATGGGAAAAGCTGCCGATTTATCGGAGTTTGATGAAGGACAAATTGTGGTGGCACGGCACCTCGGGACTACGATCCCGGAAACGGCGTGCGTTGTGGGTTGTTCACGAGCCGCTGTAGTGAGTACGTATCAAAAGTGGTGCACGGATGGCCAAACGAAGAACCGTCGTCCGCAGCTCATTTATTCCAGACGGGAGCGAAGACTGTCGAGCATTATTCACAGCGACCTCAGGGCCACAGTGAGACAAATCACCCGCGGCTACAACAGTGATTATGTGTCCAGTAAATCTGGTAATGCGTCACAGCACACATTTCGTTGCAGCCTTCTGTGCATGGGCCTGCTTAGCGAAGACTTAGCCGGGTCCCCATGCTCACTGCAAGTCCTCACCAATAACGCATGAAATGAGCCCAAGATCACCGAAAATGGACATGGATGATTAAAAGAAAGTGACCTGGTCTGACGAATCAAGATTCTTGGTGTATCACGTAGACAGCCGAGAGCGAATACGCCGATTACCAACGAAGGCCATGGCACCCGGATGCACTGTTGGGCAGAAACAGGCCTGCGGCGCAGGTGTTATACTCTGGGCAATGTTTTCTTGGAACACTTTAGGCCCCATTACCCCAATAGCACAATCCCTGACAGCTATGAGGTATCTGAACATCGTTGCGAACCAAGCTCGCTCATTTATGGCAAATGTATTCGCTGCTGTTGATAGCCATTACCAAAAGGATAATGCGCCATGCCACGCTGCCAGAATCGTCAAGGAGTGGCTCAAGGAACATGCTGGTGACTTTCTGTTAATACCTTAGCTTCCAGATTCACCTGACATGAACCCAATTGAACATTTGTGGTTCGATTTGGAAAAGCGGGTTAGCGCTAAATCACCACCATTCCGAATTGTACGGGAACTGGAGGACCTGCCGTTGACATTATGGTACCAGACACCCCAGGATACCAATCGCCACCTCATGGAATTGATGTCTTCCCGAGGGGCTGCTATTTTGCGGGCTAAAGGGGGGTCCAACAGCTTATCAGGTAGGTGGTTATAAAGCAATGGATCATCGGTGTATATATATATATATATATATTATTGTTCTCAAGCAAAGAGGAGCTTATACAACTTGTGCTGGTTCTGATAAGATTTAGTTAACGCATTGGAGTGTTGCCTGGTTAACAAAGCCAGGTATCCAAGATTTTGCGCGAGCTGTACCCGATTTGAAACTGGTTTTGGTACGCCGCTACTACTTGAAAGTAAATAGCTTCCATGATATTTGGAGTCATGATCTCTACTAGGATTATGATATACACAATAGGTAAAACACACGCCACAGTGTGATATGAATAAGAGTAACTCGTGTCTGGAAAAATTACATTAATCATGTACTAGCGCGGGCGAGTTTCCGTGTGTGTGTGTGTGTGTGTGTGTGTGAGTGTGTGAATATAACGACTAATCGTACTTAACGTATTTTTGGGCTTACAAGTCAAAATGGAGTATAAGTAGAATGGATTAAATTTCTCGATATCTTTGTGAGTCGAAGCTAGAACAAATACAGTTAGCGTTCCGAAATTTTGTAACTATATTTCTGACGTTTCAGTAGATATTAAAAGGAAGAGAAAGTGAAGAAACTTCCGCATTTTCTTTCAAGAAAAAATTTGAATTTCGTAAGTCTATTTTTTTCTTACGACCTGACGCTACCGTATTCCTTTCCACCGACCGAACAGACGAAGAAGCCACTGCGCAAAAGTGAAAAAAACAACAACAAGGTCACACAAGTGATGCTTGCAGGCTGATTCGCTGCTTTCTCACAGAGTCCGACTAAAATCAGAAGCATGAGGAGCTTTTGATTTCAATTGAAAACATAACATAAATTAAGATGCTGTACTGTGCAAATTAATTCGGACAAAGTAAAAAATCACTCTTTTTCCAAAATTATGTCTTTATAACATTCTATGCCTTGATCATCATCATCATCATTGTCAACCATTATCAATCCACTGCTCGACGAAGGTCTCCCAAAGTTTCCTCCACAACGGTCTGTCTTGTGTTAGTCTCTTCCATGTCACTCCCGCATACTTTCGAATTTCATCCACCCATCTCACATGTGGTCTTCTTCTGGGTCTTTTCCTGTTCCTTGGAATCCAATCTAAAATTTCGGCTGCCCATCGATGGTCTGTCCTTCTGGCAGTATGTCCAGCCCATTGCTCGTTCGTGCTAGACGTAGTGTTGGTGGCTCCCATATTTTATGCGTTTTAGTGTGGAATACCTTGTCCCTCATTCACCTGTTGAGTGGCCTGGCTGTCTAAAGGTACTGTGTACGTTTTGAGCTACTTTTCTAGCGTTCTCACCCTCATATTAGTTCATATTCATCCGTTTTCTTATCGTTTGCTCGTTTGTTTACGTTTGGAAGCTGCCAACATGGCGGCTTCCGGTATTTCGTTATCATCTATGGGCGTGGCGGATGCACGTCACGTCACACTTCCCACGTCCATGGAAGTTAACATACTCTCGTCCTCAGATGTGTCTGCTCAGTTGCCTTCCCAGCTTTCTAGTACTCCTGCACCGGTGCCTTCACTGGACTTGGCTGCGCTTTCTTCTTCAGCTCCTGCATCTGTCTCGGTGCCCTCCCTGGTAACTACTGATTCTACTGCCTTGTCTTCGGCCTGTGCTTCTCTTCCCTCACAGCCTTCTGTGCCTGCCGGATCCGAACAGACTTCTCTTCCGAGGATGTCATTTGCCTCTAAAGTGCAACGAGGCGCTACTTCTACGTCCGATTCCTCTCAACCAGATGGTCTTTTGCAAGCAACACCTATTATTCAGGTATCCAAATACAAGGTGAAGGTAACTATTGATGACAATTCGCAGATTGGCCGTGAGTTCCATAACCTCCTGGATAGAGGTGTGCTCTTTCATGCTTTACCAAATACTCCATTGCCACGCTACATGGAAGCCCTCTCTGTACATGCGTCGTCTGCGTCCATTGCAGGAATTTCCCGTACTCCTCGGCATATTTCGGTACAGTTCAATCACAAGGAGGATGCTGACTTTTTTCTAGCTAACGGACTTTCGATTGGGACAAACCATCTCATCCCGTCGCCTCTTTCCAAGAGACCGGTGAACATCACGTTCTATCCTGTTCCGCAGGAAGTGCCGGATACTGCACTTCCTCTCCTTGTCAGTCATGTTTGTAAAATTGTTGGCAAGGTCCGTCGCCTTTCTGACGCTCCCCGCGGAACTCGATTTGCACATGCTACAGGACCTCGCCGTCAGTTATTGGTCGTCTTTCCCACCGAGAAAGCCTTGGCGGATTGCCCTACAGAAGCTACTGTTGAAATTGGCGCACGAACGAACAGTTTCAAGATTTTTCACTGCTCACTATTGTACACACTGTTTAACACAAAATCACACCACTGCCTCCTGTGACCGCGTTCGACGTGAACGTTCATCAAGTTCGCATCCCACTGCTGACCACATTGGTCTTTCTACTATCCCCACTACCGGTAGTTTGCCTGACGCGAATTCTTCGTTTCTCCGTCAGACGAACATTTCCGTCACGGACAATGCTGCCTTTCCTCCTCTCCCGACCCGTACGACTGTGCATCCACCTTCAAGATTGACAGAGTTGTCTTCGACTACAGATGTGTCTACAGCGGAGTGTTCCGATCCGGGTGTGTTGAGTGGTGGTTTGGCGGATCGGCCGTCTGGCTCTTCTCCTAGCCTCTCGGATATCGGATCTCCATTTACAACCTTGTCTACCATACCCTTGTTGCAACATCTTCCTGAAGCCTCGGCTGTTGTACCAGTCTCCACTAAGGCAGCTCAGCTACGTACTGCTTCTTCGGCGACGTTCGTTTCCTCGTCTCCTGACTTGGGAGGTGAGCCTGATCCACTAATGGATACGTCCGCCTCAGCTACTTCTTCGAAGCGGATTGGAACTTCCACAGGCGCTGTAAAACAGAAAAAGTTAAAACAACTTTCTGTGCCACATTCTGAGGATTCATCTAGTATTCCCGAGGTTTCCGGTTCCGGTGTTTCTTCACCTGCTGTTTCTTCAAACAGTATGCTTCTCCGCTCAGGTCCTGTCAATCCTCTCTCTGATGCTGAGGTTCTACAGGCAGTTGATACGTTTCCTCCAGTTCCTGGCCCACTGTCCAGACAGCAACTTTTACGTCTTTTTCAACCTGCACGTACGATTGTTGGTTCTGCAGAATTCCTTCACTCACCTGATCTGGACCTGTATGCAGCGGTAACGCAATTCGAAGCTTATGTGTCACTTTTTAAATCTCTGTGTGCCACCGATCCTCGGTATCAGCCTTTTTGAGACGTTACACGCGCCGTCTCGCCTCCTTGAAGGAGCTCGTTGAGAAGCATATATGTGATACCTTCTATCCTTTTACTGATGACCTTTAGCTCTCTTCCTCACACCGATTACTTTTTGTTCTCTCAATGCTAGAGGATTTGTGAACCCGTTCGCAGATTCCCTGGTTTTGCAGACTTCGTGCATGTTGATTCTGATGTTTTCAATGTGTGATTTTACTGTGATTCATAAGTAATGTATTATAAATTTGCTTTATTTGTGTGTTTGGCTGTGTTTCCCAAGTAATGTATTTTAAATTTGCGATAATTGCGTGTTTTTGCTGTGTTTTCACAACTAATCGGTCTCGTTACTTGTGTGATCTCCTCATTATCTCATCATTATCTTATCTATTGTTTCCTGAATTTGTGCCTGTTTTTAAATTACCTATAATTGTGAGTGTTTGCTGTGTTAGTGCTTTCCTCTATCGCGGATTATTATAGTGGTACCTTTGTTACCATTGTTATTTTTATATAGTTGCTGAGGTACTCCATGTTGTTTTGCTCTCTAACCACAATTCAGTTCCGTTCGGTTGATTTATAATAGCATAGTACATTTCATGCATTTGTGCACATGTGTTATAGTGTTTGACATGCCGTTAGGTCTTTCATTGTTCGTGTGCATATTCATTTCCTTTCTGTGTAACGTTGTGCTGCATCGTGGATATACTTACTTTCCGCACTGTTGTTTTCTGTACTGCAGCTTTTAATGAATCTCCTATGTCTGTATTTCGCTATAGCAATAAACTGGGTACCACTATGGTACCCACAGTTACCAATACCAATACCATTGCCATTTCAAGGATTTAACTCTGATCATGATGTCTTCCACTCTTGTCATTTTTCGGATCCACGTGTTCCTCTTCTTATCTCTCCTCTCCATGCATCTTTGAGTTGTATGCAGCCTTTGTATGTCTCATTTAGTTAGGGTCCACGTCTCTGCATCATACGTAAGCACTGCAAGGATGCATTGATCAAACACTTTTCTTTTAAGACATAACGGCATATTGCTCTTGAAAATCAGGCTGTTTCTTCCAAAAGCTCTCCAGGCAAGTTTTATACGCCGATTAATTTCTTCATCAATGTGACCTCACTTGATATCTGCTGTCCAAGATAAACGTACGTATCTGTTATCTCCAGCTTTTCTCCATCAATCGATAAATCTTCATTTCTTGTAAAAGCATTGAACATCACTTTTGTCTTCTGAAAGTTCATTTTTAATCCCACTTTTTTACTCTTGTCAGCAAGTTCCTGGATCATACTCTGCAGCTCTGATGGGGTAGCTGCAAAAATGACTACGTCATCAGCAAAACGAAGGTGGGTTAGATAATCTCCATTAATCTTTATGCCTTTGTTTTCCCAGTTCAGTGATTGAAAGACATTTTCCAACGTGGCATTAAAGAGCTTCGGAGATATGGTGTCACCTTGTCTCACTCCCTTTCCAATTTTTATGTGTATTGTATTTTCAAACATTCGAATCTTTGCACTTGCATTTTCGTAGATGTTATTAATAATATTAATGTATGCATCTTCAATACCGCAGGATTTCAAAGCCATTGTAACTACTGATGGTTTCACTGAATCAAAGGCCTTTTCATAATCGATAAAAGCCATGCACAATGGAAGTTCATATTCCCTCGCTCTTTCAATTAGTTCTCTCAGTACGTGGATATGATCTATTGTGCTGTATCCACTCCTGAATCCAGCTTGTTCTCTCGGTTGAGCCATGTCCAGTGTTACCTTCAAGCGGTGTGAAAGAACTTTAGTGAATATTTTATAAACCACTGATAGGAGGCTGATAGGTCTGTAGTTCCTGAGATCCTCAATATCCCCTTTTTTATGTAGCAGGATCATTGTAGCATTGTTCCAATCCTCAGGAATCTTCCCTTCATTAAGGCATCGAGTGAAAATTTGGGCAAGTACTGTTTTGATTTCTCCACTTGCTTCTTGTATGATGTCTACAGTAATTCCATCTTCTCCTGGAGCTTTTCCCTGTTTCATGTTCTTGATTGCATGTGCAACTTCTGCTGGGAGGATTGGAAGAACTCTGGTACTGGTACCTTTAATGATGTCTGGAGTACATGTATCATCCCTTTCATATAATTTGCAGTAGAAATCTTTCACGCTTGTCAAACTTTCGCCTCTATTTCTTGTTACCGAACCATCTTCTTTTCTCAGTGCCATAATCTGTTTCCTTCACTTACTGAGATGTCCCTTTGCTATCTTTAGGCTTTGGTTGTTTTCAATTGCTTTCCTCACTAGTTCACAGTTGAATTTCCTTACGTCTTCAGTGATACTTTTTCGTACTGTCTTGCATAGCTCTATATATTCCACTTTGGAAGTCACATCTTCTTTAGTTGTCCTCATCTCTCTTCTTTTTTGCATCAACATTTTGGTTTTTCCTGATACTTTTCTCACATGGAACTTGCTCTTAGCTAATTTTGTTGTTTCCATAAGAGCTTTGGTTACTTTTCTGTTAACTTCAGAAATATCCACTTCTTCCGATGTTAGGCCTTCTAAAGCAGAGAAACTGTTCTTCAGTTCCAACTTGAAGGTATTATGGTGATTTTTAAGGTTGGTTATGTCAATACATTTTGTTTGTCTTATGAGCTTACCACGTTCAAATTTAGTGTTGAGGTGCATCTTACATCTCACCAATCTATGGTCACTACATGTGTTGAACTTGTTTAGCACACTGCAGTCTTCTATGACGAATTTTTTGTTACACATAATAAAATCAATTTCAGTTGTCGTCCCATTTGGATGTCTCCATGTCCGTTTCCTGTGTGGCTTTTTCTTGAAAAAGGAGTTCAAGATGAAAAACCCTTCTGCCTCTGCAAACTCAAGAGTATTTCCACGCTGGTTTCTGTTGCCGTGACCGAATTTACCTACTGAAGTTTCGTTCTGTTGCCGTTCCCCTATTTTTGCATTGAAATCTCCCATAATTATCTTCAAGTGCTACTTACTTTTATTATTTAGATCACGAATTTCCTCATAAAATTCTTCAATTTCTTCTTCACAATGACTTGTGGTGGGTGCATAAGTTTGAATAATCTGGGCCTGGTATCTTGTCGAGAGTTTTATAACGAGTCGTGCAGCTCTGTCAGAGGAACGTTCAACTTCTACCACTTTATCCTTCAGTTTCTTGTTTATTATAAATCCAACACCACTGGTTCTGCCAGTATCTGTCCCACGAAAGTAGAAGAAATGTCCACTTTTCAGTTCAATGAGATCTCCTTTTCTCCTTACCTCATTTAGCCCGACGATGTCCCACTTGATCCTTTGTAGTTCCTCTTCCAATTCAAGAAGACTTGAATCAGAAGATAGGGAGCATCCATTATACGTAGCCAAGGTCAGCATCAGATGGCAGCCTAGTCCGGTCCTCCGGGGATTCTTAGTACCCTCTGTTTTCATGTCGCACTGGCCGCTGCCTTGGCCAGGTACATTCCAGCTGCCGGAGACTGAGGGCCAAGATTTAAGTTGTGGAGTCATTTTGGTGGGGTTTGGCCATAGCTCACCACGCTGGCCAAGCGGGTTGGTGAGTGTGGGACAGCATTTCCTCTAATCCTGATGGTATAATTATACCGCTATCGGCGGTCGTCAGAGCCCCTTTAGTGGGAACAGGATGCACCACGAGAAGGCGGGGTTGACATTTTTCAAGGAAAGGCTGTGGTGTTACGCATCACCTGACCTTACATCCCTATGCCTTGATCATCATCATCATCATCATTGTCAACCATTATCAATCCACTGCTGGACGAAGGTCTCCCCAAGTTTCCTCCACAACGGTCTGTCTTGTGCCAGTCTCCTCCATGTCACTCCCGCATACTTTCGAATTTCATCCACCCATCTTCCATGTGGTGTTCTTCTGGGTCTTTTCCTGTCCCTTGGAATCCAATCTAAAATTTCGGCTGTCCATCGATGGTCTGTTCTTCTGGCAGTATGTCCAGCCCATTGCCATTTCAGGGATTTAACTCTGATCATGATGTCTTCCACTCTTGTCATTTTTCGGATCCACGTGTTCCTCTTCTTATCTCTCCTGGTTACACCAAGCATGCAGCTCTCCATGCCTCTTTGAGTTGTTTGCAGCCTTTGTATGTCTCTTTTAGCTAAGGTCCACGTCTCTGCACCATACATAAGCATTGGAAGGATGCATTGATCAAACACTTTTCTTTTAAGACATAATGGCATATTGCTCTTGAAAAATGCTGTTACTTCCAAAAGCTCCCCAGGCAAGTTTTGTACGCCGATTAATTTCTTCACCAATGTGACCCTCACTTGATATCTGCTGTCCAAGATAAACGTACGTGTCTGTTATCTCCAGCTTTTCTCCATCAATCGATAAATCTTCATTTCTTGTAAAAGCATTGTACATCACTTTTGTCTTCTGAAAGTTCATTTTTAATCCCACTTCTTTACTCTTGTCAGCAAGTTCCTGGATCATACTCTGTAGCTCTGATGTGGTAGTTGCAAAAATGACTATGTCATCAGCAAAACGATAGTGGGTTAGATAATCTCCATTAATCTTTATCCCTTTGTTTTCCCAGTTCAGTGATTGAAAGACATTTTACAATGTGGCATTAAAGAGCTTCGGAGATATGGTGTCACCTTGTCTCACTCCTTTTCCAATTTTTATGTGTGTTGTATTTTCAAACAGCCGAATCTTTGCACTTGCATTTTCATAGATGTTATTAATAATATTAATGTATGCATCTTCAATACCGCAGGACTTCAGAGCCATTGCAAATGCTGATGGTTTCACCGAATCAAAGGCTTTTTCATAATCGATAAAAGCCATGCACAATGGAAGCTCATATTCCCTCGCTCTTTCAATTAGTTCTCTCAGTACGTGGATATGATCTATTGTGCTGTAGCCACTCCTGAATCCAGCTTGTTCTCTCGGTGTAGCCATGTCCAGTGTCACCTTCAAGCGGTGTGAAAGAACTTTAGTGAAGATTTTATAAACCACTGATAGGAGGCTGATAGGTCTGTAGTTCCTGAGATCCTCAATGTCACCTTTTTTATGTACCAAGATCACTGTAGCGTTGTTCCAATCCTCAGGAATTTTCCCTTCATTAAGGCATCGAGTGAAAATTTGGGAGAGTACTCTTTCGATTTCTCCACTTGCTTCTTGTATGATGTCTATAGTAATTCCATCTTCTCCTGGAGCTTTTCCCCGCTTCATGTTCTTGATTGCATGTGCAACTTCTGCTGGAAGGACTGGAAGAACTCTGGTACTGGTACCTTTCATGATGTCTGGAGTACATGTATCATCCCTTTCATATAATTTGGAGTAGAAATCTTTCACTCTTGTCAAAATTTCGCCTCTATTTCTTGTTACAGAACCATCTTCTTTTCTCAGTGCCATAATCTGTTTTTCCCCTTACTGAGATGTCCCTTTGCTATCTTTAGGCTTTGGTTGTTTTCAATTGCTTTCCTCACTAGTTCACAGTTGAATTTCCTTACGTCTTCAGTGATACTTTTTCGTACTGTCTTGCATAGCTCTATATATTCCACTTTGGAAGTCACATCTTCTTTAGTTGTCCTCATCACTCTTCTTTTTGCATCAACATTTTGGTTTTTCCTGATAATTTGTTCACATGCAATTTGTTCTTAGACCCAGCTAATTTTGTTGCTGTTTCCATAAGAGCTTTGATTACTTTTCTGTTAACTTCAGAAATATCCACTTCTTCCGATGTTAGGCCTTCTAAAGCAGAGAATCTGTTCTTCAGTTCCAATTTGAAGGTATTATGGTGTTTTTTAAGGTTGGTTATGTCAATACATTTTGTTTGTCTTATGAGCTTGCTACGTTCGAGTTTAGTGTTGAGGTGCATCTTACATCTCACCAATCTATGGTCACTGCCTGTGTTGAACTTGTTTAGCACACTGCAGTCTTCTATGACGAATTTTTTGTTACACATAATAAAATCAATTTCACTTGTCGTCCCATTTGGATGTCTCCATGTCCATTTCCTGTGTGGCTTTTTCTTGAAAAAGGAGTTCAAGATGAAAAACCCTTCTGCCTCTGCAAACTCTACGAGAGTATTTCCACGCTGGTTTCTGTTGCCGTGACCGAATTTACCTACTGAAGTTTCATTCTGTTGCCGTTGCCCTATTTTTGCATTGAAATCTCCCATAATTATCTTCAAGTGCTGCTTAACCTTTATTATTTAGATCACGAATTTCCTCATAAAATTCTTCAATTTCTTCTTCAGCATGACTTGTGGTGGGTGCATAAGTTTGAATAATCTGAGCCTGGTATCTTCTCGAGAGTTGGATAACGAGTCGTGCAGCTCTGTCAGAGGAACTTTCAACTTCTACAACTTTATCCTTCAGTTTCTTGTTTATTATAAATCCAACACCACTAGTTCTGCCAGTATCTGTCCCACGATAGTAGAAGAGATGTCCACTTTTCAGTTCAATGAGATCTTCTCCTTTTCTCCTTACCTCACTTAGCCCGACGATGCCCCACTTGATCCTTTGTAGTTCCTCTTCCAATTCAAGAAGCCTTGAATCAGAAGATAGGGAGCGTCCGTTGTACGTAGCCAAGGTCAGCATCAGATGGCAGCCTAGTCCGGTCCTCCGGGGAATTTTAGCACCCTCTGCCTTCATGTCGCACTGGCCGCTGCCTTGGCCAGGTACATTCCAGCTGCCGGAGACTGAGGGCCAAGATTTAAGTTGTGGAGTCATTTTGGAGGGGTTTGGCCATAACTCACCACGCTGGCCAAGCGGGTTGATATACACTGATAAATACCTGTATTAGAATGAAGTATGTCCTCCTTCAGCAGAAATGACTTCTTGAATTCGTTTTGGCATTGACTCCACTAATTGAATGCCCATATTTTTGACTTCATAATCGTGGAACCACACTTTTATAGCATTCGTTATCAAGCGTTCTTTGATTGTACAGTCCATTTTATATGAACGTCTCTTCAAAATATTCCACACGTTTTCTATGGGATTTATGTCTGGTGAATTTCCAGACTATTCAAGCAAATGAATTTGATTTTCCAGCATGAAATTCTTGACCAATTTCGAATTGTGACGTGGGGCCAAGTCATGTTGAAATTTCCCGTCAAAAGTTTGCAAAAATGGAACAATCCTACATTGTAATATTTCTACGTACTTGGCTGAATCCATCATACCTTGAACAGGAACTAAGCTTCCAGTGCCATTTGATGTGAAAAAACCCCAAAATATCTGTTTCAGGGGTGTTTTACAGTTTGTTTGACATGCTCAGGTCTTAAGGGTTCACAGTTGCTTCGTCTAACGACATTTGCTTGGTAACCCTGCACAAATAAATGAGTTTCATCACTGAAAATTACCTTTTTTCAGTCGTCAGCAGTCCATGATTTATATTTTTTGGCCCATGCTAAACGTTTTATCTTCATTTTCGCATTCAAATATGGCTTTTTCGTTGGTCTTCTTGCCTTCCGGCCAACATCCAGAAGCCTACGGCGTACAGTTGAATCACCAACATCACAACCACTAGCCAATAAATCTCTTTGAAGGCTGGTGCTTGTTCTTTTTTTTTTTTTTTTTTTGGATTCATTTGACTATTTCTGATTAGATATTTATCGGTTCGTGGAGTTGTTTTTCGTTTTCTTCCGCATTTACCTCTCCTTTTTGGAGACGATGATCCAGATACATTTAACCACGTAAGCAGTCTTGATACACTTGATTTGCCTACACCAACTGCAGAAGCGATATCTCTCGCTGTCATAGAAGTGTGATCCTTCAGAGCAATTTTTTTGCGCGCTTCCTTGGGGAAATATCCGTTTTTCAATACACGAAAGCAACACGTACTCACAGAGATCAAAAGCTAACATCCACCTCTCACACACGAAAGCTCAAAACTGAAGCTGAAGTGCCTATTTCCTGTTTAAAACCGGTCAAACCGCATTCTTACTATCAAGTTCTAACAGTCACACCACCTCACAGCTGATAAAACCGGTTTACGTGGGTTTCCGACATCAACTGGCGATCACATTACAATTCTGAAAATAAAATAGCTTGTCCCAATTAATTTGCACGGTCTAGTAAGTATAATAAATTAAAGCAATAGCTGATTTTAAATTAGTTGGGAGATACAATTGAGACACTGGTAACGAAAAAAGACTGCCTTCGCTAGTGGCTGCTCATTACTATTCTTAAATCGCATGCGCCGCCGGTTGTCGACATCGGTCTCATGCAGTTAATAGACCAGCCAATCAACTGCGTGAGACCGACATGTTTGAATGGTTTAATCACTGCGAGATAACCGAGAGGCATCCATTGTAGATCTGGCGGCTTACCAAAGCCAGAGGTGAATGCTACTCACAGGGTCCTGGTAAGATCGTGAGGGGGATGCAAATAACATACGACAGCTGCAACTCCAACACCTTCACTGCGATTTTAATGTTTCTGTCGAACATAAATATACGTTTCAGCCAGGGCCGGAATAATGCCCTAGTGTGCTCCTAGACTAGGACATCTGAGTGGGCCGCCAAAAAACTTGTAATGGGGAATCATTATGAAGTCCGTTAACGAAATATGCTACAGTTTTAAACGAAACTCTATCAATATGCTTGTGAAAATTAATACGTAGTACATTCTTCTAATTAATAAATTATCTGTTGTGTTTTCGTAACAACTCACTGCATTTTCCATTGTTCTCATAAGAACTTGAGTCATATAAGCTTAGGATTCCTAGATTTTGTATTGGATTTTCTAGTGATTTAGCATTGTAAACTGTTCTTTGTGTATCTTTTTTATGCAATGTGAAGCCACAGGGGACTTCAACCATTAACGGTTCCATGCGCAAATTGGGAGGCTTGGGTGGATGGTAGTAAACAAACTGAAGTTGTCTCGCTGACCCCGCTGTACGCAGCGACATGAAACCTTTACGCTCGGTGAGTCCCTACCTTGGAATCTGCTCGTCTTCCAGGCTCTGTTTCTGAACAAGTGGAAACAGTACGAGACAGAAGTCAACTATTTTATAAACCCCTCTCTCTCTCTCTCTCTCTCTCTCTCTCTCTCTCTCTCTCTCTCTCTCTCTCTCTCTCGCTCGCTCGCTCTCCTATCTATTTATCTATTATTTGTCCAGGCATGCAACCTGGGCCTTTGGCAATGGTGGGCCTCAAGGCTATAGCCCCTATAGATCCCCTTTCCTAATCCGTCCCTGGTTTCAGAAGCTTTTAAACAAGTTCTTACTGAATAGAATAGGGGTTTTGATTGACAACTGTACAAAAACGAACTGATCTACAACAATGCGGTTTGCGGCATTTGAAAGAGCAAATCCAGTCAGTATTCAATTTCTTGCCACGTGCGCTTCAACATGTCAGGATCGATTTTATCAAACACTGCTGTAATGCGCTGTTTGAGCTCCTAAAGGCTGCTCAATCTTTCCTGGTAAACCATATAATTGCCATAGCCCCAGAAGAAAAAGTCTAAAGTAGTGCTATCTGGAGACCCGGTTAGCCAAGGAATGGAACCATCTCTGCCAATCCATTTGTCGGGAAACTCACGGTTCAGGTATTCACGAACGCCAAGTCTCCAATGTGGGGGAGCGCCATCTTGTTGCAGTATGACGTTTGCTTGCAAATCCTGTAGTTGAGGAACCGCAGAGTTCTGAAGCATGTCCAGGTAATTATTCATTTGCACTGTGGGCTCGAAAAGAATAATGGCCCAATTACACGATTGTGCATGATCCCACACCAAACATTCACGTTTGGACTGTGCGCGACGTGCTCCCTGACTGAATGTGGATATTCACTACCCCATATACGGACGTTCTGAGTGTTTATTTCCCGTGGACGTAAAAGGGTGCCTCATCCGAGAACATTATATGGCGTAGGAAACTTTCATTAACTTCCAGCCGCTCCAATATATCCCGAGCGAATGCTAAGCGCTGAGGTCCATCGTTCGGTTTAATCTGGTGTAGGAGTTGCACTTTATATGCGGTTAGTTTCAGGCGTTTGTGAAGCACTCCCATCAATGTGGATCGTGGAACATTTAGTTGTAAAGAGGCCCTTCTTGTGGGCTTGCTAGGACTGCGAGCGAAAACCTCCTGCATGCTCTGCACAGTTTCTTCACTGACAGGGGTCTGCCACTTCTTTGCCTGTCCAGGACGCTTACCAGTATCCAAGAATTTCTTCTGCCACGCTCTAATACTGAAATCTCTTGGTGAATCTTTCCCATATGTCCGACGGTAATTTCTTTGTACCGTAATCACAGACTTCTCAAAAAAACCGAACCACGCACATTGTTTTCTCCTGTGGCGACGACATTTTTAGTTGTTTTGCAGTCGGCGTCGGTATTTACGAGTACGTAACGCCATCTGTTGGGAAAAGGTGGCGTTAAAACCTCGAATATTTACTCTTTTAAATGCCGCAAACCGCATTGCTGTAGATCGGTTCGTTTTTGTACAGTTGTCAATCGAAACCCCTAGGGGACTTTTTGACCACCCTGTACATTTTGTACTCTTTCGGAATGATTTCTTAAAAACATAATAATGCATTTGAGGGTGCTTGGATCAAGACCGAATGTTAGCCGTAAAACTTTTTTTTTTCATTGAGTCATTTCCATAGATAAGTCGAGGCTCTGACTTCTAAAGAAAAATGTCTCGATTTATACACCGAAAAATACGGTGGTTCTTTGTTAGCAACAATCTCTCATAGCCAGCTAGTCAATGAAGTAAATAAACATGATACATATTGAACATGCTTGGGAAAGCTTCTACTACCGTAACATAAGTAACACCGTTGTTATGTGACGTCGTTTGGATTCCCCCTTTGTGCTCACTGCCACGTCTTCTTAACATATTGTTTCTGGGAATATAAGGAGGAGCCTTATTCCTTCTGAATATATCTACAGCTGTCCCTGAAATGCCCTTGGCTCAGGAAAGAGGAATTTACTAGCTCAAAGATAAGGAGAGAAAACCCCAGAAGTAACTTTTGGTTCTGGAAAGGGGAATTTACTAGCTCAAAGATAAGGAGAGAAAACCCCAGAGGCAGCTTTTCCAAGAAAATGCCCTCGTATTTCGATAGTTCTCGAAAGAAAAACGGAATAAAACGAAGAACTGTACCGGAAGCAAATTAGTCAGCCGGAAGGGATATCAAACCAATGCCTAAAGACATGTAATTTGAATTCCAATTTCAGATTACGCGGAAATAATTAGCAAATTAGGTATAATGCCAAATGCAACTATGAAAAGTAGTTAATTTGTTTCTCAACAAAGCTCATAATCGCTCCTTCAAGAATAACACAAAGCATTCATTACTTCCTCGTCTGACAAGGTCCCTTTCGAAGCTCCGAAAAATCCCATGTTAGCATCTCATCAGTCTCTGGACATCTCAGAATGAAATTTTACAATAAAAAATAGCGGTCATTGGAATTTTTTCACGGAAAACGTCTTATCCCGTAGGTCCGGTGTAGGGGAGAAACTACGCGGAAGTCGATGTTACGATTTTGTGTATACCAGACAAATCTTAATAACTTTAAAACTATAACGCATATCGAAATAAGCAACACACGGTTTAAAAAGAAAGGATGAAAGAATGCCATTACACCCATATAGCATCGAGGTACTGTCTGCCTTTTATGCTCATGTTTCATAAATTCTTTTACCTTCTTTCAGTTTTATGTCATATTTTAACTGACCACCCAAAGAGCCCACAACTTTAAGGCCGGGCCTTTTCGTGTTTGTAGTAAAGATGGATAAAATGCCCGGCCAGGTTGTAATTTCGTAAGAGCATGAATTGATTCACACTGGCGAGAAACCTCACAGTATCTCGCCATGTTTTCCGTTTGTTTCTCGGAAATCTATAAAATGAACACTGATTTTTGACAGTCTGGTGATTACGATACGCTGCAAAACATAAACCCATATCTAATATATTCAGTTTCACCTTTAAAATAATCAATTTCACAGGACATAACGTTAGCTAACATGTAAACAACATGTGTTTATGCCCATTCGCCATTCCGTGGCGTCATGACTTCGACGACGTATTCCATGTACCGCCCCATTCTCTGTCCCCCCACTAGTAGTGTCTACTTTGATGTTGTGTTACGTCAGTAGCGTCTTTATACCCACTAGTGGCTATATCTACTGATTTCTCTTTGACTAGCAACTTTTCTATCGCGAACCTCTAGGTTCCGCCTAATGTTTTTCCGTTTCTCGTACTCGGCTCAGAAGCCTGTAAGAGGCATAGTTAGTCAAGTCTAAACCTTCGGTGGGTGTAAACCGTACAAGCTGGTTATTGAGTTAGGCCTGGTGGTGATCCCGGTGTGGATTTGTAGCGAGTCTCGTCCCACCTTATGACCAGAGTTGAAACGGGTGAAAAAGTTTGGATCCGGACTCGACCTGGATCCGATCCGGGCCTGACTCGGACAAATCGTCTTTAAGCTATAAACTCGAATATATCATCATTGTCAATCATTATCATTCCACTACTGGATGAAGTTCTCCCCAAGTTTATTCCACAAAGGACTGTCTTGGACCAGTCTCTTCCATTCACCCATCTCCCACGTGGTCTTCTTCTGAGTCTTTTTCCTGTCCCTTGGAATCTACTCTTGTTATTTTCTTTATCCACAAGTTGCTCTTTTTACCTTTCTTTGTTACACCAAGCATTTTTCTCCATGCTTCTTTCTGTCGTCTGCAGTCTTTGTATTATTTTTAGTTAAGGTCTACGTCTCTGCTCCGTACGTAAGCACTGGAAGGATGTATTGATTAAACACTTCTCTTTTACGACATAATGCTCTTAAAAATTCTACTGTTTCTTCCAAAAACTCTCCAACCAAGTTTTATACGCCAATTAATTTCTTCATCAATGTGACCCTCGCTCGATATCTGCTGCCCAAGGTAAATGTAGGAATTGGTTATCTCCAGCCTTTCCCTATCAACTGATAAATCTCCTTTCCTTGTAATAGCATTGTACATCTGTTTTGTCTCCTGAAAGTTCATTTTCAATCCTCATTTCTTTACCCTTCTCAGCAAGTTCCTGGATCATACTTTGCAGCTCTGAAGTATTATTTCAAAGACTTCTGAAGAGTTCTTGAAATATTTTTTTTTGTTCAAATATAAAACGGAAACAAACCGGGTCGAAATCGGGTCATGAACACCTTCACCCGACCCGTTTGACCCACAAGAAATTGTCGACCTAGTGACCATGGTGACCCGTCACCCGTTTCCATCTCTGCTTCTGACTGGGTTGATCCATTAAATGAAACGCACTGAGCTAATTCAAGAAACGCAATCACAATGAACAATGGCACTGGTAAACACCGTTTTTGTCTCATGGAACATTTATTGCGTTCCTAGCCTAACGTTTTTACGCTGAAGTCACGTATGCAATCAGAATTTTTCTATCACCCACAGTTTTTGTTTGACAACGTTTTTTTTTTTTCAGTAAAGGCTATTGAATTTTTATGTATTACATCAACAGAAATAATGTACAAAAAACGTGTTTTTAAATTACTGTTTGTTGCATTTTATTTCGGATGTGGTGTGGGAAAAACGATCTATCACTATAAAGATATTAGTGTATGTGTGATGTATTACAGAGCTGAAGCACATATCAAAACGACAAAGTTACAGTGATATATTTCGTAGGTGTAGCTTGTTTGCGAAAGCATTCAGTTCAGGAGCCGAAGGATGTGATTCCATCAAGGCCGTCTAGAAAACAAAACTTTTATTGGAAAATTTCAAGCTCTCACTCTTCTGTGTTATGCACGGCTTAATTTTAACCTCCAATCTACAAAATAAATACAAAACGCACAAAGAAATAAAATAAATAAACTTTGCCACCAATTTGGGGGCTCTGGGTGTGAAACTCTATTCTGGGAACGTATAACTCCTGACGGATTAAATAAGTTTAGTTATTCGAGTTTTGACTTGTAACCACCGGTAGATGTCGCCGCATGAGATACTCTAAACACCTGTCGAAACTATCTGACACGATTTAGCGTGAAATAACGTCATTGTTAACATTATCATTGAAGTGGTTAGTAATTACTGTATAATAAAAATCCGTAATAACACAGTAAAAATTAATTTGCGATGTTTAGCTTTGTTTCTTTACTTAAACATTTCCAAAAAAGGAAACATCTGCTGCAACGGATAGACTACGAATACCTAGTAGATTAAAGACTTTCAGCAATTTTCCGCGCTCTTCCTCCAATTCTTAATAACCAGAAACGAAGCCATCTTTATCACTATTGTATTCCCTCACAAATTTCTGGAAAACGTCATTTAAAGAAACCTCCATAGCCTTCAAAGAAACTTCGAAATTGCTAATGTGAGTCACGGGCGTCACGGCCTATGGGGATTCGGGGACGTGCCCCCCCCCCCCTACCCCACCCCACCCCGATATTTTGCAAAATGGGGAACCGAGGGACAGGCTACATTGACGTGGGAAATTAGCTTCTACAAATCAATTAAAACATTGAGAATATTTTTTTACAAATCAATTAAAACCTTGAGAATTTCTTATTACTGTGCTAAATACATAAGACTACCGGTTTTGTATTCTCGAAAAAAATATTTGACGACTTGACGGACCAGCAGAGCCACATGAATTCAGTTCATGTGAAGAGCAAAACTTTCAAGTGCTGGATACAGCAGCAGTGGCGGAACTCCAGAATCGCATCCTCCATCAGAAAGGTGTTCAGAAACAGGTTGAGCTGGAGAATGTACTCATCAAAGGAGTAAACTTTCAAATTGGTGAAAAATAACCTGAAATAGACTCTTCGATGTTAAAAGTAGAATTAAGACTTTTCATGCAGAAAATTTAAGATCAGATTGCTTGCTTGGACGATGTTAAAGAAGCCGTAAGGAAAATCTTTTTGGAAATGTTGAATAGCCTACCATGTGCGCATTTTGCTAGTTTCTCCAGCATCGAGCTGCAGAGAGCAGCTTCAGTGCTCTGCGAAAACTGAAGTCATACATGAGGTCAACAATGACACAGAAATGGCTTAACCACGTAGCGTTGTGCTATGACCACTAGAGCGTGCTCGAAACTGTTGACCTGGACAAAGTGGCAAAGATTTTCATATCAAACAGGGACGGGAGGAGGAGCGTTTTTAGATCAGTTTATGATTAAATGGAAACTATAGACTTATTATGTTCCTGCTTCTAAATCAAGGTTGTGTAGAACAATATTTTTCTATAAACTAGGCCTACGTATGAAATGTCATTAAGTATAGGTGACAAAACATACTTTAACTGAATAAATACATGTTGACACTTACTTTTGAAAGAGTTCAATGTAATGATTTAACCCCTAATTACCAGTACAATACAGCTGATGTAAATTCTGGTTATTGCATCATGAAGTATCTAAAGGTGGATAAATTGACAAGGTGGGGTAAGAGAGAGCTCTCGAGTAAAAATAATACATTGTTTTATAAGTGAGAAGAACAAGAGAGTTGGGAAGGTAAAGGAAGATATATCTTTACCCCCCACCCCCCAATAATCCGAAGACGATGTGTGAGTCCCGCTCCACGTTGCACCATCTGATGAAGACCTTATCGAATGGTTGTATATCGTTTTACGATATCTTTTATCGCACAGGCGCAACTGACTAAATCTGTGACGTCAGCATGGTATCGAAGCCTTGTGAACTTAGCATCTCCCGACTACCACATGAACGCTCGTCGCTTTTTACGAAATAAATCTATGGTTCATAAAAAAATTTTCCGAGTCCACTTACAATTAAATTTTCCACCACCCGAAAAAACGGAATGAGAAATTCCAAAATAAAAATGGCGGAGAAATTTCCCAGAATTAAAAGTACAACCACATGAAGGGGAAGTGATGCATTAAAAAAAATGGCGGACACCGAAGGCCACGCCCACTGTTGCCACCGGAAGAAAAGTTTCTTCGCCGACGTCCACAAGAAGCGCACCCGTGACGTCACTTCCGGAAGTTGACCCGCCCCACGTATGACGTCACTTCCAGTGGTGTATTGACCCCTTGCTACTGGTGATGGAAATATCAAGGTTATGAAAACAGCACCTTAAAAACCGATTTGTGTCAAACCAGAGTATTACGCTGCTTACGTCTCTCCCGATAACTGCATTGGATCTTGAAATTCGCATAAACATGAAAAGCTCGGCTCGTTCGTTCGTTCGTTCCCCGTTCAAAAGAAACTAGGGTAAATACGACGTTGCGTGAAGGCTGCCTGAGCGAAGAAGCGTCACCCTTTTCTTTGTGTGATTTCGTTTGTGTTTCAGGTGTAGCATTTCGGACGCCGAGTTCCGTCGTTCGAACTGAATCAACAGGTCTTTATGCCACTTGTGTAAAACAAATCTTAGATTGGAGAATGACCATGATTAAATTGATGTACGGTACAATTTTGCTGATAAAAGGGCGGTTATAAAATGGCTTTCTACACTGACTAAATGATCGACGAGAAAAAAAAATTAAAGAACTGTATTTTAAGAAATTCAAAAAACAAGTTTACTGATTCACTTTGTTTTTCAAAAGAACATTTTTACCAACTTGATTTTCTATTTTTAAAGTTTCGTTTTTACCACGTCATTTCTAATGAATAATAGCTAATGCGATTTATATAAGAATGGCCAAGACGTGTACTTTATGCTGCATAGCATCATCTATTATCAGAACAGGATGAAAGTGTTAAGTGAGGCATGTTACTCCATTCGTTCTAGGGGCAGCGCTAAAGCTTGAGTTTACGCATGAATGCGTTTTGGCACGCATTCATAAGATTGCAAGATCTGCAACTTGAACCTGCATTGCGACGCATTTTTTTTTTCATTTTTTATATGATTATAATGCCCTGTGTCATTAGTGGATACAAAGAACTGAGCATTCTACACTACACTTTTATTAGGGGCATGGGCGAATTTAAAGTCCCAGTGGCGGAGTGGTCCAAACGTGGTTCCTAACCGATCGTCGGATAGGGGCCCGGATTTCAATCCCAATGAGATACGGGTGGAGTGTTTGTGTGATGGCGCCGACTCCCTCGCCTCCCGGTAACTAGCAGCCCTAAATCAGGGACAGGCGACTGTTTATATTTCACACAGTTCCTCACTGTGGTCGTTGTGCCCCCTCAATTATAAAAACTTGAAGGATTTGACCCACTTCTTTTGTTTTTAATGTTTGTTATCTCAAAACATTTTAAAATTTAGAGTTTCAGGATGCAGCTATTTGACTGACTGCCCATTTTTTAACACTTTTATAAAAAAGTACCAACTTAATCACCTCTTCTGATCGTCCGCACGTCCGGCTATCCGTACACATTCCTTATCCCTTTATCCTTTTTTTTTTTTTTTTACGTAGGACTACTTTTAACTCAGCAGATAGTATGGGAAGAATTACGGCCGACCGCCTGTGGCAAAAATACACAGTTAAGTCATAATATTGTGACCACCTCCTGCTTTTGACGTCAACAGCGTGTAGCCAATGAAGAAGGCACGTGTCCTGAGCTGGCTAGGAGGGTTTATAAGGTGCACTGTAGGCATTCTGAGAACATTATCACACGTTGCTATCATAGTTAAAAGGAGCGATTTCTCAGATTTATAAAAAGGGATGATTATCGGATTTCGGGCCAAGGGTGGCAGTATTTCTGAAACAGCGCAGTTTGTGAACTGTTTGCGTGCTGCTGTGGTTAAAGTGTATGGTGATTGGAGAAATGGCACCATTGCGAATAAGTGACGAGGAAACTGCGGAGCACCACGTACCCTTGATATGAAAGGTGAACGGAAGGTGCGTGAGGGTCGATCTGTGGAGTAACTGACCCGCTGAGTGAACCAGGGGGCTACCGGAAGTGTGTGTCTAAAACGACAGTTCAGCGAACCCTGCTACGTATGGGCCTCCGATGCAGACGGATGGTCACTGCACCTATGCAAACGAAGGTGCATCGGCAGAAAAGACTTACATTTGCACGGCAGTATCGGCATTGGACCTCCGCTGATTGGCAAAGGATTGCCTTCTCCGATGAGTCACGTTTTCTGCTTCATCGAACGGATGGACGTTGATGTATAAGGCGAGAAACATCGAAGAACAGACACTCTTCAACCATTGCTGGCAGAACACAAGCTGGTGGAGGGAGCGTTATGGTCTGGGGAATGTTTTCGTGGCATTCTTTGAGTCCACTCATTCCTGTGGAAGGCACTATGGACCGAATTCGTTATGAATCCATCCTTACAGACCACGTACACCCATACATGCTGATTGTCTTCCCTAGGGCGGACGGGATCTTCCAGCACGACGATGCGACGTGTAACAGCTGCTAGAAATGTCCGAGAGTGGTTGGAAGAGCACAATAAAGACTTCAAAGTACTTCCCTGGTCCCTAATTCTCCAGACTGAAACCCAGTTGAGCATCTGTGGGACCAACTCGATCGTGTTGTTCGCTCTATGGATCCTCCACCACGCACCCTCCAGAAGCTGTCCGATGCACTGCAGTCAGCATGGCTCCACATACCTGTGAACACCTTCCAGCACCTTATGGAGTCACTCCCAGCCCGTCGACCTGCTGTCCGCGCTGCACACGGCTGCTACTCTGGATATTAGCTGGTGGTCACAATAATGTGACTCGACCATGTAGGTCCTAATTGAAAGCATCATGGCCTTAAAAATACGTGCCACACACTAATCGTGTTAGCATATTCGCAAACAGCATGAAGTCCAATTTGGGTGCTGCGCAATACATCGTGCGCGTGACGCTCTCCTCCCTCCCTGTGCGCGGAGGAGAAGGTACAGTATTTTGGGGTGGGGCACCGCGTTTGACTCAGTCTACCTTGGCAACCGTGAACGCAACGTGACTGTGCATGCTATCGTTTTAAAGCTCTCGACGAGATCTATTCAAATATGCGAAGAACATTTTGCTGTGGTTTGAACTGAACATTTAAAAAATTGTTTTCTTGTGAACCGGTTAACACTTTTGACAATATCGCGGTTTAACTGGACAACCGTGAGTGCAGAACGACTGCGAGTGGTATCGTTTTAAAGCCTTCGACGAGATCTATTCAAATATATAAAGAACATATCTCAGTGGTTTAAACTAAAAATTTTAAAAATTATTTTCGTGTGAACTGGTTAACATTTTCGACGATGCCGCGGGATTCGCAGAATGAACGCAAGCAAAAGTGGAGAAAACCAAAACGAGGGGCAAGAGCAAGTGATGAGGAATGTAAGAAGCCCAAGAGTGCAGCCCAACGTACTAGAGAGTATCGAGAATCATTGCAAAATCTAACTCATTTCAACTCACCGATCTGCAAGTCGTAGTACTATGTTACAAACTGACGGTTCAGTCAGAACTGAGCCCACCTGATTTTTTTTTTCTTTTCAAATTCTCAGAAAAAAATTATTACTGTTCAGACATCAGGAAAACGTAATTTTGGAAAACATGAAATTTCAATAGGACTTTAAAGATATTTTTTTTATCAACGAGCCATTTTACTTCTCTTACCGAATATTTGTGTCTCATGAATATATCGTGCTCCTAGTTAAAGGGCAATCGAAATGACGTGACAACCGGATCTTTTCTTTCTTTTTCTATCTCTTTTTCTAACTGGTTCTTGCAAAATATGGGCCCTATAGGCCCTACATTTGCGTCAAGCAATCTTTAGTTCTTGTTCTTGTTTGTTTGTTTGTTTGTTTTGTACTACATACACGGACTGTTCCTGTTTATTTTTCTGAAACAAGATGTCAAACAAAAAATTAAAGATCATGGGTTTTACCGTAGAATATACTTCTGCTACATGTTTTTACACATAATTACATTGCTTTAATTGCAAAAAATTATACCGTTCAATTACGTGGCAGTAAGCCTGTGCACCCATGCAACAGAAACTGCGAAACAAGGAAAACAGGTAACAACGTTTCCAAAAATAGTAAAACAATAACAGAAGTTCCACTGGAAGTCACTAGTTCGCTGGAAATCCTGAGTACATATTAAGGCGACAAAATGTCATATTCAAAGCGTACTTATCACATAACGACGGACATAACTGAAAACAAACTTCAGATGATGGCTTTCATTGAGGTTTTAACCGTTGCCAAAGAACGTTTTTGAATTTTCGAGTATGATGACTTTTCGCAAAAGACTTAAATTTAGCACGCTAAGCGAAACTGTGACGTATATTCTATTTTAACTTTCATTTTTAGTTCCTTTTCCTATGTGTATTTGAGTTTGTTCTCTTTTGCACTTCCCAAACTTCACGTGATATCTTCTCTCTCACATGAATGGAGGTTGGCAACAATATGAGGTCCGTACGTACGTGACGTACAGTATGTACAATTACGGAAAAATTAATAGCAACTCTGAAAATTTCTGACGTTTTCAGGTTTTCAGTGTTGTTACAAAAGTAAATATGCAAATAATACTCACAATATATATATATATATATATAATTTTAAAGCACATTTTTCAGAAGCCAAATCAGTGTAACGGGTGATGAGAAATGGGCACTGTACCGTAATGTAAAGCGTCGACGGACTGTGTGCCAAGGTGCGGAGTGTACTCCATCGACCTAAAAGGAAGGACTGCATCCCAAAAAGGTTTTGTTGAGTGTTTGGTGGGATGTCCAGGGAATAATCCACTGGGAGGTGTTGGCACCTAACCGGACTTTAAATGCCGACCTCTACTGCCAACAGCTGGACAGATTGTGAAAACAGCTGATATCGAAGCGGCCAGCACTCGTCAATCGCAAAGGCGTGATCCTTCATCATGATAACACCAGACCTCATGCTGCTGTAATCACTCAGCAAAAATTACTGGACTTTGGTTGAGAAGTGTCCCCTCACCCGGCGTATTACCCTGACCTGGCACTTACGGACTACCACCTTTTTCGGTTGTCACAGAACGCCTTCGCTCTCCAAACCTTCGATGATGTGAACAATGTTGAAACGGCATTACATGACTTTTTGGACTCTAAAACACAGGAGTTTTTCTGGCGTGGGGTTCACCTACTCATAGACAGATTGCAAGAGGTCATACAGAATGATGGCAATTACGTAAAATCCTAGGTACGTTATTTGTTGTGTTCTC
Source organism: Macrothele yani (assembly GCA_039090855.1). NCBI lineage: Eukaryota > Metazoa > Arthropoda > Arachnida > Araneae > Macrothelidae > Macrothele > Macrothele yani. The sequence goes on from CM076997.1 coordinate 130,395,663, forward strand.
CTCCTTTCTTTTTAGCCTACAAAAACGGGTAGAACTTACACTGAAGAGCAATTGCATTAGAGATACCTGTCTAGTAACGTGTAGCACCACCTTTCGCCCTGATGACGGCGGCGATTCGTCTCGGCATGGGCTCGACAAGACACCGGAAGCGTTGGGAAGCTATACGGATCCACGACCCCTGAACAAGCTCTCACAGCTCACGAAGATTTGATGAAGGGGGTCAGAGCCTCGAACATCTCTCTCGATGGCATCCCAGATGCGCTCGATGGAATTGAGGTCAGGTGACCTAGCTGGCCAAGGAAGCGAGGTCACGTCGGTGGAGTGTTCATCCAACCATTCGGATACGATTCGGGAGCGATGGCAGGGCGCATTGTCTTGTTGCAGGATGAGGTTCCCAGCGGGATGTTGAAGACGCACAAATGGGAGCAAATGGTCGTCCAGGACATCCTGGTAACGTTGAACTGTGAGAGACTATGTCACACGTACTAGGGGTCCCCTTTCAGTCCACGTAAACAGTCGCCAGACCAGAATGCCACTCCCACAAGCTTGAAGAGTACCCTGCTGGCTTTCTTGCACTGTGGCCCGTCTATCCGTTGTTACAATGCGAGATAGTCGACGATGACCCCGCTCACCCACACGCTGTTGTCCACGGCAGTTGGCCCTTGCAGGGATGGTTTTACCGGATTGAATGTACTAACGGTGCACCCGTGATACAGTGGCTCGTGAAAATCCCAGTGCCTGCACGACTTCCGAGATGGAGTGACCCATTCGTCGGGCCCCGATAATTTGCCCACGATCAAATGCGCTTAGACCCTTCGTCTTACCCATACTGCGTCCGATTCTTACTGATTCCCTTCGCATCACTCCTTATATTGTCGGATCGCTGCATACGTCATGTCGTTTTCGTTTACGGGACGCCCGCAGCGCCATATTTGCATAACACCAGCTGTCTCTAATTCAATTGCTCTTCAGTGTATGCGCACATCCAATATATATATATCGATTTCATCCCCTAAATAGCTGTACACTTGAATAATGAAAGCGATTCTATATTGTAATTATAATATTTAATGTAGATTCTTCACTCTAACTGTAATTAGCATTCTTCACTGTAACTGTAATTAGGATTCTTCACTGTAACTGTAATTAGGATTCTTCACTACAAGATTTTCGTTATAACGCATTATGTACGTGCACGAATGGTCACCGGTAGGTCGTTCAGCACAAAATGATCAAACAAATTATAACACTCCGTAACTTTCTTTTTATCAGTGTAACTGTAATTAAGATTCTTCACCGTAATTGTAATTGGGATTCTTGACTATAAGATTTTCGTTATAACGCATTATGAACGTGCAAGAATGGTCACCGGTAGATCGTTCAACACCAAATTATCAAACAAATTAATACGCTCCGTAACTTTTTTTGTCACTGTAACTGTAATTGGGATTCTTCACTGTAACTGTAATTAAGATTCTTCACTGTAACTGTAATTAGGATTCTTCAGCATAAGATTTTCGTTATAACGCATTATGTACGTGCACGAACGGCCACCGGTAGGTCGTTCAGCCCAAAATGATCAAACAAATTAATACAATCCGTAACTTTTTTGTCACTGTAACTGTAATTGGGATTCTTCACTCTAACTGTAATTAAGATTCTAAACTGTAACTGTAATTAGGATTCTTCAGCATAAGATTTTCGTTATAACGCATTATGTACGTGCATGAACGGCCACCGGTAGGTCGTTCAGCCCAAAATGATCAAACAAATTAATACAATCCGTAACTTTTTTTTGTCACTGTAACTGTAATTAGGATTCTTCACTGTAACTGTAATTAGGATTCTTCACTATAAGATTTTCGTTATAACGCATTATGTACGTGCACGAACGATCACCGGTAGGTCGTTCAGCCCAAGATGATCAAACAAATTAATACAATTCGTAACTTTTTTTTTGTCACTGTAACTGTAATTAGGATTCTTCACTGTAACTGTAATTAGGATTCTTCACTACAAGATTTTCGTTATAACGCATTATGTACGTGCACGAATGGTCACCGGTAGGTCGTTCAGCACAAAATGATCAAACAAATTATAACACTCCGTAACTTTCTTTTTTATCAGTGTAACTGTAATTAAGATTCTTCACCGTAATTGTAATTGGGATTCTTGACTATAAGATTTTCGTTATAACGCATTATGAACGTGCAAGAATGGTCACCGGTAGATCGTTCAACACCAAATTATCAAACAAATTAATACGCTCCGTAACTTTTTTGTCACTGTAACTGTAATTGGGATTCTTCACTGTAACTGTAATTAAGATTCTTCACTGTAACTGTAATTAGGATTCTTCAGCATAAGATTTTCGTTATAACGCATTATGTACGTGCACGAACGGCCACCGGTAGGTCGTTCAGCCCAAAATGATCAAACAAATTAATACAATCCGTAACTTTTTTTTTGTCACTGTAACTGTAATTGGGATTCTTCACTCTAACTGTAATTAAGATTCTAAACTGTAACTGTAATTAGGATTCTTCAGCATAAGATTTTCGTTATAACGCATTATGTACGTGCATGAACGGCCACCGGTAGGTCGTTCAGCCCAAAATGATCAAACAAATTAATACAATCCGTAACTTTTTTTTTTTGTCACTGTAACTGTAATTAGGATTCTTCACTGTAACTGTAATTAGGATTCTTCACTATAAGATTTTCGTTATAACGCATTATGTACGTGCACGAACGATCACCGGTAGGTCGTTCAGCCCAAGATGATCAAACAAATTAATACAATTCGTAACTTTTTTTGTCACTGTAACTGTAATTAGGATTCTTCACTGTAACTGTAATTAGGATTCTTCACTACAAGATTTTCGTTATAACGCATTATGTACGTGCACGAATGGTCACCGGTAGGTCGTTCAGCACAAAATGATCAAACAAATTATAACACTCCGTAACTTTCTTTTTATCAGTGTAACTGTAATTAAGATTCTTCACCGTAATTGTAATTGGGATTCTTGACTATAAGATTTTCGTTATAACGCATTATGAACGTGCAAGAATGGTCACCGGTAGATCGTTCAACACCAAATTATCAAACAAATTAATACGCTCCGTAACTTTTTTTTGTCACTGTAACTGTAATTGGGATTCTTCACTGTAACTGTAATTAAGATTCTTCACTGTAACTGTAATTAGGATTCTTCAGCATAAGATTTTCGTTATAACGCATTATGTACGTGCACGAACGGCCACCGGTAGGTCGTTCAGCCCAAAATGATCAAACAAATTAATACAATCCGTAACTTTTTTTGTCACTGTAACTGTAATTGGGATTCTTCACTCTAACTGTAATTAAGATTCTAAACTGTAACTGTAATTAGGATTCTTCAGCATAAGATTTTCGTTATAACGCATTATGTACGTGCATGAACGGCCACCGGTAGGTCGTTCAGCCCAAAATGATCAAACAAATTAATACAATCCGTAACTTTTTTTTTGTCACTGTAACTGTAATTAGGATTCTTCACTGTAACTGTAATTAGGATTCTTCACTATAAGATTTTCGTTATAACGCATTATGTACGTGCACGAACGATCACCGGTAGGTCGTTCAGCCCAAGATGATCAAACAAATTAATACAATTCGTAACTTTTTTTTTGTCACTGTAACTGTAATTAGGATTCTTCACTGTAACTGTAATTAGGATTCTTCACTACAAGATTTTCGTTATAACGCATTATGTACGTGCACGAATGGTCACCGGTAGGTCGTTCAGCACAAAATGATCAAACAAATTATAACACTCCGTAACTTTCTTTTTATCAGTGTAACTGTAATTAAGATTCTTCACCGTAATTGTAATTGGGATTCTTGACTATAAGATTTTCGTTATAACGCATTATGAGCGTGCAAGAATGGTCACCGGTAGATCGTTCAACACCAAATTATCAAACAAATTAATACGCTCCGTAACTTTTTTTGTCACTGTAACTGTAATTGGGATTCTTCACTGTAACTGTAATTAAGATTCTTCACTGTAACTGTAATTAGGATTCTTCAGCATAAGATTTTCGTTATAACGCATTATGTACGTGCACGAACGGCCACCGGTAGGTCGTTCAGCCCAAAATGATCAAACAAATTAATACAATCCGTAACTTTTTTGTCACTGTAACTGTAATTGGGATTCTTCACTCTAACTGTAATTAAGATTCTAAACTGTAACTGTAATTAGGATTCTTCAGCATAAGATTTTCGTTATAACGCATTATGTACGTGCATGAACGGCCACCGGTAGGTCGTTCAGCCCAAAATGATCAAACAAATTAATACAATCCGTAACTTTTTTTGTCACTGTAACTGTAATTAGGATTCTTCACTGTAACTGTAATTAGGATTCTTCACTATAAGATTTTCGTTATAACGCATTATGTACGTGCACGAACGATCACCGGTAGGTCGTTCAGCCCAAGATGATCAAACAAATTAATACAATTCGTAACTTTTTTTTGTCACTGTAACTGTAATTAGGATTCTTCACTGTAACTGTAATTAGGATTCTTCACTACAAGATTTTCGTTATAACGCATTATGTACGTGCACGAATGGTCACCGGTAGGTCGTTCAGCACAAAATGATCAAACAAATTATAACACTCCGTAACTTTCTTTTTATCAGTGTAACTGTAATTAAGATTCTTCACCGTAATTGTAATTGGGATTCTTGACTATAAGATTTTCGTTATAACGCATTATGAACGTGCAAGAATGGTCACCGGTAGATCGTTCAACACCAAATTATCAAACAAATTAATACGCTCCGTAACTTTTTTTGTCACTGTAACTGTAATTGGGATTCTTCACTGTAACTGTAATTAAGATTCTTCACTGTAACTGTAATTAGGATTCTTCAGCATAAGATTTTCGTTATAACGCATTATGTACGTGCACGAACGGCCACCGGTAGGTCGTTCAGCCCAAAATGATCAAACAAATTAATACAATCCGTAACTTTTTTTTTTGTCACTGTAACTGTAATTGGGATTCTTCACTCTAACTGTAATTAAGATTCTAAACTGTAACTGTAATTAGGATTCTTCAGCATAAGATTTTCGTTATAACGCATTATGTACGTGCATGAACGGCCACCGGTAGGTCGTTCAGCCCAAAATGATCAAACAAATTAATACAATCCGTAACTTTTTTTGTCACTGTAACTGTAATTAGGATTCTTCACTGTAACTGTAATTAGGATTCTTCACTATAAGATTTTCGTTATAACGCATTATGTACGTGCACGAACGATCACCGGTAGGTCGTTCAGCCCAAGATGATCAAACAAATTAATACAATTCGTAACTTTTTTTTTGTCACTGTAACTGTAATTAGGATTCTTCACTGTAACTGTAATTAGGATTCTTCACTGTAACTGTAATTAGGATTCTTCACTACAAGATTTTCGTTATAACGCATTATGTACGTGCACGAATGGTCACCGGTAGGTCGTTCAGCACAAAATGATCAAACAAATTATAACACTCCGTAACTTTCTTTTTATCAGTGTAACTGTAATTAAGATTCTTCACCGTAATTGTAATTGGGATTCTTGACTATAAGATTTTCGTTATAACGCATTATGAACGTGCAAGAATGGTCACCGGTAGATCGTTCAACACCAAATTATCAAACAAATTAATACGCTCCGTAACTTTTTTTTTGTCACTGTAACTGTAATTGGGATTCTTCACTGTAACTGTAATTAAGATTCTTCACTGTAACTGTAATTAGGATTCTTCAGCATAAGATTTTCGTTATAACGCATTATGTACGTGCACGAACGGCCACCGGTAGGTCGTTCAGCCCAAAATGATCAAACAAATTAATACAATCCGTAACTTTTTTTTTGTCACTGTAACTGTAATTGGGATTCTTCACTCTAACTGTAATTAAGATTCTAAACTGTAACTGTAATTAGGATTCTTCAGCATAAGATTTTCGTTATAACGCATTATGTACGTGCATGAACGGCCACCGGTAGGTCGTTCAGCCCAAAATGATCAAACAAATTAATACAATCCGTAACTTTTTTTGTCACTGTAACTGTAATTAGGATTCTTCACTGTAACTGTAATTAGGATTCTTCACTATAAGATTTTCGTTATAACGCATTATGTACGTGCACGAACGATCACCGGTAGGTCGTTCAGCCCAAGATGATCAAACAAATTAATACAATTCGTAACTTTTTTTTTTTGTCACTGTAACTGTAATTAGGATTCTTCACTGTAACTGTAATTAGGATTCTTCACTACAAGATTTTCGTTATAACGCATTATGTACGTGCACGAATGGTCACCGGTAGGTCGTTCAGCACAAAATGATCAAACAAATTATAACACTCCGTAACTTTCTTTTTATCAGTGTAACTGTAATTAAGATTCTTCACCGTAATTGTAATTGGGATTCTTGACTATAAGATTTTCGTTATAACGCATTATGAACGTGCAAGAATGGTCACCGGTAGATCGTTCAACACCAAATTATCAAACAAATTAATACGCTCCGTAACTTTTTTGTCACTGTAACTGTAATTGGGATTCTTCACTGTAACTGTAATTAAGATTCTTCACTGTAACTGTAATTAGGATTCTTCAGCATAAGATTTTCGTTATAACGCATTATGTACGTGCACGAACGGCCACCGGTAGGTCGTTCAGCCCAAAATGATCAAACAAATTAATACAATCCGTAACTTTTTTTTTGTCACTGTAACTGTAATTGGGATTCTTCACTCTAACTGTAATTAAGATTCTAAACTGTAACTGTAATTAGGATTCTTCAGCATAAGATTTTCGTTATAACGCATTATGTACGTGCATGAACGGCCACCGGTAGGTCGTTCAGCCCAAAATGATCAAACAAATTAATACAATCCGTAACTTTTTTTTTTGTCACTGTAACTGTAATTAGGATTCTTCACTGTAACTGTAATTAGGATTCTTCACTATAAGATTTTCGTTATAACGCATTATGTACGTGCACGAACGATCACCGGTAGGTCGTTCAGCCCAAGATGATCAAACAAATTAATACAATTCGTAACTTTTTTTGTCACTGTAACTGTAATTAGGATTCTTCACTGTAACTGTAATTAGGATTCTTCACTACAAGATTTTCGTTATAACGCATTATGTACGTGCACGAATGGTCACCGGTAGGTCGTTCAGCACAAAATGATCAAACAAATTATAACACTCCGTAACTTTCTTTTTATCAGTGTAACTGTAATTAAGATTCTTCACCGTAATTGTAATTGGGATTCTTGACTATAAGATTTTCGTTATAACGCATTATGAACGTGCAAGAATGGTCACCGGTAGATCGTTCAACACCAAATTATCAAACAAATTAATACGCTCCGTAACTTTTTTTTTGTCACTGTAACTGTAATTGGGATTCTTCACTGTAACTGTAATTAAGTATTCTTCACTGTAACTGGAATTAGGATTCTTCAGCATAAGATTTTCGTTATAACGCATTATGTACGTGCACGAACGGCCACCGGTAGGTCGTTCAGCCCAAAATGATCAAACAAATTAATACAATCCGTAACTTTTTTTTTGTCACTGTAACTGTAATTGGGATTCTTCACTCTAACTGTAATTAAGATTCTAAACTGTAACTGTAATTAGGATTCTTCAGCATAAGATTTTCGTTATAACGCATTATGTACGTGCATGAACGGCCACCGGTAGGTCGTTCAGCCCAAAATGATCAAACAAATTAATACAATCCGTAACTTTTTTTGTCACTGTAACTGTAATTAGGATTCTTCACTGTAACTGTAATTAGGATTCTTCACTATAAGATTTTCGTTATAACGCATTATGTACGTGCACGAACGATCACCGGTAGGTCGTTCAGCCCAAGATGATCAAACAAATTAATACAATTCGTAACTTTTTTTTTTGTCACTGTAACTGTAATTAGGATTCTTCACTGTAACTGTAATTAGGATTCTTCACTACAAGATTTTCGTTATAACGCATTATGTACGTGCACGAATGGTCACCGGTAGGTCGTTCAGCACAAAATGATCAAACAAATTATAACACTCCGTAACTTTCTTTTCATCAGTGTAACTGTAATTAAGATTCTTCACCGTAATTGTAATTGGGATTCTTGACTATAAGATTTTCGTTATAACGCATTATGAACGTGCAAGAATGGTCACCGGTAGATCGTTCAACACCAAATTATCAAACAAATTAATACGCTCCGTAACTTTTTTGTCACTGTAACTGTAATTGGGATTCTTCACAGTAACTGTAATTAAGATTCTTCACTGTAACTGTAATTAGGATTCTTCAGCATAAGATTTTCGTTATAACGCATTATGTACGTGCACGAACGGCCACCGGTAGGTCGTTCAGCCCAAAATGATCAAACAAATTAATACAATCCGTAACTTTTTTTTGTCACTGTAACTGTAATTGGGATTCTTCACTCTAACTGTAATTAAGATTCTAAACTGTAACTGTAATTAGGATTCTTCAGCATAAGATTTTCGTTATAACGCATTATGTACGTGCATGAACGGCCACCGGTAGGTCGTTCAGCCCAAAATGATCAAACAAATTAATACAATCCGTAACTTTTTTTGTCACTGTAACTGTAATTAGGATTCTTCACTGTAACTGTAATTAGGATTCTTCACTATAAGATTTTCGTTATAACGCATTATGTACGTGCACGAACGATCACCGGTAGGTCGTTCAGCCCAAGATGATCAAACAAATTAATACAATTCGTAACTTTTTTTGTCACTGTAACTGTAATTAGGATTATTCACTCTAACTGTAATTAGGATTCTTCAGCATAAGATTTTCGTTATAACGCATTATGTACGTGCACGAACGGCCACCGGTAGGTCGTTCAGCCCAAGATGATCAAACAAATTAATACAATTCGTAACTTTTTTTTTTTGTCACTGTAACTGTAATTAGGATTATTCACTCTAACTGTAATTAGGATTCTTCAGCATAAGATTTTCGTTATAACGCATTATGTACGTGCACGAACGGCCACCGGTAGGTCGTTCAGCCCAAGATGATCAAACAAATTAATACAATTCGTAACTTTTTTTTTTGTCACTGTAACTGTAATTAGTAGGATTATTCACTCTAACTGTAATTAGGATTCTTCAGCATAAGATTTTCGTTATAACGCATTATGTACGTGCACGAACGGCCACCGGTAGGTCGTTCAGCCCAAGATGATCAAACAAATTAATACAATTCGTCACTTTTTTTTTTTTGTCACTGTAACTGTAATTAGGATTCTTCACTGTAACTGTAATTAGGATTCTTCACTATAAGATTTTCGTTATAACGCATTATGTACGTGCACGAACGATCACCGGTAGGTCGTTCAGCCCAAGATGATCAAACAAATTAATACAATTCGTAACTTTTTTTTTTGTCACTGTAACTGTAATTAGGATTATTCACTCTAACTGTAATTAGGATTCTTCAGCATAAGATTTTCGTTATAACGCATTATGTACGCGCACGAACGGCCATCGGTAGGTCGTTCAGCACAAAATGATCAAACAAATTAATACACTCCGTAACTCTTTTGCGGAGTCATCATAATAAATTAGGGTTATAAACCAAAACCAATTGTTTTTTTTACTAAATAAAAAAAAAACAATTTGATTTTGGTTTAGTAGCCCTAATTTTATTATGCTTATATGATCGATTTATCGGAATCTGTATTTGAGGAGATACAGTAGCACAATTTTCTCGGCTATACACAGTGCATTTGATCTTTTGATCTTTTTATGTCTTTTACGGTGGGGGAACATAGGCAAACGAATGCAAAGATGGATGTCATATTACCTCTTCCCTTTCAACAGTCGCGGACCGTCTGCAAAGTACACTCGCGGAGGAGTGAGGGGATCGGCACTAAGTCAGACAAAAGGTAATAGTATCGCCCTGGGTTGATTTTTTTTTTTTTTTTTTTTTTTTTTTGATTGGAGGTTTAACGACCACCGTGAGCAACTCAATGGGCTATAAGCAGTCGCCCGTCCCTAATTTAGGGTCACTGGTTCCAGGGAAGGGAAAGAACCAGTGCCGTAAGACAAACACAACATCCATGCCTCACCGGGATTCGAACCCGGACCCCTTTCGGACGAATGATCAGAGGCCATCACTTAGACCACTGCGCCACTGGGGCGGCCGCCCTGGGTTGTGTAACGGATAACATGCTCGAACGGAAATCTGTAGATGAGGGTTCGATTCCCGTTTCAGGACGATGAAAATTTTAAGTTTTCGGATACAAGTAATGCACGCGAGAAACAGTAAATACGGGCAATATTGAGATGTCTTATTGTTATGTTAATTACAGTGTAACTAACTGCAATGCTCGTTGAGGTAAGAATACAACATTTTTAGAAAAAATCACTTATTTCTATTCAAGCGTTTATTATTATCTTTTGCGGAGTCATCGTGAATAATTCATTGAAACATACCTTTGATGTGCTTCATTGTTCATGCATAGAAATACAAAGCACGGAAGCATTTGCTGGATGATAATCCTCCTTTGGTGAGGGACGTGGACTCCCTTTCGTGTGTTACCCCATGGTTTTTTTTATTACTTTTTTTGTAACAGGAACGGTTGCGGATAACACGGTGTGAACACCGGAATATAAATGCTCGTCTTTTTCTGTTAAACAACGTAAGTAGTCGTTTGTTTATGGTTAAAAAGTGATCCACGTCGTAGCAAGTCTTGCCTTTTATATAGTAAGATACGAGGTGTGGAGTCTGAAAAGTAGTCATAACCGTGCATGCTGTTTATAAACTATCACTAACCTACAACGTAAGATTGAAATGTGTGCGTGACGTCCACAGAAAGAGGGTGTAAGTAGAGGAAGTGGACCTGTGCGTGGAAAGCTTCCTGATGCCTCGTCGCAGAATGTGGCAGTCATTCCAGCACGTTTTGGAGTTCGACAGAGGACGAATAGTCGCTTATCGCGACAGCGGTTTATCGTACCGAGACATCGGCGCCCGTGTGGGACGACATCCAGCCACAGTGAGGCGAGTATGGATTCGGTGGGTGCAGGAAGGACGGACAGACCGACGTGAGCGATTGCCGCTGCCGCGGCACACCACCAAATGAGAGGACCGGCATGTTGTGTGGCGGGCATTGACGGCTCGCACCGCCACATCACGAGCGTTAGCGCAGGAATTAGGGTGTGTTGCGCAACAACCTGTGTCAGCACGTACCGTTCGACGTCGTCTGCAGAAGCGGGGACTTGTCGCACGGCGCCCATTGTTCCGATTACCATTGACATCACACCACCGGCGAGTGCGGTTGCAATGGGCCGTTGAACGCCGCGCGTGGACTACGGGATGGCACGACATTGTCTTATCCGACGAATCCAGCTTCTGCCTGCAACACCACGATGGTCGGATCCGCGTGTGGCGGCACCGCGGCGATAGACTGTATAACGCCTGCATTATGCATCGCCATACCGGTACGTCGCCTGGCGTTATGGTTTGGAGCGCAATTGGATATGACACCCGCACCCTTCTGGCACGCATCGCCGGTACACTCAACAGCCACCGCTACATCTCCAACGTTTTGGAGCCTGTGGTCCTTCCTTACCTGCAGGACCTGCCAGCGGCCAGGTTTCAACAGGACGATGCGCGCCCGCACGTGGCGCGCATCGTGCAACAATCTTCACGGCCCACCAGGTGTCCCTGCTGCCGTGGACCGCCTGCTCTCCCGATATGTCTCCCATCGAACACGTCTGGTCGCTGATCGGCAACCGAGTGGCCCGGCAAGCACCACCCGTGATGAACTGTAGCAACGTGTGGAAGCAGCCTGGACCGACATACCCCAAGCCCACATCCAAAGCCTCTTTCGTTCGATGCCGCGGCGTGTAGCGACCGTTATTGCCAGCCATGGGGGCCACACGAACTATTGATGTCTGCGTGTTCCGCAAGTCGCACGGGCCTGTAAGCTCAATCGTTTCATCTTTGTATCTGTTGTTATGTGTACAGTAAATCTGGCTTTGCTATCTCGTGTCCTTCTTGGTGTTGCATTTTGTGTGGCCAGCAGTGTATATGTATATAAAGTGACGGATACTCACTGTAGATATATGCATACAAAACTTTTTATTCCCCTCTGAAAAACGCAGAAGTTATTTCTTTAGCATAGGAGAGAGCACTTTTCTACAGGTAGATGCCGCCCACGAAACCCGCCCGTAGCTCGCTGCGTAACGACACCAGTGTGTAGTTACGCAGCGAGCGTGTTAAAGCCGCTTGTACACTAATTAATTTAGCAATTAGTGCCGAGTAAATTGGTCACTTATTTTTGCTCTTTTTTTAATTTCTTGAATTGATAACGAGGAACAGTATACCAATTAATTATGTAGGAAATAGTAACTATACTAGTGATCCGATTTATTGGCGTAGGAATATACATAAGCGTTTCCAAGCTTTCGCACATCAACCAGATGGCTTTTTCAAGGAATTTTCAACCAGATGGCTTTTTTTATTATTCATTTTTCAGTTCCTGTCTAACTTCCTTTAAGAGGCCATCTGGTTGATGTGCGAAAGCTCGGAATCGCTTATGTATGCATTCCCACGCCAATAAATCGGATCACTAGTATAATTACTATTTTCTAAATTTCTTGAATTCAAAGGAAAAAAGAGAACTGTGAACGTTATTTAGTAAATTTTTAGTCGCGTCATCTATTCCATGGCTGCAAAACAACGCTGTCTCGATTCTTTTAAAGTTGTAACACACCGAGTTACGCATAAAAGAATAACAGAACCGTCATATATAATTGGGAAATGAATTTCCCAGAAGAAATAATTCTTCATAAATACATGGTAGGCATTGTAATGCTTTAATTGGCATATTTTCACTGTATTCCATGTAACCACTTCCTTCAGAAAACTTGAAAATTTTTCATGAGGAATTTTTAGGTTTTCTGATGGAAGTGGTTAACACGGAATTCAGTGAAAATATGCCAATAATAGCATTAAAAGTACAGTGTATTTTTGGTAATCTAAAACAAAATTTAACGTATAATGGCAAAAACCGTATAAATGAATTACGTATAACCGACTTGAAAATATAAACATACTTTAAACAAAACTGGCTAGAAACCATCTTTAAAAATACCGCAACAACACGAATTTAGATTTATATAAACTTACGTAGAAAGCGAAGCAAATGTATGCATTTTTATCTCGTGCTAATATTTATTTGTGCCACCTAATGTCAAAGCTGTGTATTTTGTAATTGTATTGCTGCTCAAAACAAGAAATTCATGAAAAGTTTTGCTCATAGTCGCAGCTTTCGAAAGCTTTTTTTTTTCGTTTGAGAGTTTAGCGACCACCGTGAGAAAACCCAGCTGTCGCCATTTCTTTTTCTCTCTGGACAGACTTGTACATATCGTGCACGTTTCAAGAAGTGCATTTACACCACGTGCAAGAACTACATTATATACAATTGGGCGTTCGTGAATCATCCTTCTGACATTTAACCCTATCCGTTGCGATAGAGGTTTTTTTTTTTTTTTTTTTTATTGGAGTTTTAACGACCACCGTGAGCAACTCAATGGGCTAGAAGCAGTCGCCCGTCCCTAATTTAGGGTCACTGGTTCCAGGGAAGGAAGAGAGCCAGTGCCGTAAGACCAACAGAACATCCATGCCTCACCGGGATTCGAACCCGGACCCCGTTCGGACGAATGATCAGAGGCCATCGCTTAGACCACAGCGCCACCGGATCGGCCGATAGAGGTTAGCAAGGGTGTTATAACTACAATGATGAGTTAAAATGTATAAAGAGAAGTGTACTGTTTAAATTTTTCGCTCGTATTTCTTCCGAGATGCAGCAGTCAAACAGGCAAAATAGCAATGATGTATCTGGCACACAGATTAAAAATAAATAAAATGGAGCACTAAACCAAATAGGAATGTATCCATAGACCTGGAAGACAGTGAAAAAAAAAATCTTCCGGTTACTCGCCTTAACATAGTTTAAAAATTGACTGATAAAAAGTTACCTACCAGTTTGGAGAAATATCTCAAGCAGGCAGAGAAAGATGAGGAACATCCTGACGGTAGTGTAATGGACGCTGCAATGGTAATGCAATCTATGGGAGGGAGCAGTTGGCGTCGTCAAGGGAACGAAACTCAGTTCTTTTGACGAGCAATGGCTGACTGCCTTATGTCCTTGCTCTTAACATCATACGCAGTCTCCACAGAGGCTGCGCCGTAACCCCATGTTTATCCAATGTGTGTTGAGGTACCCTACATAACTCCTCTTCTGATGAGCAAATAACCTCCAGCGCTGAAGAGTTTTCGCTCCCAGATGTAACGAAGGGGGGGGGGGAGGTAGGAAGAGAAAATGCAGCGCCAAAATACTGAAACTACTGTTATAAACATTGCGAAATCCTTCTGAGGGAAAATCTCGAGCTCAATAAAGTTTGTAATTACGTATGATTTATAAAGGTGGCATTTTTTAATATTGTACCAATATTGGGGTAAAAATCTGAGTGCTTCACAAAATTTATTTCTAATGTTTATCATTTGCGTTCTTACCTTATCAATTATCATTTCTTTTAAACAAAGTGCTTGCGCTTACTGTATTTTGTTTGTTTGTTTTTTTGTATTTTTTCTTAGACGGAAAAGCCAGGGTAACCCGATCATGAATGGAAAAGTCAGCATTTTGCTGATGGATAAAAAAAAAAGTTTCTGCTCATAAAATGAAGATTCCTGTGACATAATCAGTTGTTCCTCCCATAATAAATTTTTATGTGCAAAGAGAAAACGAATTTATCACAACCCTCACTATTTATACCATCAAAAGATATTTTTTTGACCCCGAAATGCACTAGAGGTTCGATAATAATCAATAAACAAGAAAGACGACGCAGAATGTTCGATTGCAATCGGTACGTCTTTTAAGTTCTTTCTGACGCGAATTAAACTTATCAAATTCGTTTAACGTCAATGCAACAGGTTAGAAAAAATCAACTGGATTTCCACAATCGTTAAAACATCCAGAAATAGAAACATCTGCTTACTTCCACCAGTGGCTAAAAACTCTGCTTACGAAAATTAACAAATGGCGCACAAAATATCTCTCATAGCAGTAACGGGAGACAAACAGATTTTCAAATCGAACAGTTAAAAGAAGAAACATAGAAGAAAACGTAATGTAAGTGTACGCTTTCTAACGGAGGAATTTTGCATAATGGGAAAGTAGAAAATAGGGGAAAAGAACATTTCAAATACGTCTCCCAAGAGCACAGATAGCGAGGAAAAGATTTTGACTTTTACGCCCCTAGCGGGAAATCTGTACATTATTTAAAGAGGATAACGCTCCACATCTCTATTGTAGTAAGTAAAATGGCATACAGTAAAAAAAGAAGTTTCTCAATAGTGTTTTTAGAAGCGGAGATACAGCTGCAAACAGAAGTACACAAACGCCTCCTAACGACAGGACTGTGAACTATAAAACTCCTTAAGTACTAACCTAAAGTATTCCACAAGGTAAATAGGATCCGGTCTAGAAATAATTTTTTAAATCGCGCATTTAGCAGCAGAGATATTATGAAAAACAGATTAAATATTGGAGCCTCCTAGCGGCGAAATTGTGCATTATTTGGGGAAGAAATACACACAAAGAGTTTTCTTAGGTAGTAGTATCTGCCCGAAAAATGATATTTCTCAATCGGGTTTCTAATCCCGGAGATATTACTGTAAATGGAAACGTGAACTAGTATCTGACCGAAAAACAACGGTTTTTCAATCGGGTTTCTAGTCCCGCAGATACTACTATAAACGGAAACGGAAACGGAAACTTACGCCCTCTAGTGGCAAACTTGTGCGTTAAGAAAAATTTTAAATTATATGGGAAACATTTCGCAGCGGAAGCGCTCTCCACAAAGGAAGAATTGTTCAAATCGAACTCTTAGAAGCAGAGATATCGACAAAAATTAGATACAGATCTACGCCCCCTGGCGGGAAAACTATGCATTGTTTTAAGAAGAAAGTCTTCAGAAAAGATTTTCCCAGGTGAGTGGTATCAGTCCACGAAATAATTTTTTCAATCGAGGTTTTAGAAGCTTAGATTTTGCTGCAAATACATGAGAAGCAGAAATTAACACTTACGCCCGAAATCATGGTGGCCAAACCATTTTTATCAAAAATTAGAAATACAATGAAAACATTTCCCACCAGGAGCTGTATCTGATGCAGGAAGAATTTTTCAAATCAGAGTTTCAGAAGCAGAGATGTAGAGGAAAATGCAATTTATCTTTACGCCCCCTAGCGGAAAATCTATCCATTACTTGAAAAAGAAACTGTGCCTAAAACAGTCTTCTTTATAAATGGCATCGAAAAAGAAGAAAGATATTTTTCAATCGGATATTTAGAAGCAAATATATAAGATAAAATGTGTTTTGAATTCGATATCATCTGCATTGATGCCCTCTAGCGGCGAAGATGTGCATCGAAAAAATAACCGGAATGCAAGGATCATCATTCTCACATTTCAAGCTTCTCAGTGCATGAAGAATTTTTCAAATCGGACTGATAGTTGCAGTGTCCACAAGCACACGGACAAACCAATAACGTAAGCACGATCTTTTTTCCTTACAAAATACTACATGCTAAAAATGAGCATGAAACAAATTGAAAAGTATCGCCGGTGGAGACGCTATGTAATTACGTTACCGACCGCCACAATTCAACACTTGTTTTCCAACGGGTAATCGTTTTATTTAATACTTGAGCACATTTTTTATTGCACACCATCAGTAGAAATAAATTTATGCTTTTTCTTGCACTTCAATGCTATTTCCTGGGGGTTAATGACCATCATGAGCAACTTCGGGGGATATGAACAGCCGCCCGTTTTTACTTTAGGGCCACCGCATCAGAGACTGGAGCACAGACACAATTCGGATGACCAGCGAAAGCCTTAGGCCTCTGACATCTCGGCCACTAGAGTAGCATGCCGATTCCCTAAGGTGACAGACCCTAACAAAATATCAATTATACACAATGAAAAATTGGTTTCGTTTACGACGTCCTAACACAAACAATATCGACGATACGTATTGAAATCAGTTTCATTTACAACGCCGTAATAGAATATTGATTGGTACACAATGAAATTAGTCTCATTTACAACGTCCTAACAGAATATCGATGATACGCAATGAAATTAATTTCATTTGCAACGCTCTAACAGAATGCCGATGGCACACAATGAAATTAATTTCATTTACAACGCCTTAACAGAATGCCGATGATACAGCATGAAATTAGTTTCGTTCACGATGTCCTAACAGAATATCGATGATACACAATGAAATTAGTTTCGTTTACGGCGTCCTAACAAAATATCGATGATAAACAATGAAATTAGTTTCATTTACAAAGCCCTAACAAAATATCGATGATACACAGGGAAAATAGTTTCACTTATAACGCCCTAATAGAATATTGATGGTACACAATGAAATTAGTTTCATTTACAACGTCCTAACAGAATATCGATGATACGCAATGAAATTAATTTTATTTGCAACACCTTAACAGAATGTCGATGACACACAATGAAATTAGTTTCGTTTACGGCGTCCTAACAAAATATCGATGATAAACAATGAAATTAGTTTCATTTACAAAGCCCTAACAAAATATCGATGATACACAGGGAAAATAGTTTCACTTATAACGCCTTAACAGAATGCTGATGATACAGCATGAAATTAGTTTCGTTCACGATGTCCTAACAGAATATCGATGATACACAATGAAATTTATTTCATTTGCAACGCCTTAACAGAATGACGATGATGCACCATGAAATTAGTTTCGTTCACGATGTCCTAACAGAATATCAAAGATACCCAATGAAATTAGTTTTGTTTACGGCGTCCTTACAAAATATCGATGATAAACAATGAAATTAGTTTCATTTACAAAGCCCTAACAAAATATCGATGATACACAGCGAAATAAATTTCACTTATAACGCCCTAATAGAAAATTGATGGTACACAATGAAATTAGTTTCCTTTACAACGCCCTAACAGAATATCGATAATACACAATGAAATAAATTTCATTTAAAACGCCTTAACAGAATACCGATGATACACCATGAAATTAGTTTCGTTCACGATGTCCTAACAGAATATCGATGATACACAATGAAATTAGTTTCGTTTACAACGGGCAATGAATTTCCTGCCCGCTCCAAGGGTGCAGTGGTAAGAGCTGGCTTCTCATCATTCATCGGAGATGGGTCCAGGTTCGCCATGGATGTTGTGTTCTTCTTACGGCACTGGCTTTCTCCCTTCCATGGAACCAATAGACTTAAATTACTGACGAGCAACTACTTATAGCCCATCAAATTGCTCACCGTGGTCGTTAAACCCCCAAACAAATAAACAAACGTTTCCTGCAGCGCAGTTTTCCAAGTTTTTTAGGGTTTTTTTTGCGTCATTTCAGCTAACTTCACAGTACACTTCTTTCTTTTACAACGCAACGGTATGTTTTTTATTTGCGGGGGTTTAATGACCTTCATGAGACTAAGCAGTCACCTGTCATTAATTTAGAGCCACGGATTCCAGGAAAGGGGAAGAGCCAGCGCCATAAGATAAACACATCGCCCATGTGTCATGCGGGACTCTAGTGATTAGCTAGAAACACATGCCTGTCGCGGTGGGTGAACTATCAGAGGCGTGGTTTTCGGGTTACTCGGCTGAGTCGGGTTCGAGTCCTAGATGAGACATGAGAGGAGCCGCGCCTGTTCTGTGGCGATGGGTCCTTGCCTTCCGGTGAATCGGCGGCCCCAAATTAGAGACCGGCTGAAAATCGAGCGGAAAATCGTTTTTAGGTTTTTGCATTATGTTTCATATCTACGAAAATATAAATAAAAACCAACGCTCTGCCTTAAAGGGCATGTGTCAGAGGGAAAAGTGCACTCGGTTTTCAGACACGTTAAAAGTAAAAAAAAAGTTACGATTGTTATCTGTTAAATACACTGCCTGACAGAGAAAATGGTACATCATGAAGGAATGCTCGAAAACAGACCAAACTTCACACACAGATAGCCAAGTAGGTCCTGAACAAATGATTTAATTGTCACATACAGACTACGCTCCAGTGGCCGAATATACAGGATGATCAATAATTAGTGTGGCCCCCATTTTGGGCGATACAGCGTTGAATCCGACGTAGCATCGAGACAGCGAGTGTCCGAATAGAGTCCTGGGGTATCGTGGACCATGTGGTGTTGATACGAGTCCACAGTTCATCTTCATTTTGCGTGCGTGAGAGTGTACTCAACCAGTGTCGAATCGTGTTCCACAGATGCTCGATGGGCGAGAGGTCGGGGTATCGTGCTGGCCACGGAAGCATCGGTACACCGTGTAAAGCATTCAGCCTGATCCGAGCGGTATGCGGCCAGGCGTTATACTGTAGAAAAACGGCGTTTAGTATGCCCTGCAGATACGGTAGTACCACGAACCGCAGCACCTCGTCAACATAGCAGCGTGCCGCCAATGTGCCCGTAATGCGTACCAGCGGTGCGCGGCTGTTGGCGCTGATAGCACCCCACACCTTGATTCCACGTTGTTGGGCCGTGTGGCGCTCCACAATGGTGAAGGAATCTGCCCGTTGGCCACGTCGCCTCCAAACTCTCACGCGGCGATCATTCGTGGTAAGACAGAACCGCGATTCGTCGCTGAACAACACACTGTTCCATTCGGCATCCCACGCAGCTCTGGAGCGACACCACGCCAAGTGGTGACGACGATGGCTCGCTGTTAAGGGTAGCCTTCCCAACGGATGGCTGGACAGCAAACCAGACGCAGCCAATCGGTGTGACACTGTCCGCATAGATATAGCAGTATCCAAGCCTCCCTGTACACTACGCAAAATTGCGCCAGTTGTGGCCTGTGGGTACGCTACGGCATGACGTCGGATGCGGCGATCGATCCGTCCCCGTGACGTCAGTCCGTCACCGTGCTCCGGTCCCCCTACGACGTTGCACAGATACTTCCTGGGACCACTGTCTCCAAAGCAACAGACGGTTGTGGCATCACGTTGCGTTTCTTCCGCAATACGACGCAAGACCATCCGGCCGTACGAAGGCCTACGATGACACCTCTCGTGAACTCATCCGCTTGACGAAATCGCGTACGACGGCGTCTTAACGGCATTGGAACCCCTTGTTTTTTCTCCAGGTACGGTTATAGAAGAACTACTCACTTCTAGCGGCCGTGACGACGTCACGACAGATTGCCTCACTGGCTGGTTGTCCGCTTACATCTCGCACGCTGTTCGTGCGATTGGCCTGCAAATGTAATCATTAGCATAACTTGTACGTGTGCACCCACCCTGCAATTTGCATGGCGCTGCGTTCACGTCTTCGTGGTGTGGCATTTTCTCTGTCAGGCAGTGTAATCTCGACAGCAGTTTAGAAGCATGAGCCGTTAATCTCGTTTCCAAAAAAGTTCGGAAATTTTCAGATCCTCACGGGACATTTATGAAAGGGAAATACAAAGATTTTTACGATCGATTACAAAGAAAAATAATTTTTTATATGTCTGAGAATAATTTTTCAGACAGTCATTTTTTTTGATTTACCGACCACCATGAGCAGCTCTCATGGTTATAAACGGTAGCTGTCTCATGTGTTGAGTCACTTGTTCCAGGGAAGGGGCAGAACCATAAGAAAGACCTCCAGTAGAAAGACGTAAGAAAGACTCAATCATCGGGATTCGAAATCTGACTCTACTCGGATGGCTATGCCTCGGATCACTCTGGCACTGAAGTGGTAAAGATCATTTCACAGTATTAAAGTGTCCTATCGGAGAGCCTACAATGAAGAACTCCATATGTAAATAAAACCTAATATTAACAAAAATAGTCAGCTTTGATTTTATTTATTTTTTTGATTGAAGGTTTACCGACCACCGTTAGGACCTCAGTGGGCTATAAGCAGTCACCCGTCCCTATTTTAGGGCCACTGACTCCAGGGAAGGGAGAGAGATAGTGCCGTAAGACATACACAACATCCATGCCTCACGGGATTCGAACCCGGACCCCTTTCGGACGAATGATCAGAGGCCACTGCTTAGACTACTGCGCCACCGGGGCTGCCAGCTTTGATTTGGTCTCAAAGTACTGTTTGCTTTCAAAATGATTTGTGCAGTGGTCTAAGCGTTGTCTTTTCACTGTTTGTCCGACGTGTATACTCGACGTTTCAGTCCCGAAGAGGATAAGTCCCGCGTGGGAACTCGCAGCATAATTCTCCAAATAATTTAGATTAGAAATGGTGGCAACGATGATTCTGGGTTTCCTTGGTTCAGCGACTCAGTTGGGACATCTATAGGTTATGTTTCATACGAGCCCTTAAGAGGTTTCATAAGCACTCACTGAAGTAAAATTAAAACTAGTAATTTTGAAGCATGTTCAGTTTTGGCTTCATGCCTGCTGAAGCAAATTTACGTTGAGCCACATGAGTCAATATGTACCGATCTGACTGAACGCATAAGTGCTGATTTGCGGAGCCTCCACTTGAAGAAAGACGAATTGCTTAAAATGAACGTAAAAAAATATTCCATTTTTTTAATGGAGGGATCAAATATACTTTACTACACTGCTGTTAATAGAAATTTCAACACCATGAAGAAATGCTCGGATTTGTACGAAATTTGCAGGGTGGATAGAGCACTAATGGGAGATGCAAATTATTACAATTGCAGCGCACATGTGAATATGTGCCGCGCGCAACGCCATCGGAAACGTCGCACCAGGGGATATGAAAGAAGGCGTACAGAGAGCAGGTTCTTAAACTTGCTATCGCTAAACTCGACCGTACGCAGCTGTTAACATGTAAACATACCGCGTAGGAGGACGAGACAACCATACGAATACTTGACGGAGTTTGAAAGAGGTAGAATCGTTTGACTCAGAGAAGGTGGTTTATCATACCGTGATCCTGCTGCACACATTATGCGTAACGCGACTACCGATATGCGTACATGGCGTCAATGGACAGAGGAAGATTCTACGCATCGTAGGGCAGGGTCTGAACCTCGAAATCGCACGACTGAGCTCGAAGACAGGCACTTCCATCGTATGGCAGTGACGTTGCTCGCAACACCATTCACGACACTTGCCCAGCAATGGAGGGTGGTTACACATCGTACGATGTCTGCAAGCACTGTTCGTCACCGATTAGTGCAAAGAAGCCAATTTGCTCTTCGTCCATCGGTCCCACGCCGAGCGTGATGGTCTGTGGCGTTATTGCGTTTGACTCACACACTCGTTTACTACGTATCACAGGCACATTGAACACCCAACGCAACATCACGGAAGTGTTGGAAGCTGAATTTCTACCCTTCCTTCAGACGATTCCGGGAGCCGTCTTCCAACAAGACAATGCCCGACCCGATATTGCTGGTGCTGTCCAAGACGTACTATGAGCGCATCAAGTCGCTCGTCTTCCTTGGCCTGTTCGCTCGCCAGATTTGTCGCCTATAGAGAACGTGTGGGGTGCCATCGCGCAACGACTGACTCGCATGGCCTCGCCGCTTGTCACAACCAACGAATTGTGGATGTGTGTAGAAGCAGAATGGAATGCAATACCACAGACGACCATCAAAACTCTGTTTCATTCAATCCCACGACGTGTAGGGTTGATTATCACAGCCCATGGTGGATTTACTTATTACTAAGTTTTTGGCCTTCCTCATCACGAACCAGTATGCAGTAGTGATCGTTTGCAGCTTGTACCATAACTAATCACTACCCTAAATTTCATTGTGATTGCTTGTTTCTTTCCTGGTGTTGCAATTTCTGTTAATAGCAGTGTATGTGTTATCGTTAAAGCAAGAAATCCGTTATTTCATAGAATACCTAGTTATTTCATGAAATAACTGATCAAGTCTGCTAAAGCGTAAAACTCACTTGTATTCTATGGTTTAACTAGTTAGTTCATAAAATAACGATCTACACCCCGTTAAAGTGTAAAATAACCGAGTAAATAAATCCCAAATTCAAAAGGCTGTAAATTGAGAACCACTGGTCATAAATAGCACACCATTTTCAACCCACTATAAAGTGTTATGTAATAATAATGATATTAACTTTTATGTTTCGTTTAAGAATGTGGAACCTCCTATTCCGAAGGAAGGACAACTCCTATTCCGAAGGAAGCATTTGATTCACTGGATGACGAAGATCAATGACAAGGTGCTTTCATTGAATGAGTACTTCGTCTCAACCTGATAATGAAGTGCTGGTTGAAAAAACAAGGTTAAATAATGCCATTAGTAAAGTATGTATAGTTTGTTCACAAGAATGCAGTGAAAACGTAGTTTGTTAGAAATGTAATGAGCCTGTCGACATGTTATGTTTAGAAGACTATGTTTTGGGAGACCAAGTTTACAGAAGATCTGCAAATTGTATTTTAACGAACTGAATGTTCAGAAGGAAAGAGAAAACTCTAAAGAATGTTTCGAAATTCAAGCTAAGATGAAATTCATGTCAGATAAATCTCATTCTGAAGCCCCTGTGGGGCTTACAGTCCGTATCCCAGTACCTGAAGTTGACAGAGGAAGGGGTGACGCCAGATCTATTTTAGCTGTTATCATGAAAATTACCGAAGAAGGATTTATTCAATTGGGAACAAGAAACGACCGCACAAAACAGCTATACTCCCGATCCCAGTTCAGCGTCTGTGAACAAAAACTAATTCAGATCGAAGAAGTGCTGGATGTAGAGAAATCGCTCCGGTCGGTTGCTACAGCTCAAAGTTTAGGTACCGGTCAGGGATTTAAAAAACGTTCATGTAAAACGCAGTGTCTCAACAAAAAATATATTTGTTTTAGAAATAATGTTCTATGCTATTCCAAATGCCATTTTAGAAATCCATGTTGTAACAAATGATTTTATTGTGTCTTTATATAAATAACATTTTCTATGCTGTATAATTCAGTGAAATTGTTTATTTTACACTTTAACTGTCTATCATTAGTTAATTTATAGAATACCTAGTTGTTTCATAGAATAACTAGTTAAAGTGCGGAATTATTAATTTATTATACGCTTTAACTAACTTGATCAGTTATTTCATGAAATAACTAGGTATTCTATGAAATAACTGAATTATACACTTTAACGGTAATAACTCTTCTAATAGCTAAAATAGACGTGCTAAACTAAGCAACTTAATTTTTTGTAGACGATTCTGAAAATGTTTATACTAATAGCCGAACCTGCATTGAGTTGTGTTGGAATAAATTTTATACTTTAAATTTTCGATGAGGGTAGAAAATGTAGATACAATAGGTGACACTTCTTTGTAATACCTTTATCATCTGATCTGCATCGCTCCTTTATCCGAAATTTAAGTTTCACGATTCAAAAGCTCTCTGAAATAACCGATATTCATTATAAACACATGAATTTTAGCTCTTTTTTTTTTTTTTTTTTTTTTTTTGGCATGCAGCCGCCAGTCCTGCTGGGTTTCGTCATGTGACTGCCAGCAGCATTCCATTTTGTCACGTGACCCACGATTTATAAAAAACTGAAGATCCCTGTTATAGGCTTTTAAACTATGAGGGCCGCTCAAAAAGTAACAAGACTGATTTTACAATGGGCAGAAGTGTAATGCAGTAAACATGCACTTCCATACTTTCGAAGTATTCTTCCTCTACCTGAATACAGCGATCCCACGTTTCTATCCACTTCCGGAAGGTGTATTCGAAGCCCTTCCCCGTCACGTGATTCAGGATACCAATCACAGCATTGTTCCGTTTATTATTTGATACAAACCGAAGCCCACAAAATTGTTTTTTCACTTCAGGGAATAGGTGGTATTCACAGTGCGCCAGATCCGGTGAATACGCAAGGTGCGCTATCATTTCGATGCCTAGATCTTGGATAACCTGCTGGGTAATCAAAGCACGATCTGCAGGAGCATTATCTTGATGCAAAATCCAGCCAGTAAGTGTATATTCTTGGCGTTTTGCTGGGGTTTTCCCTTTATAGTTTAGAGAACCTTTTACAACTTCAGAAAAATAGGCACTGGTAACAGTTTGAAAACAACCAGGTGCATGACCTTCCCTGCACTTTCTTGAACCTTTGCTTTCTTAGATTGGCGATTCTGGAGTGTCCATTGGGTGCTCTGTTGTTTTGTTTCTGAATCGAAATGGTGAAAACATGTTTCATTACATGTGACGACTCGACCCGAGAAGTGTTGCTCTCGTCGTAGCCAGCACTTCCATTGGCGGCAAGTGATAACAGGAATTGCCTTGTGTTCATCCGTGAGGAAATGGAAAATCCACTTGGTAGCGAATTTTCGGTACCTCATCTGGTTTCTCACAACGCAACCAGCGACCAACGGACTAAAGGTATGCACGGGCCTAATTTGGTGGGCCTAGCCCGGCCCAAGCCGTGTGTTTAAGGCCTTGCCCGGCCCGGGTCCGTCAATTGCGTCTCTTATTTAGGCCCGGCCTGTGATGTGCCATTTGGTATTATTTTGTTTTTTTTATTGTATTTCACTAAAATGTTAAAATTAAATAATGAAATGAGATATTAATGAAAATATGTAGTTGAATGTAAGCCGAAAAATATTAACTAAACTTTGACAATTATCGAGAAATGTAACCTTTAGAAAGAGAGAACAAGTTAGTAAAATCATGCAATGCATTGATTATGATACGCTTTCCAACATACCAGAAATTATTACTCAAGCTGTGTGGATAATGGCTGTGGAATAAATCTCGCTTCTGTGCCCTGACCTTTGACCCCAATTCGATGATATTCAACAGAACTGGTTCACTATACCTCCGGAACAACATGATAAAGTTTTGTTGCAATAGAAGCAGTTTTACGCAAGTTATGAGAATAATGGCTGTGGAATAAATCTCCATTTCATTGTTATTCAACAGAACCGGTTCACTATACCCCCTAACCAACATGATAAAGTTTTGTCGTAATCCAAGCATTTTAGGTAAGTTCTGATGCACAAGGGCAATGGAATGGATCCCACTCCAGTGTCCTGACCTTTGAGCCCATTTTCAATAAGGTTTGTGCCCAGGCGGTTCCCTACCACATACTAAAACTTCATCGAAATCGAACCATATTTACGCATGTTATGACGCATAAAGGCAATGGAATGGATACCGCTTTTATGTCCTGACCTTTAACCCTGCTTCGCCCATTTTCAATAGGGTTCGTCCCCAGGTGGTCCCCTACTACATACTAAAATTTCGTCGAAATCGAACCATTTTCACGTGAGTTATCGTGCGGACAGACGGACGGACAAAGCTGGAGCATATACGCTTCTTCAACCTACGGTTGGAAAGCGTAAAAAAGGAAGAGAAAGCGCGTTCAGAATGTCCCTTTTTCTGAACCATTAAGACGTAACACTACAAAAGTCAATCCCTCTACACATTAGGGATAAGAGAAAAAATCAATGTCGTCCGACACTCTCATACACTGGTGTGCAAAAATTAAGGACGAAGAGGAGAAATTAGCATAACAGCGGAACAAGCAGGCAGAACGGACCGAAAGACCACTCAGGAGATAGACTACGGTCAGGTACGGTAGGGCATGCGCATATATGCAGCATGACGTAGGGGGGGTGTCGGAAGGGCATAAAGCACACGGGCGGTGTACGCTCAGCAATTCGGTGAAAGCTATTGCACGGTGTACTTCGGTTTCAACGACGTCGAGTTGGTGCCACCGTATGATATGGCCAACAGGCAATCCAGTAGACGACATCTGGATGGCTTTACTAGAGGTCGCGTCATTGGGAAGTTGGAAGAAGGTCGAAGTGTGACTAGTATGGCCGAGGAGTTCGGGATCGCTCACAGCATCGTTTCACGAGCTTGGAGAGCATTTCAAATGACAGGAACAGCTGTCCGAGAGTTTAGCAGTAGATGTCCATGAGCAACCACGGCGGCGGAAGATCGGTATATTGTCCTACAGGCGAGAAGAGACAGACGGCAGACAGCGGGAGAAATCGCAAGGCACATGCAACAGACAACTGGAAATCCGTTATCGCGTTTTACCGTGGCCAGGATGCTCTACAAAGGTGGTCTATTTGCACGACTACCAGTACGGTGTGTGCCATTAACGCCTGCTCATCGGAGACGGCGGTTTCTGTGGTGCAAGGAACACAAGAACTGGACACATCAGCAATGGGGTCGAGTTCTCTTTACGGATGAGAGCCGATTTAGTCTGACGAGCGATTCTGGGCGTGTACACATCTGGAGAGAGCAGGGAA
The DNA here is from genome assembly GCA_039090855.1 of Macrothele yani. Lineage (NCBI taxonomy): Eukaryota > Metazoa > Arthropoda > Arachnida > Araneae > Macrothelidae > Macrothele > Macrothele yani. The sequence goes on from CM076997.1 coordinate 130,423,020, forward strand.
CACGCAATCACACCTCCAGCATCATCGAAAGGGACCGGTTTGGAGCTGGCGGAGTTCTCGTTTGGGGCGGTATCATGCTTGGTAGCCGTACTGACCTCCACATCTTCCAAGGAGGTTCAGTCACTGGTGTCCGCTATTGTACCGAAGTTCTCCTGCCTCACGTGCGTCCGTTTAGAGGTGCTGTGGATCCTGAGTTTCTCTTCATGGACGACAACGCTACACCTCATCATACAGTGTCGGTCGCAGAGCTGTTGGAGAGTGAAGATATTCAGCGCATGGATTAGCCCGCAAGGTCCCCGGACCTAAATCCAATCGAACACGTGTGGTACCTTCTCGGGAGATGCTTGGCAGCACGTCACCAGCCGCCACCAACGATTCCGCAGCTGCGATTGGCGCTATAAGAGGAATGGGCCGCGATGCCTCAACAGCTCCTTGACAACCTCGTCCTCAGCATGGGCAGACGTTGTAAATCCTGCAACGCAGTCAGGGGTGATCATATCCCCTACTAAAGACTGGATTTTTCTTGACAACCGTCTGTCACATGGACGTTTCTGTCTTCTTCCCAGTTGTGCTCGAAGCTACCTTTTCAATAAAGTGCCTTTGTATCCTTTGGATTCCTTGTTTGGATGGTTTTGCTCACTTTTCCCATATTCTTACATCTTGGGGATCTTATGGTATGATTTGAGTTGATGTGGAGCTCTTCTGCACGACGTTACATTCGAAAAACCGTCTCGTCCTTAATTGTTGCACGCCAGTGTACAAACAAACACGCACACACACACACACACACACACACAGAGACACGCGCACGCACACACATTCACTCACCCCACGGCAGACATCCTTCGTTCCCCACTCTTCACAAGACACACACTCGCTCGGGGTCGAATCTTTTTGTTGTCAACAATACCCAAAATGGTTTTACCATCTTAATACCTACAGATGGTAAAAAACACTGTGTGTGTCTCTCCTTGCCTTTCTGATTACGCCCTATGCTATATCATGAAAGTAACTAAAGCCAAATGAAGAGGGCGAATAGGAACAGTTAAACACACCAGGAAATCGGTGAACACGATTTTTTCTTTCTTTACCATTGCGATAAAAAGAATGGGCCGACTTGGCCCGACCCACTCGTAAGTGTCTGGGGAAAAGTCCGGCCCGGCCTGTTGCTTTGTTCTCTAAACTAAAAAATAGAACGATCCAGACCGCGCAGATCTTTACAACGAACATCTGCATCACATTAACAACTTCCTCAATGGTCATTCGGTGGTATTCCCGCAGGAGTGTCTCGATGGTACTAACATTATCCTCCGCAGTCAACGAAGGCCTACGGAGCGCGGCCCATCTTCCAGACACTCTTCACCGTTCACAAATTTCTTGTGCTACTCAAAAACTCTTACACGTGACAAAGTATCTTCCTTATAGGCTGTTTTAATCATTGCGCGCGTTTGCAAGGGGTTTTATTCAAACGCACGCAAAACTTTATAGCTGTTCTTTGCTCCAGTTTTAAATCCATATTGGGTTACAGAAATACGTCTGAACTCTACAAGAATGAACTAGCTGAGCGCTGTATCGACGCATCGTCACGTGACTGACCTTGAAGGTGCTCCGAATAGGCAACTGCATTTCTCTGTGTGAGTTTCTTTTGGTGCTATGATATCAATCTCGTTCCTTTTTGCACTACCTATGTATATTAACATTATGGGAATAAAGAGTATAACAGTCAGTTTATTAAATGCCATTAAATGGGAAATAAGGAAGAAAGCTGTATCTGCACATTTGTGTGAAAGGAAACTACTTATATGATCGTAATTCGGCAAACACAAAAGTAAACAAGAAAGATGACACCGAATTTTCGGGTGTAATGAGCTAGTATTTTGAAACCGTTCTGACGCAGATTAAATTTTTCAAAGCTATTCAAAGTCAATGGAACCGATATGGAAAACTATCCTCAAAAGTTTTTTCGATGTTAGCGGTATCGATCCAAGAAAAAACATTTTTAGTCGAGTTTTCTGGAGCTCCGATTTTATTACAGATACATCAGAAGCAGAAATTAACACTTATAACGAAGTAAATTTCTTCGTCATTTTTGCCCACGCAGGGGCTCGAACCCGGGTCCCCTCATTCCGGAATAAGTCGTTCTACCATTTGAACTACGCGGACGTTCGTTGTTGCTGCTATCTGCCTTTATGTCGTGTGCGTCCTGCCGGGCAGGCACGTCACACACTTATGCCCCTGGTGGCCGAACCATTCTTTGCCAAATATTAGAAATTATATGAAAAATATTTTCCATCAGAAGCTGTATGCGATACATAAAGAATTTTTCAAATCGGAGTTTTAGAAGCAGAAATAACGCAGAAAACGCAATTTACCTTTGCGCCCCCTAGCGAAAAGTCTACGATTTATTTGAAAATTTTTCATTTATATGAAAAACATTTAGAATCGGAAACACTATCTAACAAAGAAGGAATTTTTCAAATCGGACTCTTAGAAGTAGAGATATTGACAAAAATATTATATACATCTAGCCCCTGGCGTAGAAACCATGCATTATTTTAAGAAGAAAATATTCCTGAAAGATTTGTCGACGTGAGTAGTATTGTTCCACAAACGAATTTTTTCAATCGATATTTTAGAAGCTCAGATTTTGCTGTAAATACATGAGAAGCGGACATTAATATTTGCGCCTCCTGGTGGCCAAACCATTTTTTACCAAAAATCATAAATTATATGCAAAGGATTTTCCATCAGGAGCTGTATGCGGTGCAGAAAGAATTTTTCAAATCGGAGTTTTAGAAGCAGAGATATCGGGGGGAACTCTATTTACCTTTGCGCCCCCTAGCGGAATGTCTATGAATTACTTGAAAATTTTGAAATTTTATGAAAAACATGTCTCAACGGAAACTCTATCCACTGAAGAAAAAAAAATTTCAAATCGCATCATTAGAAGCAGAGATATTTGCAAAAATAAGGTAAACATCTACGCCCCCTGGCGGAGAAACCATGCAATATTTTAAGAACAAAATATTTCCAAAATGGTTTATCGACGTGAGTGCTATCGGTCCACGAACGAATTTTTTCAATCGAGATTTTAGAAGCTCAGATTTTTCGGCAATTGCATCAGAAGCAAAAATTGACACTTATGCTGCCTGGTGGCCAAAGTATTCTTTACAAAAAATTAGAAATTATATGCAAAAGATTTCCGAACAGGAGCTGTATCCGCTGAAGATAAAAATTATCAAATCGGAAGAAGAGATTTCGGGGAAAACGTAATTTAATTTTACGCCCCCAAGGGGGAAATTTATGCGTAATTTGAAAAAGTAACTGTACCTAAAATACTCTTTGAAAAAATGGAATCGAAAGATAGAAGAATTTTTTCGGTCGGATGTTTAGAAGCAAATATATGGAATAAAATGTATTTTGATTTCGACATCATCTGCACTTACGCCCTCTGTAGCGGCGAAATTGTACATCGTAAAAAAAAAAAAAAAAAAAAATGAAGGATCATCATTCGCATATTTCGAGCTTCTCAACGCAAAAAGAATTTTTCAAATCGGACTAATAGTTGCAGAAATATTTTGTCTACAGACGAACGGAAGGGCAAACCGATAATATTAGCACGATCTTTTTACAAAAGACGTGCTAAAATTGGGCAGAAATGTTTTAATGGTACTGACAGCCAACAACGATTTTATCGAAAAGTAGAAAAATTGAGTTAAACTTACATATACGGGTGAAAATAGCTTCATAATGAATATGTTAGACTGAATCTTCTCAAAGAAAAAAGTATTGTGCGACTGCATTGATATTGTCCATTGTAATGACCAAGATACCACTTACCACCAACCAGGACTTGTATGCGTCCATTCCAAGGAGGATTCAAGCAGTTTTAAATGCTGCGGGTGCTCCCACACCATATTAGGTGCGTAACACCCATTTTTTTCAAGATGTTTCCATTTTTTTGGACAAACCCTGTACCTCCGGAACAACATGATAAAGTTTTGTCGCAATCGAAGCATTTTTACGTAAATTATGACGCATAAGGGCGATGGAATGGATTCCGCTCCTATGTCCTCATCTTTGACCCCATTTCACCCATTTCCAATACGGTTCGTCCCCAGTTGTCCCCTACCACATACTAAAATTTCATCGAAATCGAACCATTTTTACGTGAGTTATCATGCGGACAGACAGACGAACAAAGCTGAAGCATATACGCTTCTTCAACCTACGGTTGGAAAGCGTAAAAAAACATATTCAGAGGTTGCAAACTACTGAAATGAGCATAGAGTGCTACATATTTTGTAAAACCAGTAAGGACAGGAAAAGGAAATTATGGATCCGCAAAACGACGAGAGTTGATGACACAACTATCAAGGAAAAATCCCTCAAATGCTATAGGCTGGACACAAGAACTGACCACCGTTGGACAACTGAAATACTATACTGGATTCCAAAGGACAGGAAAAGACCCAGAAGAAGACCGTGTGGGAGATGGATGGACAAAATTTGAAAGCAGGCCAGACTGACACGGCGGAGACTTGCTCAAGATAGAAAGTTGTGAAGAAACTTGGAAAGACCTTCATTCAGCAGTGGACAGATAGTGGTGATTCTATTTACTAACGTTTCGTGCTATTTTACTTTTGTATTTAATCCTGCAGGGCCTGCTACAGAGATGAAGCACGTGTCAAGACGACAAATCTGCAGCTACACATTCCGTCGATGTTTTTTTTTTTTTTTGATTGGAGGTTTAACGACCACCGTGAGCAACTCAATGGGCTATAAGCAGTCGCCCGTCCCTAATTTAGGGTCACTGGTTCCAGGGAAGGGAGAGAACCAGTGCCGTAAGACAAACACAACATCCATGCCTGACCGGGATTCGAACCCGGACCCCTTACGGACGAACGATCAGAGGCCAACGCCTTAGACCACTGCGCCACCGGGGCGGCTCCGTCGGTGTAGTTTAGTCGGTTAGAAGAACTGGCTCCGGAGCGAGGAGACGCGGCTTTTGGATGTTAGTCACCGACAAATTTGGGTTATCACAGCTGTATAACACATTTTATTATGTAGCAGTTAAAAAGTTGTAGAATTTTACTATTAATCAACGAATTAAATAATCTTAAAAATTGTAATCGATTCTAAAGTAGCATTGATTATGATCTTCAAATGAAGCAGCAATTGCAGAGAAGAGCAATAAAAAGATTTGTGAAAATTGAAACTGCTTTAAAGAAAGCATTGGAGATTGACAGATAAGACGACGCAATAAAATTCCACATAAAATATTACGTTAACAATGATAACGATAAAAAGAAATCATCAATGATTATGTCTCATTTTTACAAACAATTTAAAAAGGTGGGGTGGGGGGGGGTTAACAAGGTCCCCAGGCCCCGGCAGGTAATCAGGCCGTGAATCTAATGGTATAATGTGAAAGTAATATTGGTGCAATATGGATCGTGGTGTGCGTTTCCACAAGCAACACATAAAACATATTCTTTAAAATATTAATGCAGGAATGAGAAATGTGAACTTTTCCGATGGATACAGTAAAAGGAGAAATGAACAGGCTCTAAGAAGCGGGGACCTACCATTTTGCAGAAATATCCCAAACATTAAGAGAAAGAGCAAAGTCATCCTCGCAGCTTGCTACTGTAACTGTTCTGCTACCTATACGTATATCAGACCCTGAATCCAACTGCGAATTGGAAATGCGCCAGGATTGAGTGCATTGAGAGCGCGGGAAGGTCTCAAGTGTTGCGTAATTCCACACAAACTTGATTCTCGAGGTCAGTAAAACTGGGGGTGGGGCATAAGGGTGATGCCGATATAAAGAAAATGCTCCATACATTCACGCCCGTGAGTTTTTTAAATGTTCGTGGTTTACTTCGAAGGCCGACCAGGTGTTCCACCTGTCGACGGTTATAATTTTTGGCTCATTAATATGGAGTTACTATGTTCCACCTCTTGTTTCTCGAAATAAATGCATTCCAAAGAATGACTTCCTGAACGACTAATTGTGAAAACCTTATTGACAGTATACCTGTATATACTTGTGTTACGCCCTCGAGTTCACCAAAATCACTCATCGTCATCAATCGTTTCACTAACGTGGTAATACACTGCACGCCTCTGCTGACCGCTGTTTTTGGCATGGTTAATAACCTTTCGATCCTATGCAAATGATATGGTCTGGGGAACTGATCTACACTACTGGCCACTCAAAATGCAACACTAAGAAGGACACGCGATAGCAAAGCCAGATTTACTGGACGCATAACAACAGATACAAAGATGAAACGATTGAGCTTACAGGCTCGCGCGACTTGCGGAACACGCAGGACATCAATAGTTCGTGTGGCCCCCATGGCTGCCAATAACGGCCGCTACACGCTGCGGCATCGAACGAAAGAGGCTTTGGATGTGGGCTTGGGGAATGTCGGTCCAGGCTGCTTCCACACGTTGCCACAGTTCATCACGGGTGGTGCTTGCCGGGCCACTCGGTTGCCGATCAGCGACCAGACGTGTTCGATGGGCGACATATCGGGAGAACAGGCTGGCCACGGCAGCAGTGACACCAGATGGGCCGTGAAGAATTACTGCACGATGCGTGCCACGTGCGGGTGCGCATTGTCCTGTTGAAACGTGGCCGCTGGAAGGTCCTGCAGGTACGGGAGGACTACAGTTTCCAAAACGTCGGATATGTAGCGGTGGCTGTTGAGTGTACCAGCAATGCGTACCAGAGGGGTGCGGGTGTCATATCCAATTGCACCCCAAACCATAACACCAGGTGACGGGCCGGTATGGCGATATATAATGCAGGCGTCATACAGTCTCTCGCCGCGGTGCCGCCACACGCGGATTCGACCATCCTGGTGTTGCGGGTAAGCGGAACTCGTCGGAAAAGACAATGTCGTGCCATTCCGTAGTCCAGGTGCGGTGTTCAACGGCCCACTGCCGCCGCACTCGCCGGTGGTGTAACAACAATGGTAATCGGAGCAATGGGCGCCGTGCGACAAGTCCCCGCCCCTACAGACGACGTCGAACGGTACGTGCTGCCACAGGTTGTTGCGCAACACACCCTAATTCCTGCGCTAACGTTCGTGATGTCGCTGTGCGAGCCGTCAATGCCCGCCGCACAACATGCCGGTCCTCTCGTTCGGTGGTGTGCCGCGGCCACGGGCAATCGCTCACGTCGGTCCGTCCGTCCCACCTGCACCCACCGAATCCATACTCGCCTCACTGTGGCTGGATGTCGTCTCACACGGGCGCCGATGTATCGCTACGATAACCGCTGTCGCGATAAGTTACTATTCGTCCTCTGTCGAACTCCGAAACGTGCTGGAACGACTGCCGTATTCTGCCACGAGGCATCAGAAAGCTTCCCACGCACAGGTCCGGCAGCACAACACACTTCCACTACTTACACCCCCCCTTCTGTGCACCCTTCTTACAGTGCTTCTCGGTGGCGTGCCGAGCGCACATGATTTGCATATGCCCTGCAATGCTAATCGTTTGCATGTCGTCTCGCGGGCGACGCATGCTGCGAATTTCAGGCTAATCGGATGCTTCCTTCTTGGTGTTGCATTTTGGGTGGCCAGCAGTGTATAATGATAATAAAACTATAGCATTAAAAGGCATAAATAATATGGTTGGGGAAATGATGTACAACAATAAAACTATGTATAACAATAAAGACAATGCGTATACAATGTCCACATTATATAGCCATGTATAACTACATACATCAATATCTATATAACTATCTAAATAATCTGACAAAACTATGACAATAGTGTCCTAACCTTTGACCCCATTTCGCCCATTACAGTAGTGGACAAAATTGTGGAAACCTTTTGGAAAAAGTGTATTTTTGAGATTTGATGGCTCATAACACCACTTTGTTTTGGAGTAATAACATAAAATGATATATCAATGGAAAGATAATTTCAGCAAGAATGTAATGCAATAAAGTTTATACGATTATCTGTATTATATGAAAAGGTATAGCCAAATAACCAGAAAAAGGAAGCACAACTTGCATAGGTTGATATGAAGTAGCTTTCCTTCATTTGAATGCAGCCAATGAGCATGAGTGTTTAGAGAGCCAATCAGGTGTCATCTTGTTTTGGCAATCAGCCAATCAGGTCACAGATTCAGCTATTGATGTCATGCATTGGAGCTGAGAGGAGGACATTTGCCAGTGTGTTATGTGATTGCTATCAAGTTGGTTGGTGTGTGCGTGTGTGTGTGTGTGTGTGTGTGTGTGTGTGTGTGTGTGTGTGTGTGTGTGTGTGCGTGTGTGTGTTATTTCATTTAGTGAGTTTGTAAAACGTAATAAAATTAAAGAAATGCTGCAAAGAGTTGACTGATCACCCAGAAAGTGATTTGAAATAGTACTATTAAGTGAACAAGGCTTCAGTTATGAAGAAATTAGAAGAAAAATTGGTGGAAACTTAACCAAAAGGTGGCATTTCTAAATTTTTGAAGAGGTATAAAGACTCAGTCACTACAAAACCAGACTGGTAAAGGCAGGAAAAGGTGCACAACAGCAAATGATGATAGAATAATTAAAGGACTGTGCCTAGGTGACAGAAGAAAATTATCTGGGTGTATGCAAGATGAAATGGCGCAATGCAATGTGAAGTTGAGTGCAAGGACTGTTCGGCGCAGACTGCAGGAATTTGGTCTAAAAGCTAGAATTCCACGAAAAAAGCCATTTTTGTCCCCCAAACAAAGGTTGAAAAGATTTAAACTGGGCTAAAATCCATGTTAACTGGACAGCGGAACAATGGGACAGTGTTATTTGTAGTGATGAGACCAAAATCTTCCTGTTTGGTAGTGATGGCATAAAATACGCAAGGAGAAGAATCGGAGAAGGTTTGCATCCTGATTGCATTACATGTACCGTGAAACACCCAGTTAGTGTTATGATCTGGGGTTATATGGCATCAAAAGGTGTGGGCAGAATTTGCATGTTAATGGTAATATAAATGGTCAAAAATACATTAATGAAATACTTGAGCCCAAACCGAAGCCTTCTGCATGTGATCTTTTCCAAGATAATGAAGCATTTATATTTCAACAGGATTCAGCTCCATGTCATGTTGCTACTGTGTGTAAAGAGTGGTTGCAAGATAAGTCTATTCCACTGCTGGAATGGCCTGGGAATAGCCCAAATCTTAACCCCATCGAAAATCTATGGAGCCGACTAAAGAAACTTGTTAGTCAGAAGCAACACAGCAATAAAACCCAATTAATAGAAGCAATAATTCAATCTTGGTTTCACATTATAACAGCTTCAGATCTAGAAAACTTGGTTCACTCCATGGGAAGGCGTTGTAAGGCCGTAATTAACGCTAAAGGTTACCAACTAAGTATTAACTGACATGGTGAGAATTTTTATATATCTCATTTTTTCTATGTGTTTCACTTTTCTTTATAACTGCTGTTCTAATACAAAATCCTTCATAAAAGTTATTGCATTACATTCTTGTTGAAATTATCTTTCCATTGATATACTGTATAATTTTATGGTATAATTCCAACAAAAAGTTGTTTTATGAGCCAACAAACCTCAAAAATACACTATTTCCAAAGGGCTTTCCACAATTTTGGCCACTACTGTAGCTATTTAACAATAGCTATAACAATAAGCAACTATTTAACAATAACTATAACAATGAGTAACTATTTAACAATAACTACCTAATTATTTAACAATAACAACCTATTTAACAATAAGTATATAACTATTTAACAATAACTATCTAATAATAACTATCTAACAATAACTATTTAACTATCTAATAATAACTATCTAACACTAACTATCTAACTATCTAATAATAACTATCTAACAATAACTGTATAACAATAACTGTGTAACAATAACTATCCAACTATCTAACAATAACTGTAATAATAAGTAACTATTTAACAGTAACTGTCTATTAATAACTATCTAAGAATAACTATCTATCTAACAAAACTATAACAATAACTATCTATCTAACAAAACTATAACAATAACTATCTACCTAACAAAACTATAACAATAACTCCTAGCTATTTAACAATAATCAAAATAATAAATGCTATTTAATAATAGCTATAACAACAAGTAACTATTCAACGAAAACTATCTAACTATTCAACAATAACTATATAATTATCTAACAATAATTATAGAACTATCTATAACAGTAAGTAATATGGTCTGGAGAACTGACCTTTAACAATAAAACTATCTATACAATAGAAGACAATGTGTATGTGTGCATAAAGTTCACATTATAGAGTCATGTAAAACTATTTATAAAAACAAGTTAGTAAAATCGTGCAATGCATTGATTATAATACGCTTTCCAACATTACAAAAATCATTACTCAAGTTATGAGAATAATGTCTGTGGAATAAATCTCGGTCCTGTGCCCTGACCTTTGATCCCATTTCGATGATATTCAACATAACCGGCTTGGTATACCTCCGAAATAACATGATAAAATTTTGTCGCAATCGAAGCATTTTTACGTAAGTTATGATGCATAAGGGCTATGGAATAGATCCCGCTCCTGTGTCCTAACCTTTGACCCCATTTCGCCCATTTTCAATAATGTTTGACGCCAGGTGGTCCCCTACCACATACTAAAATTTCACCGAAATCGAACCTTTTTTACGTTAGTTATGGCGCATAAAAGCAGTGGAATGGATCCCTCTCCTATGTACTGACCTTTGACCCCATTTCGTTCACTTTAAATAGGATTCCTTCCCAGGTGATCCTCTACCAGCTACTAAAATTTCATCAAAATCCAACGGTTGTTACGCGAGTTATCGTGCTGACGGACATACGCACCCAACGCGTGACGTAATGAGGCAGATGGGAATCGCGACCATCTGCCCTGCCGCAAGAGTGTGACGTCATAAATCTTTAATAGGATCCACACACAACGCGTGACGTAAAGAGACATATGGCGTTACCGCGCGCCAACATTCTCAAACGCGAGTTGTGACGTCATAAGATTTCTAAGCATTGGTAACATTAATGGAACAACGCCATCTCTAAAAACGTTATAATTCGGGGTGGTTATTTAACCCACTAAACGAATTCTTCTAAAGTCGAGATCAAGCTAAATCGATTTCTAGTACCAGAAAACGGTGGGTTAACGACTTTCATCAAAATTCTTAGAGCCGTTTTCAAAATAAAATGTACATACATACATACGAGAATTGCTACTTTAAGGTGGACGTCAAGTAACTTTGTGTGCCGCCCCGGTGGCGCAGTGGTCTAAGCGATGGCCTCTGATCATTCGTCCGTAAGGGGTCCGGGTTCGAATCCCGGTGAGGCATGGATGTTGTGTTTGTCTTACGGCACTGGCCCTCTCCCTTCATTGGAACCAGTGACCCTAAATTAGGGACGGGCGACTGCTTATAGCCCATTGAGTTGCTCACGGTGGTCGTTAAACCTCCAATCAAAAAAAAAAAGTAACTTTGCTTCCTATACTTCCAATGGAAAAACTTTTGTACACATTTTCTTCACAATTAATGCGTTCCCAAGGATGAAAATTCGAACATCGATTAAAATATTTTCATTTATAACTTGCAATACTTAATATTTTCTAAAACATAACCATAATTATGCAATTCAACATTTGTTTGTCTACTGACGTCATGAAAATACAGGTCGCGCCATCTTTTTTCTGGACAACTAATGTTTGTTTGTTTGTTTGTTTGGTTGGAGGTTTAACGACCACCGTGAGCAACTCAATGGGCTATAAGCAGTCGCCCGTCCCTAATTTAGGGTCACTGGTTCCAGGGAAGGGAGAGAGCCAGTGCCGTAAGACAAACACAACATCCATGCCTGACCGGGATTCGAACCCGGACCCCGTTCGGACGAATGATCAGAGGACAACTAATGCGTTCACAAGGATGAAAATTTGAACATCGATTAAAATAGCTTCATTTCATAACTTGGAATACTTAATATTTTCTAAACCATAACCGTAATTATGCAATCGGACATTTTTTTGTCCACTGACGTCATCAAAGTACAAGTCGCGCCATCTTTTCTCTGGTTTCAACACCACCAAAGGAAAAGTTATTGATTTTTAATATAATTATGGTTATGTATTAGAAAATATTAAGTTTTCCAAGTTATAATATGAATTTATTTTAATCGATGTTCAAATTTTCATCCTTGGGAACACATTAATTGTGAAGGAAATGTGTACAAAAGTTTTTCCATTGGAAGTATAGGAAGCAAAATTACTTGACGTCCACCTTAATAATATGGGATAAGGACAATGGAATGGATCGCAATCCTATGTCCTGACCTTTGACCACATTTCGTCCATTTTCAATCGGGTTCGTCCCCAGGTGTTCCCCTACTACATACTGAAATTTCATCGAAATCGAACCATTTTTACGGACGTTATGATGCATAAGGGCAATGGAATGCATTCCGATCTTATGTCCTGACCTTTGACCCCACTTCACCCGTTTTGAATAGGGTTCGTCCCCAGGCGGTCTCCTACCACATAGTAAACTTTCATTGAAATCGAACCATATTTACGCAATTTATGACGCATAAGGGTAATTGAATGATCCCGCTCCTACGTCGTGACCTTTGACTCCATTTGTCCCACTTTCAATAGGGTTCGTCCCCGGGTGGTCCGCTACCACATACTAAAATTTCATCGAAATCGACCCATTTTTAGGCCAGTTATCGTGCGGACAGGCGGACGGACGGACGGACAAAGCTCGAGCATATACGCTTCTTCAACCTACGGTTGGAAAGCGTAAACAACTATCTAACGATAACTATATAACTCTCTGACTATCTGTAACAATAAAACTATCTATACCAATGAAAGACAAAGTGTTCTGGGTACAATGTTCACATTATAAAGCCATGTATAACCATTTATAAGCCGCCCCGGTGGCGCAGTGGTTTAAGCGATGGCCTCTGATCATTCGTCCGAAAGGGGTCCGGGTTGGAATCCCGGTGAGGCATGGATGTTGTGTTTATCTTACGGCACTGGCTCTCTCCGTTCCCTGGAACCAGTTACCCTAAATTAGGGACGGGTGACTGCTTATATCCCATTGAGTTGCTCACGGTGGTCGTTAAACATCCAATCAAAAGAAAAAAAACTATTTATAAAAATAACTGTCTAAAAACAATTATATAACTACTAACGATCTATAACAACAAATAATATGGTCTGGAAACTGATGTATCAGAATAAAACTATCTACAACAATAAAAAGCAATGTGTGTGACATTCATAACTCACTGGGAAATCGGTAGACGTTGTTGTTGTTTGGTGGTTAAACTACCACCGTGAGCAACACAATTGGATACAAGCAGTCGCCCTTCCCTGATTCAGGGCCACTGGTTCCAGGGAAGGAAGAAAGCCAGAGCCCTAAGACAAAACACATCGTCCAAGTCTCACTCGGTATTCGAGCCCGGATCCATCGCAGACGAATGATCAGAAGGCCGTGCTTGGACCACTGCGCCACCGAGGCGGTCGGATCGCTAGACACTTTGAAATTTGCCAGATTGTTTTTCATTGTTGTCCGAGTGCAGCAGTGACTAATTACAAGTCTAAATTCCAAAAGGGAAGCTTTTTAGAAGAAAACACATTTCTTTGGGGACCAGCGGGGCAGCTGAGAACGCTTATTTGACCTTTAACGTGCGTGCACTGATATTAGGGCTTCAAAACGTTCTTCTCACGTGTGCGTCGCGAGAAGCAAAACAGCTTCCCCTCATGCGGGCATTGCTATTCTATCAGTGATCGGAAACTTTTCCTGACGACGAACGTATGTCGCTCACCCGATGCATCCGGTGCTTTTTTAACACCAGTCTCGAACTGGGTAAATTATTTTACCTATGGTTCATACAGCATTTATTTGTGAAACTCACTTTGATTATATTCCTCCTGAATGGGAGAATTCGTGGATGCAGCTGAAACTATGGAAACCGAAGAAGCGAAAAGCAGAGAATTTTAGGACATACACTCACGGACAATGAAATTTGCACACCTAGAAGAAAACATGCTACAACCCCGAAACTTTGCAAATGGTTAGAGTGCGTGCTGGTATGCAAATAATCCCCGTTTGGTGCGATTGCGCATGACCGCACATCCTGTGGTGGTGCTGTAAGCACGAACCGGCAGCCTTATAACCCGACGTGTAGTCGAAGCTCCATGATAGCGAAAAGCACCGGCCGACGTAAGGAAGAGTACAGAGTAAACAAGAATGCCGGATAAACGCCAGAGACGTCGATTTACGCAGCTTACGGACTTTGAGAGAGGCCTGATAATGGGACTGAAAACCGCAGGGTGGTCGGCGCTCCATATATCCCGCCACGTGGATCGTTCTGACCATACCGCCGTACTGTGTTGGGAGCAGTGAACACGTGACGGCACTTGCACCCGGCGGAGCGGCTCCGGACAGGCCGGGAGGACCGCCGGTAGAGAGGATCGACGGATCGTGTTCCAGGAGCGAACTGATCCCACGGGGACCCTGTCCACTATACAGGCAGATGTGGTGGCTCCTGTGTGCCCACGAACCGTTTTCCGACGCCACGCGGAAGCGAATCTGCGATCCCAACGCCCCTTACGTGTGCTGCCATTAGCACCGAAACATCGCCGCCGTGTGCAGTTGTGCCAGGCCAGAGCGACGTGGAACGCCACAGACTGGCTACGTGTGGTGTTTGGCGATGAGCGCCGCTTCGTTTTGGGGACCGATGATCATTGTGTTCGGGTGTGGAGGTCCCCGGGTCAACGACACAGTCCCAACCTGGCTATCGAGCTCCACACCTCCCCCACTGAAGGCATTATGGTCTGGGGAGCCATAGCTTACGATAGACGATCAGCTCTAGTAGTGATACGTGGATCATTGACGGGCCAGCGGTATGGGGGTGAGATACTACGGTCCCATGCGCTTCCATTCCAGGCCGGGATTCCAGGTGCGCGATACCAGGAAGATTATGCCCGCCAGCACATGGCTGAGCTTACTCAGGACTTCCTACGTCATGTCCAGACACTTCCATGGCCTACCCGCTCCCAACACATGTCCCTTATCGAGCATGTGTGGGACCAGTTGAAACGCCAGCTGTCGCCGTGCCGCACTGTCCGGGATTTGGAACACACCATCACGTGCGGGCCAGTCTGCCGCATCACAACATCAGGCTTCTGTTCGCCTCCATTTCGGTATGTATTGCAGCATGTATCGCCACGCAAGGCGGTGCGACGCACTATTGAAGATGACCAGATTGCGTGCCAGAGATAACTCTGGAACTGTCCGGCAGCTGTGTTTTTGCCATCATGTGCATCATTCATCTGTACCATTACGTCCATAAAATTTCATTGTCCGTGAGTGTATAGTTAATGGAAAGAAGATTAACGTAACTTATGAAGAAGTACACTATGTGCGCAAAAGTGGCACGTGATCGATGAGGTATAAGAACGGCAACGGGAGTACGCTCAGATCCATCGCTGATAAAACGGCTAGCAGGATAGAGCTCTCCGAGTTTGAAAAGGGCGTTATTATAGGCTCCTCAATGGGAGGTATAAGCACAAGAAGCTTTGCTGATGTTAGACAGGTTGCTAAATCGACTGTGGCCTTTGTCATCAACAAGTGGAAGAAGACGGGACATTGCCGGAATTCCCCTAGCCCTTAAAGATTTAAGAAACTGCAATCCAGGTACCGGAGGGTGCTGCAGAGGGGGATCTGGAAAACCAGAAACCGATCAATGCACTCCATAGCTCATGAGTTCCAGATGGCCACAGATGTTATGGTCTCCACCAAGACACTTCGAAGAGAAGCCCATGCATGGGGAACATGGCCGAGCAGCTGCCCATAAACCTCTCATCACAAAGACCAATAAAAACCACGCGGCTACGATGAGGTCAACAGCACAAAAATTGAACATTGGACCAATGGCGGCAGGTGTTATGGAGCGACCAATCCCGCTTCACGTTATTCCCATCGGATGGACGTATCTGGTTTCGCGGCTACCCGGAGAACATCTGCTTCTGGAGTGTACAGTGCCGACTGTGAATCACGGAGGTGTTGGAGTGTATGGTATGTGACTGTTTCGGCTGGTACGGTGTGGGTCCAGCATGACAACATGAATTCTGTGCTGTACAGAGGTATCCTGGATATCTTAATGCTCCCAACGTTGTGGCAGTTCTGCGAACACGACGATTGTTTCGTCCAGGACGACAATGCCGCTTGTCATATTTCCAGGGCTATAATGGAGTGGTATGAGGAAAATTCCGTCACCCGGATGGAGTGGCCTGCTCAGAGCCCGGATTTAAATCCCACTGAACATAAGATGAACTTGAACGATGGTTGAGGTCTAGACCGACATGGCCTTCTTCACTGACAGAGTTGGTCGATGTACTTAAGGCGGAATGGAGGAACATCCCGCTCTTCGTACTTCATGGACTTATGTACAGTTTACCTCGATAGGTGGATACTGTAATTTCTGCAAATGGAGGTCCTGCCCGCTGCTGATGTAAATATAGTACTGTTTCTCTATTTACTTACAGTGCACAATCACTTTTGTCCACATAGTGTATTATCAACTCATAACTAAGATCTTTTTTCGTATTCATGTATTACAAAGACAGTTAAAGAAATTTACGTACACATAGTGCATAAAAACGAATATTTTTGGTGTACGTAGTGTAGCAATTAAGTACTGAGACGGATTTTTTGTTTCAAATCCCGGTGAAACACACGGGTCGGAAAGGCATGTTTCTTTAATAAGTCGAAAATCAGCTATGCGGTGGCAACAGCGTTTGCGTGAGAATTGCGCAGACCCTGTGCATGACGACATTCGGTGGAAGAACATTGTCACAGCTCTGTCATGGAGCAGAGGGAAAATATCCTGTTCTGTTTGAAAACAGGTAAAACCTGCATTTGAGACAGTTGAATTGTTGCGTGATTTGTATGGAGGTAATTGCCTATCTCGTGCGCAGATATTCCGATGCCACGCACGCATCAAGGATGGGCGGGAAGATTTCGAAAATGACGAAAGGTTCGCTAGCCTAATTTCAATGCGTACGCCTGAACTCGTCGAGAAAGTTCCCGAAAGGATAGAAAGTGATCGTTGTGTGACTTTGAGGATGCTGGAATGTGAGCTCGCTGTTAATAAGGAGACGATTCGTCCAATATTAGTGCAAGATTTGGAGAAGGGGGATGTTTGTGCTCGGTTTGTTCCGCATGCAGTGACGAATTCAGGCATCTTCTCGGGGGTGCTTAGTCCTCCCCCCTCCCCCGAAAATCCATGAACACACCCCGTAGGTTTTGGGGCGATCTCCACTTATATTAAGTCTAATTGTGTTCGCTTATAGTTGAATATTTAGAGAAATTAATTAAGAAAATTAATCAAATGAGGGAAAATATTATAATAATTAAAAAGGATCCACATGTGGACTTCAGTCTGAAATTTCTGTCATCCTTCAACAAAACATTAAACAGCCCTCGCTGAAGGGGCAATTTTTCAAGTACTGACAAGTCAGACTATTTCTTCAATAAAAACCTAATTCCACAGAGTAGAGATGTTTGCATTGCAATCATCATCATATTTCGGAAGTTGGCATTCACTTTATTTCAGTCTTCTGGTGCCGATATTCCATGTATATATTGTTAAATCTCAGTGTAGCTAACGTGACGTTAGTGCTTCCAATTCAAAAAAATATTTGCTACCTAATTTTTAACAGTAACAAATTATAAGAAATTGTTCCCATAATATGGTGTTTTTCTTCTGGAGGTGGTGGTTTACACTCTGTGAAAATATATATATATATCATCATCATCATTGTCAACCATTATCAATCCACTGCTGGACGAAGGTCTCCCCAAGTTTCCTCCACAACGGTCTGTCTTGTGCCAGTCTCCTCCATGTCACTCCCGCATACTTTCGAATTTCATCCACCCATCTCCCATGTGGTCTTCTTCTGGGTCTTTTCCTGTCCCTTGGAATCCAATCTAAAATTTCGGCTGTCCGTCGATGGTCTGTTCTTCTGGCAGTATGTCCAGCCCATTGCCATTTCAGGGATTTAACTCTGATCATGATGTCTTCCACTCTTGTCATTTTTCGAATCCACGTGTTCCTCTTCTTATCTCTCCTGGTTACACCAAGCATGCACCTCTCCATGCTGCTTTGAGTTGTCTGCAGCCTTTGTATGTCTCTTTTAGCTAAGGTCCACGTCTCTGCACCATATGTAAGCACTGGAAGGATGCATTGATCAAACACTTTTCTTTTAAGACATAATGGCATATTGCTCTTGAAAATTATGCTGTTTCTTCCAAAAGCTCTCCAGGCAAGTTTTGTACGCCGATTAATTTCTTCATCAATGTGACCCTCACTTGATAACTGCTGTCCAAGATAAACATATGTATCTGTTATCTCCAGTTTTTCTCCATCAATCGATAAATCTTTATTTCTTGTAAAAGCATTGAACATCACTTTTGTCTTCTGAAAGTTCATTTTCAATCCCACTTCTTTACTCTTGTCAGCAAGTTCCTGGATCATACTCTGTACCTCTGATGGGGTAGTTGCAAAAATGACTATGTCATCAGCAAAACGAAGGTGGGTTAGATAATCTCCATTAATCTTTATCCCTTTGTTTTCCCAGTTCAGTGATTGAAAGACATTTTCCAATGTCGCATTAAAGAGCTTCGGAGATATGGTGTCACCTTGTCTCACTCCTTTTCCAATTCTTATGTGCGTTGTATTTTCAAACAGCCGAATCTTTGCACTTGCATTTTCATAGATGTTATTAATAATATTAATGTATGCATCTTCAATACCGCAGGATTTCAGAGCCGTGGTAACTGCTGATGGTTTCACCGAATCAAAGGCTTTTTCATAATCGATAAAAGCCATGCACAATGGAAGTTCATATTCCTTCGCTCTTTCAATTAGTTCTCTCAGTACGTGGATATGATCTATTGTGCTGTAGCCACTCCTGAATCCAGCTTGTTCTCTCGGTTGAGCCATGTCCAGTGTTACCTTCAAGCGGTGTGAAAGAACTTTAGTGAAGATTTTATAAACCACTGATAGGAGGCTGATAGGTCTGTAGTTCCTGAGATCCTCAATGTCACCTTTTTTATGTAGCAGGATCATTGTAGCATTGTTCCAATCCTCAGGAATCTTCCCTTCATTAAGGCATCGAGTGAAAATTTGGGCGAGTACTCTTTCAATTTCTCCACTTGCTTCTTGTATGATGTCTATAGTATTCCATCTTCTCCTGGAGCTTTCCCCCGCTTCATGTTCTTGATTGTATGGGCAACTTCTGCTGGGAGGACTGGAAGAACTCTGGTACCTTTCATGATGTCTGGAATACATGTATCATCCCTTTCATATAATTTGGAGTAGAAATCTTTCACTCTTGTCAAAATTTCGCCTCTATTTCTTGTTATAGAACCATCTTTTCTTCTCAGAGCCATAATCTGTTTTCTTCCCTTACTGAGATGTCCCTTTGCTATCTTAAGGCTTTGGTTGTTTTCAATTGCTTTCCTCACTAGCTCACAGTTGAATTTCCTTACGTCTTCAGTGATACTTTTTCGTGTTGTCTTGCATAGCTCTATATATTCCACTTTGGAAGTCACATCTTCTTTAGTTGTCCTCATCTCTCTTCTTTTTTGCATCAACATTTTAGTTTTTCCTGATAATTTGTTCACATGCAACTTGTTCTTAGACCCAGCTAATTTTGTTGCTGTTTCCATTAGAGCTTTGGTTACTTTTCTGTTAACTTCCGAAATATCCACTTCTTCCGATGTTAGGCCTTTTAAAGCAGAGAATCTGTTCTTCAGTTCCAACTTGAAAGTATTATGGTGTTTTTTAAAGTTGGTTATGTCAATACATTTTGTTTGTCTTATGAGCTTGCCACGTTCCAGTTTAGTGTTGAGGTGCATCTTACATCTCACCAATCTATGGTCACTACCTGTGTTGAACTTGTTCAGCACACTGCAGTCTTCGATGACGAATTTTTTGTTACACATAATAAAATCAATTTCACTTGTCGTCCCAATTGGATGTCTCCATGTCCATTTCCTGTGTGGCTTTTTCTTGAAAAAGGAGTTCAAGATGAAAAATCCTTCTGCCTCTGCAAACTCAACGAGAGTATTTCCACGCTGGTTTCTGTTGCCGTGACCGAATTTACCTACTGAAGTTTCATTCTGTTGCCGTTGCCCTATTTTTGCATTGAAATCTCCCATAATTATCTTCAAGTGCTGCTTACCTTTATTATTTAGATGACGAATTTCCTCATAAAATTCTTCAATTTCTTCTTCAGGATGACTTGTGGTGGGTGCATAAGTTTGAATAATCTGAGCCTGGTATCTTCTCGATAGTTGGATAACGAGTCGTGCAGCTCTGTCAGAGGAACTTTCAACTTCTACCACTTTATCCTTCAGTTTCTTGTTTATTATAAATCCAACACCACTAGTTCTGCCAGTATCTGTCCCACGATAATAGAAGAGATGTCCACTTTTCAGTTCAATGAGATCTTCTCCTTTTCTCCTTACCTCACTTAGCCCGACGAAGTTTCTCTTCCAATTCAAGAAGCCTTGAATCAGAAGATAGGGAGCGTCCGTTATAGGTAGCCAAGGTCAGCATCAAATGGCAGCCTAGTCCGGTCCTCCGGGGATTCTTAGCACCCTCTGCCTTCATGTCGCACTGGCCGCTGCCTTGGCCAGGTACATTCCAGCTGCCGGAGACTGAGGGCCAAGATTTAAGTTGTAGAGTCATTTTGGAGGTGTTTGGCCATAACTCACCACGCTGGCCAAGCGGGTTGGTGAGTGTGGGATAGCATTTCCTCTGATCCCGATGGTATAGTTATACCGCTATTGGCGGTCGTCAGAGCCCCTTTAGTGGGAACAGGATGCACCACGAGAAGGCGGGGTTGACATTTGTCAAGGAGAGGCTGTGATGTTACGCATCACCTGACCTTACATCCCATATATATATATATATATATATATATATATATCGAGGCATCTTGAACTGGCATCGAAACGGTTAGTTAGTTTTTGGCTTTTTTTTACTACCATTTGCTAATCTAAATAATCTAAAGAGGCTGAAACCAAATGGCAGGGGAACGGCTTACACCATACGTTTTCAGGTAACACTGTAATAATTCCTTAATAATCAGAAATAAGCTTGAAGCAAGGCGAGGACATTTTTACCACTCCTAAACTCCTAATGTCTTGGGGGATTTTCTCCAGCACAGCCTTAAAAATGAGAATGCCTTTTACTAGCATCCTCAATATTTTACACCACCCCATGGCGAAATAATCCGTGGTCCATTACTGAATTAAAGCAAAGGTATAACATTTTTAATCACTTTTATGTGCAGATTTCTTGGAATTTACATTTTCGATATAAAAGCATAAGAAAATTTTTGTACTCTATTTAAAATGTATGCTGTACATACACAAAATATATTAATACAAATATAAATAACATAATTGAGATTACGTAACTAAAAAATCACAAGTGCATGAATTTGCTGTTTGCAGGTTGCTTTTAGTTAATATTACCAGGAACCTGTTGACTTCTGCTTAAAATTGTTAGTTAAACACGTGATGAACAGTATTTTGCTACTGTAAATGGTAGTTATTGATGCATTTCCTTAGGCCGCCTCGGTGGCGCAGTGATCATTCGTCCGAAAGGGGTCCGGGTTCGAATCCCGTAAGGCATGGATGTTGTGTTCGTCTTACGGCACTGGCTCTCTCCCTTCCTTGGAACCAGTGACCCTAAATTAGGGACGGGCGACAGCTTATAGGCCATTAAGTTGCTCACGGTGGTCATTAAACCTCCAATTAAAAAAAAAATGTTTCTTTAGCCACGTGGTATCCGCTGATGCAGAATGTAAATAGGTCCCGTGGTTTTGTCATTTTCAGCTTTTAACTTTGTTGGTTTTAGTTTCAATCGATTTTAATGTTCTCATTTCATTTGAATTTCACAATTTCGTACTCGGTTTAGTGCCGTTTCATTCATGTTTTACTCAATTTGTCGTTTTTACCGTTCGTTGTGATATGTCCTTTCGACTGCTGACATGCGTTCACTAGCAGAGGAAGTTTTTACTGTTCGTTGTGATGATATTTGTCTTTTCGACTGCTGATATACATTCACTAGCAGAGGAAGCCGGACGACAATGGACGTAGGCCTACTTTTCAAAGTTGGGGTAAGTCCTTTTGAATTTGCTGTTTGTAGTTTGCTTTTAGTTAATATTAACAGGAACCTGTTGACTTCTGCTTAAAATAGTTAGTTAAACACGTGACGAACAGTATTTTGCTACTGTAAATGGTAGTTTTTGATTCATCGTGATTATGAGTTTATAATCAGTCAGCAAGTTTTAGCCCCCTCGAAATTTGCAATTGCCCCTCCGCCAAAAACTCTGCGAATGCAACACTGTCCGCATGCTTCGTCAAACGACCGGAAACATGCAACGGTGGAGTGCACTAACGACATCCTGGATACTACACAAGCAATGCAAAATGTTCTCAAACATCCTGGATACTGCACTAACGACATCCTGGATACTACACAAGCAATGCAAAATGTTCTCAAACATCCTGGATATTGCACAAACGACATCCTGGATACTACACAAGCAATGCAAAATGTTCTCAAACATCCTGGATACTGCACTAACGACATCCTGGATACTACACAAGCAATGCAAAATGTTCTCAAACATCCTGGATACTGCACTAACGACATCCTGGATACTACACAAGCAATGCAAAATGTTCTCAAACATCCTGGATATTGCACAAACGACATCCTGGATACTACACAAGCAATGCAAAATGTTCTCAAACATCCTGGATACTGCACTAACGACATCCTGGATACTACACAAGCAATGCAAAATGTTCTCAAACATCCTGGATACTGCACTAACGACATCCTGGATACTACACAAGCAATGCAAAATGTTCTCAAACATCCTGGATACTGCACAAACGACATCCTGGATACTACACAAGCAATGCAAAATGTTCTCAAACATCCTGGATACTGCACTAACGACATCCTGGATACTACACAAGCAATGCAAAATGTTCTCAAACATCCTGGATACTGCACAAACAACATCCTGGATATTACACAAGCAATGCAAAATGTTCTCAAACATCCTGGATACTGCACTAACGACATCCTGGATACTACACAAGCAATGCAAAATGTTCTCAAACATCCTGGATACTACACAAGCAATGCAAAATGTTCTCAAACATCCTGGATACTGCACTAACGACATCCTGGATACTACACAAGCAATGCAAAATGTTCTCAAAAGCACTGTGGCAGGTGACGAGACAGAGCGTTTTCGTTATGATTCTGAAACGAAGCGGTAGAGTGTTCACTAGAAATTACGACAGTCACCCAAAGGAACGAAGATCAGGTTACAGAAGTCCAAAATCATTGTAACGCTTGTGTGCTTTTACAAAAGCAAGGGAGTTCTGTATCACTGGTTCATTCCTGAAGGTACAACTGTCACTGACAATGCTCACACATCCACTTTGGAGCCATTGTTGAAGTGAATTGTTTGTGTTGGGCCTGAGAACGAAAGCAGGTAACTGTTCCTTCTTCCAGATAACTCACCAGCACACAGAGCAGTCAGTGTACAGCACTTTCTGGAACGAAAACATGTGTGTGTACTCAACCGATCCCCCCTATTCTCCAGATCTGTCACCCTGTGACTACTCTCTATTCCCTAAATTAAAGCTTCCTTTAAGGGAAAGTTTTTCAAAGCATTAAAGACATGCAAAGAACTGTGAAATCACTTCTTCATTCCATACCAAAAGATCACCTTTGCAAGTCCTTCTTTTCGCTGGCTGATCGTGCCGCTTCCTGCATTAATACAGCAGGAATGTACTTCGAATAAAATACACCGTTGAGCCATTACATTATGACCACCCCAGCCTTAGAGAAATACGAGCGCCTGGAGACCGAATGGTGCGACATGTGAAGTTCACAGCATGCAACCCGAGGACCTACTTTCGGTTAGTAGAGTGTTCGGAGTAAGAATGGGAAAAGCTGTCGATTTATCGGAGTTTGATGAAGAACAATCTCAGAAACGGTGCCGCTTGTGGGTTATTCACGTGCCGCTGTAACGAGTACGTATCAAAAGTGGTGCACAGTTGGCCAAACGACGTCCAGCCATGTGTCGCCCGCACCTCATTGATGGCAGGTGACTGTCGCGCTTTGTTCACAGCGACCGCAGGGCCAAAATGCGACAGCCGCCCCGGTGGCGCAGTGGTCTAAGGCGCTGGCCTCTGATCATTCGTCCGTAAGGGGTCCGGGTTCGAATCCCGGTCAGGCATGGATGTTGTGTTTGTCTTACGGCACTGGTTCTCTCCCTTCCCTGGGACCAGTGACCCTAAATTAGGGACGGGCGACTGCTTATAGCCCATTGAGTTGCTCACGGTGGTCGTTAAAACCTCCAATCAAAAAAAAAAAAATGCGACAAATCACTCGCAGCTACAATAGTGGGGATCAGAGCAATGTGTCACAGCACACAGTTGATCGACGTACGTTTTATGCGAATCGACCTGCGTAGCCGAAGACTCAGTCGGGTCCCCTTGCTCACTGCACGCCATCGCCAACAACGCATGAAATATGCCCAAGACCATCGAGATTGGATCGTGGAAGATTGGAAGAAAGTGGACTGGCTTGACGAATCAAGATTCCTGCTGCATCACGTAGACAGCCGAGCGCGGATACGCCGATTACCAACGGAGGTTATGGCATCTGAATGCACTGTTGGGCGGAAGGAGACCGGCGGCGGCGGTGTAATGCTATGGGCGATGTTTTCTTGGGACACTTTAGGCCTCATTATCCAAATAGCTCAATCCCTGGCAGCTGTTAGGTATCTGAACATCGCTGCGGGCCAAATTCACCCATTCATGGCAACTGTGTTCCATGCTGGTGATAGCCATTACCAACAGGATAATGCGGCGCCGTGCCACACAGCCAGAATCGTCAAGGAATGGTTCGAGGAACATGCTGGTGATTTTCTGTTAATGCCCTGGCCTCCAAATTTACCTGACATGAACCCACTCATGTGGTTCGACTTGGAAAAGCGGGTTCGCACTGAATCACCACCAACCCGAAATGTACGGGAACTGGAGGACCAGTTGTTGACATTATGGTACCAGATACTCCAGGATACCTAATGCCACCTCATCGAATCGATGCTTCGCGGAGTGGTCGCTGTTTTGCGGGCTAAAGGGGGTCCTACAGCTTATCTGGTAGGTGGTCCTAATGTTATGGTTCATCGGTGTATATTCACGCAAGTTTTCCTGCTTTTCCATTTTAAAAAATCACCCTCTGATTACTTAATTGCCACATTGTATATAGTGCGGTTCAGGAAGTGGTACTCACAACACAACTATTCACTGCAGTAAAAATTCACATATACAGATTGCATCCTTAACGGGGGCGCTGTGTTCAGTTTAGCCGGAAATAAAGCAAAACAACACCATCGGATAGTGGAAAACAAAATATATTTGAAATAATGTTTTATAGTTTCCAAATAAGTTTATTCAGAGCTTCGTGCAGTCTGATATTTCAACTATTCGGCATTCAACCAAATGTGTACGTGTAGTCATTACAATTTATTTTCAAGGTGTAGCTGCATGCGTATAAAAAATATTTGTGGAAGGATTACTAACTACATTTAATTTGTTAAATTACACATTTTCACCTGATCTGCAAGTTTTATAAATTGCTTTTGTTACTGTCTATTTTTTAGAAAAGTGTGAAGTAACGCAGAAAACTTACCTTATTACCGTTTAATGTACTCCCTTCCGCTGCTAATGACAGCTTGCCAGCGGTGAGGTAGGTCCTGGATGCCTCGTAGTACGCCATCTTTGCTCAGCTGTTGTATTACTCGGGTCGCGTCCAATGACAGTTCGCCCAGCGATTCGTAGCGGATGCCACGGAGTCGATTTTTTAACCTTGAGGAAAGATCAAGGTCAGGTGGACTGAGATCAGGGCTGCGTGGTGGGAGGGATAAAGTTTCCCAGCCATATTTCAACAAAAGTCCCCGTACCGACGTTGCACCAAGCCACGATGCGTTGTCATGCAGCAAGGTCGCTCTCGCTTCCAACAAGTTGGGGCGATTTTGACGAATTTTCGGTCTCAACTTTGTCATCAGAAAGAAATTGTGCTTCGATCAAAAGTTCCTTCCCCACAAACTTCTTGCAAGGCAGTGTGGATCTGTGTCGGAGTTTTTCCCCGCAGAGTTTCTGTTTTCACGCACGAACGCTGGTCTAACACTGTGACTCGACCTAAGGAGCTGCACGCATCCATTTTCAAACCATTTCACGTCTACACAGCAAATGATAGCGCGTCGTTCTGACACCACGGCGTTGCTGAGAGTCTAACCTTGACATGAAGCAATCATTTTCCCTATTGCAACACCCGCTTCCGTTTTAGATTAACATGTGCAAAACTTTTGTTATGACTCCCAAGAACTGACTATAAATTGCTCTGTATTTGAACTTTGTTATCACGCACGGAAGAATTTTGAATAATCGAAAAGTAGCGAATGGGCGAAAAGGGTTCTTCATAGAAAGACCAACGATAAGGAAAAATAAATTTTTGCAATGCCTCTCCTGCGAGCAGACAGGACGAGAAAAAGGTTTCAACATTTACGCCTGTAGCGGGAAAAGTGTGCATTATTTTAAGAAGAAAATATTTCCCGTCTTTACTGTAGGCTGTAGCGAACGGTATACAGTAAAAAAATAAAAATTTTCAATAGGAACTTTAAAGGGGAGATACAACTGCAAACAGAAAGACACACTAAAATTAAACTTTTGCGCCATCACCAACGAGGAAGTTGGGCATTATTTTTGGCAGGAAGTATATACAGAATTATTTGGTAGTCAGTATTATCTGACCGGAAAAAGATTTTTTAATCGAATTTTTAGACGCCCAGATGTTGGTGCTAATATGATTCAAGCGGAAACGTGAATGTATATCCTCTAGTGGACACTGGTACAATAAGAAAAATTCAAGTTGTGTCCAAAAACATTTCGCAACCGAAATGCTATGCGACAAAGAAAGAATTACTCAAATTGAACTGTTAGAAGTAGAGATATCGAGACAAAAATAGGATATACATCTACGCTAGATGAGAGAAACTATGCATATGTAGAACAGAACTATGCATATGTAGAACATTCTCAAAAGGTTTCTCGTAATGAGCGGTATCTGACTACGAAAAAAGTTTTCAAGTACAGTTTTAAGAAGCGCTAATATTTCAGCAAATACATTAGAAACAGAAATACTCGCTTGCACACTCTAGTGGCAAATTATTCTTTACTAAAAATGTGAAATTATATGAAGAATACTTTCCACCTGGAGCTGTATCTGGTGCAAAAAAAAATTTCAAATCGGATTTTTAGGAGCAGACATATCGAAGTAATCTCAATTTAACTTTACTCCCCAAGCAGAAAAACTATGCATTCTTTGAAAAAGAAATTGTGTATCTGTCGCACCCCTACTCCGATGGTGGTTGGCAGGGTCACAAAATAACTCTATGAAAATCGTCAAAGTGAGCTGAAGAGTTGCGTTTCCAATCCGAAGTTAGCGACACGAATGCTCAGCCGGATCTGCGTTGTGTTCTCATATGAGCACCCACGTAAAAGCGTACACCCTCATAAGCCGCAATATTTTTAAGGATTAGAATTTAGAGAAAAACAATAAAGACCGAATTGTTAACAAAAAAAATTAAATTTAAAAAAGTTAATATCCCTCTCATTTTCAAAATACTGAAAATTGACTCTGAAATCGACCAAACAACATAATTTCTAACTTGAAGATTAATCGGCATAGATTCACCGCGCACTGAAGAAAACGTAGAATATGAAATACTATAAAAACTATGAAATACAGGATTACACCAGCATACAATACAAATTTGAAGTTGTGATTCCGTCTAGGACTATTGGTGGAAATTATGACGAGAGTGGAAAGTCAAATAATATCAGAAAGCTTGAAAATTTCATCGTCCTGGAGCGGGAATCGGACCCGCGTCTCCCGGTTTGCACCCGAGTATGCTAACCACTACACCACCCAGGACGATCAAGTCTCAAGTTTCCTAGTAATTTCAATTTAACACATCACAGTAATTTGAATTTAACACATCCTGTGATGTGTTAAATTCAAATTACTCAGAAACTTGGGATTTGATCGTTCTGGGTGGTGTAGTGATTAGCATACTCGGGCCCAAACCGGGAGAAGCGGGTTCCATTTTCGCTCCAGGAAGATGAAATTTTGAAGTTTTCGGATATTATTTGACTTACCACTCTCGTCATAATTTACACCAATAGATGGAATCACAACTTCAAATTTGTGTTCTATAAAAACTGTTTATTCGTAAACAAATTCTTATCCTATCACAATTGCGTGAAGAACCCTCAAGTTAACCAATTTTACTTCAAATTCATAAAACCCTTAGTAGGGCTGTTCACCCTTGAATATCACGAACACACACAACTATTATTTAACTAAAGCATCACACGCACACGCACATCAACATGAAATACACTCGATTGACTGCTGTAGAGCCCTGCTCCTAGCCCTACTCACTTTATATTTGTTCAATTCACTCAAAATTTCCAATTCATCCCTTATGAATCTCTCTATTCTAAAAAACAGTAACTGCCGCTGTTTTAGAAATTTCGCGACACTTGCTTTCCTAGCTCGCAGCGCAAAACGTATGGAACACAAAATTATGAAATTTACATCGTTTGTAGAGAACTGGAGAACACACTGAAATAAACCGTTTTTCGATTCTGGCGATACTTCAAGAGCTATTGTATTTCAAAGTTAAGGTGAGCAAAAAAGTGCTATCACGTCGCGTTCCGGACACGCTAACAGCAACAGAACCACGAAACTTTGTAGGAATGTAGTGCCATGACCGAATTTTTGCACCCGTCGCCCTTTTTTTTGAATTTCAATTTAGTTTACGAGAAATTAAATTTTTAAATTTCACAAAATTCTCTATTTCGCGATGGGATCCATTTAAAAAATTGGATATATGGCAAACTATAAATCAGAACGCATTGCAATTTTTACAGCATAAACTTACAACTATCATCGCTTTTTTCCAAAAAAAAAAATTAAGAAAAAGCAATTTTCTGATTTTTAAGCATTGTTTAAAGACGCAATGGAAAGAAACGAACGGCTTGTCTGTCTTCACGATAATCACAGAGGAACGTTCTGGTCCCGTGGCCAGAACGTTCCATGGTGACGCAGAGAATTTGTTATGCATATGTTTTGTTGATAAAGCTATCTCAGTTGTTTAATGGTTTAGCATAACGGTTTATAGTTTACGGAAATGTTTTTTGGACCGCTTTGGTTTTCCTTAGTTGTAAATTTAGTAAGTGCTATAAGTTCAAACGACAAAAGTTCGCCCATCCAAAAAACAACGACAGTAAAAAACTCGAAAACTTCTGAATGGTGGCTCAGCAAAGTCCTTCAATAAAAATAGAAGAAAATTGAAAAACGTTCCGCAAAAATCCAACAGGGAGTTCAACAGGAGCGAAACAAAAACTGTAAAAAAGCCACCATCTTGGAATCAATACAGCGCAAAAATTATTGAACAATTGGGAGAACATTTTCATTTCGTTGTGATCAAGACCAGCTTACTGTTTACGTAAATATGACCTGCCCATTTAGGCGCTCCCTTCCTGAAAATGCGCCAGCCCCTGTAGCATTTATTTGTCACCAGACGGCGGTACCTTTCGTCGTATCATATTGTGTACTTGTACGTTAGTGAAGCTAGCACATGTTCTGAAAGATGACAAATTATAAATTTTTAGAAGATGACTTTTCCCAGTCTCTATTAGAATTTTTTCTTCTGTTCGCACAACAAAATATACTGTTCAGTGCCATTCTGTCAATCAAAACGATAAATTAAGCTGGCCATGATTGAAGGAAAACTCGTGAAAAAAATTTTGAATGTCATTAACATCTCTTTTTATTTGATTTACAGAAGAGCACTGAACAGTATGACATTCTGTTGTGCTAACAGTGGAAAACATTCTAATAGAAATTGATAGAAACTAACGTTTTCCGCACATGCGAACTCTTAGAACCGCCGGAATTCCGCGCCATCTAGGGGAAAATTTATTCGCAAGGGCGGTCATGGAGCTCCGTGAAATGGGCAGGTCATATCTACGCAAGCTGGTCTTGGTTGTCATATACTATTACTTGGAGATCGGGCTGCAGGGCCCGAGAGCTACTCTGGAAACGAGCGTAGCGAGCATAGAGGCACAGCCCCTAGTTATTTCTTAACAATGTAACGTTTTATCAATGTTGTTGCTGTCTCTAAGAAACAGCAACAACATTTAAAAATTTACGTTAGGCACTAATCACTTCTCATTGTTATATGGACATACAGAAAATAAGCATGAGGTACACAACACACAAAATATATACGAGAGTTGTACCGAAAGTAATGCAAAAGTAGGCATAACGTTTTAATTAACCGACAAAGGTCGTTCAAATTGCACATGTTGGTAGAGTAAATCTTTCTCTATACAAAGGAACTACTCAACATAGTCTCCACCATAAGCGATGCACTTGGGCAATCCTTGAAACCAACTCTCGAATCCTCTTTGAAAATTTTCAAATGTGGACTGTTGTACCCACTTCTTCACAGTCACTTTCACTTCGTCTGTGTCATCAAATCGTTATCCCCGGATACTGTCCTTTATTGGACCAAACAGGTGGAAGTCGGAGGGCGCCAGATCTGAGCTGTGCTGTGGATGTGGGACCATTGACCAACCTAATTTGCTGATCGCCAATTTGTTGCCAAAGCTGTGTGTGGTCTCGCATTGTCTTGGTGAATGTGGATCCTTTTCATATTCTCCTTCGGTCTCTTCCTCCTTATGGCTTCTCGAAGCTTTTTGAGCGTCTCAATGTACCGCTCGCTGGTCACGGTACGGCCACGTTCCAGAAAATCAAAGAGAATGACACTCCTGTCATCCCAAAAAAAAAACAGTCACCACGACTTCCTGTGCCAATCGCTGGCTCTTGAACTTCTTAGGCCTTGGTGAAGAGGTATGACGCCATTCCGTGGATTGATTCTTCGTTTCTGGATTGCAAAGATACGCCCACGTTTCATCCCCTGTCACCAGATCGGGAACAAACGTGTCTTTATTGGCTTCAAACGCTTCCAGCAGATAAGAGCAGACTTCCACCGTTCTCTCCTTCAATCGGGGTACCCACTTTGCACACACTTTCCGATACCCTAAGTCTTCCACCATCTTCTGTATGGCATTGTGACCACAGTCCAGTTCTGCAACAGGCTCATGGATTGTGACTCGTCTCTCCGCGTGAATTAATTCATCCACTCGCTGACGATTCGTGTCAATGGTCGCAGATGATGGTCTCCCACTGCGTGGTTTGTCTTCAATGCTGGTTCCGCCTTCTTTAAAATTCTTAATCCATCTGTGCACATTGACGACCTGCTGGCCAAAATTTTCGTCGCCCTGCTCATCATCTAAATTTGAACGACTGAGCCGATGAGAAAAAAGCCAGCTTCCTGTGGTATCTTCTGAACCCGAGCTCCCATGCTGCTTTGATTGGAGACTCTCTTCTCCCCACCTCGCACCTTCTCTCCTCGATGTAGCCAGGAAACCGGGTGGGGTCGCACAGATGAACAGCCCTATCGCCTACCGGATCTTTCGAAATAATGTGGAGTAAAGCCAAGAAACCAAGGGATCTGGGGGATTGCCTGGAGGTAAGCCTTCAGACTCCAGGCGAGGCCAAGAGCCCGTCACTTCACTTTGGCGAAAAGGACGCATGCCTAAGGAACTCAAGATTTTTAAGTCTAAAAGAAAAAATGCATCATCTTGTGAAAAGAATATAAATTATTGACAACCTAGTTTAGTATCTTCAAAATTTGCACTTGCTAGTTTGAAAGACAAATAAAATTTTCGGAGCAGCTAAATTCATTTTTGAAAATGTGTGGAGTCTGAAAAAACATTAGGCTTAATATTTTTAGCACGTCTTTTGTAAAAAAAAGATCGTGCTTATGTCACCGGTTTGTCCATCCGTCCGTCTGTACCCACAATATCTCTGTAACTATTAGTCCGATTTGAAAAATTCTTTTTGCAATGGGAAGCTTCAAATATGCGAATGATGATCCTTTATTTCGTTTTTTTACGATGTACAATTTCGCCGCTAGAGGGCGTAAACGCAGATGATGTCGAATTCAAAAATACGTTTTATTCCACATATTTGCTTCTAAACCTCCGATTAAAAAAATTCTTTTATCTTTCGATTCCATTTATGTTGAAGAGTAATTTAGACATAGTTACTTTTTTCAAATTACGCATAGATTTTCCGCTAGGGGGCGTAAAACTAAATTACATTTACAACGATAACTCTTCTTCTAAAACTCCGATTTGAAAAAAAATTTCTTCAGCGGATACACCTTCTGATGGAAAATATTTTGCATATAATTTCAAATTTTTGGTAAAGAATACTTTGGCTACCAGGGGGCGTATCTGTTAATTTTTGCTTCTGACGTATTTGCCATAAAATCTGAGCTTCTAAAATATCGATTGAAAACATTCTTTCGTGGACTGATGCCACTCACAGCAATAAATCTTTTCGGAATATTTTCTTCTTAAAATATTCCCCAGTTTCTCCGCCAGGGGTGGTAGATGTATATATTATTTTTGTCAATATCTCTACTTCTAGGAGTTCGATTTGAAAAATTCCTTCTTTGTTGGATGATGTTTCCATTGTGACACGTTCCTCATATAATTTCAAAATTTTCAAGTAAATCATAGATTTTCCGCTAGGGGGCGTAAAGGTAAATTGCTTTTCCCCCTATATCTCTTCTCCTAAATCTCCGATTTGAAAAATTATTTCTGCACCGGATACAGCTCCTGGTGTGAAATCTTTTGCACGTAATTTCTGACTCTTGCAAAAAATGGTTTGGCCACCAGGTGGCATAAGTCTTAATTTCCGCTTCTGATGTATTTGCAGCAAAATATGAGCTTCTAAAATCTCGATTGCAAAACAAGTCGTTTGCTGACCGATACTACTCATGTCGACAAACCTTTTAGGAGCATTTTCTTCTTGAAATAATGCAAGGTTTCTACGCCAGGGAGCGTAGATGTATATCTTGTTTTTGTCAACATCTCAACTTCTAAGAGTCCGATTTGAAAAATTCCTCCTTTGTTGGATAGTGTTTCCGATTCTAAATGTTTTTTATATAAATGAAAATTTTTCATGTAAATCATAGACTTTTCGCTAGGGGGTGCAAAGGTAAATTGTGTTTTCTGCGTTATTTCTGCTTCTAAAACTCCGATTTGAAAAATTCTTCCTGTATCGCATACAGCTTCTGATGGAAAATGTTTTTCACATAATTTAAAATGTTTGGTAAGGAATGGTTTAGCCACCAGGGGGCATAAGCGTTAATTTCTGCTTTTGATGTATTTGCAGCAAAATCTGGGCTCCTGAAAACTCGACTAATTTTTTTCTTGGACCGATACTGCTCATATAGAAAAACCTTTTAAGAATACTTTCTTCCTAAAATAATGCATGGTTTTCTCACCAGGGAACGTAAAGTCTCATCATATTTTTGTCGATATCTCTGTTTCTAAGAGTCCGATTTGAAAAATTCTTTCGGTGTTGGAAAGCGTTTCCGATGCGAAATGTTTCTCATATAATTTCATGTTTTTCTTAACGCACAAGTCTGCAACCAGAGGGTGTAAGCTCACGATTCCGTTTACAGCAATATCTGAGGGATTAAAAACCCGATTGAAAAACTTCTTTCTTCCGTCAGATACTATTGTTTTCCATACCGGTTCCATTGACTTTAAATAGCTTTGATAAATTTAATTTGCGTCAAAACGGATTCAAAAGACGTGCTTATTACACCCGTAAAGTCGGTGTCATCTTTCTTGTTTTCATTTTGTTGGCAGTTACATTGCTATGTTTGTGTACGCATAGTTTTTGCTACGTCCAGTTCTGAAAGTAGAATTTTTATTTTGGCCATTTTACATATCACGTTGCAGTTCCTTTGAAAATCTTTAACGAATGGGCTTTGCGGTAGGGCAGCCCTTTTACAATCATATTATGTTTCTGC
Source organism: Macrothele yani (assembly GCA_039090855.1). Lineage (NCBI taxonomy): Eukaryota > Metazoa > Arthropoda > Arachnida > Araneae > Macrothelidae > Macrothele > Macrothele yani. The sequence continues at coordinate 130,457,166 of CM076997.1, forward strand.
CGTAATTTGCTCGAGGTTAAATGTGGTCTAGGAAAAATGTGAATATTAATTTTGCCAGGTCTTGTATTTCGGGTTGGAGTAATATGCGGATAGGTAAACCTCCTGTAATTACTTTTTAAGGTAAAGCATAAATTAGGAAAATTGTAATTTCGCATGTATTAAGACAGTGGTATTTTAATTCTTGTGTTTCTGGAGGATGTGTGTGGAATGTTATGAATGAAACTCAGTGTTTAAGTTTTTTTTCGAAAGAAGCTTCATGTCATTTCTATAGGCAAAAGGGAAAAAATGTAATTTTGCGTGTGTTAAAACAATGGTATATGATTTCATAATTTTGATACAAGCTATCTTGAACATGCGCAAACTCTCAGACCAGTATTTCTTTAAGTGTAATTTAAACTTTCTGTGTGTGTAGGGATTTTTACATTCATAAGTTGCGTTGGTGTTTATTGCATAAAAGAAATGTCATGCAGTTCAAATTTTTCTTAGAGGCAGTTTTATTATGGTTTTGTGTTTTGGTGAATTTAGGTGATAAAAATTATTCTTTAAAATTGTGTAGTAGAGTGGACTAGCTTCCAATATCAGCTGGTGGATTTGAGTACAGATTTAAATGAGACGGGAGGCATTAAAATGGGCATGCATGCTGACTAAGATGTTTCCTAAGTGTTGGCCTTTATATACCCGTATACCTTGTATACTGTTTGAATTCTTCAAGAGTTGATGATTTCTGGAAACAGATAGTTCTTGGATGTAATTTTCTGGAAATAAGTGGTTCTGCGATATAGTGTATTTTTGTGGGAAATAAATGGCACTGTATATTTTTCTAGAAATAATGAGGTAGTGTATTTTCTGGGAAATAATGATATGGTGTAGTTTCTGGGGAAGAAATGATCTAGTCATACATGAGATTCTTCCGCGGATTCGCGGAATTCCACTTTTTTATCATCATTTGGGTTATTTGCGAGATCGATGCGATACTAAAGAGAAATTTTGGAGTAGTAGTTGGGGGAGGGGCGTCGTTTTTGGGTCTGGGAATGATATCTCATTTTTCAAAACTTTCGAAAACGGAAGTTAAACGGAGTGAAAAATTAATCGTGATTTCATTTTCTCGCGATATTTCTTCCCGTAATCGTGATTTCATTTTCTCGCGATATTTCTTCTGCGCTGTATTATTGCTAAATATAATTTTTTTTTCCCTTAAACATTTGCATTTCAGCTTGAAACTGGAAGAAAAGTTTCCGAAAACGGAAGTTAGAGGGCATAAAAATTTCCCTGTGATCTAAAGTGTATTTTTCTGGAAATTGTTATTTCTCAAAGAAGCTGTGTGCCTAGAAAATGACAAGATAATGATATTTTTGGAAATAATGTGAGTCTCCGTATGGTGTTTCTCTGGAAGCTGTGTGCCTGGGGAAAAATAATTTGGGACAAGTGTTCTTGTAAGGTGCTTTTCAAATGTGGAAAATACTTCGTGTTTGAAAGGGTGTATATGGAAACAATTGGGGGATTGTCATCCACCCCCAGTAAACCGAAGACCCGCAGGAAGCTACTCCGAGCAAGGTGGGTTCATGAGGTTGTCCCAAAATAAGTAGGTGAAGAAAATAGTACAGGTTGATATATTACGCTTATACTCCCATTTCGGTGTATAGGCCTGATCTGATTCACGGCCAAATCTCACCTTCAGCCTTAATAATCAGAGTGAATTTCTGTTTTCAAAGAAATTTCACTCTGATTAGATGATACGTTGTTTAGCCACTGTATGAGTTATTAACTTCATGGGTCTTTTTAATTAGGTAAGGAACTGCATTAGGTGCTTTTGAAAATGTAGATTAAGTTGTTTTATGAGTTACATGTCAGAAAAGTTGTGTAATTTAAAATTTTGGGGAACTGTAAGGATGCCTATGAATAAGAGTTCAAGTTCAGGAGTGTTGTGAATTATTGTTTGACTTTTAATTGCATTATAAGGTATTGAGATTCAGAGTAAGCTTATTTTAGGAAGGTTATTTGAATTTCTTGATGATGGTGTGAATTTTAATTCTTTTTGTCAGCGTTGCAAGTTAGTGATAAATTTTGAGTTAATTGAATAAGATATTAAGTACAGTGTTCTCGGTATAGTATCTAGGAGTTATTTTTCATCACTAAATGCCAATGTTCAGTGTTATGAGATTTTAAGGCAAGTTTTCCTGTTAGTAGGATTGTTTACTAAAGTAGGTTTTTGGTTATTTAAAAATTGTTTGCTCAGTTATTGCAATTTTAAAACTAATGTTGGCTAAGGAAACTGGTTTGATGGGGTTGTTCGAAAGGATAAATGAAATCTGTATTGTATACACATTAAGCTACACATTTATAACCGATAGGGAAAGAAATTACACTTCAGCTGTCAAAACCTATCCACAATATTCCTTCTGTTTCATCTGTCAAGTGTTTCATTTGTTCTCGCAAATCATGCTTTCTGAGAAAATGTGTCTCTAGCCTCCTGAAAAGGATAAATTTGATTTTTCATTAAGGAAGTGTTATGCCAAAAGTTAAATACTGTTGTACCAGCTAGATTAAATTGAATTGAGTGAGATTTTCTGCTTAATTTGCAATGTTAAAATTGAAGGTAAAGGAATTGTTATTCGCTAGCAGAAATATTGGTTCTTCTTTTCTGAATTAGAAGTACATCAGTTGTGTGTCATCTGATTTAATTAAAATAAGGCCCAAGCTCTATAATGTCAAAAATCTTGAAGAGGTTGTAAAGTCCTGTTCGTGTCTTCGAGCACCAGATGCTGGTTTTCTTGTTTTGTTTGATGGTTAAGTTTTACAAATAAATGCAGGCCAAGTGGCTTTTCAAAAACCCGTACTTTGTGCAGTGAAAAATTATGTGTCCAGGTTGAATTTCATCCCTAGGTCTCATGTGTCCAGGTTGAATTTCATCCCTAGGTCTCATGTGTCCAGGTTGAATTTCATCCCTAGGTCTCATGTGTCCAGGTTGACATTCATCCCTAGGTCTCATGTGTCCAGGTTGAATTTCATCTCTAGGTCTCATGTGTCCAGGTTGAATTTCATCCCTAGGTCTCATGTGTTCAGGTTGAATTTCATCCCTAGGTCTCTTGTGTCCAGGTTGAATTTCATCCCTAGGTCTCATGTGTCCAGGTTGAATTTCATCCCTAGGTCTCATGTATCCACCTTAGCGTGCCTAAGGGAAGGTAAGAATCTGAAATTGTTATTAATGATTTAACCTTGCATTTTGTCCCAACCACTATGATAAATCCTCACCGCCCCCAAAAGTTATTTACACATCTACAATGCCTAGCAATAAATGCCTTTTTCATACATACTTACAGGTTTTTTAACTCTTCTGAAACGCAAACAACATCAACAGGAAATAATAACTTTTAGATATCAAACCTCAGTGTTGAATTTTATTTATCATGGCCTTGTTTGAATTTTTCAGTGTTTCCAAATGCATCCACCCATCACCAAAATTCAATATTTACAATATAATTTCTCTGAAAATACCCATAGCCAAACTCCATCATAACAGAATACGGGATTACACCATACGATACAAATTTTGAAGGTGTGAATCCGTTTTTTGATGTAAATATGACATGGACGATAAGTCAGATAACATCCGAAAACTTCATAATTTCGTCGTCCTGGACGGGAATCGTATCCGCATCTCCCGGATAGCGCCCGAGTATGCTAACGGAATGCCGATTGCTTCGACTAGCGAATCATGTGATGGTTATATTTAAATTAATCGGAAACTTGAGACTTGGTCGTTCTGAGTGGTGTAGTGGTTAGCATACTCGAACGCTATCCGAAAGACGTGGTTTTGATTTCCGCTCCAGGACGATGATTAATTACACCGAAAAACGGATTAATATCTTAAAAATTTGTACCTGTAATTATTTACTATCAAAATTTAAACTTTCAAACCCTACTATCTTCTCTGCCATTCGCGGCAGACAACCCTTAGTTGGTTTATTTCATGATCTGCTTACAACATTCCTTACTCCTGCCAATTATCCGGCATGTAACCTGTAGAATTCAATCAAAAAGAGAAATCACTTTGTAACTTAACATCAATAAATTAACATCAATAATTTCATTTTTTCACACACAAAAATAATACTCTTCTTCTGCCACTTGTCCGGCAGACATCTGTTAATTACGTATTTAATTAATAATTAAATTATCATAAGCTTATCGAACGTCAGTTTGCCCGGAGAAATTATGCCGAAATTAACTTGATTGTACACTGAAGAGCAATTAAATTAGAGACAGCTGGCGTTATACAAATGTGGCGCTGTGTGCGGCCCGGTAAACGGAAACGACATGACGTATGCAGCAATCCGACAATATAAGGATTGAGGTGAAGGGAATCAGTAAGAGTCGGACGCAGTATGGGTAAGAGGAAGGATCTAAGCGCATTTGATCGTGGACAAATTGTCAAGGCCCGACAAATGGGTCACTCCATCTCGGAAGTCGTGCGGGCACTGGGATTTTCACGAGCCACTGTGTCACGGGTGCACCGTGAGTACATGAAATCCGGTAAAACCATCCCTGCAAGGGCCAACTGCCGTAGACAACAGCGTGTGGTTGAGCGGGGTCATCGTCGGCTAGCTCGCATTGTAATAGCGGATAGACGAGCCACAGTGCAAGAAATCACTCGGTAATTTAACGCTGGTGCACAAAAAGGTGTAAGCAGCCACACCATCCAGAACCATCTCTTCGCTATGGGGAACAGAAGCCATTGTCCCACGAGGGTACCGCTGCTGACCGCACATCACAGGGTGCAAAGATTAGCATAGGCGCGAGAACATCGCCACTGGACCCTAGACATGTGGAAAAATGTAACCTGGGCTGATGAGTCGAGATTCATGTTGGTGCATGCGGATGGCAGGATACGAGTGCGGCGCAAACCACATGAAGCGATGGATCCTTCTTGCCAGCAGGGTACTCTTCACGCTGGTGGGGGTGTTATTCTCGTCTGGGGACTGTTTACGTGGACTGAAATCCTCACAAGTCAACGTTACTGGGATATCCTGGACGACCATTTGCTCCCGTTTGTGCGTCTTCAACATCCCACTGGGGACCTCATCCTGCAACAAGACAATGCACCGTGCCATCGCTCCCGAATTCTATCCGAATGGTTGGATGAACACTCCACCGACGTGACCTCGCTTTCTTGTCCATCGAGCACATCTGGGATGCCATCGAGAGAGATGACCTCCCTCCATCAAATCTTCGTGAACTGCGGGAGCTTGTTCGGGGGTCGTGGATCCGTATGGTTTCTCAACGCTTCCGGTGTCTTGTCGAGTCCATGCCGAGACGAATCGCCGCCGTCATCAGGGCAAAAAGTGGTGCTACACGTTACTAGACAGGTATCTCTAATTCAATTGTTCTTCAGTGTATATACACATTGACTTAAAATCATTGAATATATACGGATTGTCAGGAAAAGGAAAGTACTGAGCCTTGAAATCCCTCCTGGGTCTTCGTCCACCTTGCTTGCATAGGTAGGCGCCCCATCTCCAGTACCTAAGCTCCTTTTCTCAATTTCCTGAAGTTCATCTTTCCTCCTCCAACTCTGAAATTCGAATACTTCATCCTTCTTCTTCAAATGCAGAAATTCGAATGTTAAAATTTTTTGTCTGTCTCACTCTGACTTCTCCTCCGGGTCTGAAATCGCTCCGCCCCTCAAAATTGTAATAAAATTCATTCCCATCGCTTACTGGCCCAACCTTAATAAAGAATGGCATTTTATTCGTTTTCCACATAAATCCCAAGTTCCGATTGTCTTCTTTCTCGACTAATCATGCGAAACTACGAAGTATCTGCAGTTCTCGGAATCAGTCACCCGTAAGCAATAATTTCTCAAAATTAATGTCCCTGTCAACCCTTTTAGAGCATCGCTCGCTGTCTTCGCTTCTGTCCAAGTCGTTCCTTCGAGACATACAAAAGGTGAGAGCATTAACGATTGCCAGATTCATGACTTCGAAAACAATTCAAGTTACCTTACGTCTCTTCATGAATTGTACGTTGGAGTCGTTTCGAATTGCCCTTGGCTGCCAGGACGAGAGTTTGGTGTCAAAAGGTTGGGGGAATCCCAGGAAGGGTCACTTACACACTTCCTGCGCTGCTCTCTCCGGTGGTTTCCGGAAAGAGGGACCAGTTCTGGGCAAAGACAGAGAGAAAAAAAGAAAGTTTTTCTCATCCCTTTCCTTGAAGAAAATAAATAAAAAAATTAATTAGTCTACCCTTTCCATTACGACCTTCCTGAAAATACAAGTTACTGGTTAGCTACGTCGTATGCTTGAATTTTAGCGTTTAAATTTAAATATGGCTGACAAATGAAGTTTGGCGCGATAACACACCCAAAACAGTCTTCTTACAAATGGTACCGAATGGAGAAATAAGTTTTCCAATCTGGTGTTTAGAAGCAATTATATGGAAGGAAATTTATTATTCCGTATAACTGCTTATTTACGTAACTGTAGTTACGCCTTCTAGCTGCGAAGTTATGCATCACAAAAAAACGAAAAACAAGAATCATCTCGTTCTCACATTTCGAACTTACCAATCCAAAATTATTTTCCAAATCGGACTAATAGTTGCAGAGATATGGTGCCTACAGACGAACGGACAGGAAAACGGCCAGGCAGACAGACGGACAGCAGAAATGTCATACAGACAGCAGAAATGTCATACAGACAGAAGGGCAAAGTGGTACTATAAACATGTGTTTTTTTTAATAAAATGCCAAAACTAAAAATTGTTCTAAATATTGAACAATTTTGTCTCTATTACTTGGCCTCTGTGGGTCTTGCTGCAGAAAGATTTGGATAACGAAATGCCTTTGTTAAGAGGCGTTTTTTGTCAGCTCTTTTTCTACATAAGAAAAATCTCTTCTTCCCAACTCTTGAGTTTCTCATTAGGATCTGTAAGTCATGACGTTTTTTTTTTTATTTTTGTTTTTTTTAACCATTAAAGAAAATTGATCTGACAGGTAGAGCTTCTCTTGTTCACTCCTGTTTAAAGTGTACGAGTAATTGATACAGCAGTTAACAGCAATTCAATCTTTCGTTTTCTAATTGTCTTTTCTGCGTTCTATCCTTCTTGCTCACGTGGATTTTAGACTAGAACAGTACTTTTTATTTAGACTTTTCTAAAGATGTAATGCAAAACCATTTCTAAAATTATGGATTTTTCGGCAAAATTTAATTTCGCTACGTTTTACCATGTTTCTATGCATCATTGTGTACTTTTAAAAAAACTGTGGGAAAATTGCGCGTAACCACTTACTACCTTGCAGCCCTGACTCAGAGAATGAAATCACCCCGACAGTTTTACTCTGTTCTTCAGATGGGAACGCTTCGCTTTAGTTGAAGGACATATCTATCGTGACAGTGAATGATGTCATCGCTCTCCGACAAAAACGTTCGTAGTGTGTGATGATGCTCCATTAACCTTGACTCCTTCAAATTGGTTCTCTCAATACTGTAACTATTTGATCTCTCAGGATGAATCATAGTGCTTGAAGCGCCGAGATATCTTCGTGTTGGAACTTTAGGCACACAGGAAAGCAATTAAGAATTCTATTGGCGTGCAACTTTGCTTTCTACTTGCACTCTGAGAATATCTCGAATGAAACGTTACGCGTGTTTCAAACAAATTTACAGTTCGACCCTATTCACAGATGCTTGCAAGCATCAGTTAGACAGAGAGCAAAAGGCTGCGTTGCACAGAATTGTCTCCTAAGCGAGGCATCAAATGAAAATTACATATACAGTGAAACCTCGTTTATACGATTCTCACTTACACGTGTTTCGCTTTCATAGACAATCCTGCGTTAGGCCCGATATGTGAAAACAGGAATTTGTCAGTGACGCATTTCGAAACCGCGCCCTCTTCGCTCCTGGCTGATTTACTCTAACCAACCTAGCTGCACTGACGGAATACATCTCTGAAGATTAGTCGTCTTGACATGTGTTTCACCTCTGTAGTGCGTCACATCATCTCCCTATTTTTCTTTCTCTAACCAACTGAGCTACACTGACGGAATACATCCCTGAAGATTAATCGTCTTGACATGCGCTTCACCTCTGTACTGCGTCACATCATCTCCTATTTTTTCTCTAACCAACTAAGCAACACTGACGGAATACATCCCTGAAGATTAATCGTCTTGACATGTGCCTCACCTCTGTAGTGCGTCACATCCTCTCCCTATTTTTTTTTTCTCTAACCGACTAAGCTACACTGACGGAATACATCCCTGAAGATTAGTCGTCTTGACATGTGCTTCACCTCTGCGGTGCGTCACATCTTCTCCGACTTATTTTTTCTCTCTAACGAACAAAGCTACACTGACGGAATACATCCCTGAAGATTTATCGTCTTGACATGTGCTTCACCTCTATAGTGCGTCACATCATCACCCTATTTTTTTCTCTAACCAACTAAGCTACCTGACGGAATGCATCCCTGAAGATTAGTCGTCTTGACATGTGCTTCACTTCTGTAGTGCGTCACATCATTTCCGTCTTATTTCTTTTCTCTCTAACTAACTAAGCTACACTAACGGAATGCATCCCTGAATATTAGTCGTCTTGACATGTGCTTCACTTCTGTAGTGCGTCACATGATTTCCGTCTTATTTTTTTCTCTAACCAACTAAGCTACACTGACGGAATACATCCCTGAAGATTAGTCATCTTGACATATACTTCACCTATGTAGTGCGTCACATCATCTCTTATTTTTTTTCTCTAACGAACTAAGCTACACTGACAGAATACATCCTGAAAATTATTTGTCTTGACATGTGCTTCACTTCTGTAGTGCGTCACATCATCTCCCTCTTATTTTTTCTTCTCTGACCAACTAAGCTACACTGCCGGAATACATCCCTGAAGATTATTCGTCTTGACATGTGCTTCACCTCTGTAGTGCGTCACATCATCTCCTTATTATATTTTTCTCTCTAACCAACTAAGCTGCACTGACGGAATACATCCCTGAAGATTAGTCGTCTTGACATGTGCTTCACCTATGTAATGCGTCACATCATCTCTCTACTATTATTTTTTCTTTAACCAACTAAGCTACACTGACGGAATACATCCCTGAAGATTAATCGTCTTGACATGTGCTTCACCTCTGTAGTGCGTCACATCATCTCCGTCTTATTTTTTTCTCTAACGAACGAAGCTACACTGACAGAATACATCTCTGATGATTTATCGTCTTGATATGTGATTCACCTCTGTAGTGCGTCACATCATCTCCCTATTTTTTCTCTAACCAACTAAGCTACACTGACGAAATGCATCCCTGAAGATTAGTCGTCTTGACATGTGCTTCACCTCTGTAGTGCGTCACATCATCTCCGTCTTATTTTTTTTCTCTCTAACCAACTAAGCTACACTGACGGAACACATCCCTGAATATTAGTCGTCTTGACACGTGCTTCACCTCTGCATACGTCACATCATCTCCCTATTTTTTTTTTCTCTAACCAACTAAGCTACACTGCTGGAATACATCCCTGAAGATTATTCGTCTTGACATGTGCTTCACCTCTGTAGTGCGTCACATCATCTCCCTATTATTTTTTTCTCTCTAACCAACTAAGCTGCACTGACGGAATACATCCCTAAAGATTAGTCGTCTTGACATGTGCTTCACTTATGTAATGCGTCACATCATCTCTCTATTATTATTTTTTCTTTAACCAACTAAGCGACACTGACGGAATACATCCCTGAAGATTAATCGTCTTGACATGTGCTTCACCTCTGTAGTGCGTCACATCATGTCCCTATTTTTTTTCTCTAACCAACTAAGCTACACTGACGGAATACATCCTTGAAGATTAGTCGTCTTGACATGTGCTTCACCTCTGTAGTGCGTCACATCATCTCCGTCTTATTTTTTTCTCTAACGAACGAAGCTACACTGACAGAATACATCTCTGATGATTTATCGTCTTGACATGTGATTCACCTCTGTAGTGCGTCACATCATCTCCGTCTTATTTTTTTCTCTCTAACCAACTAAGCTACACTGACGGAACACATCCCTGAATATTAGTCGTCTTGACACGTGCTTCACGTCTGCATACGTCACATCATCTCCCTATTTTTTTTTCTCTAACCAACTAAGCTACACTGACAGAATACATCCCTGAAGATTAATCGTCTTGACATGTGCTTCACCTCTGTAGTATGTCACATCATCTCAGTCCTATTTTTTTCTCTGACGAAGTAAGCTACACTGACGGAATACATCCCTGAGGATTTTTGGTCTTGACATGTGCTTCACCTTTGTAGTGCTTCACATCATCTCCCTCTTATTTTTTCTTCTCTAACCAACTAAGCTACACTGACGGAATACATCCCTGAAGATTATTCGTCTGGACATGTGCTTCACCTCTGTAGTGCATCACATCATCTCCGTCTTATAGTGCGTCACATCATCTTCGTCTTATTTTTTTCTCTCTAACCAACTAAGCTACACTGACGGAATACATCCCTGAAGATTATTTGTCTTGACATGTGCTTCACATCTGTAGTGCGTCACATCATCTCCGTCCTATTTTTTTTTCTCTAAGGAACTAAGCTACACTGACGGAATACATACCTGAAGATTATTCGTCTTGACATGTGCTTCACCTCTGTAGTGCGTCACATCATCTCCCTCTTATTTTTTATTCTCTAACTAACTAAACTTCACTGACGGAATACATCCCTGAAGATTATTCTCCTTGACATGTGCTTCACCTCTGTAGTGCGTCACATCATCTCCTCTCTTTTTTTTCTTGTAGCGATGAAGGAAGTTTCATTAATTCCAGTCGATGTGCGGAAAACACATCACACGTTTTTCGAAGAACCCAACGACCAGTAGATCCATTTTTACGTTAGGGCGTCAATGTGAAAGCAGGAATTTGTCAGTGACGTAGATTGAATTCGCACCCCTTCTCTCCTGAATGAATTACTCTTACCATAGATCATAGATAGATCATATGTAGAGAATTTTAGGAAGAGAGTGTCTGACCCGAGGTCTTGTACAACCATTAGAAATAGGAAGCTAGGAGATTTGGGCTAGAGTGCTCGACAGGAAAGTGGCACTGAAGCGAAGTAGAAAGGAGGAGGAAGACGCCCTTATTTATTACCGGGGGCCCAGTACCCGGGGTCCGACGGCTTAACGTGCCCATCCGTCGCACGGAGGATACTTAGAGGTTCGAGCGTTCGTACCTGCCTGGAATCGAACCCGGGGTTTTTCCGTGACAGTCACGATCGTTGACCACTAGTCCATCCGCGCCCCAATTTGCTCTAACCAACTAAGATGCACTGACGAAATACATCCCTGATTATTTGACGTCTTAATATGTACTTAACCTCTGTAGTGCGTCACATCATCTCCCTCTTAATTATTTTGTTTTTAAAGAGATGAAGAAATCTATATATTAATTCTACAAGGTTTTTTACTGTGAGTCATATTTTTAGAGAACGGCTGAACGTAAAGACATGGTTGAGGTATCCATATAAAGGTCTTATCATGTAGATGTGCCAGTCGAAGAGAAAATTAAGATTGGGGCAACGGTTCGGGCGTTGTAGGGCGACAAAGTTTGCATGTAAAGTCTGTGGAAGAATCGTGCGGTTGACTCACGCGCTGTTGAAAGCAGGGCGTGGAGGGACTGAGATAGTCCAAAGTCCGAAGTCTTATCTTTTCTGAGCGAATCGTTGCGCAAAGCAACGCTAGCAGGCATTCCTATCAAAGTTCTTCTCATCGAAACAGCGAACACTCTCGAAGATCTGATTGCGTTATGCCGTTGGATTGCATGGTGTATATATACAATTTAATATTCATTCAATCTAGTTTATTCACGTAGGTAAGACGTTTCCCATTACGAAGATGTAAATTACATTCCGTCGATCATTGTTAGTGAAAATATTACGGGCGATTGCTTATAGCCCATTGAGTTGCTCACGGTGGTCGTTAAACCTTCATTAAAAAAAAACAAAAAAAACACGAAACTAGACTTTTGTCTTTACTGAAGTGGTTGAATGAATTTGTCAATCAAATAAAGTTTACATTTGTTGTTTCATATGAGTTTATTCTTTTCAAAAAATACAAAAACAAACTATCCGTCGATTCCGACGGGTGCAGAATATTCGCAACGCGAATCTCATGCCAAGAACATTTACAAACACAGTTGTGACTGAAGATGAAAGTGAAAGAGTGCGCTATCCAGTTGAATTTTTGCACACGATCGAGATGAGTGGACTTCCGCCTCGCATTTTACGACTAAAAAGGGTGCGGTCGTGATGCTCATCACGAACCTGGCCGCCCCGGTGGCGCAGCGGTCTAAGCGCTGGCTTATGATGATTCGTTCGTGAAGGGTCCGGCTTCGAATCCCGGTGAGGCATGGATGTTGTGCTTGTCTTACGGCACTGGCTATCTCTCCCTTCCCTGGAACCAGTGACCCTAAATGAGGGACGGGCGACTGCTTATAGCCCATTGAGTTGCCCACGGTGGTCGTTAAACCTTCAGTCAAAAGAAGAGAAAAAAATCACGAACCTGGACTATTGCCTTCCCTGAAGTGGTTGAATGAATTTGTCAATCAAATAAAGTTTACATTTGTTGTTTCATATGAGTTTATTCTTAAAAAAAAAAAAAAAAAAAAACTAACCGTCTATTCCGACGGGTTTCGTCTAGTTTTCATTAATTTCAGACAATGTGCGGAACAAACATCACACATTTCTCGAAGCACCCAACGACCAGTAGATTCATTTTTACATTCGGGCACTAATGTGAAAACAGAAATTTGTCAGTAACGGGTATCGAAGTCGCCCCCTCACCTCACTCCGGAGTGAATTGCTTTAACCAACTAAGCTACACTGACGGAATATATCGCTGCATATTGATCGTCTGGACATGTGCTTCGCCTCTTTATTTAGTACGTCACAGGCGTCGGTTATACGTAGTTCACTTACATGCCTTTTTCCGATTATACGTTAAATTTTGAATATATGATTCCAAAAATACGTAGTTCTTTGATTCCTTCATACGTAACCAGGAATTTTACAACTTTGAGAAAACTGAGAGAGCGTTGTGGTGTTCATTCACGGTGCAGTAAAAGTTGAACCGTGATCCTATTACCGCGCCAAGATTCGTTTAGGAACTTTCGGACATAAATTTTGTTATAATTCCGATCGTCTAAAGTGGCAACAATGACATTGGATTTCCTAGAATAGGCGACCCAGTCTCACCGTGGGACCATAGGCGTAACCACTGGGGGAGAGGGAGGAGGTCAGGACCCTCCCAGAATTTTAGAGTCGGGGATCCCTAATGTAAAGGACCCCCATATCTTTCGGGAATATAATGATATAATGCACACTTTTTTATGATGTGAACCAACTTAATTTAATAATACAAAATTCTAATTTTTCGTAGAATGCAAACACGTGTGTAATGTGTACTTAGTAAACAGTGATATCGATTCCTAATAAGCAAAGTCAGTTCTACAACCTGGTAATTTACATTTCTGCCCTATCTATCATAGTTTTACAGTTGTGCTTGCTAAGTCCCACAATTCGCCAACAGAGGTGCCTATGTTGTGCCCGTTAGATCGTTCCTCAGCAACTGCTTTGCTCCTGCGAGTGTGTGTGTGTAGGAGAGGAGGTTCCAAACTCTGTCTTATACAGTATGTATAAAATAATGTATATATACTGTATGTATACATATAATGTATGTATGTGTGATAGGACATCCCCCCCCCCCCCCCGATTTTGAAACATGGTTACGCCACTGGTTGGGACCTGTACTCGTTGTGTTTCACACGAATAGCAAGGACAACCAAGGAGTTTCCACGCGCAGCCATAGCAAAGACAACCAAGGATTTTTCACGCACGACCATAACAAGGACAACCAAGGATTTTTCACGCACAACCACAGCAAGGACAACTAAGGAGTTTTCACGCACTACCATAGCGAGGATAACCAACAATTTTTCACGTGCAACCATAGCAAGGGCAAAAAGAAGTTTTCACGCACAACCATGGCAAGGACAACCAAGGAGTTTTCACGCACAACCACAGCAAGGACAACTAAGGAGTTTTCACGCACTACCATAGCAAGGACAACTAAGGAGTTTTCACGCACAACCACAGCAAGGACAACTAAGGAGTTTTCACGCACTACCATAGCGAGGATAACCAACAATTTTTCACGTGCAACCATAGCAAGGGCAAAAAGAAGTTTTCACGCACAACCATGGCAAGGACAACCAAGGAGTTTTCACGCACAACCACAGCAAGGGCAAAAGAAGTTTTCACGCACAACCATGGCAAGGACAACCAAGGATTTTTCACGCACAACCACAGCAAGGACAACTAAGGAGTTTTCACGCACTACCATAGCGAGGATAACCAACAATTTTTCACGTGCAACCATAGCAAGGGCAAAAAGAAGTTTTCACGCACAACCATGGCAAGGACAACCAAGGAGTTTTCACGCACAACCACAGCAAGGACAACTAAGGAGTTTTCACGCACAACCACAGCAAGGACAACTAAGGAGTTTTCACGCACAACCACAGCAAGGACAACTAAGGAGTTTTCACGCACTACCATAGCAAGGGCAAAAAGAAGTTTTCACGCACAGCCATGGCAAGGACAACCAAGGAGTTTTCACGCACAACCACAGCAAGGACAACTAAGGAGTTTTCACGCACAACCACAGCAAGGACAACTAAGGAGTTTTCACGCACAACCACAGCAAGGACAACTAAGGAGTTTTCACGCACAACCACAGAAGGACAACTAAGGAGTTTTCACGCACTACCATAGCGAGGATAACCAACAATTTTTCACGTGCAACCATAGCAAGGGCAAAAAGAAGTTTTCACGCACAACCATGGCAAGGACAACCAAGGAGTTTTCACGCACAACCACAGCAAGGACAACTAAGGAGTTTTCACGCACAACCACAGCAAGGACAACTAAGGAGTTTTCACGCACAACCACAGCAAGGACAACTAAGGAGTTTTCACGCACTACCATAGCGAGGATAACCAACAATTTTTCACGTGCAATCATAGCAAGGGCAAAAAGAAGTTTTCACGCACAACCATGGCAAGGACAACCAAGGAGTTTTCACGCACAACCACAGCAAGGACAACTAAGGAGTTTTCACGCACAACCACAGCAAGGACAACTAAGGAGTTTTCACGCACTACCATAGCGAGGATAACCAACAATTTTTCACGTGCAACCATAGCAAGGGCAAAAAGAAGTTTTCACGCACAACCATGGCAAGGACAACGAAGGAGTTTTCACGCACTACCATAGCAAGGACAACCGAGGATTTTTCGGCCACAAACATGGCAATGTTTGCCGGGAGTGGTGCCGCACGTAAAAAGCTTTCAGCAATCCGTTATTCTGCACTGTAAACAATTTTCTGAAATTCGCGAGCCACTTTCCGTGATCCCGTTCTGAATTAACGAAGTGTAGTTCTGATACATACCTTTCAGTGAAATGATAGGAAGAAACCTGTCACGGATTTTTCGTACACCAAGAAAATTCTGAATTTTTAGAAACATTTTCTCATTACCTTTCTTACATTTGAGGTAAATTGCCGTTTTAAAGATTTATTAACGGAAAATTCTGAATTTTAAGAAACCTTTCCACAGTTCCTTTGGCTAGTATATTAACGGGAAAACTCCATTCTCTCTTTTTCCGTATGTTTCATAGAGCAAAACAGATGAACGTCTGAGGGTGCAATGTCTAGGGAGTAAGCAGGGTGCGGTAAAACCCCCCAGTGTAACTGTTCAAGGGTTAATTTGTTGATTTCGGAGTGGCACCGACATGTGATCTGGCATTATTGTGTAACAGGATGATTGGGCGGTGTCCTTTACCTGTCCATGGGCGTTTCTGCTCGATTGCAGCGTTGAGTTTCATCAACTGATCGCTATACCGTTCTTCAGTGATTGTTTCGCCCGGTTTCAACAGTTCGAAGTACAGTACTCCATGCATATCCCAGCACACACAGAACAGCACCATTTCTCTTAGGATATCTTATTTTGCAGTGGATGTTGAAGGCTGGCCTGTGTCGACCCAGGATCGCTTGCGTACGAGGTTGTCGCAATGGACCCATTTTTCATCCCCGGTGACAACCTTCCACAAGAAATTCTTCCCTTGAAACCTCTTCAGCAACGACATGCAGATGTTCAATCGTTGACTAATATTATTCTCCGTTAAAGTATGCGGAACCCATTTATGAATCTTCTGGATCTTCTCCAAGGCCTGTAGACGCCGTACTACCGTCGTCTGAGCCCCTTTTAAACGTTTTGGTCATTTGCGTTGTCGATTGTGTGGCATCCTCTTGCAAAAACGATTCCAGCTCCTTGTCTCCGAGTTCCTGCGGTCTACCTGCACGTGGCTTGTCTTCCAAGCTTAGATCACCTTTCTTATACCTGGCAAACCATTTCGACACGTCTGCTCACCATAAGCGTTTCGCCATACGCCTGGCGTATTGAACTGTGTGCTTCACTCTCACTTTTCCCTAAATTAAACATGAATTTTCGCAGAAACAGTGCCGCAAATGAAACTTTATCGATAGCCATGCTTGGCTTCATGCACGAACTGACAGCACGGGTCGCCAGCCGGTTATACTCCTACAGGGCCCGCTAGTAGGGGCGGACGAAATTTTTGCATACCACTAATAGTTAGATTGCAGATTTTTAAAGTACTTTGAAAAATTTTTGGGTACTAAGGTGGAGTCTTGTTTTAAAGGACATAGCTATTTCATTCAGAATTCTGTAGCATCCTTCGTAACTCCCAATTCCCACCCCTACCCGAAAAAAAAATAGTCTTCTTCGATTGAAGTAGTCTTCCATCACCCCAATATTGATGATCTTTTCATTATTCGTTTTTTCCCGTGAAAACTTCCCAGGCTAAATTTTCAAACTATATAGCCTGTTATATCAACCGACGGACAGTTGAAGAAGAAGCAGTGCATTTGGAAGAAGAAGTACAATTTTCGAAAGCAATTTACCATTATTGTGTCTTAAGCCTTTTTATCGGCTGGAACGAGTTAACTCGGGTTAGCAAAATGGTCTGAACTCAACTCCAACGAGTATATTCACTGTCTAAGAAGTGGGCCGAACGCTATTGGAACGAATTCATTCAGGGTATGTTTAGTGGTCCCAAAGCTGCTCGTACGAGTTACCTTGAAGACTAGAACATCGAAAAAAGTAGCTTTTGTCCTTAGATTTGTTATTCAGACTGGTCATTCAGGCGTATATGATTAACACCAATCCTTTTTGACATATTAACTGATGAAGGACTATAGCAGTGGAGATGAATTTAAGGAAGGAGAGAGAAGACATTCGAGTAACTTTTTTATGCAGTTGCATGATTTTAGTTTCAGGGAGACTAGCACTTCCCTGTCATGCTTTAGGTCATGGAACAGGGAATATAGGAATAGAATCAGGAGCTATGGTGATCTATGGCATGTTCATTTTCGCAGAGGCTGAGATGAGGGGGGTAAAGATAAATTATTTTACCGTAGCTTTTGTAAAACACCGTCGCTATGTGAACATTTCTGTTTGGAGGAAGCAAAAATTTGGGGCATCGTTCAGTTCAAGCACAGTACATCAGCCGCTTAAAGGGTTAAAAGGAAAGTGTTTAATCAATGAGTCTGTTCTTTTCTTACTTATAGAACAAAGACATGGACCTTAACTAAAAAAGACACGCAGAGGCGGTGGAGAATTGAAATCAGCATGGAGAGGGGCATACTTGGTGTAACCAAGAAGATTGTAATGAAAACTCATGAATAAAAAAAAATAACAAAAGCTGATGACATCATGATCAAAGTAAAGACCCTCAAGTGACAGTAGGCTGGATATATTGCTAGAAAATGCTAAGCACCTTTGAACAACTCAAATATTAGACTGGATAGCAAGGAACGGGAAAAGATCCCGAAGAAGATCATGTGGAAGATGGATGGATGAAATTCGTAAGCATGCTGGGATGGCATTTAGGAGACTGTCTCAAGACAGAGAGATGAGTAAGAGACTTGAGGAGACCTTCATCCAACGGTGCATTGGGAATAGTTGATGATAGTGTTGGCCTGTTTAGAAATTTCCCTCATGTAACACCAATATCAGGAAATGTTTCTGTTAGTTTCAGCAAATTTTAAGGTAGGAAATGAAATTCAGAAGATATCGCAAAAAAAAAAATTCCTTTCAACTGAAGCAAGAAAATAAGCTTAAGAAACAGAAGCCAATTCTGTATCTTAATTGGTAATCCCATGAGCTGTTTATAAAAGGTAGTCATGGAGGATTATTAGGATTCCAGTATACCCGTTTTGGGGGGGGGGTTGTAATTTCAGAAAAACAAAAATACATATTTTACACTACACACCAATAAACAGTCCACCTCATCCCAAGGGCAATATATACCTTTATAACAATTTTTATGTAATGGTTCTCATACATTTTTTCACTAGAACTAATAAATATTGTATACGTTTTTTAACAGGAACACACACATTTTTTTATGTTTAAAAGTAAAAATCAACTTTAGTACCCTATTATACTAATTTTAAATCTACAGATACGTACATTTTTTCAATATGTTTTTACAGGTACAATTATAACTAAACATCTTAACTTTAATACCTCATTATACTAGTCTAGTATCACTCTCTGTTTTACACTTTTTCTTGTAGGTATAGGTACAAAGGAGCACTTGACTTTAATACCTCATTGTACTAATTTTGTATTAAGTTTCTGTTATTACAACTGAATTTTATAAGGACAAGTTTTCCTTGTATATACACTAGTATATTGTCCTTAATCCGTTTTACCATTATTACATTTAAAAAAAAAATAATAATAATTCCTTTTTGCTTTCCTTTTATTTTCCACCAAACGAAAATTAAGACACTTTTTCCTCCCCACAGCCGCTGTTTCAGGAACCCCTTTCCGAACCGAAAAATTACGAATTTTAACTTAATTCTTGTATTAATACTTAATAAAATTAACTGTTTTTCATTAATAAAAAATTTTGTTATGCCCTATTTAATTTCCCTGTGAAACATATATTTTTTTTTTTCTCTGATAGTTCCATTTGGGTGTTGCCATTTAGAAAAAGTGACACATTGTTTCGCTTTCTTATTTCGCTGTGCTTTTTTGTTTTGTGCCTAAAACAATATCTTGTATACATAACAACGTTTCAGTACTCGGCGGAAAATGATACACGGAATCAAACTTATCAAACGTTAGGAGAATCGAAGAAGTTATGAGCTAATCTTAAATCATAAAGCAGAACCATGATTTGATTGGACAGCCAATTGTCATTGTTAGATGCAACGTACAAATGACATGCGCTGGGTCGGGAGATAACGGCTTTACTCTTCGGAGTAACTCAATTATGTGCAATATCCGTTTGCTATTTTTTTTTTATGTTTTTTTTTTTTTTCAGCGATGGAAAAAGCTTTGGAGCGCCCACTTTACGTAATTATAATTTGCTGTCATGATGTGTCAGTGTATAAGTGAAAAAAATCGTACTCTGTTGCCCTCGAATATTATATGCGAGCCGTGTTCCCATTCGTTGACATCAAAGTAAAGTTAAACTGCCAGTGGCTGAAAATGTAGAGGTAGCGTGCTATCATAGTACAGTTGTTCTCGAAATGGGGTATCAACTTTTACTCTTCTCTGAAAATCTGTGGCAACCTGAAAAGCCTTGAGTAACTTTAAACAGTTATGACAAATAAATGGACACCCACTGAATAAACCGAATACTGATGATAGCACTCTCGCTAATCTGAAGCCTTGAATTACAAAAGGAGTATACCAAACAACAAAAGATTACATTTATATTTCTTAATGAATGCCCAATTCAATGGGTCTGTTTTTACATACTGTATATGTACAGTGAGCGTGGGTTCAAACAAGAATTCTTTCTAACACCAGTTAAAACAAGAAAGATAACAACAAACTTTTATTGCAATGAGCACGTCTTTTCAATCCTTTTCGAAACGAATAAAATTTATCAAAATTACTCAAAGACAATGAAACCAGTTAGAAAAAAATCAATTTTGTTTCTACAACCAATAAACCATCCAGCAATAGAAAGTGCTACTTACTTCCACCAACGGTTAAAAAGTACAATGGCTGTTTCATAAAAACTAAGAGTAAAATAACACAAAGTGAAGAAATATAGGTACAGCAAAATATATGTTAGTCTTTCTCAAAGTATCTTCCCTCGGATGATATGGAACTATCCCATCGTTCAGTCCACTTTTCAAAGCATTTGGGGAAGGCATTTTGTGGAAGCTGCTTTTACGACCTCAGTACAACTTGAATAACATCAGCATCTGTGTTGGATGTTGCGCCCCAGAACTTCTCCTTTATTGTTGGAAACAACCAGAAATCGCACGGGGCGAGATCAGGACTGTAGGCAGGCTGTAACGTGATTGATTTCAATGCTGCATTTCATAAGAAACTGTTGAACACAAGCAGCCACGTATGGGCAGGCGTTTTCATGGTATACGGTCCACTCGCTTACCAGTTCAGGTCGCTTAATCGATATGTGTCGTCGCACACGCTTGAAGATCAAATGTAACACTGAGCATTGACAGTAATTTTTGGAGGAACGGCAGGCTGGTAGACTACACCTCCATGATCAAAGAAAATTATCATCATCACCTCCCCAGCTGATTTCGTTTGGCGAACTTTTCTCCGGAGGAGGCGAGCCTGTGTGTTTCCAGACACTCGTTGCGCGCTTCGTGAGGGGGTCGAAATAGTGGACCCATGTTTCATCGGCAGTTATTACTGTGTTTAGAAAATTTGGATCCTTTGAAATCATTTGTTTCCACTCATGATACACCTGAACTCTGGCTAACAATTGTTCTCTCGTCAAGTGATGAGGTACCCATCTCGCTGCAGCAGTAATTTGTTACTTAGAATGCGGAATGCCGAAGTTTTGATATATTAGTTGACGCCGCTATGCCTTCACACGTGATTCGTCTATCTTCTTGCAGGATTGCCTAAACAGTGTTAGCAATACGCTCCGTAACAACACTTTCAGGTCGACCAGGCTTAAAAGCAAGTTCTGCCGACAAACGCCCTTTTTTGAAATCATGGTGCCATCTGAAAATCGTTGACTCACCCAAACACTTATCTTTGTAAGCTTTTTCATTAAATCAACCGTTTCTGGAGCTGTTTTACCCAAACGATAGCAAAAGTTTATCGCACGGCGCATTTCACTTCTTAATTCTTAGTCGCTCACCTCTATAGCTGTATGGCGAAATGCAGGCGTACCTTAAACAACTGCGCAATAACAAAACCAGAACCGTCTGCCACGGCTAATAACTGTTGCCATAGATACTTCTTTAATTCAATTACTCGTCTGCGTGGTTATTTTTCCCCTTCGACTGTTGCCAACTAAAAAAAAAATATTCTCAATTTTTATGGAACGGCCTTTGCATGTTACGAAAATAAAAAAACGGCGCATAAAACGTTTCTCAAAACAGAAGAAAATATCAGCGGCAAAGAGATTTTCAAGTCGCACAGTTAAAAGGAGAAATAAAGAAGGAAGCATGATATAACTCTATGCATCCTAGCGGTAGAATTTTGCATACTGGAAAAGTTGAAAACAGACGAAAAGTATTCTTCATGGCAAAAGCTACACTGTAAAAAAAAATTGTAGATTTTACGGTTTTAAACCGTTTTCCAGGGTGCCAACGCAAAACCGTAAAATCAGCATTTTTATGCCGTGTTGGAGCAAAGCTATAGCTTTGATCCAACACCGCATTTAATGAAGAAAACAGCACAGAATTTGGCTGGAGCGAGTCACAGTCCAAACAATCACGAAAATACAAAAATTTGGCTGGAACGAATGTGTTGATTGTGTTGGAGCAAATAGCTTTGCTCCAACACGACATAAAACTGTAGATTTTACGGTTTTGTGTTGGCATTCTGGAAAACGGTTTAAAACCGTAAAATCTACAGTAATTTTTTTACAGTGTATGACAAGGAAAAATAATTTTTCAAATGCGTCTCTCACTTGGATAATGCTACCCATCTTTATTGTAGCGAATGGCATACAGTAAAAAAAGAAATTTCTCAAAGTGTTTTTAAAAGTGGAGATACAGTTGCAAAAAAAAAAAAAAGTACGTAAACACCCCATAGCGGGATAACTGTGAAATTCAAAACTCTTCAAATACAAACCTAAATTGTTCCACAAGTTAAATGGTGTCCGGTTGTTGGCGCGGACTGACTCTTGTGGTGCAGTCCGCCCGAATTGATGGTTCTTGTTACACTGCCTGACAGAGAAAATGCCACACTATGAAGGAATGCTCAATAACAGACCAAACTGCACACACAGATAGCCAAGTAAGTCCTGAACAAATGATTTAATTATTGCATACAGACTACGCTCCAGTGGCCGAATATACAGGATGATCAATAAGGAGTGTGGCCCTCATTTTGGGCAATACAGTGTTGAATCCGAAATGGCATCGAGGCAATGAGAGTCCGAATAGAATCCTGAGGTATCGTGGACCATGTGGTGTTGATCTGAGTCCACAGTTCATCTTCATTTTGCGGGAGTGAGAGGGTACTCAACCGGCGTCCAATCGTATCCCACAGATGCTCGATGGTCGAGAGGTCGGGGGATTGTGCTATAGCCACGGAAGCATCCTCACACCGTGTAAAACATTCAGGCTGATCCAAGCGGTATGTGGCCGGGCGTTATCCTGTTGAATAACGGCGTTTGGGATGCCCTTCAGATACGGTAGAGCCACCTGCAGCAGCACCTCGTCACCATCGCGGTGTGCCGTCAGTGTGACCGTAATGCGTACCAGCGGTTAGGGGCTGTTGGCGCTGATGGCACCCCACATCATGGTTCCACGTTGCCGGGCCTTGTGGAACTCCGCAATGGCTGAGTAATCAGCCCGTTGGCCACGTCACCTCCTGACTTTTACACGGCGATCATCCGTGGTGAGACCGAACCGCGATTCGTCGCTGAACACCACACTGTTCCATTCTGCACCCCACGTGGCTCTGGAGCGACACCACGCCAAGTGGTGACGACGATGGCTCGCTGTTAAGGGTAGCCTTCCCAACGGATGGCAGGACAGCAAACCAGACGCAGCCAATCGGCGCGACACTGTCCGCTACGGCATGACGTCGGATGAGACGATCGGTGCACTCGGACGTCCATCTCCGTGCTCCGGTCCTTCTACGACGTTGCGCAGATCTTTCCTGGGACCACTGTCTCCAAATGCGACCGACAGTTGTGGCATCACAGTGTTGCGTTTCTTCCGCAATACGACGCAAGGATCATCTGGCGGTACGAAGGCCTACGATGACACCTCTCGAGAACTCATCCGTTTTACGAAATCTTGTACGACGGCATCTTAATGGCATTGGCACCCCTTGTTAGTTCTCCAGACACGGTTACAGCAGGACCACTCACTTCACGCGGCCGTGACTACGTCTCGACTGATAGCCTCACTGGCTGGTTGCCCGCTTATATCCCGCGCGCTGTTCGTGCGATCGGCTCGCAAATTCAATCATTTGCATAACTTATGCGTGTGCACCGACTCTACAATTTGCATGGTGCTGCGTTTACGCCTTCGTGGTGTGGCATTTTCTCTCTCAGGAAGTGTATTTCACACAAATATTGTTCGTTTATTATATAATCTCCATCACTTGAGCAAAATCTTATGCAGACACTACCACCAGGTTTCTGAGAGGCAAACTAGTGTTTTTGTTGGTCTTCTTTTGAGTAAACTTTTGAAAATACAATTCTTGGAATAACCAAAAAAATCGGTTTTGAACCTGGGGCCTTTGGTTATGTAATTTACTATTTTAAGAAATTCGTTAACTACGTGCGCGAACTGAGAATATATAGAGGAACAATGTTCCGTTACTTACAGGTGGTATTCCTTTCTAATTATAACCATTTTGCGGTGGAGATTGGCCGGTTTAACCACCGCCGGGCGTGCTTTTGCTCTAAGGTTCCTTACGAATTGCCAATAACCGAATGCCCCCTCTAGAAGCGAATTCATATATATCTTTTGATTCAATTTTTTATAAGTGTGAATGAAGCAGAAAGTAATGGCATTCTGTACCCCGTTATAAACATTTCTTGAGTTCGCAATCTGGTTTACTCTGCTAGAGAGATGCATTCCCAAAAGCTCACCTCCAAACTTTTAGCGCTCACAAACCTAAACCATTGAGTGCGTTAGCATTTCTCTCTAAATATTTCCCACGCTTGGCTTCCCAAGACGTTGATTCCTTCGGAGTATTTGAATTCCTCTATTTCAGAGGGACCAACTACAAATTGATTTTGCATAAAATCTGTCTGTGCAACTAACCTAAAAATTCCTGTCGTACATCAAACGCTTAATGAAATTAAAACTTTCAATAAACTTGTCGTAATGGTTTTGGAAAAATCAATCCAAACGGTGATAAAAGAAATTTTTCAATGTCACATTTAGAAGCAGAGATATTGAGAAAATCAGATTAAACATTTGCGCCCCTAGCGGCAAAATTGTGCATTATTTTGGAAAGAAAATAATCATAAAAAGTTTTCATAGTTAGCAGTATCTGACCGAAAAATAATATTTTTCCAGTGGGGATTTTAATCCCTCAGATATTTTTGGAAACCGAAAGGTGAACTTACGCTCTTCAGTGGCACGCGTATGCGTTAACAAAAATTTGAAATTATATCAAAAACATTTCGCGCCGTAAACGCTCTCCGACAAAGAAATAATTTTTTAAATCGGACTCTTGGAAGCACAAATTCCGAAAAAAAAACAAGATGTACATCTACACCCCCTAGAGGAAAAACTATGCTCTATTTTAGGCAATAGGTATTTCCAAAAGGTTTCCCAAGGTGAGCGGTATCGGTCCACGAAATAATTTTTTCAATCGACTTTTCAGAAGCTCAGATTTTGTTACAAATGCGTCAGAAGTAGAAATGAACACCTCCCTCACGCCCCCATGTGGCCAAATTATTAGCTAACAAAAATTAAAAATTATATACAAAACATTTTACATCAAGAGCTGTATCCGATTCAGAAAGAATTTCTCAAATCGGACTTTTAGAAGCAGAGATATCGTGGAAAACGCAATTTATCTTTACGGCCCTAGTGCAAACAAATATGTGCATCAGAAAACAACTGGAATTCAAGTATCATCGTTCTCACATTTCAGGCTTCCCAATGCAAAAAGAATTTTTCAAATAGGACTATTAGTTGCAGAGATATGGTGTCCACAGATGGTCTGATGAGTCTCGTTTTTGTTTGTACTCCAATAATGAAGGGCGACAAGTTCATCGCATGCCCAATGAAGCCTTTAATCCTGATTGCGTCGAAGGTGTTGTTCAAGCTGGAGGGAGTTCTGTAATGTTTTGGGAATGTTTGTCGTACCACGAAATGGGCCCTCACTTTGCAGTGACGATGAATTTAAACCAACAAGCGCACCTCCGCTTTCTGAATGACGAAGTGTTGCCCTTTGCCCTACATCTCTAGCAGTAGCATCACATTACCACTCCTGTCTTTCAAGACGACAATTGCTATGTGCACAGGGCTAAAACTGTGTCTTAGTGGCACGACGAACAATCAGCAACACTGTCTCACCTCGACTGGCCCGCCAAATCCCCTGATTAAAATCCTATTGAAAATCTGTGGGATCATCTGGAACAGAAGGTGAAAGACCGGAATGGACACCCACGTACTCTGGAGGAACTTCAGAACCAATTGGCGCACGAGGAGCTGCAAATCGATGTTCAATACATCCACAACCTCGCGGAATCTCTACCACACTGGATTCATGCTGCTATCAAGGCAAGGTTGCCCAGATAAACCATCACCCGTCATTAGGTAAGTTCTGACAGGGGTGACTAATTTTTTGTCAGGTGTGCTTAAAATAAACATCGAATTAAATATCTATTTGTATTTATGCTACCTAATGGGAAGATCGTGACAAATCATCATTCTCGTGCTTCAAACTACCTAGTACAAAACATACAGGTAGGCTCAGTTCTGATTGAGCAGTCAGTTTGGAACGTAGGACTACAACTTGCAGATCGGAGAGTTGAAATGAGCTAGTCGAGTATGGTTTCAAAGCGTTTTTTCACTTTGTTATTGCCAAAACAGGTCTATGATATGAAAAGTAGCTTACATAATTTTCACAAATATTGCTGGATATACACTGAACAGAAATTTAATTAGAGACAGCTGGCGTTATGCAAATGTGGCGCTGTGGGCGGCCCTGTAAACGGAAACGACATGACGTATGCAGCGATCCGACAATATAAGGAGTGATTCGACGGGAATCAGTAAGAGTCGGACGCAGTATGGGTAAGACGAAGGATCTAAGCGCATTTGATCGTGGGCAAATTGTTGGGGCCTGACGAATGGGTCACTCCATCTCGGAAGTCGTGCAGGCACTGGGATTTTCACGACCCACTGTGTAACGGGTGCACCGTGAGTACATCGAATCCGGTAAAACCATCCCTGCAAGGGCCAACTGCCGTGGACAACAGTGTGTGGATGAGCGGAGTCGTCATCGGCTAGCTCGCATTGTAACAGCGGATAGACGAGCCACAGTGCAAAGAAATCACTCGGCAATTTAACGCTGGTGCACAAAATCGTGTAAGCAGCCACACCATCCAGAACCATCTCCTCGATATGGGGTACAGAAGCCATCGTCCCACGAGGGTACCGCTGCTGACCGCACATCACAGGGTGCAAAGATTAGTATGGGCGCGGGTACATCGCCATTGGATCCTAGACATGTGGAAAAATGTTGCCTGGACTGATGAGTCGAGATTCACGTTGGTACATGCGGATAGCAGGATACGAGTATGGCGCAAACCACATGAAGCGACGGATCCTTCTTGTCAGCAGGGTACTCTTCAAGCTGGTGGGGGTGGCATTCTCGTCTGGGGACTGTTTACGTGGACTGAAATGGGACCCCTGGTACGTATGATATCGTCTCTCACAGGTCAACGTTACCTGGATATCCTGGAAGACCATTTGCTCCCGTTTGTGCGTCTTCAACATCCCACTGGGGACCTCATCCTGCAACAAGACAATACACCGTGCCATCGCTCCCGAATTGTTTTCCGAATGGTTGGATGAACAGTCCACCGACGTGACCTCGCTTCCTTGGCCAGCTAGGTCACCTGACCTCAATCCCATCGAGCACATCTGGGCAGGCCATCGAGAAAGATGTTCGAGGCTCTGACCCCCCTCCATCAAATCTTCGTGAACTGTGGGAGCTTGTTCAGGGGTCGTAGATCCGTATGGCTTCCCAACGCTTCCGGTGTCTTGTCGAGTCCATGCAGAGACGAATCGCCGACGTCATGAGGACGAAAGGTGGTCCTACACGTTAATAGACAGGTATCTCGAATTCAATTGCTCTTCAGTGTATTGCGAACACAAAACAGAGTTCGAGATGGGCCTGGTACGTGTTTGATCGGTGTGTTGGATTATTGTTTATTGGCGGTTGCTTTCAGACGTTCTCGATATTCTCTAGTTAGTTGGGCTGCAGTATTCTTGGACTTCTTGCATTCCTCATCACTTTCTCTTGTCTCTCGTTTTGATTTTCTCCACTTTCGCTTGGGAATTCTGCGGCAATGTCGAAAATGTTAACCAGTTCACACGAAAACAATTTTTAAAATTTTTAATTTAAACCACTGCGGTATATTCTTTATATATATATTAACTAGATCTCGCCAAGAGCTTTAAAACTATACCACGCACAGTCGTTTTGCACTCACTGTTCCCCAGATAAACCGCGATATTTTCAAATGCATTCATCGGTTCACAAGAAAACAATTTTTAAAATGTTCAATTCAAACCACTGCGAAATGTTTCTTCGTATATTTGAATAGATCTCGTCGAAAGCTTTAAAACGATACCACGCACAGTTGTGCTGCGCTCCCGGTTGCCGGGATAGATTGAGTCAAACGCGGCGGCACCCCCAGAAATATTGCATCATCTCCCCTCGCACAGGGAGCGAGGGGAGCGTCGCGCGCACGATGTATTGCGCAGTGCGTGAATTGGGCTCCATACTGTTTACGAATATGCCAACATGATTAGTGTGCGGCATGTATTTTTAACGCTATAATGATTTCAGTTGGGACCTATTTTTATCACAGGTGGTCGGCCGTAAGTCAAGCCGTACTGTCCACGGAGTTAGACGTAGTCTTACATCAAAAACTGGTGGTCGCGTCAGTGGTCTAAGCGCTGGCTTTTGACCATTCGTCAAAAATGGGGTCCGGGTTGGACCCTAGATGAGGCATTGGTGGTGTATTTGTCTTATGGCACTCTCCCTTCCCTGGAACCAATGCCTCAAATCAAGGTCGAACAACTTCTTATAGCTCTTAGAGTTGCTCGTATTTGTGTTTAAAAAATTGAGCAAAACAGAAATCTTTACTATTATGAGGATAATGGCTGTGGAATAAACCTCGTTCCTGTGCCCTGACCTTTGACCCCATTTCGATTATATTCAATAAAACCGGTTCAGTATATCTCCGGAACAACATGATGAAGTATTGTCGCAATCGAAGCATTTTTACGTAAGTTATGCCGCATAAGGGCTATGGAATGGATCCCGCTCCTAGGTCCTGACCTTTGACCCCATTTCACCCATTTTTAACAGGATTCGTCCCCAGGTTATCCCCTACCGCATACTAAAATTTCATCGAAATCAAACCATTTTTACGCAAGTTATCTTGCGGACAGACAGGCAAACAGAAAGACAGACAGACGGGCAGCTGAAGCGTATGCGCTTCTTCAACCTACAGCTGGAATGCATAAAAAAATGCTCAAATCTGACTAGCAGTACGAAGAGATAGTGCTCGCATGCGAACGGAGGAATTTTTTGATACTAATGAATTTCTTAACATTTGGCAAGAAAAGAAAAGTACTCCTCCCTCTTAGTGCTTAGAGACTCACATTTGTTTGCACATTTTTTTTTCAAATCACACTGTAAAAAGAGGTGATGTGAATTCACGGAAAATTTCTGAAAATAACGTGCATCAAAGTTGACGGTATGTGTCCTTCTTTTGACGAAATTTCCTCTTTAAAAGTTCCCGTTTGTTTTTTTTTTTCTTTTTAGCTTCCGTATTTCCACAGATTTTCCGTATTCAGTAATTCCGTTTTACCTCGGAAAACTCCACCTGAACTGTAGTTTAGGATACAAAAAAAGTCAGCTTACTTTTTTTTTATCCTAAACTACAGTTCAGGTGGAGTGTATCGAGATTAAGTACTTTGTCGCATCATAGAGAACTGTTTCATGTATCCTTGTGATATTTGAACATTGGACTTGCTACAGAATTTCTTATTTGAACCTATGTCTCTAAATCATTTTGTATGGATAACTTTTGCAACGACAATAGTAACGGATAATTTATACATTTTTAATTATGTAAAATTTTTATAAAATAAATTTCAGTAACATATATATTAGTTGTCATCCATTAGACTTAACTTCAATGTTCAGTGTCCTTAGCTACTCAAGAGCAACGTGTAAAGAGTTTTCATACAGGCATACACACTTTTTATTAAAGTGTGTGATATTATTATAAAACTTCTCTTGATAGCTATACACTGAACAGCAATTGAATTAGAAATACCTGTCTAGTAACGTTTAGCACCACCTTTCGCCCTGATGACGGCGGCGATTCGTCTCGGCATATACTCGACAAGACACTGGAAGCGTTGGGAAGCCATACGGTTCCACGACCCCTGAACAAGCTCCCACAGTTCACGAAGATTTGATGGAGGGATGTCAGAGCCTCAAACACCTCTCTCGATGGCATTCCAGATGTGCTCATTGGGATTGAGGTCAGGTGACCTAGCTGGCCAAGGAAGCGAGGTCACGTCGGTGGAGTGTTCATCCAACCATTCGGATACAATTCGAGAGCGATGGCACTGTGCATTGTCTTGTTGCAGGATGAGGTCCCCAGTGGGATGTTGAAGACGCACAAACGGGAGCAAATGGTCGTCCAGGATATCCCGGTAACGTTGACCTGTGAGAGACGATATCATACGTACCAGGGGTCCCATTTCAGTCCACGTAAACAGTCCCCAGACGAGAATGCCACCCCCACCAGCTTGAAGAATACCCTGCTGGCAAGAACGATCCATCGCTTCATGTGGTGTGCGCCGTACTCGTATCCTACCATCCGCATGTACCAACGTGAATCTCGACTCATCAGTCCTGGAATCATTTTTACACATGTCTAGGACCCAGTGGCGCTGTTCCCGCGCCCATACTAATCTTTGCACCCTGTGATGTGCGGTCAGAAGCGGTACCCTCATGGGACGATGGCTTCTGTACCACATAGCGAGGTAATGGTTCTGGATGGTGTAGCTGCATACACGTTTTTGTGCACCAGCGTTAAATTGCCGAGTGATTTCTTGCACTGTGACCCGTCTATCCGCTGTTACAATGCAAGCTAGCCGACGATGACCCCGCTCAACCACGCGCTGTTGTCTACGGCAGTTGGCCCTTTGCTGGGATGGTTTTGCCGGATTTCATGTACTCACGGTGCACCCGTGACACAGTGGCTCGTGAAAATCCCAGTGCCTGCACGACTTCCGAGATGGAGTGACCCATTCGTCAGG
The DNA here is from genome assembly GCA_039090855.1 of Macrothele yani. Lineage (NCBI taxonomy): Eukaryota > Metazoa > Arthropoda > Arachnida > Araneae > Macrothelidae > Macrothele > Macrothele yani. The sequence continues at coordinate 130,487,811 of CM076997.1, forward strand.
CCCCGACAATTTGCCCACGATCAAATGCGCTTAGATCCTTCGTCTTACCCATAATGCGTCCGGCTCTTACTGATTCCCGTCGCATCACTCCTTATATTGTCGGATCGCTGCATACGTCATGTCGTTTCCGTTTACAAGGCCGCTCACAGCGCCACATTTGCATAACGCCAGCTGTCTCTAATTCAACTACTCTTCAGTGTAATAGCTTTTGTCTTAACGGCACCACAGATTGATACAATAGACATCGCACAATCATCTGTACAATAATTTAAGTACCCGGTATCTTACGGTAACGTAATGTATAATAACTGGTGCACAAAATAGGTGAGAGTAAAAGAAATATCCTGTACCACAATAACCAAAACTCAAGCGATATTCTATCCACAATATCCGATCTCGCTACAGAACTTCAAAATTAGATCCTTGGACAGACGACTGAAATTTAACAATTAATCAAACCTCAAGTATTCCTGTGAATCGCTTCGATTACCGGAAAGTTTTCGTCATAGGGATACTGAAAATTGAGAGCGGAGTCTTTCCGTTAATGTATGAGGGAAAGGAATTTCGGAAAATTCAGAATTTTCTTGACGTACCAAAAATCCGTGGAATTCAGTTTTATTCCCGTCATTTTACGGAATAGGTTTTATCATAAATATGCTTCGTTAATTCACGAAAAGAATCACGGAAAGCTGCTCGTGAATTTCAAAAACTTTTTTATAGTGCAGCGTGCTTTTAGAAGAAATGAAAACGCCGACAAATAAAATCAGAAGTGTTTTAATTACAAGAGAGAAATAAGAACTTCAGAAGAACTTCATCACAAAGATGGAAGAGACAAAGTATAGAGCTAAATAGACTGCCGACGCTGAAGTTTTCATGCCATGAGCCCCGTTGCAAGAATAGGACGTGTGATCCTTGCAGTCCGTGTCCAAACGGGACCTCACGAAGTTGAAAAGGTCCTGTTTCAACCGCCGGACATCAGTACCGCACCTCCTGCTCGTCGCGTCGTGAACACACTCTTCGAATTCGACCAAACCGCTGCAAAAAAAGGAAAGCTCTCATGTAGGACATTACTGCTAGACACAATGAGCAACTTCAGCAGCTCATCTTTACTTGTTAATCTGCTCAACAGACTCTACTTAATAATAAAAAAATAATTTGCAGTATGCTTGTGTAAGTCTATTTGTATTTATATGGGTACACTACTGTATAACGTATACACACTGGGGGTCAAAATGGCACGTATTGCCTTAACAGTCAAGATAATGTGTGTAGGACATGCCACTAGAAATTGGTTTAAATTTGTATGTTTACAAAGCACAGTTTTATGAAAGTAAACTAAACAAAAGTAATTTTTTTATATAATTTTATCTGAAGTTGAAAGAACATCTCGAGCAAGTCGCTCGCTCCTAATTTAGGGATACTGGATCCGGGAAACGGAGAGACAAAGTGCCGTTAGACGACACACCACCCGTACCTCATCCGTGACTCGAACCAGAGCCTCCCCATCCCCACCCCCACCCCCCAAGTCAGAGTTTAGTCTACTGCGCCACCTGGGCGACTTCGACCGAATTTCACTCCCCCACACAAGTTTCACGTTTCCACCGAAGGAAAGTCGCACAGAGTTGTACATCACATAAATGCTATTTTTAGCAAGGGAGACGCCTAGGAGTGAAGAAAGTGTCGACAGTGGTTGCCAATAATTTCTGAAGATCCCTTAGGAATTTCAGTACACGGTTGCCTTCATATTTCAAACATTGAAGATTTAGAGATTGATTGGATAAATTTAGAGGCAACTGATACCTACATCTGCCTTCGATAACCGATATCAAGCGAGAGCCGAAGAAGGAATTAATATCAGCATAAAACTTGACGGGACTACATTTGGAAGAAACAATACAATTTTTAAGATCAATTCAAAGGAAAAGAATTTGATGGATTAAATAATTTTTCTTAAAAGAAAAGTGTTTAATCATGTCCTTCCAGTTCTTACCTATGGATCAGATACACAGATCTCAACTGAAACAGATATATACAGGCTACAGACAACCGTGAAAACACAAATTTGGCGGTGACTGGGATAGAACTTGCATCCTTCTGCTCCGGAGCCAAATGCTTTTCCAATCAAGCTACACCGACGAAATTTGTCGCTGCAGCTTTGCCGTCTTGATATGTGCTTCACATCTTTTCCTCCCTTTTAATTAATTTCCGGGTCTTCCGGTAAACCATGCTTGAAGTAGCTCACTGAAGAAAAAGGAATTCTGATTAATTCCAGACGATAGGTGGATGAAGCATCACACATTTTTAAAGCGTTGAAGAAGGAATTCTCATTCATTCCAGGCCATTTGTGGAAGGAACATCACACATTTTTCGAATAACCCAGCGGCCAGTAGATGCGTTTCCATAATCGGGCGCCAATGTGAAAACACAAATCTGGCGAATATCGAACCCACATATATCTGCTCCGGGGCCGAATGCTTTCCCAATTAAGCTTCCGACGAAATTTATCACTACAACTTTGCGGTCTTGGTATGGGCTTCACCTCTGTACTACGTCGCACAACTCAAAGAAGCATAGAGAGGTGCATTCTTGGTGTAACCACGAAAGATAGGAAGAGGAAGTCCTGGATCAGGTAAATCTCAAGGGATTGTCTTAGTTAAATTAAAAACCCTCAAGGGTCAATGAATATGACATACTACCAAAAGAACTGACCACCGTTGGACAATTGAAGTACTAGACTGGATATCTCACGGGACAGGAGAAGACCCAGAGGAAGACTAACTGGAAGATGAATGGATGAGATTCTGCAGAATGCCGAAGTAACATGGAAGAGAATTATTCAAAACATAAAGTTATGGAAGGGCCTTGGGGAGACGTTCATCCAGTAATGGTTTGAGAATGATTGATGATGATCACCATGTATCAATTACATGGCCATGTTATTTACAGCTTACAAAATTGCAGCCTAAAAAAGTACACAAATAAAGAAATTTAAGTTAATCTAGATGTTCTGGTAGGAAACCGCTAAACTTGATGAGACTACTTCAAACGCTGTAGTGACAAAAGTCATGGGATAGCAGTATGCAAATTTTTAACTGGAGCTGCCGTAGTATAAAGGCTTCGACGAACGCTACGATTTTTATCAGTTGCGAGGTGCAATCTCGTGAGTCAGGTTGAACAACCGCCAGTAGGATAATGGTAAGCCGACATGAATTATCGGAGTTTGAACGAGGCATGGTAGTGGGGACCAGAAGGATGGGACATTCAATTTCCGAAGTTCTGCTGATATTCAACATTTCTCGATCCACAGTGTCACGTGTGTACCGAGAATACTTCATGGAAGGTATTACCACCCACAGTGGACAAAACAGTAGTCGACCACTGGTGCTGAATGATCGATTTGCTGATCTGCTGTGTGACCATTTGTAGTCCTTCATGGACTTCATGTACCCCAACAACGATGGGATTTTCCAGGCGGACAATGCACCATGTCATCGGGCCCAAGTTGTCCAAAATTGGTTGGAGGAGCATTCTGGACAGTTCCTACGGATGGTGTGGCAACCACAATCGCCCGACATGAACCCAATAGAGCACTTATGGGACGTGATGAAAAGGTCCATTTGCACCCAAGATTCTGCACCTAGAAATACCAGGGAACTGTGGGCCGTGTTCAGACGGCATGGCTCAACATCTCTCCAGAAGTCCTCCAGCCTCTTGTGCCATCGATGTCACTTCGAGTGACTGCACTTCGCCGGGCTAGAGGAGGTCCTACACGATACTAGGTACGTATTCCATGACTTTTGGCATTTCAGTGTACAACGTGGATGGAAATTAATGGAAGAGATAAAAAGAAAATGTTTTCCGCCGTTACGTTGTTCTAATATTCTGGATCGAATGTTGTCATCGGAAGATGGTGCCGTCGGTTTTTACAAACAGCGGCTACTTATAAATAAAACCAAGTTTCTCTCGCTCGAATTTAAGTATCGGTATAAAGTAATTTAAACAGAGAAAAATACACTTATACGGACCTAGTTGATTAACGTTTTTACAGATGTCAACAATTTCATATCGTTTACGTAAAGAAATACCTTACAAAAGCAAAACTGGAGTCCTGCGACAACATCAATGTTTACAAAAGAACTTTTTTTTTTTTTGCGAAAAAAATGGTGCAATAGTAATCTCGATTGATTGGCCCTGTTCATCCGTTTGGAAATAAAAACAAATTAGTTGCGTATTTCCATTAAAGTCTTAAGGAAAACTATTTCATTAAAAAATAATCGGTTATTTTATATTGTTAGCAAATTAAAGTTTCAATTTACGTACAGTGAAAAACGCAAGTCTCCACTAAAAGTTAGAGTCCTGTAAATCGTACGTTTCTTGAAATAGTTTTTCGGGGGAGATGAACATGCAACAGCATGAAATCTTTCATTCATTTAAACAACAAAACGTGGTTTCAATAAAATTTAAATATAGCGCCTGTTGAGCAGATTAGTACGAGAAGTTAATCGTTTCCAGCAGGGTTTTCCTTTTCTTTTTTTTTCTTTCTGTTTACATTTCTTTCTCTTTTCCTCAGTCGGATGGTCGAAAAATGATACTTTATTTAAAATAAATAAGAGAAAAAAATACAAAGATTGAAAGTACAGATCAAAGTGCAAGTAGTTGTCTTTCTCCCTTTTCAGGATCGTGGAAATAAAAGTTTGTTACCAAAGATTCAGAAGAAACAAAATACATAGGGAAGGAACATTAAATCTTATAAATACAAAAAATAGCTGCAGAGTATTTCATCTAATCAGTTAACACACTTACTTTCCATAAAAATAAAAAAAAAACAGGATTTTTCCTTCGAATGTTTGAAAGGGATTCGATTTACTACTAAATGTTTCTTAAACACGAAATCTGTAAATCACGTTTATTCATGGAAAACAAATTCGTTTATAAATAATTTCTGACAAGAAAATTTTGCGTGGTAGATTTTATTAATTGTGAAAACATTCCATGTATTTTTGGAACACCAAATTCCTATATCGGAGAAAAATGATTGGTGTGATGGTATATGATCATTACTGCAAAACCATTCGGGATCAATAAATTGCGATCACTGTTCAAGCCATAATAAGAGGAAGCGAGATGGTACTCAGTTGGCTCCTGCTCTTGATTCTCTCTGGGTTGTGATAAGCTGGGGATATTTACAACTAGAAATATTCATTTGTTTTCCTAGTGGCTACGTACGGTTGCGATGCATTTGCAATAAAGTTGTGTGGATGAATTTTGCTTTTCTTTCTTTTTGATTACATTATTTGAAGGAATTTTCATCGGCTGAACAGTTGACTTCATTAATTGATAATATTTACGACACTTAGCGCAAGAATAATAATATATAAATAATAATGTAATAAATAAAATTTTGTTTGAGGTTTGATTTCTAACTCAGTGTTTATAATCAGATATTTCAGTTAAATATGGAATTCTCAGGTTCCATAATCTATATGCTCGCATGAGCTAGTATAGCCTATTATTTGATCACTTCAAGAGTAGCTCGTGCATGGAAAAGCAATGAGCCTAATGCATTGTTAAACTATTAAATATTACCCACCATGTACTCAAAGCGCAAGGTAAATGAATAAAAGAATCCCCATGCTAGACTAACACAATAAAGCAATCGGTATATAGTTGCACATAATTTAATTTCAACTAATGGCATTTATAATTCAAAGCAGTCTCGTCAGGGTTAAGTTAGTGTCTTGATAACTACATATGGGTCGATTCGGACACTTTATCAAATTTTATCCCGATTCCATCTTTGCCCTGAATGTGACGATTTCCGATTCTGAACAGAAATGCAGAATTAGAAGGGTTATATCATGGGCATAATAACCCTTCAGATTCTTCGAAACAGTGGGTGAAAATATTTTTAACCCTAAATTTTCCAAACATTTGATGGGATTTTGCTTACAATACTATCATCGTGCCCGAAATTGCCTGCAAAGTGCCCAAAGGGGAAAAATGCAACGATAGTCTATGAAAGGAATGTGATGTATGAAATTAAATAACATTAGCAGTTGCTCTAAATATTGTTGTCATTCATCACAATATTTCTAAAACGATTATTAAGTTGCACTGAAGGGAAAAGCAAATACAATTTAATTGATGCTGATACGCGAAAAAAGGATGCTTCAATTGGATGAAACAAAGATCCTTTTTCTTAGATTTTATTTCATGACAGTAAAGGAACTAAACTTTAAATTTGGCACCACAACTTCCGGGTTATTTTACCAGAACCTGTTTAAAATTACTATTGGATTTTTGTTAAATAAAACTATTCTTAGTGTTTTGCATTAAAGAGATAAGAAAAAAGCATCACATCAGCATTCAAATCGACATTAGCTATTCTTGCAAAGTGTTCTTGAGTATCTATGCGAATCCAGATTACATCTTCCAGTTGTGTTTCTCTTTCAAAATAAATAAAGGCATCTTAAACAATGTAAAAAATATTTTTAATTACACACAAAAAAAAGGAACAAAATCTTTTCAGAAGAAACTTTTCATATATATGAAAGATAAGAGACATGCTGCTAAAGAAGCTGCCATTGCATTTGGAGGAATGAAGTTGTTGGCTGAGTTGCAAGAGTAAGTGGTGTGATCACGGCAGGCGTTGCTCAAGCGGGATCGAACAGGATAGACGAATTCTTCAGTCATCCTCCTGATATCTCGGCTGCATTTTCTGTAAAGTGCGTCGCGAACGCATTGTTCGAAATGGACCAACCCACTGAAAAAAGAGGAGAAATCAGCATAGAGAACAATCTGGAATAATAAAAGAAAGGTTCTTTAAATCTGACCTACACAACTGCCAATGAAATCTCAGTTGCAATGCTTAGGGTTATAGGGTTATTCTAAAAGTATATAATGCATTTTTGCTCATAACTCCTATAATTCTGTAAATATTTACATGAAAGTTTGCATAAAACTAGATTGCCTCCCGATGGCGTAGTGGGCTAAGCACTGGCTTATGACCAATCGTTCGATGTTTGAATCCCGGTGAGCTTTACATATTGTGTTTATATTACATCACTGACTCTCTCGCTCACTTTCCTGAAACCAGTGGCGACTACTTAGGGACGGGCGACTGCTTATCACCCGTCTTTGGTGCTCAACGACCAGGATGGCCATGCTTAGCACAAGGATGGCCTACTGGTCAATGTTCGTGACCGCCACGGAAAAGCTTCAGGATCTATCCCAGGCAGGTACGAACGCTCGAACCACTAAATACCCAACCATGGGTCGGATGGGCACGTTAAACCATCGGACCCTGGGTACTGTCCCCTTTCCCGGTTATATATAAGGGCGTCTTCCTCCCCTTTTCTACCTTGCTTCCGTGTGACTTTCCTGTCAGGCACTCTAGAAAAAAATCTCCTAGCTTCCTACTTATAAAGATTGTTAAGACCTTGGATCAGACACTCCCCAAAATCCTCTACATAAATCGCAAATCGCTTGTAGCTCGTTGAATTGCTCGCGGTTGTCGTTAAACCCCCATACGAAAAAAAAAAAACCTAGATTGATTTTCTAGTGCAATTTTTTTGTTTTTGGATTGGTCAACGCAAAACATGGATACTCGACTAAAGCAAAGAGCTGCGACTGAGTTTATCCGGCGGATGCTTTAATTTGCCAGTAATCCTCAAGGGCGTATAGTCAGTCGTCTTTGTCAACCCGCCATGAGCGGACGAGACAGAGACAGAGAGTTACTGAGTTTTGGGGAAATAGAGGGTTGCAAGGCGATGAAGATCCGCATGAGGCTGAAAACGGATTATGGGAATGTGATAATTGATAATGGGAATGTCAGAAGACGAATTAAGAAGTTTCGAGCAGGAGAAATCTCAGTGGACGACAAACAACGGAGCAGAAGGCCTTCAACTTCAGCCATCGACAAGAACCAACTGCAAGTTAATGAACTCATTCTAAATTATTGACATATGACCTTTCGGGAAATCTGTTCTGTGATGATCTGCATTGTGGCCATGGTCCTGTGAAAACGATGGTTAATGACCTGATGGAGTATACGAAAGTGTGGGCAGAGAAAATTTCACGCCAATTAATTAACCTAAGGTCATCGCAACCAAAGGATCGAAGTATGCATAGATCTGTTGTGGCAAAACAGGACACATTTCCAATATGATTACTGGAGATAAAACCTGGGAATTATTTTATGACCGAGAGGCAAAAGTCCAGTCTATAGAATAGTGGCACAAAACCCTCTTCGCCTAGGTGTAAGAAATTTCAAAACACAGCGTTAAACAAAAACCAGTGATGGCAACAATTTACCGGGATGTTACAGACATAATTCTTGTTGATTTTCTTTAACAAGATGACACTGTCAACAGTTCTCACTATACTGAACCACTAAAAAAGCTCAGGGAAACTAACCGAAAGAAGAGAATAGACTTACCTCTTCGTTCTGCCCACCCACACCACGTCAACGCCACACCTCACACCTCTCTTGAAACATCTCGGGTCATTGTTAAAAATGTGTTGTATAGTAAACCCAAATCTACCATACAGCCCTGATTTGGCACGTTCTGACTTTCACCTGTTCGGTACCGCCAACTAAAGTCTCCGTGGTAATCGTTTTGAGGTTACAAATGAAAGTTAAACAAGATGTAAAATCCTGGCCCACTGAATTTTTCCAAACTGGTTCCACATATTTAAGCTGAATGATGATTGATTACATTCAACAGATTTCAATGCATTTTTATACCAAATTTCATTAAAATATCTCAACTGACAGAAGAGTTATTTGCAAAGAGGTATTACTTTTAGAATAACCCTCCTACATACCATTTCCTTCACAGCTGACGCAGCATGCACACTATGAAAGCTGTCAAACAATTGTCTATGCTCGTGCTTGTGCGTAATCATGTCGTTGTGCGAGAAGGAAAATAGTTCGCCTCTCTGAGAATATTTCTGTTTTTTCTCTCTGGTTTTGTAGTGACATGCGAATTTATTTATTCTGCAATTGCTAGTTTGCAAAACATTACCATCAGAGATTTCAATGCGTGGCGTGGCGGTTATAGTGATCATGGTTACATCTGAAACGTAATTTTTCCCAGAGGTGAAACAGACAAAGCTTTGCTCGTGAATCGGAATGTAGGACGATATCAGTATCACAGACATGCGGAAATATTCATAAAACTAGGATAATAAGGTAGACAATCAACGAAAGATCGTAAAATTACCTACATTAATAACAAAACGAATATTTCCGTCTTTTGAGCTATATTTATCGTTACCACTCTATATGAATATTCACCAAAAGCTTTTAAAATCTGATGGCTATTTGTACTGGGAGTTTTACGAATCTCAATTTTTCTGCGAAGTTCAACCGGATACATTTTGAAGCGTCAAGCAATCTTTTGTACACTGGGTTGGCCACCGTTGGCAAACAGACCCATATATGACCATTGTGGGTAATCATTGGCTCGTTTCAAAGGTATTCCAATTCTGAGAAACACACAAAACCTGTACCCGTTCATAAACCTCTGCTTTTATACCTTCCCTTCAGCGAATGGCTTTAAATTAGCCGGGGTTTTTTTTTTTTTTGGGGGGGTATTGTAGGTTTAACGACCACCGTGAGCAACTCAATGGGCTATAAGCAGTCACCCGTCCCTAATTTAGGGTCACTGGTACCAGGGAAGAGGGGAGCCAGTGCCGTAAGACAAACACAAAATCCATGCCTCACCGGGATTCGAACCCGGACCCCTTTCGGACGAATGATCAGAAGCCATCGCTTAGATCACTGCACCACCGGGGCGGCTGAATTAGCCGTTACCAACTTCCCTTATTCTTAGATGCTTAAAGAAGTCAGTAAATCACAAAAGCAAATAACAGCATGAAAATCGTGATGCCGCCCCGGTGGCGCAGTGGTCTAAGGCGTTGGCCTCTGATCATTCGTCGGAAGGGGTCCGGGTTCGAATCCCGGTGAGGCATGGATGTTGTGTTTGTCTTACGGCACTGGCTCTCTCCCTTCCCTGGAACCAGTGACTCTAAATTAGGGACGGGCGACTGCTTATAGCCCATTGAGTTGCTCACGGTGGTCGTTAAACCTCAAAAAAAAAAAAATCGTGATGTGAAGCGAGTTTTTCTGGAAGAGCTGCATCTAGTAGTTCGAGGAAATGGATTATTGCAAAAAAAGGGGTTAAAATCATACCATTTTATACCATTCATGTCTTATGTAGTTTCTCATTTTTTGCAAACCGACCATACAACGCACGGTTGTTAATGGTTATATTGGAAATGGAATTATAATCAATTTGGATTATAAAGCAAATAATGTGTTGAAATATCCAAGAAGATTTTGGTAGCATAATAACCATACGGAACATCCTAAAAACTGTTTTTGCCACTTTTGCTCGCAAGGATGGCAACAATACGTATCCTAAAGACTCTTCAGACCTGACTTAGGCATTATTTTCTCCGCATTGCTTGATATTAAAGAAACCTTTCTGCATTCCATCAGTATAGAAAAGATTGCAATTCAGCGTGAAAGTATCGAGAGAAAGAGAGAAACTGCATGCCAAAACAAAAACAAAAATAAAGTTGAAAAGTGTTCAGAAGACTCACAAAATTACGGGATTTCTGTTTCAAGAAATATTTTGTGAATCAGAGATTTTATCAAATGCGCAGGTCCATGCGTCGTATTTTAATATATCAGAAATTTGCAGTCATGCAGACATAATCCAGAAGCAAGCATTCTCAAATTGCAGCATGCGGGATACTGTGTTTTAATTATACGGAAGAAAAATTGAAAATAGGAAAATAAATAAACGGAATGTCGTCTGCGCCATTTAAATTAACCTGCAAAGCTAAGCACATCGTCAAAAGAATTTTTTAAACAAGACGAGATACATCAAGTTCAAGAAAAGGCAGGTTGCTGCAGAATGTACAGGAATACCGCTGGCTCCATTGCAAGTATCAGACTTGAAATCTTTGCATTTATCCAGAGTAGAGTACACCGTAGAAAATAAGATCTCATGCAGTTTTTCGAAGTCACTCCCACATTTCTTGCCCAGACGATCGGAAATACATTCTTTCATGTGAACCAGTCCACTGAAAAAAGAGTGTAAAGAGAAAGTATCAGAAAATATGCCGCTAGCTGACTACAATTTCTCTGGTCGATACATGCCGGGTAAAATAATATGTTTACAATAGGTCATCGTTTATAGATCTATACTACTTGGGTGTAACTTGTAACTACAATATGATAAAGCTATCAGATGTTTTATTTTAGCTATCACCAAGGAATGAATAATACCGAGTCTTTTCTTGTAAGCAGCGAAAATTTCTTGCTGTTTTCATTTCAGGTAACACTTTGTCAATGAACGTTTCTTTGTATGCCCTTGATATAAACATTTCCGCGTCTTACTCAAAATAGCTTCATTTATGCGTTCCCTCTATATCATATAGTTTCTAGGATTTGTCCTTCGAGCTACAATATACTTTTGCACCAGAGAGAGATTTGGTCATTACATAAACCCTTATGCTTTCCATACATTTTGTCCAGATTTGGTCATTACATAAACCGCCACCCCGGTGGCGCAAGCGATGGTTTCTGATCATTTGTCCGGAAGGGGTGCGGGTTCAAATCCCTGTGAGGCATAGATGTTGTGTTTGTCTTACGGCACTTGCTGTCTCCCTTTCCTGGAACCAGTGGCCCTAAATTAGGGACGGGAGACTGTTTATAGCCCATTGAGTTGCTCACGGTGGTCGTTTAACCTCCAATCAAAAAAATTACATAAACCTTATGTTTTCCATACATTTTGCTTATTGTTCTCACAATGGGAGTACTTCGTGTAAATCTGTTACAAAACTCATTGATATTACGCACAACAAAGCAACTGGAATGATTTACAATTCCAAGTTCACCGCTTTTGTTCAATCCATTTCCCATATGCCAACTATGCTTATTAGCTGCCTAGAACTCAATGATACAATTGAATACCTTTCTCACAGAGCAGTCACTACCTCGAACTTAATGGTTTATATACCATACCTTTCCCATAGATTAATTGTGCTGATTATCAATCCGGAACATAAACGCTTTGTTTCCCAAAAGGGCAATTGGATCGGTTAATATCATGAAGATCAGTTATTCTATTTAATCTCTTTTCTGCAGTTAAGCTGAACTTCTAAGCACCCTGAAGCTCAATATTTCTGTTCATACCCTTTACGACAAACTAAATGCACGGATTAATAATATGAAGCTCAATGATTCTGTTGAATTCCTTTTTTGCAAAGTAATTAGGCTTATAAACTACAGAGGGGTCAAGTAGAAAGGTTTGCAACATTTGGATCACTTCATCTCTTCATACGTAACTTTACGATGAAAACTGACTAGCATTCAAAGTTTAAGCTATCGTGTTGCACCGTCTTTAGCCATCTGTCAGTCAGTTCTTCGATTCTACAGAAGGTGAGTCGAAAGTTTTGCAATATTTGGATCACTTTATGTCTTCATACGTCACTTTACGACGAAAGCAGACTAGCATTCAAAGTATAGGCCATCGTGTTGCACCGTCTTTAGCCATCTGTCAGTCAGCTCTTCGATTCTACAGAAGGTGCGTCGAAAGTTTTGCAATATTTGGATCACTTTATGTCTTCATACATCACTTTACGACGAAAGCAGACTAGCATTCAAAGTATAGACCATCGTGTTGCACCGTCTTTAGCCATCTGTCAGTCAGTTCTTCGATTCTACAGAAGGTGAGTCGAAAGTTTTGCAATATTTGGATCACTTTATGTCTTCATACGTCACTTTACGACGAAAGCACACTAGCATTCAAAGTATAGGCCATCGTGTTGCACCGTCTTTAGCCATCTGTGTGCCAGTTCTTCGATTCTACAGAAGGTGAGTCGAAAGTTTTGCAATATTTGGATCACTTTATGTCTTCATACGTACCTTTACGACGAAAGCAGACTAGCATTCAAAGTATAGGCCATCGTGTTGCACCGTCTTTAGCCATCTGTCAGTCAGTTCTTCGATTCTACAGAAGGTGCGTCGAAAGTTTTGCAATATTTGGATCACTTTATGTCTTCATACGTCACTTTACGACGAAAGCACACTAGCATTCAAAGTATAGGCCATCGTGTTGCACCGTCTTTAGCCATCTGTCTGCCAGTTCTTTGATTCAACGGCGGTACCAGTTCCTGTCCTTCGAAGCGAAGAACTCCTTCACCCCACCTGCCACTTCCTTCGTGTTGTTGAAGTGCCTCCCGCGACGGAAGTGGGCCATGGACCCTAAAAGGTAACAATTCGACGGTGCAAGGTCCGGACTATATACTGGGTGTGGCGGCAGTTCGATGCCTTCAAGTTCCTGGAGTTTTACCCGGGTCGTTCGCGCGGTATGAGGCCGAGTGTTGTCCTGCTGTAGGACAGCGCGCCTTCTGTTCACCAGGGCCTGGTACTTCTTCTCCAAAACGTCATACATCCGCTTCAACTGCTCAGAGTAGAGGTTGGTATTGATGGTCCGACTGTCTGGAACAAATTCGTAATGGATTATCCCATCGAAATTCCACCAGACGCAGAGCATCATCTTGTGCTTGAAACGCCCACGTTTAGCAACAAGTTCAGGAAGCTGGCGCGGGATCAACCACTGCCGTTGTGTGTCAGGATTACGGAAATAGACCCACTTTTCATCGCACGTAACAATTATCTTGATGAAACGTACATCTACCGGGTTTTCTATGAGTTTCGTGCACACTTCCAGTCGACGGTTTACTTCAGCTGGCGTCAGTTCGTGAGGGACAATGCGACAGCTCCTTTAGACCTTGCCGAGGTCCTGAAGGTGACGAACCACGGTGGTCTGTGATATGCCCAGCTCGCCTGATAATCTCCGAGTACTGCTTGTCGGATTTTCCCCAACGGCCTGGCGCACGGCCTCCGAATCCCAGGTTCGCGGCCTACCTGACCATGGCTGATCGTTGAGGTTTCTGTCACCTGAGCGAAATTTCTTGAACCATCTGGTTTCGGTGCTGTGGTCCACGGAACCTTCCCTTTTGCATGACAATTGTTTCGTGTCGCTTGAGCAGCGTTATGGTAGAGTTCAAACTCGTAAAGCAAAAGTTCCCTAATTAGTCGGTTGTGGCTGTTCATCTTTTAGGCGTTCAAACCACAGACAGAACGACGACGTGCAATGCTGTTCACAGCAACGACAACCACTTTATGTCCCTTTCGAATGACTGCAGAGCGCAACTGGAACTAGTTTAAACACGTGACATACCCGCTTGCTAAACTTTCAACTCGCCCTTTATAACATCTGACCTCAAGATAGAAAGAAAAGCTGAATCACGAATGCGTTAATGAAGGCAGTTGGTAACTATTGGTCTAGGATATCTACAGGTTATACAGCCCATCGTGTTATACATCATTTTAAAGCTCCTGTCAATAGCAGGTAGAGCCAAATTTTGCAACTACGCATACTTTTTGCTGTCGAGAAAGATGCATGGTATCAAAATGCATTTTGTAATTTGTTTTATCACATTTAGCATCAGATTTGTGTAATTTTCTCCAATTGCAATGAGATATTGTTGCGTTTATGTAAATGATGAAATAATGCTCGGCGATAGTTTAGCGAAATTGTTAGCAATGTAATTAACTATTGTTGCCTCACGTCACTTTTTTCTTTTTTTTTTTTTTTTTTTGATTGAAGGTTGCTTCACTTCCCTTTTTTTCATTTTTTTTTGATTGAAGGTTGCTTCACTTCACTTTTTTTTTCTTTTTTTATTTGTTTGATTGAAGGTTGCTTCACTTCCCTTTTTTTTTTCTTTTTTTTTTGTTTGATTGAAGGTTGCTTCACTTCCCTTTTTTTTCTTTTTTTTTGTTTGATTGAAGGTTGCTTCACTTCCTTTTTTTTTCTTTTTTTTTTTTGATTGAAGGTTGCTTCACTTCACTTTTTATTGAAGGTTGCTTCACTTCCCTTTTTTTCTTTTTTTTTTTTTTTGATTGAAGGTTGTTTCACTTGACTTTTTTTTTATTGAAGGTTTAACGACCACCATGAGCAACTCAATAGGCTATAAGCAGTCGCCCGTCCCTAATTGAGGGTCACTGGTTCCAGGGAAGAAACAGAGCCAGTGCCGTAAGACAAACACAACATTCATGTCTCACCGGGATTCGAACCCGGACCCTGCTTCACTTCATAGGACAGGATTCAAATTATCAGATTTCAGCAACGGTTTTGACAATTTCCGTTACCCAATTTCTTTACATCGAAATCTTATGCATGACATTTACTTTGCCACTATTGGGAAAGATGCATAGCATCAAAAAGAAGACATTCAGTGATTCGTGAGTTCATCAAATTGCTGTTTGTACAAGAACAAAAAAGGTTTCCAAAAAAATTGTATTTCTGTTTTAAAGGAATAGTGAAATACCAAATGTTTCTGTTTCATAGAAGAGGGAATTTTATTTGAATAGTCATCGGTTACATAATAAATGGATCAATAAAATCAAGTGCAATGAATAAACGTGTACTAGCCATAGAGAAGGGGGCTAAACATTTGCAAGAGACCGGTAAAAGCTCTCCAAATTACGCATCCGAGTGTCCCGCTCCTACTTTGAAACAGCTTTACTACTTTTGCAATACATCGACTTGAAGAGTGGTAAGAACTGATTATACACTGAAGCAGCAAATTATTACCTACTACTTAATAATATCTACTTAATAACGTGTTTGAACCCATCTTGTCCTTCAAAACAGTTTCGTTTGATGTATTAATATCATGAATCCATGCTACCCGAGGTGCTGTAATCGTTCTGTTGGTATGTTGAGTCTGGTGGATATGAACGCGTCAGTCTATTGCCGAATGTTCTCTGGAGTAGGACTTACGTTACGAATACCTCTTTCAGTCCTATCGTACAGATGCTCCATTAGGTTGAGATCTGGAGATTGTAGGGGCCATTTTAGCACATTCAAGTTGCTGTCGTACTCCTGGAACCACTGTATGACGATCCGAACTTTGTGGCATGCAGCGTTATCTTTCTGGAAGTATCCCACTCCATTAAGAAACATCATGCTCACGTACGGGGGTGTTCCCTGATCCGCAGTAATGCTAAGATCATCCAAGTGCTGTCCCATAGGTATTACGGAATCCAGTGGTGGATTTACATGGAAGTCTACAAAGCACAGGCGCGGGGCCCCGAGATGCTGTAGGGCCCCGGAAATGACGATATTCGTTTTCCTTTTTAGGGTTTGCTTCTCAAATAGAAAAAAGAAGCATAAAGTGAGGTACAAGTTTGCTGTTCTCGGCTTTGGGCGCAAGTTTCCGCCGGGACTCCAAGAATTTCATCCCCAAGTGCGTTTTTTTTCTTTTTGGCTTAAATTCAGGCTGACTAAACTAAGCTACACAGACGGAATGTATTGCTGTAGATTTGCGGTCTTGACACGTGCTTTACCTCTGTAATACGTCACGCCAAACCTAAGGCTGTCTGCAGAGACCCGATAAATCTAAATCCGCCACTGAATGCCCACCTAGAAAGCACACCCCAGACCATTACACTGCCTCCACCAGCTTGTACAGTTAACGCTAGGAATCTGTGATCAATCGATTCATGTTGGTGACGCCATATTGTGGTTCTTCCATTGGCGTGTATTTGCTGAAAACGTGGTTAGTTGGACCAGGCGACATTTTACAGTCTTCAAGGGGTGAAGTTTTAATGTTCCTGTGCCTACTGAAGACGAATTTTTTGGTTTTTAGCAGTGACGAAAGGAGCATGAAGTGGGCGTCTGAAGTTTAGCCCATTGACGCTAATGTACGGCGGGCTGTGTATGCCAGAATTCTCCTCTCTATACCTCTGATGTACTGCGTGGTTACCTGGCGCAATGGAGATCGTCTGTTACCTCGTACAATACTCCCCAGTTTCCGTTCCCGTCGAATGTCGACTAATCGTTTCCGTCCACAGAAAGACCGCTGTCTGTTTTGTTGTTTGTGCACAATTCATTATACACCATCTATGTAGTAATTTCATAGCTGAGGTTTTTCATTTCTGAGATACTTGTACCTGCCCATTTAGCCTGCACTATCACGTTTCTTCCAAAGTACCCTAAATCACAAGTACTTCCCATATTCGTAAACGTCTAAATCCTTTGCAGTAAGCTACTAGAAAAGCCGTTCCATAAAAACTGAGAGTAATATTTTTTGAGATGGCAACAGCGCAAAGCTGGAAAATAGCATGCAGACGATTAACTTAATTAAGGAAGTGTCTATGGGAACAGTCATTAGCCGTGGCAGACGATTCTGATTTTGTTATTGCGCAGTTGTTTAAGGTACGTGTGCATTTCTCTACACAGCTATGTAGGTGACTGATTCAGAGTTAAGAAGTTAAATGCGTTGTGCGATAAACTTTTCCTATCGTTTGCGTAAAACGGCTCCAGAAACAGTTGATTTAATGAAAAAAGCTTACAAAGATAAATGTTTGGGTGAGTCAACGATTTTTAGATGTCACCATGATTTCAAAAAAGGGCGTTTGTCGGCAGAACTCGCTCCTAGGCCTGGTCGACCTGAAAGTGTTGTTACGGAGCGTATTGTTAACACTGTTTAGGCAATCCTACAAGAAGGTCGACGAATGGCGTGTGAAGACATAGCGGCGTCAACTGATATTTCAAAAACGTCGGCATTCCACATCCTCTGCAACAAATTACTGGTGCATCGTGTGTGTTCCAGATGGGTACCTTATCACCTAACGATGGAACAATAGTTAGCCAGAGTTCATGTGTGTCATGAGTGGGAACAAATGATTGCAAAGAATCCAAACTTTCTAAACACAGTAATAACTGTCGATGAAACATGGGTCCACTATTTCGACCCCCTCACGAAGCGCGCAACGGGTGTCTGGAAACACACAGGCTCGCCTCCTCCGAAAAAGTTTGGTAACACAAATCAGCTGGGAAGGTGATGATGATTATTTTCTTTGATCAAAAAGGTGTAGTCTACCAGCATACCGTTCCCTAACGAATTACTGTCAATGCTGAGTATTACATTTCAGTCCTGGAGTGTCTGCGGCGACACATATCGATTAAGCGACTGGAACTGGTGGGCAAGTGGATCCTACACCATGATAACGCTCGCGAACATGTGGCTACTTGTGTTCAACAGTTTCTTACGAAATGCAGTATTGAAATCGTGTCACAGCCTGACCTCTCCCTGTGAAATTTATTGTTGTTTCCAACAATGGAGGAGAAGTTCCATTGTGCAACATTCAACACAGATGCTGACGTTATTCAAGCTGTATAGGGGTCGCTAAAGAAGTTTCCACAAAATGCCTTCGCCACATGTCTTGAAAAGTGAACTGAACGATGGGTACGTTGCATATCATCCGTGGGAAGGTACTTTGAGAAAGAATAACATATATTTTACTCTACCTACATTTCTTCATTTTATGTGATTTTACTCTCAGTTTTTATGGAACGACCGTTGCATCTCATTTCGTGCTCTCACTGGTTGTGAATGGCAGTACCCTGCCCGTCAAGCAGTATGCATCACTAATTGCTCAACACAGTTAGGTCATGTAAGACTTTTGTCCACAGAGAGAGGTTTAGACTCCAGGCCAGATACGCCTAGACAGGATTTGGGGCAGGAGGTGGAAGCGGAAGTAGGTAGGTGGAGTCTAGCGATTCACGATAGGATAGCAGATACACACAGAGAGAACAGTAGATATAGCCACTACCGTGCGTCGCAGGAGCGAATGACGTCACACGTCTTAAAAGTACATCCCAGAGGGTTCTGATGAGAGGTGGGCAGAGAGAGAGAGGTAAGAAACAGACACCGTTCATTTATAACCTGAAGGCCAGTGTTCGGGGTCCGTTGGCTTAACGTGCTCGTCCGAGCCACGGCGGATATTCAGATGTACAGCAGTTTAGCATTCGTCACTGCGAGGGATCGATCCTGAGTCCTTTCCTTTGGTTGTCACGAATGTTAACCTATAAGCCACCCGCGTCTCTGCTTTGCAGTGAGCTGTTTTAAAAGCCATCTGAACGTCATACCTGCGAACGTAAATGAGGATGGCACGTGTTGCAACGTACTACAGAAATGAAGCACGTGTCAAGACGGCAGATCTGCCGCGATACACTCCATCGGTGTAGCGTAGTCGGTTACAGCAACTCATTCCGGAGCGACGAGACGCGATTTTATCTCCGTCACCAACAAATTCTTGTTTTCACAGTGTCTGATTGCTATTGGTGTTACTAATAATTTATTACTTCAGTATATACCTTGTGACCTGTCTGCCCTGCAGAACACACATGATATAAAGGCAGATAGTGGTGAGAGTAGATCTCCGTGTGGCTTAGTTGGGAGAGCATCTTACTCCAGATTGAAGGGACCCGGGTTCGATGCCCGGCGAGGGACAAACTTGTGCGTTGTAGCCTGCATACTTAACGTTATTTCAGCTCCCACCTCATAGGTTTTCGTCGGATGATACAGAATTAGGAAAATCCTTTCCATAATATTACTTTCGTAATATCGTGGATTTCGGAGCATAAGAAAATTATTCATTGATTTTTAAAAGCATGTGTTTTGAAGGTACTTTTACGGAACTCATATTTTGAGAGTAAAACCGCGTTGGAAATGTTTGGTAAAGGAGAGGATCAAAGTGAAAAAAATATATATAAGTGTTTCAAGTTTGGAACAGAACAGAATTTGCTATTGCGAACGTAACGTGAAATTAATTGCTTTGAGAGCAAATGCAGTACGATCTTAAACAACTCAGTTCTAAATAGCCGTAAGCGTACTCAGAATGAAGCCTCAAGTGGAATAAACAACTTAAGCTCCTTTCGTAAAGCCTATTATCAGTACAATTTGGAGAAGGAATGATAAAAGCCGTGAGACAGAGATAATTCGTTTTGTGATGGATCACATGTACCAGAAAAGAGACAGCTCAGATGAATTGGAATCACACAGGCAAAACGAAAACAGGAGAAAGGGTAAAATATCGTAGAAGGAAATGGAACCCAGGAATCCATTTTCGTTTGCTCCTTACTGAATCTAATTTCAACCATTTTCACGAACGGAAAAAAAGGGAACGTTTTGACTAAAAAAGGGCAGACACAAGGCATGATTGGACCTAAGCTACAGGAAAAAGTTTATGAGGTCGTTTACACCGACGAGCCATTCCATTACGACCACAATCAGCTTAGAGAAATGAGCGCTCCTGGAGACCTAACGGTTGCGCAAATGAAGTTCACAGAGCAGTATGCATATGCAAGCCGAAAATCGGCTTTCGGTTAGCAGAGTGTTCGGGGTCAGAATGGGAAAAGCTACCGATTTATCGGAGTTCGATAAAGGACAAATTATGATGGCACGGCACTTCGGAACTACGATCTCGGAAAAGGCGTGACTTGTGGGTTGTTCACGTGCCACTGTACTGAGTACGTATCAAAAGTGGTGCACAGATAGCCAAACGACGAACCGTCGTCCAATCGTGTGTCGTCCGCAGCTCATTGATGCCAGCGGGCACCGGAGATTATCGCTCATTGTTCACAGCGACCGCAGGCCCACAGTGCGACACATCACCGCGGCTGCTACAACAGTGGTGATCAGGGCAATGTGTCACAGCACACAGTTCATCGCAGCTTTCTTCGCATGGGCCTGTGTAGCCGAAGACCCAGTCTGGTTCCCATGCTCACAACGCGTCATCGGCAACAATCCATGAAATGGGCCCAAGATCATCGAGATTGGACCGTGGATGATTGTAAGAAAGTGGCCTGGTCTGACGAATCAAGATTCCTGGTGCATCACGTAGACAGCCGAGCGCGGATACGCCGATTACCAGCGGAGGCTATGGCACCTGGATGCGCTGGTGGGGGGAGCAGGCCGGCGGCGGGGGATGTGTTATGCTGTGGACGATGTTTTCTTGGGACACTTTAGGCTCCATTATCCCAATAGCACAATCCCTGACAGCTGTCTGCTATCTGAACACCGTTGCAGACCATGTTCACACATTCGTGGCAACTGTTTTGCCTGATGGTGATGGCCATTACCAACAGGATAATGCGCCATGCCACACTGCCAGAATCGTCAAGGAGTGGTTCGAGGAACATGATGGGGACATTTTGTTAATGCCCTGGCCTCCAAATTCACCTGATATGAACCCAATCGAACATTTGTGGTTCGACTTGGAAAAGTGGGTTCTCGCTAAATCACCACCATCCCGAAATGTACGGGAACTGGAGGACCTGCTGTTGACATTATGGTACCTGATACCCCAGGTTACCTATCGCCACCTTGCCGAGTGGCCGCAGTTTTGCAGGCAAAAGGGGAATCCCACAGCTTATTAGCTAGGCGGTCATAATGTAATGGCCCATCGGGGTATATTTGAAAATTAAAGGAGGTATTCTGACAGAAAGGGTGAAGATTAAAAAATTTTAAATGAAACTGATGTGATGGATGCTATTTGTGTTTCTTTTGGGACACTGATCATCGTATAATGTTATTATGATGCGTTTCTGTAACAACATAACGAATTAATTAAAGCATTTATTTTGGTTACTTGTTTTTGTAGAAGATGCTATCTTCAGAGCAACAAACTTTGTCACATTCGATGAACATGATGCATCTACTAGATAGCATTTTCTCCGACATTTCCCTGAGCTCACCGCTGACTCTAGTTCATGTTTTGCGTGTGCGTGTCGAATTTTACTAAGAATGTCTTAACAATACGACAATTCATTTTAATCAAATTCCTAAATACTGATCAAACTCATTTGTGTGACAGAACAATTATCACGAACCTCGTCTCAGGTAAACTGTTGCAGTGAATATATGCGAAGGGAGGCTGAAGCGTGTTTAGAACAATATACACTGAATAGCAATTGAATTAGAGACGGCTGGCGTTATGCAAATGTGGCTCTGTGGGAGGCCCTGTAAACGGAAACGACATGACGTATGCAGCGATCCGACAATATAAGGAGTGATGCGATGGGAATCAGCAAGAGTCGGACGCAGTATGGGTAAGACGAAGGATCTGAGCGCATTTGATCGTGGGCAAATTGTCGGGGCCCGACGAATGGGTCACTCCATCTCGGAAGTCGTGCAGACACTGCGATTTTCACGAGCCACTATGTCACGGGGGCACCGCGAGTACATCGAATCCGGTAAAACCATCCCTGCAAGGGCCAACTGCCGTGGACCACAGCGTGTGGATGAGTGGGGTCATCGTCGGCTAGCTCGCGTTGTAACAGCGGATACACGGGCCACAGTGCAAGAAATAACTCGGCAATTTACCTCTGGTGCACAAAAACGTGTAAGCAGCCACACCATCCGGAACCATCTCCTCACCATGGGGAACAGAAGCAATCGTTCCACGAGGGTACCGCTGCTGATCGCACATCACATGGTGCAATGATTAGTATGGGTGCGGGAACATCGCCACTGGACCCTAGACATGGGGGAAAAGGTTGCCTCGACTAATGAGTCGAGATTCACGTTGGTACATGTGGACGGCGGGATACGAGTACGGCACAAACCACATGAAGCGATGGATCCTTCTTGCCAGCAGGGCACCTGACCTCAGTCCTATCGAGCACATCTGGGATGCTATCAAAAGATGTTCGAGGCTCTGACCCCCGTCCATCAAATCTTCGTGAACTGTGGGAGCTTGTTTAGGGGTCGTGGATCCGTATGGCTTCCCAATGCTTTCGGTGTCTTGTCGAGTCCATGCCGAGACAAATCGCCGACGTCATCAGGACGAAAGATGGTGCTACACGTTACTAGACAGGTATCTCTAATTTAATTGCTCTTCAGTGTAGATCGCGATGGTTTTCTTGAAAAAAAGTGTTGCCAGTAAGTGCCCTGACTACTCCTGTGTAATTCACAAAGAAAACTAAGATACGTAGCGTTTTCCTTTTCCCGTAAGAGGGCGCTGAAGTAAGGAAGGTGAACGAAGATGGCTACCGTTGAAAGGATCAAGGACTGTACAGTAACTGAGAACCTCCATTTAAAGACAATGTCGTCGAAAGAAATTCATAAAGGCATGCAGTGAACTTTGGTAAAAGCTTATCGTTTATGCGTCACGGTCCTAAACCAGGTAGCAGATTTTAAGTGTGGTAGACACAGTGTTGAAGATGCACCCCGCAGTGGGTGGCTTGTTACCGTGTCGGCAGCTGAAAATCATAACTGGCGTCCCGGTGGTGCAGTGGTCTAAGCGCTGGCTTATAACCATTCGTCTGAGTCCGGGTTTGAATCCCGGTGAGGCGTGGATATTGTGTTTGTCTTAAGGCACTGGTTCTTTCCCGTTCCTGGAACCAGTGACCCTAAATTTGGGACGGGCGGCTGCTTATAGCGCATGGAGTTGCTCACGATTGTCGTTAAACCCCCAGTCAAAAACAAAAATCATAACTTGTCATGCAACACTGCAGAATAACGTTGAAATTCATTACAATACTCAACATGAGCGAGCTCATGATATTGTGGCGAATGTTTTAGAAAATCGAGGTGTCTCTAAAGAGCTGAATCTACACTGGTGTCCAAAAGTTAAGCATAGTTAAAAAAGACATTTTTGAACAAACGAAAGAGAGAACAAGAGTAATAAAGTAAAATACAGAGGCTGTGGGATTATGCGGAAGTGGAAATCATGACGTAATACTATGTGACGAACGATAATTGACATAAAAGACGAAGCAGAACATTTGTGGAGTTGAGAAACCGCAGCAATAATGCGAAAAGTGGCATTTGTTGTCGTCATCGCACCCTTCTAGTAGTAGAATTTATTTTTCATTAAAACAGTATGTCAGAAATACGCCAAGTTGATATGTTTACACGTGGTCGGTTTATCGGAGTGTTGGAGTCCGGGTCGATGCAGGAAAATATTGCCAGAACTCTGGCGTGATTCAATCCATGCATTCAGCCTTTCCAGACGGTACTAGGGCACCAGAGATGTTAACCATCTATCTGTGGCAGGTCTTACACGGATTACAAAGGCTCAGGATGATAGGTATGTGGTATAAAAGCGAGACGTAACAGGTCGATGTCAACGTGAGCACCTACTTTAGAGCTCTCTGCAACTAGTGAACCAGCTGTTTTAAGGCAAACAGTTTACAGACAACTCAACAAAAAATGACTACGCAAAATGATCTGCAGTTTGCATCCCACTCACTCCGTCAGCAAGAAATCCCAGGATACTGTGGTGTAGACAACATCGAGATTGGGACGAAAATCAATGGGCTAATGTCTCGTTCTCCAATGAATCCAGTTTCGGTCTCGAAAGTGACAGCAGTCGTTTGAGTTTCTCTGCAGATACTATATGTATGTATAGTATCTGCAGAGAAACTACAAACCATTATTCCTTTACAAACATCTGAGAAATGCACCATTACAGAGGTGGTGATGTACTTGTTCGGTGTGGCACTATGTCCAACGAGCGCACAAAGTTCCATGTCTATTTTGGTGGATCTTTAATAATTCCGTGATAAAGAGACAAAATCCTTGACCTCTACGCGAGTCTTAATCGGGGTGATGATCGCCCAGATTTCCTATTCATGGACGATAACGCTCGACCCCATACAGCTGCTATTCTCTGTGATTATAGGAAACTGAAGATATCAACCTATGCCATGATCATCGCATTCCCCAGACCTCAACGCAATACAGCATGTGTGAGATGCATTAGGGAGACACATTGCAGGTCGTCAACCTCCTGCCAAAACTGTTTTGGAACTTCCATCTGCTTTTGTTCAGGAGTGGAATTTGATGCCCCAGAGTCTTTCCGTTTCAATTGCCAACAGCATGAGACATCGGTGTGACGCTTGCATTGCAGTAAGAGGTCACCGTACACCTTACTAAGCCGTTGTTAACAATCAGAAACCCCTCCGGAAAATGCCTGCTGTTTTCACCATTTTGGACTATTGGTACGTTTCCCTGGCTCATCATCTTTTTATGTGATTTGTAATGTGCATTTAGTTTCCCAGTAAGAATATGTATGTATAGTAAACAGCCTATTACCTCGTGCCTTTTGTTGATTATGCTTAAATTTTGAACACCAGGATAGATCAAAACCTGGAAACAGTGAAGCACTGTCATGAGATTAAGGAGCATTTGAAACTCATGAAAATTAGGTTTGCGAGGGGTATGTCTCTCTAAACGAAACATTAGTGAATCATCTAGACCCCAAAACAAAACAAAATCGAAACAGTGAAGCATCTCGCTTTTCCTCCTTCTGAAAAACTGAGTGCAGAAGTCGGCTGGGAAACTATTGACATCCGTCTTTTGGGATGCAGAAGATGTGATCATGTTTGATTTCTTGCAACCAAGTGCCATCATCAATGCAGAATATTATTCTAACATAATAAGGCCTTTTTCGCTAGGAATCGAAGCTCAAGAGGAAAGGGAAATTGTCAAAGGAGTCGCCTCGCATTAAAACAATGCACCGGAATGCGCCATGAATCACACAACACTGCATAGCTATGAGTTAAAGCTACTCTGTCATTTTTTCTTTCTTCTGATTGGAGGTTTAACGACGACCGTGAGCAACTCAATGGGCTATAAGCAGTCGCCCGTCCCTAATTCAGGGCCACTGGTTCCAGGGAAGGGTGAGAGACAGCGCCGTAAGACAAACACAACATCCATGCCTCACCGGGGTATGAATCCGGACTCCTCTCATACGAATGATCAAAAGCCATCGCTTAGACTACTGCGCCACCGGGGGGACGGCACTCCGTCATCTGCCTTATTCAGCGGATTTCTCTCCATCTCATTATTTCCAATTTCCATATGTGAAAAAAGATTTGAAATGACCGAGATTGAAGAGTGACAATGCGGTGGTGGATGCAGTGGGCAGATTGTTTCAGTCAAAATCTTCTGAATTTCATTTGACAGTGATACGAAAGCTAAAGCGTAAGCGACATCAAACCATATAGTGTGTTGCTTAGGCGAGGATGACTATGGGTAACAAAATGGATTTTTCACATTTCAGCACTTCCCCTATCAGAGGCTAGAAACTTTTCGACTGCCCCCCCCTCATAGATGCAAATATTAGTAAAAAAGCAGAACTCCGTGGTTAGCAGCACAGCTCATCGCACATCGCTGATTTCAACGAAATCCTGTCGCTCACAATTTGGGAAATTCATTTTAGCGAACATTCTTCTACCTTTTAGAAAAATCCAAATAACGAGGCACACTTTACAATCGTGGCCAAAATTCCTACACCAGTAGACCGAAAGTTAAATTTTTGATGTTTGAAGTCAACTTATACAGCGTAATGGTAAAGTCAGGAGTACATATTATACAGCATTTTAAATGAAATGTCATGCTGAATTCAAATATTTTCACAGAATGTTATTATCAGTAATAGAAGTGAAGTTACAAGCAAAAGTACAGCGTATAGTTATAAAAAGCAACAAATAATGGAATTTGTGTAATTAGTGTACAATGCATTTAAAGTAAAATTACTGTACAGTGCATTATTGACAGTTGCTGGACACTTGAAATAACTGACAAACAAGCAAAATACGCTTTAATATTTAATTGGATAACCACGGTTAGTCAGTAAGAAAGGGCACCTTCTTGATATGGAACTAATGAGCTTCTCTAGTTGTCCATTGGTGATAACACAGTGCCATACGGCCATATGGACAACTCTAGAAGCTCATTAGTTCCATACCAAGAAGGTGCCCTTTCTTACTGACTAATCGTGGTTATCCAATTAAATATTAAAGCTTGTTTGTCAGTTATTTCAAGTGTCCAGCAACTGTCAATAATGCACTGTACAGTAATTTTACTTTAAATGCATTGTACACTAATTACACAAATTCCATTATTTGTTGCTTTTTATGACTAGACGCTGTACTTTTGCTTGTAACTTCACTTCTATTACTGATAATAACATTCTGTGAAAATATTTGAATTCAGCATAAACTTTCCTTTAAAATGCTGTATACTATGTACTCCTGGCTTTACCATTACGCTGTATAAGTTGACTTCAAACATCAAAAAATTGAATTTTGATCTACTGTTGCAAGACTTTTGGCCACGATTGTACTTATTAACCAGTAGCAAGAAACTGTGCCAAATAAGCCGTTAACAGGGTAAGGCAAAAGCCATGTTCAAACCCGTACTTTCTGAAAATGAGAAACAAATTTGCTGTCTGTAGTACGATAAGTTAAAACAAATCCCTAAAACTGCAGAATAAAACTCAATTTATTTACAATTTTAAAAACCTATTTACATAGCTAGCACTTTCGGGGCTCACATGGCCCCATTTTCAAGCTCAAAAGCCCCGGAACACAGAGGCAACGACTATATACTATAGTCATTCGTGACTAAGCTGAAATACGTCATAAAAATAACACAGGTGATGCCATTTACATTAAGAAAAAAGAGGAAATTAAAGTCCAAAAACAAATACAGAACAAGTTCAATAACTATAGTATATAGTCGTTGCCTCTGTGTTCCGGGGCTTTTGAGCTTGAAAATGGGGCCATGTGAGCCCCGAAAGTGCTAGCTATGTAAATAGGTTTTTAAAATTGTAAATAAATTGAGTTTTATTCGGCAGTTTTAGGGATTTGTTTTAACTTATCGTACTACAGACAGCAAATTTGTTTTCTCATTTTCATCTATCAAGTACAAAATCTTCATATTCAGACTTCCGTACTTTCTATTGAGCAAAAGGTGGTGATTTTACGTTACATGTACATGTTTCACATTGATCAAAATCAATACTGACCAGCACATTCTGTGGTTCCTCATGTCACTGTCGTCTCTCCTCATAGCATCGGACTGAGTACTGTCGAATCTCTCCCGGCAGGTATCAAGTTCACTTCTTGCTGAGTAAAAGCATGGGTCATTTGCTGCAAAGGAAAAAAGTCATATGTTAATATACCATTGTGTATAATTGCGCACATATCATTCCTTCTGTATCTTTTAGTGATAAAAATGCACATACGAGTAAAGTAACATGCCATATTTTCATATTTTGAAGGACAAGAAGTTCATACATCAACGATTGTTTTGTCATTCACACACTTATACGAAAACGGCGCTATTACGACAAATCGGTGCCTGCGACATTTTGTCGTGGATAAAATGTACACGTTCTCAGCGTTTAGTGATAAACAAGTCAAGTATATTACTAAACGCTGAGAACGAGTTGCTTTTCCCTCTCTTGCTTGGAGAAATGGTACTCTCACTCCGAAATGTCGCTTTGTTGAACTGAATAATATTGCAAATATCACTCCTTCCGTTGTCCAATCATTAAATAGTGCGTCTGTCTGTCCGCCGAAATTGCATTTACGCTGCTAACAGCCAGATCAACGAAATTCTTTCTCTGACTGATAGAGACAGACATGATACAAGATTATGTGAGTCAGTCCGTACGTCCGTCCTTAGAAACTACAGTTCTGCTCTTAATCATCCGTGGGAAGAAATGCTTTCTGCAACTGATAGAGACAATCATTGCCACGTAATTATGGACGTATCTTCTTCCGTTCATCGTACTGTCTGCCCTTCTCAAGAAACTATACTTCCGCTTCGAAATGTCGGATTACAAACATTTCTTCTCTGTCCTATGGTAAAAACTTGAGCATAAGATTCTACGCCTCACTCCTTTCATTCGTCAGTTAGTCGGTCTGCCCGTCCGTCGGCAAAGATCACATTTCCCCTTGCAACGGCCGGGTGTCTCTCTGCAGACTGGCAGACAGAGAAACAAAGGGAAGGATAAACTTGATGCTCTATGCATCCTGTCTTTATAAACCATAGAAAGAATTTCTTTGGTCTATCGGGCCGCGGCTGGTCTAGTGGCAAACGTTCGTGACTGCCACGGGGAAGACCTCGGGTTCGATCCCAGGCAGGTACGAGCGCGCGAACCACTAAATATCCGCCGTGCGTCGGATGGGCACGTTAAGCCGTCGGACCTCAGGTACTGGCCTCCCGTAATAAATAAGGGCGTTTTCTTTCGCATTTCTACCTCGCTTCCGTTTCACTTTCTTATCGGACACTTTAGTCCAAATCACCTAGCTTCCTGTTTCTAAGAGTTGTTTAAGACCTGGGGTCAGACACTCCCTTCCTAAAATCCCCTACATATGATCTGATCTGATCTTTGGTCTAATAATTAGAAACGATGATATCGTTTCTACGGACGGACGGAAAAATAAACTAACTAATGTACTGACGGAAGGAGAAGTGTCTGAAATCATATGGTCATCTGCCTCCCCGTGAGGCAGAGAAAGAATTTCAATTATTCATTTCAAGAATCCGACATTTTGAAGCGAAAATGTCGTTTGTGCAGCAGAATAGGCACACGAATTGAATGAAAGGAGAGGTATTGGTAATTTTACACGCATCCCTGTCTGTTACAGAAAGAATTTCTTCAATCTGGCTGTTAGAAGGAAACGGTCATTTCGGGGAACGGACAGACAGACCAACTGACGATCGGAGGACCGAAGAAATAATATCTGAAATTTTACAGTTCTTTCCGTTCATGGGAGAGAAGATTTTGGCAAATGAACATATCGAAGCTGAAGTACCGTTCTTGAACTTGAGAGAAAAAGAGAGAGAGAGAAAGAGACCGGACGGAAAGACAATGCAGTCATTTGTTGCATACGATTTGTATGCGCAGTAAAACTCCAATTATCCGGTTTAACTCGGACCAGAGCCAATCCGGATAATTGGGTTGTCTTTTTTTCTGTAGGCCAAATACGTATTTATTAATTGAAGTGAGAGAACTTAATTTTTTCGTTCATCGTATTTTATAATAACAAATGTTATACACTTTAGAAAATAAATATCTACTGTACTGCATTATCATTCTGTATTACTTAAACGAACGAAAAAAAAACTAACAACACGTAAATAAATCAACAGAAATCTTAATTTTACTTGGTCTTGAAAGAACTAGCGATCCGATAATTGGAGTTCCTGATATCTGGGGTCCGGATAATTGGAGTTCCGGATATCTGGGGTCCGGATAATTGGAGTTCTACTGTATTTGAAAGCTGTGTACGAGAAAAATTGACGCATAATCGGAAATGACGTGATTTGTCGGCACGCGGGTAGACCATAGAGATGGTGTAAGAGGTTAATACGTCGAAATGATTGACTGACATACTATTTTAATAGGCTATGACATGGTATGAAAGTACCTCCAGGTGTCGTATTTTTAAAGTATTTAAACAAGAAAAAGAACAGTTTGCTTACTTAGATAAATATATTCGCAGTAATTATTTATTTCATAAAATTAGGGTGTCACTAATCAATATAATAGCGAAAGCCAGCTGAATAAGTTAACAGATACGGTAGTGATGCGGAGGAAGCATATATGGCTTTTACCTGTAATTTAACCTTCCTTTTAAGAATTTCGTTTTCTTATACAAATTTCGTTACTTTTCGGTATAAAATTTTCTCACTGAACAACGCATTATTTCCCAAAATAGCAACTACTTTTTGGCAAAGCTGACACTGAGTCAGGATAAAATAAAAAGTACACGTCGAATGTGGAACAGATGGAGTAGAAGTGTAACGGAGAGATGAACAGCTTGTAGATTAGGTGGATAAATGAAAAATGTGTTACAACTACCGAGAATGTTTTCACATTTTTAGAACCATTTTCCGGCAGCATAATTAAGGTTTAGAATGAAATTATTTATTTCTTAAATGTTCTATTTGATAGCTCTTCCTCTCGATATGAAACTAAATCTAGATTTCCAAGATAACAGGGCATTTCTTAAAATTTTTGTTGATATTTTATTCCACTCCTCTTCCACTGCTTTCTATAGTCCACTCATTGTTTTAGGTCTGCGTTTAGAAAGCGCTCTTTTTAGCAGTCCGAAGGATCAATACTCCATTTTTGGCACATCAGGGGACTTTGAAGGAATATGAGCAAAACGTATAGACTTGATACTAGTCTCTTTTTTCATTTTTTCAAGAAACAGATTTGGATGTAGCCTAATCCTGATGCAGTTCTACTCCTTGAAGGCTCTGTTAATAAATGAATGGCATTTCCTCTTTAAATACCGGAGTTAAAACATTATTTTGATATATGTAGAATTGATTTTAACATTCCTTTCAACTCTTCTTACCTTTAATTTCCCATTGTACGCGAAACTAGCAATAATCATGAATTCTTTGCCGAAGCTTTCTTTGGATTCTTGGAACCAAGTTTGAAAGTCTTTTTCTGCCCTCTTGCGATAGTAAATCGGCATTTTTTTCCGTTACAGTCGTTTAGATAGATCCATGCTTCATTAATAATCACAATAAATTTTCATCTATCGCCGGCTAAGTGATTTTATCAAGAAGTCTGCTGCGTGTTCAGTGCTCAGTCACGTGCCTAGGCAAAAGCGGTGAAATTTTTTTTTCTTTTTCACATTCAAATCTTCGTTATTACCTTGTTTACAGTTGATACAGATATTTTAAACGACTTAGCGATTTTGTTTTGGGTCGGTGGATTTTCTTTTAAGACGAGAGACCTTACTTTTGAAATAGTCGTAAAAGTACGTACCTTATTCGGATATTCATGTGGTATTCTTTTTCTTCTTAGAAGCAATACTTCAAATGTTCCCCTCTATAATTAATAATATTGCTTCCTTTACGTCCAGTAACTCTCCGTCTTAGCACAAACCGAAGAAAAAAATATTTAATGAGCTTTAAAAAATAGTTAAAAATAAAAGTTACATTAAAAGCCCCATGAGATCTTTCGGAGCTCCACCAGTTCCTTCATCAGATGGTATTATTACTATTGCCATCTAATGAAGATGGTATTATTACTATTGCCATCTAATGAAGATGGTATTATTACTATTGCCATCTAATGAAGATGGTATTATTTCATCTGAGGAAGAGGGTATTATTTCTAATAATACCATCTAATGAAGATGGTATTATTTCAGTATTACTAGTAACAATACCATATGATGAAGATGGTATTATTTCATCTGATGAAGATAGTATTATTTCTAGTAATACCATCTGATGAAGATGGTATCATTTCTAGTAATACCATCTGATGAAGATGGTATTATTTCATCTGATGAAGATGGTACTATTTCATCTGATGAAGATGGTATTATTTCTAGTAAAACCATCTGATGAAGATGGTATTATATCTAGTAATACCATCTGATGAAGATGGTATTATTTCTAGTAATAGATGTATTATTACGTAGTAATACTACCTTCTGATGAAGGAACTCGTGGAGCTCCGAAAGATCTCATGGGACTTTTAATGTAACTTTTATTTTTAACTATTTTTGAAAGCTCATTAAAAAAATTCTGCTCGTGCTAAGACGGTGTACAGAGTTACTGGACGCCGCCCCGGTGGCGCAGTGGTCTAAGGCGTTGGCCACTGATCATTCGTCCGTAAGGGGTCCGGGTTCGAATCCCGGTCAGGCATGGATGTTGTGTTTGTCTTACGGCACTGGCTCTCTCTCTTCCCTGGAACCAGTGACCCTAAATTAGGGACGGGTGACTGCTTATAGCCCATTGAGTTGCTCACGGTGGTCGTAAAACCTCCAATCAAAAAAAAAAAAAAAAGAGTTACTGGACAGAGTTGGGCACGATTGTTCTTCAATGTTGTGCTTCTTTTACATTTAGAAATGCTAATTCCATGATTTTCACAGCGTTTTTTAATTACAGAATACGAATAGTTCTCTTCGTAAAGAGCAAAAACATAGCCTTTTATCCACAGCTTGTTTACGTGCGCCATTTTCTAAGCGGACGATATTTAACTGCAGCATTTATATATATATATATATATATATATATATATTCGTATTCATCTAACACGCTGTTGCCAGTTTCAATTCTTTGAACTTCTCTTAGTTCCTGTAATATCAAAACCGTAATAAAAATGTATTAACGTCCTCTGCATATGGAGCAGATTTCTAAGTTTATGCATGAGCTGTGAAAAGAATCATCGGATGAATTACGATCTGATTATTATCGACTAAAATGTATCGGTGATTGACACTTCCTGTGCGTTATCACTTCAGACCAGTAAAGACCAGTTTCCTGTTTAGATAAGTATTGATTCTTTTCACCCTAGCAGTTTATTTCTAGTTCGTAAACCTAATATGATACTCATGTTCAACGAGTCAGCTAAGGAAAAAATCAATCAATTTATCAACAGAGTTCAACTATACTGGTGCTCAAAATTAAAGGATAATTTATAAATCCGTACTTAACTAGAAGTATTTTTGAGGAAATCCAGTGCAAATATGTGGAACAAAATGTACTTTGAACTGGAAAGCGTCTGCATTTACGCCCTCTAGCGGCAAAGTTGCGCATTGACAAAAGTAAAACGGAATTCAAGGATCATCGTTTTCAAGCTTTTCAAAGCATACAGAAATTTTCAAATCGGACTTATAGTTGCAGAGATACGGTGTCCACAGGCGGACGAACACACAGACGAAGTGATAACATATGCATGATCTTTTTGTTTACAGAAGACGTGCTCAAAATGAATGAAAATGCTTGCTCTGTTATTTGATGCTGTAGGAAGAAGAATGGGTAAGGAAAGGGAAACACGCATTTCATATGCAGTCTCTCACCTCCACTACAATTCTAGCTTTTTCTTTTGTACGTTTATTTTGTGCATTAACGACCACGTTAGACAGGGGTACCACTATTCTTCTTCACGGATTCGAACCCGGGCCCATCTTCGACGAGTTATCAGAGGCCAGTGCCTCAGACCTCTCGGACACCCGGGACTGTTACAAGTATTTGTTACTTCTTTTAATTCATTCATCTAGCTCGTGCATATAAGTCGAGCTTAAAAAACCGCTTATAGCATAGTAAAATCAATTTATTTGCTGGCGTAAGACGTATATAGGGTGATCAGAATCGAACTCATAATAAACCTACCGGACGATTCCTCGAGGAGAAAGAAGCCGAAAACCGTTGTCCGTTGTCCGATCGGTCGTCGCATTCCGGAGATATACGCGCCGAAAGTTCGTGACGTCACATCCGGTAAGAATACAGACATTCGAAATAAGTTACCCAATCACTTTGACAGAAAACATATAATTTATTGATGTGTACCTTAAGAGCACAAATGATTAAACACGTGGATTCGTGTCAGATTACTACATGTGTTCAAAATGACTACCTTGTAGTGCGGAAAATGCGGCAGCCCGCCGAGGAATAGACATTTGCACGCGTTGCAGCATAGCAGGGGTTACAATTGTGAGGGCCGCGTGTAAGGTGGCCCACTGAGACAAGGAGAAATAGCATAAAGTGGTGAAGCACTCATCCAATAGGAAAACTGTATGCACATCTAATTGACTTGCGTACGTTACAAAGCTTTCGACTTTCCGTCACTGGTTCACGAAGTGTTGGCATACCAACCACGCATATCATTTTTTTTTACGCTTTCCAACCGTAGGTTGAAGAAGCGTATATGTTCCAGCTTTTTCCGTCCGTCCGTCTGTCCGCACTATAAAAGGCGTAAAAACGGTTCGATTTCGATGAAATTTTAGTATGTGGTAAGGGACCACCTGGGGACGAACCCTATTGAAAATGGGACAAATGGGGGACACAGCACACAGTTCATCGCAGCCTTCTTCGCATGGGCCTTTGTAGCCGAAGACCCAGCCGGGTCCCCATGTTCACTGCACGTCATCGCCAACAACGCGTGAAATCAGCCCAAATCATCGAGGTTGGACCGTGGATGATTGGAAGAAAGTGCCCTGGTCTGACGAATCAGGATTCCTGGCGCATCACGTAGACAGCAGAGCGCAGATACGCAGATTACCAGCGGAGGCTATGGCACCTGAATGCACTGTTGGGCAGAAACAAGCCGGCGGCGGCGGCGGAGGTATTATGCTGTGGGCGATGTCTTCTTGGGACACTTTAAGCCCCATTATTCCAATAGCACAATCTCTGACAGCTGTCAGGTATCTGAACATCGTTGAGGACCGAGTTTACCCATTCATGGCAACTGTGTTCCTTGCTGGTGATGGCCATAATCAACAGGATAATGCGCCATGCCACACTGCCAGACTAGTCAAGGAGTGGTTCGACGAACGTGTTGGTGACTTTCTCTTAATGCCCTGGCCTCCAAATTCTCCTGACATGAACCCAATCGAATATTTGTGGTTCGGCTTGGAAAAGCGGGTTCGCGCTAAATCACCACCACCCCGAAATGTACGGGAACTGGAGGACCTGGTGCTTACATTATGGTACCAGATATCCCATGATACCTATCGCCACCTCATCTGTTTTGCGGGCTAAAGGGGGTCCTACAGCTTATTGGGCAGGTGGTCATAATGTAATGACTCGTCGGTGCAATTTCGTCTTTGGATTTAAAACCGATCGGTCCCATATCAAACTAAGTATTTCTACAAATCTGATTCCGTATAATCATTAAACTGTTTTGTCACATTATAATTTCACCGATACTTACAGGATGGATTAGACGAATCGCCATACATCGGCGGGTACCTGCGGTCTACCTGCTGGGCGCTAGCAGCTGAGGTGTGGTCGTTGTTGTTACCCTTAGAACATCTCCATGACAGTTGTTGGCCTTTCTCCATGAAGTACGTTGCTAAAAGATTTTTGTCTGAGCTGCTGCACGAATCGTCGGCAATGGCCAGCACGCAGTCACGGAAGTTTAAGAACAACCTAAAAGAAACGAAAAGTAAAACAAGTTATAACTGGATCAGCATTACAAAGAGTATATATAAGTGAAACATCGACTAAACGGTGAAAATCTTCCGTATACGTGGAGACAATGTAAATAGACAAAGCCATCGCTCTTTCCACGTTTCCTTTAATTAACACCCAGCAACAGAAAAATTGTATTTCGACACCTCTGGGATCGAACCCCAGATCTCTCGATAACTAGCCGAGTGCGTTTGCCTTACGCTACGGTGGCCAACAATCCACGGCGCTATGTTGTTTGTCTGTCAGCATCTGACTTCACAAATCCGTAGAGATGGGCTGAGCAACTGAGACGTCTCAGTCGCTGGTCATTTTTATTCGACAATGAGATATTCCAAATATCCTTAAGAAAACATTCAGCTCAATGAAAAAGAGAAAAATGGCGCACATCCACAACACACTAAAATGCTTCCAGAATAAATAGGTCGTGCTTTAATTTCCTTCTTTCAAGAACGTAAACACTGTTCCATATGATGTTTCAAGGTTTTAGTGTATGTATACCGCAGGAACACTTGCGGAAAATCTGGATTGAACTGACCGTTAAATGGCATTCAGCATAATTTAGACTTTCGCGTGAGAAAAACATGTTCCTTGAAAATATGAGATCGCCATTTTTGAATTTTAAGGTTAGAAAATTAACCCCTCTGCAAGGACAAATTTGACTTTTCTTCAACCCTAAGCACCGATAAAGAACACTCCCCCTATAAAATAAGAGTGATAATGAAACCCAGTCGTCTGTCCATAGTCAGTTTCAACAGTGGAACTTTTTGACGCAGAACTTCGTCTCATGATACGATACAGATTAGCGGTGAACGCGACATTGCTGCCCCGGTGGCGCAGTGGTCTAAGCGATGGCCTCTGATCATTCGTCCGAAAGGGGTCCGGGTTCGAATCCCGGTGAGGCATGGATGTTGTGTTTGTCTTATGGCACTGGCTCTCTCCCTTCCCTGGAACCAGTGACCCTAAATTAGGGACGGGCGACTGCTTATATCCCATTGAATTGCTCACGGTGGTCGTTAAACCTCAAAGAAAAAAAAAGAAAGAACGCAACATAATTGTGTGACCGATTTCAACTCGCAATAACTCCGGGATTATCGAGGGCGTGGCAACGGCGCTAGTATCGTTTTATAGCGCATAGATAACGTTTAGTAACAATTATAAGTGGTGGGCCCCGCGGATCAATGGCAGTTCGTGACAGCGCGCCTAAGTGGGTGGTCATTTTGGTGCTCTGCGCAGCGAGTATACTTTTCTTTCGTTTTCAATACTTCTGAATTAAAAGTGATAGAACATTGATTTTGGTATGTAATTAATGTTAACGCAGTGGACTGGTCGTGTGAATTGAAAAAATTACAATTGTAACTGTTAACCATAAGAGTATAGATGGGCCGCCCCGGTGACGCAGTGGTCTAAGGCGTTGGCCTCTGATCATTCGTCCGTAAGGGGTCCGGGTTCGAATCCCGGTGAGGCATGGATGTTGTGTTTGTCTTACGGCACTGGCTCTCTCCCTTCCCTGGAACCAGTGACCCCTAAATTAGGGACGGGCGACTGCTTACAGCCCATTGAGTTGCTCACGGTGGTCGTTAAACCTCCACTCAAAAAAAAAAAAAAAAAAAAAGAGTATAGATGGTAATGTAACTGTGCTTTATTATTATTATTTTCGCAGTTTTGTAGAATTAGCCGGAAAAAACATCAAAATGCCACGAAAATGCGAAGTTGAGCACGGAAATGACCTGCGGAAACTGAAAAACTGGCAGAACAGGAAATTTGTGGACCGAAGAATTCCCGAACTACCAATGCCGAGCGCACCAAACGCTATGGCGATGCCAAACGAGACCGTCAAAGTGAGCCCGTCGCCAGCACCTCTGGAGCACAAGTCGACGCCGCGGAGCCAATTGACGTTCATACGGACTCGGATATTGACTGGTGTCTTAAGGAGCCGGATTACCTAAAAAACCAACGACTTGTGAAAATATTTATGAAAACGCAACAGCGGAATTCCAGAATAAAAAAATTAACAACGAGTTTGGTCGAGTCTGCGACTTCCACTGTGTATTTTATTCACGAACTTATCATAGACACAAGACAGGGCATAAGTAGTTATACGTTTAAACAGAAACACTACTGCGCATCCCCGACCGCACTCCCAGAAGAAGCAGTCCGGCCCAATCTTCACCCCCGACTGCACTCAATAACGACTGCACTCACGGATGAAGCACTCCGGCCCAATCGGTTTTTCTTTTCATCTTGTTTTGAGATTTGCAAATGTTCTTTTTCGCGGATAATAGCACACAAAAGGAAATAACAATATTTCTAATATGTTAAAAGTTTACTAAGATCCTCAATAAATACAGTTAATAAGTTTCCAGTGGGGCACTCAATTTAAAAATTCTGAAGTTATCGCAGTGAACTTTTTTGTTTTTTGATTGCAGGTTTAACGACCACCGTGAGCAACTCAGTAGGCTATAAGCAAGGGTCACTGGCTCCAGGAAAGGGAGAGAGCTAGGGCCATTGGCTCCAGGGAAGGGAGAAAGCTAGTAGGGCCACTGGTTCCAGGGAAGGGAGAGAGCTAGGGCCGTTAGACAAACACAACATCCATGCCTCACCGGGATTCAAACCCGGACTTATCTCGGACGAAGAAGCAGAAGCCGTCGCTTAGACAACTACGCCACCCGGACGGCACCTTGTCGATAAGTCATTACATACAGAACGAAAAAGAAATATAAGGTGATTTTTTGCGCATTTCTATTCTTCGTTCATTTATCAAATTTACCGCACGGAACATTTAAACCATACACATTTTTGTTTGCGTATTTAAGGACAATTTCAGTTCCAAGAGAAACTATTTTTCACGCCAAACAGCACTCCCCGCCCCTACCCCAACCCCCAAAATTGGATATCTTTGAAAAAATTAATTTTTATTTACTTTGAAAATCTCCGTTTTGCGTACTTCTCTTGGAAATGGCCACCTCGGTGGCAGAGTGGTCAGAGGCACGGGTCTCTGTCTAATCATTCGTGTTGAACCCCGACTGCACTTGTAACGTACCAGGAGATGTGACGTACCTGCCAGAAGGACGCACACGACATAAAGGCAGATAGCAATTAGAATCAATGTCCGCGTAGCTTAATTGGTAGAGCAACTTATTCCGGAATGAGTGGACCCGGGTTCGAACCCCAGCGCGGATAAAAATGACGGAGAAATTCACTTCGTTATACACTCCCGGAAGTAGCACGGTGGATTGTGAGCTTGCCCTATAACTCTGCCCCCTAACATTTCTTGAAACCAGCTGCCCGAAATTAGGGACATGCGGCTGCTTAAAGCCTTATTTATTCACAGTGGTCGTTAGACAATGTGAAACAAAAGTAAAATTTCAAAATAAAAAATTTGAAACAAAAGTAAAATTTCAAAATAAAAAATTTGAAACAAAAGTAAAAGTAAACTTTCTGAAACAAAAAGTAAAATCTGTAATAACTTGTTAAAAGGCTTTTTTCTTGTTATTGATAGTTTAACGACTACCGCGAGCAACTCCATGGGCTACAATCAGTCGCCCGTTCCTACTTTAGATCTGCTGGTTCCAGGGAAGGGGGAGAGCCAGTGCAGTAAGACACACTGCGCTAAGGGTGGGGGGTGAGGGGTGGGCAAGAGGCTTTTCTCAGCAAGCTCAAAAATTCCTTTGCTTCCTGATAAAACTTTCTTAATTTCTACAGCATTGCATTTCCCGTTCATTAATTTCTCGGCAGGACCTAAACGTAGTGGCGCATCAGAACCCTTGAGAAATGGAGATTATGGGTGACAGGTCGAGGTTCTCCCATTGAAACTGCGTTCCAGATAACAAATAGTACTCCAGTCCCTTTTCTTTTTTCTGACAGCTGCTTGAGAGCACATACACCCTCACCTCACCCACCTAAGCCTTGGTCACAGCAATAATTTACAATGTAATCAAGATAATTGTTCTTTTTGTTTGTAACAACTTCTTGAAGCCGCCCTGGTGGCCAGTGGTCTAAGCGCTGGCTTATGACCATTCGTACGTGAAGGGATCCGGGTTAGAATCCCGGTAAGGCGTGGATGTTGTGTTTGTCTTACGGCACTGGTTCTCTCCTTTCCCTGGAACCAGTGACCCTAAATTAGGGACGAGCGACTGCTTATAGTCCATTCAATTGCTCACGGTGGTCGTTAAACCTTCAATCAACAAAAAAAAATCTTCTTGAAAGCATCTGAATCTCATCCTTCTCGCCCATCTGAAACTCAGGGAAGAACGATGATTTCTGTTAACTCTGTCAGGAAACCTGTTTAATAAACAAAGTACTCCACTCGAGCTAAGGTTTACAACAAAAATTGGTACAAACACTCTAACAGGCATCTCAATATACTGTACAAAGTGTATAGGAAAGTCCCTTTAGCCTGGAATAACTTGCGAACGGAGGGAGGTACAGTTATGCAAGTGAGATAACGGTATAGTAAAGCGACTACGCCCGATCTAATGCAACTGATAGCAGCGCCCCTAGTGCTGAAATGCGGAAGTTAGCCATTGCAAATCGAAAACGAAAAGAGATAGAGCAAAATTTCCAATTACAAAGTTGTACAGCATCAATTAATTAGTACAAAACGACATTTGTTTCACACGGATAAGATAAATTGCCGCCTGAATACCCTACAATGTTCGAAATCGATGCGCGACAATTCGAATCTGCATATTCACATTTCGCAAATGTAGCCGTATGCAAATGCAGATTGTGACGTTGTACCGCACATATGATATAAAAACCAGTAGCAAGATGTACCCTGATCAGAAGTTTAGGTCTACGTACGCTGTGTGAGAATGGCGTGCTTGGATTTCTGGGGTTACGTAAAAAATCAGGTGTATGCAACAGCGCCTACAAGTCTGCTGGATCTACGTCGTCGTGTTACAGATGCTTGCAATAGTGTGACACCTTCCATGCTGAGGAATGTGCATGCAGAGTTACTTTCACGAATACAAATGTGTATCGTGGGCAATGGCGAACTCTTCGAACATACTCGATATTAAATTTTTGTCAATGCGCGCCTGTTTGCCTTTTGTGTTTTTGTTTTGTCCGACGTCATCAAACTGTATTGACATAACTTCGCATTTATGCAATAAATTGTGTGTATTTGCTCATACCTATGCCTGCTCCCTTCAAACATTCACACGAAAGGTCGCGCATCGATTTCAGACATTTTAGGGTATTCAGGCGACAATTTATGTTATCCGTGTGAACCAAATGTCGTTTTGAGCTAATTAATTAACGCTGTACAATTTTGTGGTTGGAAATTTTGCTCTATCTCTTTTAGTTTTCGATTTGCGATGGCTAACTTCCGCATTTCGCCACTAGGGGCGCTGCTATCGGTTGCATTCGATCGGGCGTAGTCGCCTTACTATACCGTTATCTCACTTGCATAACTGTACCTCTATCCGTTCGCAAGTTATTCCAGGCTAAAGGGACTTTCCTATACACCCTGTGTAAGTGGAAGCATTACTCGTCCCAAAATTTGTAAGCAGTAAATTTACGTGCAGCCAGCACTCGGCAGAAGTTGCTAGGCTGTACATACAAATTTTTGCTGCTGTTTGTTTTACGCAATCGACGATATGCAAACGAAAGGCAATATAAAATCTGGTGCAGTCCTGCGTTGTTCAAAACTCGAAAAAATAGCAAGAGAGAGGTTAGGATTGCAGGTACGCGAGAAGATCCCTACAGAAACGTAGAAATGAATCAGCTATGTGACAAACTGCTCGGGAATTGTGTTTCAACGAGTCTACTGGCACAACGTACCGCATGAACTACGAAGAAACCGGTTTCAATGCGCCTGGATACAGCTACGGTAGACCACTAACGCCTACTGTCAGAGAACATCAAACTTTGTGTCGCCCTGTCATGAAATACCGAACTAGTACATCCATGGCAGCTACAGAACTGTGGAGCGAACGCATAGACCTACCTATATCTCGACGAACTGCTAATAGCTGGCTACATGTCATGGGCTACTGCTCATACAAGAGACAAGAGTAAGCGAAAGCCCATGTTGACGGCAGTTCAGCCAAAGAAGGGGTTTACATAGGCCAGGGAGCACCTG
Source organism: Macrothele yani (assembly GCA_039090855.1). NCBI lineage: Eukaryota > Metazoa > Arthropoda > Arachnida > Araneae > Macrothelidae > Macrothele > Macrothele yani. Next base: position 130,529,515 of record CM076997.1, read on the forward strand.
TTCTGGACGTAGGCCCAATGGAGGAGGATTATTTGGTCTAACGAGTCACCCTTCCTAGTTCCATTACGAAATATCGGACGGAGAGTCATCCGCCGGCAGAATGAAGGACTCGCCTTAAACTGTGTGAAGCAAGAAATCAAATTCCCAAACACTGTGCAAGTGTGTTTGGGTATTCTAGAATTGGTAATTTGGTTCAGAATGATGGGATTGTCAATGCATAAGGTGCTCAGGTAATTTTGAAACAGCATTTGCTGCCTTCTTTGGCCCGCCTTCATCAGCAAGGAGATGCGATCTTCCAGCAAGATCTCGCCAAGTTGCATACTGCACGCTTCACTACGGCTTGGCTTCATCAAAATGAGTCCAAACCCTGAACTGGGTCCCAAATTCCCCCGGTCTGAGCCCAGTCCAGTTCCTGTGGTGTGTCCTCAAGGAAAGGAGGCGAAAACGCAAGCCCCCGAGCAAAAGATCAGCTGAAGATGTTTCTTCAAGAAGCGCGTGGGCCAACATTCGACAATACCTTTTTCGAGCCTACGTCAAATCGATGCTTCGGAGAGAATTGCCGACGTGAATGATGCAAAAGGAGAACCCACGAAGTGGGGTTTGTATGCGATACCTTGGTGCGCGTAAATTTATTGCTTCCGAGTTTGGGGAGAAGTAATACTTCCAGGCATATATCAAGATGCCTGTTATAGTAATGGTACCAATTTTTGTTGTAAACCATAGCTCAAATACATTGAAGTGCCAAAACTCATGAGGTACGTACCAAGTAATGTCTAGGACCTCCTGTAGCCCGGCGAAGTGCAACACCTCGATGTGGCATCGATTCCACAAGTGACCGGAAGAGTTCTAGAGAGATGCTGAGTCATGCCGTCTGCACAATCGCCCACAGCTCCCTGGTATTTGTAGGAGCAGGATCTTGGGTGAGAATGGACCTTTCCACCATATCCCATAAGTGCTCTATTGGGTTCATGTCAGACGAACGTGGTGGCCACACCATCGTTGGAACTGTCCAGCATGCTCCTCGAACCAATTTTGGACAACTTGGGCCCGATGACATGGTGCATTGTCCGCATGGAAAATCCCATGGTTGTTGGGGTACATGAAGGTCTGCAAATGGTCACTCATCACAGCAACAAAGCGATTACCGGTTAATGGCGTGTTTACGATGACCAGAGGACCCAAACCGGGCCACGTAAAGACACCCCGACACACATATGGAACCACCACCAGCTTGCGCAGTGCCTTCTTGACAGCTTGGGTTCATGGCCTCATGGGATCTGCGCCACACCCGAACTCTACCATCACCTCGTAACAACTAGTAGCTTGACCCATCGGACCACGGCACATGTTGCCAGTCTTCCAGGGTCCAATTACCGCATTCACAAGCCCAGATGAGCCGCTCTGTCCAAGTCGTGGTATTAACAAAAGCACTCTGGTGGGTCTTCTGCTACCATACCCCATGGACGCTAAATTGCACTGCACTGACCTGATGTATATGTCTTTGGTACCTCCAGTATTGAATGTGAATATTATTTGAGCCAGTGTTGCTTATCTCTTAGTACGGACAATTCTGGTCAGACGCTGCTGGTCACTGTCGTTCAGCACCAGTGGAATACTGGTGCTGAATGACCACTACACTGTCCACGGTGGGTGAGGTATTCTAGTTGCACACGTAACACCGTGGATCAAGCAATGTTGAGTGTTCGCAGAACTTCGGAAATTCAGTGTCCCATCCGTTTGGCTCCCACTACCATGCTTCGTTCAAATTCGGCTAATTCATGTCGGCTTGCCATAATCCTACTGGCGGTTGTTCAACCTGACTCACGAGATTACACCTCGCAACTGATAAAAATCGTGGCGTACGTCGAAACCTTAATACGACAGCAACGTCAGTTAGAAATTTGCATACTGCTATCGCATGACTCTTGGCACTAATAGTACTTTGTTTTTAGGTATAGTACTTTGTTTATTAAACAGGCTTACTTACAAACGGAAATGAGTCGCTTTTCTTACCGCTTATAGCAACCACGCATGGGGTGCGCATACATTTATTGCCACCGGAAAGGTACTTTGGTTGTTACTTAAGGGATTCTGTGGCCACACATACCGCCTTTTCTCCCAACTGAACTGACTCCATTATTGTAACTTGCGTGATTCGTCGCTTGCAATAATGTGTTGGAAAAAAATATTACTTTACTTATCATTTCTTATGACACAGTTCAGTGTGTGTAAGGAGATTAAAACTTTTAAGTGATTTTAAATCAAAGAACCATCATCACTTGCCTGCAGGACGAACTGTCCACCGTATTTCGCTTCGAAGGAAGAAGAGTTTCGCACCGTTTCACGTCATCTCTCTGGAAACAAGTAACAGCCCACCAGTCTGCAAAATAAATTTAGATCAGAATGCGCATTGCTACGTCATGTTAATAATAACGATAAGCAATCTTCATAAAACGAAATGCGAATCATACAATCAATTCATGTTAAAATTCAATATTTAAAAAAAAGATGTCTTACAGTAGTCAGCAGATTGAGGGAAAGCCCCTGGAAATCTTAACACAGTAATTTATTTTTGTTTTCTATATCTTACTTTTTATTAAAATTTATTACTGATTACTTTAACAATTTTTCACGTTGTATGTAAATGGACAGTAGTGGCCATGTGCGAAACTGCATCGCCATAATTGTGAACCAGTTTTGAAGGAAACCATGTTAGTTCGTAATTTCGAGGAAATGCTGTCTTCAACTTGTATAGAGATATTCCGTTAGCGTTCTTTTTTTCTGATTGGAGGTTTAACGACCATCGTCAGCAACTCAATTGGCTATAAGCAGTCCCCCGTCCGTAATTTAGAGTCACTGGTTCCAGTGAAGAGAGAGAGCCAGTGCCGTAAGACAAACACAACATCCATGCCTCACCGGGATTCGAACCCAGACTCCTGCAGGACGAATGGTAATAATCCATCGCTTAGACTACTACGCCACCGAGGTGGCTCCGTTAGCATTCTACGAACATGGAAGCGGCACTCTATAAACTAATTGTCAGAAAATCGAAGAGGAATGAAGCCGCCTAACCCCCAAATGGGGGTTGAGAAAAGTGCGAACGGACAGAGAGAGGATCCAGAACAAAACGGATATGTCTTGGAGTTCTAAGTGTGATATAAATATGTATACCTAAATGTATATGGTCTGATAAATGGGTGGCAGTTATACTGATTCTATGCAGAACTTTGTGTAGATCTATATGGGCATGCATCTTCAACGACAAAGCGCAATCATGGGACCTGACAGGCATATTGCCTAATAATGCCACTTCCGGTATTCGCAACTGCATTCTTAATAAAGGAGTTCACATTCTCTTTACATTGGAACATTTAAGATTCATGAGGCACCCAACTGCGTAATGTTTAGTCTTAATATGAATATTAGTTTAAGACACGAGTGTGCTCTTGCATATCATCATCATCATCATTGTCAACCATTATCAATCCACTGCTGGACGAAGGTCTCCCCAAGTTTCCTCCACAACGGTCTGTCTTGTGCCAGTCTCCTCCATGTCACCCCTGCATACTTTCAAATTTCATCCACCCATCTCCTATGTGGTCTTCTTCTGGGTCTTTTCCTGTCCCTTGGAATCCAATCTAAAATTTCGGCTGTCCATCGATGATCTGTCCTTCTGGCAGTATGTCCAGCCCATTGCCATTTCAGGGATTTAACTCTGATCATGATGTCTTCCACTCTTGTCATTTTTCGGATCCACGAGTTCCTCTTCTTATCTCTCCTGGTTACACCAAGCATGCACCTCTCCATGCTGATTTGAGTTGTCTGCAGCCTTTGTATGTCTCTTTTAGTTAAGGTCCACGTCTCTGCACCATACGTAAGCACTGGAAGGATGCATTGATCAAACACTTTTCTTTTAAGACATAATGGCATATTGCTCTTGAAAATTATGCTGTTTCTTCCGAAAGCTCTCCAGGCAAGTTTTGTACGCCGATTAATTTCTTCATCAATGTGACCCTCACTTGATATCTGCTGTCCAAGATAAACGTACGTGTCTGTTATCTCCAGCTTTTCTCCATCAATCGATAAATCTTCATTTCTTGTAAAAGCATTGAACATCACTTTTGTCTTCTGAAAGTTCATTTTTAAACCCACTTCTTTACTCTTGTCAGCAAGTTCCTGGATCATACTCTGCAGCTCTGATGGGGTAGTTGCAAAAATGACTACGTCATCAGCAAAACGAAGGTGGGTTAGATAATCTCCATTAATCTTTATCCCCTTGTTTTCCCAGCTCAGCGACTGAAAAACACCCTCCAATGTGGCATTAAAGAGCTGCGGAGATATGGTGTCACCTTGTCTCACTCCCTTTCCAATTTTTACGTGTGTTGTATTTTCAAACAGCCTAATCTTTGCACTTGCATTTTCATAGATGTTATTAATAATATTAATGTATGCATCTTCAATACCGCAGGTTTTCAGAGCCATTGTAACTGCTGATGGTTTCACCGAATCAAAGGCTTTTTCATAATCGATAAAAGCCATGCACAATGGAAGTTCATATTCCCTCGCTCTTTCAATTAGTTCTCTCAGCACGTGGATATGATCTATTGTGCTGTAGCCACTCCTGAATCCAGCTTGTTCTCTCGGTTGAGCCATGTCTAGTGCTACCTTCAAGCGGTGTGAAAGAACTTTAGTGAAGATTTTATAAACTACTGATAGGAGGCTGATAGGTCTGTAGTTTCCGAGATCCTCAATGTCACCTTTCTTATGTAGCAGGATCATTGTAGCGGTGTTCCAATCCTCAGGAATCTTTCCTTCATTAAGGCATCGAGTGAAAATTTGGGCGAGTACTGTTTCGATTTCTCCACTTGCTTCTTGTATGATGTCTACAGTAATTCCATCTTCTCCTGGAGCTTTTCCTCGCTTCATGTTCTTGATTGCATGTGCAACTTCTGCTGGAAGGACTGGAGGAACTCTGGTACAGGTATCTTTCATGATGTCTGGAGTGCATATATCATCCCTTTCATATAATTTGGAGTAGAAATCTTTCACTCTTGTCAAGATTTCGCCTCTATTTCTTGTTACAGAACCATCTTCTTTTCTCAGTGCCATAATCTGTTTTCTTCCCTTACTGAGATGTCCCTTTGCTATCTTTAGGCTTTGGTTGTTTTCAATTGCTTTCCTCACTAGTTCACAGTTGAATTTCCTTACGTCTTCAGTGATACTTTTTCTTACTGTCTTGCATAGCTCTATATATTCCACTTTGGAAGTCACATCTTCTTTAGTTGTCCTCATCTCTCTTCTTTTTTGCATTAACATTTTGGTTTTTCCTGATAATTTGTTCACATGCAACTTGTTCTTAGACCCAGCTAATTTTGTTGCTGTTTCCATAAGAGCTTTGGTTATTTTTCTGTTAACTTCAGAGATGTCCACTTCTTCCGATGTTAGGCCTTCTAAAGCAGAGAATCTGTTCTTCAGTTCTAACTTGAAGGTATTATGGTGTTTTTTAAGGTTGGTTATGTCAATAGATTTTGTTTGTCTTATGAGCTTGCCACGTTCAAGTTTGGTGTTGAGGTGCATCTTACATCTCACCAATCTATGGTCACTGCCTGTGTTGAACTTGTTTAGCACACTGCAGTCTTCTATGACGAATTTTTTGTTACACATAATAAAATCAATTTCACTTGTCGTCCCATTTGGATGTCTCCATGTCCATTTCCTGTGTGGCTTTTTCTTGAAGAAGGAGTTCAAGATGAAAAACCCTTCTGCCTCTGCAAACTCAACGAGAGTATTTCCACGCTGGTTTCTGTTGCCATGACCGAATTTACCTACTGAAGTTTCATTCTGTTGCTGTTGCCCTATTTTTGCATTGAAATCTCCCATAATTATTTTCAAGTGCTGCTTACCTTTATTATTTAGATGACAAATTTCCTCATAAAATTCTTCAATTTCTTCTTCAGGATGACTTGTGGTGGGTGCATAAGTTTGAATAATCTGAGCCTGGTATCTTTTCGAGAGTTGGATAACAAGTCGTGCAGCTCTGTCAGAGGAACTTTCAACTTCTACAACTTTATCCTTCAGTTTCTTGTTTATTATAAATCCAACACCACTAGTTCTGCCAGTATCTGTCCCACGATAGTAGAAGAGATGTCCACTTTTCAGTTCGATGAGATCTTCTCCTTTTCTCCTTACCTCACTTAGCCCCACGATGTCCCACTTGATCCTTTGTAGTTCCTCTTCCAATTCAAGAAGCCTTGAATCAGAAGATAGGGAGCGTCCATTGTAAGTAGCCAAGGTCAGCATCAGATGGCAGCCTAGTCCGGTCCTCCGGGGATTCTTAGCACCCTCTGCCTTCATGTCGCACTGGCCGCTGCCTTGGCCAGGTACATTCCAGCTGCCGGAGACTGAGGGCCAAGATTTAAGTTGTGGAATCATTTTGGAGGGGTTTGGCCATAACTCACCACGCTGGCCAAGCGGGTTGGTGAGTGTGGGATAGAATTTCCTCTGATCCCGATGTTATAGTTATACCGCTATGGGCGGTTGTCAGAGCCCCTTTAGTGGGAACAGGATGCACCACGAGAAGGCGGGGTTGACATTTGTCAAGGAGAGGCTATGATGTTACGCATCACCTGACCTTACATCCCGCTCTTGCATATAAAGCACAGTATTTCTTATTTTTTACGCTTCCCAACTGTAGGTTGAAGAAGCGTATATGCTCCAGCTTTATCCGTCTGTCTGCCTGCCCGCACGATAACTCGCGTAAAAATGGTTCGATTTCGATGAAATTTTAGTATCTGGTAGGGAATAACCTGGGGGCGAACCCTTTTGAAAATCGGCGAAATGGGGTCAAAGGTCAAGACATAGGAGCGGAATCCATTCCATCGCTCTTATGCGTCATAACTTACGCAAAAATACTGCTATTGCGACAAAACTTTAATATGTTGTTCTGGAAGTATACTGAACCAATTATGTTTAATATCATTGAAATGGTGTCAAAGTTCAGGGCACAGGAGCGAGATTTATTCCACAGCCATTATCCTCATAACTTGAGTAAAAATGCTTCTATTGCGACAAAATTATAGTATGTTGTTCCGGAGGTATACTGAACGAATCAATAGTCAGGGTAGGGAGGAGGGTTTGTCTGTGCGCGATTTCTGATATGTTGGAAAGCGTATCATAATCAATGCATTGCATGATTTTACTAACTTGTTGTATAAATGATCAACTAAATATTCTTTTACGCGGTTTCTCCTTGTGCCACTGCTGTAAAATTTTGGTCATTAGGAATCTAGAATTAGTGAGGTCTTGTCGACAAGCGAAGCAACAGAGAAGAAAATAGCGTGTGAAATTCACAAATCCGTCGGTGACGCCATCGAACTTGCGCCTTCTCGCTACGGAGCCAGTTTTTCTAACCGACTGAACTACACCCACGGAATATGTCACTGAAAATTTGTAGTCTTGACACGTGCTTCATTTCTGTAGAACGTCACATCATCTCCATCTTAATGTTTTTTAAGCGAAGAAAGAATTTTCATTAATTCCAGACGATGTGTGGAATAAACGTCACACATTTTCTCGAAGAACCCAACTGCCAGTAGATCCATTTTCCACAATTGGGAGCCAATGCGAAAGCACAAATTTACCCAGTTGTTCTAACCGACTGAACTACACGGACAGTATTTATCGCTGAATATTTGTCGTCTAGACACGTGCTTCACCTCCGTATAGTACGTCATAAGCGTACGCACACATTTTTGGAACAATAAAAAGCTTATCAGCTTATCAAGAGAATAATTAATATAGACATAAATCAAGCTGTTGTTTCCATGTAACATAACCACAGAAATTTGAAAATTTGGTCGTCCTAGAACGGGAATCGAACCCGCATCTCCCGATTTGCGCCCGAGTATGCTAACCGTTACACCACCCAGGACAATGAAATCCAAACAACTGAGGTATTTAATCTGAAACGTCAGACTTTGATTTCATTGTCCTGGGTGGTGTAACGGTTAGCATACTCGGGCGCAAATCGGGAGATGCAGGTTTGATTCCAGTTCCAGGACGACCAAATTTTCAAATTTCTGTGGTTATGAAAGAAATACAGGATTGCGCCATATAACACAAATTTTGAAGATGACAATCCGATTTTTGGCGTAAATGTGACAAGGATGGTAAGTCAGATAATATCCGAAAACTTGAAAATTTTCATCGTCCTGGAGCGGGACTCGAATCCGCGTCTCCCAGAAAACTCCCGGGAGTCCCACTCCAGGAAGATGAAATTTTTCAAGTTTTCGGATATTACTGTATCTGACTTACCATCCTTGTCACATTTACACCAAAAATCGGATTGTCATCTTCGAAATTTGTATTATAGGGCGTAATCCCGTATTTCTTTCATGATTTATCTGCTTCTCAAGGCAAACACGGGATAAGACTTTTAACCTCCAGATTCATTAAACATGAATGCCGGTTGCTTCGACTAGCGAATCGTGTGATGGTTATATTCAAATTGATCGGAAACTTGAAACTTGGTAGTTCTGGGTGGTGTAGTGGTTAGCATACCCGGGCGTTTTCTGGGAGACGCGGATTCAAGTCCCGCTCCAGGACGATGAAATTTTCAAGTTTTCGGATATTATCTGACTTACCATCCTTTTCACATTTACGCCAAAAATCGGATTGTCATCTTCAAAATTCTGTGGTTATGTTACATGGAAAGAATAGCTTGATTTATGTCTATATAAGAAAAAGCTTTCTGACAGATATTTAATGTACATATTGTTGTCGTAAAAGTCAGGTAAAATATTGTTGAAACATATTATCCAGATCAACATTTGAATCATCCGATGAAGACTGAAATGGGATCACAATTCTGAATGACAGCGACGGAAATTGTTTTTTGAAGACTTGACTCCGTTGAACGCACAGGAAGAGCACCATTAAGAGAGGGTAAAAGGAGCAGAAGCAACCCTATATCGTAACGTTTTCTGCTCAACGCAAAAGCAGGAAAATCGATTCTTCTGTGGTGCCCTACTTCCAACTTCCAAATGCTCAGAGTGGAGGAAAGTGCAACGACTGAAAGTCGCCGAAGAGCTGCTGACAAAAAATCGATAGTCGTATTACACAAGACGTAAATACTGACGCCAAACTTATAGCACGGAGATGAAGCCCTGATAAACTTTGATCAATATCATTCCTTTGGAAATATCAGCTACACTTTCAGCTCAAAATTACTGCAGGCAAAATTACTTATGACCTTTAAACTGCCGTCACGGTGGGCCGTGGCCAAAGCTATGCATTCTGACCGTTAGCCCGAGAAGAACCTGGGTTCGAGCCCCAGATGAGGCATAGACAGGGATCTCCCCATTCCCTGAAACCAGTGGACCTGACGGCCGATTACTTTACAGCGCAATGAGGTGCTCATGGGAGTTGTTAAACAAAAAAACAAACATTTATTTTTTTGAATTTTCAGTGGTTTGTGATACGTAAAGTATGGCATTTTTATTACACTGGTGTGCAAATAACTCAGTAAATAGCAGCAACATCCAAACACAAATTCAATCAGGCCCGTTTTGGGTAGCGTGAAAAACAGCACATGCGTAATAGTGGAGCATGACGTCAAAAAAATGGGGGGAGGGGGTCTCACGCAGTCCAATTGCATCAGTTGAAGTTGAACGAAAGTCACCGGACGGTGTGCATAAGTGTTGCAGAAATTCGATTGTGTTTGTTGTGTGCTAGAGATGACGAAATGGCCGATCGAAAGCATCTTGCTGGCTTTACTTGTGGTCGAATTATTCGGTGGCTCGAGGAGGGACGAACTGTGATGAGTGTGGCTCAAGAGTTCGGTATCACACATAGCATCGTATCACGTGAGTGATCGTCTTGTGCCCTGACCTTTGAATCAATTTCGATTATATTCAACAGAACCGGTTCAGTATATCTCCGGAACAACATGATAGCGTTTTGTGGCAATCAAAGCATTTTTATGTAAGTTATGACGCATAAGGGCAATGGAACGGATCCCGTTCCTATGTCCTGATCTTTGACCCCATTTCGCCCATTTTCAATAGGGTTCGTCCCCAGGTGGTCCCCTAGCACATACATACTACAATTTCATGGAAATCGGCCCATTTTTACGCGAATTATCGTGCGGACGGACAGACAGAGATATAGACGAACGGACGAAAAAAGCTGGAGCCTATACGCTTCTTCAACCTACGGTTGGAAAGCGTAAAAAAAAGGGAAAAGACGTTATTCATTGCGCATAATTTCTTGTTAGGTTCCTCCACTTGCCATCACTCCAAAGTCCAAGCTTCTTTACACTGCGTCCATCACAGCCCTACACACATGTACATCTCGGAAAATCTAAGATTTCGTGATTGATTCATTTTTGATTCTTGTTCTATCAATTACTCGGTAATGGGAGCAAATACAAGAAAGATGATACGGAATTTTTGATTGTAATGGGCACATATTTTGAATCCTTTCCGACACCAAAAATATACACTGCTGTTAATAGAAATTGCAACACAAAGAAAGAAACATGCAATCACAATGAAATGTATGGGAGAGATTAGTTATTGTACGAGGTGCAAACTATCACAATTACATACCGGTTCGTGATGAGGAAGGCCGAAATATTAGAAACAAGTAAATCCACTTTGGGCGGTAATAGCCGACCCCACACGCCCTGGGATCGAATGAAACAGAGTTTGGAGGTTCGTCTGCGGTACTGCATTTCATTCTGCTTTTACGCGCACCCACAATTCGCTGGTTGTGACAGGCGGCGAGGCCATACGAGCTAGTCGTTGCGCGATGACACACCAGACTTTCTCCATAGGCGTCAAATCTGGCGAGCGAGCAGGCCAGGAAAGACGAGCGACATGATGCGCCCAGAATATGTCTTGGACAGTACGAGCAACATTGGGTCGGGCATTGTCTTGTTGGAAGACAGCTCCCGGATTGTCTGAAGGAAGGGTTCAGCTTCCAACAAGTCCGTGATGTAGCGTTGGATGTTCAATGTGCCTGTGATGCGTAGTAGGCGAGTGGGTGAATGAAACGCGATAGCGCCCCAGATCATCACGCTCGGCGTGGGACCGATAAGGCGCTGCACAATACAGCCTTCCATATACCGTTCACCATGGTATCTGCGAACAAAGATTCGCCCGTCGTGATGCATTAGATTGAATCTGGACTCGTCCAAAAGCACAATATGCTCCCATTCAGCACTTCGGTTTCGATGTTCGCGGCACTGCAGCAATCACTGGCGCCTATGTGTCAGAGTCAAGGGAAGTCACAGAAATGAACGGAGCTCAACGAGACCTCTCTGCGGCAATCGGTGACGAAGAATACTTGCAAACATCGGACGATGTGCGACCATCCTCCATTGCTACACAATTGTCGTGGATGGTGTTGTGCGCGACGTCACTGCCATACGGTGCAAGTGTCTGCCTTCCCGCTCGGTCGTGCGATTTCGAGCTCCAGACCCTGCACGACGATGCGTAGAACCCTCTTCTGTCCGTTGACGTCATATACGCATAACGGTAGTTGCATTACGCCTAACGCGTACAGCAAAACCACGGTGTGATAAACCACTTTCTCTGAGTCCAACGATTCTACCTCTTTCAAACACCTTCAAGTGTTCGTATGGTTGTCTCATTCTCCTGCGCAGCATGATTTTTTTTTTTTTATTGGAGGTTTAACGACCACCGTGAGCAACTCAATGGGCTATAAGCAGTCGCCCGTCCCTAATTTAGGGTCACTGGTTCCAGGGAAGGGAGAGAGCCAGTGCCGTAAGACAAACACAACATCCATGCCTGACCGGGATTCGAACCCGGACCCCTTACGGACGAATGATCAGAGGCCAACGCCTTAGACCACTACGCCACCGGGGCGGCGCGCAGCATGATTAGATATTAACAACTGCGTACGGTCGAGTTTAGCGATAGCAAGTTTAAAATCCTGCTCTCTATACGCCTTCTTTTATACCCCCGTGTGTGACGTTTCCGATGGCGTTGCGCGCACCTCACATTTGCATGTGAGCTGCAATTGTAATAATTTGTATCTCCTATGGTGCCCTATCCACGCTGCAAATTTCGCGCGAATCCGAGCATTTCTTCATGGTGTTGCAATTTCTATGAACAGCAGTATATATCCAAGCAGATTTTTAGAAAATCTAAAAAAATCAGCAAACAAGAAAATACACTTCACCTAGTTAAAAACTGCGCATAATTTCAAATTCGTAGTGCGGGTAGGGCTATTCATAGTTTTTTTGTTGCTGTTTTTTATTGGGGGTTTAACGACAACCGTGAGCAACTCAGGGGCTGTAAGCAGTCGCCCGTCCGTAATTTAGGGCCGCTGGTTCAAGGGAAGGGAGAAAGCCAGCGCTGTAAGACAAACGCAACATACATGCCTCACCGGAATTTGAACACTGATTCACCTCGGACGAATGATCAGAAGCCATCGCTTAGACCACTGTGTCACCTGGGCGGCTATTCATAGGTAATGTGTCACTGTGTCACCGGGGCGGCTATTCATAGTTGTATGGGAGTGATGATTGATTGAACACGGATTCATCTCGGACGAATAATCAGAAGACATCGCTTAGACCACTGTGTCACCGGGGCGGCTATTCATAGGTAATGTTTCAGTGTATCACCGGGGCGGCTAATCATAGTTAATGTGTCACTGTGCCACCGGAACGGCTATTCATAATTAATAAAACCGGTTAAAAAAATTCAACCAGATCTGCAATAAATAAAACATCCAAAAATAGAAACAGCTACTTACGTCCACTAGTGACTGAAAAGTATTAGGTGTACAAATAAGTTTCAAAGCGTTTTTTGTGTGACGTAAACCGCTAATTTACATATCCGACATTCCCCCGCATTTTTGTCGTGTGACCGTAACTGGTCCAGAGTATAAAAAGTGACACAGATGTTTGTCCAATAGTCAAACGCACTTGCACATCGGTAGGTGAATGATGGCAAGCGATACTGCATTTATGCGGCACTGCATTCGTTACGAATTTCATGAAAGAAAAAGTGCTGCAAAAGCATGTGCATCGATCTGTTCTGTTCTCGGGGAGAATATTATGTCGAAAAGCACGTGTGAGTTTTGGTTTAGACGGTTTAAAACAGCTGATTTTGATGTTAGCGATCGAGAACGTTGCGGCGCCCCACAGAAGGTTGCACATGAGGAACTGCAAGCATTGCTGGATGAAGATTTGTCTCAAACGCAAAACGAACTAGCTGAACAACTTAGAGTAACTCAACAAACAATTTCCAATCGCTTAGCGCAATGAGAAACATTTAGAAAGAAGACAAATGGATGCTTCATGACCTGAGCCAGAGGAACAAGGAAGAGAATGTCATGAAGTGTTTTAATCTGTTGAATACACAACACAAAAAGTCTTTCCTGTGGAAAATCGTTACGAGTGATGAAAAGTGGATATGGTACGACTATCTCAAATGCAAAAAACACTGGGTACACCCCGGTAAAGCAATGACTTCGACACCGAAGCGCAATATTCACTCCAAGAAAGTTCTGCTGTGCATCTGGTGGGATATGGAGAGTGTGCTCTATTATGAACTATGGGAACATGGTCAAACTGTTACTGCTGATCACTACAAGTAGCAATTGTTGCGATTAAACCTGGAAATATGTCGGAAACGTCTATTCACAAGCAAAGGATTGCGTCCCGTGAAATTACTGCATGACAATGCTAGGCCGCATGGCTCGAAATCGGTCATGGGAATGTTACTGACGCTAGGGTGGGACCTTTTGGAGCACCCGGCGTATAGTCCCGACATAGCCCCTTCAGATTATCATATGTTTCAATCGATGCAACATGGTTTGTCTGCTGTACGGTTCCGGACATGTGACGAAGTGCCAAAATGGGTTGACGACTTCATCGCGTCACACGACGAAGTATTCTTCATGGCTGGAATCCGTCAGTTGTCCGACGGATGGCGAAAGGTGATAGATAATGACGGCGCATATTTTGATTCGTAAAGGTATTGTTGTTTTCTCTCAAACTACATGTTGCGTTGTCTTAAAACGCTATAAAACTTATTTGTACACCTAATATGTCACAGCGAAAGGAATATCAAAGATAGAAGTGTTTTCAAATCGAACTGTTAGAAGAAGAAATATAGAGGAAAACATATTACACTCTACCTTGAGGAAAACCTTTGTGTTACTAAAAGAAGAAAATGAGTTCAAAATACTCTTCGCAATGAAGACTATCCCACTGAAAAAGGATTTTTCGCTAAGATATTCTTAGAATTGAATGAACTCTCTCAAATAGAAATATACACTGACACCCTCTGGCGGCATAATTTTAAATAATAGAAAAGTAGAAAATATGCTAAAGATACTTTTCATAGCAAATGCTATGTTATGGAAAAATATTTTTTTAAATACCTCTATTGGAGCCAGAGATAGCTAGAAAAAGGTTTTGAAATTTACGCCACCTGGGGAGGGGGGGGGGCTGTGCATTATTCAAAAAGGTTAATATTCCCCCTTCTTAACTGTAGTGAATGGTATACAGTAAAAAAAATGAATTTTTCAATAGGATTTTTAGAAGCGAACATACGGCTGCAAACATAAATACGCACTAACACCACCTAACGCGCAGCGGAACTTTGAATTAAAAAACCACGAGTGCATGCAAAGTGTTCCACATCCTTAATGGTTTACGACAATGAAATATTTTTTAGATCGGGCTTTTAGAACCGATGGTATTGAGAAAAACAGATTAAACATTGGCGTCTTTAGCGGGGAAAATATGCATATTGGGGGGGGGGGGGCAGAAAACGCACACAAAATGTTTCCGTAGTCAGTAGTATCTGACGCCGAAGAAGAATTTTTGAATTAAATGTTTAGACGCGCGGATATGGCTGTAAATATGCCTTAAAGGGAAACGTGACTTATGTCCTCTGGTGGCGAACTTGTGCCTTAAGAAAAAATTTGAAATTACTGTTTACCAAAAAAACAAGAAAAACAAGTTAGTAAAATCATGCAATGAATTGATTATGATACGCTTTCCAAAAACATAGCAGAAATCATTACTCAAGCTATTACTCAAGTTATGAGGATAACGGCTGTAGAATAAATCTCGCTTCTGTGTTCGACCTTTGACCCTATTTCGATTATATTAAACAGAATCGGTTCAGCATACCTCCGTAACAACATACTAACGTTTTGTCGCAATCGAAGCATTTTTGCATAAGTTATGACGCATAAGTGCAATGGTATGGATCCGGCTCCTATATCCTGACCCTTAATCCCATTTCGGGATGTAAGGTCAGGTGATGCGTAACATCACAGCCTCTCCTTGACAAATGTCAACCCCGCCTTCTCGTGGTGCATCCTGTTCCTACTAAAGGGGCTCTGACGACCGCCAATAGCGGTATAACTATACCATCGGGATTAGAGGAAATTCTATCCCACACTCAACAACCCGCTTGGCCAGCGTGGTGAGTTATGGCCAAACCCCTCCAAAATGACTCCACAACTTAAATCTTGGCCCTCAGTCTCCGGCAGCTGGAATGTACCTGGCCAAGGCAGCGGCCAGTGCGACATGAAGGCAGAGGGTGCTAAGAATCCCCGGAGGACCGGACTAGGCTGCCATCTGATGCTGACCTTGGCAACGTACAATGGACGCTCCCTATCTTCTGATTCAAGGCTTCTTGAATTGGAAGAGGAACTACAAAGGATCAAGTGGGACATCGTGGGGCTAAGTGAGGTAAGGAGAAAAGGAGAAGATCTCATCGAACTGAAAAGTGGACATCTCTTCTACTATCGTGGGACAGATACTGGCAGAACTAGTGGTGTTGGATTTATAATAAACAAGAAACTGAAGGATAAAGTTGTAGAAGTTGAAAGTTCCTCTGACAGAGCTGCACGGCTTGTTATCCAACTCTCGAAAAGATACCAGGCTCAGATTATTCAAACTTATGCACCCACCACAAGTCATCCTGAAGAAGAAATTGAAGAATTTTATGAGGAAATTTGTCATCTAAATAATAAAGGTAAGCAGCACTTGAAAATAATTATGGGAGATTTCAATGCAAAAATAGGGCAACGGCAACAGAATGAAACTTCAGTAGGTAAATTCGGTCACGGCAACAGAAACCAGCGTGGAAATACTCTCGTTGAGTTTGCAGAGGCAGAAGGGTTTTTCATCATGAACTCCTTCTTCAAGAAACAGCCACACAGGAAATGGACATGGAGACATCCAAATGGGATGACAAGTGAAATTGATTTTATTATGTGTAACAAAAAATTCGTCATAGAAGACTGCAGTGTGCTAAACAAGTTCAACACTGGTAGTGACCATAGATTGATGAGATGTAAGATGCACCTCAACACTAAACTTGAACGTGGCAAGCTCATAAGACAAACAAAATCTATTGACATAACCAACCTTAATAAACACCATAATACCTTCAAGTTGGAACTGAAGAACAGGTTCTCTGCTTTAGAAGGCCTAACATCTGAAGAAGTGGACATCTCTGAAGTTAACAGAAAAGTAACCAAAGCTCTTATGGAAACAGCAACAAAATTAGCTGGGTCTAAGAACAAGTTGCATGTAAATAAATTATCAGGAAAAACGAAAATGTTGATGCAAAAAAAGAAGAGTGATGAGGACAACTAAAGAAGATGTGACTTCCAAAGTGGAATATATAGAGCTATGCAAGACAGTACGAAAAAGTATCACTGAAGACGTAAGGAAATTCAACTGTGAACTAGTAAGGAAAGCAATTGAAAACAACCAAAGCCTAAAGATAGCAAAGGGACATCTCAGTAAGGGAAGAAAACAGATTATGGCACTGAGAAAAGAAGATGGTTCTGTAACAAGAAATAGAGGCGAAATTTTGACAAGAGTGAAAGATTTCTACTCCAAATTATATGAAAGGGATGATACATGCACTCCAGACATCATGAAAGATACCAGTACTAGAGTTCCTCCAGTCCTTCCAGCAGAAGTTGCACATGCAATCAAGAACATGAAGCGGGGAAAAGCTCCAGGAGAAGATGGAATTACTGTAGACATCATACAAGAAGCAAGTGGAGAAATCGAAACAGTACTCGCCCAAATTTTCACTCGATGCCTTAATGAAGGAAAGATTCTGAGGATTGGAACACCGCTACAATGATCCTGCTACATAAGAAAGGTGACATTGAGGATCTCGGAAACTACAGACCTATCAGCCTCCTATCAGTAGTTTATAAAATCTTCACTAAAGTTCTTTCACACCGCTTGAAGGTAACACTGGACATGGCTCAACCGAGAGAACAAGCTGGATTCAGGAGTGGCTACAGCACAATAGATCATATCCATGTGCTGAGAGAACTAATTGGAAGAGCGAGGAATATGAACTTCCATTGTGCATGGCTTTTATCGATTATGAAAAAGCCTTTGATTCGGTGAAACCATCAGCAGTTACAATGGCTCTGAAAACCTGCGGTATTGAAGATGCATACATTAATATTATTAATAACATCTATGAAAATGCAAGTGCAAAGATTAGGCTGTTTTAAAATACAACACACATAAAAATTGGAAAGGGAGTGAGACAAGATGACACCATATCTCCGCAGATCTTTAATGCCACATTGGAGGGTGTTTTTCAGTCACTGAGCTGGGAAAACAAGGGGATAAAGATTAATGGAGATTATCTAACCCACCTTCGTTTTGCTGATGACGTAGTCATTTTTGCAACTAGCCCATCAGAGCTGCAGAGTATGATCCAGGAACTTGTTGACAAGAGTAAAGAAGTGGGATTAAAAATGAACTTTCAGAAGACAAAAGTGATGTTCAATGCTTTTACAAGAAATGAAGATTTATCGATTGATGGAGAAAAGCTGGAGATAACAGACACGTACGTTTATCTTGGACAGCAGATATCAAGTGAGGGTCACATTGATGAAGAAATTAATCGGCGTACAAAACTTGCCTGGAGAGCTTTTGGAAGAAACAGCATAATTTTCAAGAGCAATATGCCATTATGTCTTAAAAGAAAAGTGTTTGATTAATGCATCCTTCCAGTGCTTACGTATGGTGCAGAGACGTGGACCTTAACTAAAAGAGACATACAAAGGCTGCAGACAACTCAAAGCAGCATGGAGAGGTGCATACTTGGTGTAACCAGGAGAGATAAGAAGAGGGACTCGTGGATCCGAAAAATGACAAGAGTGGAAAGCATCATGATCAGAGTTAAATTCCTGAAATGGCAATGGGCTGGACATACTGCCAGAAGGACAGATCATCGATGGACAGCCGAAATTTTAGATTGGATTCCAAGGGACAGGAAAAGACACAGAAGAAGACCACATGGGAGATGGGTGGATGAAATTCGAAAGTATGCAGGGGTGACATGGAGGAGACTGGCACAAGACAGACCGTTGTGGAGGAAACTTGGGGGAGACCTTCGTCCAGCAGTGGATTGATAATGGTTGACAATGATGATGATGATGAATAACATTTCGCCCATTTTCAATAGGGCTCGTGCCCAGTTGGTTCCCTACCACATACTAAAATTTCATCTAAATCGAACCATTTTTACGCGAGTTATGACGCATAAGGGCAATGGAATGGATTCCTCTCCTATGTCGTGACCTTTGACCCCATTTCGCCCATTTTCAATAGGGTTCGTCCCCAGGTAGTCCATTACCACATACTAAAATTTCATCGAAATCGAATCATTTTACGCGAGTTATCGTGCCGACGGACCGACAGACAGACTGACAAAGCTGGAGCATATACGTTTCTTCAACCTACGGTTGGTGAGCGTAAAAAAAAGGAGCACTCCGAGAAAGTCATTCGATCCTGATGATCCGCATGCAGGTACCTCAGGGTCGAAAATGCAAATCGTTCAAAAATAACGACCAATGACTAAATCGTGACCCGCCATGAGAATCGCGCGTTAAAGAGGGTATATCAGAGCCAAGGTCACACGCAGGGACTATTGTGACAGCGTATTGCTGTTGTATTAACATCCACGGACTGTGAGGTTGCGTCGACGTCGGAATCGTGCACAATAGGAGCAGTTGAGTGAGTTTGAGAGAGAACGGATAATTGGGTTGAGAGAGGCCGGTTAGTCAAGTCGCCGTGTCGCCAAGCATTTGGATCGGAGCGACGCGGCAATCGGACGATGTTGGCGTCAATGGGTAGATGAGGGCGCAACCCAGCGGCACACGGGCAGTGGACGGCCGGGGGCAATGACAGAACGCGAGGATCGAGAGATTGTGAGAGCCGCACGAGCAGAACAGAATTCGCTGCTCTCATCCATCCGTGGCCATGATGGGTCATCTACGGTTAAGGAAGTGGCCTTTCGGATTGTTGCCAGATGACTTGCAGCACGGGGGAAACATTCGGGAAAGGGCACACGGCGCCTTCCATTGACCAGCGAGCATAGCTGGCACAGGCTGCAGTGGTGTGGAGCCCGGTCAACGTGGAATAATGTCCAATGGCGTCGTATTGTCTTTCAGTGATGAGTCACGGTATGCACTTTGCGCCAATGACCAGCGTATACGTGTCTGGAGAAGAGCCAGCCGGCCTATGGATCGTGCCTTTACCGTTGAACGGCACACAGCTCGCACACAGAGAATGACTGTCTCGGGAACCACTTCCTACTGTTGTCGGACACTGTTGGTAGACCTCCGTACCAGCCCCATGGCTCAACAGTACGTCGAACACCGTTGAGGACTATAGAGCTGGCTTCTCCAGAAGTAAGGAGCAAGCTTCAACATGAATAAGAAGCCGGTTCTACCCGGAATGAAAATCCCGCTCAAGCAGAAACGAGTGGTTGATAATGCTAATATAGAGACTGACTTTCGAAAGTTGTCAGCGTACACACATTTGCGCGCCAATTAAAAACCGTGCGATTAACGCGAAACTCGGTGAGTGCCTACGAGGAGGTCTGACTTGCATATGATTAAAGGCATGCGGACTCCATCGCGTCCGAGACAGGCGGTGCAATAGCAATCCTTAAGGCTTATAAGGCAGGGGATTCCACATTCGTGCCGAAGTGCACGGTAAGAGTTAGGTGAGATCCCTGAGCGATAGACATGCCGAGGAGACACCGTAGCTGCGCGTGCAGGCAACTGACGGAGTTTGAACGAGGCGGTATCGTCGGGATGAGAGAGAGTCAGGGTGGCCAGCGCGCCGAATCGGCAGGTCGGACAGTACGGTGCAGCCAAGTTAGGAGAAATGGCCACTGGAAGGCACCCAGACACGGCGGACTGGCTCTGGATGACCCCAGATACGCCACCAGCAGAGATGATCTCGTGGGATCGTTAGTGCCGCAATCAAAATGCAACGACGTCCTTGCCCAATATCCAGAGACATGTGGCGGCTGTACAAGGAACTCCTGTGTCCGCCAAAACCATTTCCAGAGGCCCGGCAGAGGTGAATCTGCACTGACGGTGGTCCTTACGTTTTCTGACCTGAAAATCGTCGGCGTCGATTGTAGTGGTGTCAGCAGCGAGCAACGTGGAATGCTACTGACTAGCAACGTATAGTGTTCAGCGACGAATCCCGCTTCTGTATTGGAACGGACGACTGCCGTGTCAGATTGTGGAGAACCGCAGGTGAGCGCTACAATCCTAACCTCACTGTACAGCGGCACACGTCCCGAACTGCAGGCGTGATGGCCTGGGGAGCCATCGCGTATAACAGCCGTACTTTCCTCGCAGTAATCCGAGGGAGTTGACAGCCCAGCTCTGCGTACAGGAGATCTTGCGGCCCCATATGCTGCCTTTCCTGGCGGAGCGGACCGGAGACATTTTCCAACAAGATAACGCCCGTCCGCACACGACTTGGGTTTCCCAGGACTGTCTAAGTTATGCTTCGACGCTTTCGTGGCCTGCCAGATCGCCTGATCTCTCGCCCATCCAACACGTGTGGAACCAGATTGGACGCCAGCTTCTCCATGTCCCAGTGCTCGTGATTTAGAGCGTCAGTTGCAAGAAGTTTGGGCCAACCTGTTCCAGGATAATATACGGCGTCTCTTTGACTCCATGCCGGACCGTATCAGCCCATGTATCCGAGCACGAGGCTGTTCGACGCGGTACTAACGCTGACTGGAATGTGTACCGCAGGAAATCGTCCTGCTGCTGTGATATTGTAATCACTTCTGTCCTTGGTATGTACCGTCTCACTACTAAAATCTCATTTCAATCTGACGCCTCCTTCTTGGTGCGCGGATTTTTATGACAATGAGTGTATACAAAAAATCGATTTCAGAAATACCAGAGAAATGTTTCAGTACTTTTGAAAGCAACAAGGTAGGGTTACGCAAAAGTAAATTGAACCAGATTTATCACATTTGTGGAAAGGGAAGCTACTGAAATGTCTTTAAATAAAAGTCATAAACATTACAACATCATCTCCTTCTCGTTTCATATCAAAATACATATCATAGGAAAACAAAATGGCACTCTTACTTCCGTATTTTTCGCAAAATCCTTGCAAATATCTCCAAGTTTTCAGGATTACGTCGCTGTTTGAATCTTGTTCTTCATTCTTTAAACACATTGAAGTCTGCCACAGCATACAATCGAAATTATTCCGTAGATCTCTAAAAATTTATAAAAGTTATTTTAGAAAGAGAGTTTTACATTAACTGCTTTAATACTGAAGGTAAATTATGTTCCGTTACAAAGCATGAAACGACATTACGATTTAGTGTGTTGCTCCTCTTAGATCTCCGCATTTGACAGCAAGCCTTATATATATATATATATATATATATATATACAGGGTGAGTAAAAAAATGATCAAATGATCATATGTAGAGGATTTTAGGAAGGGAGTGTCTGATCCCAGGTCATAAACAACCCTTATAAATAGGAAGCTAGGAGATTTGGGCTAGAGTGCCCAACAGGAAAGTGACACGGAAGCGAAGTAGAAATGGGGAGGAAGACGCTGTTATTTATTACCGGGGGCCAATGCCCGGGGTCCGACGGCTTAACGTACCCATCTGACGAGCGTTCGTACCTGCCTGGGATCGAACCTGAGGTCCTTTCCGTGGCAGTCACGAACGTTGCCCACTAGGCCACCCGCGGCCCTCAGGGCGAGTCAAAACTCCTTAGACAAACTTTAAGGGTAAGTCAGGCATACAAACACAAGTCATTTTGAACATAGGAACGTCTGTTCGCAAACGCAACGGACGACAGCCAGAGGGGGCTCTTTGACAGTGAATTAACCAAAAGAAAAGTATACCAGATAAAGTGTACAACACAGGTTTAATTCAATACAGGTTTACAATAACACAACAACACAGGTTTACAGGTTCAAGTATGAATAACAACAGTACAATGAGAAGTAGTACGTAGTATTACAGTTACATGCATCAACAACAAACCTTTTACAGTACCTTAATACTTAAAGTAAGTGTTCAAAGGACTTGCCGCCCGATACACGCTTCGCAACGTCGACGCATGGACCGTCGTACACTTTAAAAGATGCCAGGCCTCTCACGGATCCGTGCAGCTGCTTTAAAGACTCTCGGGACGAGTTCTTCGTCGGTCGTCACAGGGGTTTCGTAAACAAGGTTCTTCATGTAGCCCCACAGAAAGAAATCAGGGGGGTGCAAGTCAGGAGATCGTAGAGGAAACATGACGGGGCCGCCCCTGCCGATCCATCTCGCTGGGTAAGTTGCATTGAGATAGTGCCGCACAATCTAACTGAAATGTGCGGGCGCCCCGTCGTGCTGAAACCACATGTTACGGCGAATGCCTGCCTGCTTACTTCGAATGACCACATACTTCGAATGTCGGCTTACTTCGAATGACCACATACTTCGAATGTCGGCTTACTTCGAATGACCCTGTTGTACACAATCTTTGGTGCAAACGCCCAAACTTCTGATGATGGGGCACTCGCCGATTTGGGTAGCGTTGACGATACAAACGCTCTGCTACGCGGCCATTTCCTTTCGCTTCCTCATAAATTAAATGCATCTCTGCCATCTCCGTACGACTGTACTCCTGCATCCTACTCCGGCAACGTCCGCGCCTCGAATGATCCTGCCACGCACGTCCCAACTCACTCGCTTTCAAAACGCCCCCTCTAGCGGTCGTCCGTTGCGTTTGCGACCACAAGTTCCAATGTAAAAAAGACTTGTGTTTGTATGCCTGACCTAACCTTAAATATGTTGGAGGTTTAATAACCACCGTGAGCAACTCGATGGACTATAAGCAATCTCCCGTCCTTAATATAGGGCCACTGGCTCCATGGGAAGGGGAGAACCAGCGCCGTAGGACAAACACAACATCCATACCACACCGGGATTCGAACCCGGACACGCTCGGACGATTGGTCAGAAATCAGCGCTTAGACCACTGCTCCATCGGAGCGACGTATTTCGAAATCTTGCCGTTTCTCTGAACACTTTTTTTGCAGCTTTTTTATACCAAAGCTGAGCGAGCTTTCTGGGAATAAAAATTAGACAAGCCTTATTTCCGACCAACACTGTCGCGGGAATACATTAAGAGATTACTCAGTTCGAAGTGCAGTGGCTAATTTATATATACAGATTGAATGTATTTCAGTCGATGACTTCCCAACCAGCAATTAAAAGAAAAGCTTCAGAAGGCAATCATCTGAAATTATTAAGTAATTTGATAGTAAATTCTTCGTCTCCAGCTATACAAGGTTACAAGGAAAATCCTTGATCAGGCAAAAATCTTACGAACTATAGCAGTTAACGATTTACTTCTTGTGCAGTTGTGACTGCGCCCAGACTCGAGCGCTGAACATTTAGGTCGAAAATCAATTACCTGGTTTATGTATTTATTTAATTATTATTTTATTTATTCATCCATTCATTTATTCATTTATTTATTCATTTTTATTAATTCATGTATTTTTTGAAGAAAGAGTACGTTTTATTTTGCCATATACTTTCGGGTGAATCTTTTCTTTTTTTTTTCTCTCCGTCCACCCCTCTCCCAGCACAAGGCGTAAGACTAGCTAGTCAGCGTTGGCGTCACAGGACAGACCGACACTGTAAGGAGACAACGCTGGCGACAGCCATCGGCGAGCTGACTTTGTAGTATGTTTTATTGGGGGCAATCGAAGTGTCCACCCTGTATAGCATCCACAATGCGTGTTGGGCAGACCGGAGACTTGTTGGAACAGGGTCTAACAGTTTAATTGGGGTAATGATTAACTGCCGGGGGTAATATCACTCGGCAAACATAACTCGAGGGGTTCTCAGAATTTTCACTGGAACGGGTAGGAATCTTGACCCCCTACCGAATGGAAGAACAAAATGTTAATTCTCTGACCAGTAAGATTTACACTGGGGAATTTAATTCAGGGAGGCTTGCGTTTGCCAGCTAGTGATTGGATGTTGGGATGTTTTGAGGTAGTGTGGGTCTTCTTGGGGGTCGTCGATAGATTTTACAAGGGAAGAGAAGAACTTCGTCACTTTACTTTTACGTTCAACACGGGTCACTTCACGTTTACAGTTTTTACACGAAACTTTACTTTGGCTGGTTTCGCGGCGTGCATCGCGTGCACTGTCCTCCATGACTGTCACCTAGGAGGCTGCATACAAATTTTCCAAGCTGCAGGTGGAAGTTAATACTCACCGGACGAGGATTCTCCCGGATCAGGAGTGGTCAGCAGCGCGATATCTAGGCCAGATTCGGATGTTAAGGTAGGAAATCCATCATATTCTTTCTTTGGTGTCCCCTCATAAAATCTTTATCGGATCAGTCCACACATAGAGTTTAATATTTTAATAAGCAAATAGTTAATTGAATACAGGTTCCTGTCCGAGAGTCGTAAATCATTTTTGCTAATATCATGAGCGTATATTTATTATTATGCCAAATCATAACCAATAAATTGTTTTTGTTGTTAATTTTGTCTCAGTTCTATGATGAGTGTGTCGTTAACTACAATATGTGGGCTCAACCCTAGATTATTTGGAGAATATATATATAACTTTTGGAACCGGAACTTAGCAAATCTGTTCATTTATGCTTTTTATTTTAAATCTAGACGTTCACGAAAATCTTGCGGCACACAGCAGACCCTTTGACTATCAAAGGAAAATCTGCTGTGTGAAACACAACGCCCCCCCCCGCCCCCGTCATTGGATCCTGAAGCTACGTCAGCCCTAAATCAGGGAATCGCAGAATCACAATCCACTCGACACCCCCTTGGCTCCCAAAATTACGCCGGGTGAACCCAGTTCGGAACCCGAGCGATAATACAGTTGTACAGGAAACCCCCTATGGCGTACACAATAACACCACGAGGGATTCCCTCGCCGCTTTTGGGGGTTGAGAGGGCTATCCCCACCCCTGAAGATAGGGCAAAAAAGTAAATTACAAACTTGTTCAGCGAGGCAAAAATAGTACAAAAATGTTTTTGTCCCATAACAAAAAATGGAAGGGGACCGAGAATGTAGCCCCAAGAAAATTACAACATCCGGAAGCAACGACAGAGTATTTAGACAACAACTTATTACATTATACATAAATGTCAACAATTCAGTTGTTGCACTATTTACTGTTTCTCACGTTGTATTATTGTTGAAGTGCTTGCGGGAAACGTCTTTGTTTGACCAAGGGTTAAATTCATATAACATGCTAAAAAGTTTATAATATATAGAAATAAATCGATAATAGGAGGTTAATAATGTTACTCACATTTGGTCATGGAGCATTGCGGGATACTGAAGGACTTGACCAAATGTGAGTAACATTATTAACCTCCTATTATGCATTTATTTCTATATATTATAAACTTTTTAGCATGTTATAGGAATATAACACTTGGTTAAACAAAGACGTTTTCCGCAAGCACTTCAACAATAATACAACGTGAGAAACAGTAAATAGTACAACAACTGAATTGTTGACATTTATGTATAATGTGAATTATAACCACGTAAAGAAATTCAACACCTTGAGGTGTTTGAAGAATTGATAGAAGAACTTATTACTTAGAACTTATCTAAACTCGTAAGTTCTAAGTAAATGAAAGCACGAAGGAAAAGTCAACTGTTCTTGTTCTGAAATAAAACGCAGTTCCTTGAGATATTCAGTATCAGACTTTGATGTCTAATACAGTAAAAAATATTCTGAGAGAAGGAGAAATAGCATAAAGTGGCGAAACACTCGTCTAATAAAACTGTATGCACATCTAATTGACTCGCGTACGTGGCAAAGCTTTCGACTTCCCGTCACTGGTTCACGAAGTGTTGGCATACAGACCACGCATATCATTTTTGTATTCTGACGACGGAGCAGGTACATTTGAAATCCATGCAAATATGCTTCGGACACAACGCCTCAGGTAGCTTTCCGCTTTTTTCGCATTTGGAGAATCCCCTTCCGTCTTTTGTTATGGGACAAAAACATTTATTATTTTTGACTCGCTGAACAAGTTTGTAATTGATTTTTTTTGCTCTATCTGCAGGGGGGGCAATAGCCCCTTCAATCCCCCCTAGGATCCTTCGTGGTGTCATTGTTTGCGTCATAGGGGGTTTCCTATACAACTGCACAAGAAGTAAATCGCTAACTGCCATAGTTCGTGAGACGCCTGATCACGGAATTTCCTTGTAACCCTGTATAACGGAGTATTTTAAAAATCTTCGATGACTTCAAGGCTTAAATCATTGTTATAACGAAGTAAATTTCTCCGTCATTTTTGGTCTACGCCGGGATTCGAACCCGAGTCCGCTTATTCCGGAACAAGTCGCTCTACCGACTGAGCTACGCAGACGTTCATTCTGATTGCTATCTGCCTTTATGTCGTGTGCGTCCTGCTGGCAGGTACGTCACATCTCCCCTCCCCCAAAGAGGGCCGGGAGCATGGCCCACGGGTCAGCCGTGACCATGAATCGTTGCAGGCAGCCATCCACTGTAGAACGTGCACTTGAGTCAATCTGGTGTGTGGAATGCAACGTCACGCACACATTTATTTTTCGAAGCGCTGGAGAAGGGATTATCTGATTTTTCTTATCTCGCGGTGTGGAAATAACATCACACCATTGCGAGATTTTGAACGGCCGGGTCATCCGGATAGTTCAGGCGCCATTATAACGAAGTAAATTTCTCCGTCATTTTTGGTCTATGCCGGGATTCGAACCCGAGTCCACTTATTCCGGAACAAGTCGCTCTACCAACTGAGCTACGCAGACGTTCATTCTGATTGCTATCTGCCTTTATGTCGTGTGCGTCCTGCTGGCAGTTACGTCACAAGGTATAAAAGTAATTCAGCACAAACCTGCAAAAAAACTTTCCCGCGGGAAACTTAACTTCTCTGTAGTGCTGATAACAAGTCCTAATAAAAGATAGTATACATCAACAAATATCTGCCTGTATCATTCTACCGATGTGGCTGGCAAATGTCATTATCAACTACAAAAAATGGGTGTTTAACTTGTGACGCTAGTGCGCCTTCGTACATAAGTGAATCATGTTTCATCACAAGTGGTAAAATCTGGTTCAGCTAAAATTTCATCACATCCGGAGTTTCTTCAGCGCGTGACGGTTTATGATATATATATTTTTTGTTCCATTCTATAAACCTTAGAAGTATGTATTATGTCATTCTGTCCTGCTCGTGAGATTGGCTGTAGAACAGCCGAGGTCATCTAATTGTCATCAATAAAAGGCGTCCCCAATTGTATAATGGAAAATCCACGTGCTTGCCTGCCGATTCGATTGTATCAAAGAAAATACGTTTAGTCACTGGACACTCGTAGGTTCTGTAAACCGTTTTGAGCCGGCCACTCATTTCCGTTCGACTGTCCATTGTTTCGGAGGAAGTGGTGAAACTTCCTCTTATGGCACCACGCACAATAACATTGATGTCACACAAGGCCAGACGCTCCAACATCCATAGAGTTCTTTAAACGCAGGTGAAACATGCTTGACAACTGCGGTAAATTATATCGTCAATCGGAATGATATTGATGCAAATAAATAACAATAGGCACTAAATCGTCGTCACGAATAGGCCGCGGGTGGCTTAGTGGTCAACGTTCGTGACTGCCACGGAGAAGACTCGGGTTCGATCTCATACCGGTGCGAACGCTCGAACCACTAGATGTGCGTCGGATGGGCACGGGCCCCGCTTACTGGTCCCTCGGTAATAAATAATGGCGTCTTCCTCCCCCTTTCTACCTCGCTTCCCTGTCACTTTCCTATCGGGCACTCTAGCCCAAATCTCCCAGCGTCCTGTTTCTAAGGGTTGTTTAAGACCTGGGGTCAGACACTCGCTTCCTAAAATCCACTACATATGATCTGATCTGATCGTCGTCACGAATATCATGGTTATTATGAACAACAGCTAACCCAAAAATGAAAGGTCGATTATTCATCCCAAACAAGCGAATGACCACCCTCATAACATAGCTGTTGAAGGAAACATTCACAAGTAATTTAACTTACTCGCACTGTAAAATATTTTCTGAAATTCTTGAGCCACTTTCCGTAATTCTTTTCGTGAATTAAAGAAGCATATTTCTGATAAAAACCTTTTCCGTGAAATGACGGGGAAAAAATGAATTTCACGGATTTTTCGTACGACAGGAAAATTTTGAATTTTCAGAAACCTTTCCACAATTCTTTTCTCACTCTATATTGACAAAACTCACCGGACACCCGTTCAGAAGCAAATGAACGGATCCCCTGCTTTGTTAAGATGCGCGGTACATTTGCAAACGATATAAAAACAAGCCTGCAGCTGACCGCAATCATATCGCACTGTGGGGTTGAGTGAAAATGTCGCAGCGGGAGAGAACTGACTTTGAGAAAGGAAAGATTGTTGGGTGTTATATTAGTGGGTTGTCCATAAGAGAAACCGAGAGGCGTTTAAACATACCCAAGTCAACTGTTTTGGATGTACTGAATAAGTGGAAGACACATGGCATGCCTGAAGCAGCAAAACGTATCTGCAGACCACAGAACATCAGTGATAGAGGACGTCGATGCCTCAGGAGAGTCGTTACAGCTAATCGACGGAGTACAGCACAATACCTCAGTCTATAGGTTAGTAAAAATGCTGGAACCTCGGTATGTACACGTACCATTCGCAGTGAACTTCATTACATGGGTTACCGTGGTCGTGCGGCTGCTCATAAGCCTTTGATCTCCACTCGGAATGAGTGGAGCTGAAAAGCTGCTCATAAGCCTAAAAACAAAAGCTGCTCATAAGCCTTTCATCTCCACTCGAGGTGTTTTTCGTGATATGGTCCCGTCATTTAGCATGGTGTAAAGAACATTTATCGTGGACCGTAGACCAATGGAAACGGATCCTATGGACTGATGAATCCAGATACACGATCCATCAGTCTGATGGCCGTTTGTGGGCAGCAGGAGGAACGCTATTTACCACAGTGTACTGTTCTTACGGTCAAGTTTGGAGCTGACAGTGTACTCGTGTGGGGGTGGTTTTCGTGATATCGTCCCGGCCCATTGGTTATCGTGGACAAACCTGTTAACCAGCACGTCTACCTCGACATTCTGGACAATTATGCCCTACCAACACTTTGGCAATACTATGGAACCGAGGTTTGTTGGTAATGCACCGAGCCATAAAGCAAGGACTCTTACGGCGTGGTTTGACGATAATTCCGTACCGTGTATGGTCTGGCCAGCACAGAGCCCTGATCTTAATCCCATAGAGCACCTTTGGGATGAATTAGAGCGCCGCATAAAAAGTTATGAACCAATGCCTACTAAGCAACAGTTAACGGAAGTATTATGTACTGAATGGAAGCGCATACCTATCTCTGTGTTCCAAAACCTTGTCGAAAGCATGTCTCGAAGAGTCAGTGCATGCATTAAGTCCAAAGGTGGATCGACACTGTACTAATGTATGTCAATAAATGCTATGTTGTGTTTCTCTTTTAGGTGTCCGGTGACTTTTGTCAATATAGTGTATATTGACGGTAAATTGCTGGTTTTAAGATATGTTTACAGAAAATTTTTAATTTTGGGAGACTTTTCCGCAGTTCATTTCGTATATTAACGGAAAAACTCCGTTCTCATTTTTCCGCATTAATATGACGGAAACATTCCGGTAATAAAAACGACTCGTGGGAATACTTGATGTTTGATTAACTGTTAAATTTCAGTCGTCTGTCGAAGGATCTGATTTTAAACTTCTGTAGAGAAATCGGATATTTTGGATAGCATAGCGCATGAAATTTTGGTTATTGTGGTACCGGATATTCTTTTCCCTCTCCGGCATTTTGTGCTACCGTTAGAAACTGCGTACTCACTTAATAACTTCAATTTGTTTAAAAAAATATTAAAACGCTACTTACTTAGTAACTAACATTTATTCAATAATGCGGGATGGGGGATGTGTTGAAAGAGAACTACCGACAGAGGGGAGGAGGCGGGGAAATTCGAGACCAGACGGCGATTCGGCGAATGACTAGAGGAAGGGAAATCTTCAGCAAGGGGGATTGGGTATGGGGTGGGGGATACAATTCAGCTTCTTATTACCTTAATGTTTTATTTGCCTTGATATACTGTCTATTGAATATAACATCTGATATCTAATTTAGTTGGCATGTTGTATTTTAGATCTGTTATTTGTTTTTTTCTTTATTTCTTTTATTTCTTCACTTTTCTTTCCTGACCTTGCTGATGCTATTCTGTGAATGCTCTTGGCTTGACTTATACCTAGGGAGATCGAGGTCAGTCAGGTCTCTGCAAGGCCTTTTCCTTGATCTTCCCTACTGTTATTTCTAGGCTTATATGCAACTGTTTCGTATTATTACCTTTTTACGAAACAGCAAGACCAATAAATGAATTAAATCAATAAAAAAACTTAAATTATTATACAGGTGATTGTACAATGTCTATGTATCCGTCTGTGGATCCCTTAAAACAAAAGCTATTACAACTATCAAGAACAAATTTTGTATTTAAGAGTTTTGTGAAATAATACTATAAAACAGTACATTTCACCTTTTTCTTAAAGATAATTGAAAGTCGTTGTAAGTTTTTAAAATATTTAAGTTCTCAAGAATTATACTGTGTTCCAAAAATCACCATAAAAATAGAGTGTGAAAGAAATATTCTTCTCATAATACGTGGAAAATACGTCATGATTATTAACACAGCAATCAGACATCTTTGAATTGACTGTATTTTTATTGTTCACACGTTATATCAATAACTCAGAAAACTTGAAAATTTCATCGGCCTGGAGCGGGAATCGAACTCGCATCTCCCGATTACCGTTTTTTTTTTTTTTTTGATTGGAGGTTTAACGACCACCGTGAGTAACTCGATGGGCTATAAGCAGTCGCCCGTCCCTAATTTAGGGTCACTGGTTCCAGAAAAGGGAGAGAGCCAGTGACGTAAGACAAACACAACATCCATGCCTCACCAGGATTCGAACCCAGACCCCTTTTCCGAAGAATGATCAGAAGCCTTCGCTTAGACCATTGCGTCACCGGATCGGCCGATTGCCGTTCGAAAAAACTTGAGAAACGGTAATCACATCTCCCGATTACCGTTTTTCAAGTTTCCTGAGTGATTGATATTAAGTGAGAACAGGAAGAATACAGCCAATTCAGATATGTCTGATTGCTGTGTTAACGTATGCTCCACGTATTTTGAGAAAAATATTTCTTCCACACTATATTCCTGAACGACTGGTGATTTGCTTAACAACGCTAGATGGCAGCACAGTTTGCTTTGATGAAGAATGTGATTGGAGAATATTCCGATGCTCTTAATACTCAGATACTTGGGATATCTTCGTCCTGGGTGGTGTAACGGTTAGCGTGCTCGAACGGTAATCAGGAGGTGCGGGTTCAATTCCAGGCGATGAAATTTTCAAGTTCTCTGAGTGATCAATGTTAAGCGAGTACAGTAAAAATTCCGATATGTTTGATTGCTATGTTAATTATCATAAAAAAATACTTAATTTGAGAAAAATAATTACAAACCTATTAACGAAAATAGTAAGCTCCAACAGAAAATAAAATGTCTAAATCATTTGTATTAATGAAAAAAAAAAAAAAGAAATTCATCATCGTAAGATTAGTTTTACCTTGAACGTGAGTCCAATTCCTAAGATATTCTGGCTTAGTGGTTAAGGCAAGCGGCTTGTGTAGACCTAAGTAACCCAATCGACTTGAGTTCGATTCCAACTACCGGCACGAAAGGATTCTGTGGCACAAGGGCTGCGAAATTTCGGTATAAAAACGGGAAAATGTGAAGCTGACTATTATGGAATAGACGGAATTACTGATTACGGAAAATCTGTGAAAATACGGAAGTTAAAAAAAAAACGGGCACTTTTAAAAACGGAAATTCCGTCAAAAGGCAGACACTTACCGGCAACTTTGCTGCAGGTTATTTTCAGAAATCTTCCGTGACTTCAAGCACTTATTTTTTTACAGTGCGAGCACCATCAGCTGTTCCCTTGCGTAAACACACAAGAATTTGTATGTCGTATTTTGATGGGGTTTTGTGGGGAGTGGGAGCGTCACAGAGAAGGACACCCAGAGATAAATCTCCTATCATAGGCTAGTGAAAACATTTTAGCCACGAACAACTGAGGATAACAGCGCGCCAGTAGACTGATGTGACAATAATAGGTCCCAACTGAAATCATTATAGCGTTAAAAGTACGTGCCGCTCACTAATCGTGTTAGCATATTCGTAAACAGCATGGAGTCAAATTTACGTACTGCGCAATATTAGGTGTGAAACTTAATTCTCGGCCACAGTCACTGCACGTTGACAGCAAATTATAGCAAATCGAATACGTACCTAATCAGGGAAATAATCCCCGTCGTGTTGGATACATTTGAGCCATCGGTCAGGGAGCTGCCGAAAGTCCACATCGGAAAAACGAGGGATGTTTCGAGTTGATTAAGTCATCAATACTTGTGTGGACCTCCTCGACAGAAGTGAAGTGCGTATCACTCATGTGATGTTGCAGGGAGCGAAAGAGGTGTTAATCCGACGGGACGAAGTCTGGAGAATACGCCGGTTGGACAAAATCTCCCATCCCAGGTAGGTGATCGTGTTTAAAGTCGTTTTCGCGGTGTGAGGACGCGCGTTATCCTGAAGCAACAGGACCGACCTTCTATTCTTGCCGGTGTATGACCTTTTCGCCTCCAGTGCGTCACTCACACGAATGAGTTGCTGACAATAACGCTCAGCATTGACCGTTTCACCAGGTTTGAGCAACTCATAGTGTACGACACCACGCCTGATCCCACCATATGCACAGCAACAACTTCCTGGCATGGATATTCGGTTTGGTGGTACTGGTGGTACTGGTGGTAGGCTGACCTGGATAAACCCACGATTTGCGCCGCTTAGGATTATCGTAGAGGATCCACTTCTCATCACAGGTCAAAATCTTGTGGAGGAAATCCTTCTTCTTGAATCTGGAGAGCAAGGACACAGCAACATCCTAGCGCCTCGACTTGTTCGCAGCTGTGAGTCGGTGGAGCACTTAACGGCCCTCCTTGTGAATACGTCCAAGCTTGTGCAGGCGTTTTGCAATGGCTTGCCATGCTACTCCGAATTCCTGGGCGAACTCTGACAGTGTGCGACAGGGATCCGCGTCCAACAGTTGTTCCAGTTCCTCATCGTCAACTTTCTGTGGCTGTCCCGGACGCCCTGCATCACGGAGACCAAAATTTCGCTGCTTAAACTGCTGGAACCACTTCTTACACGTACTGTAGAACACAGCAGCCTCACCCAAAGCAGCACAGATCATTTTCTGGGCTTCCGCGGCACTTTTTTTTTCAGCTGAAACGCGAACAGGAGGCAGTGCCTTAAATGTTGCTTCCCGAACGACATTGCTTTCACCGTCAACTTTCGTCCCTTCTGTCACTACCGCTGTGAGCGGTTACGGTTGTCTGGAAAGCTGTTGGATGGCGCTGCAATGAGCCATTATCGCACACAGCTGTTTGCATTTGCTGACGTTCTATGATCGCTTGCGGTTAGGGACCGAGAATTAAGTTGCACACCTAATACATCGTGCTCACGACGCTACCCTCGCTCCCAGTGCGCGGGAGAGATAATGCAATATTTCTGGGTGTGCCGTCACGTTTGACAGTCTATCTTGGCAACCGTGAGGGCAACACGACTGTGCGTGGTATCGTTTTAAAGCTCTCAACGACGTCTATTCAAATAAAAGCAGAATATTTCGCAGTGGTTTGAACTGAGCATTTTAGAAATTCTTTTCTTGTGAACCGACAAACTTTTGCCAATATCGCGGTTTATCTGGACAACAGTGAGTGCAAAACGATTGTGCATGGTATCGGTTTAAAACTCTCGACGAGATCTATTTAAATATATAAAAATATATCGCAGTGGTTTAAACTGAAAAAAATTTAAGATTGTTTTCGTGTGAACGGGTTAACATTTTCGACAATGCCACGATGTTCACAAAGTGAACGCAAGCAAAAGTGGAGAAAATCAAAACGAGAGGCAAAAGCAAGTGATGAGAAATGCAAGAAGCCCAAGACGACTGCAGCCCAACGAACTAGAGAGTATCGAGAACACCTGGAAGCAGCCGCCGCCAAATAAAAATCCAACACACCGATCATAGTTCAACGTTCCAAACTGACTGCTTAATCAGAACTGAGCCTATCTGTTTTTTGTTTGTTTGTTTGTTTGTTTTTATAGTTACCACTTTCTTGGTAATGCTGCTGATATTCCCATATAGGTATCGTATCACGGTATAGACGCTGACGTAGTTTCATGTCGGACCATTTGTGCGCTAGAAACAAAACGAGAGTTTTACCTCTGTCTCTTCTCTGTGGGCGGTGTTACTTCGAGTTCCCGTAGCACAATTGCTGCAATGGACGACATGCGTCGCAGATTTTATTCTGGTCCTGCAGAAAAAAAAACGATATCTCCAGAACCCTATTAGCTCTTTTCTTTCAGACTCCCGATCATGGATGCCCTTTTTCGTTTTTCAAAACTTTCGGAAACTGGAAGTTAGGAGGAGTGAAGATTTTTTCCCGTAATCGTATATTTTTTTCTCGTGATGTTTCGTCTTTCCGTTATTATTTGTTAAATATCATTGTATTACATAAATGTTTGTATTTCAGCTTGATTTCCGAAAACGGATGTTAGACGGAGCCATTAATAAATCTCAAATTATGTTTTTCGCCATGTTTCCTTCCCCCATAATATGGTTGGCAAACATAATTTTATTACACAAATTTCTGTGCTTCAGACTGAAAACGGAGGAAAATTTTCAGAAAGCGGAAGTTTGACCGGGCGAAGATTTTTTCCTCTAATCGTAAAATGGAAACAGAAATTTTCGACAACGGAAGCGAAGATTTCTCCAGTACTCGTTCCTTTTTTCCGCAGTGTTTTCCCTGCACTGTATCATTGTTTCAATTTCATTTAATTACATGAATGTTTGTATTTAAGAATTTACGAACAAAAATGGTTAAAAATTTTCCGAAGGTGGAAACTGGACGGAGCGAGGATTTCTCCCGTAATCGTATTTTTGTTTTCTCTTTCCGGTATTGTTTGTTAAATAGAGAGACAGAGGAGGAGAGAGAGACAGAGAGAGATACTGAGGGAGAGAGAGACAGAGAGGGAGACAGAGAGACTGAGAGAGACACGTACAGACAAAGAGGGAGAGAGAAACAGAGAGGGAGAGAAAGAGACAAAGAGAGAGTACCGCTCGCTGGTCACGGTACAGCCACGTTCCAGAAAATCAAGGAGAATGACACCCGTGTCATCCCAAAAAACAGTCACCATGACTTTCTGTGCTGATCGCTGGCTCTTAAACTTCTTAGGCCTTGGTGAAGAGATGTGACGCCATTCCATGGATTGATTCTTCGTTTCCGGATCGCAAAGATACGTTCATCCCCTGTCACCAGATCGAAAAAAAACGTGTCTTCATTGGCTTAAAACGCTTCCAGCAGATCAGAGCAAACTTCCACCCTTTTCTCCTTCAAATCAGGTACCAACTGCCGAGGTACTCACTTTGTATACATTTTCTGATACCCTAAGTCTTCCACCATCTTCTGTATGGCATTGTGACCACAGGCTAGTTGTGTTGCAAGCTCACGGATTTTTACTCGTCTCTCCGCCCGAATCAATTCATCCACTCGCTGACGATTCGTGTCAATGGTCTCAGATGATTGTCTCCCACAGCGTGGTTTGTCTTCAATGCTGGTTTCCCCTTCTTTAAACTTCTTCATCCATCTGTGCACCTTGCTCTTGTCAATAGTGTTATCTCTGGGCTTATTAATACATGATAAAAAGTATGACCACTTACGAATTTCAACTATTTTGAAATGCAATTCCTTCAGTCGAATATACACTGAAGTGCCAGAAAAACTGGTACAAAAGCCTAATACTTCGTAGGTCCCCCACAGAAGCGCAGGACTGCAGAAATACGACGGGGCATGGACTCCACTAGCTTCTGGAAATATGCTGTAGGCAATGCACACCATACTTCCTGCAAAGCGTTCCACAATTCGGGTGTATTCCGAGGTCTCGGATTCCTGTGTTCAATAGCGCGTTGCATGGCATCCCAAATGTGTTCTATCACGCTCAGATCTGGGAACTTAGGTGGGATGGTAACACCCCAAACTCAGATGAATGCTCCTCTAACCATACTGTGGCGTCCCGACACTTGGGTGGAGGTGCATTGTCCTGTTGGAACAGGCACAAGCCATCAGCATGAATGCAGGACATGAACGGGTGTACCTGGTCAGAAAGGATGCACACATAGCGATGGTCGGTCACAGACGTTTAAAGACGTACCAGGGTCCCAGTGAAGTCCAGCTAAATATATCCCATACCATTACGGACCCCCACCAGCCGGTACAGTTCCCTGTTGGCAGGCGGGATCCATAGCTTCATGGGGTTTGCGCCACACACGAATCCTTCCATCTGCCCGATAAAGTTGGAAACGCGACTCGTCAGACTAGACTACTTGTTTCCAGTCATCAATTGTCCAATGGCGGTGTTGCCGTGCCCAAACGAGGCGCATAGCTCTGTGTCGTGCACCCATCAAGGGAACTCGAGTTGGGTGTCGACTCTCAAAGCCCATATCGTGCAGGGTACGTTGCACAGTCCGTAAGCTGATGCTTGTTGAGGCTCCAGCATTGAAGTCCGATGATGCCTGCGAGAGTGTTGCACTCCTGTCGCGTGAAACGATTCTTGACAGCCGACGATGGTCACGTTCACTCAATGTCTTTTTACGGCCACACTGGTATCGTAGGTTGGAGGTTTTGCCGGAATTCTTGTAGTCACGGTACACCCTTGTAATGGTCGTCCATGAAAATCCGAACTTCGTTTCTACCTCCGAAATACTATGGCCCATCTCACGAGCGCCAACTATGACACCGCGTTGAAAATCGCTTAAATCGTTATTACTTGTCATTCTCATGACGAAAACAGCTCTGACAGCTGGCAAGGATGTCTATCGCTTCATATACGCACTGGCGAACGAAACCGAGTACGCGCATAGGTGACGTTGCTATGTATTTTGCATAAGATCGTCTGTACCAGTTTTTCTGGTACTTCAGTGTAGATCGCCATCATGGTATCCTCAGAGGTGATCAGTGATGTAATTCTAACTAAAAAAAGTGCCTTAGCGCTGAACGGATTAGATAAAAACAATTTGGAAAGAAGACCCTAAAAGGTTTCAAAAGCAATGTGAATTCTGACTTTTTTAAATATATTTTATAAAACTTTTATTGTGTTTATTTTTTGTTAAAATTGCTGAATTTAAGCAATTTTTAATAAAAAAAATGGTATGTAGGAGTCCATCCCAAGAATATTCAGGTTTCCTTTAAATAATACTCTGTCATTCCTCACGATTCCAAATATTCAGTATGATATTACTTATAAGTCATCTAATACGAGTATATAAAGTTGATATTTGTTTGTTTGTTTGTCCGTTATGCAAATCTGCAGTTTTCAATTTAGAACCACCAAATTTGGTATACTATCCCATGGTACTCTAACTTAGAAAGTAGATGGTTTTCGGAAGGGGTCGAAGCCCTGGGTCATGGGGCTCCCATACAAAATTTTCGTAAAAGGTTCCATGTTTTACTTTTTTATTTTGAATTAGAATTTAAGTTGTGATAAGTGCAAGAATTGACTTTTTTTTCTTTTTTTTTTTTTTTTTTTTTGTGACAATTGCTTTTCAGTGAAGAACTGCAACACAATGCAGCATCGGAATTGAAGGTAAGTAAACAACAAAAAGCAAACAGAAACACTAAAAATAATGTGTGCCTAAAGACTCTATAGAGAATAAAATTCAAATTCAATGAAGAATTAATACACACAATTGACGTGGATTAGGAACATCAAACGGAAGTTATCGCTCCTTCCACGTTTTTAAGTGACTCATGGAAAAAAGTATCATCTTCGGCCACCGGGAATTGAACCCAGGGTCTTCTAGTTACGCGCCGGACATGCTACCACTCACAGAGGTGAATCCTCAGCATTGTGCGGGGCTTCAAGAAGCAACCTGCCATGTGGTTTGGCAGTTAGTGTTTGTGAGTCTGGAGGAATTTGAGGCCGCTGTGGTGCAGTGGTAGTATGTCTGGCTCGTAACTGGAAGACTCTGGGTTCGATTCCCTGTGGCGGCCGATGAGAATTTTTCCATGACTCACTTGCAAACATGGAAAGAATGATGACTTCCGTTTGATTTTCAATGAAGAAATGAAATACAGTATTAGGTACGGTTCTTGCCGTAAAAAATTAATCGTTTTCATTTGATTTGAATAAAATTTAGATAGTGAATTATCACCAAATTCTCCCGAGCAATGCCTGGCAGTTCAGCTTACTGTATAGATGTAACTAATAAAATCACACTGAATAAGTGTAACTAACATAGTCACATCCGTTCAGTGTCATAACGCGCCATTTTTCCTGAGATTAGGAGGTAAGTGAAGTAGATGTCCTTCGCGTCACCTTTAAGGAATATGAGAAAAATATTCTTAGTAAAAGTACCTTTGACAAGCATAAAACTCATTACTCAGCCTTCACAGCTGTGTAATTTCTCTCAGCTATTTGTCATCTGAGTAGCAATCTTTATTTATGGAGAAGCTATTTCTTATCACTACATTTTGAAGACTTCCGTCTGGATAACAGACTTCACGCTCTCTTTACGTCACCACGTTGGCCGAGTGGTCAGATACGTAGGTTTCTGGCTCCGGTCCGAGCTAGATCCGGGTGCGAGACATTCATGAAGCATGGGTGGTGCGCTTGCCCCTTGGTGCTGGCTGCCTCCTCTGCTCCACATGAAGGACAGCCGACAACTTATAGGCAGATGTTAAACCCAAGAACAAACAAACAAACAAACAAAACATTATCTTTACATTAAAGCCCTTATGATTCGTGAACCGACTGTTAGATCTCATCCTTGCAATTTGAATATTTTGGTTTTGATTGAAAAAATAAAATACAGAATTCCCTGGTTTCGAACATAGAATCACCTAAACAAATTATTTGCCCATCTACAACCATGTAACCATGAAAAGTACCTTAAAGCCGCTAAACCGCGCTAAGGCCCTACATCCATGGAAATGATTTTTTCTTCTAAATTCTGAACAGGGCCATACATACATAAGACAAAATATGTGTCTTTTTCTGTATCTGGCGTTTGTTAAAAGATGCTATAATATAATGATAGGGTACTGAAATTTAAATACTAAACAATGGAAAAGCAAACAATAAAACTCCAGTATTGTAAACCAGTCTTAAAATCTCAATGTATCTGCTTTTAAGACGTATTAAATATTTGTGTTGCACTTAAGGTGGTTCTACCTAAAAACTTTGCCCTATGTTTCCAATGGTAAAAACTTCTGCATTTTCTTCGCAATTAATACGTTTCCAAGGATGAAAATTTGCACATCGATAAAAATAACTTTAAATTATATCCCGTTATACTTAATATCTTCTAAAACTTTTTAGCCATAATTATATTAATAATCAGTAACTTTTCCTTTGGTGTTGTACAGACCTGGAAATAGATGGCGCCACATGTACATGTGACTTACTAAATGCAATCACGTCGCACATTTTTTTTTTCAATGATCTGATTAACTTTCGAAATGGAATCAAATTTTCAGTCTATCCATGGGATATTCTGGAATGTTTAGATTGATTTGGGCCACTTAAATTAAATGTTCTGACAATTAGCTGAAAATGTTAACAGAACTGTAGGTACTGCTGATTTTTTTTTCCGAAATAAACCATCTGCGACATTTTGAGCGAAAATTATTGTCAAGAAATTTAATCTAAATGGCTCTGAGAATTTCCTACTATCGCATGGATAGACTCGAATTTTAATCGCATTTCGAAAATTAATAAAATTATTGAAAGAAATGCGACGTGATTGCATTTAATAAGTCACAGGTACTATTTTCTAGGTCTGAGCACCACTAAAGAAAAAGTTATTGATTCTTAATATAATTATGGTTAAGTTTTAGAAAACATTATAGTAGGCTATAATATAAAGTTATATTTATCAATCTGCAAATTTTCATTCTTAAGGCTGTTTTTGAATGAGTGTGAGAGAAATTCTATCCTATGTCTCAATGCAAATTCTTTTGTGCACATTTTCGCGAAGACTATTACTTTGTAGTTTTTGAAATTTTGAGAACAAATAAAAACGACCTATATCTAATATGTGCCGCAGTTATTATTTCAAAAAAGTTGTTAGAATTTTTTTTTAAATTCAATTTATCTGACTCGAAAGTATTCCAATTTGGGCCCTAAATGGCGCGATAAGTTAGTTTAAAAGTGTTTCTGTCTGGAAGAAACGAAATCTTTCACTTCTGTCTGATTTTTTTGAATTATCTAAGCCAAATACATATAGTTAAATGGGGCCAAAAGTGAGACTGGAATCTTGTCTCCCATAAATCATCTTAAATCCTACTGTACGTTCATTTTTTGATGAGAAAATGTGTACATTAGCAGAGAACCCCTGAATTTGAGCTGTAGAAACTCCGCCTACTCTGTCCCCAAATAAAGTCACTGGTTAAAACGTAACAGCGCGCATTTTGTCTTTTCATTTTGGAGCCAACGAGAGTCCGCGAGGTCTGCAGTGATTCGCTGACGCCAACTTTTGGGATAGTCCCTCAAGACGTAAAAGCGACGCCCAGGGAGGGATTTTTGCGCCATCTATCTCAGAAGCTGAACCGTAACACTCATTCAAAGACAGCCTTAATTGCGAAGAAAATGTCTACAAAAATTTTTGCTATTGGAAACATAGGGCAAAGTTTTTAGGTGGATCCACCTTATAGAGTTTTGTTCAGTTGTACTCATTTGCGCAAGTACATGATTTTTTCAGCTCACACTGATAGTAAAGTTGTTTGTTCCTGGTTCATTGTGACGTCGTGATAATG
Source organism: Macrothele yani (assembly GCA_039090855.1). Lineage (NCBI taxonomy): Eukaryota > Metazoa > Arthropoda > Arachnida > Araneae > Macrothelidae > Macrothele > Macrothele yani. The sequence continues at coordinate 130,570,866 of CM076997.1, forward strand.
ATTCGATATGATGTGGTAGACTGATAAATACAATGCAGTCGATACGATATAATTAGAAATCGAATCCAAAATTCTTAATTAAATAATTTCGGTAATACTTTACCTGCATTGCTTTTCCTGATGAGTACTGTCGGTTCCACTTGATCCACTCATTTGTTCCAAAGCGTCTGCTCTGCAGGACCGCATGTCTTCCGTGTTACACGAGGACGTGTTCGCCGAGACTAAATGAAAAAATAATCGTATTGTTACTATCAACACGTTTCATAGCATCACAAGTTCGTTAAAATAAACTCACACTACTTGCAAAGAAAAGTTCATGAGTGATTCTGGAAACTTGTGTATATGTTAGGGTCATTTTATTGATTGTGGCACAGAATATGGCAAGAAAATGTTTCCTTTATTTACAGACGGGAATGTTTATGTGTCACATGGACTCCTTAGCAGCGTCCACACTAAACAACTGAATTTTTTTTATATTGCACGATGATGCTCCACTGTGGTGCAGCGGTCAAGTCCTAACTTCTGACCGTGCATCATAGTGAGTCCGGCTCCGAATCTCAGATAAGGCATGCATGGTGTACTTGTTTTAGGGCACTAGTTCCTCCCCTTCCATGAAACAAGTGACCCTAAATTAGGGACGGGCGATTGCTTATAGCCCATGCAGTTACTTATGGTGGTCGTTAAACCCGAAATGAAAACAAAAACATTGAACGAAGATGTACTCGCAAAGGCGAAATAAATAGAAAAAACAAAAAGAACAGTATATCACGAAGTTTTGTGAATATAAGCAACGTGTCTTATAAATGGTCTCAAACGCTAAAGGTATTTTAATGCAGCTTGAATTCAACGGAAAGGGGTTTTTTGAAAATTAAATGGAAATTTCAGATGAGCAAAGATGTGAATACACGCTGACGGATAAAATCTAATTATTTAAACACAAAATTTCGTATATCAACATAACGACTAGCTAGAATTTAATGAAATTCGGTAGCGAGGTACGTTAGTCCATGACAAACAACATGCGAATAAAAGAATGCCACGGAAATAGTGCCTGCTAGGTAACATGACAAACGCCATACATACAACACATGCTATAGTACGTACCTATAGAGAGCGCAGACAGGTCGCTCTTTATATCACACCTCACACGCTCCAAAGCCCGTTAGCTTATGAGAGATATTGAGAAATACGCAGGCGAACATTCGGAGTCGCTTGGAGGATTTGGATAGGAGGACAGCCACCGGTAGGATGTTGGCAGGACAGTCTCCAGCTGAGATATCCAGAGTACATGCATATAATGTGTCTCGGATTGTCATCTCCAGGCTACTGGGATATGGAAATTGTCCCGACGATCATTTCCGGGTCAGCTACGGATCACGTCTCAGGAAAACAGAGATTTGGTCCAGCCTGCCAACTTGCTGTCGAGCTCATCTGTGCTTCAGGCACGATGGTGTCAATACGAACTATGTGCAGACGATTTCGTGAGCACTAGGAGACCGATGGTTTGCTTTCTCCCTCACTTCTTCCCAAAGAAGAGCTCGAAGGATTTTATGCAGAAAGCATAAAATCAGTGGTAGCATATCATTACAGCTGCTATGAACAGCAGTGGTCGCATAGCATATGCTTTTTACGGTTGATTCCCTTTTCAGACTGACAACAAATTTCTGGCTTGTGCTCAACTGGAGAGAAGGCGCAACCATCCCCGTAACATCCAGGAACGATACTATGGTGTGGGGTGGTATAATACTGGATGAGCATGTGCCATTTCATATGCATTCTCAAAGTTAAAAAGAGGATATCGCTCTTTGTATCATTCCTCGTTTTTGTAGAGGAGCTGTATTATACATTAAAGCTTTTTCGGAGTGCTGAAGCCCCCGAGTTCATTTTCATAGGCGAGAACGCTCGTCCTCATAGGGCTCTGCTGCTCGGTGATCACTTCGAAAATGAGAGTGCCAGCCAGGTCTCAGGATCGCAATCCCATTGAAAATTTTTGGAACGTTCTGTAGAGACGCACTACTTCTTTTCCAGTCCCCCTCCCAGAAACCTCTTAAACTGCGTTGACGGAAGAACGGCGTCAATTGCCATCTAACGTCTTCCGTTATTTCGTCACCTGCATGAATATTGAATAACCGTTGGGCAAAATGCTTGGCGATCATGCTTCTTACTGATTACAGGAACAACGCATTTCTGTTACCACTAGTGAACTCTTTTGACACACCAGCATTTTCCCTGTCCATCCATTCCTACGTATCTCATGTTTGCAAAAGTTATTTCTCATGCCCCGATACATCTCTCGCCTGATTCTCATTAAAACCTACGAGGTAGTTATATTGCTATGTTACGTTTTAAATTTTTAACTTAAATTTTGTCCTCCAGTGTATTTTGATTATTCTATTGTGGTCGTGAAGCACTAACGAATAAACAGTGCAAGGCGTTTTTATTAGCCATCTGAGCGTTATGCCATATTATAATTTTTTCTATAAGCCCCTTCCATGCATTATTTTTTTATTATTTACGTAACATAGATTACAGGTTGTAATCATTCATACGAAGCTTCGACTACCAAATTTTTCTGTAGACTGAACTTTTATTGAGTACCGCTTTCTTGTCCTGACTAACTTGCTACTGTTACACGGCACTAGCAGTGTTCCCGCCTAGTCTGCCGGTAACGGTGCTTGAGACCTGAAGTACAATTTAGTTGGCCACGGCACCAGGTGAGAATCTCAGGTGCACTGCTGCACTCAAAGATTCACACCAGAACATAAAAAATGAAAAGTTGAAGAATGACCCGAAGCATAAGGCTTGGGTGAATCCACCTTGTGAACAAAATAACAACAACAAATAAAAAATAAAATAATCTAAAAAAAAAGATACTTTGGGATCAGAGTTGTGATGAGGTTCACCCGCAATCACCAATTCGTGACTGAGTGTAGTGGTCCGGATCTTACTCCGGTACATTCAATCCCCAACCAGCCAGTACAACACTCACTTTCGCAAATAACACATGATTCTCAAATACACAACACAACATTTAATAACGTTCTGCGAGATTTAAACAGATCCGGCGCTCTCTAGGCGCATAGACAATTGCCCCTCATATGTGGGCAGCATACGGTGTCACACTTTACTGTCGGATAACGCAGCCGACTGAGTCTCCACCGGACTATCTGAACAAGAGATACTACTCGTTTACACACTAAATAGAGCTGCAGGTGATATTCATATACAATTGCTTAGAGAATGAAAAAAAATTATATGCAAACGATCACATTAAAAATACTCGCGACACAAAATACACAAGCACGTTAATTTGCGGTATAAGATTATAGGTGCGAAATACTGCCAAAGTTAATTAACTAAATCTAATAAGCATGCACATGCAGAACCCTGCCCCGCTGACGTTGGTCCTGAGCCAAAGTTAAAAGAAACTGTCCCGCCCAGCGGAATTTGTGGCCACACCTTCTCCCTTATTCATGTAAAAAAGTAATCAGGAAATGGGCCCTGTAAGAAATTGAAATCTGTATGTGCAGGTATTTCCTCTGAGGTTCAGTCACTCAGCATTACTGCATCTATGTCCATGCAGCTTTGGGTGTCGGGATGGCACAAGTTCGCAGATGTGCGAAGAAAGAAAGAGGAAATATTCATCTACTTACAGTTTCGTGACTTTGCTGTGCAAATCCGTTGTGCATCACATAATATCACTCGACAAAAAAACACGCACACAGACACTTGCACCATGTGGCAGCACCGATGATTCAACACTTCACTTTGACGCTTGATGTAAATGAAGCACACAATTAAAAATGGTAATATCACGCCGCACTTTGTTGCAATGATTAGAGTGCACACTGATCTATTCTCGTGACGATTTGAAGGTGGCCGTTAAGCAAAATAGGCCCTCTCACATCTGATGTTGCGGTTTCCAAGATTAATTTTCTCGGCCGAGCGAAATCAGACGTGCTTTTACCTTAAGCGTATATCGGCAACTCAACATTTCACATGTATATTTGTTAGGTATCGAAGCCACCGCTCTTACGCTCATATTTTTCTTTCGACATGTTTTTATCCCGTCGCACTTACACGTAGTGGCTTCGCTGCTTACGCGACCACACACACGCACACATGGGGCCCTGCTTCGCCCCGTAAGACAAGCGCATCTCTTCACTTCCTCCACAGTAGGGGATGAATGGGGGTGACGATTCCACACCGCAGTGGTTGGCATCCGAACCCGACTTTTGCTTGGCTTCGCTTCTCATTGGAATGACCACTGTCCACTCGCAGACTTCTTAATTCCCCTGTAACTTGGCTTTCATTAGGCCAAACAGTCGCTGAGTTCCATTACGCTCCAGCCTAGAAATTTCTGCTTTATCCTGCGGATTTAGGCATTCTGCTGTCTTTATGACAAACTGGCATCTCCAGCTGCCTCGAGTTGTCTCCATTTCTTACCAAATGCGGGGAGGTTTGCTGCTTCATTTTTCCCAATTCATTTTTTGCAGATCCAAGGCATCCAGCCTTTCACATCGGAGAGCGCACAGACAACTAAACTTTCTTCCTTATTTTCATGCCAAGTGCGAACTCTTATTTTTCTGCACGGACCACACAGAGAGCAATTGTTCTCGAAAATGCCCCAAACAATCGACGAATTTACGATTATTCGCTAAACCTTTCGTCCCCTATCTTCATTCATTCCTACTCAAGTGGCTCATTCGATACGTATTCCTCTTTCCCTTTCCGTGTTGCATAGGCTGCCCGTCAGCTGCGCCCTGATATTTATGACCTAACAGAGCTATTCTGAGACCACCCAGCCAGAGAGAGAATTCTTCGCCTCTTTTCTTTCCAAACCCCCAGATAAAACTTTATCTGCTGTTTACACTTTTAAACTCCAATCAAGCCTCGAACAATTAATACTTAATTAATTTCACACATCAACCACGCCCATTAATTACTAAATTAATGGCGGGGGTGGGTCGTAACATCGGCCCCTCCTCAAGAAATCTAGAAGTCCTCTTCTGGGCCTATCGCTTTGCTCTTATCAATTTCCAGAGCAACCATTGAGTGCTACCTTTTCCCACAGGTAGAAATAATTCAAAATGGCAAAAATATTGCGTTTCTTGCCTTCAAGAGCATTGGAGCGACTTCCCAATTATCCCGCAATTTTGTTAATTAATTTAGAGAACATCCGAAAGAAAAAACAACGTAAATGAGAAATAAATAAAAAAACTGAACTGTAAAAGAACATGTGAGCCTGCCGAACTGTGATTCCTAGCTACCTCATACCATACGCGACATGGCGGACAAATTTTAGAGTTTTCTTCAGGTTTTAGGATGGGGGGGTGTCCACTGTAACACTACGTATTTCATTCATCTACAGTGACAATACGAATCTATAGTTATGCTCCTAGTGGGGAAATTAATTCATTTGAAGAATTAAGGGCCATGCAGGTCGTATCGATCGTAATTAGAACCAGCCAGTGGTGATTTTTTTTTCTTTCTAATTGTACCTATGGAAACTGATTTATTGACGAACAAAATTCAAAGCTAACGCACCCAAAGCAAAAACTTGGCGTCAAAAAAAGTTATACTTAAATTTAAAGGAGGGTTTTGACAGTAAACAAATCTTATATCATGCACCTTTAAAATATAGTGATTTAAAAAGTAATGTAATTCATTATCTAATAGCAATTACAAAATATAATTTGCGGAGGAATAGAAATTTAATGTCACTTAATCAGAGATACCGACATTCGGAAAAGATAAAATTAGCAATAAAATGCGATTTTCGAAGAGTTCTAAAATTTGAAAATAAAAAATATTGTGCAAATAAAACTTTTAAAAAGTGGATAGCATTAAAACCAGTAGTTTATAGAAAATGTAATGATATTCTTAATAAATAATTGGAATAAAATAATTATTATTAAGTCACAAATTCATAGTAGGATCCAGAGTCAAGTTTTCATTTTTCATGTGTTGGAAACTGTTTGTCTTCCTGTGGCTATATTTTTTTCGTACTTTCACTTTCTTTCATGTTTATTTTTTTTTCTCTCATTTTTAAAAGAATCACTTCAGAATGGGTCTCTTTATAGTGCTCCCTGATGGGGTGAATTCTAAATAAATTGTATTAAACCTGCTTCGGGTGGTTTCTAAATAAATTGTATTAAACCTGCTTCGGGTGGTTTTTTCCCGGGCAGCCTCCCCTCCTCCCCCCTCCCGAAAAGATGTTTTAAAAGACCTGTATGAAAGATGTGATAGAATATTGCTAAAACTTACAACTACTTATTGTGAAATTTTGTCCCTTGGATCCAAGTGAAATTTAGTCTGAATAGTATATCTGTGAGAAATACTTTAACTTGGTGTTCTTTGTTTTTTAACCCAGGAACTCGTTTATAGTGCTTCTTACCTATCTATCCTGCGAAATTGTAGCTTAAATAAACTCCACATTTTTAGATAAATCTTTAGATTAAATAAATGGTATGAAAGTGAGTAAAAGTTGTGCTTAAATGTGATTCAGGAAAAAATGAATAAAACCTTAACAATTCCTTATGAATCCCTCATGGTTGGCTTTCATTAAACGGGCACGAGACATAAAATAAAGAAACAAAAAGCTATAGAAGACATGGAAGTTTGTGGTCGCTGCTACAGTATCGATTGAAAAAGAAAATTCACTAATTGTACTTAGAGGTGTAGACAGAATTACAAAGGCTAACTTATTGTGACGCCCTCTACCGCGAAAATCGTGCATGTGCAAAATCAGACATCATGCGTGCGGCACTGATCACCGGCAGAAACTAGTTGCTGCTGGAAGAATTTTTCAAATCCGACAGTTAGTAACGGAGATATCACTGAAGAAAAATTCTAAATTTGACCTGCCTAATTCACGTTCGAAAAGAAAACTTTAAATATTCATAAAAGATATTCCTCGTAATTACAGCTACTGGATGTAAAAAGAATTTCTCAAAAATTACTTTTAGAAGTGGAGGCAACTGTAAACAAACACTTTTCAGTATATCTGGCAGAAAAACGGTGCAACGCGCATCTCAAAACATTCACGGATTTTTTTTTTTTTCACGTAGCTTCAGGTATTGAAAACGAAAGCCATTTTTTTTTCAGTCCGATTTGTAGAAGTATAAATATACAAAACAAGAAAATTCTTTTATGGTACGTAACGGGAAAATTGTGTCCCACACGCAGGAATTCGAAAGGGCACAAATCATGTTTCTTCTTTTCTTTTTTTTATTTTGAAGACAAAAAATGAGATTGCTGCCGTATTGAAATTTTATCCTATACTTCCATTATACATACAGCGTCTTTTTTTTTTCCGGGTTTAAGGATCGCTGTGAGCAACTTTAAGGGCTATTTGGTCGACCCTAATTAGGGGCACTGGTTTTAGGGAAGAGAGAGACAGAGAGAACTTAAGACAAGCCAACCATTCATTCATCATCCCCGGCCAGCTCGGAAGAAAGTTTACGGCGTCTTGGAAGTAGTTCATAAGAAACACTTGGAAGAGGAAGATTTTGCCAAAATATGCCTTAAGAGTTTATTTAATTTATAACTCCAAAAATTTAAGCGAAAGTATAATGATTGGCTCACCCAAGAAGACCTGCGTCGTAGGTAACATGGCGCCCGCGATCAGCAGGATGGTAGCTACTGTTCTATTGTAATATCGTTTTTAGCACATTCGTGAATTTTGATTCGGAATAACCAGCTCACGTATAGTTTAACCTCCATTTCCGTAATGGAGACAGCATTTACGGAATCACTAACGTGAAACTCGTTTGGTACTTTCTGACATAAAATCTTTATGGCGTCTCTTGTTCAAGGCCTTGAGGAAGGATGAGAACGACATGAGCTCCATTTTTTCCGATGCTTGCTGGGCTCAGGAGGTTCAGACAATTAATCACATGCTTCGATTAACAGGTGAACATCACGGTCAGCTACGTTTGAACTGAACCTTGACATAGTCGCTTCTTCTGTCTCTCGTCTCAATTCTTCAGATTTCAATTTTAGCCGTTCGGCTAACGAATAAAAAGGGGGATCATTTAAAAAAAAAAAAAGGTACTCCTTCGGGTACAAACGGCAAAACAGTAACTTTCGTTTTTGAAGTTCTGATTTCCTTCAGTCTCTTGAGACCAAACAAATGCGCCGTCTTTGAATAATGTTTCAACTGATTCCCGTGTTTTTCAATCAATTTATTTCTGTTTTTATTTTTCAATGGATTTATTTCTGTTCTTATTAATGTGGTGACGGAAGCGAGCACCAAAATGTACAAAACCTCTAAGATTTTTGTTTCTTGATTATTCCACTTGCGTATAAACAAAACTACACGTTTTAAATTTTAACTACGATTGCCCACAAACACCTCTTTTTTTTTTTTTTAAGTTTGTATTCCCCATATCACAGTGGCATAGGGTGGCCTAAAATTTATCCGGGGCTAAATATTTTAAAAATTGTTCTCAACCTTCTTCCGTACTGTGAAATATAATTTCAGTGTATTATGAAGTTTCCAAACACCAGCTGCTGAATTACCCACTTAGAATGAAGTAGAATTTTTTTATGTATATATGCAGTGCTGTATTACATAAAAAAAACAGTAGAAACAAAACAAAGTATACAAATTTTGAAGATAACAATCCGATTTTTGGCGTAAATGTGACAAGGATGGTAAGTCAGATAATATCTGAAAACTTGAAAATTCTCATCGTCCTGGAGCGGGACTTGAACCCGCGTCTCCCAGAAAACGCCTAGGTATGCTAACCACTACACCACCCAGAACGACCGAGTTTCAAGTTTCCGATCAATTTGAATTTAACCATCACAGGATTCGCTAGTCGAAGCAACCGGCATTCATGTTTAGCGAATCTGGAGGTTAATAATCCTATCCCGTGATTGCCCGGAGAAGCAGATAAATCATGAAAGAAATACGGGATTACGCATATAATATCTGAAAAATTTTCAAGTTTTCAGATATTATCTGACTTACCATCCTTGTCACATTTACGCCAAAAATCGGATTGTTATCTTCAAAATTTGTATTATATGGCGTAATCCCGTATTTCTTTCATGATTTATCTGCTTCTCCGGGCAATCACGGGATAGGATTATTAACCTCCAGATTCGCTAAACATGAATGCCGGTTGCTTCGACTAGCGAATCCTGTGATGGTTAAATTCAAATTGATCGGAAACTTGAAACCTGGTCGTTCTGGGTGGTGTAGTGGTTAGCATACCTAGGCGTTTTCTGGGAGACGCGGGTTCGAGTCCCGCTCCAGGACGATGAAAATTTTCAAGTTTTCAGATATTATCTGACTTACCATCCTTGTCACATTTACGCCAAAAATCGGATTGTTATCTTCAAAATTTGTATTATATGGCGTAATCCCGTATTTCTTTCATGAAAACAAAGTATGTTTGTTTTTGCTTCCAGTTAACCAGGATATTTTGCTGTAACTCCACTGTGATGCAGCGGGCTCTCTGTATTCCAGGCATTCCTCCTGGCAGGCCCAAATTTTCGATTCGTTATCTTGTGGATGAATGAGCAGGCCCTTATTTTAAATAGCTTCAGGAATCCATTAATATGAGGTTCAATTACAATGGGCATACTGAAACTAATGCTTCCTGCTTAATAAATAACTTTTAAAATTTTGAAATGATTTTAATGAAAATGCACTGACATGCACTATGATATGTTAAAAATGTGGGAACAATTTTTTTTCAGAATCGGAAATAAAGATCATGATTGACAGAGGAAAGCAGCGAGCCGTAATTGAATTCCTAAAAAAAGAGATTTGTGAGGCTCCAGAATTCCACAGAAGACTCCTGGCGATCTATGGAGCTGCCACAATCGGTATCAGTAATGTCCGAAGATGGACGAAGAGGTTTCGAGAAGGAGAAAGTTCAGTGTCGGGCAAACAGCGGAGTGGAAGACCCGCAACTGCAGTGGCAGATGCCGACAGGCAACGAGTGAAAGGCGCCATCACGGATGATCGTCGCGTCACCATGCAGGAGTTTTAACAATAAACAGTGCTCACTATGTGCAGACATTGAAGAAGCTAAAGGAAGCTATCAGAAGGAAAAGACGTGACATTCCAATTCGTAGCGTTGTTTTACACCATGATAACGCACGTCCCCACACTTCAATGGAGACTTCACAGGATATTGCCAAAATGGGGTGGACGGTGATGCCCCAATCTCCCTACAGTCCTGATTTGGCTCCCTCAGACTTTTACCTGCTTGCCCCTTTGAAAAACATCCTTCGTAGGGAACGTTTCGACGATGTGACAGACATTAAACTAGCTGTAAATTCATGGGTGAAACGAGTCTCAGGAATTTTTCCAAAATGGATTTTACCAATTGGTTCAAAGATGTCTGAAATGTATAGAAAGTGATGGACAATACTTTGAATAAGCTATAGCATTATTAACAATATGTCCAAGTATTTTGCCACCAAGTTTCACATTTTTGCATCTACAAATAAAAATTTTATGAGGAACGAGGCATTACTTATATAATTTACATATTTTATGGGTTATATCCCATACAAGGAAACATCACGCTCTATCTCCGTGACATCTCCTTCTCTATATATATCTCGAATGTCCTTTTCCTCTTCCCTCCTGCTCGCGACAACCGTTTGGGGGTCGCATTCTTGACACTTTCCCTCAACCGTTTGGGGGTTGCATTCTTGACTCTTCCTAACGAATGTCACTTTGGTTCAGCTTCCAAGCATGTAGGAAGGCCTACAGAACATCGCCATGTATTTAACGACAACTCTCTTAAACAGTCCGAGCAACATGGCGTCCTTTAAAAAAGTCTCACAAAATGGCGTGTAGAGTTTCGTAAGAGTAAACTGTCCGTTCTCATACAATATGCCTAACACTGCCTTTACACAAAAAAATCATATTCATCACTGGAATGCCGAATTGAATGACAGATCAATTAAAATACATAAATCATATTTAAATATCTATAGAGGCCTCTTGTCGGCTGAGTTTCTCACATCCACATTAAAAGTTTTAGACTGATTCTTACGTTTTTGCGCCAAGCAAATATTTGGTCGATATGGGACCAAGTCTTAAAAGGGTTGGGGTTTTTTTTTCTTTATCTCTTAATAAACTGAAAAGGTGTTTCAATTAAAAGTCTCTTTGTTCATTTTACTTACACGAGGGGACCGTGTAAGTAAAAAGCTTGCTTAACTCGACAAATGAAAATCAGCCGCTCACTGAGCGACGGCGAGGAAACAAGATTGCTACTGGTAAACATAAAGACGACCAGCCCCGAAAGACAGTTTTACGCATGCGCAGTTCAGCGCGCATCTGCTCATTTATTATTGTTCTCTGAAGCTTCGTCAAGGGAGGCAGCTAAGGCGACAAGTTGACGGGTGTCGCCTGTACCACCACGCGGTATTCATTGCGCTCTAGTGAACGGATATGGAAGGGTGTAATGGCCGCCCCGGTGGCGCAGTGGTCTAAGGCGCTGGCCTCTGATCATTCGTCCGTAAGGGGTCCGGGTTCGGATCCCGGTCAGGCATGGATGTTGTGTTTGTCTTACGGCACTGGCTCTCTCCCTTCCCTGGAACCAGTGACCCCAAATTAGGGACGGGCGACTGCTTATAGCCCATTGAGTTGCTCACGGTGGTCGTTAAACCTCCAGTAAAAAAAAAAAAAAAAAAAAAGAAGGGTGTAATGTATTACTCAGTAACTCAACTATTTTAGTGGCTCACATTTACATTCAGAAAATCTGGGGACTGCTTACTAATACGGAATTTATTTTGGAATTTTTCAAATTAGAAGAGAAAAAAATCTCATTTTCATGCAGGGCTTTTTTTTTTTCTTTTTTTTTATTGGAAGTTTAACGCCCACCGTGAGCAACTCAATGGACTATAAGCAGTCGCTCGTCCCTAATTTAGGGTTACTGGCTCCAAGGAAGGAGAGACCTGCCACTGTAAGAGAAACACAGCATCCATGCCTAACGGGATTCGAACCCGGACCCATCTATGACGAATGATGAGAAGCCATCGCTTAGACCACTGCGCCACCGGGGCTACTGCAGGGCTTAGCCCCGAATACCCATAATGACCCAACGCCACTGCCATATTAGCAATCCTAAAACTGCAGTCGTACAACATATGCGTAGCCGTATCCAAAATTGAGATTTTTCCCTGGAGACCTATAAAACAAATGCGTTTAAATACAGCTTCAAATCTTATAGCTATTTTTATGTACTGTTGTATGAAACAAATGACAGCTGACTGCAAAGTTGAATGAAATCTGAGCTATATCTAGTGTGGTTTAGATACTTCGAAGAAAAGATAGAAAAATTTATAAGGTAAATAAAAAATGCATCGCCAACATTTTATTTGACATATTGCGTTATTTTAAAAAATTCAACGATGTTTTGATGAAGACAACACTGGTCAGCACTGTAGCACAGTTGTGACGAATACTCTAATTTAACCTTCCTTTTTAGTCCTTGTCTTCTTATGTAAATTTTGATTAACTCTCGTTAAGCATTTTTCTGCCTGAACGCTTCATTTTCTCTCTCTGCAAATGTGTTCTGCCAACGCTGGCAGCAGGTCAAAGAGTAATTTGTAGTCGAAAGCAAAAAATAAGGGGCAATGTTATCAGTAGGAAACGAATTTTTAGAAGATAAAAGAACAGAAAAAATGTTCATATTTTATGTGCTAATAATTTCAAAAATACCGAAAAATGTTGGCAAAAAATAATAAATATTTGCCAAAAATTAATTTTTCTTTTCTTTAATGATAATGTAACTCGTGTTTTCTTTTTTTTTTTTTTTTTTTTGTGTTTGTGTGTGGTAGAAAGCTCATGTTAGTGCTCACTTACTAAGCACAGACATACATTTGATAGGAAAAGTTATTTGTAATTGCAGTGGATTTTCCATCGCAAATCTATGCTTATTGTATCCAACTCTAGATTTTCAATCGCAAATCTATGCTCGTTGTCACGAAACACTAACAAATTAATGAGATTACTGAGTACTGAAGCGAATACTATTTATTCCGCTCCAGGAGCAATACGGCCGGACCAAGCCGATTGCATCTGGCGAAAATCTTCATTTGAAAACCATGCAATCCACAGACACTGCTAATAGGCGTAAAAAATACGCAGTGAAACTGTAAACTCAGCAAAATGTCTTTGTCTTCATTTGGTCATGACTTATTTTCCTTGTGGACGCCTGATGACACATCTATCCTAGTTTTTTTATAGGATGCTGTTACGTTTATGTTCCTTTTATTGAGCTTTGGATTCGAAGGATCCTCTTTTTTTACTCGCAAACTCGCAATGAAAACGTAGAACACTCGTTAAAACTCAACAGAGAAATTTATTCGGGCACGATTATACAGCTCTTAGAAACAAAAATTCTCAGTGCCCTTTACAACCGCACTTTAGCACGTGATATAGGAGCAGAATAGTATTGCTGAAAGAGAAACATGCAGGGCCGCAGCAATTCATCAGAATCGCATCAACAACAACGACTATAACGCGAGCGGTTTACATATACTCTCCGTGTTGGACTTGTGGGCCTATTCATGTGTTACCTAAGCTTCGTGTGTACTGTGAACTCCCGGTTTCGCTTTTCCGAGCGAGAACAGAAGATGCCATTGCAACGCGGTGGCGCCGATGAAATGAGTTCTCGTGGAGGGAAAGGTGGAAGACCTGCTAATTATATAACTATTCTTTTTTTTTTCAGCTGAAGTTTTAGTAAAAAATAAAAAAAATGGAGGAAGCACACAAATTTCTGTAATCATTACTGAATTTCGGAAAATATATTAATAGTATATACAAAATTTCTGAAAATATGTTTTTATGTGAAAATATTTATTTATATAAAAATCGTTCCTTAGTTATCAGTCTTCAAAAGACAATGTCGTCAATGGTCAGTGAAAGGCAATGTACGAAACTGTTCTTCCATTTTATGTTACGTGGATTTAAAAAACGGAGACATTTTTGAAATATTTAAGAAAAATTGTTACTCGGTCTCACTGAAAAGCTCAATTTAAAGGCAAGAATCTGAACGAAGTTTATCGTTTTCATTTTTCTCGCAAAATAGCTGCATGGTGTCCATGGGGTGAGCAGAAATGTCAACACGACAATGTACCGAAGGTTACAAATGGCAGAAATCCGAAAGGAAACGGTAAAAAAAATCGTGTAAGAAAATTGGCTGAGATAATTACCTTGACAGGTATTCAATCTCAAATAAGGGCTACTTACTGCCATGGTAACTTAGTTATCCATGCTTTATTCCTTAAAAATGACTAGAATTCAAGCCAAGGTTTTGATTCTTTACAATGTGACTTTTAAGCGAATACTACTTATTCCGCTCCAGTGCAACTATTCCTTGGTGTATTGATCAAAGGCATGGTGAAACGTCGACCTTGATACATACAAATAATGGGAACTGAAATTTATCTCTGTTCTTGCAAATAAAAGGACTTCTTTTCATGCTCAGCATTAATTTCGGTCTTTTAAATAGAATTACGGCTCTTGTTTATTTCCTTAGTTTCAGTTACGCAACGATGCCACAGTCTCTTTGACATCGCGATCGCCCTGTGAATGAGGTTTACAATAGGCGGAAATGGCGTAACGCAGAATGCAACGCACACTGATATTGATCTTTCCTTTTCAGCTGCAGGGCTTGTTCTTTCTTTCTTTCCCTCTGAACTTGCAAATGATTTTAGCTAGTCTTGATTTTTACCGTTTCACCGGAGCGGGTCTGTTTAGTCAGAAACGGGGCATTCTCGCAAGATTCTTTTTATTGCTCATCCCGTAAATGATCCCATAAAAATTATTAGTCCATAAATTTATCTCATTATTTTAGCACACTATTTTAAAAGGCATGTTAGTTTATGCCAAGAAAAAAATGGGGTGCTTATGCTCTATGTTGACAAAAGTTACCGGACACCTAGGAGAGAAACACAACATGGCATTTATTGACATACATTAGCACGGTGTCGGTCCACATTTGGCCTTAATGCATGCACTGACCCTTCGAGACACGCTTTCGACAAGGTTTTGGAACACAGCGATAGGTATGGTACATATATTCAGTACATAATGCTGCCGCCAACTGTTGCTTAGTAGTAGGACTTGGTCCCAAACTTCTTATGCGGCGCTTTGATTCATCCCCTAGGTGCTCTATGGGATTAAGATCAGGGCTCTGTGCTGACCAGTCCAAACAAAATACGGAATTATCGTCAAACCACGCCGTAACAGTCCTTGCTTTATGGCTCGGTGCATTATCCTGCTGGTGCCAGCAAGGCTCGGTTTCATAGTATTGCCACAGAGTTGGTAAGGCATAATTGTCCAGAATGTCGAGGAAGACGTGCTGGTTAACAGGTTTGTCCACGATAACCAATGGGCCGGGACCATATCGTGAAAAACACCCCCTCACACCGGAGTAAGTTGCTCTCCCAACTAAGCTACACGGACGGAATGTACAGCTGCATATTAGTCGTCTTGGCACGTGATTCACCTCTGTAGTACATCACATCATTTCCTTCTTAACTTTTTTTTTTTTTTTTTTTTTGAAGCAAAGTAGGAATTTTTCATTAATTCCAGACGATGTGTGGAACAAACATCACACATTTTTCGAAGAACGCAACGGACAGCAGACCCATTTTTACGTTCGGGAGCCAATGTGAAAACACAAGCCTGTCCGTGACGCAGATCGAAACCAGGCCTCCTCACTCCGGAGTAAGTTGCTCTCCCAACTAAGCTACACAAACGGAATGTACCGCTGCAGATTTGTCGTCTTGACACGTGATTCACCTCCGTAGAACGTCACAAGGTGTGTTTGCTTTATAACTCTCCTATCTCCATTTTCTTCCGGTAACCAATGGCCCCAAATTAGAGATCCAGATATTTATGTAGAAAATTTTAGGAAGGGAGTGTCTGACCCCAGGTCTTAAACAACACGTAGAAGTAGCGAGCTAGAAGATTTGGGCTAGAGTATCCGACAGGAAAGTCTCATGGAAGCCAGGTAAAAAGGGGAAGAAGACGCCCTTACTTATAACCGAAGGGGGGAGGCTAGCACCAGGAGTCCGGCGACTTAACGTACCCATCCGACGCATGGCAGATATTTAGTTCATACCTGCCTGGGATCAATCCTAACACTTTTCCGTAGCAGTCACGAACGATCACCACTAGGTAATAATCCACGGCCGGCCCTAAATTAGGGATGGCCGACTGTCTATAACCCTTAGACTTACTCACGGTGATCGCAAACCTAACCCCTGCCGCCCCGGTGGCGCAGTAGTCAAAGGCGCTGGCCTCTGAGCATTCGTCTGTAAGGGGTCCGGGTTCGAATCCCGGTCAGGCATGGATGTTGTGTTTGTCTTACGGCACTGGCTCTCTCCCTTCCCTGGAACCAGTGACCCCAAATTAGGGACGGGCGACTGCTTACAGCCCATTGAGTTGCTCACGGTGGTCGTTAAACCTCCAATCAAAAAAAAAAAAACCTAACCCCCTCACACACACACACACACACACACACACCACCGCCACCACTACCACCAAAGAAAAAAAAATTGGGAAAGTTGTTCCAATCATTTAATAGAATCCATCTTCTGATGCGTAGTTTTTTTGATTGATGATGTAAGTGCATGTGAGACCCCTTGATATTTAACACTTTCCAGCTAGGCCGCAAAATGGAGTTATATCACTAAGGAACGAGTTAGTAAAATCATGCAATGCATTGATTATGATACGCTTTCCAACATACCAGAAATCATTACTCAAGTTGGAATAAATCTCGCTCCTGTGCCCTTACCTTTGACCCCATTTCGATTATATTCAACAGAACCGGTTCAGTATACCTCCGGAACAACATGATAAAGTTTTGTCACAATCAAAGCATGTTTACGTAAGTTATGACGCATAAGGGCGTTGGAATGGATCCCGCTCCTATGTCCTGACCTTTGAATACATTTCGCCCATTTTCAATAGGGTTTGTCCTCAGGTTGTCCCCTACCACATACTAAAATGTCATCGAAATCGAACAATTTTTACACGAGTTATCGTGCGAACAGGCAGATAAAGCTAAAGCATATACACTTCTTCAACCTACGGTTGAAAAGCGTAAGAAAAGAATTTTGATAACGAATTTTTGGAAATAATACGATAATATTTTGAATCTTTCCCAATACAAAGCAAAAATTTTCAAAGGAAAAAAAGAAAATCAATGAAAAATAAGGTACATTTATGCCCCTAGCAGAAAAAAATTTACAGCATTTGAAATGCGCAGTATGCATTGTTTAAAACACACAGAATACTAGCGACAGAAAGATGCGTTACGACAAATCGCAAACTGTTCTACGTAAAATAAAATGTCGAAATGAAACGAAGTTTTCAAATCGGAAAAATATGATTTAAAAAAATCCGTTTATACATATACGGAGCTCAACGTAGTGAAACTTTACGCCCGTAGTGGAAAAACTGTGTCCTATTTCAAGAATAAAATGGGCGCAAAATGTTTTTTCTTATTCACTGGTATCTAAGCAACGAAAGATTTCTTCAAATGGAATTTTAGATTAGGAGATATTCTCTTACAAATCCTAATATATAATTTCCTACAGCCCTCCTCCTACTCCGTGCCACTTTTTAAGTCGTCATGGCAACAACCGAGAAACAAATGTTTGTGACGTCACGCTTAGCTTTTCGTGTTTTCGTGTAGGTGACGTCATCACCTACACGCACACAGTCCACGCGTATATCACTTTGTTTTGTTGTCATAGCAACAAAGAACACAGCTGCTGCTGTGACATCATCTAATCCAAATCATTCTCACATGACGTCAGAGATGCGTTACGTCACACGGTCAACTCTTTAGAGACACGAAAACTTTACATCAGGAATTTCGGTTCACTTACCTGAACCAGTGTTTATCCATCTGTATGTGGCAACGTCAAAAGTACGGCGATCTGAAGACGTCAAGATAAAAATAGTTCACGTAAAAGAACAAGGGAAACTGATACAGGGTCACAATCAGTGTATACGAAAAATGTTGTGTACAGGAAAGTGTTGACGAAATAGGTACTGAAGGTTTTACAAAACACATAACAAACAGACAGCCCGTCGTATCAAATTCCATAAAAGACTGCTCGGGAAATTTTCAGAAAGCTGTGAGCCAACGTCGCCATCTATTGACGTGGGACTCAAAAACTCAATAAATAAATATCAATAGTTTCTGTATCATAAATTTTATTTTTCCCCGTCATTATTGACGGGCATTCATCTAGTTGAAATATAAAGTCAAGCCAGTACCGGCGGAAATGATAAATTATGAAAAAGTGAAAAACACACGCAAAATATTCTTCATAAAAGTGATGGAAAAAGAATTTTCCAAGCGCGACTTTTAAAACCAGAAATATCGAAAAAAACATTTTCAGCTGATAATCCCCCTAACAAAAAATCTATGCATTATTGAAATAGCATAATGCGTTACTAGTCTTACTGAATGACATGCGAAACTTTTTAAGGACAGAGGGAGCCACGGTTGCAAACAGAAATGTACGCTTACGTAGCGTCAGAACTATCCGTTATGAAAAATTCGAATATAAATGCAAAATGTTCCCAGAAGTGAATATTATCTGATGCAAAATAAATTCGATAAAGCGGAATTTTAGAAGAAAAGGTATATAGAGAAAAATAAAATGTACAGCCACTAATGGAAAAACTGTGTATTATTATGAACAGAAACCGTGCACGAATTGCTTTCTGTAGTGTATGTACAAAGAAATAACTCGGGTTTTTAGGGTTGCAGATATGGCTACAATTACGCCCTCTTGTGGTACAATGGTAAATCACGAATATTTAGCAAATTTATATTAAAATTTTCTATGCAGTGAACCCCAATAACGTGAAAGAAATCCTTTAAATCGGACTTTTAGGAGCAGATATATCCTTCTTGAAGAAGTTGGTAATGATAATGATTTTTCCAATCTGCCCTGAGGAAATTTCGTACCACAGATTATCGAACAGGTAGGAAGAAGGATGCAGTGAAACCTCCATTAACGGACACCACCGAACAACCGTAATCTCCTAGCAACAGCAAGTTTTGATTGGTACATAACGGCTGCCGTAGGATTAACATTAATGATAACCTCTGAACAACGAACCTCTTAACAGCGGTCAACGGACACCCCAATCGTCCCGGAAGTAGATCTGGATTTTACATAGTTCAGCAAGAGGATATGATAGGGACAAAGAATATTTATTGTTAAAGGCCTAATGGGTTGGGTTACGGCTGGTACAGTGGTATGCTTAAGGGAAAAGAAAGGAGTTAAAAGTTTAGTTCTACATGAGGTGAGCTGTAGCTTCCATGAAAGTTTCAATTGCCCACGGCGGCTGCGGGGAGGTTGATGGGGCCCGGAATTTTGAGCGTTCTGCGCGATATCTCTTGGTTTGGTCCCTGTGGGCTCTGTTCCTGCTTTACGGCACGCGGGCAACTAACTGCACACTTACGCTTTACTATCTAACATTTTTCTTTTTTTCTTTCCTATAGCGTACCCTAATCCTAATCTCCTAGCTGCTATTTCTAAGGGCTGTGTACACCAGAAGTAAGACATTGCCTTCTGAACGTCCTCTACACCAAGAATTATTTATTTAATTATTATGGGTTTTATTAATTATGTAATGTTCGTGTGTTCGTGTATACAGGGTGGAAAGTAAAGTCCTAACTCACCCCAATGAGTTCGGAACGAACGGTGCTAGAGCCATAAAACTTAGGTGTAGTTATAGTGTGACCATTCCCGATCCGATAACATCGATGACAGCGCCCCTGGTGCTGAAATGAGGAAGTTGGCAAGTCTAACTCGCGAACCAAGAGAGATAATGAAAAAGTGTCAATGACAAAGATGCAGAGCGTCATTGACTTAGTACGAATTGATATCTTACGTCCACCAAAAGCGTGTATGGAAGACGCGAAACGCTGTTGAAGCGTTTCTGGCCACTGCCGAGAGGTTGTCAAACCAAATGCCGCCCTGACGGTCTAGTACTGCTGTGTGGATGGGCGATGACATATCCCAGGACGTCTTCTGGTTGAACCTGTTGAAATCTTACGTGCAGAGGTCTGCCCGAGTGTGGACGAGCTGCTGTGCTGCCAGTCCCTCGTGAACCGTTGAACAGCATGGTTGATAGCCCTATAAGTTGGATGTGGATCAGCCGGGAAATGTAAGGCATACTGCCGTGTTGCTTCCCTAACGTTACGTTGACACTCACCGTACAGCAGCACCATCTCACAGTACTCATCGTTGGAATAGCCCGCCATGTGAACGTTCACTCGTTTGAAAACCGCATCGCTCTGACCGGGTTTTATATTTTTATATCATAGGCTCTATGCTACGTCGTGGTCATCGGTTGCATTCGTACGCAGTTCTTTGTGCCCTTTAGGCAAATGAGTGGCATGTGGTGATGCTCTTTTAATCATTTGGGGCTTGACGTACGTGTTGCGTCACTGGCCAGAAACGGATTCCGCTTCAACAGCCTTTCACGTCTTCCATACACTCTTTTGTTGGACGTAAGATTTCATTTCGTACTAAGGCAATGACGCTCAACAACTTTGTTATTGACATTTTTTCATTACATCTCTTGGTTTGTGAGTTAGACTTGCCAACTTCCTCATTTCACCACTAGGGGCGCTGTTATCTGATCGGGCATTATCACTTTACTATACCTACACAAACTTTTTTGGCTCTAGCACCGTTCGTTCCGAACTTATTGGGGTGAGTTAGGGCTTTACTTTGCACCCTGTAAATGGTACACTGAACACTACATAAATCAGTTTTTAGCACGTCTTTTGTAAAAAAAGATCGTGCTTCTGTTATCGGTTTGTCCGTACGTCCGTCCGTCTGTACCCACGATATCTCTGTAACTATTAATCCGATTTGAAAAATTCTTTTTGCATTGGGAAGCTTGAAATATGCAAATAATATTCCTTTATTTCGGTTTTATTTTTTTTTACGATGTACAGTTTCGCCGGTAGAGGGCGTAAATGCAGATGATGTCGAATTCAAAAATACGTTTTATTCCACATAATTGCTTCTAATCATCCAATTGAAAAAAAAATTATATCTTTCGATTCCATTTATGTCGAAGAGTGTTTTAGATATAGTTGCTTTTTCAAATTACGCATAGATTTTCCGCTAGGTGGCGTAAAAGTAAATTACTTTTTCCTCGATAACTCTTCTTCTGGAACTCCGATTTGAAATTTTTTTCTTCAGCAGATACATCTCCTCACAGAAAATCTTTTGCATATAATTTCAAATTTTTGGTAAAGAATACTTTGGCCACCAGGGGCGTAAGCGTTAATTTTTGCTTCTGATGTATTTGCCATAAAATCGGAGCTTCTAAAATATCGATTGAAAAAATTCTTTCGTGGACTGATGCCACTCACATCGATGAACATTTTCGGAATATTTTCTTCTTAAAATATTACATAGTTTCTCCGCCAGGGGGCGTAGATGTACATCCTATTTTTGTCAAAATCTCTACTTCTAGGAGTCCGATTTGAAAAATTCCTTCTTTGTTGGATGGTGTTTTCCGTGTAACATGTATTTCATGTAATTTCAAAATTTTCAAGTAATTCATAGACTTCCCGCTAGGGGCGTAGCGGTAAATTGCGTTTTCCCCTATATCTCTGCTTCAAAATCTCCGATTTGAAAAATTCTTTCTGCACCGGATACAGCTCCTGGTGGGAAATCTTTTGCACATAATTTCTAATTTTTGTAAAAAAAATAGTTTGGCCACCAGGGGGCGTAAATCTTAATTTCCGCTTCTGATGTATTTGCCATAAAATCGGAGCTTCTAAAATATCGATTGAAAAAATTCTTTCGTGGACTGATGCCACTCACATCGATGAACCTTTTCCGAATATTTTCTTCTTAAAATATTACACAGTTTCTCCGCCAGGGGAGGTAGATGTATAACTTATTTTTGTCAATATCTCTACTTCTAGGAGTCCGATTTGAAAAATTCCTTCTTTGTGGGATAGTGTTTCTAGTGTGCCATGGGGTTCATGTAATTTCAAAATTTTCAAGTAATTCATAGACTTTCCGCTAGGGGGCGTAAATGTAAATTGCGTTTTCCAATATATCTCTGCTTCTAAATCTCCGATTCGAAAAATTCTTTCTACTCTGCATATAGCTCCTGTTGGGAAATCGTTTACACATATTTTCTAATTTTTGTAAGAAATGGTTTGGCCACCAGGTGGCGTAAGCCTTAATTTCCGCTTCTGTTGTATTTGCAACAAAATATGTGCTTCTAAAATTTCGATTGAAAAAAAGTCGTTTGTTGACCGATACTACTCCTCATGTCGACAAACCTCTTAGGAAAATTTTCTTCTTGAAAAAATGCATGGTTTCTACGCCAGGGGGCGTAAATGTATATCTCATTTTTGTCAATATCTCTACTTCTAAGAGTACGATTTGAAAAATTCCTTCTTTGTTTGATAATGTTTCCGATGCGAAATGTTTTTCCTATAAATTCAAAATTTGCAAGTAAATCATACACTTTCCGCTAGGGGGCACAAAGGTAAATTGCTTTTTCTGCGTTATTTCTGCTCCTAAAGATCTGATTTGAAAAATTCTTCCTGTATCGCATACAAGACCTGATGGAAAATATTTTTCACATAATTTCTAATGTTTGGTAAAGAATGGTTTGGCCACCAGGGGTCATAAGTGTTAATTTCCGCTTCTGATGTATTTGTAGCAAAATCTGGGCTCCTGAAAACTCGACTAATTTTTTTCTTGGACCGATAAACCTTTTGAGAATACTTTCTTTCTAAAATAACGCATGGTTTTTCCACCACGGGACGTAAAGTCACATCTTATTTTGTCGATATCTGTTTCTAAGAGTTCGTAAGTTCACGATTCCGTTTACAGCAATATGTGAGGGATTAAGGACCCGATTGAAAATCTTTATTTCGTCAGATCTATTGTTTTCCATACCGGTTCCATTGACTTTGAATAGCTTTGATAAATTTAATTTGCGTCAGAACGGATTCAAAAGGCGTGCTTATTACACCCGAAAATTCGGTGTCATCTTTCTTGTTTTTATTTTCATGAAAATTTTGATGCTGTGGGAGAAGAGGGCCCATGAGGCCTATCAGGCCTTTTACCTCTTCATTCCCTGTTGTTACAAAAATATTTTATTTATGTTATATATTTATGATTATGTAATACCATGTCTGTAACAACTAAAATGCAATAAAATGAAATGAAATTCTGAGTTTTCAGAAATTTTTCTGCAGTTTATTTCTTATTTTGACGGTAAATTACCGTTTTAGAGATGTGTTAATGGAAAATTCTGAATTTTTAGAAACATTTCTGCAGTATATTTCTTGTTAAATACTTCAGCTACAGTGAAACAGGAGTCACCCAGAAACTTCAAGAAGAGATTACTTACGGTTAGTCTTTATGCAGCCAACACTCCTTTAGCACTTTCAACAAGACACAACTACACTCTCTTTTGAATTACATTAACTTAATCCAACTAATGTGAATTAGTAATCAGAACACTGGGTTAAGGAAAAATACCAACTCCAAAGATACAATACGCAGCCTTCAAATAAATCAACTTCAATTAAACAAAGCTGCACTGTTAAAAAAATCTACTTAAAAACGAGAACCTGAACATACTTGGTTTTTGTTTTTTTTTAAGTACAATCGTATCGTAAACGAGTACACGACATGCTCAAATATAAGTAACCATACGTACTTACAAATAACTGCGTCAATAAATATAAATATAATCTCGTATTACGAACGTTTCAATGTACATTGAACAAACGTTTCAATCTACATGTAAATGCGGCTTCATCTGTAGAAACAAGCTTATAGTTTTAGTAAAGGTTGTTTTAAAGCTGTGATTTTACAGTATCGTTATCTAATTAACTGCAGTGAGGGCATAAGGACACCTACATAATAACCTTTCAAAATTTTTGATAATACTGTGAATGATATTTATCCCCAGACAACATAATAGAGAATAGAGTGATGTAACAGGAAATTTTCTTTTGTGACAATGCATTTAATTCCCATACCATCCAATACATGAATTATACATATAAATACAGTAGAACCGGCTTATATACTATATGTATATACACTGAAGAGCAATTGAATTAGTAACCTGTCTAGTAACGTGTAGCACCCCCTTTCGCCCTGATGACGACGGCGGTTCGTCTCGGCATGGACTCGACAAAACACCGGAAGCGTTGGGAAGCCATACGGATCCACGACCCCTGAACAAGCTCCCACAGTTCACGAAGATTTGATGGAGGTATGTCAGAGCCTCGAACATCTCTCTCGATGACATCCCAGATGTGCTCGATGGGATTGAGGTCAGGTGACCTAGCTGGCCAAGGAAGCGAGGTCACGTCGGTGGAGTGTTCATCTAACCATTCGGATACAAGTCGGGAGCGATGGCACGGTGCATTGTCTTGGTGCAGGATGAGGTCCCAGTGGGATGTTGAAGACGCACAAACGGGAGCAAATGGTCGTCCAGGATATCCCGGTAACGTTGACCTGTGAGGGACGATGTCACACGTACCAAGGGTCCCATTTCAGTTCACGTAAACAGTCCCCAGACGAGAATGCCACCCCTACCAGCTTGAAGAGCACCCTGCTGGCAAGAAGGATCCATCGCTTCATGTGGTTTGTGCCGTACTCGTATCCTGCCATCCGCATGTGCCAACGTGAATCTCAACTCATCAGTCCAGGCAACATTTTTCCACATGTCTAGGGTCCAGTGGCGATGTTTCCGCGCCAATGCTAATCTTTGCACCCTGTGATGTGCGGTCAGCAGCGCTACCCTCGTGGGACGAAGGCTTCTGTATCCAATAGCGAGGAGATGGTTCTGGATGGCGTGGCTGCTTACACGATTTTGTGCACCAGCGTTAAATTGCCGAGTGATTTCTTGCACTGTGGCCCGTGTATCCGCTGTTACAATGCGAGCTAGCCGACGATGACCCCGCTCATCCACACGCTGTTGTCTACGGCAGTTGGCCCTTGCAGGGATGGTTTTACCGGATTCGATGTACTTACGGTTCACCCGTGACACAGTGGCTCGTGAAAATCCTAGTGCCTGCACGACTTCCGAGAGGTCAGGACTCATTCGTCGGGCCCCGACAATATGGCCACGATCAAATGCGCTTAGATCCTTCGTCTTACCCATACTGCGTCCGACTCTTACTGATTCCCGTCGCATCACTCCTTATATTGTCGGATCGCTGCCTACGTCATGTCGTTTCCGTTTACAGGGCCGCCCACAGCGCCATATTTGCATAACGCTAGCTGTCTTTAATTCAATTGCTGTTCAGTGTATATTTGAAATATATGTACTCAAAAATGAGTACATATATTTCAAATTAGAAATACCAGATATACACACAATTCATAACCTGTATGTATTCAAAAATGAGTACGTGTCTTTTCCAAAAATTATACACAAGTACTTGGAGCTATTATAAGCCCAAATGTATTCCAAAACGGGTACATTTTGCTTATTTCTAAATACCAATTTTCAACAGTGTGCTTCCACGGTTATAGAATTATAATATCCACCACGCCCTTGCTGCTGCTCATACATTATATATCTTACAGTTCTCATCGGACACATACACACGTCATACGTTCCGCCCTCAAAGTGTTGCCAACCATACTCTTGCAAAAGAGGAGATATAACGTTAAGTTTGAAAAACGCTAAGAAGAATGAACTCAAATTTACATAGAGAAAGTAACTAAAAATGAAAGTTAAATTAGAGTATACTGTACGTCACAATTCAGCAGCCAGAATTTGGGAGAAGCACTGCACCGTTTTCTTTATTGTGCATAAGCGTACGTTCCGCTTACAAAAACAACGGACGAGCAGTGTTAACTTAGGCATAACTTCCGAACGACGACCACCTCCCGACAACGGTCACCTACTCCCGGTCCGAGCAGTGACCGTTATTCGGAGGTTTTACCGTACTAGCACGTCATCTGCCGGAGAACATCGGCACGATGTTTTTCTCGAAATAACACTACGTCTGCCCAGGTCCAGGAATTTGCTGAATAAACCATTTTTAAAAAAGATACAGGTAGGCTCAGTTCTGATTGAGCCGTCAGTTTGGAATGTAGGACTATGACTTGCAGATCGGAGAGTTGAAATGAGCTAATCGAATATGGTTTCAGAGCTTTTATTTAATTTGTTATAGCCAACACCGGTCTATGATATGAAAAGTAGCTTACATAATTTTTAAAAATAATGCTGGATAACATTGCGAACACAAAGCAGATCGATACACGAATTGCCCAATGTGGTGCTCTGTCTTCTTGGTCTTCTTACATTCCTCATCACTTGCTCTGGCCTCACTCTCTGTCTCCACTTTTGCATGCGTTCATTCTGAGAATTCCGCAACATTGTCGAAAACGTCAACCCGTTCACATGAAAACATTTTTTTTAAATTTTAGTTTAAATCACTGCGATATCTCCTTTATATATTTGAATAGATCTCGTCGAGAGCTTTAAAGCTATACTACGCACAGTCGTTTTGCACTCACGGTTGTCCAGATAAATCGAGATATTGTCAAAAGTGTTCACGGGTTCACAAGAAAACAATTTTTTAAATGTTCAGTTCAAACCACTGCGAAATGTTCTTCGTATAGTATTTGAATAGATCTCGTCGAGAGCTTTAAAACGATACCACGCACAGTCGTGTTGCTCTCACGGTTGCCGAGACAGATGAGTCAAACGCGGCGGCACACCCAGAAATATTGCATCATCTCCCCATCGCACAGGGAGCGAGGGGCGCGTTGTGCGCACGATATATTGCGCAGTATGTGAATTGGACTCCATGCTGTTTACGAATATGCTAACAAGATTAGTGTGCGGCGCGTATTTTTAACGCTTTAATGATTTCAATTGGGACCTAATTTGGGCACAGGCGGTGGGCCGTAAGTCGCCTCATACTATCCGCGGAGTTAGACGTAGCCCTACTTCAATAAACTTTGGGAGCTGCAAAGTTTAAACAAACTCTTGGCAATTCGAAAGACTTTCATGATGAGCAAAGGAACGGTTAAGTAAACAAGAATAAAGGTTCTGTGACTGTAAAGAATCAATTGTCGCATTATTAATGTGATTCTGTGTACCCTTGTTCAATTGTAAATACGAGGAACGTTTGCTAGTTAGAATAACACCCTACTGACTTTCGTTCTCCAGCGCGAAACTTTTTAACAGTGGAAAAGAAAGAAAACTACTTCTTCGTCACTTCGAATTTCTCGCACGTGTCATGTTGGGTGTTTAGATGTTAAAAAAAGAAAGGAAAGAATATTTTAAAAAGAGAAAAAATGTTGCGCCATTGCCAAAAAGCGAAGCGATCCGTTCCAGAAAGCTAAAAAAAATAACGGGAAGAAAAGAAAGACTTGAAAAAAAAAAGTATTGTGCTTTCGCCAAAGCGAAAATTTCTAAATGTCTTCGATCTAATTTTGGCTCTGCGAAATATGTTGTGTGTGTGTGTGTGTGTGTGTGTTATGCGTACGAGAAGGAAAGTGCGTGGGTGTATGTATGTGTGTCATTCACACTACAACTAGTGCAGGCCTATGACGTAATTATCAAGGGCATTGATCTTCCGTCTGGAACAAAACTGCGCAAAAAGGCCTACCAGACTCGTCTGCCCTTTCAGCAAAGATTCTGATAACGTACATACAAATGAAACGCAGAGGGAGGGGGATTCAAATAATGTCTCCCGCTTAACATTGAACAAAATGTTTGGGCGCTAAATGAGGTCGAAAGCCTATAATCTTCCGAACTTGTTCCGAAAGAAGCACCATAATTTATGCAATGGACTTAACTGAAATGTTATGAGCGAGTCAGCAGTCAGAATCGTATTACATACTCCGAAAAAGTTTGAACACGGAAAATGCATTTCGGAAATAACTGCCAAAAATAAAATAAGGTAATCAACACCTATGCTGAAAACAAACCCCTTCCCACCACCCACCCACCACAGAAAAAAACAGTAGGTATTCGTTAAATGTCGCTAACAATGAGATCTAACATCTGTGCTTCTGAATCATCATAAAACAAACGCATAATCAGCGGATTTCTCCATTTAAAATAATGAAAAATATAGGGAACGAGTTTTCATTGTCATTCGACGTTTTTTATCTTATTATGTTTTAGTGGGTCTTTCGGGGTAGTGGGGGGGGGGGAGGGACGTACTTAAGTTATCAATATGTGCCTCAGTCTGCCTGTGGACACCATTGCTCAGTCAGCAGTAGTGGCGAACCGTTCACGAACGATTCGTTCACAACAAATGACTCTGCACCGCGAATGGTGAACGGTTCGCTCTTACCCCACTACGAGCTATCATTCAATCCACCATAACTGCATTACATACGGAAGTCGCAGCATGCTTAACTTTCCTCTGCCAGGAATTTTTACTCCCCTACTCCCAATTTCCTCAGACACCTCTCCATGAAAAAATCTCAACACCCCTCCAATTGGAGGTATATAACACACACACACACACACACACACACACACACAGAGGTATATATAATTTTAAATTTTTGTATTAGTCCTTTTCATTATCATATAGCACAGCAATCATAGCAATAAGCATGTACATGAATTCCTGAGCTTTATCTTGAAGTACCTTTTACTATAAAATATTTTTTATTTTTATTTTGAACTCTATCTTAAATCAGCTTAATGCTACTTTTTTTAATTTTTTTATTGTTTAACTTAAATGTTTGAAGTCAGTGATGCAACCATAAAACATTACGTGTGTTTGTTTGTTTTTTGATTGGAGGTTTAACAACCACCGTGAGCAACTCAATGGGCTATAAGCAGTCGCCCGTCCCTAATTTAGGGTCACTGGTTCCAGGGAAGGGAGAGAGCCAGTACCGTAAGACAAACACAACATCCATGCCTCTCCGGGATTCGAACCCGGACCCCGTTCGGACGAATGATCAGAGGCCATCGCTTAGACCACTGCGCCACCGGGGCGGCCGTTACGTGTGTATTTCTTCATTTTAGTCTGTTACAGATTTTGCACATATGCTTATTAACCATTTCATTATACACAAGATTTGTGAAAATATCACTATCTATTTATTATATTAAGATAATAAGTGTGTCACAAATATTTTATTTTTTTCAAGTCGACCAAGGTTTCGCTGGGTATTGACCTAGCTTCATCAGGACGAATGTCACGTAAATATTCAAATTGTACGTGATATCATAAATGGTGTTTACAGTCACGGGTTTTGGTTAGTTGCTTCCACGCGCTTGATAAAAATGGTGTGGGTGCCATGTCATTAACAAGTTGCGAAGAATTCTGATATATATGGAAAGCTTCCAAAATATCAAGTTTGGTAGTTGAATCTGGCTTGTCAATTTGTTTTGCTTCTTCAAAGAGAAATTTATGGTCCTTTTCGTAACAGTGTTTAGCCATCGATGATTTCTTTAGGTCACAATTCCGAATATAGGTCTTGTGCTCATTCAATCGAAACAGCAAGGCTCTACGGGTCTGTCTTATATACGAAGCGCCACATTCACATAGAATTTGATAAATTTCCCACGAGGTTTTGTCTTCAACATAGTCCTTTGATCCTGAAAAGTTTATTTTGTTCTTTAACGAGTTTCACCAGTTTCTTTTTTATTCTTAATAAATTGCTTCAGAAAACTCTTTTCTTGTTGGAAGCAACCTTGAGTCTGTAAAATGTCGAATTGTAACATCCATAGATGAGTTGAATAAAATTTAACAGAAGAATGAAATTGTTAACCAACTAAAACTGAAACTTTATAATTCCGACTGTAACTTGTGGTGAACCTCCAAAACAGAGAAAGACCGGATTTACTGGCATTCGAAATGAAGTGTTTATGAAAAATATACGTTAACCGGGCAGAAAAAGAATGTCCAGGTCAGATCAGAAGTGTGTGCATCAGAAACCATTACAATTAAGGAGTTGTAATGGTTCTGGCACGTAATCAGAATGACTCCTAATGGACTGCTACAGATAGCCCTTAATGGAAAAGAAGGAGGAAAGAGGAAGTGCTGTAGGGCGGCACCCGAAACGGATCCACATCATAAAACACTCATTTTGATTTGATAGCTATTACTCAAATAGTACGAAACCGTCTTCACCAGAACGTACTCAGAGCAAGGAGGGCGCTGAGATGTATGGCATTGACATCAGCTCAGCGTCGTCAATCAGTAGGTCCAGCATTAAATGTCATGGAATACAGGGTGGCACCATGTACTTTCCACAGACGAATCCCGTTTTGCCTTTTATTCTGATACTCGACGAGGACACGTATGGAGAAGATAAGCAACCACACTATATGTCCACCTTTACCAGCAGCAGCTAGTTCTGTCCTGGACAGGAGTGTATTTCAGTGGCCGTCAAAGCAACATAAATGCCTCAGCGTACCGAAACCAGATCATTGTGCCCATTGTGACACTGTTTCACGCTGCTATTGGACATGCATTCCGTTTCCTCGATGAAAATGCCGCCAATCACCGTGTCTGGAGCTTGCTTCAACAGCTGGAAAATCATGGGATTGAATCGTTACACCTACCTCCTACATGGTCTCCTGCAGTGATGTCGTTATAATTAAAAAAAGGGCCTTAGCGGTAAAATGATTAGGTAAAAAAGATTTGGAGAGACTCAAAGGTTTTAAAAACATCGTGAATTCTGATTCGGTATTTTTATTGTCCAGTATATTTTTAAAACTGTTATTACTAATTACTTTTATTTAAATCGCTTAATTTGAGCAATTTTCAAAAAGGAAAGAAATGTTGCTTGTTAGTCACATCCTAAAGATACGTAGTATTTTTTAAGTAACGCTCCGTCATTTCAAACGATTTAAAATGTTCATTGTTAATCACAATGAACATTTGAAATTGTGTGAAATCTCCGAGCAATTGTTAATCACAATTAACGTTTGAAATGACAGAGCGTTACTTAGATAACCCTACGTACGTATCTTTAGGGTGTGACTAACAAGCAAAATTTCTTTCCTTTCAATAAGTAGGAACTGTACACCAAATTATACTCAAAATAGTATAACTATATTAAAAATCAGAAATTTCATGGCACAGAATACAAATAAATGTTTCCAAGCTTTCGCACATCAACCAGATGGCTTTTTCAAGGAAGGTAGACAGCTAACTGCAAACTGGACAATAAACGTTTCACCAATTTGAACGCGGTGACTTGACTAGATAATAAATGAATAGGCGCAAACGTGATATTTCGAAAAAACGAGGTCACGTTAGTTGGGCACGCGGTACTATGGTAGGGAAACGTAGCATTATTTGAAGAATTGATTCCAAATACGCGGAAACTCCAAAGAGACGCTATCATTGCAAGCCTCACAGCTGGTCAAGATTTCCAAGGTTTCGCGAATGGCAGTAGATTTGGGCGTGGAGTATGAAGCTAATTTCTTTACATCACTCCATATATGATCGGCGGACTTGAATTTGACTTCTCTTGATAGGGCAGTGGTTATTTTTCGGTCTCTTGTATCCCTTTTATGTTCGCTGATTCTAATTCCAAACGAACGTTTGGTCATTCCGATGTAGTATCGCATGGAGCCGTCCGGATATTTTAGTGGGATGGCATAAATACCTGCCTCATTGAGAAGAGGGGGCTGGTCAATATTTCTCTTAAGCATCGTGTATAAAGATGCCGGAGGCGTTATGCCGACACCAAAGTTCATCCTCCTGAGCGCGTTTTTGAGTTGATAGGAAACATTTGATATGAAGGGAATAGAGCCCAGATAGCGAAATTGCGGCATGGAAATACAGTATTATTAGCACTGCTGGTTCTGGCTTTCTCGATGAAGCTATGCATCTGGTTCGAAGTACATCCTGCCTGAGTGGCCAATTCGACGATGATTTTTAGATTCTAATTTCAAACGTTCGTTAGGAATTAGAATCAGCGAACATAAAAGGGATACAAGAGACGGGAAAATAACCACTGCCCTATCAAAAGAAGTCAAGTTCAAGTCCGCCGATCCTGTACGGAGTGATGTAAAGAAATTAGCTTCATACTCCTCACCCAAATCTACCGCCATTCGCGAAACCTTGGAAATCTTGACCAGCTGTGAGGCCTGCAATGATAGCGTCTCTCTGGAGTTGCCACGTATTTGGAATCAATTCTTCAAATAATGCTGCGTTTTCTACCGTGGTATCGCGTGGCCAACCAACGTGACCTCGTTTCTTCGAATTATCACGTTTGCGTCTATTTATTTATTGTCTAGTCAAGTCACCTCGTTCAAATTTTTGAAAAGTTATATTGTCCAGTTTGCAGTTAGCTGTCTACCTTCCTTGAAAAAGCCATCTGGTTGATGAGCGAAAGCTTGGAAAAAATAATTTGTATTCTACGCCAAGAAATTTCGGATTTTTAGTATAGTTATACTATTTTGAGTATTTCTTTCCTATATTGAAAATTGCTCAAATTAAGCGTTTATTGAGTCACAGCTTCATTCAGCTTTATTTGAATCACACTGAACAGATGTGACCAAGCAATATAGTCACACTGAATAAATGTAACTAATATTACAACACATTTATTCAGTGTGACAATACGCCTTTTTCTTAAGATTCTGTGGTAAATGAAAGAGATATCTGTTGTGTTATCGTCGAGGGATCAGAGAAGGGGTAGGTTAGTAAAAATATTTTTCGCACTCATAAAACTCTTATCACTTAGACTTAACCTTAATTGCTACATAATTTCTCCCTACAGCTTTTTCTCCGAACAATGAAATAATGTTGAGGACTGCCGTCTAGACAATGGACGTTATACACTGCCGGACAATTGCTAAGGACGGATGACAATAGCAACGATAGCAACCATAAAATGGAAGGCAGGAAAATGTGGAAATTAGCATAAATGCGGGATACAGTAAGACGTGTTGTGCGTATGCAAATTTTGGATTGCCGAACTTGTTCGTGACGTCATAGCGCTGATAAGAGATATAAAGGATTTGACGCGTATTGACCGTTGTTGTTCAAACGCAAAGTTGAAAGGGAAAGAATCAATTGACGAACTTGCAAGTTTCAGTATGTCTTCCCGACATCACGTAGATGATTTTACGCGTGACCGTATTATTGGCAAAATTGAAGAAAGGCGAAAAATAACAGATGTTGCCAGGGAGTTCGACGTCAACCACAGTGTTGTTTCAAGGCTTTGGAAATCATTTCAAACTAATGGAGAGTGTAGCAAACGTCACAGGGGAGGTCGTGTTCGCAGTACGACACCTGCAGAAGATCTGTACATAGTGCTATCAACAAAAAGACACCGGCGCAGCACAGCTAGTGAGGTAGCAAATCAGTTTATGGCTGCTACTGGCAAGCGGATCTCCCGAAAAACTGTCGCCAGACGTTTGCATGAAGGAGGACTATACGCCCGCCGTCCTGTTGTGTGCATCCCATTGTCCAGAAGTCACCGTACCGCCCGTTCGCAATGGTGCCATCAACATCGCAATTGGACTGATAACGACTAGTCTGCTGTCCTCTTCTCAGATGAAAGTAGATACAGTCTATCGTCTGATTGTCGACGACAACTGATCTGGCGTGATAGTGGTACTGCATATTGTCCAGCAAACATACAGGAAAGGGACCGATATCCGACATGTAGTGTCATGGTATGGGCTGGCATCATGATCAATGGCCGTACGTCCTTCTATGTGCTTCCAACTGGGACTATGACTGGCCAACGATACATTAATGATGTTCTGCTACCTCATGTTCGCATGTTCCGTGGTGCTGTCTGTGATAGATTCATTTTCATGGACGACAACGCAAAATGTCATCGAACAGTCGCTGTCCAGGAGTGTCTTGAGAGCGAGGATATTCAACGCCTCGTATGGCCAGCACGCTCTCCAGATCTGAATCCCATTGAAAATGTGTGGGATGCTTTGGGGAGGAGTCTTGCTGGTCGCCAATGCCCTCCAATAAACAAGAACACCCTCATCCGTGCACTGACAGAGGAATGGGATAAATTACCCCAACAGCTGCTTGATAATGTTGTGCAAAGCATGACACGACGTGTGGAATCTTGCATCGCCCTCCATGGTGGCCATATCCCGTATTGACATCTTACGCCGGAACGCCTGCGGACGGTAATTGCATTTTTTTTCACGTTTACGTATTCTGCACAAAATGGCCTGTTTGTCCCTTGAACACGTTCCAAAGCCTTCTGGATTTCAGAGCACAATGAATTGTCTTTCTTGTAATGTCCTGGCATTCTGACATTATTTTATTTCACTTGGCATCCAACCACACTTACTTTTTTATGCGCTACATAGCCGTTTATGATCCGTCCTTAGCAATTGTCCAGCAGTGTATTTTCTTTACGTCGTCCCTGTTGCAGAGTTGTTAGAGGTGTAGGTTTGTGATTAGTAGTCTGGGCTCCGCATGAGGCCTGGATGGTACGTCTCCCACGCCCCAAATCAGTGACTGGCTACGTCATGTAGCACCTGATAGTGGCTCACGGTGAAAGTTATACCCAGATACAAACAGCATTGTCTTTACTTTTATGATCCGTAAGATGTCCTATTGTGTAATCCGACGGTATAATTTCATCTTTGCAATACGAATATTTCAGTTAATGATAATATAAAAGATAGTATTCGCTATTTTCGAATATATGATCATCTAGACTATTTCTTTACCCATCTTCTGCAACCACCTAATTACAAAAAGTACCTTAGTGCCGCTAAGCCCAGAGAAATAATGCCTTAGCGGCGCTAAGCGCAGAGAGATAGTGCCTTAGCGCCGCTAAGCGCAGAGAAATAGTGCCTTAGCGCCGCTAAGCGCAGAGAAATAGTGCCTTAGCGCCGCTAAGCACAGAGAAGTAGTGTCTTAGAGCCGCTAAGCCCAGAGAAATAGTGTCTTAGCGCCTCTAAGCCCAGAGAAATAGTGCCTTAGCACCGCTAAGCCCAGAGAAATAGAGCCTTAGCGCCGCTAAGCCGCGCTAAGGCTCTTTTACATCCTTGGTCTCCTGACCTTAATCCCATTGAGAACATTTTGGAAGTTGTACAGCGACGTCTGGATAACCACGTTCCATATCCCAGTACACTGGCCGACCTCCCTAACATGTTGCCTGTAATATGAGACGAGCGTCCCCAGACACTCATCAATAATGTCATTGCAAGTATGCCTGCGTATGCGTCAAGACGTTCTTCGATACGAAGTGGTGGTACCGGGTACTGAAATACAAAAGTATGGACATATGGAGAAGTATGGACAGAAGTATGGACGAAGTGGTACATACAGAAGTATGGACGAAGTGGTGGTACCGGGTACTGAAATACAGAAGTCTGAATTTATCATTTTGTCTATATTGTAGTGTTACTTTGTTGTGTGCAGAAATTGCACAATAAATTGTTTTTACAAACGCACTCTTTATCGTTTGTGTCACGTGGCCTCACTGATGTTATCTCAATGCATGTTACTTAAGTCAGATACGTACATCCTTCATTTCACGCAATATCCCTAATTTTTTGTGACCAGTATATATACATGAATACCTGTGCTCCTTTTCATGTCTTTTTTTTTCTCTTTTATTTTCCTTTGTTTCTACGAAGGTGAATGGACACTTTTTTTATCCATAGTTTTACGTTTATTTACGGTAACACCTTTTCGTCTCTGGTTTTTTTTTTTTTTTTTTTTTTTTTGGCTTCGCTTCCACCTCTTGCCTTTTCTTAGAACATGTTCGGGAAGCTTTAATCAACAGCAGCTACTCTTCCTTTACATGCTTGTAAGATTTCCTTTTACTCTCACACTGATGTAGGCTTCACGTCTAAGAGATGCAAATATGACGTTTTTCATTTGCTTCATATTTTTTGCGCATTTTCACATAACATAAGCATGTCTTTTTTTTTTCTTTTCTTTTTTTGCATCATCCTCACCAATGCACTTCTGAAAAGATTTTTGTGTTCATTAAATGAAAGCGGAAAGGCTATTTCTTTTACACTTTCATTAGAATTGAAGCCAAATTTTGCGATCGATTTGATTCACTTGTTTCCGTACTCTTCGTGTCTCTAGTATTTGCTTTTGCATCGAGCAGAACACATTGTGCAAACGAATTTCTAAGTAGAACATCATACATAAATGGGAAACTAATTTCCCCGAAGAAATAATTCTTCGCAAATACATCGAAGGCTTTACAAATGTAATCATTCGCACTGATGTGCAGTATTTTCAATGTTGTCCATGTAGCCCCTCTTTCAGAAAACTTGAAAATTGCATTGCCCAAGAGCGGGAATCGAACTCGCACCTCCTATTACTGGTCGAGCATGCTATCCGTTACACTACCCAGAACAAGGAAGTTCTAAGCAACTGAAGCTAAGGAGATGTAACTAAGAAATCTGAGAACATTTCAGATTTGCTCTAGTCGAAGCAACTATGAGCTTCATCGTAGCGTCCCAACGAACCTTTTCTCACATCCGTGGTCGGATGTAGGTCTTTTCTCTCGTCCGGGGTCGGATGTAGAAGTCTGTTTACTTTTCCCGAATTCAACAAAGTTTTCGAATTTCAAAAATGTGATTGTAACACACACTACTACTTTTTGCAGCAAAACCCTTACTAAATAAATCTAAGAGAAACGAATTTCCATGAAGAAATAATATTTTATCAGTACATCTGAAGGTTGTTCAAATTCCTAACCTATAATTGCTTTCTTTCATTTCCTTGGAGGTCCATTGTTCTGTTGGTGTATCGGTAGCATACTAGGACGAAAACTGAGAGGTACACTTCTTTGGTTCCTGCTCAAGGGGACAACAACATTGAAGCTTTTTTGAAGAGACGACTACATGAAAAACGTAATAACTTACAAATCACGATTCCTGCAAGAACGTCCAATTTTTCTTAAATAAAAAAGCTGATCTAAGATTGGCGTTGATCATGGAGTAATTATAGCAAAGCATCAATGAATGAACTTTGCGCGTGTAGATAATTAAAAGGAAACAATTACTTGGAATTATTTTCATAAAAATGTTGAAGTGATTTCGAGGTCAGCAGCATTTATAAAACATAACTGTAAAAAAATATATACAGGGTGCATAGGAAAGTCCCTTTAGCCTGGAATAACTTGCGAACGGAGAGAGGTACAGTTCTGCAAGTGAGATAACGGTATAGCAAAGCGACTACGCCCGATTGAATGCAGTCAATAGCAGCGCCCCTAGTGGCGAAATGTGGAAGTTAGTCATTACAAATCAAAAACGAAAAGAGATAGAGAAAATTCCCAATTACAAAGTTGTAGAGCATCAATTAATCACTACAAAACGACATTTGTTTCACATGGATATTATAAATTGTCGCCTGAATACCCTAGAATGTCCGAAATCGATGCGCGACGATTCGAATCTGCATATTCACATTTCGCAAATGTAGCCGTATGCAAATGCAGATTGTGACGTTGTACCGTACCTACGATATAAAAACCAGTAGCAGGATGTACCCTGATCAGAAGTTTAGGTCCACGTACGCTGTGTGAGAACGGCGAGCTTGGATTTCTGGGGTTCCGTAAAAATCAGGCGTATGCAACAGCGCCTACAAATCTGCTGGATCTACGTCGTCGTGTTACAGATGCTTGCAATAGTGTGACACCTTCCATGCTGAGGAATGTGCATGCAGAGTTGCTTTCACAAATACAAATGTGTATCGTGGGCAATGGCGAACTCTTCGAACATACTCGACATTAACTTTTTATCAATGTGCGCCAGTTTGCCTTTTTTGTTTTTGTTTTGTATGACGTCATCAAACTGTATTGACATAAGTACGCATTTATGCAATAAATTGTGTGTATTTGATCATACCTATCCCTGTTCCCTTCAAACGTTCACACAAAAGATCGAGTATCGATTTCGGACATTTTAGGGTATATAGGCGACAATTTATCTTATCCGTGTAAAAAAAAATGTTGTTTTGTACTAATTAATTGATGTTCTACAACTCTGTAATTGGAAATTTTGCTCGATCTCTTTTCGTTTTCCATTTGCAATGGCTAACTTCCGCATTTTGCCACTAGGGGCGCTGCTATTGGTTGCATTCGATCGGGCGTAGTCACTTTACTATACCGTTATCTCACTTGCACAACTGTACCTCTCTCCGTTCGCAAGTTATTCCAGGTTAAATGGACTTTCCTATGCACCCTGTATAAAATACTGTTTAAATAAAGAAAAACTAGTATATAATGTAAACTAACATTACTTAATTGTAATAAGGTAAAACTAACATAAATATATAGCATACTGTTTAGATAATGTAACCCTAACTATAAAACATAAATATATAAAATACTGTTTAGATGTCGGAAAAGAATACACGCTGCTAGACCATTATATATAACACAGTTCAGACTTTTTTTACAAGCAGTCTGAACTGTGTGGTATGATGGCAACTGTCGAAATTGAAGCAAGAAAAAACTGAAAGGATTGCACCAAATTCTCGAACAGAATGATCGAGAATTTGGTAAAGTCATTCTTGTTGCATTTGGTGGAATCCTTCTAGAATCACCTGTGAGAATGAACATACTCAGGTGAACATTTCGCATCAGAAAAATACAAAATTTATCCAATAACGTGATCACACTCACAATGATTGGATATGATAACAATTTTTGAAATAAGTCGTTTTTGAGGGGGTTTAACGAGACCACCATGAGCAACTCTTTGGGCTATAAGTAATCGCCGCCGCGGTGCAACAGTTGTCTAAGAGCTGATTTCTGACCACTCCTCTGAGATGAGTCCAGGTTCGGACCCTGGTGAGGCACGGATGTTGTGTTTGTCTTACAGCACTGGCTCTCACCCTTCTCTGAAACCAGGAGTCCTAAATTAGGGATGGGCGACTGCTTATACCCCGCTGAGTTGCTCGCGATGGTCGTCAAACCCTCAAACAAAACAAAAAGTAGTCGCCTGTCCTTGATTTGGGGCCAGTTGTTCTAGGGAAAGAACAGAGCCAGCGCCATTAGACTAACACGCTACCCATGCCCAATCTGGAACTTGAACCCGCTCCCATCTCGCACGAATGCTCAGAGAAAGCTCCTTAGACCACTCGATGACCGGGGGTGGCAAAATAGGATATAGGATTTGCACAGATATAAGGCACTGCTAGATGCCGATGCTCTCTCTTCTAAATGCAATTCTGTATTTGAAGTGTTGTGCCGGTGTTAATCCTGGAGAAATTCTTTTTTCATCAGTCATCTTCAACAATTTTTAAAACAATGTGATGCTTTTAAGATGCGAAATTTTTTATAGTGTGCGCTTGTGCGTCTGAACTCATAACAGTATCTGTGTTGATACAAGTCGGGTTCCAGGATTTTCTCCTGAATCGGACACCTCCAAAAGTGACAAAGTTTATCTGCATGTCTTCAGTTTTTATGAGAATGCTGATTCACGCACGTTGAAATGCATTAGATGTACGAGGTTTTAGACTTTTGTTGAAATCCATGCTCATTAAGACAGAGACCTTGTGAGTGTCTTTTCTATTAAAATGTTGTTGTTGTTCTGGGTTTAACGACCACCGTGAACAACTCAATAGCCCATCCCTAATTTAGGGCTACTGGTTCCAGGAAAGAAAGAAAGCCAGTGCCGTAAGACAAATACAGCACGCATGCCTCACCGGAATTCGAACGTGGACCCAACTCGGAAGAATGGTCAGAAGCGAGCGCTTAGGCTACTGCGCCACCGTATTCAAATTCTCCGAATGGGGTCAAACTGCATTTGCATTAAAAATGTG
This sequence comes from Macrothele yani, assembly GCA_039090855.1. Classification (NCBI taxonomy): domain Eukaryota; kingdom Metazoa; phylum Arthropoda; class Arachnida; order Araneae; family Macrothelidae; genus Macrothele; species Macrothele yani. The sequence continues at coordinate 130,610,612 of CM076997.1, forward strand.
ACTCTCTGCTCTCAGTGTCCACACCAGTAGAACAACGAATTTAGTTCGGATTTCCCATAAGTGGCAGTGTTATTTTGTTTGGGATTTAAGGGCGCCGGAATGTCAGACCAAACGGCAAAACCCTCCTCATTGTGGTCATCCCCCCTCTTGGAAGGGGGACCGACCACCATGAGTATCGCAGTGGGCTATAAACAATCGCCCGTCGCAAATTTGGGGCCACTGCTTCCAGGGAAGGGAGAGAGCTAGTGCTGTAAGCAAAAACACGCCTCTTCTGGGATTCGAATCTGGATCCATTTCGGACGAATGATTAGAAGCCAGAGTCTCTTGCCTCTCGGCTAAAGGAGCTGCCTAACTGTCCTCAGCATATGATTTTTCCTCAAGGAGAAACTATATGTTTTTTACCTCCACCCGTCTACAGGGTTACCCAAACAAAACTATACCCATAGTCGCCCAAACAAACCTATACCCATGGTAGTCCAATTTAATTATAACTTATTTGGTTACAGGTGCTCACAATCTACAGTATGAACGGAACAGTTTGTTACTTGTTAATTATAACTTTAGTGACAATCCATCGATTTACATATCAGTTTACTTGTGAGGAGTTTCCCAGCAGCAGAGAAGATGGTCCTGACTTTGCAGCAAAGAATTTTCATCGTCGAGGCGTATATTGGAGCACAGAAAATCCACATAAATTTGTGGAGACCCTTCTACATGCGCAGAAACTTGGTGTGTGATGTGTCAGCATGTAAGATTATTACCATTTTTTTCCACGAAACCATAAACTCAGCTCGATATATTGCAAACATTTTCAACCCATTTGTCAATCAGCTTACCAAAGAGGAGAAGACATATTGTTACTTTCAACAAGATGGAGCTACAGCTCGTACTGCCTGCCCACCATTCAATGAATCCGATTTTTGAGGCGTTTGAGAAGACCGTGTTGGGAGTCGTGACCTTTGACCTGCTCGATCCCCTGATCTGTCTGTGTGTGACTTTTACTTGTGGGGTGCACTAAAAGGTCAGGTGTATTCCGATAATCCGAGAACTCTTAAAGAGCTTCAAACCAACTTCTCCGCTGAAATTGTTAAGATTACACCACAACAACTTCAAAGTGTGTTCCAAAACATGCTGCGAAGAACCGACCTGTGCCTTAATAATGAGGAGGCTCATTTCCAACACCTGCTGTAGGAACTGTCCTGGACACTACAGCATTAAATAAAACTTGTGCTTATTTGATTTGTTCATCTGGTATAGTTTTGTTTGGGCCACTATGTGTATAGTTTTGTTTGGGCCACTATGTGTATAGTTTTGTTTGGCCCACTATGTGTATAGTTTTGTTTGGGCCACTATGTGTATAGTTTTGTTTGGGCCACTATGTGTATAGTTTGTTTGGGCCACTATGTGTATAGTTTGTTTGGGCCACAATGTGTAGAGTTTGTTTGGGCCACAATGTGTAGAGTTTTGTTTGGCTCACTATGTGTATAGTTTTGTTTGGATACCCTGTATATTTGAACAGTTTCTAAAATCTGTCTCTTTTTTATCCTTTAATATCAGTTATTGCAAGGTAACGTGAACTTTTCTATTTCAGGTATTAAGAAGAAAAATAGGAAGTAAATAAATGATGTATTCATTAGGTGACATTTTTTTTTCATTGGAACTGAGATACGAAAATTGACTTCACTGTTTGCCCATTTATATTACACAAATAAAAGAGTTACATTTCCCAATGCAAGTGGTGTGACAAACGCATTGTTATCGAAACAATCAAATTCTTCAGAAAGAAAACAACTTCTCAACCCGCTGCTTCGACATAGTCGCTGACATCTCGTTAAGGCCCAGAATTCTGGTGCAAGGATAACGAAAACATGCAGGGAGCAAAACAATTCAACGATGTTCCATTCATAAGTGATTAACTTCCTCAAAAATACATTGATTGATTCCGAACAGCGAGTGCTCTCTGAATACTGGTTTCGATTTCAACAGCTGATTTACAAAGACTAAGCATGAAATACTTCTGTGTTATGTAATACCTTAGAAAAGCCGCTTAAGCAGCATATGACCTAAGTATTAACAAACTAGCCTGTACTGCATTTCGTCAAAGTTGTCTGCAAGTAGACATATCAAATATTAGTTCTAAGAGAAAGCAAAAATGTATGAAATGACTTTTCCTTTTCAGGGATTAAAGACCTCCCATTAGTAACTAAGGTTGTAAAAGAGTTTCCAACCTCAAATTTAAGGTCACTCGTTACAGGGAAAGAGGAAAAACAAGCATCGTAGAACAAACACATACCTCAGCTGTTTACTCAAACCAGACTCCAACTCGTGCCATTACGCAGAAACCAGTGATCACATGCGCAGTTATCTGAAAAGGTCATAATTCAAAGAGACGGATTCATGCACTAAAATTGCAAAATAGAGCTTTGACTTTTTTTCTTTGTTTTCAGTATTTTCAATAAACTAAAAACTTCCGACTAAAGAAAAGACACAGTACATCATCTTAATAAACCTCCGCGGTGATCGAGGGGTCAGAGGCATAGGCTTATGTCTAGTCGCTCTGTTTGAGTCCTGGAGAAGACATTTTTTATACGCTTGTCTTACGGTATGTCTCTCCCTTCCCTGGAACAAATGGTCCCCAATTTTGGACTGGTGAGATGAGTTCCAGGAATTCAAATGCCAATTAGTCTGGAAATTAGGATTTCTCTAATACTAAGTGTTACTTTTTCGCAACTTGGAGAAACCCTAATGTGAAACACCTTTCTGAGGCGATGAGCAACTGGAAAAGGCCTCTGAGGGGTGGTTTTCAGAACACATTTTTTACCTAGAACGAATATTATTGGAACAGAAATGTACGAAGTGCATCTAAATTACCGGGACTGTGTAGAAAAGTTGACGGCAATGGTTTGCATCGATATAAAAAGGTCGTTTTATAAAAAACTGAGAGCCGCCCCAGTCGCACAGTTGTCTAAGCGACGGCTTGTGATCATTCGTCTGAGATGGGCCAAGGTTGGAATTCCATGAGGCATAGATGTTGTGTTTGTCTTACGGTACTGGCTCTCTCCCTTCCCTGGAGTCAGTGGCTCTAAATTAGGGATGGGTGACTGCTTACAGCCCACTGAGTTGCTCACGGTGGTCGTTAAACCCTCAATAAAAAAACTGAGAGTATTATTTTTCAGTTGGCAACAGTACGAAGGAGAAAAATAAACACTCAGACGACTAACTGAATTAAGGAAGTATCTGTGGCAACAGATTTTAGCCGTGGCAGATGATTCTGGTTTTGTTACTGTGCACTTGTTTAAGGTACGTCTGCATTTCGCCATACAGTTATGGAGGTGAGTGATTCAGAGTTAAGTGAAATGCGTTGTGCGATAAAATTTGGCTATCGTTTGGGTAAAACGGCTCCAGAAACAGTTGATTTAATGAAACAAAGCTTACAAAAATAAATGTTTGGGTGAGTCAACGAATTTTAGATGACACCATGATTTCAAAAAAGGGCGTTTGTCGGCAGAACTCGGTCCTAGGCCTGGTTGACCTGAAAGTGTTGTTACGGAGCGCATTCTTAACACTGTTTGGGCAATCCTGCAACAAGATGGACGAATGACGTGTGAAGACATAGCGGCGTCAACTAATACTTCGGTCCGTGGGTGGCCTAGTGGGCAACGTCCGTGTCTACTACGGAAGGGACCTCAGGTTCGATCCCAGGCAGGTACAAACGCTCGATCCACTAAATATCCGCCGTGCGTCGGATGGGCACGTTAAGCCGCCGGACCCCGGGTACTGGACCACCGGTACTAAATAAGGGCGTCTTCCTCCTCCTTTCTACTTTGCTTCCGTGTCACTTTCCTATCGGACACTCTATCCCAAATCTCTTAGCTTCCTATTTCTAAGGGTTGTTTAAGACCTGGGGTAAGACACTCCCTTCCTAAAATCCTCTACATATCATCATCATCAACTAATATTTCAAAAACGTCGGCATTCCGCATTCTACGCGACAAATTACTGCTGCATCGTTTGTGTCCCAGATGAGTACGTCAACACCTGACGAGAGAACAATTGCTAGCCATAGTTCAGGTGTGTCATGAGTGAAAGCAAATGATTGCAGAAGATCCAAATTTTCTAAACACGGTAATAACTGCCGATGAAACATATTTCGATCCCCTCGCGAAGCGCGCAACGAGTGTCTGGAAACACACAAAATCGCCTCCTCCGAAAAAAAGTCCGCCAAACCAAATCAGATGGGAAGGTGATGATGATAATTTTCTTTGATCATAAAGGTGTAGTCTACCAGCATACCGTTCCTCCATAAATTATTTCCAATTCTGAGTATTACATTTCAGTCTTGAAGCGTCAGCGATGACACATATCGATTAAGCGACCGGAACTGGTGGGCAAGTGGACCCTACACCATGTTAACGCCCGCCCATATATGGCTGCATGTGTTCAACAGTTTCTTATGAAATGCAGTATTGAAGTCATGCCACAGCCTGCCTACAGTCCTGATCTCCCCCCGTGTGATTTCTGGTTGTTTCCAACAACGAAGGAGATGTTCAGTGGCGCAAATTCAACACAGATGCTGACGTTATTCAAGCTGTACAGGGGTCGCGAAAACAGCTTCCACAAAATGCCTTCGCCACATGCTTTGAAAAGTGGACTGAACATTAGGACCGTTGCATATCTTCTGAGGGAAGGTATTTTGAGAAAGAATAACATATATTTTGCTGTACCTATATTTCTTCATTTTGTGTGAATTCACTCTCAGTTTTATGGAACGGCCTTTGTACATATGTCTAAAATTTTGTAAAACGCACTTAACTTGAATGCGTCTTCAGCTCTTCTAAACCTGTAATCCAATATTTGGCAACATGCCAACGACGTCCCCTGCACTGCTGACAGCATAGCAGATGAGAGAACGAAAATGAGTTCTTCCCTATCTCTAACTTGCTATTTGTAGTTATTCTTTTCCTCCAGCCCCTTGTATACTCATCTGTCTTTTTTGTCAGTAGATTTTAATTAAAATTTAGCAGACAAAGATCTTCGCTCTTTCCACGTTTATAAGTGAGTCACGGAAAAATTCTCCTTGACCGCCACCGGGAGTCAAACCCAGGGTCTTCCTGTTACGCGCCAGATATGCTTCCGCTACACCACAGCGGCCTCGAATTCCTCCAGACTCACACACGCTAACTGCCAAGCCAATTTGGTAGGTTACTTCTTGGAACCCCGCACAATGCTGGGGATTCACCAAAGATGGTAAGCAGCAACTGAATAAATAATTAGAAGGCGAATGAATAATTAATACAGACATTTAACGTGGACCAGGAACATCAAACAAAGATCTTCGCTCCTTCCACGTTTATAAGTGAGTCACGGAAAAATTCTCCTTGACCGCCACCAGGAGTCAAACCCAGGGTCTTCCAGTTACGCGCCAGATATGCTTCCGCTACACCACAGCGGCCTCGAATTCCTCCAGACTCACACACGCTAACTGCCAAGCCAATTTGGTAGGTTACTTCTTGGAACCCCGCACAATGCTGGGGATTCACCAAAGATGGTAAGCAGCAACTGAATAAATAATTAGAAGGCGAATGAATAATTAATACAGACATTTAACGTGGACCAGGAACATCAAACAAAGATCTTCGCTCTTTCCACGTTTATGTAGCGGAAGCATATCACTGTGGTGTAGCGGAAGCATATCTGGCGCGTAACTGGAAGACCCTGGGTTCGACTCCCGGTGGCGGTCAATGAGAATTTTTCCGTGACTCACTTATAAACATGGAAAGAGCGAAGATCTTTGTTTGATGTTCCTGGTCCACGTTAAATGTCTGTATTAATTAAAAATTTAATTTTCTTAAAGCACGTTGGGCTTCTTGACGTCCCAGGCCCTTAAGCAGCGCTTCATTTTCTTTTCCTTTTATTGGAGCTTTAACGACCACCGTGAGCAACTCAATGGGCTATAAACAGTCGCTCGTCCGTAATTTAGGGTCACTGGTACCAGGGAAGGGAGAGAGCCAGTGCCGTAAGACAAACACAACATCCATGTCTCAGCGGGATTCGAACCCGGACCCCTTTCGGACGAATGATCAGAAGCCATTGCTTAGACCACTGCGCCACCGGGACGGCTAATCACCGCTTCACGGGGCTTATTAATGGTATGCCACTGATCTTCATGTAAATGCTCTAAAAGTGACAAGCAGAACAGAAAAGTAAATGAATAAATATTACAACCCAATGCTAGCATGAACTTTCCATCAAGCATGTTACAGTAAATAGGTTAAAAAATTGCATAAAAAATTATCTGTAAAATTAATCGGAACGTGTGTCATTGATAATTAATCTGGTAACTACGCCAAGTACAACGCATCATTTCGTCTTTTGAAGCATCACGCCAGAACGGTAGTCAACATGCAAGCTTCAAGTAGTCTTGATTTTCGTGCCAAAAGAGACTTTAAAATTGTTGCTTTCGAACTGGAATTTGTTTATCGATATGCATTAAACACGCCGAAAGAATTTTAATTATTAATTTTATGAAATGCACTGAGATGGAACGGAATCTGAAAGCTAAATGCATTCAGAACACAATTGTTTACTCCGAGAGAAAACATAAATGGCAAAATCGCAAAAAACTGGAAACATCGACGAGAATTTTGTTGTTGTGCAGTTTAACGGCCACCGTGAGCAACTATAACATTTTCTACTTTATGTTGTGTGTGTCTGTGTGTGTGTGTGTGTGTGTGAACAACATTTTCAGCTTTCAAAAAATTTCAAATTACTGGTTCTTTTCAAGGAGTCAGTCATATTATTAGCTGATCGAATAACGACTTCTTACCGAAACCGGCTTTTGCTCACAATTCTTTCCAGTATATAGCCACAAAACATGCTAATTTTGTAGCACACCCTCTTTCTAGAAAACAACAACAACATATAATGCCACGGGATTACTCCTTCCATATCAAAAACAACCAAATTCGTGAAGGCTTATAACTTCTTGATCGAGAACCTAGGATTGCAAGAGGTCGTCTATCCTTATGCAAACAGCCTGACTGGAGTGGTCGTCTTTTAGTGCAAAATTTCAAAGGGAGTTCCTTACCGAAAAAGAAGTTTCTCTTCGATACAAAAAATAGCCTGCTATCGTTTAAATATCAAAATAGCCAATGAATACAAATTAGTATTTCCAAGTCGAAATAGGGAATGTGCTCAAATTAGCTTTCCACGTCGAAAGAGCTAATGTCTCCCCAGACCAAAATAGCTCATGTGTACAAGTTGTTCTTTCCAGATCACAAGAGCTAATACTTTCAGACTATTGTTTCCGGATCCAGACAGCTAATGCGTTCAGGCTATTATTTCCAGATCAAGAAAGCTAATGCCTTCAAATTACTCTTTCCGTCTCAAAAGAGCTCATGCTTTCAGATTATTGTTTCCAGATCAAGACAGCTAATGTGTTCAGGCTATTATTTCCAGGTCAAGACAGCTAATGTGTTCAGGCTATTATTTCCAGATCAAGACTGCTAATGCCTTCAAATTACTCTTTCCGTCTCAAAAGAGCTGATGCTTTCAGACTATTGTTTCCGGATCCAGACAGCTAATGCGTTCAGGCTATTATTTCCAGATCAAGAAAGCTAATGCCTTCAAATTACTCTTTCCGTCTCAAAAGAGCTCATGCTTTCAGATTATTGTTTCCAGATCAAGACAGCTAATGTGTTCAGGCTATTATTTCCAGGTCAAGACAGCTAATGTGTCCAGGCTATTATTTCCAGGTCAAGACAGCTAATGTGTCCAGGCTATTATTTCCAGATCAAGACTGCTAATGCCTTCAAATTACTCTTTCCGTCTCAAAAGAGCTGATGCTTTCAGACTATTGTTTCCGGATCCAGACAGCTAATGCGTTCAGGCTATTATTTCCAGATCAAGAAAGCTAATGCCTTCAAATTACTCTTTCCGTCTCAAAAGAGCTCATGCTTTCAGATTATTGTTTCCAGATCAAGACAGCTAATGTGTTCAGGCTATTATTTCCAGGTCAAGACAGCTAATGTGTCCAGGCTATTATTTCCAGGTCAAGACAGCTAATGTGTCCAGGCTATTATTTCCAGATCAAGACTGCTAATGCCTTCAAATTACTCTTTCCGTCTCAAAAGAGCTGATGCTTTCAGACTATTGTTTCCGGATCCAGACAGCTAATGCGTTCAGGCTATTATTTCCAGATCAAGAAAGCTAATGCCTTCAAATTACTCTTTCCGTCTCAAAAGAGCTCATGCTTTCAGATTATTGTTTCCAGATCAAGACTGCTAATGCCTTCAAATTACTCTTTCCGTCTCAAAAGAGCTGATGCTTTCAGACTATTGTTTCCGGATCTAGACAGCTAATGTGTCCAGGCTATTATTTCCAGATCAAGAAAGCTAATGCCTTCAAATTACTCTTTCCGTCTCAAAAGAGCTCATGCTTTCAGACTATTGTTTCCAGATCAAGACAGCTAATGTGTTCAGGCTATTATTTCCAGGTCAAGACAGCTAATGTGTTCAGGCTATTATTTCCAGATCAAGACTGCTAATGCCTTCAAATTACTCTTTCCGTCTCAAAAGAGCTGATGCTTTCAGACTATTGTTTCCGGATCCAGACAGCTAATGCGTTCAGGCTATTATTTCCAGATCAAGAAAGCTAATGCCTTCAAATTACTCTTTCCGTCTCAAAAGAGCTCATGCTTTCAGATTATTGTTTCCAGATCAAGACAGCTAATGTGTTCAGGCTATTATTTCCAGGTCAAGACAGCTAATGTGTCCAGGCTATTATTTCCAGGTCAAGACAGCTAATGTGTCCAGGCTATTATTTCCAGATCAAGACTGCTAATGCCTTCAAATTACTCTTTCCGTCTCAAAAGAGCTGATGCTTTCAGACTATTGTTTCCGGATCCAGACAGCTAATGCGTTCAGGCTATTATTTCCAGATCAAGAAAGCTAATGCCTTCAAATTACTCTTTCCGTCTCAAAAGAGCTGATGCTTTCAGAATATTGTTTCCAGATCAAGACTGCTAATGCCTTCAAATTACTCTTTCCGTCTCAAAAGAGCTCATGCTTTCAGACTATTGTTTCCGGATCCAGACAGCTAATGTGTCCAGGCTATTATTTCCAGATCAAGAAAGCTAATGCCTTCAAATTACTCTTTCCGTCTCAAAAGAGCTGATGCTTTCAGAATATTGTTTCCAGATCAAGACTGCTAATGCCTTCAAATTACTCTTTCCGTCTCAAAAGAGCTCATGCTTTCAGACTATTGTTTCCAGATCAAGACAGCTAATGTGTTCAGGCTATTATTTCCAGGTCAAGACAGCTAATGTGTTCAGGCTATTATTTCCATATCAAGACAGCTAATGTGCTCAGGCTATTATTTCCAGGTCAAGACAGCTAATGCCTTCAAATTACCCTTTCCGTCTCAAAAGGGCTAATGCGGTTTAGCTATTATTTCCAGAACAAAAGGTAAGAAATGCTCTTGTTAGTCGCTCAAACTGGGAGAGCGACTACCACGAGCAACTGTTGCTGTTATAAGCAGTCGCCCATCCCTAATTTGGTAGCCAATGGTTCAAGGGATGGGACAGAGCTAGTGGCGTAAGACAAATGCATCACTCATGCATCATCCGGGACTCGATCCTGGGCCATGATTGGAAACTAGCCAAAATATTTGTACCTCTGACTGCTCTGCCATTGGGCGACCATGTCTCTCATTCCAGATCAAGAGCTAATCTATTCAATTTATTCTTTACAGATCAAGAGAGAAACTTCTACACGCGAGATCTGAAGTTTCTCTTTTCCAAATCAAAGGAGCTAACGTATTCGATTTACTATTTCCAGATCAAAAAGGTCCCAGTGCTTTCTTCTTTGGGAGTGTAACGACCACCGTGAGACACTCTACGGGTTATAAGCAGTCGTCTGTCTAAACTTTAGGGCCACTGGTTCCAAGAAAGGGACAGAGCCACTGCCGTAAGACAAGCACACTAATCATGCCTCCTCCGGGACTTAAATCCGTCTCAGACGAATGGCCATGAACGAGTGCTTAAACCACTGCGCCACCGGAGTGGCTAAACCAACACATTTAAGTTAGTCTTTTCATATAAGAAAAGCTAATTTCTTGAATTTACTCTTTATGTATAAAGGAACTGATTCCGTGGCAGGCCTTCTCTCTCTCTTCACAAAACTAAGAATCTGTGCTTTTTTTTTAAAGTGTAATCCATAAAAAAGCACCAGGGCATGAATTCCTCTAACAGCGAAAAGTGTATTTTAATCACTTGTTATTATAATTATTACGTCTTCCAGAGTTGTAAGTGAGTTTGTCATAGCGTTACTGATGTGAGAATGACAAAACTATCTCACGTGCTAACTTAAACAATGCGAATATGTAAAAATGATCGTTTCGGAGCTTGTTAGCTTCAAATATAGTCTCAACTCACTCATTTGATTTTTGTTGTTGTGTTACGCGACGCTGGTTACACTTTCACCGATTCCTTCATCATCAGGAGCCCCAACCCAATTTGCATGCGAAACGAGGAAAACGCTCCGCTGGGTATGTATTCAACCGTTTCAATGCTGACCTCGGCGTTCCTTGAGCTCGTTACTGTTACTTCTATTTTCACAACAACTGGTCCGCGAAATATATCCTTATCCCTCACTTCCGGCTATGATGATCTATTTTTTAATAATATTTAATCAGTACTGGGTGCGTTTCAGAAAAATGAAAAGATAAACAGGTTTTAGCTGCATTACTGCATTTGTCCATTGTCATTTGTCTGTTGTCCAATTATTGCATTTTGTCTATGCGCTCATATCCAAACTATTTTAATCCAGTGAAGGTATTTATACACACACACCTCAACAGTGGCGCACCCACGGGGGAGGCCGATGGGGTCCACTGCCCCCCGCCTGAGCTAACAAAGCGGAAAATTATTAGGTCGAAGTTTGAAACAGAAATTTAGAAAAATCTAACTAGGAAACCAGGAAAAGGATTTTGTCCACTGCTTCTTTTAATCATTTAACTTTCTTGTACTGTAATATTACTAGTAACTGGATAAGAATAAATGTATAAAGATCAACCTCCTTCTTAATTGCTATGGCACCTGACTATTTTTCCTGGTAAATTTATGGGGGGCCACCCCCACCTTGGGGAAATTCTGTGCGCCACGGCCTATAGCCCCCCTGGTAAATTTCTGGGTGCGCTACTGGACCTCAACCCCCAAAACGCTCCCTCCCCCTCAAAAAAATCCTCAGACACCTCCCTCATAAAAACCTCAACACTCCTCCACTTGAAGGTGTGTAACACACACACACACACACACAGATATACAGTTAGCATTTACAGCACTGTTGTCTCCGAGTGGAATGGCCACTATTAGCAACTCTAAGAACTATAAACAGCCGCCCGTTCCTGATTTAGGGTCACTGGTTCCAGGGAAGAGAGTAAGTCGTTGTCGAAAAATACCCCACCCATGCCTCACTCAAGACTCAGGCTCAAGCACATCTCGGACGGACGGACAGAGGCCAGCGTCGTCAGGCAAATGCACTACACATGTCTCATCCAGAACCCGAATACCGACCAAACTCTGGACGAATGGTCAGAGGCCGGCGCCATCAGACCACTCAGCTATCGAGCCGCACCTTCACTTCCTATTCCTCCCCCACCCCCGACTCAAAATTTCACACCACTCTCCTCCGTCGAAGAAGTTGGCGCCGCCCCGGTGGCGTGAAGGGTCCGGGTTCGAATCCCGATGAGGAATGGATAGCCTGTTTGTCTTACGGCACTGGCTCTCTCCCTTCCCTGGACGGGAGACTGCTTATAGCCCATCGAGTTGCTCACGGTGGTCGTTAAACCTCCAAATAAAAGGAAGGAGTTGGCCCAGCGGCAGTTGGCGCAGAGAAGAACCGCTGTTAATACAACTACACGTATGCGAATGGCAACAGTTTATCTTAGGTTCGCACAATTTGCTTACACATGCAGAAAACTAATTTGTTCCTATCATATTTTCGAGCATTACCCCTCTACTGAAGGCTTAAAAATGAAACACTTTCCTGTAGACCTAGTGAAATTTATACTTTCTGGCCTTTTCTTCTTTTTAGCCATGAGTAGCTTTATTGTAAAACGACGGATTCTGTCTACGTTTCTTTCGCTGTTATTTGCTACTCATTACCCTCCTGATCAGTTTTAAGAGCGATTTTGTAATGAGAAAGAGTCTACTTCGGGTATACGAAAACGCAAACTGATATTCTCGAAAATCTTCATTTATAAAATCCCTTATTCCCGCAGTGAATGTCTGAGAATCACAGCGCGTCAGTTTTGCTTACACATGCAGAAAACTAATTTGTTCCCGTAGTGAATATCAGTTAGCCGTAGTGAATATCGGTTTTGAAAGTGAGACACGATACGATGTCTTAATCTTCACCTTCACTGCTTTAAGTAGCAGAATTTTACAGCAATTTCATGGAGCAGCAGTAATTGGTCAGTTGTAAATATTAACGCAATTTCATTATGTAATAGAATTTAATAATGGAGTTATATAATTTAAATGGCTCATTTTCTCAACATCAAAAAATGGATCGTGCAGGAACATGATGCTTTGAAACAACCTAAGCCATTTAACTTTAATAAAATGAAAATTAATCAGCTAACTGGATGTCTCTAAATTAAAAACCAATTGATGAAGGTTAGATATAAAAAACATCTTCTGATGGATTGACGCAGTGTTATAATATTTTTTCATGTTCGAGATTATGTAATGATTGCTATTAAAATTACCACAGGCATTATTACTGAATAAGGTTGCCCTCAGCGTACTTGAAGAACTATATACTTTTGCACAGTTCTTTTTCTTTAAAATTGAGCTTATACTACTTATTTACTTAACGTTTTAATTTTACTCGTGTCTCTTTACATTCTAAACTTTTTAGATAGCATGTTTTATATCAACTAAAAAAAGAGAGAGAAATGAATGATTTTTGCAGACAAAGGATAAAAAATAACAAGTCATTGATCTCCAGACGCTTTCTAAAATGGCTCCCCTGACCAAGAAAAACATTAAAGAACCGGAGTCCGTGGCCAAGTTTAAAAGGGGGAATGCCTTTCTTCTCTGGCAACTGCGAGCCACCCCGCAGCGAATGAATTCACTAGCGGACGACAGACGAGCAAACCACAGTTCGGAATCAATGGCAGCTACTTTCTGCTTCGTTGAGGTTGTGCTCAGCAGCTACAACAACACTGGCGGACAAAGAAAATTCATTCTAATGTTTTATTTCTGTCTCTGATTCTACGATCTGAAGCATTCGACAACGTTACATCCGACAGAAGCGAGTGACATATCAAAAAGGGGTGTTTTATCCTTTTAATTTGAACTTCACAACACGATTGAGATTGAAGGACTTCGCAAATCGATCGCCACTCTGCCGTCTTGGGTGAGAGATCCATTTTTTTTTTCTTTAGAGTGACCGTAAAGAGAGAACGGAGCACGCGTGAACGAAGTCAAAGACCTTGCTGGTACTGTGTTAACTTTGGAGCGAAGCCATGTTTGATGATAGCGAAATGACAAATCGCTAGCTGCCTCTTTTTCTCTTACATTGCAGCAGTCATGAGGAACAGAAGTTTATTGTTGCTGGTAATGTTTAAGTTAAAACTGTGGTAACACAATCACGAAAAGCAAGAATTGTGTTTGAGTGTTAAGAGCAAGTGGTGCCTGTGTGTCTGTGGTCAGCATTTCTAAAAAAATAAAGCAAAGTTATAACTCGGTGCGAGTTTAGGAGGGCAAGAGAAGTAAATATCTTGTTTAATTAAGCAGCCTTATTCTATGGAGAAACACCGATTTCCCTGAAAGCGTATTCAGTTCGTAGTGCATAAATGCTTTGTCACATTAGCTGAAACCTTCGAAAAGTCACCTCACATTGGTTGTGATTTCAGCTGAAGCACCTCAGATCACCAGTGTAAAAACAAAGCTAGCCACAATTCTTATGTGCTTAATGAATACATTTAAGTAAATCATCACCACCAACCATTCGCAATTCCCTTCTGGACGAAGATCACCACAAGTCTTTTCCAAAACTCTCTGTCGTGAAAAATTCTGTTCAATATCAATCCGCTGTTCATTAGAATTTCATCCATCTCTCACGTCTTCTTCTGGATCTCTTCCTGTCCTTTGGTATCCAGTCTAGAATTCCAGTTATCCAATGGTAATCAATTATTCTAGCAATATATCCATTTGATTGCCACTTGAAGCTCTTTGATCATGTAATTCATCCTTGCCACTTTCCTGATCCATGAGTTCCCTTTCTTATCTATCTTGATTACACCAAGCATGCATTTCTCTATGCTTCTTTGAATTGTCTGCAGTCTTTTTTTAGTTAAGGTCCATGTCTCATGATCCGTAAGTCAGAACTGGAAGTATGCATTGATTAAGTGGAACGATGCATTGATTAACTGGAAGAATGCATTGATTAAACCCTTTTCATTTAATACACAATGGTAAACTGCTCTTAAAAATGGAAGTAAATAAAATTAATCTAAATCCCAAAATAGAAATGTGGACCATCTGATAGGAATAGTAGAAAGAACGGTAGATTTACTTGCTCGATGGTCCAGATGCAATTCTACTTCGGATTAGCTGGTTCATTGGTGGATTGTAGTGTCGGTTTCGCACCTTCGTCTTGGCGTTCTTTAGCTAAACCTGGCTCACCTGCCAAAAATACGGAGAACCAATACTAACAAAGCATTTCAACTGCTTCAACTCAAGCTTTTGTGCAACCCAATGCCTCGGAAAGATTGTGATTGCGCTTGCGACAACGTCACCTCAGAACACGCCGCTGCCTCAGTATTGTTAGTAGGAGAACGAACGTTTCAATCTACATGCAAATGCGGCTTCATCTGTAGAAACAAGCTTATAGATTTATTAAAGGTTGTTTTAAAGCTGTGATTTTACAGTATCGTTATCTAATTAACTGCAGTGAGGGCATAAGGACACCTACATAAGGATCTTTCAATTTTTTTGAGATTACTGTGAATGATATTTATCCCCAAACGTTATAATAGAGAGTAGAGTGATGTAACAGGAAATTTTCTTTTGTGACAATGCATTTAATTCCCATACCATCCAATATATGAATTATATATATAAATACAGTAGAACCGGCTTATATACTATATGTATATACACTGAGGGATGTAAGGTCAGGTGATGCGTAACATCACAGCCTCTCCTTGACAAATGTCAACCCCGCCTTCTCCTGGTGCATCCTGTTCCCACTAAAGGGGCTCTGACGACCGCCAATAGCGGTATAACTATACCATCGGGATTAGAGGAAATGCTATCCCACACTCACCAACCCGTTTGGCCAGCGTGGTGAGTTATGGCCAAACCCCGCCAAAATGACTCCACAACTTAAATCTTGGCTCTCAGTCTCCGGCAGCAGAAATGTACCTGCCCAAGGCAGCGGCTAGTGCGACATGAAGGCAGAGGGTGCTAAGAATCCCCGGACGACCGGACTAGGCTGCCATCTGATGCTGAAAAGACCCAGAAGAAGACCACATGGGAGATGGGTGGATGAAATTCGAAAGTATGCAGGAGTGACATGGAGGAGACTGGCACAAGACAAACCGTTGTGGACGAAACTTGGGGAGACCTTCGTCCAGCAGTGGTTTGATAATGGTTGACAATGATGATTATGATGATATACACTGAACAGCAATTGAGTTAGAGATACCTGTCTAGTAATGTGTAGCACCACCTTCCTGATGACGGCGGCGATTCGTTTCGGCATGGACTCGACAAGACACCGGAAGCGTTGGGAAGCCATACGGATCGGCGACCCCTGAACAAGCTCCCACAGTTCACGAAGATTTGATGGAGGGGGTCAGAGCCTTGAACATCTCTCTCGATGGCATCCCAGATGTGCTCGATGGGATTGTGGTCAGGTAACCTAGCTGGTCAAGGAAGCGAGGTCACTTCGGTGGAGTGTTCATTTAACCATTCGGATACAATTCGGGAGCGATGGCACGATGCATTGTCTTGTTGCAAGATGAGGCCCCCAGTGGGATGTTGAAGACGCACAAACGGGAGCAAGTGGTCGTCCACGATATCCCGGTAACGTTGACCTGTGAAGGACGATGTCACATGTACCAGTGGTCCCATTTCAGTCCACATAAACAGCCCCCAGACAAGAATGCCACCCCCACCAGCTTGAAGAGTACCCTGCTGGCAAGAAGACTCCATTGCTTCATGTGGTTTGCGCATCCGCATGTACCAACGTGAATCTCGACTCATTAGTCCAGGCAACATTTTTCCACATGTCTAGGATCCAGTGGCGATGTTCCCGCGCCCATGCTAATCTTTGCACCCTGTGATGTGCGGTCAGCAGCGGTACCCTCGTGGGACGATGGCTTCTGTGCCCCATAACGAGGAGATGGTTCTGGAGGGTGTGGCTGCTTACACGATTTTGTGCACCAGCGTTAAATTGCCGAGTGATTTCTTGCACTGTGGCCCGTGTTTCCGCTGTTACAATGCGAGCTAGCCGACGATGACCCCGCTCATCCACACGCTGATGTCCACGGCCGTTGGCCCTTGCAGGGATGGTTTTGCCCGATTCGATGTACTCACGGTGCACCAGTGACTCAGTGGCTCGTGAAAATCGCAGTGCCTGCACGACTTTCGAGATGGAGGGACCCATTCGTCGGGCCCCGACAATTTGCCCACGATCAAATGCGCTTAGATCCTTCGTCTTACCCATACTGCTTCCGTCTCTTACTTATTACCGTCGCATCACTCCTTATATTGTCGTATCGCAGCATAAGTCATGTCGTTTCTGTTTAGAGGGCCGCCCGCAGCGCCACATTTGCATAATGCCAGCTACCTCTAATTCAATTGCTCTTCAGTGTATATACACACATATTTGATTGGGGTTTAACGACCACCGTGAGCAACTCAGTGGGCTGTAAGCAGTCGCCCGTCCCTAATTTAGGATCACTGATTGCAAGGGAAGGGAGAGAATTAGTGCGGTAAGACGAAACACAACATCCATGCCACACTGAATTCGAACCCGAACCCTTCACGGACGAGTGGTCATAAGCCAGCGCTTAGACCGTTGCGCCATCGGTGCGGCTAGAACTGGCTTATAACGATCACGTATTTAGCGAGATACCTGCTTTAACAAACAAAACAGGAATTGTGTTTGGTATGATGTTAATTCAAAGCAAATTTATCGTTTTTAATGAACAAAATTTCCTTAAGTCTCAGGATTTTACGAGGGAGAGAAAAGCTAAAATTGTCACTTTTAACAAGCAAAGCAACAAAATTTGAAATTCCATATTTAACGAGACAGAAAAGTCTGCTGCGCACTGTTCTGCAATGGGGGAGGGGTGGGTATAAATGGTGACATACAGGACGAAATTACAATAGTGCAAAGAGGACTCCTGGTGTGTTAGTGGAAGAATGTTGATTAAAAAGCAATGAAAAAGAGTACATTAAATGCCCAACAAGCGAGTTGTGAAAGAGACTATCGCTACCATCCACTCCAAAGAGCTATGGCTCGGGTGTATTGCGTCAGAACAGATGAAAACAGGCTACTAAATCCTAAGCAAAAAAAGGTGGATGGGGCTTACGCACATTAAAGTGTATTTCTGGGGGACAACTGCAGAGAAGGAGTAATAGAATGGGGATGTTGCTGGAAGGAAAGGAAGAAATAACAATTTCTGGAATTGTGTCCATTTCCCCTTTCATCCTCCAAACGAGCGTTGCATTGGGAGGATCGGTGCTGCTTTTGCGTCAGGTATGCTGTGTAGTTAAACTGCAGTCAGTCTCACGTGGCTGTCAAGTTGAATATACTTGAAATGTTTCATAATTAACTATAGTACAGTGTAGTTAATTAATTAATTCTTTCAAATATATCCAATTGTTATAAACATGTAATATACACAGTTGTATCAGAATAATATGACCACTTACCCAATGATGAGAATAACCACGCTTGACACAGATGACAGTGGGGAGACTGCGTGGCATGGACGCAATGAGGTCCTGGAAGGTTGCCCGAGGCACACGTGCCCATTCGGACTGCAGAAGAGCATGAAGGTCCCGGATATGACGTGGCTGTGGGTCAACACGTCGAATCTGTGGATCCAAATGGTCCCACAAGTGCTTTATGGGATTGAGGTTTGGGCGATTTCGCTGGACAAGGAGAACGGAGACGTCGCTTTTGTGTTCCTGGAACGAATCACACACCCCCTTAGCGACATTGCACCGCGCATTGTCCTGTTGATAGACACCATCAGGATAAACGTCCAACATGAAGGAACACATGTGGTCAGCGAGGACGGACAGGTAGCCATTGGCGTTCATGAACCCATCCAGTGGTATACCAGCGATCCCAGGTTATACCAGGAAAACATCCCCCAGACATGCACACTGCCACCGCCGGTCTGCGCTTAACGACAAGCGTGTTGGGTGTTGGTTCTCGTGTGTCTGATGCCGTATCCGCCACCGACCGTCATTTGTGTGGAGTAGAAATTTCGATTTGTCGGAGAAGGCAACCTTTTTCCACTCTTCCATTGCCCAATGACGGTAGTCAAATGCGAAATGTAGGCGTCGTCCTCGATAAACCATGGTCAACATGGGTGTCTTGACGCAGCGTCGACTTAGGAGACCCATGCATAACAGGATTCGCTTTTCTGTTATCGGGGACACGTACCTGGGTGCCCCAGCGTTTATTTGCATGGTCAATTGCTGCACTGTCGCGCGTCGATTGCCCTTTGCCAGTCGACGGAGGCGACGTTCCCCTCTGGAGTCGATGGCCTTTGGGGCTCCACAGTTATGATGTCATGAGGTACTTGGTGTGCCAGCGGTACATTCTTGGTACACCCTTACTGCAGCACTTCGCGAACAGCCCAGGACGTGTGCGGTTTCTGAGATGCTTCCACCCTTGGCGAGGTAGCCGATGATCATTCCTTTTTGAATGTCCGTCAAATCACTATCTCTGCCCATTGTGCTCACGTTACGCACTATGGCTCATCTATCCTGGCCGGCCGCTTATATCCTCATGTGGTCGATCTTGTCACGTGCACTTTGTGACGAGCCTGGGCGGGGAAACTGTGATTCCGGGGGTGGTCATATTATTTTAATACGACCGTGTGAACGTATATGCATATGATCCCGTATTTTTACATGGGGGGGGGATATTCACGCCACAATGGATTTAGCGAACGCTCGAATTTAAACAGGGTTTTTGCCGATCCCGATCTCCTCGTTATGAGCGGGTTCTACTGTGTTCACAGGCATCTCTTATCTAGAGTTAGTTTAACGACTTCGTCTCAACAAAAGGAGCAAGTATCATCATTCACTGCAATAAAGCTTTCGGGATTTTCAGAACCTTTCCGCAATTCAAAAATGAGGCAGCTGAAACTGATGATCAGGATAGCACTTTACCTACTGGCAATATTATCTCAAGAAGTAAAGAATAATTATTATTAATGGACTGTTTTAACATTTTCCTGAGATTTCCTAGATCACAAATGAGTATCAAAGGCAGCTACGAATCATTTTATAAACAACTCAAGAAAACATTTTCGCCATTTTTTACAGGAAATTTCTAAATCTGCGAACTGATATATGCTGCGCTTCATTCTAAAGAGGCTGACAGTTATCCAACAGAATATTTTAGCTCTTCGTTTCTAGACAAGTTAAATCTGGGAGCATGAGCAAATGCTATGACAAATACATATTCTCCAGTTGGACGTCCTGAGCAAGCGGAAAAAAGGTACATGACTCACTTTACTGAAGACACAGTCTTCAAGTAGAATTCATGTCTCACTTCGCTGAAGACACAAGTGAAACTCATGTCTCACTCCAATGAAGACATATTCCTGGACAGTCATTCGTCATTGCTGTGTCGTCACTCCTTGACTATATACATAATCTCGAAAACCTTCAATGACACTTCCAAGGCCAACATCATTTGCTTATCCAAATAACCCTCACGATAGTCATCAACAACAGTCATTTGTTAAAAGCCGTTCTTCTGAATTTGGAAAACCATAATTTACTCAAGGACAGTGTCACATTGGTTATTTTTCAGGATTGTAGATAGAAGAAGTATTTACATACTGACAGCAAATAGAGGTCTACCAATCAGTACTGAATACTGGCTTACAAACTTTACCAAAATGTGATGAAGAACATAACGCGCATTTAGTTTCATTGAACAAATGAATTTTTCATGGTATCTTTTACGAAATACCTGAGCCGCCCCGGTGGCGCAGTGGTCTAAGGCGTTAGCCTCTGATCATTCGTCCGTAAGGGGTCCGGGTTCGAATCCCGGTCAGGCATGGATGTTGTGTTTGTCTTACGGCACTGGCTCTCTCCCTTCCCTGGAACCAGTGACCCTAAATTAGGGACGGACGACTGCTTATAGCCCATTTGAGTTGCTCACGGTGGTCGTTAAACCTCCAATCAAAAAAAAAAAAAAAAAAAATACCTAATTGTGAAATATCTGCTATACCAAATTGATTGGTATAGGAGATATAATACTATACTATTAATTGATAATAGTATGCTATTACTATTTCGTACATCTCCTATACCATTGGAAATTGATCGCTTAGCTCAGGGTTTACAAACTTTGTTCAGCCTACACTGTTAAAAATTTCGTAGTAGATTGCACCAAATAGTGGTGCTATACCACTGCGCCATTTTGGGGCAAAAAGTAAGCGATTGTTTGGCGCACGAAACATTCATAAACATGGTAACTTCGCACTATTCAAGTTGGATACCATACCATGGTGCATAATGGCATAATGTTATTGTGTATTTCATGCATCACACAGTGGTTTTCCTTTGCCCCAAAAGTGGTGCGCAGCTGGTGAAGCACCACTTTTCGGTGCAACCTACTAAAAAAATTTTAAAAGTGTACTAACCAATACCAAGTAGGTAAAGAAGAAAATATGCTAACACTTGACCAAAAAAGAAAGAAGTATATTAGTTTTGATACCTAACCAGCTCTTCCTTCGGGCGAATGGTGCAGAATTCTGGCTAATTGAAAGGGCTGCGCATGGAATGCGAGTCCCAGACGAGGCTTTCTCTTCCATAGAAACAGTGACACTAAATTTGGGAAGGGCGACACCCTAGATGCTTATGAGAGAGTAATTAAAGACCTAAACAAAAAATAAACTTATTCAACAGTGAATAGGTAAAGATGAAATGCTTTGACACCTGCCCAATTGATGTAAAAACACATTTGGTCTCTCATCAATATGCAGTTTTACGCTTCTTTTGTTTAAAAACGTAATGTTTTCGTATCATTTATGAATTTATTCTTCTTGAAATACACAGTCGAATCACATTATTGCTAACACCTCCTATTTTGACGTCAATAGTTCGTAGCCAATGAAAAAAGGCACGTGTCGTGAGCTGGCTTGGAGGGAATATAAGGTGTGCTGTACGCATTCTTAAAATATATCATTCGTTGCTATCATGGATAAAAGGAGCGATTTATCATATTTGCAAAAAGGCATGATTATCGGCTTTCGGGCCAAGGGTGACAGTATTTCTGAAAGAGCGCAGTTTGTGGACATACCCCAAGCTCACATCCAAAGCCTCTTTCTTTCGATGCCGCGGCGTGTAGCGGCCGTTATTGCCAGCCATGGGGGCCACACGAAGTATTGATGTCTGCGTGTTCCGCAAGTCGCACGGGCCTGTAAGCTCAATCGTTTCATCTTTGTATCTGTTGTTATGTGTCCAGTAAATCTGGCTTTGCTCTCTCGTGTCCTTCTTGGTGTTGAATTTTGGGTAGCCAGCAGTGTATATATATATAGACACAGGACTCATATAAGTCTAAAATCTCTTTTAATGGCGTAAATACAAACACTCGATATTTGTCGAGCTTTTGTATTCCGCTGGGAGACTGAACTGTTTTTGGCGTTGTCTGTGACCGATCTAAAGTCTGAAAATTTAACCCAGGCAAAGCCATCCAGCATAGTGCGAAAGCTCGGCAAATTTTGAGTGTTTGTATTTACGCCTATAAAGAAGATTTTAGACTCATATAAGTAGTTTGTTGTAAAAATTTAGCCACTGCAGTAAAGCGTATTTGTACAGAAGCACAAAAATATTGCCTATAAAGCTTGGTTTGTATATTTGCTGATACATTTACAAACAGTTGCATCTATTGGCATGCTTAAGCAGCAGGTTTTGTTTGTTTTTCTGTTACACGGAAAGTGTGTGTGTGTGTGTGTGTGTGTGTGTGTGTGTGTGCGTGCATTGGACAGAAGAGATGTCAAGCTGTGAATGTTTGTGTTCCTAACATTTTAACGAACGAAAAATTCCTCATTCAAAACAGAAAGAATGAATTACGTAAAGCAGTTTATTTTGTGATCACCGATTTTGTTCTTCAAATCATCGCTTAAGGCTCTACAAGACCCGCCATCTTGTATTGATGCCTTCTCTTGTTAACCAAGCGTATTTCACAACTGGAAATTTTTGCACATTTTGGAACACCGTTTGTAGCTAACGCAAGATCTATGATAAATAAAGAGTTCCCTGGTTTCAGAATTTTTATTGACCTTTCCCTTCATTTTTTTATCTGCAGCGAAAGTCGTACCAAGTCGTCTTCCATTAGTTTTATTAATTAATAAAAAATACTTAAAGAGTCCAAAATAAAAAATATGAAATCAGGGAACTCTTTATTTATCATATATCTTGCGTTAGCCACAAACGGTGTTCCAAAATGTGCAAAATTGCCCAAGCAATTTGTGAAATACGCTTGCCCGTTGGTTAACAAGAGAAGGCAGCAATACAAGATGGCGGGTCTCGTAGAGCCTTAAAGAGGATTTAGCCAAAATATTTTGCAAACAACTGATGAAGGCTCCGAAAGAACGCAAACTAAGCCCCACTATATGGCTGCCTAGTGGACAGTAGCCCGATTTGGTATCTTGAGAACGAGTTCTGAAGAAATTTAGGTACTGTGAGAATTCTTCATGCCTTGAGGGTGTAGTAATGCAGGCAACCTTGGAGATGTTAAAATCTCGCCTACTTCATACACTTGAATAGGAAAGTCAAGTGACAACGTCAAGCTATTTGTTAAAGTAGTTGTTTTGAGGGTTTAATGACCACCGTGAGCAACTAAGTATACTTTGTACTGTAAGAAGTCACCCGTTACTAATATAGGGCCACTGGTCTCATAGAAGGGACAGAATGAGCTCCGTTAGATAAACCCACCACCTATGCCACATCCGGGATTCCGAATTCCAGCAAATGGAACAGTAAGTGAAACTGTGAGTGCAAAAACCATGTTTTTCTCTTTATGCACATTCTGATTGCACTATCCGTAACATTAAGCGCCATGTAATGCATTATGCACGAATTACCTCTCTCTCAGGGTTGCATGATTTCCCACCATGTGATCAGTATGCACATACAAAAACCATGTTTTTCTTTTTTATACACTTGGTATGGAATTAATAATTCTGATTACACTGTCCGTGACATTAAGCGCCCTCTAGTGTGTTGCGCATGTACTAACTCTCTTACAGAGCTATATGATTCTCTTACAAATTATCAGTCTGTTCATATAAAATACTTTTTTTTTTCGGAGTTTAACAACAACCAAGAGCACCGGTAAGGCCTATATGCAGTCTCTCATCCCTGATTATGGGTAACTGGTTCCAAGGAATGAAGAGAGCCAGCGCCGTTAGACATGCCTCATACTGAATTCAAACTCGGACCCACCTCAGACGAATGGTCAGAAGCCAGCGCGCTTCTCATACAATTCTACCACCAAGGCGGTAAAAGGTGCTTTACCAGTGGATTATTTCCTTGCTTGGTACTATTTATGCGCGTGAAAAGTAAAAATATTTTTAAGGATGAGATGTGTGAAATCAAACTTTAATCTTGCCTCATGAATAATTTGCAATCAAGGATAGGTAACACTAACATTGAACTATAGTTAAATGCAATTGCGTCGTAAAAAAAGTCAGTATCTGACTCTAAAGTAATATCTCTTTAATTCTGAGTATGTGTATTTGTGCGATACAAATCTGAGAATTTTAGGAATAACATCAATGCAAGAGTTTTTAGAAATGAAATAAACAGGAAAACTTGCGCCATTTTCCTTTTGTGCCACTCCGAAAAAATTCTGCCTATCCGTTACTAAGAAGCGGGCATACCCTAACAGATAGAAATATAAGTTTACGTCACCTCGTGGTGAACTTGGATACCAAGAAATGTGAAAATTCCAAAAAGAGTTTTTTAAATTCGTCTCTCACAAATAAACATAGCAGATGCATATTTTCATTAAACTAAAACATTCCCTTTAATGGCGTAAAACTGATACACAATTTAAGCCGAGCTTTCGCTCTTCACAGGAAGGCTTCGTATGGGCTAAACTATCAAAGCCTTGCTTTCGCGCTCCACCGGAATAGTCTTGTTTTCGCGCTCCACCGGGATAGTCTTGCTTTCGCGCTCCACCGGGATAGTCTTGCTTTCGCGCTCCACTGGGATAGCCTTTGTTTTGCGCCCCACCGGGATAGCCTTGCTTTGATAGCTTAGGCCAGACAAAGCCTCCCGGTGGAGCACGAAAGCTCGACTTAAATTATATATTAGTTTTACGCCATTAAGGTGGACGTCAAGTAATTTTACTTCCTATGCTTCCAATGGAAAAACTTTTGTACACATTTCCTTCACAATTAGTGTGTTCCCGAGGATGAACATTTGAACAGCGATTAAAATAACTTCATATTATAACTTGAAATACTTGTTATTTTCAAAAACATAACCATAATTATATTAAAAATCAATAACTTTTCCTTTGGTGGTGTTGAAACCAAAAAAAAGATGGCGCGACCTGTACTTTGATGACGTCAGTAGACAAACATATGTTGGATTGCATAATTATGGTTATGTTTTAAAAAATATTAAGTATTCCAAGTTATAAAAGGAAGCTATTTTAATCCATGTTCACATTTTCATCCATGGGAACGCATTAATTGTGAAAAAATGTGTACAGAAATATTTCCATTGGAAGTGCAGGAAGCAAAATTACTTGACGTCCACCTTAAGGTGGTTCCACTTAAAATCTCTGCCTTATGTTTCCAAAGGTAAAACTTCTTTACATATTTTCTTCGTAATTAATTTATTCCTAAAGATGAAAATTTGCACATCGATAAAACTAACTTTAAGTTACAGCATGGGATACTTAATGCATGCTAAAACATAACCATAATTATATTAAAAATCACTAATTTTTCTTTGAGTAATGTTCAGACCTGTTAATAGATGGCGCGACCTGTACATGGATGACGTCAGTAGACAAACAAATATTGGATTGCTTAATTATGGTTGTGTTTTGGCAAGAATTAAGTATCCCATGGTATAAATTAAAGTTAGTTTTATCGATGTGCACATTTTTCATATTTTGAATACATTAAGAAGTTTTACCATTGTAAACATAAGGCAGAGATTTTAGGTGGAACCACCTTAAAGGAAGCGTTTTAGTTTATAGTAATTGCATATTTTCATTTTCAGAAGTCATTATATATATATTATTTATTTATTTATTTATTTTTTTTTTTTGACTAATATGTGGGTTTTAACTGGATGGATTTATTATGTATTATTGTACGCTTCCCACCGACCATAAGAATATTAAAAATGCATTAGATTTATTGTTTGCACATTCTGAAATATTCATGCGGCAATTTAAGAAGAAAACAAAAAGTTTGTAAATTGTTTATTAGCCTCAGTGCCATTACTGCTGTTTTGTAAGAAGAAACAAAAAAAAAAAAAGAATGATTCTGAGAAAAACTATTTCCGAGTAATATTGCGATTTCATATTTATGTAGATGCGCAATTTTTGACAGGGAGCTAATGATTTTCTGACTCCAGCCGCGATAATTATATTACACGCACAGCAAGGTAATTCATCATCATGACGGGCAGAGTGCACATTTCTTTGAGGTCATAACAATAATTATTCATGTAGAAAAATACTCTGCCGTCATGATCTTTAGGAAATTACCGAATGTTCTAAGTCCACCGCATTAGAGTATTTGCATATACTGTGTACTGCCAATAGCGCTGGGACATTCTCATTCGTCGTCTCTAGAATCAAAGGAAAAACCTCTTGAAAGAAATTTTATGAATAAACACGAAAATAAAAAAATTAATTGTATTGGGTTGTCCGGAAAGTTCTGAGCACAGATCTTTAAGATACATAGACTGGAAGTTGTTGTGTAAATGAGTGGCAGCAGCTGATGACATTTTGATCGCAGTGCTTGTACGGCAAAACTGTATGTTTCCTATGTAAACAACGTTTATTAAGCTCTCTTACCTGCGAGAAAGAAGGAATTTTAAGTTGTTATAATACTGCGTATCAAGTTTTTTTCAATGGAGGATAAATTTGGCGTTGCATCTTTTAACTTACGATTAAAGGAAACACCATTATCGTAATTTCGGGGGGGGGGGTTATGAAATAACTGAAGGGAAACGTCTCTTATCCTACGTGTAAAATATATTTCGGCTTCAGATGCCTGCGAACTGCGTTATCTAGTTGCATGAAATTCGTATTTCACACTCTGAGTAATACCAAAAATAATTTTAATGTGGCCATTTATTTATTCTTAAGAGAAGTTGCAGAGAACAAAATTTTTAATTGGAGGTCTTTCCCGCAGTATTATGAGTTCGTAATGGCTACTCAACGGGAGAAAAAATACATAAAACTAAATATGATAGAAAGAATGATCTCTTCACATAATTTCAAGTTTAGGCAATTTCAAATATCGGGATTAAAATTCTCGGAAAACAGAATTGTTTAAATTGAAAAATGTGTAGCTCATTAAACAGTTTTGTTTAACTGAAAATTTGTTTGGCTCATTAAATCTGGCTATATTATTTTCTGAAATACTTTACAATATATACATACTATTATAAAAATAAAAAATAATAAATCTTACTGGTTATACATATAAAAAAATGGATGTAACTGATATAAACACGCGAACGCCTTTAGTAAACAATGAGATCTGACAGGTTCTTGCCGCACAACGCTGAACTTCAAATGTCGCACAGTTAACTTACGGTTTTCCAGTCTATGTATCTTAAAGGTCTTTGGTTTTGAGCATCGAGTTTACATTAGGAGGAGTCACCACTCCTATCCACGCAGCACTGGCTGCCATAAGTCACCGCCGGTGCTGCAGGTGACGTCATATCAAGGCAAAGCGCAGACAAAAAACTGTTTTGAAACTACTCAAACTAATGGAACAAAAGCTTCGCGGTGTATAGACAAATAAAATGATGGATTAATAATCTTTATCAATTACACAAGCTTGCTGTTTTACCAACTGTATAATTTAGTTTGTTTTTGCCTGTGTGTGACGTCACTCCAAAGATTAGCTGTGACCTATGGCGGCAGAGCCAGTGATGTCTCCACCTAATTGTAAGCTCGATGGTTCTGAGCGTTTGTGACAGATGTGTGGTTGAGCGTGACGTATGCAGTAGTACTTTTTGAAAACACACGAGATGTTGGCAACAGTGAAAGGTGGCATTTGCATGCTGCGTTCAGCCACGTATGGTTGACGATAAGTGGAAGTTGTGTGTTGTTTAGTACGTGTTAAACCTGAATGATCAAAAGTTGCATTTTCGGAATGTGAAGCTATTCCTCTATAAAAAGGGGGAAGCACTGCACAGACGTGTAAAAACATTTGTGAAGTGTCAAGAGACAATGCTATTGGTGAATAAACGGTTCGGAGATGGATTGCGAATTTCGGAGCCGGCGATTTCTGTTTAGACGACGAGGATCGATGTGGAAGAACTTCAGCAGTGGACGACGATCTCATAAAGGCATAAATTGAGTGCAATCTAAATTTAACGACTCGGGGGTTGACAGAGACTGTGAAAATACCGAAAATTACTGTTCATGAACATTTAGTTAAGCTGGGATACACTTCTCGTTATGATGTTCAGGTTCCACACAAGCTGTCAAGGAAAAACTGCATGAAATGGTATTCCATATGCGATATGCTCCTAAAATGCAACAACAGGGACCCATTTTTGAAACGATTAGTGACAGGAGATGAAAAGTGGATAGTGTACGGCAATGTAGTGCAGAAGAGATCCTGAAGTCGTGCTGCCGAACCTCGTAAACCAGTGGAGTATATTTAAGGTTAGCTGCGAAGCCCATAGAATGCACAAATGAAAATCAATTAAATATACACAAATAAAAGCCAATTAGCAACGGTATTAAGATACATCGATGCTTTTGCTGCGAAAAAACACGTGCGGATTCGCTTCTTTTGACTAAGAGAATCAGTCTGGCAAGCGAAGACCAACGGGGATTCTAGTGGATGGATAGTGTCATCGTAACGCAAACAGCTCTACCACGCTGTTCTGATCCGAAGACCTTCGATACAATCGCCAGCTAGCGTTTCCATGACAACATGAAGCAGCGGGTGAAGGGGAATGCTTTGGCAACGGTTCGCTCAGAAAAGAGAAGACTTGGACTACATTAATCACTCGTATGCCCCCGCCGGCAACAGTACGTGTTTCGCGAGAGTTGTTTCAGTTTGTGTGCAGTGTCAATAAATTAAAACCAGTGGTATTGCATCTTAAATTCGTGGCTTTGTTAGATTCAAACTGTTTTGATAAATTTTGTGAAAGCTTACCTGAACATATACTGTCAGAACTTAAAGAACTCTATACTTCAAATTTTGATACAGCTGGACTAAAAAATTAACGGAAAATGTTTATTCCCTTGATGAATACAAAAACAAATCAGTAAGAGACATTACTTATTACATAAAACTGAGTAAATTGTTAGACATCGTGTTTAGTGAGGTGTACAAATTGGACCTAATATTAAAGTTTCCATCAACAACTGCAACTGCCGAAAGAAGTTTTTCTGTATTTAAAAAAATCAAGATATATCTTAGAGCCACGTAAGACATGTACACTGAAGAGCAATTGAATTAGAGATACCTGTTTAGTAACGTGTAACACACAGCGCCACATTTGCATAACGCCAGCTGTCTCTAATTCAATTGCTCTTCAGTGTATATTTGACCAACTTGGCTGTTTTGTCAATAGGGTAAA
The DNA here is from genome assembly GCA_039090855.1 of Macrothele yani. Taxonomy (NCBI): domain Eukaryota; kingdom Metazoa; phylum Arthropoda; class Arachnida; order Araneae; family Macrothelidae; genus Macrothele; species Macrothele yani. Next base: position 130,639,689 of record CM076997.1, read on the forward strand.
ACATTCTTTTTAAACACGAAAAAGTACTCGGAGGAAACTTTTCGTGAAAACGTAACACTCAAGTCCACACAAAAGGAAAGAAGAATGGAGTTCACGTACAAATAAAGTATTCAGAAGAAGAATGGAGTTCATGTTCAAACAAGTGTTCAGATCGTAATCCTTATAATTATTTGGTATCATGTTAGCAATAGCATGTACCTAAAATTTAGAGAAGAAAGTTACTTCTAGTACTTAACAACTGAAAAATAAACTTCGCAGTTTCAAAAACAAAACAGTACTTGGGGTGGGTGAGGAGGGTTAATAGCCCACATTTCGGACCCAAGATACGCCACTGTCGTAAACAAACACCGAAGACGAATGTTCATATATGTAAGGTTATGTATGCTCTTTGTTTGACGGTATTGCAAAGGCATTGTTTACTATGAGCTTCTCCAACACAATCAGGCGATCACTTCGGATAGGTACTGCAGCCAGTTGGAACAATTGAACAAAAACCTGCAACAGAAAGGGCCAGTACTTCTGAACATAAAGGGTGTTGTGTGTTCCAGCAAGACAACGCGCGGCCGCACGTTTCTTTGATCACCCGCAGAAAGTTGCACCCCATGGGCTTGGATGGCTTACCCCACCCATCTTATTCCCCAGACATTGCGCCCTCCGACTTCCATTCGTTTCGGTCTCTGCCAAAATTCTTTAAATGGAAAATCATTCGGTGGTCTCAACGCTATCAAGAAACACGCAGATGACTTTTTTTGCCTCCAAGCCAACCACGTTCTACAAGGATGGCATTCAAAAATTTCCCGAAAGGTAGACTGCAGTCGTGGAAAAAAAATGGGCAATACTTTGAAGAATAAAAGTATGTTGCAACGTACAAGTGTGTCCGCGCCGTCCATCGAAACCAGGTGCCCTCACTCCGGAGTAAGTCGCTCTCCCAACTAAGCTACACGGACATGTGCTCTCATTGCAATCTGCCTTTATCTCATGTGCGTCCTGCGGTGCAGGCACATCACATCTCCCCCGAAAGAGGGCCGGGGGCATGAGTCTGCGCGGGGACTGTCGGGACCATGTGCCGCTGTTGGCAGTCATCCCATGAAGAACGTGTAGATGAGAAATCCCAGATAATTTGGTGTGTGGAACGTAATATCACACTGATTTATTTCGTCGAAGTATTGAAGAAGGGATTCTCATTTTTCCTGTCTCGCCGTGTGGAAAGAACATCACATCATTGTGAGAGACTTAACAGCCGGGTCATCCTGGAAGTTCGGGCGCCAATATAGCGTACAAGTTTGTCCGCGCCGGACATCGAACTCGGGTCCCTACACTCCGGAGTAAGTCACTCTTCTAACTAAGCTTAACAGACATGGGCTCCCACTGCAATCTGCCTTTATCTCATGTGCGTCCCGCGGTGCAGGCACATCACAATGTTCTTAAACTCATTACACTTGTTTCATTTCACATAAAAAGAAAATGCTCAGGACATTCCGGACAACCCAATATTCTACAAACCTTAATAAAGCCCATAAATTTAACTTTTTCTTTTCCTTTTTTTTTGTTGAGAGAGGGAGAGAGAGGGATTGCGGTAGCACAAATACAGTAGACAAAATATCAGAGATCGGGCTGATAAGAAATTGACATGGACATCCCCCGCGCAGACTCGAACCGAACGCAGAAGATAAATAGACGGATAGCAGGGCTTCCCACCACTGTATCGCAATCGAAAAATATGGGTAAATGTGGTGATCTGAGCGACTTTGATCGTGCACGCGTTGTAGGCGCAGCACAGATGAGTCATTTCATCGCCCAGGTGGTAAAAACCCTGGAGTTCCCACGGGCAACCGTATCAAGGGTGTACCGTGAGTATTCCATAGACTGACGTTCCAGCCCCCAGAAAGCAAACGGTGTCCGACCACACGCCATTAATGACTGCGGTCAACGTAGACTATCCAGGCTCGTACTGACCGACCGACCGCTTGGCAACGGCGGCGCAAATCACATCCAGGTTAAATGTCGGTTGCCCAAGCAGCGCCAGTGAACGAACGGTACGACGCACTTTTTATATCATGGGCTATGGTAGCCGACGCCCTATTTGTGTTCCCCTTGTTGACTGCTTGTCATAGGACGTTACTCCTCGCATGGTGCCGGGAACATCAAAACTGATCTTCGCAGAGTGGCGTCAATTTGTATGATCCCATGAATCCCGTTTTCAGCTGCACCGAGCTGACGGCAGGGTGCGGATGTGGCGTCGACAACATGAAGCCATGGCCCGTCGTGCTGAGTCGGTTCTTTTCAAGACGGCGGTGGCTCCGTGATGGTTTGGGGAGCCTTCTCGTGGGACATATTAAGTTCCTTAATGTGCCTGGGAAGGCCATTAACCGCTGCGTGCTGCCAGTATGTGTTGGCCGTTCACCAACATGCTTTCATGGCATTCGCGCATCTTGCGGCCAGTGCTATGTTCCAGCAGGACAATGCGCCGCCCCATCAGGCATGTGTCGAATAACCCTCATCTGCGTTTGGAACCATCCAGTGGCGTCCAAGCTTCCCAGATTTAAACCCTGTGGAAGCACTGTGGGATGGCATGGAGAGTAACATCAGATCCATGGATTTTGGACTGACGTCTCGGGAGAGTTGTGCACAGTGCTGCAACAGGCATGACTGGGATTACCTCCGAAAATCCTCCGACATCTGGTGAGCATATATAGGCTGTTATTCGAGCTAGAGGACTAACACCCTATTAGGTACATGTATGTATTATAACTCTAATTAGGGCAAGCCGCCAACAGTAACCGTTAACTCGGGTACAGTTGGCAAATTTTAAGCAAAGCTATTGCAAATTTAAGCTCATTAAGGCATCTATTATAACAAATTCTAAAAAACGAAAGCGTAAAATTGATGACTTCCAGAACAAAAGTACGAAACATTGTAAAAACGAAATGTCTAAAATGTATCATGAACTAATTTCCTTCACGCATTCACGTTGATTGTGATCAGGTGTAAACAAAGCGGAAAGACATACTCAGATCGGGAACCACGTTTTTCATTTTGTATCGCGAAAGATAGGCGCGCGCACACACACACACACACACACACACACACAAACTTCCTTTTATTTGTATAGATTAAGCAAGTGTTGAGTTAACAGACGGAATCTTTCCATTTCTTCGTTTTTCAATTCAAACAATTTCTTTGAATTAATGTTAGTGAGCCGACTTTCAAGGTTCAAGTAAAAGACCATCTAGTTTTAATTGAAATTCCTCAATGACACGGAATTTCGGGAATCGGAAGACGTCAAAACCTGATCATGGATGGTGTCCAATCGCATTCCAAAATCACGGTAATCGGATGTGTCATGTTGTTGCTATACCCGTAAAACTAATTGTCCCGAGTCTCGTATAGAGAGCGGATTTTTTCAATTATTATTAAAATTGGTCAGTTTTTAATGGTCATTATTTTTATATGACACGAACAATCACCATGATACCTACCCTTTGTCACTCACCTTGTCCTTCGCTTTCTCTGTGGCAAATGTCACCGCGATCGGCTGAAGATAATAAAAATAATGACCATTAAAAAACTGACCAATTTTAATAATAATTGAAAAAATCCGCTCTCTATACGAGACTCGGGACAATTAGTTTTTCGGGTATAGCAACAACATGACACATCCGATCACCGTGATTTTTGGAATGCGATTGGACACCATCCATGGTCAGGTTTGGAGGAGATAGGTAACAAATCACCCCTTCTCAAAACCCGGAAAATCCCCTAAAAATGCAAGTTTTCGGACGATAATTCCTCAATAACGCGGAATTTCTGGAATTGGAAGGCGTCAAAACCTGACCATGGATGATGTCCAATGGCATGCAAAAAACCACGGTGATCGGATGTGTCATCTCGTGCCTGTGCCCGAACAACTAATTGTCTCGAGTCTCGTAAAGAAAGCTCCGATCAATGATTTGTCCATTGATCACTGTATGAGATTGTTTCAGGTAGAGGTAGCATTTTTTTGGGGGGAGGGGGGGGCTTTTGAATAAGCCAGTTTTTGTTTAACTTCATGAGTTGCAGCAAATGGGAAAAAAATCCAAGATACTGCTTACAAAATCTCTCAGTTGTAGCAAATAGAAATCAAAACATCACTCACAATTTAGCTCTGTTTTCAAACCCATAACTGCTCATAAATTCTTCAAAGAACTGATGATGGAAATTCGTTTAGACATATCGCATTAACAACATGAGTTATGGATGATTAAATATTTCTACTATGTAGGAAAGATAGTTGGGCACTTGTCTTATTGACAGCATCCAGAAGATATCGTTTTTTTATTTGGTATTCAAGTGTGTTTATCCGAGGCTTAACGAATTTTTTTCGTATATATATACCCATACGAAGAAAAACATAATTTTCATCTGGAAATTGTAACCTGTAATCCATATCTCATCCTTACATAAGATGTTTGGCCATTTCATGTTAAAACAGAGTCATCCAGAAATAAATATTTTTAATGTGTTTTTCGGGGTTTAAAACTTCGCAGATATCATATAACAAAAATGGTAGAGAACGAGATCAGTGATAGATCAGTTCACAGTGATGTTTTTGATCGTACGAGAAGTGATTACTGCAGCTGTCATTAAACCCCATACTAAGAATGAGCGAGCCTCCTAAAATTTGGGTAATTGCCTGTTTTCGAGAGAAACATACAGGGTGTCCCAAAATTATCTTTACAACTTTGATTCTCAATAAAACCAAAACGAAATAAGGTAGCGAAGTTCTGTTGTTGTTTTTTTTTTTTTTTTTTTTTTTTTTACATGTAATAGCAACGCATAAAGTTTTATTGGTACGCAAAAGGCTTTTGTTTACTTTCAGGAACGACCCTGAACTTGTAATTGCTGCTCCACAGGAAAAAGCCCAGTGTGTGTGGCAGGATTCATAGAGACGAAGTCAGATACACAAGTCCAAAGGAATTTTTGTACCAAATACCGACGTAATCCACCATCCAGACCCGCAATGCGCGAGTGGCACAAGACGTTTATGGAGACTGGTAGGTAATGTGCAAGTGAAGAGGATACGGAACGTGTTCGACAGAGTTTCCTACGAAATCCAGAGAAGTCCATTCGTTCGGCCACCAGACAGGTGGGCTTACCACCTACAGTGATACACAGGGTGCTGCGCAAGCGCTTGCACCTGACTACCTACAAAGTGCATTTGACACAGGCACTGCACGCCGGAGATAAACCGAAACATTTCGATTTTGCTGTTGATATGCTCCACAGGATTGATAACGTCGAAGGCTTCCTGAAATGTGTTTTATTCGGCGATGAGGCAATGTTTCATGTCTGTGGTGTTATCAACAGGCATAACTGAAGAATTTGGGTGTCTGAAAACCCACATGCCGGCCGTGAAATTGAACGTGACAGTTCTAAGGTTAACGTCTGGTGCGGTCTCCTGCACAGCCGCATCATGGGTCCATTCCTTTTCGCCGAAAACACCGTCACATCAAATGTTTGTTTGAACATGCTGAGTGAGTTTGCAACCCCCCAATTGGAAGTCCTGCGATCGGCTATCATCTTCCAGCAAGATGGTGCACCCTCGCACTGGGCACTTCGTGTTCGCGAGTTTCTTAATGGAACCCTTCCGGAGCGACGGATTGAACGGGATGGTCCAATTCCTTGGCCTCCATGGTCACCGGATCTTACCATCCTTGACTTTTTTCTGTGGGGCTATAGGAAGTATATTGTGTACCACACAAAGGTTCCGGATGTGGATGAGCTGAAGTATAGGGATACAGCTGCCATCACAACAAGGACATGCTTGGAGAACATGGAGAACATTCCTGAGGACATGCTCAGGAGAAAATGGAGGAGGTCAAATACCGTCTCGACATTATTCGTGCAACTAATGGTGGCCATGTGGAGCTCTACTAGCATCCCAACAAACTTTGGAACGTGCTGTTCAATATGCAATAAACCGATTTTTGTTCTCTTCATGGCCTTCGCGCATCCTGCGGAGTAGAGATGTTTGCGCTGCAATACATCCTATTTTGTTTCAGTCTTCTGGATGCCGACTTTCCATGTATGCGGTTAGGCCCCAGTGTTATATAAATAATCTAAAGGGGCTGAAACCAAGTGGCAGGGGTTTACACTATACGGTTTCAGGTAACACTGTAATGATTCCTTAACAATCAGAAACACCCCTGTAGTAAGGCAAGAACATTTTTACCACTCTTAATGTTTTAGGGGAGATTTTCTCCAGCACAGCGTTGTATTACCAGCATCCTCAATCTTTTACACCATCTCATGGTGAAATCAGTGGTACATTACTGAATAAAAGCAAAGGCATAATTTTTTTACATTTTCAATCACTGGTATGTTGTATGTGTAGATTTCTTGGAATCTTCATTTGCGATGTACGAGCATAAGAAAAAATTTCATACTCTATTTAGAATTTCATATATACATATATATGTAAACAAAAATTTTACTCACAATCAACGAAGAACTCCCCAAGGACACTTATATATATATATATATATATATATATATATATATATGGGATGTAAGGTCAGGTGATGCGTAACATCACAGCCTCTCCTTGACAAATGTCAACCCCGCCTTCTCGTGGTGCATCCTGTTCCCACTAAAGGGGCTCTGACGACCGCCAATAGCGGTATAACTATACCATCGGGATTAGAGGAAATTCTATCCCACACTCACCAACCCGCTTGGCCAGCGTGGTGAGTTATGGCCAAACCCCTCCAAAATGACTCCACAACTTAAATCTTGGCCCTCAGTCTCCGGCAGCTGGAATGTACCTGGCCAAGGCAGCGGCCAGTGCGACATGAAGGCAGAGGGTGCTAAGAATCCCCGGAGGACCGGACTAGGCTGCCATCTGATGCTGACCTTAACAACGTACAATGGACGCTCCCTATCTTCTGATTCAAGGCTTCTTGAATTGGAAGAGGAACTACAAAGGATCAAGTGGGACATCGTGGGGCTAAGTGAGGTAAGGAGAAAAGGAGAAGATCTCATCGAACTGAAAAGTGGACATCTCTTCTACTATCGTGGGACAGATACTGGCAGAACTAGTGGTGTTGGATTTATAATAAACAAGAAACTGAAGGATAAAGTGGTAGAAGTTGAAAGTTCCTCTGACAGAGCTGCACGACTCGTTATCCAACTATCGAGAAGATACCAGGCTCAGATAATTCAAACTTATGCACCCACCACAAGTCATCCTGAAGAAGAAATTGAAGAATTTTATGAGGAAATTTGTCATCTAAATAATAAAGGTAAGCAGCACTTGAAGATAATTATGGGAGATTTCAATGCAAAAATAGGGCAACGGCAACAGAATGAAACTTCAGTAGGTAAATTCGGTCACGGCAACAGAAACCAGCGTGGAAATACTCTCGTTGAGTTTGCAGAGGCAGAAGGGTTTTTCATCTTGAACTCCTTCTTCAAGAAAAAGCCACACAGGAAATGGACATGGAGACATCCAAATGGGACGACAAGTGAAATTGATTTTATTATGTGTAACAAAAAGTTCGTCATAGAAGACTGCAGTGTGCTAAACAAGTTCAACACAGGTAGTGACCATAGATTGGTGAGATGTAAGATGCACCTCAACACTAAACTTGAACGTGGCAAGCTCATAAGACAAACAAAATCTATTGACATAACCAACCTTAAAAAACACCATAATACCTTCAAGTTGGAACTGAAGAACAGGTTCTCTGCTTTAGAAGGCCTAACATCGGAAGAAGTGGACATCTCTGAAGTTAACAGAAAAATAACCAAAGCTCTTATGGAAACAGCAACAAAATTAGCTGGGTCTAAGAACAAGTTGCATGTAAATAAATTATCAGGAAAAACGAAAATGTTGATGCAAAAAAGAAGAGAGATGAGGACAACTAAAGAAGATGTGACTTCCAAAGTGGAATATATAGAGCTATGCAAGACAGTACGAAAAAGTATCACTGAAGACGTAAGAAATTTCAACTGTGAACTAGTGAGGAAAGCAATTGAAAACAACCAAAGCCTAAAGATAGCAAAGAGACATCTCAGTAAGGGAAGAAAACAGATTATGGCACTGAGAAAAGAAGATGGTTCTGTAACAAGAAATAGAGGCGAAATTTTGACAAGAGTGAAAGATTTCTACTCCAAATTATATGAAAGGGATGATACATGCACTCCAGACATCATGAAAGATACCAGTACCAGAGTTCCTCCAGTCCTTCCAGCAGAAGTTGCACATGCAATCAAGAACATGAAGCGGGGAAAAGCTCCAGGAGAAGATGGAATTACTGTAGACATCATACAAGAAGCAAGTGGAGAAATCAAAACAGTACTCGCCCAAATTTTCACTCGATGCCTTAATGTAGGAAAGATTCCTGAGGATTGGAACACCGCTACAATGATCCTGCTACATACGAAAGGTGACATTGAGGATCTCGGAAACTACAGACCTATCAGCCTCCTATCAGTAGTTTATAAAATCTTCACTAAAGTTCTTTCGCACCGCTTGAAGGTAACACTGGACATGGCTCAACCGAGAGAACAAGCTGGATTCAGGAGTGGCTACAGCACAATAGATCATATCCATGTGCTGAGAGAACTAATTGAAAGAGCGAGGGAATATGAACTTCCATTGTGCATGGCTTTTATCGATTATGAAAAAGCCTTTGATTCGGTGAAACCATCAGCAGTTACAATGGCTCTGAAAACCTGCGGTATTGAAGATGCATACATTAATATTATTAACAACATCTATGAAAATGCAAGTGCAAAGATTAGGCTGTTTGAAAATACAACACGCATAAAAAATGGAAAGGGAGTGAGACAAGGTGACACCATATCTCCGAAGCTCTTTAATGCCACATTGGAGGGTGTTTTTCAGTCACTAAGCTGGGAAAACAAGGGGATAAAAATTAATGGAGATTATCTAACCCACCTTCGTTTTGCTGATGACGTAGTCATTTTTGCAACTAGCCCATCAGAGCTGCAGAGTATGATCCAGGAACTTGCTGACAAGAGTAAAGAAGTGGGATTAAAAATGAACTTTCAGAAGACAAAAGTGATGTTCAATGCTTTTACAAGAAATGAAGATTTATCGATTGATGGAGAAAAGCTGGAGATAACAGATACGTACGTTTATCTTGGACAGCAGATATCAAGTGAGGGTCACATTGATGAAGAAATTAATCGGCGTACAAAACTTGCCTGGAGAGCTTTTGGAAGAAACAGCCTAATTTTCAAGAGCAATATGCCATTATGTCTTAAAAGAAAAGTGTTTGATCAATGCATCCTTCCAGTGCTTACGTATGGTGCAGAGACGTGGACCTTAACTAAAAGAGACATACAAAGGCTGCAGACAACTCAAAGCAACATGGAGAGGTGCATACTTGGTGTAACCAGGAGAGATAAGAAGAGGAACTCGTGGATCCGAAAAATGACAAGAGTGGAAGACATCATGATCAGAGTTAAATCCCTGAAATGGCAATGGGCTGGACATACTGCCAGAAGGACAGATCATCGATGGACAGCCGAAATTTTAGATTGGATTCCAAGGGACAGGAAAAGACCCAGAAGAAGACCACATGGGAGATGGGTGGATGAAATTCGAAAGTATGCAGGGGTGACATGGAGGAGACTGGCACAAGACAGACTGTTGTGGAGGAAACTTGGGGAGACCTTCGTCCAGCAGTGGATTGGTAATGGTTGACAATGATGATGAATATATATATATATATATATATATATATATATATATATATATATATACACTGGGATGTAAGGTCAGGTGATGCGTAACATCACAGCCTCTCTTTGACAAATGTCAACCCCGCCTTCTCGTGGTGCATCCTGTTCCCACTAAAGGGGCTCTGACGACCGCCCATAGCGGTATAACTATACCATCGGGATTAGAGGAAATTCTATCCCACACTCACCAACCCGCTTGGCCAGCGTGGTGAGTTATGGCCAAACCCCTCCAAAATGACTCTACAACTTAAATCTTGGCCCTCAGTCTCCGGCAGCTGGAATGTACCTGGCCAAGGCAGCGGCCAGTGCGACATGAAGGCAGAGGGTGCTAAGAATCCCCGGAGGACCGGACTAGGCTGCCATCTGATGCTGACCTTAACAACGTACAATGGACGCTCCCTATCTTCTGATTCAAGGCTTCTTGAATTGGAAGAGGAACTACAAAGGATCAAGTGGGACATCGTGGGGCTAAGTGAGGTAAGGAGAAAAGGAGAAGATCTCATCGAACTGAAAAGTGGACATCTCTTCTACTATCGTGGGACAGATACTGGCAGAACTAGTGGTGTTGGATTTATAATAAACAAGAAACTGAAGGATAAAGTGGTAGAAGTTGAAAGTTCCTCTGACAGAGCTGCACGACTCGTTATCCAACTATCGAGAAGATACCAGGCTCAGATTATTCAAACTTATGCACCCACCACAAGTCATCCTGAAGAAGAAATTGAAGAATTTTATGAGGAAATTTGTCATCTAAATAATAAAGGTAAGCAGCACTTGAAAATAATTATGGGAGATTTCAATGCAAAATTAGGGCAACGGCAACAGAATGAAATTTCAGTAGGTAAATTCGGTCACGGCAACAGAAACCAGCGTGGAAATACTCTCGTTGAGTTTGCAGAGGCAGAAGGGTTTTTCATCTTGAACTGCTTCTTCAAGAAAAAGCCACACAGGAAATGGACATGGAGACATCCAAATGGGACGACAAGTGAAATTGATTTTATTATGTGTAACAAAAAATTCGTCATAGAAGACTGCAGTGTGCTAAACAAGTTCAACACAGGTAGTGACCATAGATTGGTGAGATGTAAGATGCACCTCAACACTAAACTTGAACGTGGCAAGCTCATAAGACAAACAAAATCTATTGACATAACCAACCTTAAAAAACACCATAATACCTTCAAATTGGAACTGAAGAACAGGTTCTCTGCTTTAGAAGGCCTAACATCGGAAGAAGTGGACATCTCTGAAGCTAACAAAAAAGTAACCAAAGCTCTTGTGGAAACAGCAACAAAATTAGCTGGGTCTAAGAACAAGTTGCATGTAAATAAATTATCAGGAAAAACGAAAATGTTGATGCAAAAAAGAAGAGAGATGAGGACAACTAAAGATGATGTGACTTCCAAAGTGGAATATATAGAGCTATGCAAGACAGTACGAAAAAGTATCACTGAAGACGTAAGAAAATTTCAACTGTGAACTAGTGAGGAAAGCAATTGAAAACAACCAAAGCCTAAAGATAGCAAAGAGACATCTCAGTAAGTGAAGAAAACAGATTATGGCACTGAGAAAAGAAGATGGTTCTGTAACAAGAAATAGAGGCGAAATTTTGACAAGAGTGAAAGATTTCTACTCCAAATTATATGAAAGGGATGATACATGCACTCCAGACATCATGAAAGATACCAGTACCAGAGTTCCTCCAGTCCTTCCAGCAGAAGTAGCACGTGCAATCAAGAACATGAAGCGGGGAAAGGCTCCAGGAGAAGATGGAATTACTGTAGACATCATACAAGAAGCAAGTGGAGAAATCGAAACAGTACTCGCCCAAATTTTTACTCGATGCCTTAATGAAGGAAAGATTCCTGAGGATTGGAACACCGCTACAATGATCCTGCTACATAAGAAAGGTGACATTGAGGATCTCGGAAACTACAGACCTATCAGCCTCCTATCAGTAGTTTATAAAATCTTCACTAAAGTTCTTTCACACCGCTTGAAGGTAACACTGGACATGGCTCAACCGAGAGAACAAGCTGGATTCAGGAGTGGCTACAGCACAATAGATCATATCCATGTGCTGAGAGAACTAATTGAAAGAGCGAGGGAATATGAACTTCCATTGCGCATGGCTTTTATCGATTATGAGAAAGCCTTTGATTCGGTGAAACCATCAGCAGTTACAATGGCTCTGAAAACCTGCGGTATTGAAGATGCATACATTAATATTATTAATAACATTTATGAAAATGCAAGTGCAAAGATTAGGCTGTTTGAAAATACAACACACATAAAAATTGGAAAGGGAGTGAGACAAGGTGACACCATATCTTCGAAGCTCTTTAATGCCACATTGGAGGGTGTTTTTCAGTCACTGAGCTGGGAAACCAAGGGGATAAAGATTAATGGAGATTATCTAACCCACCTTCGTTTTGCTGATGACGTAGTCATTTTTGCAACTAGCCCATCAGAGCTGCAGAGTATGATCCAGGAACTTGCTGACAAGAGTAAAGAAGTGGGATTAAAAATGAACTTTCAGAAGACAAAAGTGATGTTCAATGCTTTTACAAGAAATGAAGATTTATCGATTGATGGAGAAAAGCTGGAGATAACAGACACGTACGTTTATCTTGGACAGCAGATATCAAGTGAGGGTCACATTGATGAAGAAATTAATCGGCGTACAAAACTTGCCTGGAGAGCTTTTGGAAGAAACAGCATAATTTTCAAGAGCAATATGCCATTATGTCTTAAAAGAAAAGTGTTTGATCAATGCATCCTTCCAGTGCTTACGTATGGTGCAGAGACGTGGACCTTAACTAAAAGAGACATACAAAGGCTGCAGACAACTCAAAAAAGCATGGAGAGGTGCATGCTTGGTGTAACCAGGAGAGATAAGAAGAGGAACTCGTGGATCCGAAAAATGACAAGAGTGGAAGACATCATGATCAGAGTTAAATCCCTGAAATGGCAATGGGCTGGACATACTGCCAGAAGGACAGATCATCGATGGACAGCCGAAATTTTAGATTGGATTCCAAGGGACAGGAAAAGACCCAGAAGAAGACCACATGGGAGATGGGTGGATGAAATTCGAAAGTATGCAGGGGGTGACATGGAGGAGACTGGCACAAGACAGACCGTTGTGGAGGAAACTTGGGGAGACCTTCGTCCAGCAGTGGATTGATAATGGTTGACAATGATGATGATGATATATATACTAATAAAATTGATGCAAGCCGAATTTAGTTATGATGCAATGTACAGACGTAGAATTTGTACGAAGCGCTAAAGCAGCAATTCGGAACGAATCACCTCATACTATCGATAAAAACATACAACTGTAAACCACAAGTTAAAAAAAAATTATAAATGCAAAGAGACTCAAAAAAGCATTATAATCAAAAACAAGCCTCTCAAGCCGATCTCATCAGGGGAACACCGACTCGTGGATCATGACCTTTCGAAACTCAGCAAAAGCCGGAATAACCGAAGACCCGCTGAGGTGCTCCCGAGGTCATATGACCTGATGACCTTTCGAAACTCAGCAAAAGCCGGAATAACCCACGGCCCGCTGAGGTACTCCCGAGGTCATATGACCTGGGGAGCGCCTCAGTGGGTCATGGATTATTCCGGCTTTTGCTGAGTTTCGAAAGGTCATGATCCACGAGTCGGTGTTCCCCTGATGAGATCGGCTTGAGAGGTTTGTTTTTTATTATAATGCTTTTTTCAGTTTCTTTGCATTTATAATGTTGTTGTTTTTTGTTTTGTTTTTTAACTTGTGGTTTACAGTGGTATGTTTTTATAGATAGTATATATATATATATAGCAGAAAAAATTAGTAAAAGCAACAGATAAAAACCAACTTCGAAATCCTAAAGCGCCCAAGGCTGCACAAAAGAAAGATCAAAACATATGCTGATATAATGCTAAAACCAAAGCAAAAAAATAAAGAGAAACAAAATAAAACAATATTCAAATAGAGAAAATAGAGGGGAAAAAATAATAATGAAAAATGCCAAAACTTCCGAACCAAGCGAGCACCAGAGCAAACTAAAAAAAATTTCAAAAAACTAGAAGAATACAGGGATTATAGATCGTACGACAGAGCCTCTTATGGCTTCGTCAGGGCCAAATATGAAGAAAATCTCCCATATATCTACAAAGACCAGAAAAGTGTATGTTTCTGCTAATTTAGTTTGCTACAAAGGAAAAATTAAAGTTAAAGTAAAAATTCAACCAATTTAACAGGGACAAAAAAACCCACAATTAGCAAACTAAATAACATTGCCCAACGCACACTTAACGATAACCAGTTCAAGAGAATTCATGCAAACATTTCAAAAGAAGACGAATGCCCACTATTTACCACATAAACAAGGGAAGAAAATCATTAACTTATGAATAGTGAATAGCTTTGCCTAAAGAAAAGGTTTACTTATTCAGAAACAATTGCTTTTACAAGAAATGAAGATTTATCGATTGATGGAGAAAAGCTGGAGATAACAGACAAAACAAGGGAAGAAACGTACGTTTATCTTGGACAGCAGATATCAAGCGAGGGTCACATTGATGAAGAAATAAATCGGCGTATAAAACTTGCCTGGAGAGCTTTTGGAAGAAACAGCATAATTTTCAAGAGCAATATGCCATTATGTCTTAAAAGAAAAGTGTTTGATCAATGCATCCTTCCAGTGCTTACATATGGTGCAGAGACGTGGACCTTAACTAAAAGAGACATACAAAGGCTGCAGACAACTCAAAGTAGCCTGGAGAGGTGCATGTTTGGTGTAACCAGGAGAGATAAGAAGAGGAACTTGTGGATCAGAAAAATGACAAGAGTGGAAGACATCATGACCAGAGTTAAATCCCTGAAATGGCAATGGGCTGGACATACTGTCAGAAGGACAGACCATCGATGGACAGCTGAAATTTTATAATGAATTCCAAGGGACAGGAAAAGACCCAGAAGAAGACCACATGGGAGATGGGTGAATGAAATTCGAAAGTATGCGGGAGTAACATGGAGGAGACTGGCACAAGACAGACCGTTGTGGAAGAGGTTTGGAGAGACCTTCGTCCAGCAGTGGATTGATAATGGTTGACAATGATGATGATGATGATGATGATGAGATAGAAAGATAGATATTAATGTATATATAATAAAATTGTGATTATATGTGTATAACCAGTCAACAAGATTCAGCCCACTCAAAATTTATAATCGTCCCCCCGAAAAAATCTCCCTGATTGCAACGCTGCCTTCGTAGGCCAGAAAAGAATATCTACTAAAAACGATGAGAGAAGCGAAATTTCTGTATAAAACCGGAAAATCCCGAAACAGACTTTTTTGAAATAAACAAAATTACTAACAACGGAAAAATACTGAAATTAGAAAGGGAAACTTTTCAAAGCGAAAATTCCGTCAAAAGATGAAGAGCTACCGACAACTTTGCTTTACGTTATTTTCAGAAATTTTCGGCAAATTCAGACTACTTATTTTTTTAAGTGTAGAATCTGCTATCTCTGTTATCTTTTCTTTATACTATCTGCTTAATCAATCTTTAACATCTGCCGTCTTACTACATTCAATGTTGTCGTTTTATGGCTCTGTGAGTCACTGTCAGAGTTAATTAATAACAAGAAACAATACACCAACTGTACTTAAATAGTATAACTATAGCAGTGATCCGAAATTTCTTGGCGTAGAATAGAAATCAGAGTTTCCAAGCTTTCGCGCATCAACTAGATGACTTTTTGAAGGAAGGTAGACAGCTAACTGCGAACTGAATAATTGAACGGTTCAACAATTTCAACTTGGTGACTTGACTTGACAATAACGAATAGATGCGAACGTAATCAGGTATTCAAAGGCACGAGGCGTTATGCTTGTTTAGCACGCGGAATCATGGAAGGAAACCCAAGAGGCAATCACTATTTCAAGAACTGGTTCCAAACTCGTGGCAGTTCTAGTGAGACGCTATCATTGCAGGACTCGCTGTTGGTTATGATCTCCAAAGTTTCACGAATAGCAGTAGATTTTGGGGTGGAGTAGGAAGCTAATTTCTTTACGTCATCCCGCATAGGAGCAGCGGACTTGAACTTGACTTCCTGAACAGGGCCGTGGTTACTTTGTCGTTCTTTATGTCCCTTTTATGTTCGTTAATTCTAATTCTAACTGAACGTTTAGTCATTCCAATGTAGTATCGCGTAGCGACGTCCGGATATAGCAGAAGAATGGCATAAACACCTTCTCCATTGGAAGGTGCTCAAGAAGATGAACCTCCGTGTTGGCATCAGATCTCCAACATCTTTATATACCATGCTTAAGGGAAACACTGAGAAGTCCCACCTTCCAATGAAGCAGATGTTTATGCCATTCCTCTACTATATCCGAACGGCTCCACGCGATACTACATTGGAATGACTAAACATTCAGTCAGAATTAGAGTTAGCGAACATAAAAGGGGCATAAGAACGGGAAAGTAACCATGGCCCTATCCAGAGAAGTCAAGTTCCAAGTCCGCTGCTCCTATGTGGGATGAGGTAAAGGAATTAGCTTCCTACTCCACTCCAAAATCTACTGCCATTCGTGAAACTTTGGATATCATAACCAACAGCGAGTCGTGCAATGATAACGTCTCACTGGAGTTGCCACGAGTTTGTAACCAGTTCTTCAAATAGTGATTGCCTCTTGGTTTTCCTTCCATGATTCCGCGTGCTAAACGAGCATAACGCCTCGTGTCTTTGAATACCAGATTACGTTCGCATCTATTCGTTATTGTCAAGTCACCACGTTGAAATTGTTGAACCGTTCTATTATTCAGTTTGCAGTTAGCTGTCTACCTTCCTTCAAAAAGCCATCTGGTTGATGTGCGAAAGTTTGCAAACGCTGATTTCTATTCTACGCCAAGAAATTTTAGATCACTAGAATAGTTATATTATTTAACTGTCAGAGTTGTCATATAGAAAAAGCCCTATGGGGAAATAATGCATCGTTCAGGGAGAAAACGTTTAACCAAGAAGTGATTAAATTTCAATAACAAAACGGAAACTCGAAAGGAAAATTATTTAGAAGTATACGCCACACAATGGTTGCAATTTTTCTTAATTGTCACAGTCTTCAACTACTTCAATCAAAGCCAAACAACCTGCTTTTGAACACATTCGTGACAAAAAAAATTAAAAAGGAAAAGAAAACTGGACACACTGCAAAATATTACTGGTTTTACATTTTATGACGATTTCCTAATTTAAAAAGTGCACAGACGGAAACACAAATTAGAAAATAAGGCAAGCGTGTCCACAGGTGGCGAAATTTTCGAAAGAATGAAAAACAGCATAACAGTCGGTTTCGCGGCTGAGATCATGCTTTGCGAAAACACACACGCTGGCGTTAATTTTTTTCCGGAATGTATATACAAGCTCAGAAATCAGTAAGCGAACGTGTGAAATGTTACTTCCAAATGAATTCGTATAAACTCCATCTAGCGCAAAAGTTGGTTCAGTCGTTTACGCTATATCAGTCTAAGATCGTCATTTTCTGCCCACATGACTAGTTAGAAGGAATTAATTTGCATTTTAATATACACTCTTCGCAAAAAAATATATAAATAAATAAAGACGAAGCACCCAGAAAGAATCATCCAATCGAGATGAAAATTGGTATGTTCAATACACATGTATAGGAAAGGAAATCACTACAATTCCAGAGCAGCTGGGCTATTTATTCGGATAAAACAGCTACACGAGTGGAACAAGTCAGTACGTTGTAGTGCCATCTCTGGCTCGGATGCATGCTCTTACCTGACGCATACAGTTCACGGATACTGTCCTGAGGTATAGTATGCCGGATGGTGTACAAACTGTGGCCCAGTTCGCCGACATTCCGGGATGGTTGTAGGGGGCGTCCCATCATGTTCCAAACATGTTCGATCGGTGAGAGGTCGGGTGATCGGGCTGGCCATGGGAGGGTGCCGACATTACGGAGGCAGGCCTGTGAGAGCCGTTCGTGTGTAGCCGGGCATTATCCTTTTGAAAAATTGCTCGGTGATGCTGAGACAGAAATGGCAACACAATAGGTCGTAGAATGTTGTCGACGTACCGTAAAGCAATGAGAGTTGTACGGAGGACTACCAAGGGTGTCTGACTATCGTAGGAAATGGCTCTCAAGACCAGTGTTCCTCAAAGTGTCGTCCATGGAACATTGGTGGTCCGCAGGAAATTTCAGAAGAAAAATTAATGAAGAATGTGAGAATCCCTCCTCTTAAATTTTGAGTGCATTCTCGACGCGAATGTCCAGAGCTATGAAATAAAGCCATCAAACATCGTCCGTTCCAGACGACTTACAACTGGATTTTCGAATTTAGTTGAAATTAAGAGCAAGAAAAGAAATAGATTAAATGTGGAAGCTACTCTTCTACTGAAACTATCGCTCGTACAACCAGATATAGAGAGCTTGGTAAAAGATTGCAAGCAACAGCATCCCTCTCACAGATACTATGATTATTATTGTAGTTATTATTTTTGTTATTAATTACTGAATCTTTATACGTGGACTTTCAGAAAAGCATTAAAATCAAAAGAGAAAATCAAAGTATAATTGTCCATATAACATTTTGCATATGATGTAACTTGAATTGTATGGAGAATTTTTTTGCTGTGGCTCATGGGCGTAGCTAGAATTTAGGTTGGGGAGGAGGAGGGGGTGTGCTTTTCGTTAAAGGTTTAAATAATCTTATATATAAAACACAAAACGTCTGTTTGTCTGAAGCAGCAAAAACTATCGAACGCCTAACTGTGGCATCGTGAAATTGTCATAGTTTATTAATACTGGAATTTCTAGGTCAACGCAACTATTTTAAGATATCTACGTTGCTCCGTTCGCGAGTTATGAATAAATTAATAAGCTAATCAATAAAGTCAGCGTCGTTTGCTACGTCATCGTTCCAAATCTGAAAGCACTTCACTGCATTCATCACCGCGGCATATCCACAAGTGTTTCTATTCTTTGTATAAAACAATGGAAAAACTAACTTTGCGAAATCTTAACGAAACGGGCTGAAATTTTTATCAACACCATGAATTGGTAATAAGAGGAGTCCCTCAAAATTTCACCGGAATCTGGTCAAATCTTTTTAAAATAGGCATAGAATATTTAATTCGTCGGTAAACAGAAATATATACGCAGAAACGGTAAATAAGATTTTGACGGCTAATTTATAAAGTTATTTACCGATTCAGGCAAAATTTGGAGGTCATGTTCCTATTAATGATTTATGGTGTTCATTAAAATTTCAGCCAGTTTCATAAAATATTCGCAAAGATACGTTTTTAACATTTTTATCCCAGAAGTTCGCCCCTCAAAGACGTCTGAAACTGAAAGCACGTGATGCATTTGATAGTCAACAACAAATTGTTAACGAATTTTGTTCAGTCAGTGCTCTAATGTTGTGTCTCCTGGACGCGTGTTAAATAATTCGAAACGGTTTTGGTCCGTTTGATTCTACAGATTCCATACATTCTATACCGGGCAAAGTCGAGTAGTAAAGCTAGTTTCCCATCAATATTACCTGTTATAAATTTTACCTTTTGACGTATCGAGGAGGGATTGAACCCCCAAAACCCCCTCCCCTGACTACGCCCATGCTGTGACTACATTGTCAATTATTTAATTAGCCAAATGATTTCTTTTTCGTTATACAACTGACAAAATAAAATCATAAGTCACCAAACTCTTTCTTCCTTTATCAAATATAGGTACTCAAAATAGCATAACTATAATAAAAATCCGAAAATTCTTGGCGTAGAATAAAGATAAAATTTTCCAAGCTTTCGCACATCAACCAGATGGCTTTCTCAAGGAAGGTAGACAGCTAACTGCAAACTGGATAATAGAACGTTTCAACACTTTGAACGCGGTGACTTGACTAGACAATAAATGATTAGGAGCAAACGTGATATTTTGAAGAAACGAGGTCACGTTGGTTGGGCACGCGGTACAATGGTAGAGAACTCAGCATTATTTGAAGAATTTATTCCAAATACGTGGCAACTCCAGAGAGACGCTGTCATTGCAAGCCTCGCAGCTAGTCAAGGTTTCGCGAATGGCGGTAGTTTGGGTGTGGAGTATGAAGCTAATTTCTTTACATCACTCCATATAGGATCGGCGGACTTGAACTTGACTTCTCTTGATAGGGCAGTGGTTATTTTCCCGTCTCTTGTATCCCTTTTAGTTCGCTGATTCTAATTCCAAAAGAACGTTTGGTCATTCCGATGTACTATCGCCTGGAGCCGTCCGGATATTTTAGTGGGATGGCATAAACACCTGCCTCATTGAGAAGAGGGGGCTTGTCAATATTTCTCTTAAGCATCGTGTATAAAGATGCCGGAGACCTTATGCCAACACCGAAGTTCATCCTCCTGAGCGCGTTTTTGAGTTGATAGGAAACATTTGGAATGTAGGGAATAGAGCCCAGATAGCGAAGTTGCGGCATGGAAATATTATTAGCACTGCTGGTTCTGGCTTTCTCGATGAAGTAATGCATCTGGTTCGAAGTAAATCCTGCCTCAGTGGCCAATTCGACGATGTTTCTTAGTTCAGATTGTCTAGAACGGACATCGGATGAGACAGCGAAAGCTCTTCTAATTCGAGAACGGAATAAGGCGGTCTTGTAAACATCAGGGCAGAATGAACTGCGGAGCATCAGGTTGGGAACGGATGTGGGTTTATAATAGACTTCCGTATGAAGGCGGTTGTCATGCGATTTGCTCACTGAGACGTCGAGGTAAGGTAAGGTACCGTTGTGTTTAAGCTCCATGGTGAAATTGATTGTAGGGTGTATATAATTTATTTTATCGAGGAAAAACGGGAGAGTCTCCTTTCCATGTGGCCATATAAAAAAATACATCGTCCGCATATCGTAGCCAGGTGGTAGGTCTTGGGGTGATATTGGTGAATATGTGTTGCTCAATGGGGCAAAGTATTGCTTCCGCAAGGACGGTTGAAAGCGAAGATCCCATCGGAGCGCCATTTACTTGCTTATAGATCTGCCCCCGGAAACTGAAGTAACTGGAATTTGAGACCAAGTCCATTATTTTGAAGATGCTGAGGCAAGACTCCTGAGAATAAGCCGATGAATTAGATATAGCCTCTTTCAATGTTCTGATGGCTTCTGGTACAGGGATCGATGAATAAAGAGAAACAACGTCGAAACTGCTGATAATGTCGCGTTGTTGAACGGTAAGTTGCTTGATTTTCGTGATAAAATCTGGAGTGGAGGTTATTATAAAGCCCGACTCCGGTAGATGATTAGTTAATAATTTGGTTAACGCTTTCTCTAAGTGGTACGTCGGTGCTGATCTTCTGGACACGATCGGTCTCAATGGATTGTCGGGTTTGTGGTGTTTAAGTCTGCCGAAGATTTTTGGGATCTGAGGGCCAAGCGGTAATTTGGCGGATTTCTTGAGATCATCTGGAATATCAGTTGATCTTGCACTTCTTTTTACCTGTGCAATCCAAGAATTTAGAGGATTCCTTCGTAAGATTATAGATCCAGAATCGGATATAATACTTAAAAAATTACTTTGTTTCACATAGGGTTGGCAACCGACCGGTATTTCAAGAACCTAATCCGAATTTTTGGCGATTTTACAGTGCAGCGGATGGCCTAGTGGTCAATGTTCGTGTCTACCACGGAGAAACCTCAGGTTCGATCCCAGGCAGGTACGAATGCTCGAACCGCTAAATATCCGCCGTGCGTCGGATGGGCACGTTAAGCCGTCGTGTCCCAGGCACTGGTCCCCCGGTAATAAATAAGGGCGTCTTTTTCCCCCTTTCTACTTCGCTTCCGTGTCATTTTCCTATCGGGCACTCTAGCCCAAATCTCCCAGCTTCCTATTTCTAAGGGTTGTTTAAGACCTGGGGTCAGACACTCCTTCCTAAAATCCCCTACATATGATCTGATCTGATTTTGGCAATTTTCTGCCTAAGGCCGGTGGCAACTGCTTACCGGCCCTGTTTGGGGACGGTATTATTTTCAAGTAAAAAACCAGCTGAAAATTTGCAAAAAAAAAAAAGCTTAAAATTTACCAAAAGAAGCTAAAATTAACTAAAAATCACCTTTTAAGGGGAGGGAGGGGGTTTATTCGAGCCAGAGCTCATATCTGTAAGGCCGCCAATAAATCACATAAATCGGGGGATTCTTTGGTTGGAGAGGGGAGGGGAGTCATCACTCACCAGCCGATGAGGGTGTTCGGTAGGTCCTAATGTTATTATTAACCAGGATTGACAACCTTTTTACAACCTTAGTTTCAGACAAAATATTTTTCAATTTCAAATTTCTCCCAGGAAGTTCCACCTCGCTCGGTAGTCTGCGATAATTAAAGGAATGCTTAAAGTGGTCCATGAGGGACCAAAGTTTAAGAAACACTGCTCTAGACAGACACTCCCGGTGTGCTAGCCATGTGCCGTTCCAAGAAAAAGGCAGGATGCATGCGATAGCTGGTTCGTCTCCAGACACGTATGCGATGGTCTTCGGCGCCAAATGCAAACCGTGACTCATCACCGAAGACAACACGACGGCACTAGACACTATCCTACGTTGATCGGACTCGCCATACTGAAACCGGTGCCGACGATGCTCGCTGGTCAGGGGTAGGCGGCGGAGTAGCCTCCTCGAATGTAGTCCCCGTATCGTAAATCGTCTGGCAATGATCCGGAAGGCTACTTCCGGACCTGTAGACAACGCAACATGCATGGCCCCGGATGATTGAGACCGACGAATTCGGTTCTTTTTATGCGGCTCTCACAACCGTTCGATCCTCACGTTCTGTCGTTGCCCTCGGCCATCCACTGTGCCCTCCTGGACCCATTGGTGCCAACGTCGTCCGATTGCCGCGTCGCTCCCACCCAAATGCCTGGCGATACGGCCATTTGACCAACCGACCGCTCATAGACCAAATATATGCGTCCTCTCTCAAACTCAATTTGCTGCTCGTATTGTGCACGAATCCAACGTAGAGACATCCTCACTTGCCGTGGAGGTTCATGCAACCGCAATCGGCTGTCACAATTTTCCCGGTGATCATGATCATATGTAGAGGATTTTAGGAAGGGAGTGTCTGACCCCAGGTCTTAAACAACCCTTAGAAATAGGAAGCTAGAAGATTTGGGCTAGAGTACCCGATAGGAAAGTGACACGGAAGCGAAGTAGAAAGGGGGAGGAAGACGGCTTTATTACCGGGGGACCAGTACCCGGGGTCCGACAGCTTAACGTGCCCATCCGACGCACGGCGGATATTTAGTGGATCGAGCGTTCGTACCTGCTTGGGATCGAACCTGAGGTCCTTTCCGTGGCAGTCACGACGTTGCCCACTAGGCCACCCGCGGCCTAATTTTCCCGGTGCTCATGCGTAGAGGATTTTAGGAAGGGAGTGTCTGACCCCAGGTCTTAAACAACCCTTAGAAATTGGAAGCAAGGAGATTTGGGCTAGAGTGGCCGATAGGAAAGTGACACGGAAGTGAAGTAGAAAGAGGAAGGAAGACGCCCTTATTTATTACCGGGGGGCCAGTACCCGGGGTCCAACGGCTTAACGTGCCCATCCGACGCACGGCGGATATTTAGTGGATCGAGCGTTCGTACCTGCTTGGGATCGAACCTGAGGTCCTTTCCGTGGCAATCACGAACGTTGCCCACTAGGCCACCCGCGCCGTAATTTTCCCGGTGTGCGAACTTTGCTCTTTATATACCCTCCTCGATGCACGGTTCGTTCCCATGCGCTGTGGAGGGCTACTATTTTGTTATTGGTCGTTATTTTTTAATGATTTGCATATTCGGCCCTGAGGTACTACTTCCATGAAGAGTTTCATCACGATCGCCGACTTTCTTGGGATGCTTCTCTTTTTTCTTTTCTTTTTTTTTTTATTTGTGCGAAGAGTGTACTATTTTAAAATATATTAATTTACATTTTGATTTATTTTAAAGTTACAGGGTGCCTCATGAGAAAAAATAGCTGTAACGTTATTCTTAGGTGCTTTGTCGAAAATATGAAAATAATTCCTAATTGCAGAATTAGCGAACGACAGTTCAGCGCAGAGCGCCGCTCCGGACGCCAAGTCCAGGTGGGGCGCCCTCCTCTTTTTGTGAAATGGTAGAGTACATACTGTATATATTAAAAAAGATGAAGAAAAAATACCCTGCGAGTATTTGTAATTGGAGATGATTTAATGTCTCGCTGTCTCTGGAACAAACCAAATCATCACAATATAGTACTATCACAGTGAAGCGCATTAGCGCAAAAAGGATCTTTTTTTTTTTTGCTCTGACTCTTAATTTATATGGTGCACCTTTCATATGCAGCTGAAAAGCCATACAATTCAGCACACACACACACACACACACACACACACACACACACCACAAGAAAAAAAAAACTTGTGGGGCGCCAACAAATAATGTCGTACACGAAGGCTAAAATAGGTCCTGTTTAAGTGATTTATTTCCCTTTAGATCAGAATCCGGAAAACGGAATCTATCGGAATCACATTTCCTGTGTAACTGAGTTATAATTTCGGGTCACTAGTATACTGTAGTTATAGTATTTGAGTTATGGGGTTTTCTTATTTCAAGGGTTTAATGCAGATATATCAGAAGAGTTAGCAGTTAACTCAGGCAGTGAGAAAGCAACGGCACAAAACAACTGGCTTACCAGCTGACTTTCTTGGAAATACTCTATGTGATACGTAGTTTCACCAAAAACTCTCTCTGTCCCTAATTTCATACGATGGTTTCCTCTCGTTCAAAATTGCCAGCCCGTTCTATTTGAAATCGTTTTCCATTGTGCCAATTTCTTCGGAAATCGATGTTTTCTTGAGCATTGGTAGCGAATAAAAGAAAGCAAGATTTTGGTTAAGTACACTTCTACATGATCCCGAAAGAATTTATCAGTTCATCTCCCAGGAAAATAATTACTGTGACACATACAAATGAACATGTATGCTCGGCAGTTGAATAGAAGACAAAATGCACAAGCATAAAAGCTTTGATCAGGATCATTTGGTTCAAGATGAGTGTTTTAAACTGTGTTATAGGTGCCTTTATAAATATGCATGTACACTACTTCAATGAAAAAAATTTCTAAGAAATTCACACAAAGAAAAAAGCACGAAACAGTTTAAGTACACTACCGAAAAAAAATTCTGCACAGCGAAGAAAATGTGCACAAAAAACAACTGGAAACTGGTGTGCACACTTAGCTCTACCCCAGAAAACAAATCCTACGCAACTTTTACAAGTGGTGGAACGCTGTTCACTAATGCAGGGATACATGCGTAAAAATATTTGTTTTTTTAACACATGTATATCAAAAAGATAATTCAATCCAGCCCGATGTTTTAAGTACTCTGTTTTACAACTGGCATGGTTTTCAAGTGCTAATGGCATAAAGCATTAAAGTGGTTTAAATATTTAATTTTAAAATTAATGCGTTTTCAAATACTAATCTTAAAGTAATCATAGTTGCTGTTGTTGTTGTTTTGTTTTTGGTCAGGGATTGCTGGTAAATCCAGAAATAGAAATCACAATTAATGGTCTAAAATCATAACAACTCAGTTTTCAAGATACTTGCTTAAACTTTCCTAAATTACCGAACTAAAACTTTCGAGCTATTGCACGAAGAGCATAGCCATTGTAAATACCATTCAGAAACATTTTATGTCACACAACAGAAAACTAGAATCATTAAAAACGGTTTTCGTATTTTCGGAAATAATTTATTCACATTTATATGTTTTAGGACACCCCATCCCCCATAAAAGTAAAACTATTCTATTATATAGCGACAAAGGTGGAAGAATACTTTTGATTTTATGGATCGTTAAGGAAATTTCCAACCAGAATTTGGAAATTTCGTTATCATCATTGTATCTTTCTGTTACTTAGACATATGCACTGACAGTGCACATGATGCACTGGCAGTGCACGTGTAATAAGAACAGTCACTAGGAAAAAAATTTTTACAAGTGTATGTTTCTCCTAGAATTCACTTTCGATTTTTTTATTGTACCTTTCTGTATTACTGTGGGAATATGTAGGTAAAAATTCATTGACAATGCACATGCGATAAAGATATATATTGTTTTTAATTTTATATAATCTTAAGAATTGGTTCCAATGGAATTCACTTTTTTTAATCATTGAACCTTCCTGTATTGCTCTGAAGATTTAAAAGAAAAAATGCGCTCCTAATGCACACGTGACAAAAACAGGTTCGTGAAAATATTTTTGTTTGATTTTTATGGAATTTAGGAATATATTTCCACCAGAATTTATTTCAGATCTCTTTTTTTTTCCTTTTTAGAGGGCGGGTCGTTTAAACCTTTCAGTATTGCTATGAAGAATTAAACACAAAAATGTGATGATAATGCACATACGATAAAAAGAGTTTCTAAGAAATATTTTTGCTTAATTTAATGGAACCTTATGAATCTGTTTTCACTAGAATTAACTTTTTTACCAGTATTTTACCTTGCTATATTACTATACACAGTTAAATGCAAATAACACAATATGACAAAAGCAGATTTTAGGAAATATTTGTTTGATTTTATCGAACTTCGGGCATATGTTTCTTATATTTACTGTATTACTATAAAAGTTAAAGATGAAAATGTACTGATAATGCATGCATGATCAAAGCAGTTTCGAGAAAATATTTTGGTTTAATTTTATGGAACGTTATGAATTTGTTTCCACTATAATTTTCTTTTTTATAATCAATTTACCTTGCTGTAAATAGTTAAAGACAAAAACTCACTGGTATGATAAAATTGTCAGGAGAAAATTTCGCAGAAAGTAAATAAAAATTTATCTTCGCGGCATACCACAGGTGCATCAGTTTATATTCTCAGCATTATCAGCAGCCGACTCCTCATTAAACTTTAGAAGTGAATCGTCCCGAAAGAGAATCATGATCTTTCGTCGGAATATGGTAATATAGTTCGGATCAGAACACCTATAGTATAATTTCACAGCTAGCAGATGGTAGAAACTTCAAAGAAAAAAATATATACATCTAAATTGATGGAGATGAATACGGAGCGAATAAACAGGTAAATACATATTATCCAACAGGGAATGAAAATGTGATTTATTTATACGTTATAGTAAAATGTCAGACACGTTTAAAAATTGATAAGTGGAAAAAGACTCCTACCATTCTGGAGAAATATCCCGAGCAGCGAGAGCAAGATCAGAAACATCTTAACAGCAGAGAAGTTGATGTCGGAATGACAATACACCTTAGCGGAAGCGGGTAACGTTGTCTCCGTCACGAAAACTCAAGGCTGTCAGATCGCAAAGGGTGGTGAGGCTTGTCTTGCTGAGTGACTCCTGCTTTCTTACATCATGCGCAACCCCACGATGAACTAACCCCTTTTCTACCCCTCCCACAATCATAATACTCAAGGTCCGTTCTCATTCGGAAACATTATCAATGGACGAAAGACAAATGATTAATAAATTCGCGTATGTTTGACTCAACCGGTGTGTAACAAACGACCGTTCGTATGAAATATTTCAACGTAAAAACGGATTTTTTTTTTTTTCCCTCTGTAGTCCAATTTTATGCTTCTAATACGCTTAAGGTCAGTCACCTTAATCAATGAGTCACGAAAGTTTTCTCACAAGCTAAAATTAATCACTTATGAATACCAAATTAGGCATACTACTCGAGATGTTTTGTTACATAATTACAGCAAAAAAAACAGTGGGGGTGTACGGTCTAAATTGAATAGCACTTATATCGGAAAACGCACGTTCGAAATATATTTTTCAAAGGATACGGAGGGAAATGTGTTTGACCTGAATTTATAATCAGTACCTGTGAAATTACAGAAATCTGAAAAATAGATAGAGATGCGAGTTCGAATCCGTACATCAAGCAGGTACAGTTTTCACATTTTATAAGTTATTTGCATGGATAGTGATGATGAAGAATTTACAGTCTGTTTAAAAACTAAACGCGCTGTTAATTTTCGTGTGAGTGCGAAAGATTAATTATGTTTTCCATATTTTTAACCTAACGAACTGGGAATTTGTAAACACAAATTTCGGGTGTTTCCAGAAGCAATCTCCGGAAATCCTTTATTGCTGGGAATAAGCTTGAAGCCCAATTCAGGAATGGATATTGTGATTTTTGAGTCTGTTCTGCTCCTGGAAATTAGGGACAGGCGACCTACTGTAGCCTAAGATTCGCACGGGGAGTTCTCCTCTCAGCTAATGGACAATTCGTCCCACATTTAACCGAGCTTTCAGAAGGTGCTGACTTCTGAGCCTTCGTCCAACACGAGCCCGGATTCAAGACCCGGATGAAGCATTGGTGGTGTGCTTGTTTGATGGTTCTGGCTCTGTCCCTTCCCTGGAACCAGTGTCACTAAATTACAGTCAGACGACTCTTTCTATCCTTAGATGAGCTAGGAAGAGTCGTTACCCCGGATTCAAGTCTCGGATGCCGCATGGGTGGTGTGCATGTCTTGTTGCTCTAGCCCTTCCCTGGAATTGGTGTCCCTAAATTAGGAATGGATGATTCTTTCTAGCCTTAGATGCACATGGGGGTAAAATGAGAGTTCGCTGCCCTTGTGGTCGAGCGTTCAGAGGCTTCACGTCTGCCCATTCGTTTGAGATGAGCCCAAGTTCGAACTCCGGATGAGGAATGGGTGGTAATTTTATGTGACAACTCTGGCTCTCTTTGTGACTTTAAATTAAGGACGGGGGACTCTTCCTAGTCTTAGTTGTGCATGGGTGAGAGTTCCTTCATATAACAATGAGAGTTACTTCATAGCGGTTCCATCGTGATGAATCAAGCCAAAATACTTCAGTTGCTTAGAAATGCATTTCGCTAGGATTTATAACTTCCGCTACATGACTACACAAATTTCGAATTTTCGGACAATTTCTCTACTTGCAAGTAACGGTTTCTAAAATCAAGTAGTGACTAAATCACTGTGTGCTCGATATCAGATCAGACCATTTGTAGAGGATTTTAGGTAGGGAGTGTCTGACCCCAGGTCTTAAACAACCCTTAGAAATAGGAAGCTAGGAGATTTGGGCTACAGTGCCCGATAGGAAAGTGACACGGAAGCGAGGTAGAAAGGGGGAGGAAGACGCCTTTATTTATTACCGGGGGCCAGCACCCGGTGTCCGATGGCTTAACGTGCCCATCCGACGCACGGCGGATATTTAGTGGTTCGAGCGTTCGTACCTGCCCCAGATCGAACCTAAGGTTTCTCCGTGACAGTCACGAACGTTGACCACTAGGCCATCCCCGACCCATGTAATATTTTTAGTAGCTTTTAAATGGCATTGGTTAAAATAAGTAGATTTGTTGAAAAAAAGTGGGGGAACGCGGTAGCAACTGTGCCGCAACCTACAACGTAGAACTACGTCAACTGCCACTATTTCATGGCACTATCTCACTAGTTCTACGTCCTTAAAGTATTCAGCGAAGGACAGCTGATGTAGCCCTACGTTGTAAGTTTTGGCACAGTTGTTACTGTGCTCCTTTGATCGTTTTCAAACATAAAATTTAAGAAAACATAAAAAGAAAGAAATGTTTTACCTTTATATTATATACAATTCTTAGTAATCTATGCTGATTATAAATTAATGTTAGTAGAAGTAGAAGACGTAGTATCGTCGTTGTCAGTAGTTATTGCTAAAACTGTTTCTGAAGAAATCGTTCTTCAGAAACAATTTTTTAAACTCCTTTGTTGCCTTGTTATAAATTTGGCGATACGTCTCCGACATAATGTACTCTTCTTGTTGTTGCTCTTGTTCTTGTCTAGTTCAGAATGCATCGGCGGTGTAATGGTTTCAGATGCAATACATTCATTATCTAACGAAGTTGTGAAGACTGGCGATTTACATTGACATTCCATGCTCGGTGAGAAAATTTGAAAATTTAGATCGATGATATCAATTTCAATCTATTCTTGCTTTTCAGGCTCAATTTGTGCACTTGAAGTGTAAGGTTGTGGATCTATAGAGTCAAACTCGGGTGAAATTTATCCTGGCACGCGGACTTTTGACGCTCCTTACATTCCCGTGACCTTTGGGTTGATGACTTAGCGGGCCTTTTCGGATTCCTCTCATTCTCCTCTAGCCGTTTCTTCAACTTTCGTCGGTTCTTATAGTAATTTTCCCTGGCTTTCCGCGGTATTTCTAAATTTTCGTCACCGAAGTTTTTTTTATTTAAAAAATAAATAAATTTTAAATCCACTTTATTTCGGTTTATCACATACATCCACTAGCTCTTACCGTTAGCTACGGAATGAAAGTCAGAGGTCATCGCTATCATTATCTATTCACTAGTTATCAACCTTAGAACGGGGTGCTAAGTAACAAAATCGCGCGAAATTTAGCTTAACTTTCCAACGCTACTGTACCGAAGGGTTAAGGGGTGGAATGTTGAAACGTGTTTTGTTATAAATGGGGCTCTATAAACTATCTAATGAGGTATTATTTATTAATCTACAATTATTAGTTTCGAAGATATAAGCGTTCGAAGTGCGACATGTTTTTGTTAAATCCGTGCTCCCTATGTCTCCCTTACCCAAGGCGGAGAAAGATGTAGTTCTATGTCAAAAACGAATTGACTTCTAAATAAATTAAGAACTTATTGAAAGAGCGAATGAATAAAAGCATATGGATTTTATTGATCATGGGAAAGTTTTTGGTTCCATGAAACCATCAGCAGCTTTTGATGTTTTGCGTATCAGTGATGCATGCATTAATATTATTAATAACATCTAAGAAAATTCAATTCCGAAGGTTCAAATGTTTGAGAAAACAGCACGTAAAATAAAATTCGAAAACAAGCGAGACAAGGTGACACGTATCCTACAAGCTGTTCAATGCCACAGCAGGATACCTTTCAGTCATTGAGCAGGGAACACAAAGGAGTAGCGATTAATGGATATTGTTTAACCCACCTTCGTTTTGATAACTACATAGCCATCTTTGTGAGAACTCCATCAGAGCTGAAGAGCATGATCCAGGAACTTGCAGACAAGGGTTAAGAAGTTAAACTAAAGAACTTACAGAAAAAAATATGCACAATGATTTTGCAAGAACTGAAGATCTGGGATTGACGGAGCAAATCTAGAAGTAACCGATTGCTGTATTTACCTTGGGCAGTAGATATCAAGCAAGAATCGCATCAAAGAAGAAATTAATAGGTGTATGAAACTTCGCTGGAGTGCATTTGGAAGAAACGTTTCAGTTTTCAAAAGCAATTTGCCATTATGTATAAAACAAAAAATTTTCAATCCACGCATCGTTTGCCGTCACGAGTGGCGCAGTGGTCTAAGCGCTGGCTTCTGACTATTCGTCTGAGATGGGTACGTGTTCGAATTCCGGTAAGGCATGGATGTTACATTTGTCTTACGGCACTGGTTATCTCCTTCCCTGGAACCAGCAGCCGCAAATTAGGGACGGGCAACTGCTTATAGCCCATTGAGTTGCTCACGGTGGTCGTTAAACCCCCAAACAAAAAATATCAAATGGGTTTGGGTTCGAATCCCGTGAGGCTTGGATGATGAACTTGTCTTACGGCACTGGCTCTCTCCCTTCCCTGGAACCAGTGGCCTTATATTACGGACGGGCGACTGCTTATACCTGACTGAGTTGCTCACGGTGGTCGTTAAATCTCTAAACAAACAAAAAAATGCATCCTTCGAGTTCTTACTTATGGATAAGAGACGTGGATCTTAACCAAAAAAAGACATCCATAGGTTGCAGACAACTGAAAGAAGCCTGCGGAGAGATACATGATCGATGCAACCATGAAAGACAAAGAAAAGAACGCATGGATCAGGTAAGAAAAGACTGAATGATATCATGATCAAAGTAAAGACCCTCAAGTGGCAACAGCCTTGACATATTGCTACAGAAGACGTTTCACACATTTTTAGAACGATTTTTCAGCAATATAATTAATGTTTAAAATAAAATTATTTCTTTCTTAAGTGTTCTATCTGACAGCCCTTTCTCTGGACTATGAACGGACATCTAGATTTCCAAGATAACAGGGCATTTCTTAAAACTGGTAGTGGTATTTTATTCCACTCCTCTTCCACTGATTTTTTTTTTTTTTTTTTTTTTTTGATTGGAGGTTTAACGACCACCGTGAGCAACTCAATTGGCTATAAGCAGTCGCCCGTCCTTAATTTAGGGTCACTGGTTCAAGGGAAGGGAGAGAACCAGTGCCGTAAGACAAGCACAACATCCATGCCTCACCGGGATTCGAACCCGGACCCCTTTCGGACGAATGATCAGAGGCCATCGCTTAGACCACTGCGCCACCGGGGCGGCCTTCCCCTGCTTTCCACATTGTTTTAGTTCAGCGTTTAGAAAGCGCTCTTTATAACAGTCCGAATGCACAATAGTCCATTGGTGACACATTAGGGGACTTTAACAGAATATGAGCAAAAGGTTATAGACTTGATAACAGTCTCTTTTTTTCATTTTTGCAAGAAATAAAGAGGTAGATTTGTATGTATGACTGGTAGCGTTATTCTGATGGAGATATTCTCTTTGAAGGCTCTGTGGATAAAGAAATGGTATTTCCTCTTTAAATATAGGAGTTAAAACATTATTTTGGTGATATGCAGAATTGATTTTAATATTCTTTTCAGTTTTTATTAACTTTAATATCCACAGCTTGTTTACGTGCACCATTTTCTCAGCAGACGATATTTAATTGCAGCATATGTTTGTTTCGTGTTCATCTAACATGCTGTTGCCAGTTTCAATTCTTTGAACTTCCTTTATTTTCTGTAATTTTTTTATCAAAAACGTTCTAAAAATGTGTGAACACCCTCTGTAGAAGAACTGACCACCACCGGTCAGCTGAAATATTGGACTGGATACCAAGGGACAGAAAAAGACCAAAAACGAGCATATCGGAGGTGTGCGGAAGAAATTCGAAATCATGATGAAGTGACATGTAAGAGACTGGTTCAAGAGAGAAAACTGCGGAAGAGCCTATAGAGTTTCATCCGGCAGTAGAATGGTGATTACAGGATGGTGAAAATTTAATATGTTAGCTAATTTTTTTTTTTTTTTTTTATTGGAGGTACCGTGAGCAACTCAGTGGGCTATAAGCAGTCGCCCGTCCCTAATTTAGGGCCACTGACTCCAGGGAAGGGAGAGAGCCAGAGCCGTAAGACAAACACAACATCCATGCCTCACCGGGATTCGAACCAGGACCCCTTTCGGACGAACGATCAGAGGCTATCGCTTAGACCACTGGGTCATCGGGAGGCTAGTTTCCTTCGGTGCATGACGAATGAAAAAAGTACATTCGTCAAAAACACTGAATTTTTTTGTTAACGCACATCAGTATCAAATGCAAGAAAATGAAAGCAAAAAAAGCCATATTCTTCTTCAGTGGTAAAAATTGTATGACACGGGTGAGACTAGATGAAACCTGAATTTATCGTCAATTATCATTAGGTCATAAGCATATGAAAATCAAAACATTGCGAATCATTTACTTTTCCGTAAGAATGTGGAAGTTTTATTTTTTTATTTTTAGTCATAACATACTGATACTGAATGCATGGAATATATGAGGCATCAGCTTCCAAGAATGTGCAACCTTTGGAGATGTTTCCGTAAAAAAAATTCCTAATTCCTTACTTTTTATCACCAGTTGTGACGTAATCTCTCATTTAACCTTCCAAGTTTTTATTCTTACGTAAATTTTGTTACATCTAGATATTCCTTCTTAACGGTTCATCACTTCACCGAATTTTTTACACGTTTTGGCAACACTGATGGTGGGCCAAAATGCAATTAAAAGCTACGTCGAAAGCTAAAGTGGTGACGATCATAATGGTAGTAGTATGACGAATGACGCTTAACTCAGTGTATAATTCACGTACGCTATCTTGTTATCTTGATGTATATACAAAGGCTGTTACATGAAAACTGAGAGTATTTTTTTTCTTTGAGTTGGCAACAGTGCGAAGGGGGAAAATAAACACGCAGGCGACTAACTGAATTAAGGAAGTATCTATGGCAACAATTATCAGCCGTGGCAGACGATTCTGGTTTTGTTATTGCGCAGTTGTTTAAGTTACGTCTTCATTTCGCCATACAGCTATGGAGGTGAGTGATTCAGATTTCAGAAGTGAAATGCTTTGTGCGATAAAATTTTGCTATCGTTTAGTTAAAAAGGTTCCAGAAACAGTTGATTTCGTGAAAAAAAGATTACAAATATAAATGTTTGGGTGAGTCAACGATTTTTAGATGGCAGCGTGATTTCAAAAAAGGGAATTTGTTGGCAGAACTCCCTCCTAGGCCTGGTGGACCTGAAAGTGCTGTTACAGAGCGTATGTTAACACTGTTTGGGCAATCCTGAAAGAAGATCGACGAATGACATGTGAAGACATAGTGGCGTCAACTAATATTTCAAAAACATCGGCATTTCGCCTTCTACGCGACAAATTACTACTGCATGGTGTGTGTTCCAGATGGTTACCTCATCACCTGACGAGAGAACAATTGTTAGCCAGAGTTCAGGTGTGTCATGAGTGGAAACAAATGATTGCAAAAGATCCTAACTTTCTAAACACAGTAATAACTGCCGATGAAACATGGGTCCACTATTTCGACCCCCTCACGAAGTACGCAACGAGTGTCTGGAAACACACAGACTCGCCTTGTCCGAAAAAAGTCCGCCAAACCAAATCAGCTGGGAAGGTGATGATGATAATTTTCTTTTATCATAAAGGTGTAGTCTACCAGCGGGCCAGTTCCTCCACAAACTACATTCGATGCTGAGTATTACATTTCAGTCTTGAAGTTTGTGCGACGACACATATCAATTAGGCGACCGGAACTGGTGGGCAAGTGGACCCCACACTATGATAACGCCCGCCCACATGTGGCTGCTTGTGTTCAACAGTTTCTTACGAAATGCAGTATTGAAATCATGCCACATCCCGCCTACAGTCCAGGTCTCGCCCCGTGCGATTTCTGGTTATTTTCAACAATGAAGGAGAAGTTCCATGACGCAAAATTCAGCACAGATGCTGACCTTATTCAAGCTGTACTGGGGTCGCTAAAGTAGCTTCCTTCGCCACATGATTTGAAAAGTGGACTGAACGATGGGACCGTTGCATATCATCCGAGGGAAGATACTTTGAGAAAGAACAACATATATTTTGATGTACCTGTTTCTTCGTTTTGTGTGATTTTACTCTCAGTTTATATGGAACGGCAGTTGTACACTGAAGTCATCTTGTATACAAAGTTGATGGGATAACATTGGTCTTAGCGATGGCCTCTGACCATTCGTCCGAAAGGGGTCCGTTTTCGAATCCCGGTAAGGTATGGATGTTGTGTTTGTCTTGCGGCACTGGCTCTTTCCCTTCCCTGGAACCAGTGACCCTAAATTAGGGACGGGCGACTGCATATAGCACATTGAGTTGCTTATAATGGTCGTTAAACCTCCAATCAAAAAAAAAAAATGTGCGGTTAAGATTTTTTATGGATGGTGTTTGAGGGGTGTTTGGGGTATGTGTATAGATCCCTGGAGTAATTCTTCAGTTATATATTTTATTTTCACATTTGTCTTTGCTTACTATAATCGCAGCTTCTTTGTCCACGCGGTTAATTTTACCCTGGTAAAAGTGTCCATAGAGCACTTAGTGTTTTTAGTCTTAACAGACAGGTTTGCGTAAGGAACTGTTTTGGAAATTTAGTATCAACCAATTTATACCTCAATGAAAATAAGTACGGGGACCATTCATAGCAGCATTTTGTACCTTGAAGTAATTATTTAATTTTGTTCCCCATGCCCCCCACCCCACCCCTGCACACATATCGGTTGTTCCATCCCCATTCCCACCCTGGTCGTCGGATGAGGTATGGGTGGTGTGTTTGTCCGATAGCACTGGCTCGACCCTTACCTGGAACCAGTGTCCCTAAATTAGGGATAAGCGACTGCTTATGAGTTTCTCATGGTAGTCGTTAAACCTCGAAGCAAAAAAAAAGAAAAGTAATTTGTCCTGCGGTTACCGTACAACAACGACGAACTACACTCTAGTATCGTGAGAATATCAAGTGTGATGAGACAAAAATTAAATGTGAAATTCCGGAATTAGTCAAATTTATAAATTCCATTGATCCTCACATTCAATTCAGCTACTAAACTGAAAACAACGGATGCCTACCATTTCTTGACGTCCTGGTAACTCGCTTAAATCAATCGCTCGCAACCACAATTTATCGGAAGCCATTTGCTATTTTTTCACCTCCACATGCTAAGTCTAATCACCCTTATCAACAAAAACTCAGCGCCTTTTACAGTTGCGTATATCGCGCGATACATATATGTTCAGATAAGGACAGTTTGGAAAAAGAACTTTATTTCCTTAAACGTGTTGCAGTACAGCGAGGATACAACCCTTCCATTATAAACAAGGCTCTAACAAAATTCCGGAAACCGGAGCCCTTCTCCGCATTAACTCCTGTGATGCGCCCATTGCGAGAGAATTTTGCCATTATTCTATATTCCCGTGACATTGCCTTCAGAATTACAAAAATTCTCAAAACCTTTAATTTTAAGGTGATTTTTAAACCCATAAACAAAATGAGATTTTTAGGATCAAAGGACTATGTTGAAGACAAAAACTCGTGGAGAATTTACCAAATTCCATGTGAATGTGGCGCTTCGTACGCATAGGACAGACCCGCCTTACGTTTTCGATTGAAGGAGCACAAGACCTACATTCGGAATTGTGACCTAAAAAAGTCATCGATGGCTAAACACTGTTACGAAAAGGACCACAAATTTCTCTTTGAAGAAGCAAAACTTATTGACAAACCAGATTCAACCACCAAACGTGATATTTTGGAAGCTTTCCATATATATCAGAAGTCTTCGCAACTTGTTAATGACATGGCATCCACACCATTTCTATCAAACGCGTGGAAGCGTCTAACCAAAACACGTGACTGTAAACACCATTTATGATGTCATATACAATTTGAATATTTACGTGCCATTCGTCCTGATGAAGCTAGGTCCAATACCCAGCGAAACCATGGTCGGCTTGAGAAAATAAACATTTGTGACAACTACATTGTATTATCTTAATCTATATATAATCTTAGTAAGCTATACACCGATGAGCAATTACATTATGACCACCTAACTAATAAGCTGTAGGACCCCCTTTATCTCGCAAAACAGCGCCCACTCGGCGAGGCATCGATTCGATGAGGTGGCGATAGATATCCTGGAGTATCTGGTACCATAATGTCAACAGCAGGTCCTCCAGTTCCCGTACATTTCCGGGTGGTGGTGCTTTAGCGCGAACCCGCTTTTCCAAGTCGAACCATAAATGTTCCATTCATGTCAGGTGAATTTGGAGGCCAGGGCATTAACAGAAAGTCACCAGCATGTTTCTCGAACCACTCCTTGATGAAAGTCAACAATTTGAAAACAATAAAAATCGAAGTTGAACCATGTCTATAAAACATACGTTTAAACAACGGGTGTTTCTCTCATACACAGCGTGTTCAAAGTATGTTTAAGGCCAGTATACAAAATAATTGCATTAAATATATTTTTGACTTTTCTAAAAATGGCCTTATCCCCTTCTTACTTCGTAAACTAATAAATTATTTCAATCAAATGCGATTAAAGTACAATAATAATTTTGGCCAACTTTTCGATGCTCCACTGTGTACCGTGAGCAATTCAATGGGATATAAGCAAACGCCCGTCCCTAAATTAGGGCTATGAGCCGCGGATGGCTTAGTGGTTAATGAGTCAGACTATCATTGCAAGGTCCTCAGGTTCGAGCCTGGGCTGATCTTTCGGAGATGGTGTGATTTACTAACAATCGCTGAATATCCGCGGTGCACGTTAAGTGACGGCTCCCAGGCTGAACCCACTGGTTAAATGGGTATCCTTTCCTATGCCCCTCCCCCTGAAATTCTGTCACCGAAATTTTCTATGCAACATCATACTTGTACGGTGGCGCCATCTACTGTACTCTAATCTCACTACAAACTGTTCTGTCAAAGTCGCTAGACTTGCTCTCATTCCTTCCGTTTCTGTGTCCTGCCCAAAAGGTAATCTCGCTGTAGGTGGCTGGGACCTAAACTCTACTCACTGTGGACCTACAAGAAAATGACAAATACTGTAAATTAGGGCTATTGGTTCCAGTGCCGTAAGACAAACACAACAACCATGTCTCACTAGGATTCGAACCTGGATCCATCTCGGACGCTTAGACCACTGCGCCATCGAGGCGGCTCCACGTATTTTCATGTCCTCTCATTTCCCATAGCACACTAAATTCAAATGTCCACATGAAATTTTCAACTTACTCGGTAGCTCCGGTGGTTGAGTAGTGTAAGTCTCTGACCAATCGTCCGAGATGAAAGCTGCTTCGGGTCCTTGATGAAACATGGTTGCGCACCTGTTTTACGGTGCGCAACCATGTTTCATCAAGGACCCGAAGCACCTTCTGAAATCAGTGGCCCCAAATCAGGGACGGGCCACTGCTTATACCCCTCAGAGGCGCTCATAGTGATCGTTAAACTCCGAAACAAAACAAAACATTTAACTGTACAAGAAAGCTACTAAAAAGAAAAAAAAATGCAGCTTACTAAATATAGAAAATAACAAACTACTTGATCACGAAACATTTCATTTTAATAGAAGTATTCCCTAAATCATGTTTCTCAGCTAATAATTTTTGATTAAGCTCACCCGAATGTGCGTCTACCACAGCAAATGCGCGGAATCGAAGATTTGCGCTTTCTTTTGATTTTGTGTGTGTGTAGTTTTCAGTTCTTTCGTTTTCTAATAATGCTTCGCGTTTCTTAAAGTCAAGAAATTATGTTCGCTTTCATTACAGGAATAAAGGTTGTCGAATATTTTGGGACATTTTAGGTACAAGCAACGTCACATTTTCTACTTTTCACAATTATTGCTTTCTTTAAAAGCCATGCACTAACAAGCATGGGGAGATACGCAAACTATGAAGTATATCATCAAACCACTGCTCTCAAATAACGTTGAATTTCATATCTTCGAAACATTGTTATTAATATTCGCTGTGTCGCGTGCGGCCAACTCTCCCTCGTGTCCTACTTTCGGATACATGTTTGTTTA
Organism: Macrothele yani; assembly: GCA_039090855.1. Lineage (NCBI taxonomy): Eukaryota > Metazoa > Arthropoda > Arachnida > Araneae > Macrothelidae > Macrothele > Macrothele yani. The sequence continues at coordinate 130,678,635 of CM076997.1, forward strand.
TTTCTTGAAAAAAAATCAAGCGTTAATAAAGGAAGTCATTAGAGAATTCCTTCCATGACGCTAGCTCATTGAAGACACAAACTTAAACAGTAATTCTGTTTCTGACAGAGCGGCGACCTTTAAATGTCTTTTATTAAGCTGACCTAGAAGAAGGAACGATGTCACCGTACTTTGCAGTTTACAGCCATTTCGTTTTCTGAATAATCAATGGCAGAATTAATTATTTCCGGCTATAGGCTTTCTTATGGTATAAGGTTTATTTTCAGGATTACGTTGTGCTTTGTGTGTGCATGTGGGTTCGTGTGTATGGCTAATCAGTTAAATCATCAAAAATAAGGCCAATAAATAATTTTTTTCTGCAAGAATTCCGTCATCCAGGATTCAAGTTGTGGTAAGCATGCAATGAGCAAGATTTTCGCTTTTCAAGATTTCCACTTGTGCTGGGAAAGGGAGTAATGATATCAATGAGAAACAAAAGCCATGGCGAGTTCCCCTTCCCTAATCTAGGGTAACAGATTCCAAGAAAGGGACACTATCAGTGCCGTAGGATACAGGGACGAAGTAAATGTCTCTGACGACATGAGAACATCGGAATAGACGCAAAGAAGTAAAAATCGTTACTTCGGTGTGGGAAGTTCTCGTAAACAGGTATGGTATCCATATTAAAACTTTCGAAGAGACTTTGTCATGGAGGAAACGTGTGTGAGCATTTTGGGAAATTCAAGCAAAGTTTTAAAACACAGTTTTTGGGATTTAGGCCTCATAATTTTATGATCTAATGGGCGTGGCAAATGAGGCCGATTAATTAAAATGTTTAATTAGTTCGTGGTCTCTGGTTGGGTTTCAATCAAGAAAAGAGATGTCTCCAAGTGATACGGTTTTCCACCCAGACAGGCTTTGTCGCTATGTGTTGTTCTGGAAGGTAGAAACAGAACCGTAAATCAGAGTTGGTTACTGCAAGTTAGTCTAAGTCCCGCCCTGTTTCTAAATCTTAAAGGGACTTTGGAGGAAATGCTTTTGCCCCGAGTGGGACCGATTGTAAGACAGATTCATATTAAAAAAGGAGCTCAAAGATCAGTAAAGCTCGTAATTATTGGCACTAATAGGCATGGAAGCAAGGAACAAATACATCTCAAGCACCTTGTATTCTTGCGCGTGCTGTAATCTGAAAAGCAGGGGAATCAGTTGCTTCCGATGGGCTCGAAGAGAGAGATGGTATGACTGAATCCTCATAGCAGTAAACTAACGATACTGAAAAAATTTCCCGTTCGCAGCACTCAGAAGAATCAACGGCAAAGACAAACCTGAGTTTTTGCCCACAAAGAGTGACAAGCACAATAACCAGGAGGAGCGACAGGAGACCGCAGAAGTCATCCTACCCAGTCTGTCTTCGGCGTGTTCACGGAAAGAAGTGCCAAAACAGGAATTGCAAAATGACCCACTCATGTTATCCACCGTTCCCACCGGTGCGTATGTACGTGTTGTGTCGGGAACCTATACGTAAGCTTCAGCCAGGAGAGCAAGCGGCAATCGAAGTTAAGAAAAACGTGCAAGAGAATCGCTGGAAGTGTGTATGTGTAACAGAGTACGGCATACTGCCGTCGTTTCTCGAAGAGATTTTATGCAGTGCCGGCGTGAAGTGGTTCATGGAAAAAAACTTCCGTGTGCATCACATTAAGGGTTTAATTAATTAATGTATTAGTAGCCGATGCCCAATTGGATAACTACAGCTGACACCAAGGAAGCCTGTAAGTTAACTCTGTTTATTTGCCTTTTATGTTGGCTGTTTTCCTGCGAGGAACCATTTCCAATCACTACAGAGGCTAAAGTTAAACCTACCTGGGGCGAACGCCATTAGATAAGTAGTCCGTTCGAAATTGTAACGTGGCCCCGGTGGCACAGTGGTCTAATCGCTGGCTTCTGACCATTCGTCCGAGAAGGGTCAGGGCCGCCCCGGTGGCGCAGTGGTCTAAGCGATGGCCTCTGATCATTCGTCCGAACGGGGTCCGGGTTCGAATCCCGGTGAGGCATGGATGTCGTGTTTGTCTTACGGCGCTGATTCTCTCCCTTCCCTGGAACCAGTGACCCTAAATTAGGGACGGGCGACTGCTTATAGCCCATTGAGTTGTTCATGGTGGTCGTTAAACCTCCAATCAAAAAAAAAAAAAAAAAAAAGAAGGGTCAGGGTTCGAATCCCGGTGAGGCATGGATGTTGTGTTTGTCTTACGGCACTGGCTCTCTATCTCTTCCCTAGAGCCAGTGGCCTTAAATTAGGGATGGACGACACTGCTTATAGCCCACTGAATTGCTCAGGCCATTGAGCAATTCAGTGGCCTAAAACGTCCAAATAAAGAAAAAAAAAGAAATTACAATGTGGTTTGAAGCTACGTGTGAACTTTGAAAACCCTTTCATGATTAATATACAGTAAATATTTGTACCATAAATTAAAGTGCGTGTTCGCCGTTCCGGTGGCGCAGTGGTCTAAGCGCTGGATTATGACAATTCGTCCATGAAGGGTCCGGGTTCGAATCCTGGTGTGGCATGGATGTTGTGTTTGTCTTACGGCACTCTCCCTTCCCTGGAACCAGTGGCCTTAAATTAGGGGCGGGAGACTGTTTATAGCCCATTGAGTTCCTCACGGTGGTCGTTAAACCTACAATAAAAAAAAATGTTTAAAAATTTCCTAAAAATATATCAATGATTCAAATACTGGTATAGAAAAAACTAAAAAATCTAAATGCAGATCAGACATTCCTGTACGCTTTTTAGCCGCCCCGGTGGTGCAGTGGTCTAAGCAATAAGCTTCTGATCCTTCGCCCAACGGAGGGGTCTGGGTTCGAATCCCGTGTAAGGCGTGGATGTCTGTGTTTGCCTTTCGGCACTGGCTCTCTGTTATTTGCAAATCTGGCATACTGTATCACATGTTCGATCTATACTATGCTGATTTCAATGTATTGCATAATATTCGTACCCTGTAACGCACAATACTGTATTTTTCTGAATTCGAGATGTATGTGTTAACCATGACCAATGTATGAATTCAAGTTGTATGTGTTACTGGGACCAACAAATACTTAAAAAAAAAAAAAAAAAAAGTGCATGGTGTGCAGGAAATCCTTTGCAGCTTATTTGTGGAAGTGCTAAATTTCGATTAGGCTTTGTAATTGAGAAGGTACATGTCTTCTCAATTACAGCCTTCAGGGAGTCGAGAACAGCGCGAGTTTGATTTGTTTAAAATTTATTTACGTTGTTTGTGGCGCCCTGGGATGTTCAGCTAGTCAGTAAGAGCTACCGTCAAATTAAAATGAAAACGCCCCAGGGGCGTCGCAACAATATTTAATAGTAACTAGTTCTGATAAGAATAAAAGTAGCAACTGTTGTAAGTATAATAGGTGACGAAGCATTAGAATTGTATGATACTTTCATTTAGAATTAGAACAAAGGAATAGCTATGACTAAGTTTCGAAAGCTTTTGAGAAATCTGCAGCCCCTAAAAAATAATGTTGTAATGGAAAGATTTAAATTCCACCTCACGCAGTCAATGGGAATGCGTATCATTTTTTTTTTTTTTAATTGGAGGTTTAACGACCACCGTGAGCAACTCTATGGGCTATAAGCAGTCGCCCGTCCCTAATTTAGGGTCACTGGTTCCAGGGATGGGAGAGAGCCAGTGCCGTAAGACAAACACAACATCCATGCCTCACCGGGATTCGAACCCGGAACCCGTTCGGACGAATGATCAGAAGCCATCGCTTAGACCACTGCGCCACCGGGGCGGCACGCGTATCATTTCATACATCCTTAACTGATATTAAGAAATTCGTAAAAACTTGTAAGTTTATGGAACAACAAAATATCGAAATTTACGTCACTAACCGAAAAATTTTACATGAAAAACAAAGAAGAGAACGTAGAGTTTGAAATTTGGCAGAAACCTGTATAGGCACATGGCGGTGTGTGCCTCACAGCCCCCCCCCCTCTTCCTTTTTTTTTGTGGAATGCATTCGCAAAATTTTATTAACTTATTTAATTAGTAAAGCTTTTAACCTTTGTTGAAACTTGACCTTTCAACAATATTTTTTGCTCACTCAACAATATTTCATTTCACTTTTGCGCGACATTATTTCATTGCACTCTTGCGCAACAAAATTTCGTTACACTTCGTATAAATGCAGCAATAGTTCATTGCACTGTAGCGTAAACTACGAGGAACTCGCGCCAATCGTGATAGAAGAGACAAAATTAATAGGTTGTGCTATTTCGTTGGGTTGCGCCAAAATTTTGGGGCTGCGCTCCCGAAGTATTATGTGCGTCCTTCCGCCACAGTTGCCGGCGGGTTTGTTTACGTTTCACACGGCTTCCATTCTGTTACTACCAGCTATAAATAGTTCCAACCTGTTCCTACAGTAAGATTTAACCATTGTTTCGAATTCGACATAACGCGCGCGATTTACAATTTGAAATTTGATTTTGCTGTTTACTGTGTTAGACTTTCGAAGTGTGTGTATCCTTCAGGGACATCTCCAAGGTGGTGAGAGGGAGGGCTTGAGCCCACCCTGAAATTTGTCTTGCCCACCCAGTTCCAAATATACCATTTTTCAGTATATTTAACTTTAAAATGCAATCTGCATTTTGTCAAGTCTTAGGTTTTATTTAATGCAGCCCTGCGTACTTCCCCCTAAGAAGTGAATTGTTTACTTCTCCGTAGAAAGGTTATCAAAATAAAATCCGTAGGGCCATAAAAATTCAATTGTTCTCTACTCTTCTAAATAGAACCCTCTTTTTCCTATTAGTATGGCCGGGAGAGAACGAGGAGAGTGGACGGGAATTCACTGAGGGAGATCATTACTAATTGCTCTGCTGTTTGTTTTAGTTACTAAATATGTGATTCCAACACGAAAAGTCGAGTCTAAAGCTTCACTAGTGCTCTTAAAATTCCCCAGGACAGTGAAAGTGCAGAAACTAACTGACGACTGCTTTGTAGGACAGGATTGCAAGGCAAAGTCTCTGGCTTGAAGGAAGGGAGTTAAGGGGAGGACAGATATTGTGTCTGCGTGACACGACGTTAAAATTAGATTTAAATAAACAAAAACGACATTTTCTTTTAAATAAATTGTTCAAGTACAGTACTATTTCCGTAAGCAAAAATAGAAAATTTTGAAAAGCAGTTTACCAACACTTCTATCACCAATCAGTGGCGGACTGGGTCTAAAAATATTGGTTGTCAGGAGGCAAGGGGGCCCACTCACAACTATAAGGCTATCATTGAATTTTATAAGAAATAAATAAAATTTTCAAAAAATACATAAGTGAAAAAAAGGTACAATTAAAATGTTTGCGAAATAAATTTATATTTTTTGTAATTACAGTGTACATATATTGTGCATATTACTGATACTGCACATTATGTACTAAATATAAATACAGATTGTTATAATTTAATTATTAAATTATTTTTTTTTAATTTTAAATAAATGGTGAACATTTTTTAAAAGTTTGCTTGTACTGAACATTTTACACATTAACAGGTACTTCAAAAGCATATTGCATGCAGTCCACTATATTAAGAGCAATTGTTTGAATGCACTAGAAGATTGTGTGAATCTGTCAATAATTTCTTCTGCATCCAATTAATCTAACAATTTGCCGCCCCGGTGGCGCAGTGGTCTAAGGCCCTGGCCTCTGATCATTCGTCCGTAAGGGATCCGGGTTCGAATCCCTGTCAGTCATGGATGTTGTGTTTGTCTTACGGCACTGGCTCTCTCCCTTCCCTGGAACCAGTGACCCTAAATTAGGGATGGGCAACTGCTTATAGCCCATTGAGTTGCTCACGGTGGTCGTTAAACCTCCAATCAAAAAAAAAAAAAAAAAAATCTAACAATTCCTTTTCAATAGATAGCAACCTGTATGATTCCAATTACTCCTCAGACAGTGAATTTCTTAGTCTTGTCTTTACGATCTTTGGCTTTGAAAATGTCCTCTCACATTGGACTTGAGTAAGTGATAGCGTGCAGATGACTTTATAAAGTTCATAAAGGTTATCATATTATATGCCTTGTCATGAAGTCTGTTGGATGCCAGAATTTTTAGTACACACGATGGACAAGTGCTACAAATTTTGCACTTGTTGCAACTGGAATCCATTATCTCACTATCATTAAGCAATAGTTTTAATACATCAAAGTTCGAAGCAAAAGAAAACAATTCCAATATTATTTTATCTTTGTGAATTTGTGGAGGCAGCTTAATAGTACCTTCCAATGCTTCATCTTCAAGTCCCTTCACTGCAATATAGTTTTGAACTTTGTTGAGTCCAAGCAGGATAAATCTTTATATAACTTTTTTGTGTTGTACAAATCATGAATCTAGTGAGTGGACAATGAAGTCCATTATTAGGTTAAACACATTTACTCAAAAATCAGCTAGAGAATCGGAAGAATTTTCTTCATGATCTATAAGCTCGTCTGCCATTCTTTTCTTCTTTCTCTGCCTCTTAACTGGCAAGGCTGTTTCAAAAGAGTCAATTTCCAATGTTTGATTTTCATCCATATTCAACTGTGAAATCTTGTCATTACATTTATTTACAATACAAATTCCAATGTCTTGCTGTGAGCTGTTAACGTTATCAAATGTTCTTGTCTGTTCTTTGGAGCTGAATCTATTTAACTCCATGCAATAAACATATCTAACCACTTGTCTGTAAATAACTTGATAATGGGGCTAGTTTCAAATACACTATCTACCAAGAAGTAATTGGACACTTGTGATAGCAAAGGAAAACGAAGTTTATTCACCTTCAATAGTTGGTGGAGCCTCCACGAGCGGCGATTACAGCTGCGACCCTCCGGGGCATACTCTCAATAAGACGTTGTACGACGGCTAGCGGTATTTTCTTCCACTCGGCTTGGAGAAGACAGGTCAGTTCTTTCACCGATTTCGGACGGTGGGGGCACCCCTTAAGTCGACGCTCCAACTCGTCCCAGAGGTGCTCGATAGGGTTAAGGTCCGGCCTCTGCGCAGGCCAGTCCATTCGATTAACCCCATTGTCCCCATACCAAGCCATGGTGAACCTCGCAACATGACAGGTGGCATTGTCATCCTGAAAGTAACATGGGTCCACCCCGTAAAACTGCCACAACGTAGGAAGCGCATGGTCATCCAAAATGGTGCAGTAGGTCTTGGCATTGAGTCTACCAGGAATTGCGACCAAGGGTCCCGTGCCATACCAGGAGAAACACACCCATTGCATAATTCCACCGCCGCCGAACTTCACAGTTGGCACAATACATTCCGGCAGGAGGCGTTCTCCAGGCAGACGCCAAACCCAGACCCTGCATCCGAACGGTAGAGGGTGAACCTTGAATCTTCGCTCCAGAGAACCTGTTTCCACTGTTCAACGGTCCACTGTCGACGTTCTTTGCACCACGTTAGCCGAGCAGCGCTATTGGACTTGGTGATCAAAGGCTTGTGGGCGGCAGCACGTCCATGATAACCGAGCAGATGGGCTTCCTTACGGATGGTATTCATCGAAAGAACACTCCCGGACGCCTGTTGAAACTCCTCGCGGATGTAGCCCATCGATTTGGTGCGGTTCTTCCGAATTTCTCTGGCCAGCACCCGTCGGTCTCTAACTACCAGTTTTGTGGGTCTGCCGGGTCGGGGCACATTCCGACAGTCACCTCTCATCTTCCACTTGCCAATCACGTAGGCCACTGTCGATTTTGGGTACTTCAACTCGCTGGATATGTCACGTATGGATCGGCCATTTCTGTGATACCCGACGATTACACCTTTCTCGAAATCAGAGAGCTCCGAACTGCGTGGCATCTTGCATGCGTCTGGTTGCGTTGTTGTTTCCCACACGATATTTAACGGCGGCGACCGTGACGTGTATCAGGACCACAGATATCGTCGATTGCACGGGTGTCCAATTACTTGTTGGTAGATAGTGTATATCATCACCATCATCATCATCATTGTCAACCGTTATCAATCCACTGCTGGACGAAGGTCTCCCCAAGTTTCCTCCACAACGGTCTGTCTTGTGCCAGTCTCCTCCATTTCACCCCTGCATACTTTCGAATTTCATCCACCCATCTCCCATGTGGTCTTCTTCTGGGTCTTTTCCTGTCCCTTGGAATCCAATCTAAAATTTCGGCTGTCCATCGATGATCTGTCCTTCTGGCAGTATGTCCAGCCCATTGCCATTTCAGGGATTTAACTCTGATCATGATGTCTTCCATTCTTGTCATTTTTCGGATCCACGAGTTCCTCTTCTTATCTCTCCTGGTTACACCAAGCATGCACCTCTCCATGTTGCTTTGAGTTGTCTGCAGCCTTTGTATGTCTCTTTTAGTTAAGGTCCACGTCTCTGCACCATACGTAAGCACTAGAAGGATGCGTTGATCAAATACTTTTCTTTTAAGACATAATGGCATATTGCTCTTGAAAATTATGCTGTTTCTTCCAAAAGCTCTCCAGGCAAGTTTTGTACGCCGATTAATTTCTTCATCAATGTGACCCTCACTTGATATCTGCTGTCCAAGATAAACGTACGTGCCTGTTATCTCCAGCTTTTCTCAATCAATCGATAAATCTTCTTATCTTGTAAAAGCATTGTACATCACTTTTGTCTTCTGAAAGTTCATTTTTAATCCCACTTCTTTACTGTTGTCAGCAAGTTCCTGGATCATACTCTGTAGCTCTGATGGGGTAGTTGCAAAAATGACTACATCATCAGCAAAACGAAGGTGGGTTAGATAATCTCCATTAATCTTTATCCCCTTGCAAGTAGGTAAATGATGTCAATATTGTTTCAAACTTTAGAAGTCTTTGAAGTAAAACATTTGCTTCTTGTTTTGTTTTTGCATCAAACTTGTATGAATCTTGCTTGTATCATTGATAAGCATGTCAATAGATTTACTAAAGTTCTGACAGCAGCATCCTCAAAACGTCCAAATATAGTTGTTGCTGCATTGGATTTTCCTGACCATCTTGTCTCACCAATTAGCTTTAATCGTTTCATTTTTTCTTGTCCTAGATGTTTTCCAACAACTTCTATCCATACAGCCATTATCTTGTATGATGTTTTCACAAAAGTTGCTAAATTCTGGAGCAAATTGAAAAGAGAAACTGCAGGCACTCAACATTTTGTTGTTTCTGTTATCACCAAATTCAAGACATGGGCATAGCACCATATATGAACATTTTGATCAGCCATATCAGTAATTTGATTTTGTAAATCATTATACTGGCCATGGTAGCTTGCATCTCTATCTGTACTATCATATAAACATTTTTTGTGATCAATTTTAAGTTGCTATAATGTTTCAGTCAGTAAATCAAAAAGTCCCTGTCCTGTACCAATATTACTTGCCACAACTGAAAGTAGTCGCTCACAAATATCACCTTTAAGCACATGCCGAATAATAATGCTAAACTGATTGATGGATGAATTATTTTGCGTTGAATCAACTTAAATAGAATAATATTTTGCTTGAGAAATCATGACTAATTCTCTCTTGCACCATATTCTTCATAATTTTGATTAACATATTAATAGTTGTTTTACTCAGGTATGTAACAAGTCCACAACAGCCTTTACTTTGAGCCTTTCCTTGTTGTTCTAATCGTTTGATTCTTTGTGTAGAGTTGTTTTGTACTGTAGAAACGTGAGCTGCCATGATGGGGTCATATTTTGCCATCAACTGCACTGTAGCTAAAAAACGTGCCATGATTTATAACCTCATTACCCAGAGTGTAGGCCGATTGATTTCTGTGACCTCAAAAAGGAACTGCTTGATTGCCTAACATCTTTATGATGTCTATAATCCTCATGACAATATTCCTCTGCTTCACCACTTCTTCTTTCTTTTTAATTAGTGAAGATGCAAAAAATTATCTAAGATGCCATCATTAATCACACTGATAAAGTGCTGAACATTTCTGACATGTGTTGTTGTCGATTCGTGTAAAGCCAAGCTCTGGCTAATACGCCTGTAGTTACTAAAGCCAAAGGGTGATGGATTACAAGTGTTGGGAGACTCAAAGGCCAAGCAGTATGAAAAATATAAGCACCTATTTTCTTTGTTATATGTTAGTAATTTTCTTGGGATTGAGTCATTCATAATTTTTCTCTCATACAAACGAGCATCAAATGGCAGATCATCAAGTGGCTGAAATGGATGTTCAGCAAAAAATTGTTTCAGATTTGCTCGTAACTGATATTGGAAGATTCCATTAGTTGATCTTTTATAGGATGTGCTTCAGAAACCAAGTCATTTATGCCTGAAGGTATATCTGATTTCCTGTAACTAGTTGAAGCCATGTGTTCAGATGTTGCAACTACAGGTAGTAAAGATACTGGAACAATGAGGCCAGAAGAAATTCTGGACCTGGGTTGGTGAGTAAAGGATGCTATTGTATTTGTCTCTACATTGAAAGTAGCGCTTTTCTGTTCTTGTAACTCACAAGTCATTGCATCATCATCACCATGAGTATTGTTTCTTTCTTCTTGATTATTTGTTGTGGAACTGTACGTTGATGTGAATGGTGATTGTGGTATTATAAAATCTGCAATAAACCTACATTGCTTGGCTGATTCCTGCCGTTCTGCTGCATATCGCACTTTGCGTTTCAGTGATCCAGATTTATGCTTTTTCTTTTCCATGCTGGTAGGGATAATATTCCTGAAATTAAAACTTTATTAAAAATAATCCACTTTGGGAGAAATGAACATCTACAATATCTACAGAACTCGTTCAATGTAAAAAAAAGTTTGTTTTCACGAGGTTTCTTAAAACAAATTAAAATGTTTGCTTACATTCAGCACACGCCACCAATTTATGCTTTGTACAAACAAACTGACTGCACACACAACACCTGGCAGTTGTTTTGATGTCCTTAGCTCTCACAAAAACTTGAAAGGCGGAAATAAACATGTGTTAGTCAAAGTTACGTAGTGGTCTAAGCAATGGCTTATGACCATTCGTCTGGGAGGGGTCCGGGTTCAAATCCCGGTGAGGTACGGATGTTGTGTTTGTCTTATGGCATTGGCTCTCTCCCTTCCCTGGAACCAGTGACCCTAAATTAGAGTCGGGCGACTGCTTATAGCCCATTGAGTTGCTCACTGTGGTCGTTAAACCATCAATCAAAAAAAAAAAAAAAATTAAGCCACAGGAAATGTAGGGCACTCAGTGCCCCAAAGTCAACTTTATGAACAGTAAGCAGTCTCCTAGGTGAAGATTACAAGGATGACTGATAAGTTAACTACCCCAATAGAAAAGTCAGGAGAGGTGGAAGAGCTAAGTCCTGCCCTCTTTTGGAAATTCCCAAAACTAATTTACGTGGGGCGCTCAGTACCCCGCGTTTCCCTTCCAGGGTTAAAATAGTAATACAACGTAAATTTCAATTGCATACAGTAATAATATTGGAACTTCTATTATATTTTCAAGCTACTAAAAGGTCATTAACATTTTGTGTGTTTTGAATATATCAATTTTGATTTTTAGTAATCTATGGCTGACGTTAACTGATAAAAAGAATACGTTCTATATATTATTAAGAATATGTTCAACTCTTAGATATTTCTACCGTTCGCGTCCGCTCCTTGCATTTCGTGTCCACTACCGAATGGTGACCTCGAAGGAGCCACAATCGCAAAGAGTGTTTTGTAGGACCAATCTAGGTTAGAGGAGGCCCAACAATTATTAAGAATAATAATGAGGTTATTGCTGTGATTGAAATAGAAGACCTAACTGAAGTGATTCTGAAATTCGTCTCAGTACAACGTCTATCACATTCGCTAGAAGATACAGTAATGATTTGCACATATTGTTTAATGTTTAAGGAGGCCCACTTTACCAGGGGCCCACTTCATCAGGGGCCCACTTGCCATCGGGCAAGCTGACACCCTGGCCAGTCCGCCGCTGCCAACACTTCTATCTTACACCAGTGGCGTAACTAGTATGTGTGTGTGTATTCAGATGGAAGGGGTGAAGATTGTACGAATTCCTTTATAGCAGGTAGTGAAAAGCATTAAACCCGGTGGCGAAGTAGTCTAAGAACTGGCTTATGACTATTCGTCCGAGAAGAGTCCGGGTTCGAACCACGGTGAGGAAAAGATGTTGTGTTTGTCTTACGGCACGGGCTCCTTACCTTCCCTAGAACCAGTGACCTTAAATTAGGGACGGGCGACTGCTCATAGCCCATTGGGCAGCGGATGGCCTAGTGGTCAACGTTCGTGACTGCCACGGAAAACCCTCAGATTCGATCCCAGGCAGGTATGAACGCTCGAACCACTAAATATCCGCCGTGCGTCGGATGGGCACGTTAAGTCGTCGGACCTCGGGTACTGGCCACCTGGTAATAAATAAGATCGTCTTCCTCCCCCCATTTCTACCTCGCTTCCGTGTCACTTTCCTATCAGGCACTATAGCCCAAATCTCCTAGCTTCCTATTTCTAAGGGTTGTTTAAGACCTGGGGTCAGACACTCCCTTCCTAAAATCCTCTACATATGATCTGATCTGATCTGCTTATAGCCCATTGAGTGCCACGGTGGTCGTTTAATCTTCAATTAAAAGAAAAAACAAAGCATTAAAAATTTGCTCTCTCAATGTTTCGTAAAAAACAAAAAAAATTGCTATCAAGCTTGCCCCACCAAAAATAATATTCGCCCTCCCGTCGACCATCCTGATTTCTAAGTCTAGCGACGTCCCTGCCTGGTATCCTTCCGTCGGACTAGGTGGCGGGTTTGTTTACGTTTCAGACTACTGCCCTCTGTGTGTTACTGCGCGCTATAAATAGTTCCACTAACGAAAAAAATAGTTTCGCTATTTTTTCAGAGAGGAGATACGTTTCAATAAAATGTAAATAGAATACAAAAAAAAAAAATGAAATGCGAGGAAAGTGTTAATTTTCTCGCATTTAATTTTTTCATAGCTTAACATTGCTATTCCTTCGTTCGCACATTATCCCAGCTCATCTTGACTATTCATTTATTTTATGGTGACGTAATATATAGATCCACCAACACTCTATAATGAAACACGACTAACTGACAAAAACCTCATGTAAATGTCATAGTAACTGCAGTCATGACTGGCAAAATGTTGCGGATGATCATGTGTGTATTCCACCTTTCCAATCGTGCTATCTGGTTTTCCATTTTAGTTTAAACGCCTACAGTTTCCTGTTCGTCTCACTTTCGCCGGGAGTATCAACAAGATCACGAGACACAAGGCCAATCGTTAAAAGTTGCTGGATTCAATTTGCAAAACCCAAGTTTTTTTCTACGGCCAGCTCTACGTTAATTTCTCTAGAGTTAGCAAAAATTAAAATCTCTTTATCTTGGCTCTAAATGGAAGAACATTCAAGGTCGTTTACCCAAAAGCTCTTCAAGAATAACCCTACCGGTTCTTCGGAGGACTATACATTACAGTGATCACAACATAATGGAAAAATGTTGATATTTCAAACATGTCAGTGCCATCCCGGTGGCTAAGTGGTACGAAGCGCTGACTTCTAAGTGTTTGTACGAAATGGGCGTAGGTTCGAATCCCAGATCAGGCATGAATGGTTCGCTTGACGTACGGCACTGGCCCTACCCCTTACCAGAAACAGTGGCTACATACTGTTAAAAAAATCTACTTAAAAATGAGAACCTGAACCTACTCTGGTTTTTTTTTAAGTACAATCATATCGTAAACGAGTGCATGACATGCTCATATATAAGTAACCATCTGTACTTACAAATAACTGTGTCAATAAATATAAATATAATATCGTACTATATACTTCATTTTAGATATTATAGATTTCAAAAGAAATTGTTTAATAAATGTGTAAAGTGACACACATTAATAATTAGTACAACAAAGTCACTGATCACAAGTAATTTAATTATGCATAAAGTATCTTTGTGTACGTTTTTACGTTAACTATATTTGTGTCAATCTCATAAATAGTATATTGTCGCTTCATCACTATTTTTGTCATAAAATTCTGCGGTCCATTTGCCCAGCATGTGACAACGAGTATATCTATTATACGAGATGTACCATCGAATAATATAGTTTCAATTGATTCTACGAATAAATGAGCATGTATGGAGTACACGTATTCCAAATTTGAAATCGAGCAGCGGATGGCTTAGTGGTTAGAGATGCAGACTATTGATGGAGGGACCCCAGGTTCAAGCCTAGCCGGATAGGCTTGACTGAACCTGGGATCACCATGGTGGTGTGAATTCTAACAATCGCTGAACATCCCCCGTGCATCGGACGAGCACGTTAAGTGACGGACCTCGATATGTAGAGCATTTTAGGAAGGGAGTGACTGACCCCAGGTCTTAAACAACCCTTAGATATAGGAAACTGGACGATTTGGGCTAGAGCGCCCGATAGGAAAGTGACACGGAAGCGAAGTAAAAAGGGGGAGGAAGACGCCCTTATTTATTACCGGGTGGCCAGTACCCGGGATCCGACGGTTTAACGTGCCCATCCGACGCACGGCGGATATTTAGTGGATCGAGAGTCCGTACCTGCCTGGGATCGAACCTGAGGCCATTTCCGTGGCAGTCACGAACGTTGCCCACTAAGCCACCCGCGGCCTGTCCCTCGGGTAGGAATCCCTCGGTTACATATAAAGGTGTTCATTCCTACGCCCGCCCCCCGCCCAATTTCTCTCTGCCTTCTATGTGTAGGCGTGTACGGTGGCGTCATCTAGTGTGCTCTCTGTCACTTGCAAACTATCCTGTCAGAATCGCTAGATTCGCTCTAACTTCCTTCAGTTTCTGTGCCCTGCCCGAGGGAGCACAGAAACTGAATGAAGTTAAAGCACATACATTTGAAATATATGGATTTTTTGAGTACATATATTTCAAATTAGAAATACCAGATATACTCACAATTGATTTCCTGTATGTTCTCAAAAATGAGTACGTGTCTTTTCCAAAAATGAGACAGAAGTACTCGGAGCTATTATAAGCCCAGAATGTACTCAAAAACGAGTACATTTTGCTTACTTCTAAGTACCAATTTTTAACGGTGCAAACAAATCAGGGATGGGCGATTATTTATATAGCCCACTGAGTTGCTCATGGTGGTCGTTAAACACCCAAACTGAAAAAAAAAAAAAAGATATTTCAACTTTGCTATATTCACAGTCAATAAACACCGCCGGTTTCAGCCAGCTGTGCCGGCTCAAGTATAAAGTTCTTCTTTTTCTTTTACATCTTTTATTTTGGTAACTGGAATATATTTCAGTTAAATTTTTTAGTACATTATATCTTATTCATAACTGCAGGAAAACTTGGAAAATCCCACCCCAGATCTGAGTGATACATCTTTCCGGGCGACGCCGGGTTCCTTGTTAGTACTTAATAAATGAAACGCCTTTAAAGCAACCAGACGTCTTCCCTTAATCAAAATGGGAAGCGTTAATATTTTCCTATATTGCTTCTCACGCAGCATTGTTATTGTATGCTGTAAGAGCGTTTTTTTTTTTTTTTGTTTTTTGTCTGTTTCTATTAGCTTTCTGGAACTAAGCCTTGGGCGAGGATTAGCCATGGAATCATTAAGAAAGCGTATTATGATGATGAAAACGGGGGACGGGGGGGAAAGAATTTTCGTTTGCAATCTAAATGACTTCGCAGAATTCACGGTACCCTAATTCCTGTAGCAAAAGGAAAAATCAACAAGCTGAGAGCGTCCATATTTTGGCAGTCATTCGTTCCGCTGCTTTAGCAACGGCTTCGAAGAAGTTATTCCAAACACTCCTGCGAAACACCCCCCCCGCCCCACGCACATACCCCAACAAAGACCCACCCCCATATCCACGCTCATGCTGAGACCTCACACATTTTCGTCCAGTAAAGAGGACTACAGAACCCAGAGCGGAGTGGGGGGTGAGGACAGGGACAGAAAAGGGAAAATATTTTTCATTAATTCTCAGCGCAACAAGGGAAAGTTTGAAGGTTACTACGAAAGCGCACCTTGAGCGCAATTAATTGCACAACAACAAACTTCGAGGTTTTTGAAAGGCGACCGTTCAAGCTGGCGGCTTATGTTTTCACTCAAATGAAACAAATAGCCATTTCATACGCGAAAAAATATAATTCCACTTCCCATTAGCAAATTTCCACCACCGAATGTTAATGATTAGTATTGCCTAGTATTTAACAAATGTTTTTCCAAATGCAACTTCCGCCATCCTCCCATGAATATGTTCCTCAAAGTATCTCCAAATTACGATAAGGATATCAATGTTGAATATTTAAACGTCTTCGCTGCGCAATCATGCATGCAGCATTGCATTCAGAGTTTGGTTTTTTTTCGGAGGGGGGCAATTACAAATTTTGAAAGGGCTGACTCTTGTTGACTGATTACATATATATAATCACAATTTTGTTATGTATATAATATACATATATCAAGAATAGTTAACCATAATAATTAGCTGTTTTTATACTTTTTTGACATGTATGTTCTGCCGGCCTGAGCGTTAATTGTTTGGTTTTAATTGGTTTTTGAGTGGGTATTTTTTATGTGTTGAACGGGTTGCCTAATATCGTTGTGATTTGTTTGAATTTTTTTAGTGGTCAGATTGTGTATGGTTTATGGTTTATCTTTCGTGTTTTAGACTTACTCTATCTTTTATCTTGGTATATATATCTTATATATAAAACACAAAACGTCTGCTTGTCTAAAGCAGCAAAAACTCTCGAGCGCCAAACTGTGGCATCATGAAATTTGCATAGCTTATTAATACTGATATTTCTAGGTCAACGCAACTATTTTAAGATCTTTAAAAAAGATCTCTCGCAATTATTTAAGATCTCTTTTAAGATCTCTCGCGAGTTATGAATTAATTAATAAACTAATCAATAAAGCCACCGTCGTTTGCTACGTCATCGTTATTCTGTTCCAAACCTGAAAGCACGTCACTGCATTTATCGCCGCAGCACATCCACAGGTGTTTCTATTCTTTGAGAACTGCGCATAAAAAAATGCAGAAACGAACTTTACGAAATCTTAACGAAACGGGCTGAAATTTTTATCAACACCATGAATTGGTAGTAAGAGGATTCCCTCAAAATTTCACCGGAATCCGGCCAAAATTTTTTTAAAATAGGCATGTAACTTTTAATTCATCGGTAAACAGAAATATATACGGAGAAACGGTTAATAAAATTTTGACGGCTAATTTAAAAAGTTATTTACCGATTCAGGCGAAATTTGGAGGTCATGTTCCTATTAACGACGCCCCTCAAAAACGTCTGAAACTGAAAGCACGTGATGCATTTGATCGTCGATAAAAAATTGTTAACGAATTTTGTTCAGTAAGTGTTCTAATGTTGTGTCTCCTGGACGCGTATTAAATAATTCGTAACGCTTTTGGTCCGTTTGATTCTACAGATTCCATACATTCTGTACCGGGCAAAGCCGGGTTGTAAAGCTAGTACATATATGGTATATATCATCATCATCATCATCATTGTCAAGCATTATCAATCCAATGCTGGACGAAGGTCTCCCCAAGTTTCCTCCACAACGGTTTGTCTTGTGCCAGTCTACTCCATGTCACTCCCGCATACTTTCGAATTTCATCCACCCATCTCTCATGTGGTCTTCTTCTGGGTCTTTTCCTGTCTCTTGAAATCCAATCTAAAATTTCGGCTGTCCATCGATGGTCTGTCCTTCTGGCAGTATGTCCAGCCCATTGCCATTTCCGGGATTTAACTCTGATCATGATGTATTCTACTCTTGTCATTTTTCGGATCCACGAGTTCCTCTTCTTATCTCTCCTGGTTACACCAAGCATGCACCTCTCCATGTTGCTTTGAGTTGTCTGCAGCCTTTGTATGTCTCTTTTAGTTAAAGTCCACGTCTCTGCACCATACGTAAGCACTGGAAGGATGCATTGATCAAACACTTTTCTTTTAAGACATAATGGCATATTGCTCTTGAAAATTATACTGTTTCTTCCAAAAGTTCTCCAGGCAAGTTTTGTACGCCAATTAATTTCTTCATCAATGTGACCCTCACTTGATATCTGCTGTCCAAGATAAACATACGTATCTGTTATCTCCAGTTTTTCTCCATCAATCGATAAATCTTCATTTCGTGTAAAAGCATTGAACATCACTTTTGTCTTCTGAAAGTTCATTTTTAATCCCACTTCTTTACTCCTGTCCGCAAGTTCCTGGATCATACTCTGCAGCTCTGATGGGGTAGTTGCAAAAATGACTATGTCATCAGCAAAACGAAGGTGGGTTAGATAATCTCCATTAATCTTTATCCCTTTGTTTTCCCAGTTCAGTGATTGAAAGACATTTTCCAGTGTGGCGTTAAAGAGCTTCGGAGATATGGTGTCACCTTGTCTCACTCCCTTTCCAATTTTTATGTGTGTTGTATTTTCAAACAGCCGAATCTTTGCACTTGCATTTTCATAGATGTTATTATTAATATTAATGTATGCATCTTCAATACCGCAGGATTTCAGAGCCATTGTAACTGCTGATGGTTTCACCGAATCAAAGGCTTTTTCATAATCGATAAAAGCCATACACAATGGAAGTTCATATTCCCTCGCTCTTTCAATTAGTTCTCTCAGTACGTGGATATGATCTATTGTGCTGTAGCCACTCCGGAATCCAGCTTGTTCTCTCGGTTGAGCCATGTCCAGTGTTACCTTTAAACGGTGTGAAACAACTTTAGTGAAGATTTTGTAAATAACTGATAAGAGGCTGATAGGTCTGTACTTCCTGAGATCCTCAATGTCACCTTTTCTATGTAGCAGGATCATTATAGCGTTGTTCCAATCCTCAGGAATCTTCCCTTCATTAAGGCATCGAGTGAAAATTTGGGCGAGTACTGTTTCAATTTCTCCACTTGCTTCTTGTATGATGTCTACAGTAATTCCATCTTCTCCTGGAGCTTTTTCCTGCTTCATGTTCTTGATTGCATGTGCACTTTCTGCTGGAAGGACTGGAAGAACTCTGGTACTGGTACCTTCCATGATGTCTGGAGTACATGCATCATCCCTTTCATATAACTTGGAGTAGAAATCTTTCACTCTTGTCAAAATTTCGCCTCTATTTCTTGTTACAGAACCATCTTCTTTTCTCAGTGCCATAATCTGTTTTCTTCCCTTACTGAGATGTCCCTTTGCTGTATTTAGGCTTTGGTTGTTTTCAATTGCTTTCCTAACTAGTTCACAGTTGAATTTCCTTACGTCTTCAGTAATACTTTTTCGTACTTTCTTGCATAGCTCTATGTATTCCACTTTGGAAGTCACATCTTCTTCAGTTGTCCTCATCTCTCTTCTTTTTGCATCAACATTTTGGTTTTTCCTGATAGTTTGTTCACATGCAACTTGTTCTTAGACCCAGCTAATTTTGTTGCTGTTTCCATAAGAGCTTTGGTTACTTTCCTGTTAACTTCAGAAATATCCACTTCTTCCGATGTTAGGCCTTCTAAAGCAGAGAATCTGTTCTTCAGTTCCAACTTGAAGGTATTATGGTGTTTTTTATGGTTGGTTATGTCAATACATTTTGTTTGTCTTATGAGCTTGCTACGTTCGAGTTTAGTGTTGAGGTGCATCTTACATCTCACCAATCTATGGTCACTGCCTGTGTTGAACTTGTTTAGCACACTGCAGTCTTCTATGACGAATTTTTTGTTACACATAATAAAATCAATTTCACTTGTCGTCCCATTTGGATGTCTCCATGTCCATTTCCTGTGCGGCTTTTTCTTGAAAAAGGAGTTCAAGATGAAAAACCCTTCTGCCTCTGCAAACTCTAAGAGAGTATTTCAACGCTGGTTTCTGTTGCCGTGACCGAATTTACCTACTAAAGTTTCATTCTGTTGCCGTTGTCCTATTTTTGCATTAAAATATCCCATAATTATCTTCAAGTGCTGCTTACCTTTATTATTTAGATGACGAATTTCCTCATAAAATTCTTCAATTTCTTCTTAAGGATGACTTGTAGTGGGTGCATAAGTTTGAATAATCTGAGACTGGTATCTTCTCGAGAGTTGGATAACGAGTCGTGCAGCTCTTTCAGGGGAACTTTCAACTTTTACAGCTTTATCCTTCAGTTTCTTGTTTATTATAAATCCAACACCACTAGTTCTGCCAGTATCTGTCCCACGATAGTAGAAGAGATGTCCACTTTTCAGTTCAATGAGATCTTCTCCTTTTCTCCTTACCTCACTTAGCCCGACGATGTCCCACTTGATCCTTTGTAGTTCCTCTTCCAATTCAAGAAGCCTTGAATCAGAAGATAGGGAGCGTCCGTTGTACGTAGCCAAGGTCAGCATCAGATGGCAGCCTAGTCCGGTCCTCCGGGGATTCTTAGCACCCTCTGCCTTCATGTCGCACTGGCCGCTGCCTTGGCCAGGTACATTCCAGCTGCCGGAGACTGAGGGCCAAGATTTAAGTTGTGGAGTCATTTTGGAGGGGTTTGGCCATAACTCACCACGCTGGCCAAGCGGGTTGGTGAGTGTGGGATAGCATTTCCTCTAATCCCGATGGTATAGTTATACCGCTATTGGCGGTCGTCAGAGCCCCTTTAGTGTGAACAGGATGTACCACGAGAAGGCGGGGTTGACATTTGTCAAGGAGAGGCTGTGATGTTACGCATCACCTGACCTTACATCCCATAGTATAAATATATATATATATATATAAAAATCAGTCATCTAACCCCTGTCTAGATGACTGAATTTAGCAACCACGGCCAAAAAGAAAAAACAAGTGTACATCCCATCCTCCCTACCTGTCAGAAAATCAATATTAAAGTCATCTCAAATAAAAGATAACTAATCAAAGTGGACCTACCTTTACACTGGCTGGTGCCTAAATCCGGTAAACATAATTTTCCGTTGCCATCTATCTCACCGAGATCATTATTGTGTTGGGATATAGTAGCAAGGGGTACGTTCAGAAATTAACAGAATAGTATAGATATTTTTACCCACTGTAAAAAGTACTATGTATGTAAGGAAGAGAATGTTAAATTCTCTGGGGCAGCTCGGAAATAAAAATAGTTTTTTTTTTTTTTTTTTTTTACTTTTTTTTTGTAGCCTTGAGGGTTAGTAAGGATGAGCTTCTGGTTTTTTAATCGTACAAAGTCTTAATCTTAATAACACCTCAGTTGTTTAATAATACTATGTTTTTTATTACAAATTCGCGTAATTCGTAAGATTTGTGAAATAATCAAATTACGGAAAATACTTCTTGAAAGGTTGGAAGTCCAGAGACTGTATAATTTTGTTATAAAATTAAACAGCTCTTTCTTGTTATATATATCTAATTATAGTTTATTTCTTTTAAATTCCATTTGCATGTCAAGAAAATTAATCTTGTTAGTTTCAATATTTGTCTTAATTAGACTAAGACCACCGGGGTAAACATCTTCAACTCTAAAGCCTACATTATTGGTTAAAAAAAATCAGATCATCAACATAACGAAAGCGGCTGACTTCTAAGTGATGAATTTTTTTTCATAAGCATGCAAGTATAAGTTGCCCAATAAACTTGAAAAATAGGTGCCCATAGGGACACCAATTAAAAAAAAAACTATTTTTCTTCTGAGCTGCCTCGGAGAATTTTACATTCTTTTCCTTACTTACATACATGGTACTTTTTACAGTGGATAAGAACATCTATATTATTCTCTAAATTTCTAAACGTACTCCTTGCTACTATATTCCAACACAATAATGATCTCACTGAGGGGTAATTGGCAACGGTCTAGGTCAACGTTCGTGACTGCCACGGGAAGGACCTCAGGTTCGATCCCAAGCAGGTACGAATGCTCGATCCACTAAATATCCGCCGTGCGTCGGATGGGCACGTTAAGCCGTCGGACCCCGGGTACTGGCCCCCATGTAATAAATAAGGGCGTCTTCCTCTCCCTTTCTCCTTCGCTTCCATGTCACTTTCTATCGGGAACTCTAGCCCAAATCTACTAGCTTCCTATTTCTAAGGGTTGTTAAAGACCTGGGGTCAGACACTCTCTTCCTAAAATCCTCTACATATGATCATGATCAGAAAACATAAGGGCCGCTGGTGGCCTAGTGGGCAACGTTCGTGACTGCCGCGGAAAAGGAACTCAGGTTCGATCCCAGGCAGGTACGAACGCTCGATCCACTAAATATCCGCCGTGCGTAGGATGGGCACGTTAAGCCGTCGGACCCCGGGTACTGGCCCCCAGGTAATAAATAAGGGCGTCTTCCTCTCCCTTTCTACTTCGCTTCCGTGTCACTTTCCTATCAGGCACTCTAGCCCAAATCTCCTAGCTTCCTATTTCTAAGGGTTGTTTAAGACCTGGGGTCAGACACTTCCTTCCTAAAATCATCTACATATGATCATTTGATCATTTGATCTGAAAACATAGGGCCGCGTGTGGCCTGGTGGGCAACGTTCGTGGCTGCCGCGGAAGGGACCTCAGGTTCGATCCCGGGCAGGTACGAACGCTCGATCCACTAATTATCCGCCGTGCGTCGGATGGGCACGTTAAGCCGTCGGACCCCGGGTACTGGCCCCCAGGTAATAAATAAGGGCGTCTTCCTCTCCCTTTCCACTTCGCTCCCGTGTTACTTTCCTATCAGGCACTATAGCCCAAATCTCCTAGCTTCCTGCTTCTAATGGTTGTTTAAGACCTGGGATCAGACACTCCCTTCCTAAAATCCTCTACATATGATCATTTGATCTAAAAACATATCACTCGTTGCTGTCATGGAAAAAAAAGAGCGATTTATCAGATTTGCAAAAAGGCGTGATTATCGGCTTTCGGGCCAACGGTAGCGGTATTTCTAAAACAGTGCAGTTTGTGAACTGTTCGCGTGCTGCTGTGGTTAAAGTGTATCGTGATTGGAGAAATGGCAGCATTGCGAATAAGCAAGAGACGGCGGAAAGTGAAGTTCGTTGACCGGGCCCGAAATTTCGAATAGTGGGGCACCCTCCTCTTTTCCCGCTTTCCGGAACAAACAGAAGAAAAACAATGCCTAAGGAGATTTGTTAAGGATTAGAACCACTTGACCACTTACCTAGAGCAACTTTCTAAGGCACATCACAACAAAAAATCGCACATATGCCAAATAAAAATCTTGGTTAAGATTATTGACCGGGCCCGGGCGGTTCCGCCGCCACTGGAATAGGCGACGTAGAAACTGCTGAGAACCACGTGTCATTCATTGATGTGAGAGGTGAATGTCGGCTTCCAAGGTGCGCGAGGGGCGATCGGCATGCTACAGTGTAGCAACTGACTGGCCGAATAAACCAGGGGGCTACCGGAAGTATGTTTAAAACGACAGCTCTCCGAACCCTACTGCGTATGGGGCTCCGATGTAGACGGATGGTCACTGTACCTGTGCTAACAAAGGCGCATCGGCAGAAAAGGCTTTACATTTGCCCGGAAGTATCGGAATTGGACCTCCGCTGATTGGCAAAGGATTGCCTTCCCCGATGAATCACGTTTTCTGCTTCATCGAACGGATGGACGTTGGCGTATAATACGAGAAACATCGGAGAACAAACGCTCTTCAACCACTGCTGGCGCAGAACACAAGCTGGTGGGGACAGCTTTAAGGCAGATTACGTACACCAATACATTCTGATTGCCTTCCTTGGGGCGGATGGGATCTTCCAGTACGACAATGCGACGTCTCACACAGCAAGAAACGTCCGAGAATGGTTGGAAGAGCACGATGAAATCTTCAAAGTACTTCCCTGGTTCCCTAATTCCGCAGATTTACACCCAATTGAGCATCTGTGGGACCACCTCGATGGTGTTGTTCGCTCTATGGATCCTCCACCGCGCACACTCCACCAGTTGTCAGATGCACTGCAGTCAGCATGACTCCACATACCTGTGAACACCTTCCAGCACCTTACTGAGTCACTCCCAGCCCGTCTAGCTGCTATCCGCGCTGCACGCGGCGGTTGCTCTGAATATTAGCTGATGGTCACAATAATGTGACTCGACTGTGTGTATATATATATATACTGAAAGGCCACTTTACTATGACCTCAGTACTTCGTTGGGCCACCTTTTTCCTTTAATACTGCGTCGATTCTTCGTGGCATGGACTCCACGAGATGTTCATAGATGGTTTGTGGAATCTGAGACCATGCTTGATGAATAGCACTTTCCAGGAGTGTGAGATTGCAGGGTTGTGGATCCAGCTGTCTGATGGCTCGTTCAATTTCATCCCACAAATTCTCAATGGGGTTGAGATCTGGAGATTGTGGGGGCCACCTAAGCAAAATAAACTCATCGGCATGTTCCTGAAACCAATCCTATGGCAGGACGTATTATCTTGTTGAAAGTAGCCATCGCTATTTGGATAAACCATCCATATGACAGAATGCACTTGGTCCGCAACGATGTTTAGATATGATGGGCCAGTCAGACGTTGATCAACACGAATTAAAGGTCCCAAAGCATGCCAGGAAAACATTCCCCAAACCATAACGTTGCCTCCACCAGCTTGAAGGGTTGTAGCAATGCATTTGGGGTCCATGCTTTCGTGCTGTTTCCGACAAATTTTCACTCGGCCATCGGCATGGTGCAACTGAAAACGTGATTCATCGGACCACATAATTTGTTTCCAATTATCGACTGTCCAATCCTTGTGCTCCTCAGCGAACTGGAGAAGTTTTCTCTAGTTAACTGCAGACGAACAGGTCTTCGGCTGCCATATCCCATCCGATGCAGTGTACGGCGAACAGTGCGTGCAGAGATCATTTGAGGGGATCCTTGATTAAGATGGTCTGTAATTTGCTGCACTGTTGCCCTTCTGTTGTCTGTTACCAGTCTGGACACTCTCCGTTCCGCCTAAGCAGTTTCTAGTCGATGACGACCACACGTTGCACGTAGAGACCCAGTCTTTTGGCTGACAATCCAATCTTTAAACACTTTAACAACAGCTGCTCTGGAATATTTCACGAACGCGGTGGTTTCGGTGATACTCGCTCCATGGCTCCGAGCTCCTACAATCATCCCACGTTGAAATTCCGTCAAATCGCATTTTTTACCTATCTCGTCACCCAAAAATCCCTTCTACTACTGTCGCAAGTATTAAGCTTTCCCTTTTTATACTAGCCTCGCCCTCTGGCGGTAACAGCGTGCAGCCATAGCTCATTTGCTTAAAACTGTCAGGTGGTCATAATAAAGTGGCCACTCAGTGTATACGTTAATACAAGTGATTAAAAATGTAAAAATGTTATACCGTAGCTTCTATTCAGTAATGCACCACGGATTTCATCATGGGGTGGTGTAAAATATTAAGGATGCTAATAAGTTAACACTGTGCTGGAGAAAATCCCCCTCCTTTCCAAAAACATTAGAAGTGGTAAAAATGTGTTCGCCTTACTTCAAGCGTGTTTCTGATTACGAGGTAACTCGGGGTTAGAAAAATGGGCTGGAATCAGTTCGAACGAATATATTCGCTGTCTAAGATGTGGGCCGAACGCGAGTAAAACGAGTAAACATGCGCATCAGAAAGTGTTGCTTTCTTCTTAGCTCTCTTATTCAAAGTGGTCATTTATGGGGATGATTGACACTAATCCTTTCAGAGTGATTAACCTGCTGAAAACGCTGTAATAATTGTTTACGATCCTAAGAAAGGAGACAGAAGATGTTTGAGTCACTTTTTTAGACCCAGTGGCATGATGCTCGTGTCAGAGGTACTTGCCCTTTCCCATCATGCCTTGGGTCATGAAGCAGAGAACAAAGGACTAGAAGGGAGCTCGTAGCACCAGGGTTATGGTGAGCACTGGTAATGATTTGTTGTGTTGAGATGACGGGAGAGAGGGGGGATTGTTTTGCCGTAGCTTTCGTAAAACCCGGCCGTTATGCGAACATTTCCGTTTGGGGAGCGCAGAAAGTGTGAGGTATTGTTTGTTTCTGGCACATCGGCTGCTTAAAGGGTTAAGGAATCATTACAGTGTTACCTAAAAACGTCTTATAATGAATATAATTTTACTACTAAGCTAAGTATCGTGAATATAGCTTTCACTAATATTATAATGAATTCAATGCTTGTACTAAGCTAACGCTTCTTCTAATGGTTGTTGTGTTATTAATTATGAATAAACTTTCCTGCTAGTAGTGTAGTAATAGTAATGAACAAACTTATAACTGGTAGTAATGTTGAAGTAGTAATTAAGATGAATAAAGTCTTATGCTGGTTGTTACTAATAACACTAAATGAAATAAACCTAACAGCCAGACAGAGGTCTGACAGTAACTATGAACTGAGAAAAACGTACTTACAACAAATTCTTTATTATTGAGACTTCTCGCTCTCACATAAACGAACTCTCTTTATACAGCACCAGCTTTCTGACACATAAACCACAGCTCACTTCGTACAACAACAAACGCTCTCACTATACAACAACAAACGCTCTCTTCCTCATAAACAAACGCTCTCCTTCACATAAACCAACGCTCTTCTTAGGTATCGTTGAACGCGCCTATTTATACTGACTACCAACACGTCATGACTTACACTCATTGCCAGATCTCATTCAGCGGGTGAAATAACATCTCGTTCAGTAAGAAGATAATTTACATAGTAAAATAAAATAACCAGAGATAGTAAAAATCAAAAGGAAAGTGAATATAGAGTATACGTTACATCATCTCCCCCTTAATTTTTTTTTTTTTTCCGTTTTCCGAAAAACCTATCAATTTTGGAGTGTAAGTCTTACACTTCGTTGATTGACGTTTATCGACTTCTTTTTTGTTGTTGTTTTGGTGGCAGCAGTATGTACAATATCAAGCTTGGCATGACAAAATCAAGAAATCTGTATTCGTCTGTGAAACACTTTGTATACTTGAACAAAACAAACCTGCATCGGCATACCTTCCTTTTATTCTGCCTAGCAGGAATCACTTTTTTAATTTCAAATTACGTTCTCATTATTCGTTGAATACACACCAACTGTATCAGCAGCGAAGATTGCCTGGAGCTGCCTAACAGTAACAATTTTATTATTTTATCCCTAAGCACATAGATATATAAAAAAAATTTGGATTAGTAGATGGACATAGAAGAAATATATAAAAAAAACACATATATACACAAAAAAGAATGCATAGGCCCACACGAAAAAAAGAAATTCTGCCACGCCAACTGGTCGTGCAGGAAAAACAACAAACGGAGAAAAGAACCTGTCCACGAGAACTTACTTATCTCGAGGACGCATAAAAAACTCTAGTACGATAACGTTTTCCAGGCCTAATCGGACTGGTAAATTCAGGTGGCGTAGTGCGTTTCAACGATTTGAATGGATCTGGAACATCTGTATTCTGTCGGTCAAGAAATCCCGGCGGCTGACAGAAACGGTCAGGAACGGCTGACATCCGTCGGTCAGGAACGGCTGAAGTCTGTCGGTCCGGAAATCCCTGCGGCTGATAGGAACGGTCAGGAACGGCTGAAGTCTGGCGGTCCGGAAATCCCTGCGGCTGACAGGAACGGGCTCCCCAGGCTTTTGATATGTAGTCCCTTTGTGCTGGGGCCCGTGTTGTCCTTCCAGCATTCTTTTGGACGGACGTGGCTCCGGCCACATCGTTTGTTTTCGTTTTCGCCCTCGTGGCATGAGAGTAGCAGCAGGCATCGGCCCTGTTTGCCCTGAGCGTAGGTTCCAGGGGCGAAACCCTGGCGGATACAAGGATCTCTGCCTTCGTCGCTGTTGCGGCGAAGCAGATTGGGGAGACAAGTTAAGTTTGCGCCCAGCTTTTGGTGGTTCTGGACGGTTTGTAATTGGTGTTTGACGTTTAGGAATAGTCAAATTATTGTTCATAACTGATAAATCAGAAATATCGGAAGCCTCTGAGTCGCTGCTGTAATTTAGTGGTCGTGCAGGGCGATGTTTATTTCTGCCTATAGGAATACTTTCTGACTAGGTATTCAAAGAGGTAGGAGCTTGTGTTGGTGCAGAGTTATCAGGAAACGGCGCAGCAATAGTCTTGGCAATGGTTGGAGGGAAAGGAACGATACTAGTATTTGAAGAACTTGATTCGAGCCTTCGTCTCATGGGAGAATCAGGTTGCGTGTTTGGAAACCCGTCTTGAGGAGGGGAGGGTGAAGAAAAAATCACTGGAGATTCTTCAAAAATGTTTGTTGGTTCGTCCAAAATTTCTGGAGGTTGATCGTGAGATATAGACTCTTGAGTCTGTGGAACAGAAGGTTGAGTAGGGTTGATTATAAAATCGATATTTCGTTCATGATACTTGCGACACTGAGCAACGTGTACGTATTGAAATTGATTGTCAGGTTTTTCAAGAACAATGTTATTTTCAAACACATTTGCCACCCGATATGGACCTTCGTAGCTGGGTGCAAATTTCTTCACTAAAGTATGAGAAACAGAAGACTGGAAGTGCGTTTCCACGAGAGTGAGATCTCCAACGACAAGATCTGGTTCCCTACGCCTAGTATTATAATATCTTGCTTGAGCCGCTTGTGCTCCTAGCATTGCAACACGAGCTTTTTCTGCCATGATTCGTACTGATTGCGGAGTCGGTCGCTGGTTTAGTTCGTCGATAATCCCCGTTAAATTTTCAAAAGGGGTTTTAATTTTGCGACCCAGAAAAAGTTCTGCAGGAGTAATTTTAGTAGATTCGTGAACAGACGAGCGGAGGGCTAACGAAAAAAGCTCCAAATGGTCATCCCATCGCTCGTGATGATCCATGACAAATGTAGCAATCATTTTCACTAGCGTGCGGTTTACGCGTTCCGCAGGATTACTCTGGGGATGATATGGGGAAATGAATTTATGTTTAATGTGTAGTCTCGCACACATTCTTTCAAAAATGTCAGAAATGAATTGTGGGCCATTATCCGAAACTACTTTATTAGGTGCACCATATCTAGAGAATACTTCATTAATTAATACATTACAAATAACTTCTGCCGTAGCGGCTTTAATGGGAAAAACTTTAACCCATTTAGAAAAATTATCAGTTAATACTAACACGTAACGAGCTTTGTTTTTAACAGATAAAGGATAAGGTCCCAATAAATCTATTGAAATAATATCAAAAACATGAGAACTTGAACTAGATTTCAAGTGACCGGTCGGTCTTACATTACGGTAATTATTAATCTGACACAAGTGACATGATTGAACGTATGCGAGCCCACTTTGGTACATGCCAGGCCAATAGGCAACATCCCGCAATTTACAACGGGTCTAGCGAATACCTAAATGGCCTGCAAGAGGTTTGTCATGAAATTCGTTTAAAAGGGCCATTCTAAGGGTTCGCGGAATACATGGGCGAAACTCTGCCCTAGTAGTCCTAGATTTCGTATAGTAAAGAAGACCCTCTATGACTTCAAAATGCTGTGACCTTCCAGCCAGAGAAGGATCACTTTGTAGCGGCGAACCCGCAAGCAAAAAATTATAGATATCCCCAAAATCTGGATCATTTATTAATTCTGCCATTATCTGCTCTCTGGATGTTATATCAGCTATTAGAAGTAAAGGCTGACATCCAGGAGTAGTTTCTGTGGGGACCCCACTAATCGGAACGCGAGACAATGCGTCCGGTAATTGATTCTTATGACCTGGCTTATACGAAATTTTGATATTGCTCTCTTGTAACTTAAGAGCCCACTTCATAAGTCTTTGAGATAGGTGCTTAGCAGAATTCAAATACTGAAGGGCAGAATGATCCGTAATTAT
Organism: Macrothele yani; assembly: GCA_039090855.1. Lineage (NCBI taxonomy): Eukaryota > Metazoa > Arthropoda > Arachnida > Araneae > Macrothelidae > Macrothele > Macrothele yani. The sequence continues at coordinate 130,708,343 of CM076997.1, forward strand.
GTTAACTGTCAATTCGTTAAGATAACATTGAAATTTGTTAAGAGCATACACAACAGCAAGACATTCACGTTCCGTAGCTGAATAATTGCGTTCAGCTTTGGCTAAAGTACGAGACGCAAAAGCTATTGGATGCCCAGCTTGTGACAAAACGCAACCAAGACCAACTCCGGATGCGTCAGTATAAATATCAAATTCCTTAGTATGATCCGGGAAAGCCAACACAGGAGGCTGAGTCAACGCAGACTTCCGAGTTTCAAAAGCAGCGTTAGCCTCAGGTGTCCAAACAAACTTCTTGTATTTACGTTTCAAAGCATACAATGGCTCACAGATTGTATTATAAGCGGGGACGAACTGCTGATACCATCCGGTCATTCCCAGAAAGCGTGATAGTTCTTTTGCTGTTTTAGGCCGAGGAAAGTCAACAATAGGCCTAATTTTTTCATTATCCGTAAATAAGCCGTGGGGAGTGATTTTCAACCCCAGATATACAATCTCGTCCCTCGCTATCTGGCATTTACTAGGTTTTAACGTCAAGCCAGCATTGTATATGAGTTGGAACACCTGTTTGAGCAGAGAAAGGTGCTCGTCAAAAGTCTCTGATGTAATAATAATGTCATCCAAATATACATGCACATGGGGACCCAGAACAGGTCTGAGAACCGTATCCATAAGCTTTTGGAAAGTAGCAGGTGCAGAAGCTAATCCAAAGGGCATACGCAGGTATTCATAAGCCCCAAAAGGAGTCACAAAGCCTGTTTTATCGACAGAGTCCGGATGTACCGCCACCTGCCAATATCCACTCGCCAAATCCAAGGTTGACATCCATTTGGTTGATGACAGGTCATGCAAAATATGTGACATGACAGGTAGTGGATAATTGATCGTTTTTGTGACTTGGTTGAGCTTGCGGAAATCTGTCACGAAACGAAATTCATTGGGTTGTTTCTTTGGAACCAAAAAGGCAGGAGCAGCCCAGGCGCTTGTGGATTCCTTTATTATGCCCTGTTTAATCATTTCAGAAATTTGACGTTGCATTTCCTGTTTCTTATGTGGAGCACAAGGGTAAGGTTTCGTTGCTATCGGTTTCGAACCATCAGTGTCAATGACATGATAAATCACCTATGTGAAACCAGGTTGATCAGAAAATAAACCAGGGCTTTCCTGAAAAAGTAGAGAAAGCTGGTTTCGTTGCCTCTCATTCAATTGGTTACTCAATAACAAACTCGTTATATCCATAGGGACCGTAGGAATCATTTCGACAGGTTCCGGAAAGGAAATCCCATGTTGTACGAAATTCAAAGTTATTTGAAACTTATTAATAAAGTCCATTCCCATTAGACATTTAACAAGTAGTTCGTCTATAAGCAGGAAAGAATGCGTAAAATGAGCCTTTCCCAGCCCTAGAGATAATATGACAGTTCCTGTGATACTGAAGACTTCGTTATTTGCACCTCGCAAATACTGCGTCGCAACCTGAACGTGTATTGCAGGAAAATTGTCAGTGCAAAACTTCGTATTTAGGGCTGATATTTCAGAACCAGTGTCGAACTTTGTCTCGACAATAATATCTTCAATTGTCAAGAATACATCAGGCAACTGAGGAGTTTGGACAGTCACTAATACTGTTTTAGGGTCAGAATGCTTGGTATCAGGGAGCAGGACCGACCCTTGGTCTACTTCCTTTGGAAGTTTAAAGGATTCCTGGTTGGATTATCATGCGGTCTGAAACCTCGACCCTGCCGGGTATCGGAAAAATTTTCACGATGAGGAAAACTGCGTGAAACCTGCGTCGGGAACTCCGCGTGTCTGTTGACATTGTCATATCTATTACTTCTTCCCTCAGCACGGGCAGAAAAATCATCATTGCCCTGAGCATGAAAACGTTCCGAATGCTGCGGATTGGAACGGGGTCGAGCATACTGTGCATTTGTACGATATCCCGAAGATTGTTCAGAAACTCGCGGTTGGTTTGCCACTCTTCTGTGTGGTGGAACGTATGAAGCTTGGGTGTGCACTTGTGTATGCTCGCGCTGAAAGTTACTATGCCTATTATGCCGCTGAGGGTTTTCGAAATAAGCCTCGCGGGGTGCCCGAGCATGGTGAGTTCAACCATGTTTGCCATGTCGCTCTTCATACGTTCGTATGAGGCGAAGGCATTCATGAATTGTAGCAGGGTGTCGAACCTCAAGAAAATCTTGTAGAAATGGGTCGAGCTGCTGCAATAGGGTATCCAACATGTCGACATGACTGGCATGTGGATCCCATAAGTTATATAAGCGTGTTGTTTCCAACGCAAATGCAACAGGGCTATCGTTGGGTCCTTGCTGACGAGAAAAAAGTTGTTGTGCAAGACTAGCTCGACTGAGGCCAAAAGGTAAGACCTCCAAAAAGTGTGCTCGGAAATTCTCATAATGAGAATCCGGGTTCGACACTCTCCACTGCCGATACCAGGTCTTAGCGGTATCCTTCAAGCAAGTGCCTGCGATTTGTACTTTGCAGTCTTCAGGAATATTGTATAGATCAAAATGATCTTCCAAATCTTCGAGGAACTTTAAGGACCCCTCCAAACCATTAAAAAGAATTGTTCCTGCATGCGGCACGAAATGGGCAAGCATTCTGCTTCGCTGAGAGGATTGAACTCGTTCAGGTACGACCCGCGACTCAGAGTAATAGGAAGTTGGTGCATTACGAAATTGTGAAGAATGCCTGGGTACGTGTAGATCATTCATATCAAAGTGAGACCCTCAGGCTTCTTGCAGATGGTCGAGATTAATCCCATCACCACCGAAACTTGTCTTAGGGTGGAAAATTGAAGTTGTCTCAGGTAAGGAAGACATGGGTAATAATTGTCAAGATCTCGTGTTCGAGAAAAGTTCGGGCGCCAATTATAATGAATATAGCTTTTAACTAAGCTAATTATCGTGAATATAGCTTTCACTAATATTATAATGAATTAAATGCTTGTACTAAGCTAACGCTTCTTCTAATGGTTGTTGTGTTATTAATTATGAATAAACTTTCCTGCTAGTAGTGTAGTAATAGTAATGAACAAACTTATAACTGGTAGTAATGTTGAAGTAGTAATTAAGATGAATAAAGTCTTATGCTGGTTGTTACTAATAACACTAAATGAAATAAACCTAACAGCCAGACAGAGGTCCGACAGTAACTATGAACTGAGAAAAACGTACTTACAACAAATTCTTTATTATTGAGACTTCTCGCTCTCACATAAACGAACTCTCTTTATACAGCACCAGCTTTCTGACACATAAACCACAGCTCACTTCGTACAACAACAAACGCTCTCACTATACAACAACAAACGCTCTCTTCCTCATAAACAAACGCTCTCCTTCACATAAACCAACGCTCTCCTTAGGTATCGTTGAACGCGCCTATTTATACTGACTACCAACACGTCATGACTTACACTCATTGCCAGATCTCATTCAGCGGGTGAAATAACATCTCGTTCAGTAAGAAGATAATTTACATAGTAAAATAAAATAACCAGAGATAGTAAAAATCAAAAGGAAAGTGAATATAGAGTATACGTTACAGTCTGGTGTAAACCATTCCCATTGGTTTCAGACCCTTTAGATTATTTATATTAGCACATAGTAGTAAAAAAAAAAGAAACTAACCATTCGAAGTGCCTCGATTTTCTTGTCTCAGAGCTGTGACGTATATGCTAATTTAACTTTTGTTTTTAGTTCCTTTTCCTATGTAAATTTGAGTTTGTTCTCTTTCATACTTTCCAAACTTAACGTGATATCTTCTCTCTCACATGAATGAGGTTGGCAACACTTTTGAGCAATGCTGTAGTCGTAAAATCAGCAGAGGGTATATATACTATGTGCAAATCCTAAAAAATCAGAGGCAAAAAAAAAAAAAAAAAAAAAAAAGGGGCACGGTACCCTTTAGTACCGTGCCTTTTTAACAATTATGACAACGAGCTCACTTACCGATATAAATAAAGTATCTTCTCCTCTCTCCTGTCAATTATGACATGTTGAAGAGCATGCACAAGATTATTTTAACTTTTATTGAAATATATCCCATAAAGCCTCAGCCGCGGTGGCGCAGTGGCCCTCTGATCATTCGTCCGAAAGGGGTCCGGGTTCGAATCCCGTAAGGCATGGATGTTGTGTTGACAGTTGTCTTACGGCACTGGCTCTTCTTCCCAGTTACCCTAAATTAGGGACGGGTGACTGCTTAGAGCCCATTGATTTGCTTGCGGTGGTCGTTAAACCTCCAATCCAAAAAAAAAAAAAAAAAAAAAAAAAGCCTGACGAGATAAGTCCTTAGAGCACTGTATAACGAAGTAAATTTCTCCGTCATTTTTGGTCTACGCCGGGATTCGAACCCGAGGCCGCTTATTCCGGAACAAGTCGCTCTACCAACTGAGCTACGTAGACGTTTATTCTGATTCCTATCTGCCTTTATGTCGTGTGCGTCCTGCTGGCAGGTACGTCACATCTCCTGGTACGTTACATCATCTCCCTCTTTTTTTTTTTTTTTTTTTTTTTTCGAAGTGCTGGAGAAAGGATTCTCTTATTTTTCCTATCTCGCGGTGTGGAAATAACATCACACCAATGCGAGATTTTTGAACGGTCGGGTCATCCGGATAGTTCGGGCGCCATTATAACGAAGTAAATTTCTCCGTCATTTTTATCCGCGCCAGGATTCGAACCCGGGTTCCCTCATTCCGGAATAAGTCGCTCTACCAACTGAGCTACGCAGACGTTTATTCTGATTCCTATCTGCCTTTATGTCGTGTGCGTCCTGCTGGCAGGTACGTCACATCTCCTGGTACGTTACAACTGTTCTCTAGAAGAAACTCTTGATCTACTATCAGTTGCTGAACGATGATTCATCAACCAAGATCTTACATATTTTTTTAGATTAAATTGTTCTATGGGCGGTCCATTTGAATTTATGAACATCAGGTTAGATACATTAGAGATTAACGAAGATGCTCTGAGATCGGTTATAATGTTGTTCATTAAACTGAATCCTCGTTCGCATTCGGCTGTCGAACAAGGCAGAGTTGAAATCGTTTTTAAGAGGGGTTTTAAGTTTTCTGGTACAACTTGGAGTATATTCTCTCAGTCTCTGAATAGCAAGCATCAACATTAAAACGTCTACAGATTCGCCTTGTTTCTAGTTCTCCAGAGCGCACGTCGTCTGTTTTAAGATTTATTCGCTCTGATGAAGAAATAACTTTAAGAAGTTGTACATTTTCACTGTTTGAATCTGAACACAGTCTTGATTTCATCCTGTCAACCATGCTTTGAATAAACTGGTTGGGTTAATAGGTACAATTTTTTTGTTAGGAATCTATGGGATATTTTTAAATAATAATTCCTCGTTCGCTGCTAATGCTAAATGAGTTTTTTCCTCAGGATTTTCTCCGAAGCTCTCTTTAATTCTTATGGTTCTTTTTATTAGATGTTCAGCTCTTGGCAGCGATGTTGTTCGAGATTGAAGTTCTGTTGATAATATGGACATTGAAGGTATACGCTATTCTGTCATAAAAAAGCAGAGGGTATCCGGCGTATACCGCCGTATACCCTCCACTACAGCCTTGCTTCTGAGGCCAGAGAGAGTGACGTGTGAATGTGATAAAAACGATAGATAAAAAGGACGATAGAGCAGTTGCTTAATGTATGGGTGTGTGTGAAGATGTTCGATCTGTGTAAAAGCTAGATTATACGATATTATATGTGACTAGATTATACGATATTATATGTGGCTAGATTATACGATATTGTATGTGGCTAGATTATACGATATTAAAGCTAGATTATACGATACTATATGTGGCTATATTGTAGATTTCTTCAATCATTGCTGAACCAATGAAAGGTTATCGTAAGTTGACTTCTGTTTATGTTTCATCTGGCCGTAAACTATTGCATCGTATTCTCATTTAGTTCAACATTTCCTTAGTCGTGGTTTTAGACATAGCGTAACACCAATCTTGCACACGAAAAAGGGTTACGTTATAGAGTGTAAACCACCCACCACCAGGGGGGAAAAGCAGCTTTTTACGGGAGCAATTTCTAGTAATTTGCTATTGTTAAAATTTAGGTAGGAAATATTTTGTTGTATTGGAAGCACTAACGTCACGTTAGCACACTGAGGCTTAACCATATACATGGAAAGTTGGCATCCAACGAACTGAAATAAAGTTGAATGCCAGCTTCCAAAATATGACAATGTATTGCAGTGCAAACAGCATGCCGTTGGCGATCACAAATCCACAGTAAACTTAACTAAAAAAAAAAGCTTTAAAAAATTTACAGAATTGTGAAACAATATCTGGTGTTCTTGTTTGCCTTTCTTGCATATATGATTAAGATAACTGCTCTTCTACCTTCCTGCTTTTTATCCAGAGAAAGTTAAGCATTTTTGGTAGGGCTTCATAATAGATTTTTAACATGGCACAATTGTTCCATTTAATAAACAAATTTAGAAAAGCATTCTCATGTAGAACAACGCACACACAAATTTTGTTCTAGAGTATATATATTTTCGTAACTGCACTCATCGTAAAAAAAATAGTTGCACCCACAAGGATGCAACGCACAGGAATGAAACTTGGTGGGCAGTTTTGACATCGTGAGACATGCAAATGATTTAAGTATCACGCTCTGCCGCGCATGTGACTCAAGCAAGGAGGGGTCGTAGCGCTGTGTCTGACAGGCTATATAAGGTTGACCCGTTGCGCGTGCTTGCCATTCTGACGCGTGCTGTTGTGTTGGTTGCATCCTTTGCAAATGAAGTAAGCCTCGGAGAAAAGTTAGGAAGCAATTCGAGCAGTTGGAGGAGTTCGACATGGGCCGCAACGTCGGGCTCCGGGAAGCAGGATGGTCTTATTGCCGTATTGCGTGCCATACCGGTCGTGCGGATATCCCCATAGTACTCTGTTGGCGGCAGTGGATAGAACAAGGCACGCAGAAGCGACAGGAAGGGTCTAGGAGACCTAGACGAACCACGGAGGGAGAGGACCGACGGGTTGTCCGACATGCGCGGAGTGACCCAACAGCAACGATTGCGGATATTCAGGGAGCAGTGGTGCTCTCCATGCATCGTCCGATTAGTGCCAGCACCATTCGCAGACGGCTGCACGACGTAGGACTACACGCACGCAGACCGTTACAACGACTGTCCTTAACACCGTTGCATCGTCGCCAAAGACTGCAATGGTGTCGTGCCAGACTGTCATGGAGCCACTCAGAATGGCAGCGGGTGATCTTCAGTGACGAGTCCCATTTTTGTCTTGGAGGAGACGACCAACGAATCTGTGTGTGGAGGCACCGTGGTCAGCCCCAAGATGAACGGTTTGTTGTCGAGCGTCACACGTCCAGAAGGCCTGGTGTCATAATGTGGGGTGCAATTGCCTACGATGCATGATCACTTTTGGTGTTCATTATAGGCACTTTGACAGCCCAACGTTACGTTAATGAGGTTCTGCAACTAGTGGCCATACCTTTTCTGAACGCTCACTCCGGTGCGATTTCCCAACAAGACAACGCTCGTCCGCATACTGCTGCCGTCTCGAGAGCTTGCCTTCAAGGCACTGACACTCTGCCTTGGTCAGCCGCATCGCGAAACCTATCGCTGATTGAAAATGTGTGGGATGCTATTGGACGCGCTATCCACACTCCACACCTACTTCAAAATCTGCAGGAACTGCGTGACAAAATTCAAGCTGAATGGGATGGCTTATCGCAGAACACCATTAGGAACCTGTGCAACTCCATGCCGAGACGTCTGGCATGCTGTGTGAGCATACACGGCGGCCCGACGCTTTACCGAGAGACACAACTTATTGGCGTGTAGCTCAATAAATATTTTCCGTATGAGTAATCATTTATTGTTCCTGGTAGCCTTTACCTTCCACCCGGATATCAATTGCATTCCGACACGTCCTTCTGAGTGCAACTATTTTTTTGATGATGAGTGTATTTGATTTCACAGCTACGATTTTTAATAAAACTGTTATTTTAAGAGTTAACACTGTGTGTGGTAGTTTTTTTTTAATGGCGTTTCCTTCTATTGATATATCTGTTGGACGTTTCTTCTCAAAAAATCTCAAAAAAAAAAAAAAAAAATGATCTCTATTTCAGTGAAAATTTTGCCGCAGGACAAAGCAAGCTGCAATCAGTAATTAAGCTAACTACGGTTGAGGGTAGTCTTTGGCTTGGAGCCAAAGGGACAGGGCCGCTTGGACCACAGGGACAACCGGGCCCCTCTTCACGGGGCACCGCAGTTTAGAAAATAAAATAATATTTTCTAGAATTCTAAAAATATATCATATTTTGTAGAATTCTAAAGATATATGATATTTTCCAGAATTCTAAAGGTATATCATATTTTCAAGAATTCTAAAATATATCATATTTTCTAGAATTCTAAAGTTCTATGTTTTCAAGAATTCTAAAGATATATCATATTTCGTAGAATTCTAAAGATACAACATATTTTCTAGAATTTTAAAGATACCATATTTTCTAGAATTCTAAAGATATATCATATTTTCTAGAATTCTAAAGATCATCATCATCATCATTGTCAACCATTATCAATCCACTGCTGGACGAAGGTCTCCCCAAGTTTCCTCCACAACGGTCTGTCTTGTGCCAGTCTCCTCCATGTCACTCCCGCATATTTTCGAATTTCATCCACCCATCTCCCATGTGGTCTTTTTCTGGGTCTTTTCCTGTCCCTTGGAATCCAATCTAAAATTTCGGCTGTCCATCTATGGTCTGTCCTTCTGGCAGTATGTCCAGCTCATTGCCATTTCAGGGATTTAACTCTGATCATGATGTCTTCCACTCTCGTCATTTTTCGGATCCACGAGTTCCTCTTCTTATCTCTCCTGGTTATACCAAGCATGCACCTCTCCATGCTGCTTTGAGTTGTCTGCAGCCTTTGTATGTCTCTTTTAGTTAAGGTCCACGTCTCTGCACCATACGTAAGCACTGGAAGGATGCATTGATCAAACACTTTTCTTTTAAGACATAATGGCATATTGCTCTTGAAAATTATGCTGTTTCTTCCAAAAGCTCTCCAGGCAAGTTTTGTACGCCGATTAATTTCTTCATCAATGTGACCCTCACTTGATATCTGCTGTCCAAGATAAACATACGTATCTGTTATCTCCAGTTTTTCTCCATCAATCGATAAATCTTCATTTCTTGTAAAAGCATTGAACATCACTTTTGTCTTCTGAAAGTTCATTTTTAATCCCACTTCTTTACTCTTGTCAGCAAGTTCCTGGATCATACTCTGCAGCTCTGATGGGGTAGTTGCAAAAATGACTACGTCATCAGCAAAACGAAGGTGGGTTATATAATCTCCATTAATCTTTATCCCTTTGTTTTCCCAGTTCAGTGATTGAAAGACATTTTCCAATGTGGCATTAAAGAGCTTCGGAGATATGGTGTCACCTTGTCTCACTCCCTTTCCAATTTTTATGTGTGTTGTATTTTCAAACAGCCGAATCTTTGCACTTGCATTTTCATAGATGATATTAATAATATTAATATACGCATCTTCAATACCGCAGGTTTTCAGAGCCATTGTAACTGCTGATGGTTTCACCGAATCAAAGGCTTTTTCATAATCGATAAAAGCCATGCACAATGGAAGTTCATATTCCCTCGCTCTTTCAATTAGTTCTCTCAGTACGTGGATATGATCTATTGTGCTGTAGCCACTCCTGAATCCAGCTTGTTCTCTCGGTTGAGCCATGTCCAGTGTTACCTTCAAGCGGTGTGAAAGAACTTTAGTGAAGATTTTATAAACCACTGATGATACATCATACTTTCTAAAATTCTAAAGATATTTCTTCTAGAATTCTAAAGATACGTATATCGTATTTCCTAGAATTCTGAAGATACGTATATCGTATTTCCTAGAATTAAAAGGATATTTTTATAATGTTTTTTTTTTTTTTTTTAGTTTACGATCCCCTACCCACTTTCAAATATGTTACCGCGCTTTTGTCGTAAAGACACTGAGATTCGCATATTTCAAATTATTCTTCTTATTATAACCACCTTAAACTTTTCCACATTCATGAAATAGCAAACGAAAATTTCGTCATTTTGTGACTCCCTACAACATGTTCAACAATTTGATGGGTAAACCAAACGCTTTAATTTAAAAGAATAAAAAGAACAAAAATTAAAAAATTTTGGGAGCTATATATGGAAGCTCAATGGCTTTAAAAACAATACTGGAAATTTAAAAAAAAGCAATTTTCGCACATGAGAGCGTTAGAAAAGTCGCTACTTTGTCAGTTATTCCACCTTGCATCAAAAATCAATCACTAAAACATAAACAAGGGAAAATAAATATATAGGAACTAATTGATTTAAGAAGGATCCTTATTATTCTCTACGCAAAAATGTTTGCCATGCAAAAATATTCAGTTTGCAGATTAGTAAAAGTTATATTTTTATCATTGTGTGAGAAATCTTTTGTAAAAATCACAATACAAACTGAACCTATTTCTCCCCGGAAAGAAAATCGTAGATTTTAGCATTTTTTAGCTCTCTCTCTCTCTCTCTCTCTCTTATAACGTAACCCTTTTTACATTAAGCTAAATTTGTTCCTATACTAAGTTCCAAATGTCCGACTGAGGAAATGTTGAATTACATGTAAATGTGATGTACTAATTGTACCGTATAGCTCATTTTAAATTAAGACTTTTAGGGCCATACGAAGCATATACAGAAAGCCGAAGCATATACACTTACGTAAACTTCATTTTATTGGTCTAGTCACTTTAGACTTCCAGCAACATTAGACGAAATCACATAACGTTGTCTGTTTACGAAATCACAAACATATCACAGCGAGTGCACACACACACACACACACACACACACACACACACATCTTCACAACGTAGTTATGCAGACGGTAATAAAATTATAACTTCACATACGGTATTAACTGTCATACAATCGATACACTCAGCAAAGATCTAACATCTTCATACACAAACAACTGCGTCGCCAAATATATATATATATATATATATATATATATATATATATATATCACCTTCGTTTTGCTGATGACGTAGTCATTTTTGCAACTAGCCCATCAGAGCTGCAGAGTATGATCCAGGAACTTGCTGACAAGAGTAAAGAAGTGGGATTAAAAATGAACTTTCAGAAGACAAAAGTGATGTTCAATGCTTTTACAAGAAATGAAGATTTATCGATTGATGGAGAAAAGCTGGAGATAACAGACACATACGTTTATCTTGGACAGCAGATATCAAGTGAGGGTCACATTGATGAAGAAATTAATCGGCGTACAAAACTTGCCTGGAGAGCTTTTGGAAGAAACAGCATAATTTTCAAGAGCAATATGCCATTATGTCTTAAAAGAAAAGTGTTTGATCAATGCATCCTTCCAGTGCTTACGTATGGTGCAGAGACGTGGACCTTAGCTAAAAGAGACATACAAAGGCTGCAGACAACTCAAAAAAGCATGGAGAGGTGCATGCTTGGTGTAACCAGGAGAGATAAGAAGAGGAACTCGTGGATCCGAAAAATGACAAGAGTGGAAGACATCATGATCAGAGTTAAATCCCTGAAATGGCAATGGGCTGGACATACTGCCAGAAGGACAGATCATCGATGGACAGCCGAAATTTTAGATTGGATTCCAAGGGACAGGAAAAGACCCAGAAGAAGACCACATGGGAGATGGGTGGATGAAATTCGAAAGTATGCAGGGGTGACATGGAGGAGACTGGCACAAGACAGACCGTTGTGGAGGAAACTTGGGGAGACCTTCGTCCAGCAGTGGATTGATAATGGTTGACAATGATGATGATGATATATATATATATATATATATATATATTCTCTCGTTCTTATCAACATGCATACGTCACTTGCGTACTGACCTCAGAGGTGTTGCCAAACCTCCATTCATGTGAGAGAGAATATACATATTACGTTAAGTTTGGAAAGTGCAAAAGAGAACAACCTCAAATTTACATAGGAAAAGGAAATAAAAATGAAAGTTAAGATAGAATATACGTCACTGTCTCTCTCTCTCCCTCGCTCTCTCTCTCTACCACTCTATTTCTCTCTCTCTCTCTCTCTCTCTATCTCCCTCGCTGTCTCTCTCTACCACCCTCTCTCTATCTCTATCTCCCTCGCTGTCTCTCTCTACCACCCTCTCTCCCTCGCTGTTTCTCTCTACCTCTCTCTACCACCCTCTCTCTCTACCACCCTCTATCTCTATCTCGCTGTCTCTCTCCACCACCCTCTCTCTATCTCGCTGTCTCTCTCTACCACCCTCTCTCTCTACCTTTCTCTCTAAACGTTCAATCTATTTTATGGTGTTTCTTAATCTCACAGCAATTTGAGATAATCATTTTTCCTTATGATAGCTTTCTTGTGTTTTCATTTTTCACGTAACAACTTTTTTAAACTGTGAGATTCAATTTCTAGGGCCCACGATGAAATTTTCCTTCTGGCCCCGCTATGAAATTTCGCCCTGGGCCCCGCAAAAGCTGCATCCGGCCCTGCAAAGAGGCATTGGTAGGCCTAACACTACTTTTTTAATCATGAAGGAAGTACAGGCAACAGTTTCGATGATCCATCATCCATCCCCGCACCTTTATCCACGTACAGATATAAAGAATAAAGCGATTCTTCTGCAGAGATGTTCCGAAATTCGTGTCCCACATACTTTTATCTTAAAAGAAACATCGATTTACCGGTACTGGTTCATGGATCAATCTGGTAGTTCATGAGTCAAAATAATGGGTAGACTTCAAAAAGGCGTCCATTCAAGGAGGTGGTACGAATGCCGTTTCGCAGTAGACGATCAGTGACCAAATAAATATAAATTATTATATAGTATAACACCCGGTTTCTAGCATGGTTTGATGTGTTTCATTCAAACGTGAGGGGATTTTTTTAATTCTTTCACCCTTAAATTGCTGCTAAGACTTGTTCACGAACTGAACTCGTTTTACAATGCATATTTCAATAGTTTTATTTCATCCAGGATTTAACAGAATTTTTTTATAAGGGAATTTATGAGGTTTTCACCCCTGTGGGTAACTGTGTGTTTCTGTAGTGGGCTACAAGACAAAAATTATCGGCCTAATTTCGTCGGCCCAGTCCGCCCTGAGATACACAAAAGTCTATGCCTATGGTGCGTACTGACCCAAATTCTGTACTACACTCATTTGCAAAAGTTGAAGACCACCTGTTGGTATTAGGAGATTTCTGCCCACTGCCTCAGCTGGTGATAGAGTTGGGGGAAGCGTGCGAGCGTCAGTTTGCTTCTGGTTTTCATGCTGAGAGGTTTGTACGTATTTTCTATGTAGCGAAAAATGAGCAAAAAAGCGTCATTAAGTGTTACTCAGACGGCACAAATACTGACTTTATATCATGAAGGACACTCCGAATGTGATATAAGCGGAAAAGTGAATGTGAGCAAGGGATTCCATATCAGCATCCGGTGGCGCAGTGGTCTAAGCGATGGCTTCTGTTTATTCGTCCGGAAGGGGTCCGGGTTCGAATTCCGGTGAGGCATGGATGTTGAGCTTGTCTTACGGCACTGGTTCTCCACGGTGGTCGATAAACATCCGATCAAAAAAAAAAAAGAATGTGAGCAAGGCTGCTATTCATAACACGGTCCTGAAATATCGAGATACAGGTGAATTTAGCGACCGAAAGAGAAGTGGACGTCTATGAAAAACAACCCCACGTCACGATAATACCATAAGAAGAATAGTTATGCGTTTTTTGAGGAGCTCCTGCAAGAAAATCAAGGCCTTTCTACATACAAAAGTGTCCGATATTAGTGTCAGTACTGTTTCCCAACGTCTTAGCAGAAATTTTAGATTAAAGTCTTAAAGACCTGCACATAAACCTAGACTAACCTCTGTCATGAAAAAGAAGAGACTCCAGTTTGAGAAGCTTCATCAATCGTGGACTGCTGAAAATTGGAGCTAAGTTCTTTTTCCCGATGAATCAACTGTGCGCCAATTTGAATCACGTGAAGCACATGTTCAAGGACCAAAAGGCTAAAGGTATGATGAAAAATACACCGTTAACACCGTGAGACATCCGCCTAGTGAGATGATATTGGGTGCCATGTCAGCATCCAGTACAGCTTCATTGTCCTTTTTGCCGACAGGCACTACCAGGACTGGTCCCTTTTATGTGGAAATGTTACGTGAGAAGCTGTTTACTCATATGAGAAGCTGTTTACTCATAAGTGCATGCACAATATTTATTCATGATGGTGCTCCATGCCACAGATCAAAGACAGAAAAGGACTCCCTGTAGAGGGAAAACATAACTTTGCTTGACTGCCCCGGTAACAGTCCTAACCGAATATTTGTGGACCATTTTAAAGGACAAGGTAGCAGAAAAACAGCCATCAAATTCCCAAGCTTTGATTGAGGCGATAAAGTACGCGTGGTGCAAAGACATTTCAAGTGACTACGACAAATCTCTCATTGAGAGTAGGCCGCGTCGTATTCTGTCCGTTATAAAAAACAAAGGTGGCCGCACCATGTACTGATATCGGTCTTTTTGTGTTCTAGAGAATGTAAGTATTCATCTGTGGTATCATTTTTTTAAATATCTCTGATTAGTAATTAGTTGTTTCTGAAAATCTTAATTTTCAATAAATTGACAGGTGGTTTTAAAAAATGGCTGTATAGATCCGTGCAGGTAAACTTTTTTCGGTAAATATTCGTATCAGAGATGTGATGTGGAGGAATTTTTACAGGATGTCGAAATAGCCTACACACACACAGTAGCATTATTCACGCTCATGCTCATTCCGTATTTTCCGGATGTCTTTAGACAATGGTTGGTTCAACCCGCTTGTTTCTTATGCAACTGCGCTTAACTCAACAAGCGTCAAGTCAAGGTTAATAGGCCGACATTCGGAAGAAGAAACGGGCTGAGAAGCCGGTAAAAACTCGCAGGTGGACGCAATTCAAACAACTTGTTTAGATATTGTGGTCACTCCAAGTGAGCCAGCCAATTTTCAGGCTCACAAAGAAAACAAAACGTGATGAAAGAAAGGGACAAAGGCTTTGATGTGAAAAGAAAGTGCGTCTCTTTTGGCGTATGCTTAAAAAGGATATTATGTAGAAGGTCACAAGAAAAGTATTAAGTTTTGAAAAGCTACCGCTGCAATGATTTTTTTTTTTTTTTTGTTTTTTTGTTTCACACTGTACTAGGAAAGAATATTACAAATCGAGAAAAAAAGCCATTACGTCAGGGGAAGAAAATACAAATCGAGAAAATGGCCTTTATCGCAGTTTTGTCGCAAACTGTAATAACATCCGGGGCTTACGAATGTTCCTGATCGATGTGCAAATTAGGAAGTAATAACTGCACACGACAACCGTGACCGCAAGCGATTAGCCAGGAAGCTGACCTTTAGGTGTTGCCACAGGCGTAAAACCCGATAACTTCAGTAACACCGTTATGCTCTGCCACACGGATTCGAAGGACTCCAATGAAATGTAAAATGTATCGCTTTCGTTCCGTTAGTGAAAGTTTGGTTAATATTCATATGTTTTCGAATAACGGTGCAAAAAGGGGAAATGACAAATCTCTTCGGAACTCAACCGACCGAGTTCCTCGGAAAATGGTTTCCCGCAACCGTTCTCGAAATCTTTCCGTTCAAGCTGAACCGAATTTTATGCTTTAAATTCCATATCCTATAAAAGTAGGCAAAAGGGGGAAGGGGAATTCCATGAAAACGATATAACTTCGTGGAATTTTTTGCGGAAATGGGTTGAGGCCACTTGTGTTTTTTTTTAATCGATTACTTTTCTCCTAAAAATTTATCTTGAAACTTTTCTCAACGAAAGCTTCGATTAAAGTGCGTAATCACGGGCGTACCGATAGCCCCCGCAATCCCCGCCTCGGTGGCGCAGTGGTCTAAGCGATGGCCTCTGATCATTCGTCCGTAAGAGGTCCGGGTTCGAATCCCGGTGAGGCATGGATGTTGTGTTTGTCTTACGACACTGGCTCACTCCCTTCCCTGGAACCAGTGACCCTAAATTAGGGACGGGCGACTGCTTATAGCCCATTGAGTTGCTCACGGTGGTCGTTAAAACCTCCAATCAAAAAAAAAAAAAAAAAAACCCGCATTGCGGGTGGGCCTCTGGGCTAAAAAAGCCTCTAACCTCGGCAAAAGGTTAAACAAAGTTTTCTTCGTTTCATATAACTTCATATGAAACTGGTTAAAGGAATAGCCAAGAATTTAGGCAGCTTTCAATGAAGTACCCAAATAAATACACACAATTGACGTGGATTAGAAACATCAAACAGCAGTCATCGTTCTTTCCACGTTTATAAGTGAGTCACGGAAAAATTATCATCGGTCGCAACCGGGAATCGAGCCAAGGGTCTTCCAGTCACGCGCCGGACATGCTACCACTGCACCACAGCGGTCTCGAATTCTCTAGACTCACATACGATTAACTGCCAAACCGCACAATGCTGGGGATTCACCAAAGATAGAAAGCAGCAACAGGACAAATAACTAGGAGGCGAATGAATAATTAATACACACAATTGACGTGGATTAGGAACATCAAACAGAAATAATCGCTCTTTCCACGTTTATAAGTGGCTCACGGGAAAATTCTCATCGGCCGCCAACCGGAATCGAACCCAGGGTCTTCAAGTTACGCGCCGTACATGCTACCACTGTATTAATGATTCAATCGCCTCTTAGTTATTTGTTCAGTTGCTGCTTTCTATCTTTGGTGAATCCCCAGCATTGTGCGGGGCTCCAAGAAGCAACCTGCCATATGGTTTGTCAGTTAGTCGTATGCGAGTCTGGAGAATTCGAGGCCACTGTGGTGCAATGGTAGCATGTCCGGCGCGTAACTGAAAGACTCTGGGCTCGATTCCCGGTGGCCGCCGATGAGAATTTTTCCGTGACTTATAACCGTGGAAAGAGCGATGACTTCTGTTTGATGAAGTACGCAAAAGAAAAAAACAATGTTTGCTTTTTTTTTTCTTAGTAAATAAGTAAAATACTGAGAAATTATTTTCGTTGCTTTAGTTCATAAAAGCTAGATGACGAGAGAAAGCATCTATTCCAGAGAACTGGAGGTCCCTTTTTCACAGCCATAGCAATAGTTCCTATGCATGTACATTAATTTTATATTCAAAAGCAAATAATTTAAGTAGTTTTGCGTTTCTTGTTCTACAATTTTTGACTGTTAGTTTATTGATTTGCTTACTTATGTTCTGAATTTTCGTATAAACCGGAAAAGATCATTAAATATTGTAACGCGGCAGGTACATATTTCGTGTGTGTGATAATGAGGCATTTCAAAGAGGCTGGCCTTACTTCTCTAAAAGACAGGGCCGGCTGGGCCAGTCGCCCCAAGCCCCGCGCCTTCGAGGGGCCCCGCAGTTTAAGAAAGAAAAAAACCAATCGTTTTGGTAGAATTTTTTACAATTATTTTTTTGTCAGTTGTGGGGTGCGAGACCTTTAAAAAGATATTTTCTAAAAGTTTTTTTTTCTTTTTGTTGTTTCCAATCCCCCTATTTTTGAATAGATTGTCGCCCTTCGCCATACAAATACTGAGATTTGTATGTTTCAAATGATTATTTTAACCACCTTAATATTTTCGGCATTCATGAGATAGCAAACTAAATTTTATTTTATATATTCAACAATTTGTGTGCGAACCAAATACTTAAATTTAAAAAACAAAACCAACAATATCAAAGTTCGTTTCGGGCTACATATGGAGGCCAACTACACAGTGACTTCAAAAAAATTACTGGAAATTAAAAAAAAAACTTTCCTATATGCACGCGTATAAGAAATTTAAAAAGTCACTAATTTCTCAGTTACTCCACTTTGCTCTAAAAATCAATCACTAAAGCATGCATCAGGGAAAAAACTATTTAATTATATGAATTTGTTTTAGAGGGATTCTTATTATTTCCTACACACACAAAAATTTTCACAATGCAAAAATATTTACTACGCAATTACCTTTTTATTGTTTTCATGAGAGTCACAATTCAATCTTAACCCCCTCTCTACGAAAAGGAAATTGTAGATTTTAATACTTTTTACTCTCTCTCTCTCTCTCTCTAGGAACTTTCAATCCATATTAGTCTTTTACTTAAGCTTAAAAAGCATAGGCGTAACCACTGGGGAGGGAGGGTGTCAGGACCCCCAGATTTTCAGAGTCGGGGATCCCCAATGTAAAGGACCCCCCCCCAATTTTTCGGGAATATAATGATATAATGCACACATTTTTATGATGTGAACCAACTAAATTTAATAATATAAGATTGTAATTTTCGTAGAATGCAAACACGTGTTTATTGTGCACTACTTAATAAAAAAGCGATATCGATTCCTATAAGCAAAGTCAGTTCTACTACTTTGTAATTTACATTTCTGCCCTAAGTTCCACAATTCGCCAACAGAGGCGCCTATGTCGTGTTCGTTAGATCGCGCCTCAGCAACTACTTTGCTCCTGCGTGTGTGTGTGTGTAGGGAGGAGGTCCCAAACTCTATCTTATAGAGTATGTATATAATATTGTATATATATATTTGTGTATCCATGATCGAACCCCCCCCCCCCCCTCATTCCCAGATTTTGAAACGTGGTTACGCCACTGGCTTAAATACTTCTTTGATATAATCATTTTGTCTTAATGACAGTTTTCATGTGTGTTCTTTAAAGAAGACATAATTAAATTATGAGATTTATTTTCTAGTGCCCGCAATGAAATTTCGCTCCGGGCCCCACTATGATATTTCGCCCAGGGCTCCGCAAGAGCTCCATCCAGCCCGCTAAAAGAACAAAATTTGCATGATATGATAAACTTTGGCGTGAGTGTTTTGTAGTACTTTGTATCGCTATAAAAGTACGGCAATCATTTTAATTAAAATGTGAAAAAAATTTTCACGCAGTAAAGTGTAATAATGAGCTTGAGTTTAATCCTAGTGCAAGCAGTAACTAAAGTAATCGAAATAGGCCGTATCTGCACGATATATGCAGTAAATGAAAGGTACCGATGACCAAACAATAAATCACAAAATTTATTAAAATCATAGGTTAAAAAACATATTTACATTTAAAAACCAGAAGATCTTTCGGCCTTACAATAAAGTAAGGCTGAAAGATCTTCAGATGGGAGCACTACCTTTTTTTGTAATAATTTTGGTTTTACGAAAAATACCTGGAGGCTCCAAAGAATTTGATTTAAAACTCCTGTAAAGCCTAGTTATTAATATGGAAGTCAAAATTTTCAGTAACCGAAACCTAATATATTTTCGCGAAAGGGCCTCAAAATTCCGAATTCGGGGTGCTCGAGCAATTCCAAGGCAATTTTCGGGAAAAGAGAGGGACAGAACCTTCGAAAACTGTCTTTGTTTTACTTTCATAGCACCAGCAGAATATTTGTTTTATCATAAATACACTCCTGGTTAAAAAAATCTTAATGAAACTTCTAAGATCCTCAGGGCCGAATATGCAAATGATTCAAAAATAACGACCAATGACAAAATAGAGACCCTACACAGCGCATGGGAACCGTGCATCGAGGAGGGTGTAAAGCTCACACGCAAAGGACAATTGTGACAGCGGATTGCGGTTGCATTAACCTCCACGGACTGTGAGGATGCCTCGACGTCGGATCCGTGCACAATACAAGCAGTTTAGCGAACTTGAGGGTCCACCCCAGTGACGCAGTGGTCTAAGTGCTGGCTTATGATTATTCGTTCGTGAAGGGTCCGGGTTCGAATACCTGTGAAACACGACTGCTTGTAGCCCATTGAGTTGCTCAAGGTGGTCGTTAAACCTTCAAAAAAAAAAAAAAAGAACTTGAGGGCGAACGTATAATTGGGCTGAGAGAAGGCGGTTAGTCATGTCGCCGTATCACCAGTCATTTGGGTCGGAGTAACGCGGCAATCGTACAATGTTGGCGTCAATAGATCGAGAAGGGCACAACCCAGCAGCACGCGGGCTGTGGACGGCCGAGGGCAACGACAGAACGCGAGGATCGAGTGATAATGACAGCAGCACGAACATAACCGAATTCGTCGCTCCCAACCATTCGTGGTCATGTTGCGCCGTCTACATATACGGAAGTGGATCCGGACCGTTGCCAGACGACTTGCGGCACGGGGACTACGTTCGAGGAGTTAACTCCGCCGCCTGCCACTGACCAACGAGTATCGCCGGCACCAACCGAGAAACGTTTAAGCATACCAAAAACCGAGAAACGTTTAAGCATACCCAAGTCAACTGATTTGGATGTACTGAATAAGTGGAAGACATAGGCGTGCCTGAAGCAGCAAAACGTACCGGCAGACCAAAGAAAATCAGTGATAGAGGATGTCGAAGCCTCAGGAGAGTCGTTACAGCTAATCGACGGAGTACTGCACAAGACTTCAGTGTACAGGTGAGTAAAAATGCTGGAACTTCGGTATGTACACGTACCATTCGCAGAAAACTTCATTCCATGGGTTACCGTGGACGTGCGGCTGCTCATGAGCCTTTCACCTCTACTCAGAATGCCACTCGTCGTTTAGCATGGTGTAAAGAACATTTATCGTGGATCGTAGATCAATGGAAACGGGTCCTATGGACTGATGAATCCAGATACACGATCCATCAGTCTGATGGCCGTGTGTCAGTATGGCGGCAGCTGGGGGAATGCTATTTATACCACAGTGTACTGCTCCTACGGTCAAGTTTCGAACTGGCAGTGTGCTCGTGTGGGGCTGTTTTTCGTGGTCAAACCTATTAACCAGCTCATCTACCTCGATATTCTGGACAAATATGCCTTACGAACTCTGTAGCAATACGATGGAACCGAGCTTTGTTGATACCAGCAGGATAATGCACCGAGCCATAAAGCAAAGACTGTTACGGCGTGGTTTGACGATAACTCCGTATAATGTGTGGACTAGCCAGCACAGAGCCCTGATCTTAATCCCATAGAACACCTATGAAATGAACTAGAGCGCCGCATAGGAAGTTTGGAACCAAGACCTACTACTAAGAAACAGTTAGCGGCAGCATTATGTACTGAATGGAAGCGCATACCTATCGCTGTGTTCTAAAACATTGTCGAAAGCATTCTCGAAGGGTCAGTTTTCACACAGTATTTATTAGAAGAAAGATACAGGAGATGTGCTTGAATAAATCATCTCAAATGATGTATGACAAAAGAAAATATTTACAGGTGCTTGTAGCTTACGCTACTGCTTATTTACACGGTTCTGTACATTGATGATAGTAAAAAAACAGTTAATTACACTCGAGTGTCAGGTGAGGCAACAAAAGTCTCTGACAAAGCAAAGAATAGGAACAATTCAGCTAGAAGAGCGTTATACAATATTAATTTTGCACAGTATTGATGCAAGGAATAATACAGAATTCGAGCTTGCAGACATAGATTCAAAAGACAGGTGATGAGAAATTAACAGAATGTGCAGCTTGCGCTACGTTAATTACAGGATTCGGTGCAACGTTTGCATGACAACAGTTAAGTGCAGTAGAAATCTGGCGAGGCAATATGAATCTCTGGTAATACAGAGAGTAAAATCAATCCAGAATGATGAGCACTATAGAGTATAAATTTTACACAATATTGATGAAAAAAAAAAAGTTCTGACCGAAAGGTGATACATTGTGGGTGACCTGGAAAACCAGGAGGTTGCAGGTGATCAAGGGACAAACATGAAATCGAAAGTTCGAAAGACAGATGATGAAAAATTTACAGATGAATGTGGCTCGCGGTACTACATGTTACATACAACGGTGATATGAAAAATAGTTATATACAATAATTTTCCTGAGAATACAAAAGAAAAAATAATCTCTGAAAATACAGAGAGAAGACACAACTCATCACAGTGAGTATTGGAGAACACAAATTTACACAGCTGAAAAGTAAAATTACACTGTTGAATCAGGAATTGAAGATAAGAATATACTGTAAAAACCACAAAGTTTACAGATGTCTGTGGTTCGTGAAACGACCTATATACATGATTCTGTACAATGAGAAGTTACAATTTATATATATTGATTTGTCAGAGGTGGTAAAAAGAAATAGTCTCTGACATCGCAGAGAGAATACATAATTCAGCAAGATGAGTAATGAAAAACAAAAAAATTTACACATGAGTTATACACGAAATGATACATGTGAAGAGGATGAGAACAGAGTCTTAAAAAAAGCGTGAAAAGAAATTGACAATTATAAGTAGCTCATGCTTCGAACAATTCATAGGATTCTATACAATAATTGATCTACTAAAAGTTATGTACAATAGTGAGACAAACAAAAAAATTCTGATAAAATAGAGAGTACAAATAATATAGTGCAGTGAATGTTGAGGAACAAGATTGCACTCAGTTGCGAAGCAAAAAAAAAAAAAAAAAAAAAAAAAAAACAGGAAATGTGTATAGAAAAATCGTCTCAAAATGACATATGAAAAGAAGATTTACAGGTGCTTGTAGCTGACGCAACGACCTATTCACAAAGCTCAATATAGTGGTGAGAGAATACAGTTTATGTATGATAATTTGTCGGAAAAGACAAAAAATAGTCTCTGATGAAGCAGGGATTGAAGACAAATCAGCATGGCAAAAATTGTATCTATCAGGAGGAAGGTGAAACAAAAGTTCCGACTGTAAGGTGAAGCGTTGTGGGCGACCCTGCAAACCAAGTGGTTGCTGGTGACCAAGTTGATAGGAACTGTGGTTCACTGCAGCGTGCAACTGCAGTGGTAAGTTCTAGTCGAAGGCGGGAGAGTAGGCGATTACGAAAATGACAAAGTAACGCAGTACTGACTTTATTTATGTCAGTAGAAGCTTCGGGGGGACGCTGAAGATGATACACGTGAATTATATGTTTTACAAGCACGAAGATGTAGGAGCAGACTGCCGGAAGGTGAATAGGGCGAGAAGAGTTCAGAAGTAGTGTTCGGTAGGCGCTGAAGGTGAGGACGGTCTCACAGGATCGTTGTGCTAGCGTGAAAGCGAGATGGAGTATTGGCAATAATACTGTGCAATTCATGAAGACATGCTGAACGTCAGCCTCCTCGCCACAATACGGACAGGAGGGTGAAGATAAAATGGTCATGCGATGTAAAATCGACGGCACAGGGAGGCGGTTGTGTAAGAAAAGCCAATGTGAATTGACTTCAAGGGGTGCTGAAAGTGGGGAAAGCGCAGCGGACCACACTGCGGAGGTAGAAGAAAGTGGAATACCAGAAATGGGAAGAGGTGCGGAAGAGCGAGAGAGAAAACGGTAGAGATCAGCTGTTGAGAAAGAGACAAGAGGAAGAGGTGGACCAATGGACGACAGAAAAAATGGGAGAAGGAGAGAGGCAGAGTGAACAGAAATGAGGCCTGAGGGAGTAGCAAGCTCAGGGAACAGGGAGATTATAGTAGAAATAAGAGAGTTGAGCAGAGGGTAGAGAAGAGAAGGGGAGCCAGGAAAGATCGGTGTTAACAAGATCGCTGACAGTAACGACTCCAGCTCTGAGCCATGAAGGAAAAGCAAAACATGGGAGATGGGGAGGGTGTAGCAGAGAAAAAAAAAGAGGTTCGGAAAGTAGGTCATTTGTGGAGGCAGGGAGAGAGCGAGAAAGAGGGAGGGAACGAAGAAAGGAAATAGCCTCTTTGTAGACAGGAGGGAAAAGTGTGAGAAGGGGACAGTGGTCCATGAGTAAGAACGAAAGGAGAGTAAAGCATGGGTTATGCGGAGATACTATGACATCACGAGCAGCAACTGCAGAGGGAGCAGGTGCCGCAAGTGATCGTAAAAACGTAGACACACGATAAGCCTTGTAATAGGATCTGACGTCGGGTAGACTAATGCCTCCGTTGGAAGGAGACAGGCTGAGTTGAGGTGCTCCGACCCAGTGATGGCCGGGCCAGATAACCTGAGTTTGACAGCGGGTGAGTTCAAGAAGACGTAGTGCTGGTTGCTTCGAAGCCAACCAGGAATACGTGCACATTGAAAGCAGGTAAGTGTGCGTTAGACGTGCTCTTTGAAAGACGGAGGTGCAGAATTGTGCGCGCCGCCAGATTGCTACCGAGCGATGTAGGCGTGGCCGGAGAGTCGTCCAGGTGACGAGTGAAGCAGTTGCTGGTTTTCCAAGGTGGACTCCTAGGAATCGTTGAGAGGTGTTGGACCACTCTGCTCCCCAAGGAGAGTCAGTGCGGTTAGTCCACGAACCGGTCCATAGGCCTGTGCTTTTCGTTGTGTTTAGCGCTGCTCCGGAACATGAGGCGTAAGTATTGTAGAGATTGTGGAGATCGTGAAATTGTGAGTCTTGCCGAATGCAGAATGTAATATCGTCGGCGTAGGCAACATAGGTAGCAACATGATGACGTGTGCTGGCTACCACCGGTGGTAGTGAAGCAAAGAAGGATCGATGGACTGCGCGTAAAAAAGGTTCTATTGCGAGGGCGAAGAGCTGCCCGGATAAGGGGCAACCCTGACGCACGCCGCGACGAAAGGGTATGGGAGCTGTGAGAAGGTTGAGCAGCTTGACGTGGAAAACTGCGTCCCGGTAGAGGGAGATGAGAAGAGAAGCAAAGGAAGGAGGAAATCCGAAATTTAGTAATGTAGCAAGAAGGTAATCATGAGAAATATTATCGAACGCTGAGCGTTGATCGAGAGAAAGAAGAGCAAGGGGTTCTGAGCGAGAGCGGGCGAGGTGAATTAGATCATTAAGAAGCTGAATATTATGGGAGATGGAGCGCCCGGGTACAGTATAGGTTTGATTAGTGGAGAGAATATGAGGGAGTATGGGGTTAAGCCGTCGGGACAGAAATTTAGTATAGAGTTTATAATCAGTATTTAAGAGTGAGATGGGACGCCAATTCCCCAAGTCAAGCGGATCACCCTTCTTGGGGAAAAGTACAACATGTGCGAGCGTGAAACTCCTTGGAAGAGATGTAAGATGCATGGCAGTAGAAAAGGCACAGAGGAGAAATGGAAGGAGGGCAGGAAGAAAAGCCTTATAGAAAGAAACAGGGAGACCGTCCGGGCCAGGTGAAGCCCGGGGGTTGAGGGACGAGAAAGTGTCAGAGAGCTCAGTTAAAGTGGGAGGATGAAGGAGGCTGGCTGAAAGATGAGAAGGGACCTGAGGCAAAGAAGAGAACAGAAGAGCAGAAGCCGTAGGGGAGGGAGGAGGAGTTTCACAAAATTTTGAAATGTAGTAATTACGTACCATAGAACAAATTGGAACTGGTTCGGATGAAACTACTCCAGTTGGAAGACGAAGGTGCTGCAGAACAGAAGAGGATCGGCGAGTTGACTCAAGTGACGTAAGGAATTCGTACGAACAAGCATCAGGTTTCAGGTGTTGTAGTTTAAGGCGTTGAAGGGCTTGTTTTGCAAGTGGCACCAAAAGTGAATGTAATTCTGCCTGGTAGACTTGAAATAGGGGATCAGCAAGATTGAGCAAAGAAAGCATTTGCCTAGTATGATCAAGTCGCATCCTCCGTTGTGTCATGATCGAGTATGACAGGTTTCGTACCAGTAATATGAGGTGGCGTTTTACTTCCAACCAAACGTTGAGGGGGCACGGTGCAGAATGAAGCCTTGTACGCCAATCCGCAAGAAAATCTCGCACCGATGAGCAGAAGGCTGAGTCATCTAAAAGAGTGTCGTCAAAAGTCCAAGGCCGGATTGTACGTGACTGTGTTGAAGTAGCAAAAACTGTTATGGCAATGGCGCAATGATCCGAGGAAGCTGTGGGTGTACAGCATGAATCTGATATTGCTGGTAGAAGAAGAGAAGTTGCATAAAAGCGATCCAATCTTGCTGTAGGAGGATCAATGGCTCTTGATGCACGCCATGTATGTGTAGTCAGGGTTGGTGACAAATGGCGTTGAACATCTACTAGTGAGAAGTCTGAAGTGATAGACTGTAAGAGATGTACTACTTCCGTGCGGTGTTCTCTGGAAGAAGAAGAGCGATCAGTTAGGGGATGTAGAGTGCAATTGTAGTCACCTCCGATAAGTACCCGGTCGGTGATGGGAATACGTGACAGAGCCCGTCGAAGTTTTGCAAACAACTCTGGCACGTGAGTAGGAGTGCAAGGAACATAAATGTTGAATACATGAAATTTTTCAGCTGCGACGGTGAAAGAGACTCGTTGTAATAAGTCTCGACATAAGTTTTTCACTGAGAAGGAGGAAAGAGTTGAACGAAAACGTGAGTGAACACCAACTGCCATGCCACCACGCGACAGTTGGCTGTAGGCGTGATGGAAAGTATGATCCCACTGACGCCATTGATGAAATTGAGTGGTGGAAGTACAGTTTGTTTCCTGCAGAAGTAATATATCAGCATTCAGCGGAGCAAGATCCTCTCGTACCAGCGCATTCGCAAGAGGTGTCGCAAAACCGCGACAATTAAGTGACACCACCTTGAATGTCTAGGTTAGTTGTGGGATGCAGTAGGAATTGACTGGCTGTAGTGATGGAGTGGAGTCGACGGAGAAAACAAGCACTCCACGGGACCTCATCCGCAGTGCGCCGAAGAGTGTTTTCAAGTGAGTGTAATTGAACCAGCGCTTGTGGAAGAGCTGCTTCATACTGCTGAATGGAAGTGCGTGCTGAGGAAGGGCTAGAGGACCCTAAAAGGCAATCCAGCAAGTCCTCGTATGGCAGAGGCTCAGCAGGGAAAGCATTTTCAGCAAGAAAAGTTGTGAATTCTTCTAGTGAGGGAAAAGCACCCTCACATGCTGTCTCAGAGGAAGTGTGTAGAGGCGACCGGGAGAACGGTCGTCGAGAGCTGACGGAGCGAGAGGATGAGCGGGTAGAAGAGCGAGATGATCTTCGGGATGCCAGAGTCTTTGCCTTCTTCGTCTTGGAGCGAGTAGCACCACTGCGTTTTCCAGCAACCACTAAAGCTTCATGATCGTCTGGAGAGTCTGAACCCGAAGCGTTACCTGTGACTCGTGTCATGGAGCCAACGGTAAAAGCTGAGGAGTGGTCAACATGTACATCAGCAGTGGTTGTAAAAGTACAAGGGGGAGTCGATTTTGGAAGCCTGGGAAAATTCTTAGGATCAGCAGGAGGTGGAGGCATCAAAGTCGTTTGTTGACCAATGGCAGTAAGCTGACTTTTGGAAGATCTTGATTCCGCGACTTTCCTCGAATAGGAAGAAGTCTGTGAAGCGTTGGTGGACAAAGTAGAAGAAGATGTAGTGTGTGGAGCTGTTTGCAGGGAGGCACGTGGGCACTGAGCCCTTATGTGACTTTCGCTCTGACATATAGTGCAATACTGTGAAGTGATTATCTCAACTCTTCGGCGTTGCTGTCCACAGCGGATGTGCAAAACATTCGGAACCGCTTTCAGCTGAGCATCAGATGAAAAGAGGACTCGAGCAGTGCGGCGAAAACCTCGAATCGATTTGTCTTCAGGATCTCTGGGAGCCGCAGAGAGAGTTGTTATGGAGCCAACAACTCTGCCGTACCTGCTGAGCAAGGTGCAAAGTGCAGCGTCGGATACTTCTGGTGGTACGGGGTAGAAGGTCACCTGCACCGGGCGGTGCGCAACCGGTTGTGCTAACAGATGCACGTCATTGATGGTTAGACCTTCCGTAAGGACCTGGTCAGCATGCGCTTTATCCTTAAAATAGACCAAGACAGATCTGGGTTTTCGAGCTACAAAGTCTATTGCATCCTTTGGTAAGATAGTTTTGAGGGCTCGGCTATATTGCCACAGCTTAGTGTCGGGAAGCGCATCAAAATAGACGCCCCGTTCCATAGTGGAGGAAAAAAGGTGACCAGCTCGGGAATCCTCTGGTATGTCAATTGTAGCAGTAGAACCGACGACAGTGACATAGGATTCAGGAAAAGGCATAGCAGATGAAACTGGGGGTGTGAGGACCCCAGAAGTTGCAGAAGCATAGGATGCTTGGGCAGGCATGGGTCGAGAACTCGATGAAGCGGCTCCTAGCAGTGAGGGCGGATCAGAAAGTTGATGAAAAGTAGAAGCTATGAGCTCAGTATCGCTGATCACGGAGACGTCATCATCTGCTGAGATGTAGATAGGAGACTTGGCACCACCGCACTTTGTGGGAAGGGAGGAAGTTATTGCTGGAGAAGAAGAGGTATCCATGACGTCGCAATGACGTTCGGGAGCCACCTCATTTAGCTGAGCAGGAGCTGTCGCCGTAGAAGAAGAAGAGGGTGCTGGCTGATCTGCCAAGATAAGGATGTGGGCGTCACCCTTGTCTGCCTCCGCCATCGAAGCAATGGCGAGACTTTAACGAAAAAAGACCAGCTCGGTTGAAAAATAAAACAGTGAATAATGAAAAAATATGGCACTCACCAACCTGGGAGATACACGAACGTAAAGCGTGGACTTTCAACTTGAAGATACACGCAAACACAGAAACTAAAGCACTCAATAAACACCTTATAGCAACGAAAATCACGGAGCTTAAAACCCAACCACTGAGCTTCGAAGGGTCAGTGCATGCATTAAGGCCAAAGGTTGACCGACACCGTATGTCAATAAATGCTATGTTGTGTTTCTCTTCTAGGTGTCCCGTGACTTTTGTCAGTATAGTGTTCTTCGAAATGTACATTATTTTATAAAAATCTTACTATGTACTAATTAACTTCAAAAAGGAAAAAAAAAATGTTAATTCTAAGGTTAACAAACCTTGTTGCAACTGCCTTTTAGTTGGAAAGCATTTGAATATTTGGTTGCAACATGGAGGTCCGCACTTTTAACTGATCCTCTAGATGGGTATCAGTCATGTGAGCTTAAGGGCGTCTTTATTTCGGTTAGGTAGGAGAATGTAGATTCGCAGCAATAAGAGGTTGAAAAGCAAGAAAGCATTTTTTCGTGCATGTTGCTGGAAGGCGTGGATATTCCATTACATTTTCCATATTTCAACTGGATCTTTCTTAGCGTCAAATAAGGACTTCAAAATGTTATCTTCTGAGAGCTCAATCAATTCCATCTGCAGTTCTTTAGGAGCCATAAAACGAAATCGTGAGCGTAACAGGAATCCAAATAGCCCTTAAGACTTATTGATGTTTTAACTGTGGCCGTTAGTCGGGAAGCAATATTTCGTTGAATCTTCTTTTACTCTCTGGCATTTTAAATACGGTCATTTTAAGATTAAAATAAAAATAATAAAAGACGAACAAAAACATATTAATAAAAATAAAGGCTTTGTCCTGCAAAATTTGGATTCACTCAAAAGGCCGCAGGTTCCCGACCCCTAGGTTAGACATATTGCTAGAACTAACCCCCATTGAACAACTGAAATACTAAACTGGATTCCAAGGGACAGGAAAAGACCCAGAAGAAGACCGTGTGGGAGATGGGTGAATGAAATTCGAAAGCATGTCAGATTGGCTGCAGACAGAAAGTTGTGGAAGAAACTTGGGGAGACCTTCATCCAACAGTTGATTAATAATGGTTGATGATAATGATACGAGATAATAACAGTTCAACATAATCGTCAACCATTATCAATCCACTGCTGGACGAAGGTATCTCCAAGTCTTTTCAACAACTTTCTGTCTTAAGCCAGTCTCCTCCATATCACTCAAGCTTGCTTTCGAATTTCATTCACCCATCTCCCACATGATATGCTGAAATATCCAAAACAATTAATTTCGCTAATTATACAAGCTCTTATAAATTATATGCGTTAAATAATTAATAGATTTGATTATACTGGTGTCCAAAATTACCGTGACAAATAAAAATTCGAAAATATATCCAAAACAAGACCACCAATTGTAAAGATTTTTTAGACATGTGCGAGGGGAAACTCTAAGTCAACATACCTAAGCAACATTGTGCTAGCTGCTTTGAAAATATGCAAATAACGACCGTACGTCGTTAAGTTGGCAGGAACGCGACCTTGATAAACATTGTTCTGAGCAGAGTGTGGCAATTGAAGCTTGAGTTGGGCTGTTAGTGGAAGAATGGCTCTGCATCATCGCTCAGAAGACTCTTTAAGGTGGAGAGCAATCGGTAGATTAGAAGCAGGGCAATTGCAAGCTGAGGGAGCAAGATGGTTGAATGTGTCCAGGCAAGTAACTTCCAATCTCTGGAGACAGTTCCAAGAAACCGGAATATTAACCACAAGGGAGGGACAAGGACGTACACGAACCACATCAAGTCAAGACGACCGGTATTTGTCTCTAACAGCTCACCGCCAAAGGGAGTCCGCAGCAGCTCTCCTTTGCTGCGGAAACCGCGATCGCGATATCGAGGCAAGCAGTTTACAGAAAACTCTACGAGAGAGCCCTGTATGCAAGAAGGCAAATGGACTGTATCCCACCCGTCGCATCGCACAGAAAGGCCCAATTCACCGACATCACCCTTGGATCCATGATCAACGGGCCTGTATTCTTTTCAGTTAGTTGCGGTACAGTATAAACACGGATTTTCGACGTGAATACATTTGGAGAAGAGAGGCGAGAAGTCGGAATCTTCCATCCAACATTGGTGAAATCAACCACTACGGTGGTGGAGGACACCTTGTTTTCGGCTGGCTTCATGTTGGATGGATGCATGCCAGTGCACGTGTTTCCAGGAGGCACCCTGGGTGCTTCACGCTACAGGAATCACATCGTGGAACTCTATGTGTGGCTTTTCAGGGAAGCTGTTCACCCCAAGTTCGTATTTATGAACGATAACCCTCGTCCCCATAAGGATCGACTAGTCAACGAATATCTGGAGAGTGAGGATATTCACACGATGGAACGGCTTGCGATATTTCCGGATATGAACCCAATAGAGCAAATCTGGGATGCCATGGGAAGAGAAATTGCAAACCGTTTATATCAAGTATAGGGTGTGTGCATAAGTTCTACTCATTTTTATAGGCTACAAAGAGAAGAGGTGAGCACAACAAATAAAGTACCTAGGATTTCAAAAATTGCCTTCTTTCTGTATGACCTCTTGCCATCTGTCTATGAGTAAGTTAATCCCACGCCGGAAAAACTCCTGTGTTTTAGAGTCAAAAAAGACATGTAATGCCGTTTTCACATCGTACACATCATTGAAGGTTTGGAGAGCGAAAGCGTTCTGTAAAGATCGAAAAAGGTGGTAGTCCGAAGGTGCCAAGTCGGGGGAATACGCCGGGTGAGGTAACACTTCCCAATCAAAGTCCAGTAATTTTTGCCGAGTGATTAAAAGTAGCATGAGGTCTGGCGTTACATGATGAAGGATCACGCCTTTGCGATTGACGAGAGCTGGCTGCTTCTATGTCAGTTGTTTTCGCAATCTGTCCAACTGTTGGCAGTAGAAGTCAGCATTTATCGTTCGGTAAGGTGCCAACACCTCCCAGTGGATTATTCCCTGGACATTCCACCAAACACTCAACAAAACCTTTTTGAGATGCAGTCCTCCTTTTGAGGTCGATGCGGCAGTCTCCGCACCTTGGCACACAGTTCTTCGATCTTTATATTATGGTACAGTACCGATTTCTCATCACCCTTTACAATTCGTCCCCAAAACGGTTCATTTCTGTGACGAGAAAGCAAAGAAATACAGGCACGGTTTCTCTCCCCTCTCGTTGCTTTGCAGAAAGCTGGTGCGGAACCCAGTTATCGAACTTTGTGATGAACCCAAGCGCATGCATCCGTTTTTCGACTGTTGTTATGTGTACCGACAACGTTTCCGCTAATTCCTGAACGGTTGGATGCGAGTCATTTGTTATAGGTTGGTCCACATCCTCATCAGAAACCACGGATGGACGTCCAGGGCGTGGTTGATCTTTACAGCTTCGGGCTCCGTCCCGGAATTTCCGAAACCAACGGCGACATGTGCAAGCATCAACTGTATCCTCCCCCATACACTTGACAGATGTTGCGGCAAGCCGCGGCTACAGTACTGCCTTTATCGAACTCGTACAGAAAACAATGTCTAATGTGCTCCTTATCGCATGCCATGTTACACCGTCCGTGATTTCCGTTACGAATGACTTACTCGGACAAACCTAGTAGTGCCTCAATATGCTCTACTGCTCCACGCTTTATTGGCCAAAAATTCGGCATCACAGCGTCATCTGTGACGTAACTACTCCGATCGCAATTTGCAACTATTACAAAAACGGGTAGAACTTTTGCACACACCCAATAGATAACCTTACAGTATAGACAGTATTTGATGTAAACAGCTTGTATCACGTAGCAATTGAAAATGCTCATACGCTAAATTTTATGTCATGCAAGAACTGAATGCGCTAAATATTGCTCTTCAAAGGAAAGACCAAACTATCTATAAACTTAGACATTTTTTTTTCGTAACAAGCTGTCATAGCTAAAACAAGTTAGTAAAATCATGCAATGCATTGATTATGATACGCTTTCCAACGTACCAAAAATCATTACTCAAGTTATGAGGATAATGGCTGTAGAATAAATCTCGCTCCTATGCCCTGACCTTTGACCCCATTTCGATTATATTCAACAGAACCGGTTAAGTATACTTCCGGAACAACATGATAAAATTGTGTCTCAATCGAAGCATTTTTACGTAAGTTATAATGCATACGGGCGAGGGAATTGATCCTGCTCCTATGTCCTGAACTTTGATCCCATTTCGTCCATTTTCAATAGGGTTCGTCCCCAGGTGGTCCCCTACCACATACTAAAATTTCATCGAAATCGAACCATTTTTACGCTAGTTATCGTGCGGACGGATAAAGCTGAAGCATATACGCTTCTTTAACCTACGGCTGGAAAGCGTAAAAAATCAAATGTAGGGGGAAATAGTTTGACTCCAAATCCTGCAAAGAGGTTTCTATTGAAATGACAATACTTGGTAAAGCCATAGGTTTTTAAAGTATGTTCCTCTGCTTGATACTCTTATTAAGAATTCTGATGACAGGTATAAACAATTTGATGAACTCAAACCAAGCATAAGTCTGTTCAACAATCTATTGAACAAGTCACGGAGGGCTTCCCTCTCCTTGCGAAATTAATTTTTTATTTATTTTTTTTTTTTTTTGATTGGAGGTTTAACGACCACCGTGAGCAACTCAATAGGCTATAAGCAGTCGCCCGTCCCTAATTTAAGGTCACTGGTTCCAGGGAACGGAGAGAGCCAGTGCCGTAAGACAAACACAGCATCCATGCCTGACCGGGATTTGAACCCGGACCCCTTACGGACGAATGATCAGAGGCCAGCGCCGTAGTCCACTGCGCCACTGGGGCGGCGAAATTAAAATTTATTCATGCATACATGCAGAACAAATAAGTTCGTTCTTTCGTCCAAAAGAAATTCTAACATTTAAAGAAAAAGTGGTACATTTTTGAAGTACAAATCCCATTCATCAAACAGATGAATTTATTACAGCTTGATCACAGATTGGAGCAGAATTGTTTACACTTGTTTTCACTGCATAATATCCAAACATAAGAGATTTAGTATTAAAAGTTATTTCAACGTTTGGAACTACTTACGTATACAAGAGTGAATTTTATGACATGTAATACTTAAAGTCGAAACACGGTAATAATGACTCTGCTCTTGAACAATTCTGTGACGTTCAATGACAAGCATCGAAATAGACATGAAACAACTTTTAGTGGAATTTAATTGTCCACACCACAGCCCCGGTGGCACAGTGGTCTAAGCGTTGGCTTGTGACAATTCATTCGAGATGGGTCCGGGTTCGAATCCTGGTGAGTCATGGATGTTGTGTTTGACTTACAGCAATGGCTCTCTCTCCCTTCCCTGGAACCAATGGCCCTAAACGTGGGATGGGCAACTGCTTATATCTCATTGAGTTGCTCACGGTGGTCATTGAACTTCCAACCAATAAAAAAATTGTCCACAGTGCTGATTAAATGTAAGTTTATTATTTTAAATTTCAACTGTTTTGATATTAATTAAAAGAGCTGAAAGATTAAAGGAACATTTTCATGTTTACAGTATCTTACACATATTAAAAACAATTTTAAAAACGTGGCCCGCCGTCTAATTCTTTTAAAATCCTTGGCACGCAGCTCCATAGAAGTTAGATAGCAATGGGCTAGATGATTATGTCTACTCCTGTCTCCAAGACAGCATGCGTCCTGCCATAGCACTCATCAGTGACGTCATCAACTTGTGTGAAATATATATAGGCAGCGAAGGTCAGAACGTGTTAGTTCGCCAGTATGAGGCGTGTGCAATAGGGAACAGGCAGGACTTGTATGATTTTCAACGTTGAATGATTATCGGTGTGTGGAAGACTGGGGACAGCATCTCAGCTGCCGCAGGCATTCTTGGCTATTCAGAAGCCACCGTTGTGAAGGTGTATCTGAAATGGTCTGAAGACCGACACACATTCATTCAACGTACCACAAAGTTAAGAAGATCATTAGTCCCAGGTGTATCTTGAGTCTGAGACCTGGGCTATCTCACCATCTCACCAGTCCCCCCCCCCCTTTTTTTTGATTCGAGGTTTAACGACCACCGTGAGCAACTCAATGGGCTATAAGCAGTTGACCGTCCCTAATTTAGGGTCACTGGTTCCAGGGAAGGGAGACAAGCACAACATTCATGCCTCACCGGGATTCGAACCCGGACCCCCTTCGGACGAATGATCAGAGGCCATCGCCTTAGGCCACTGGGGCGGCCAGTCCCCTCTGCCCCCAGTACTGATTTTTTAAAAACTGCAATTTTCAGTTATTAAGTAACAGAAGTTCTTTTTTTTTTTTTTTTTTTTTTTCTAAATTTTAGGTACATGCTATTGATAGCATGATACAAAATAATTAAGAGTATCAGGACTTGAATACTCATTTGTACATGAACTCCGTTCTTCTTCTGAATACTTTATTTGTACATGAACTCCATTCTTCTTTCCTTTTGTGTGAACTTGAATGTTACGTTTTCATAAAAAGTTTCTTCCGAGTACTTTTTCATATTTACAAAGAAAGTTTTATTTTTTTTTTCTCTATTGAAAAAACAGCCACGTTGCTCAAATGTACATGTCCTTGTGTGGCTCTAAAATATATCTTAATTCTTTTTAATGCAGAAAAACTTCTTTCAGCAGTTGCAGTTGTTGATGGAAACTTTAAATTAGGTCTGCTAATTTGTACACCTCACTAAAAATGCAATACCCAATTTATTCAATTTTATGTAACAAAGGTGATGCGTAACATCACAGCCTCTCCTTGACAAATGTCAACCCCGCCTTCTCGTGGTACATCCTGTTCCCACTAAAGGGGCTC
The DNA here is from genome assembly GCA_039090855.1 of Macrothele yani. NCBI lineage: Eukaryota > Metazoa > Arthropoda > Arachnida > Araneae > Macrothelidae > Macrothele > Macrothele yani. The sequence continues at coordinate 130,743,590 of CM076997.1, forward strand.
TGACTAGCGCCAATAGCGGTATAACTATACCATCGGGATTAGAGGAAATGCTATCCCACATTCACCAACCCGCTTGTCCAGCGTGGTGAGTTATGGCCAAACCCCTCCAAAATGACTCCACAACTTAAATCTTGGCCCTCAGTCTCCGGCAGCTAGAATGTACCTGGCCAAGGCAGCGGCCAGTGCCACATGAAGGCAGAGGGTGCTAAGAATCCCCGGAGGACCGGACTAGGCTGCTATCTGATGCTGACCTTGGCTATGTATAATGGACGCTCCCTATCTTCTGATTCAAGGCTTCTTGAATTGGAAGAGGAACTACAAACGATCAAGTGGGACATCGTCGGGCTAAGTGAAGTAAGGAGAAAAGGAGAAGATCTCATCGAACTGAAAAGTGGACATCTCTTCTACTATCATGGGACTGATACTGGCAGAACTAGTGGTGTTGGATTTATAATAAACAAGAAACTGAAGGATAAAGTTGTAGAAGTTGAAAGTTCCTCTGACAGAGCTGCACGACTCGTTATCCAACTCTCGAGAAGATACCAGGCTCAGATTATTCAAATTTATGCACCCACCACAAGTCATCCTGAAGAAGAAATTGAAGAATTGTATGAGGAAATTCGTCATCTAAATAATAAAGGTAAGCAGCACTTAAAGATAATTATGGGAGATTTCAATGCAAAAATAGGGCAACGGCAACAGAATGAAACTTTAGTAGGTGAATTCGGTCACGGCAACAGAAACCAGCGTGGAAATACTCTCTTAGAGTTTGCAGAGGCAGAAGGGTTTTTCATCTTGAACTCTTTTTTCAAGAAAAAGCCACACAGGAAATGGACATGGAGACATCCAAATAGGACAAGTGAAATTGATTTTATTATGTGTAACAAAAAATTCGTCATAGAAGACTGCAGTGTGCTAAACAAGTTTAACACAGGTAGTGACCATGGATTAGTGAGATGTAAGATACACCTCAACACTAAACTCGAACGTGGCAAGCTCATAAGACAAACAAAATGTATTGACATAACCAACCTTAAAAACACCATAATGCCTTCAAGTTGGAACTGAAGAACAGATTCTCTGCCTTAGAAGGCCTAACATCGGAAGAAGTGGATATTTCTGAAGTTAACAGAAAAGTAACCGAAGCTCTTATGGAAACAGCAACAAAATTAGCTGGGTCTAAGAACAAGTTGCATGTGAACAAATTATCAGGTAAAACCAAAATGTTGATGCAAAACAGAAGAGATGAGGACAACTAAAGAAGATGTGACTTCCAAAGTGGAATATATAGAGCTATGCAAGACAGTACGAAAAAGTATCACTGAAGACGTAAGGAAATTCAACTGTGAACTAGTAAAGAAAGCAATTGAAAACAACCAAAGCCTAAAGATAGCAAAGGGACATCTCAGTAAGGGAAGAAAACAGATTATGGCACTGAGAAAAGAAGATGGTTCTGTAACAAGAAATAGAGGCGAAATTTTGACAAGAGTGAAAGATTTCTACTCCAAATTATTTGAAAGGGATGATACATGTACTCCAGACATCATGAAAGGTACCAGAGTTCTTCCAGTCCTCCCAGCAGAAGTTGCACATGCAATCAAGAACATGAAGCGGGGGAAAGCTCCAGGAGAAGATGGAATTACTGTAGACATCATACAAGAAGCAAGTGGAGAAATCGAAACAGTACTCGCCCAAATTTTCACTCGATGCCTTAATGAAGGGAAGATTCCTGAGGATTGGAACAACGCTATAATGATCTTGCTACATAAAAAAGGTGACATTGAGGATCTCAGGAACTACAGACCTATCAGCCTCCTATCAGTGGTTTATAAAATCTTCACTAACGTTCTTTCACACCACTTGAAGGTGACACTGGACATGGCTCAACCGAGGTAACAAGCTGGATTCAGTAGTGGCTACAGCACAATAGATCATATCCACGTACTGAGAGAACTAATTGAAAGAGCGAGGGAATATGAACTTCCATTGTGCATGGCTTTTATCGATTATGATAAAGCCTTTGATTCGGTGAAACCAACAGCAGTTACAATGGCTCTGAAATCCTGCGGTATTGAAGATGCATACATTAATATTATTAATAACATCTATGAAAATGCAAGTGCAAAGATTCGGCTGTTTGAAAATATAACACACATAAAAATTGGAAAAGGAGTGAGACAAGGTGACACCATATCTCCGAAGCTCTTTAATGCCACATTAGAAAATGTCTTTCAGTCAATGAACTGGAAAAACAAAGGGATAAAGATTAATGGAGATTATCTAACCCACCTTCGTTTTGCTGATGACGTAGTCATTTTTGCAACTACCCCATCAGAGCTGCAGAGTATGATCCAGGAACTTGCTGACAAGAGTAAAGAAGTGGGATTAAAAATGAACTTTCAGAAGACAAAAGTGATGTTCAATGCTTTTACAAGAAATGAAGATTTATCGATTGATGGACAAAAGCTGGAGATAACAGACATGTACGTTTATCTTGGACAGCAGATATCAAGTGAGGGTCACATTGATGAAGAAATGAATCGGTGTACAAAACTTGCCTGGAGAGCTTTTGGAAGAAACAGCATAATTTTCAAGAGCAATATGCCATTATGTCTTAAAAGAAAAGTGTTTGATCAATGCATCCTTCCTGTGCTTACGTATGGTGCAGAGACGTGGACCTTAACTAAAAGAGACATTCAAAGGCTGCAGACAACTCAAAGCAGCATGGAGAGGTGCATGCTTGGTCTAACCAGGAGAGATAAGAAGAGGAACTCATGGATCAGAAAAATGACAAGAGTGGAAGACATCATGATCAGAGTTAAATCCCTGAAATGGCAATGGGCTGGACATACTGCCAGAAGGACAGACCATCGATGGACAGCCGAAATTTTAGATTGGATTCCAAGGGACAGGAAAAGACCCAGAAGAAGACCACATGGAAGATAGGTGGATGAAATTCGAAAGTATGCGGGAGTGACATGGAGGAGACTGGCACAAGACAGACCGTTGTGGAGGAAACTTGGGAAGGCCTTCATCCAGCAGTGGATTGACAATGATGATGTAACAAGTAATGTTTCTTAATGATTTCTTTTTGTATTCGCCAGGGGAATAAAACACCTTCAGTTCATTTTTTAGTCGAACTGTATCAAAATTTGAAGCATAGGGTTTTCACAGTTCTGACAATAGATGTTGAGGAAAGCTTTCACAAAATGTATCGAAACAGTCCGAATCCAACAAAGCCACGAATTTAAGATATAATATCACTGATTTTAATGCATTGACACTTCACACGAACTGAAACAACTCTCGCAAAACATGTACTGTTACGGGCGGTAGCATGCGAGTGACTAATGTAGTCCTAAGTCTTCTCTTTTCTGAGTGAACCATTGCCCAAAGCAATGGCAAATCCACCTTTCACCCACTCATTCATATCATGGAAACACTAGCTGGGGATTGTATCAAGTTTCGAATCACACGGTGAAGACTGTATGTATAGCTGGTTGCATTACGACGACACCGTTCCTCTGCTAGGAGCCCCGTTGGTCTCTTAGTTAAAAGAAGGGAATGCCACCCCGGTGAGGCATGGATGTTGTGTTTGTCATACAGCGCTGGCTCTCTCCCTTCCCTGGAACCAGTGACCCTAAATTAGGGACAGGCGCTGCTTATAGCTCATTGAGTTGCTCACGGTGGTCGTTAAACCTCCAATAAAAAGGGGAGGGGAATCCGCACGCGTTTTTTTTTCGCAGCAAAAGCATCGACATATCTTTAATACCGATAATCGACTTTTATTTGTGTATATTTAATTGACTTTTATTTATGTATATTTATTTGATTTTTATTTGCGCATTCTCTGGGCTTCGCAGCTAGCCTCGAATATACGCCACTGCCATTAGTGGTAAACAATGGAGGTGAAACCGGTTGGCACGTGACAACAGAGGGATTGCGATCTCTCAATTAATGGCAGACTACAATTGCAGAACAAAGAGAAACTTTTCGAGCACACATTCCAGAGGGTGCTCTTGCAAATGTACCAGAGTCGGTGGTCCACTCATGTGCGCATGCTGACAGAACATCATCAACAGCTCCTCCTGCAGAGGAAACGAGAACACTCTGACTGGAAATTTAAAGACTCGGAAAAGGTTGTCTGTTCCGACGAGTTCAGGTTCCAGTTCTATGATGAAGACGGGCGGGTCCATATTCGAAGCAACTCGGGTGAATAGCTGAATGAAGCCAGAGTGCAAGGTTCGATGGAAACAGGCTAGTGGTGGAGTTATCATGGTATTGAAATTGTTCTTATGGACATCACAGGGTCCTTTATGCACTGTCACCTCCAGAACCCATCCAAAAATTAATACATATGTACCAGTTGCTGTCATATAACAGTTGAGTTTCTTAAATGTATGTGCTTTTTTTCACATAAGAGTTATTTAGTCTTCGTAAGGTTTTTATGGGATCAGTGTACAGGTTTACCTCACGAGGTTGACAGTTATGTGACCTGGTAAGACAGGATCCAGACAGGATCCTGGTCCCATGCTATCGATGCTACACCTACACCTGCGTTGAGCTCAGTACAGCTGAAAACGAGATTTATCTGACCATACTGCAGAGGTCCAGTTTTGATGTTCCCAACACTAGGCAAGGCCCAATTTCACATGACAAGCAGTCAACAGTGGCACAGGTGACAGTTGCTGTAGCCCAGGGTATACAGCATGCATCATACTCTTCGCTTGCTGATGTTGAATGGACATCTGACATTTAATCTAGACGTGATTTGTGTCACCATTACCAAGCAGTTCATCTGTACATGCCTGGATAGTCTACATCAACCCCAGTCATCTATGGGGCACTGGTACGTCCATCGCAGGGGCTAGCAGGGCTGCAGCCCCTGGCCCTGCATTTTCAAGGGGCCCGAGAATTATGCAGGATGCTTCTTAAAGAATTGACAGAGTTCTACAGCGTTTTTTTTTTTTTTTCTTCTTGCAGATAGCACAAAAAAATTAGTCTCCCCAAGTCCATTCTCAAATCTTTCGAAAGCATTACAGGAGTTGCTTTTCGGTACACACCTGCAATTGGGGAAATTTTCATACATTAAGAATTCGTTTGAAACATGATATTTGGATCATATTATTTTGCCCACTGCTTCGATATAATTTCATCAAGCTGAACCCAACCCTGGGAAAAGAGGAGATTAAAGAAGAACTGAACTGGTATCCCTTTTTCAACCATGCATTTTAACGTTTTCTTGCTACCACTGATTTATCCATGAATCATGGGATATGAACTTCAATATGGCGAAGATATTTTTATAGCTTCCTCATCATATTTTGAGAATGTTTTCTCCTAAGTATTTTTATTCATCCACCCATAGCAAAATCCTAGATGTGCCACTAATAATACTGGGGCTCCAAAATACTGTCCAGCCCCCGAGCCCCATATCATTAGATGTGCTCTGGTCTGCCAATGTTATACTCACAGTTACACCCTTGATACAGTTGCTCTTGAGAACCCTAGGTTTCTTACCACTTGGATGATAGATGACCCATCTATGTCTTGTGCCAACAATGCATCAACGATCAAAATAGCTCAGATCATCACGTTTACCCATGTTTGTCCATTGTGATACATTGTTGAGAAGTCCTGTTGTCAACCGATTTATTGCCTGCATTTGGTTTGAGCCTGTTCCACTCTGAGCTGGTGATGCCCATGTCAACTACCCATCACTCCTATAGCAGGGTTCCCACTCATTTTCTCTCGAAAAATATAAGCACTTTTTAAGGACTTTTAACATGATTCATACCCTTTTCTGTGGAAAAAAAAATAAGGACTTTCTAAAAACCTACATTCCAATTGATATTTTGCATCATTGGAATATCACCAGGTGTGTGTATGTATATATACATATGTAGGGGATTAAACAGCACTAGTGGACATTTACCAGGCATTTTGCCCCAAATATAAACTACTTTGCCGGCAAAGAACAAAATGAATTACACACTGAAAAAAAAAGGACAAGCAGGAGACACAGCGACAATGAAGCAAGGTGAGTTGAGTAGAGCAGTAGACACTAGATAGATCAAATCACATGAGACAACTCACACCATAAATTGGGAAGTCAAACAGACTCCTAAATCTTTGCTTTGACACCCTGACCCCTAAAAAGACACACAACATAGATGTTGATCCTACTGGCAAGGTCACCCAAGGTAAGTCATGCAGGCTACAATAGGAAAAGTGGTGGTGATGGAGGGGGGGGTTGAAGGGAGATTAATATAAATAATGTGTGTGACCATTTGATATAAATAAGGTTGGGTTATATTTAGTTTGAAAATGAAAATGCAGTTCTTCAACTATTTATGTTAAAGTGATTGAAAAACTCTTTGGATAAAAAAAACAAAAAACAATTAAAATAGTGGAAGTACACTGGTGAAAATGACAGACAAAATACTTACCCAGTGAGCGTTTCCTATGGAAAGCCCTGCCAGTTGCAGGGGTGATTTTGTTCACTTGGCAGTATCAAAGAACATGCAATTTACGACAAAACATGTACTGACTCATGTGTGTAAGTTTGAAAAGCCAACTTCGGCTGCATTTATTGGAAAAACAAGATGATTTATGTAAATGTGATGAGAGCTTAATTTTGCTTGCTCAACAACACTGGCTAATCATAGCCGTAATTTTCTCTCACAGTTACCCAAAAATTTCAAAAAGGTATTAGAGTCCAAAATGAATTTTGATTTGGGTAAAATGAAAAAGGCTCCAAAGGTTTATGTCTTGGATACAAAATTAGCTTGTTCTGACATTTGGTGATATCGTTAGTAGAATGAGCACACAGTAATATTTCAACACTGAATTCAACAAAGTAAATAAGGTGGTGTAAATTTTGCTGTTACAATTTTTTTTTTTTTAAATTTCATATAAATTTAGAACACAGCTAACCTTAGTCAAAACTGTCGGCTTTCAAACATTTTTTTTTTCTTTACCAACATGTATAATATGCACATACACAATGTTTACACACTATTACTTAGTCATTATTCCTTTTCAAGCTCAAAAAAAAAAAAAAAAAGCCACAGTGCACTGCTAGCCTTTTTAGCTATTCACATTGAATTTTTGTTTTGTTTGCTTTTTTATTTTTCCTGCTTGCTACCATTTTTTTTTGTTAACCTTTTTTAAATTTATATATATATATATATATATATATGTATATATTCTTTTTATTCACTACAAATCTAGTTTTTCACTTTTAAGCAATATGAATGGATATAATTTTCTTTACAACTTTTATATAGCCTCAACCTCAAGTTTAAAATTTTCAAAAATGAGGTAAGGAAAAAAATTTGGCTGCTTCCCTAACGTACTGCGACAATGAATTTGAACTCACAATATACTTTTACTTTTAATTTTTAACATTTTTTTTTTTCTGCCAAACGCTTGGGGCCACTTTTGTTTTCTACCGAAGGTGAATTTGAAAAGGAAAAATTTGTCTCATTACCTTGCCTTCAGGGTCTTGGTGGAGGTAGAAGGGGTGTCTACACCATGGCCTAAAGAAATTTTTTTGTGTGAATTTTTTCACCTGTGTGTGGCCGTTTTGGTCTCACTCAATCGGCAGGACTCTTGGCTTGTGGCTTCACGGGTTGAGATACTGGGTGGACATCGATCGGAGTGTTCTGCAATGCTGGCAATTTGCTATGGCTGGTGGGCATCAATCGGATTAAGGCTGGAGCTTGCAAAGGGCATCTGATTAGACGGGCATCATCTTCCTTATTGGTGTGGCCGAAGGAAAAGCAGTGGCAGACTTCATCTTTTTTTTTTTTTTTCCCAAAAAGGAAACCAGGTGCGTTTTTGATTTTAATAAATATGCTCACTCATCGCAGGAGTTTAGTAAGCGGTGCCGCATTGCTGTCCTTAGTACGGCACAAATCAGCAACCCTCAAAAGAAAATGCGTTGAAATGACCTTCCGGACACCAGGAAGCAGATTCCTAGCATCTGCTCCTTACAAAAAAAAAAAAATCAGTTGTGATGCTTCTGCACCCAGCAGCAGAGTCGTAATGAATGATCACAGACCAACTTCATCTACATCACCGCAGCCAAAGCTGTGCATTGGCAATCTCTCATTGGCTGAAAAGTTTTCCTCGCCTAAGGAGAGAGACACCAAAAGGGGGGGGAGAAAGCACGAGAACATTCTTCACTGGACAATGCAAAAAGCAGACTCACCCAGGAGGTGGGTCCGCCCTAGCAACAACATAAGAAGAAAAAAAACGCTTCGCCCGGTTTTGACAGCGGATGTGTCGAGGTTAAGCTGGCTGACCTTTGGCAAATTCTGGGGATCCCTGAAGTTGAACTAAGGAAGGGCAAAGGTTAAGCAAGGTTACTCTAGAATTTCCAAGAAACGCCTATTTCCTGGCGACTCAAAGGAACAGTGAGAAAAAATAAATGGCGAAAAAGAATTCGTGACTTTCTCAATGTTAACTGGCACATTTAAAATTAAGAAATACACTCTGAAATCACAACATAAATACAGAAGTATATATCATACTCATACACAATTATAACTTTGATTTCCTAGCAGCGAAATATTGAAGAAAAACGAGAGAGCTGCAAAACGAACTCCTTCTTTCCCTTATTATATTTTACAACTTACATAAGAAACTAAGATGCAGAAGAAACAAAAGTTGTGTCTCCAAGCATACAGATATCCTGGCCACTCTGATACTTACAGGATATGCAAAAATTTAAATACATTATGATAATTTCTATGGCAATATTAATTTTCTCACTTGTTAAAATAATGAATGCAAATAATCACTAAGCTACAAAAAAAATTAATACGATACATTAAAACATTAGTACCAAAAAAAACATTATTCTACAATTATCCAAGCACTATTATTATTATTCCTCACTACGATTATCGTTACCGTAAACATTAAATGCACTTACACTAACCACAAAATTTACTCAATTGTCACGGAGAAAAATTTGAATTCATGACGACATATAACACGTATTTCCACAAGAATAAAAAAAAAGAAAAGGCATGAAGCTAAATAATGAAAAACGAAGGTAATCACAACCCTTGAATTGTGACAAGAATAATCGAATTAAGAAAATGCATTTTTAATTAACTTGACTTATTCTTGACCCCTTTTTTTTTCAAGGGTTTGTTCATCCGTGTATACCTTAAAAAAAAAAAAACGAGAAGGAATTTAAAAGGAACCAAAAAAAAAAAAAAAAAGTAAGTATGTGAAAGTACATTCTTGGAATAATGCATAGATATTTGATGGTTTCAACAGGCGAAATTCAAGGAAAATCAGGCCCTAACCTTCCGAAAATGTGCCTGGAGAAAACAACAATATATCAAGATCATTTCTAAGAACATTTCAGGGGATTTATTATCTCCCTTCAACGAGCTAGAAGAAAGCTCCCCTGGTGAACAGGTTAGCATACTTACAGACACACAAACAAACAGGGTTGCGATACCCATTACTGCAGTGCAAAAACAAAACGGGGGGGGGATGAGCACTTGTTTTAAAAAATAAGGACTTGTTAAGGACTTTTAAGGGCCTTAGAAATGGAAATAAAAAATAAGGAGTCCTTAAGGACTTTTAAAGACCGCACGGACCTTGTTTAAGAACACTACAAAAAAAAAAATTACGGATCCTACAAATTGAACACGCAAAAATAACATACATACAAATTTACTTTTACACATGACTTAACTATACAAACTAAGGTCTGTTGACAAAGCTTGAAATATTGTTGCATATATTAATAATTCAAATTTGTGGATGTAATAAATTAGAATTTATGCAATTTAAGAGACAGTTCTGCTGGTCAAATCAGTTTTCATATGACAGAATAATCACATATGCAACAGAAAGAGTGTAAATCATAAAACTGTAGTTAAAGTTACAAGATCTAGATTTGGATATTGCACATAATTATTTCATGGCTTGAATTGGAAAGCCAAAGTCAAAATTACAAAGTCAACTTCTCCATGAGTCACTGACAAGAACTCCTATTGCCCCATGTTCTCCCACAGGCTTTCTGCCAATGTCACATGGCATCACTATCAACATAGCCAACCAGCAGCTATATGCACTACATTGTAACTTCTGCATTTAACACAGGCAGGCAGGAAAAAAATAAGTACTTTTAAGCACTTTGGGGAATTTCTGGCAAAAATTAAGGACTTTTAAGCACTCTAAAAAAATTAAGCAAATTAAGGAATACCTGCCAACTAAATTTAATGAATATATGCAGAAGATTGCTTTGAAACATTCTGTAAATTGTATAAAAATTCAGAAGATTATTTTTACATCAATTTATCACAAGATTAAGTGATTTAGAACTCATACTGCTTAAACAAAAAGGGAATACAGGACACTTACCTTAATTTTTTTTTTGTGTGTTCTTATTGAAGGGAACTTTTATTTATAGTAATTTAACAGTTAGCTAAACTTTTTACAGTGGCCTTTTTGGCTTTTTTTTAAGAATTCTTTGGAGTACTCTTTTTGAAAACAAAGTAAATTTTCTTTGCATTTAATTAACAGAAGACTCTCAAGCGATTCACCCGCAATTAATGATCGAAACATTGTGCAATTTTTTTAACCAAAGAAAAAATTATTTTGCATTATTAATTAAATGGCAAATACACCCTATAATTATTATCTTTCAAATGACGAGCCACGCCATTTTTCTCTCCTATCATTACTGGAGCATTGTCTGCTCCAAAAGCAACGCAATTTTTGAAAGGTTTTTTTTTTTTTTTTTTTTTGACTGGAGGTTTAACGACCATTGTGAGCAACTCAATGGGCTATAAGCAGTCGCCTGTCCCTAATTTATGGTCACTGGCTCCAGGGAAGGGAGAGAGCCAGTGTCGTAAGACAAACACAACATTCATACCTCACCGGGATTCGAACCCAGACCCTTTCAGACGAATGATCAGAAGCCACCGCTTAGACCACTGCGCCACTGGAGCGGCCATTTGAAAGGTATCCTGTGCTTACTAAAAACGTCAACTGTAGCTGAGACCCATGAATTCTGATATCAGAGCTTTCACTATTTTAGATTTTACCAACATCTGCACCTCTCATCACACGGGTGTCAACAACTAAGTGTTTCAAACGCTGATCATAAACAACAAAATCTATCACACTCTTTTGACCAAGAGTACGATTTTCCCAAGTATATGTGTGTATATACTTGTGGTTGAAAAATGTATTAGATACACACAAATCATTCTCAATGCAGAGTTCAATTAATCTTTCACCATTATCATTCACACAAGGATCATTAAACTTACCCAGAACATTGTCAGAAATTGCATTCTGCACTATCAGCGGTATTCTGACTTACTCAGAGAACGACTGAGGGATCTGAAATCTTGTGAGAGGGATGTAGAAAAGAAGTGGGAATGTTTAAGAACTGTGTTGTTACTGCTGCTAAAGAGGTCTGTGGCACCACAATAGTGGGTAACAATAGAGGTGATGCTTGGGGGAATAGTGAGATTGATGAGGCAGTAAAGAAAAAGAAGGAAGCCTATTTGGGGATGTTGCAAGGTAGAGTCTCTGTGGATGAATATCGCTGTAAGAAGCGTGAAGCTGCTAAGCTGGTTCGCCACAGTAAGGCAAAAGATAGGAAAGAGAAAGTGGAAAGGCATGAACTGGCTTTTTGGAAAGATAGAAAGTCCTTCTGGAAGTACATGAGACTCAGGAAAAATAGGGGAAACAAAGTTGTAAGTTGTGTGAAGAATGAGATTGGGGAAATGATATGGGAGCCCAATGAGTTAAGTGACAGATGGGGCGAATACTTCTGTGAGTTATTAGATCAGGAGAGCAAAAATGATTCTGAGACGGATGCAGATGATGTCACAATGAGGGATGAAAGCACAGGAGGGATCTCAAGAGAAGAAGTGTGTAAAGCTCTAAAATCTCTTCAGAATGGTAAGGCTCCGGGAGTTGATGGCATAACTGCAGAGATGTTGAAGTATGGTGGTGACTCTATAATTGACTGGTTAACTGAAATTTGCCAGTTGTGCTGGGAGTTAGGAATGGTCCCTCGGGATTGGAAGGATGCTATCATTGTTCCCTTGTATAAGGGAAAAGGTGATCAGACTGAATGCAAGAACTATCGTGGTATTAGCCTACTGAGTGTGACAGGGAAAGTGTTTGGTAAGGTTGTTATTGAAAAAGTACGAGGTCTTACATCAGAGAAAGTGTGGGATGTTCAGAGTGGTTTTATGCCTGGTAAAGGCTGCACTAAGCAGATTTTTGCATTACGTATGATGATTGAAAAGTATCTGGCTGTTAGGAAGAAAGTTTTTACTGCCTTCATAGATTTAGAGAAAGCTTACGACCGAGTCAATAGGACACTTTTGTGGAAGGTATTGAATGAATATGGTGTTACTGGGAATCTACTTAATAGTGTAAAAGCCATGTATGCTGGTAGTACAGCTTGTGTACGAGTGAAAGGTGGTTTATCAAAATGGTTTTCCATTGGTGCAGGAGTTAGACAAGGTTGTGTAATGTCACCATGGCTGTTTAATATATTTATGGATGCATGCATGCGTGAGGCCAAAATAGATGATAGTGGTTTGTGTCTTGGTGATATCCGTGTGTGCAGATTGCTGTATGCTGATGACACTGTCCGGTTGGCAGAGAGCAAAAGTGAGTTGCAGAGTATGTTGACTCGGATGCACGAAGTTTGCATGAAATTCAAACTGAGTATAAATAAGGGAAAAACCAAAGTTATGGTGTTTGAGAGAGGAATGGGTAGCACTGAATGTAATGTAAATATAAATGGCACTGTGATTGACCAGGTGAGTGAGTTTGTGTATTTAGGAAGCATGTTTGACAGAGAGAACAAGTTGGATGGTGAAATCAGTAGGCGAGTGAATTCTTCTTTGAAAGTCATAGCTGCTCTGGGAGGTTTTCACAAGAATGATGGGTTCTCTAGAGAGTCCCGCATGGCTGTGTATGAAACAGTAATTGTTCCCACTCTGATGTATGGCAGTGAAACCTGGGTACTGCAGAAGAAACATAGGAGTCGTTTGTGTGCTGGAGAAATGCGTTACTTACGTGGGGTTTGTGGCAAGACACGATCTGATTGTGTGAGGAATGAAGATGTATTGCAGTTGTGTGATGTAAAGCAAAATGTTGTTAGCAAGGTGGAGACCAATATGCTTCGGTGGTTTGGCCATGTTGAAAGAATGAGTGATGAAATGCTTACTAAGAAAATCTTTTCAGCCCAAGTAGCAGGAAGGAAAGGCAGAGGAAGGCCAAGGAAGACATGGGTGGATCAGATTCAGGAGTGTCTGCATGAGAAAAAGATTATGAGTATGAAGTATAAAAGATCTTGTGTATGGCGTGTAATGGATATCAGTGAAGCACGAGTTGTATGTCAAGATCGCTGTAAATGGCGAAGTTTGATACGACAACAATAAGTAATAATATCTGGAAGTTTGTATTTCTTTTTGGAGCTAACCTCTGAATCTCAGAGAACAGCTTAGTGATATGTATGTATGTATTTTAGATAAATGGTGTAATTTTCAGAGAATGAATACTTTTTTTTTTTTAACACTGTGCATCAATTCTTACAAATTTCCAAACTTCATCACTTTCGTTTTGGGAAATTTCCCCAACCCTTATCAAGCTAAAATGCACACACATTATGAGGGTATGACATTTAACAACTACATAGAAGTGAGGATCACATGGAGGGCGGAAAAATACAATTACTGAAGAAATCTTCGCTCCGTCTGACTTCCGTTTTCGGAAATTTATCCAACATTTTCAAGCTGAAATACAAATATTTATGGAATAAAATGATATCTAATAATGCTGGGTAGAGGAAACATCGCGAGAAAAAAATTACGATTACGAGAAAAATCTTACCTCCGTCTACTTTTCGTTTTCAAAATGAAATTCCGTCCTCCTACGGAGAACCCAATCCACCCAAAATTTCAGTTCAGTTGTGCCTCGATCTCCTGAATGGTCCAAATGATAACAAAAAAGACGAAATTCCTCGAATCAGCATAAGAATCTTGTGGCCGAAGATTACGGTGAAATTTTCAAGCGGCCTAACTTCCGTTTTTGGAAATCATTGCCTACAATCAAAGCTGAAATTATATTTAACAACAATACTGAACAGAAAGAAGCACCATCATGAGAGAGAAAAAATACGATTATGGGGGGAAATCTGCACTCCCTTTAGCTTCAGTTTCTGAACATTTAAAAAGACCCCAGACGGAATAGGACGCCCTAACTAATACCCGAAAATTTTGCATCAATCTCAAAAAGGACAAAAAAAAAAAAAAAAGGTCGGGGGAAGGGGGACTCCACAAATCCACGGAAGAATCTCGTTTACGAATTAACCGCTGAATCGATTTCGAAATGCGTAAGATAACGCTAAAATATCGATAACCAGTAAATTTTAACTTTTGGCGCAAAATTAGTGCAGATTTTGTCAAAATCACAATTTTTTAGCAGAATGGTGCAAGAACAATGTTTTGGCCCGGTCTGGCGCAATTGGTGCAGGTCTGGCAGCCCTGAGATTAAGTAAGTTATTGCTGCACTTTTCAACTTTTTTTTTTTTTTTTTTTTACTTACAAAAATTAATAGAACAGGTTATTTTTGCAAAAAACACAGAAATTTTTCGAACGGCAGAAGAACACGAGTTTGGTCAGAAGATCGGAAGAATGTATAAAAAATCGGAAGACTTCTGCCAAAATCGGAAGAGTTGGCAGGTATGTTAAGGACTTTTAAGCACTCTAAAAAAATTAAGCACTTTTTAATGACTTTCAAGGATTTATAAAGACGTGGAAACCCTGTAAAGTTTTGTTTACTGAGTGTATTACACACAATAAAGTGCAATGATGAATTCACGCAGAAAATATTTAGTTGTGAATGAAGTTAATCTAACTGGAGAGAGAGAGAGAGAGAAGCCGCCCCAGTGGCGCAGTGGTCTAAGCGATGGCTAGTTATCATTCGTCCGAAAGGGGTCCGAGTTCAAACCCCGGTGAGGCATGGATTTTGTTTGTTTTACGGCACTGGCTCTCTCCCTTCCCTGGAGCCAGTGACCCTAAATTAGGGATGGGCGACTGCTTATAGCCCATTGAGTTGCTCACAGTGATCGTCAAACCTCCAATCAAAAAAAAAAAAAAAAAAAAAAAAGAGGCAGAGAGAGAGAGAGAGACACAGAGAGAGGGTTGACTTCTTAATCAAGCACGTAGTGCAAACGAAGTTTAATTAAGTCATGTGACCAACGTCACTCTTTTTTGCGGGATGCAAAGTCCAATAAATCTGCAGCTGGCTGTTTTTCACAGGTTTCAATAAGACACTGATTTAATTCTCCAACATTTATTCATTAAGATGATCGTTCACAGCCTTTGCCTGTTGTGAATTGCGTTCATTCATTCATTTGCCTCTTGCCATGGTGCCAAAGAAGAACGCTCTTGAATCAAATAGCAAGATTAAAGTTACTGAAATGCACAAAAAAAGAAAGAGTGAGTGTCATATAGAATCTGTTTCTACCATCACAAAAATGCAAATGTTAACATTTCAATGGCAACCATGGATGTACCATGTAAAGTGGGAACCTGTGTAAGATGGAAAATAGTTCTAGTCTCTTGGATTCTGTCTTAGACAGGTTTCTGTGTATTGATAAATAAAAAATCAATCACTTCAAGAAAAAGAAAGACGATTATTGTAATACATATACAGTTTAATAAAAAATGGCATTATTTACACATCCACTCTGGGCATATTAAGAAACGCAATTTTTTCAGTCTGTACACAGTAAAGAGAATATAGTAAACACAAAAATGTAACGAACTCCTTCAACACTGCAACTACTACATATTCAGACTTTGGTCACTCTTCACCACTTAAGTAAATGTTCTTTCCTCTCCAAAGGAATTCCTTAGAAATTTGTATTTACACATTTCAGGAATAGAACTTGAATATCATACATTTTCATACACATCTTTCAAAAGAGTAGTTCGCATTTTCTCTACTATATCCATTTGATTTTCCATATCCTATAAAATAAACAAAAATTTCACATCATGACATGCAAACTGGGAAAAAAAAAAAAAAAAAAAAAAAAGACCACATCAGTTTAAATTTATAGTGAGAGGAGAGGCAAAGAAACTTTCATCTGGGTGTTAAAAATCATAATCTGCAGGTACACCTTAACAAATTTGTGTGTCAATATCAAAGCAGTAAACATATCAAAAGCCAAAAGCAAATATTCTGTATACTAAATAAATTATCATCTGCCAATGCATAAACAAAATGCGAAAATACTAACATTTTGAAACTTTAAATGCTGCCCTAATGAGACAGTGCTCTAAATGCTGGCTTCTGACTGTTCATTCGAGTGCACCTGGGTTCATGTTCCGGACAGAGCTGGCTTTAGTATTCGTGGCAATCAGCACAACAATATTTGTATTTGCTTCTTTTTACGACAATATTTGTATTTGTTTCTTTTTACGACAATATTTGTATTTGCTTCTCCCAGCTTCTTTTTTTTTTATATCATCATCATCATCATCATTGTCAACCATTATCAATCCACTGCTGGACGAAGGTCTCCCCAAGTTTCCTCCACAACGGTCTGTCTTGTGCCAGTCTCCTCCATGTCACTCCCGCATACTTTCGAATTTCATCCACCCATCTTCCATGTGGTCTTCTTCTGGGTCTTTTCCTGTCCCTTGGAATCCAATCTAATATTTCGGCTGTCCATCGATGGTCTGTTCTTCTGGCAGTATGTCCAGCCCATTGCCATTTCAGGGATTTAACTCTGATCATGATGTCTTCCACTCTTGTCATTTTTCGGATCCACGTGTTCCTCTTCTTATCTCTCCTGGTTACACCAAGCATGCACCTCTCCATGCTTTTTTGAGTTGTCTGCAGCCTTTGTATGTCTCTTTTAGCTAAGGTCCACGTCTCTGCACCATACGTAAGCACTGGAAGGATGCATTGATCAAACACTTTTCTTTTAAGACATAATGGCATATTGCTCTTGAAAATTATGCTGTTTCTTCCAAAAGCTCTCCAGGCAAGTTTTGTACGCCAATTAATTTCTTCACCAATGTGACCCTCACTTGATATCTGCTGTCCAAGAGAAACGCACGTGTCTGTTATCTCCAGCTTTTCTCCATCAATCGATAAATCTTCATTTCTTGTAAAAGCATTCTACATCACTTTTGTCTTCTGAAAGTTCATTTTTAATCCCACTTCTTTTGCTCTTGTCAGCAAGTTCCTGGATCATACTCTGTAGCTCTGATAGGGTAGTTGCAAAAATGACTATGTCATCAGCAAAACGAAGGTGGGTTAGATAATCTCCATTAATCTTTATTCCTTTGTTTTCCCAGTTCAGTGATTGAAAGACATTTTCCAATGTGGCATTAAAGAGCTTCGGAGATATGGTGTCACCTTGTCTCACTCCTTTTCCAATTTTTATGTGTGTTGTATTTTCAAACAGCCGAATCTTTGCACTTGCATTTTCATAGATGTTATTAATAATATTAATGTATGCATCTTCAATACCGCAGGATTTCAGAGCCATTGCAACTGCTGATGGTTTCACCGAATCAAAGGCTTTTTCATAATCGATAAAAGCCATGCACAATGGAAGTTCATATTCCCTCGCTCTTTCAATTAGTTCTCTCAGTACGTGGATATGATCTATTGTGCTGTAGCCACTCCTGAATCCAGCTTGTTCTCTCGGTTGAGCCATGTCCAGTGTCACCTTCAAGCGGTGTGAAAGAACTTTAGTGAAGATTTTATAAACCACTGATAGGAGGCTGATAGGTCTGTAGTTCCTGAGATCCTCAATGTCCCCTTTTTTATGTAGCAAGCTCATTGTAGCGTTGTTCCAATCCTCAGGAATTTTCCCTTCATTAAGACATCGAGTGAAAATTTGGGCGAGTACTGTTTCGATTTCTCCACTTGCTTCTTGTATGATGTCTACAGTAATTCCATCTTCTCTTGGAGCTTTTCCCCGCTTCATGTTCTTGATTGCATGTGCAACTTCTGCTGGAAGGACTGGAAGAACTCTGGTACTGGTACCTTTCATGATGTCTGGAGTACATGTATCATCCCTTTCATATAATTTGGAGTAGAATTCTTTCACTCTTGTCAACATTTTGCCTCTATTTCTTGTTACAGAACCATCTTCTTTTCTCAGTGCCATAATCTGTTTTTTCCCCTTACTGAGATGTCCCTTTGCTATCTTTAGGCTTTGGTTGTTTTCAATTGCTTTCCTTACTAGTTCACAGTTGAATTTCCTTACGTCTTCAGTGATACTTTTTCGTACTGTCTTGCATAGCTCTATATATTCCACTTTGGAAGTCACATCTTCTTTAGTTGTCCTCATCCCTCTTCTTTTTTGCATCAACATTTTGGTTTTTCCTGATAATTTGTTCACATGTAATTTGTTCTTAGACCCAGCTAATTTTGTTGCTGTTTCCATAAGAGCTTTGGTTACTTTTCTGTTAACTTCAGAAATATCCACTTCTTCCGATGTTAGGCCTTCTAAAGCAGAGAATCTGTTCTTCAGTTCCAATTTGAAGGTATGATGGTGTTTTTTAAGGTTGGTTATGTCAATACATTTTGTTTGTCTTATGAGCTTGCTACGTTCGAGTTTAGTGTTGAGGTGCATCTTACATCTCACCAATCTATGGTCACTGCCTGTGTTGAACTTGTTTAGCACACTGCAGTCTTCTATGACGAAGTTTTCGTTACACATAATAAAATCAATTTCACTTGTCGTCCCATTTGGATGTCTCCATGTCCATTTCCTGTGTGGCTTTTTCTTGAAAAAGGAGTTCAAGATGAAAAACCCTTCTGCCTCTGCAAACTCTACGAGAGTATTTCCACGCTGGTTTCAGTTGCTGTGACCGAATTTACCTACTGAAGTTTCATTCTGTTGCCGTTGCCCTATTTTTGCATTGAAATCTCCCATAATTATCTTCAAGTGCTGCTTACCTTTATTATTTAGATCACGAATTTCCTCATAAAATTCTTCAATTTCTTCTTCAGCATGACTTGTGGTGGGTGCATAAGTTTGAATAATCTGAGCCTGGTATCTTCTCGAGAGTTGGATAACGAGTCGTGCAGCTCTGTCAGAGGAACTTTCAACTTCTACAACTTTATCCTTCAGTTTCTTGTTTATTATAAATCCAACACCACTAGTTCTGCCAGTATCTGTCCCACGATAGTAGAAGAGATGTCCACTTTTCAGTTCAATGAGATCTTCTCCTTTTCTCCTTACCTCACTTAGCCCGACGATGTCCCACTTGATCCTTTGTAGTTCCTCTTCCAATTCAAGAAGCCTTGAATCAGAAGATAGGGAGCGTCCGTTGTACGTAGCCAAGGTCAGCATCAGATAGCAGCCTAGTCCGGTCCTCCGGGGATTCTTAGCACCCTCTGCCTTCATGTCGCACTGGCCGCTGCCTTGGCCAGGTACATTCCAGCTGCCGGAGACTGAGGGCCAAGATTTAAGTTGTGGAGTCATTTTGGAGGGGTTTGGCCATAACTCACCACGCTGGCCAAGCGGGTTGGTGAGTGTGGGATAGCATTTCCTCTAATCCCGATGGTATAGTTATACCGCTATTGGCGGTCGTCAGAGCCCCTTTAGTGGGAACAGGATGTACCACGAGAAGGCGGGGTTGACATTTGTCAAGGAGAGGCTGTGATGTTACGCATCACCTGACCTTTATATATATATATATATATATTGGGGACAGCCGAAATTTTAGATTGGATTCCAAGGGACAGGAAAAGACCCAGAAGAAGACCACATAGGAGATGGGTGGATGAAATTCGAAAGTATGCAGGGGTGACATGGAGGAGACTGGCACAAGACAGACCGTTGTGGAGGAAACTTGGGGAGACCTTCGTCCAGCAGTGGATTGATAATGGTTGACAATGATGATGATGATGATATATATTGGACTGATGGTTTTTCATTTTTCAGCTGCACATGAAAGATATAGAGTATGAAGGGTATTCTCAAATACCATATAAATGGAAGGTGGGATTTACGTGGGGAATGGTGATTAAAACACTATCAATCAAATATCACTGTGTTACTTTATAGCCTAAAATAATATACATATTATGCCTAGCCAATTACTGTCACACTGCTGGGCCGTACCTTTCCTAACCATAAATTTAGTACTTAACCCCACACCATTATCTGACCAGAGCAGCCCATGCAAAACTGCTGAAATGTCTACTAGCCAATGTGGCGAGTGGAATAAAAATTTTACTAGCCAAATGACAAAATCTACTGGCCATGCAAAATTAAATAAAATGACAATAATTCAGTAACTTCTCTACTTAACGTTTCTATGAAATGAAATGGGCAAATATTTTTTTATTTTTTATTTCTAATGAGAGACCCTTCCCCCATTTAACTACATACATAAAAACCGATGCAGAGCAGTTACTGCATAGGATCATTAGACTGACTGCAAATATTCCATATGCTTTTGTTCCAAAATGATTGTTTTTTTGACAATTTATTTTTCAGTGCTGTAATATCATTACTCTTTACTATCTTAATTTGTACATAATTTATTTTTGAGAGGCCAGTGAAGTTAGATGTCTAATTTCTTTAATAATATTTAAAACAAAGGGACAAAAGCTGGGATATATATGTATAAAGTGGCACTAATAATGTTGATACAGTTAGTTTACCACTGATATGTACTGTGTCTGACCTTCCCATCAGAGGTAGCTGCCCACCACAATTGAACGGCATTTTGAGGATCAAATCTTCAACTGAAGGGCCATTGCATCTAATTGTCATAAAGTCATTTAAAGTGTCATTATCCAGACGTGCCCTATTACTCATTTTTATGAGGTTCATTACTGAAAATCCTTGCTCACAAGGAAGTACTACATGACATTAGACCAATGGTTCCCAACCGGTGGTCCGCGAGATGATCAAAAGTGGTCCGTGGGGCTACCAAGACATAAGTATAAAACAAACCACATTCATCTGAGATCACGCGAGTGAATATTCATACGAGAATGAAAGGGGCGGATTTTGCGTACGTGGTTGAGCTGAAGGCCGGCCGACTTCATCCGTAACCATGGCTACGCCTCAGCATGAGCCCTGAGCATGCACTCCAGTGCTGGACGCTACAGCGGAGTCAGTACCCAGTAGTCAGCTGCTCGGTAAGGTTGTACATTCTGTGACATTGTGCATTGGCATTATAACTTATTTGGGGTTGAGTAAGAAAATGGCACCGAAAAGGAAATACGATAGTGGTTATATCAAGTTCCGGTTCACCGCAATTGAAGTAAATAAGGAGATTAGACTCCGGTGTGTGATTTGTGCTACAGTCCTCAGCAATGCTGCACTAAAACCCACAAAAAGACAGTCCATCCTAATTTGAGCGATCGCCCACCAGAATACTTTGCTGGAAAGTTCGCGAACTTGAAGAAAATGAAACTCAGAAAAAGTGGTACGAGATTTGAAATGTCCGAAAAAACACTTTCTGCATCATTTGAGATTTCACAGTTAATTGCTAAATAAAAAAAAAACTCATAGTATTGGTGAAACATTGGTGAAACCATGTTTGCTAAAAGCAATGCAATAAGTTTTGGGTGAGGAAGCTAAAAAGAAAATTCAAGAAATTCCGTTATCAAACAACACCGTGAAGTTGCGGATAGAAAAAATGTCACAGGACATCGAAAAGCAGCTCGTGAGTGAAATTAAAAATTCTCCCTATTTCGCTCTGCAATGTGACGAAAGTACTGATGTTGCTCAGTGTTGTCAATTACATGTCTTCATCCGATTTCTAGGTGAAGACAATACGATCAAAGAAGAATTGCTACTGTCACAAGAATTGGAAACTATGTCAAAAGGAAAGGACGTCATGAAAATAATCTCCGATTATTTCCAGAAGCATGAAATTAAGTGGGAAAACCTTGCCGGGTTTTGTACTGATGGTGCTCCGGCTATGCTAGGATCATGTTCGGGTTTAGTAACGTTGGTGAAAGAGAAGAACTCCTCCACATTGACAACGCACTGCGTCATTCATCACCAAGCGCTAGTGTCCAAATTGTTGCCAGATGACATAGCCATTACAAGGAAACTGGCCATAAAGTTGGTGAATACTGTAAAACATAGTGCGCTAAATACACGCATTTTCAAAAAATTGTGTGCAGACTTGGACGCTCAGCATGATACACTACTTTATCAGACTGAGGTTTGTTGGCTCTCAAAAGGAAACATGTTGAAACCCTTGTATGAGCTAAGAGAAGAGTTGAAAGTGCTTTTAATCAAGAAAAAAATGAACTATTTGTTGGAGCAGTTTTGTGAACCAAAATTCGAAATGCACCTTGCCTATCTCATGAATATATTCGCCCATTTGAACCAGCTAAATTTGCAGCTGCAAGGTTCTGGGAACGAAAGATTGGAAGGCGTAGCAAACATCTTTGTGTTTGAAGACAAACTTCCCGCATTTCTTTGCAAAATAGATCTAGGAGTTGACAAAATTAAGGCAAAAAATTATTCGTCATTTCCGACTCTGAAAACCCTTGCTGATGACAAGAACTACACTACCGTCACAGCAGAGGTCCATCATAACATATTGCATCACTTACAAATATTAAAAGACTAATTCAACCGTTATTTTCCAGAATATGACAGAGTTGAACCTTCTATTAAGAAACTAATTCGCAATCCTTTCAATGTCAAGCCCAAGCATCTTTCTGATGAAATCCAAGAAGAGGTCATCGAACTTCAACACGATAGTAACTTCAAGGATTCGTTTGAATCTGGTGTGAACATGGAGGAGTTGTGGTGTAAGAAGGCCATGTCTTATCCAAACATTTGGCGAACCGCCTTACAGTATCTTACGGTGTTTTCGACGACATTTTGTGTGAACAGGCATTCTCTACTCTGCTACTGATTAAAAACAAGCAAATAAATTGGCTGGACACAAGCGACGATATACGACTGGTTTTGAGCAGCAGTATCAGCCCAAGAATTCCACAGCTAGTGAAACAAATGCAAGCCCAAAAATCACATTGATTATAATCTCAAGTAAGACAGTAACAATTTCAGTTTATTTCAGTTATTTCAAACGTTGTTTTAGTTACTTAAAATTAGTTACATTAAATTAGATAAAATTCCTTTTAGTTAATAAGCATGTTTACAAAATAAATTGTACTTTCCTTAGTTGCCTGTTGTCCTTGGGGGGGGTCTGCACTTTATCTACCTTTTCAGTCAGTGGTCCGTGGTTAGCTTAATGTTGGGAACCACAGCATTAGACGCAGCAGCTACATCATCTTAAAAACATTGCCACAACAGTTTGTTTCTTTTTGTTCAGCATATATGCGGCTGAACAGAGATTCAAAGATAATTCTTTTACCTGCAGATGCCATTACACTTTGTGCAAGATCATATACCATGGCAAAGGTTGGGATGGCAAAGATCAAATATACCATGGCAAAGGTTGCTTTAGTAACCTTGATCCTTTGGTCACTCCAAGCTGATCCATCAGCAGATTAAGTTTCTCCCAAAGCCCACCTTCACTTCCATTCATTTTCGAAGCAGCTGCAAGAACATTGGCGAGAAAACTGAATTCTATATTCATTCACAAGGTGGGGGAGGGGGGGGTAAAATAGTTACTCACTTGGGGGGGAATCTACTGGCCATCGTTGGCTACTTTATTAAAAAATTTACTAGCCACTACAAAATATCTGGTCACCATTTGGTTACTGGCTACCGACATTCACAATGGCTGGACCAGAGTATTCATTAAATTATCACTAAGCTTTAAATGTTTTATCATTAACCACTTGGTTTGCCAAAAGACTGATTATTTCATTCTGTGCACAGTTTCTGAGAAAGTGATCAGTATTCACCTTCACAACAACACATCCCAAATCTTCTAGGATTACATCATCAAACTTGCCAAATAGTTGTATTAATTCCAAGAAATATCCAATATTTGCAGTAAACAGCTTATTAGATGACTCCCTAAAGGTCATTTTGTGCTCCAATAAAAATAAAATTACTGACATAAAACCTCTTCAATGATCAATTTATTAGTTTCTCTGCTCACCAATGTTTTTGAAAAATTATGTTTATTTTTATTTAAAGATAAATTCATATCCTCGATTTCAGGTGATTCAGAAATTGCAGCATTACCTATAAAAGTCAAACTTTTTTTTTTTTTTTTTTTTGGCAAGCAATAATGCCAGATTAGTTGTATCAGACAGATAGGATGGGGAGGTGCCTCCCCACTGACGCAGTGGTCTCTAATAATTCGTCCGAAAGGGGTCCGGGTTCGAATCCCGGTGAGGCATGGATGTTGTGTTTGTCTTACGGCACTGGCTCTCTCCCTTCCCTGGAACCAGTGACCCTAAATTAGGGACGAGCGACTGCTTATAGCCCATTGAGTTGCTCACGGTGGTCGTTAAACTTCCAATCAAAAAAAAAAAAAAAAAAAGATGGGGAGGTAACATGATAAGAAGACTGTGAACTAGCATTCTGATTATTTAGTGCAGCAGCAAAATCATCAATTTTTTTGTCAATTGAAGACAAAGATGATTCTAGTTCAAAATCTGTATAATCCTGAGACCCCTCTCCTTTATAACATCCTTTTTTAGATGATCCAGAAATTTGTAAACATTTTTCAAGGCTTTTCGTAGCTTTCTGGTTCTCCCTTTATATTTTGTTCTCCTGATAAAATTTTTGGGGTCATTCTTCCAAATTATACAGTCATTTGCAAAACTATATGACCACCTGTTGGTATTAGATTTCTGCCAATAGCATCAACTACTGCCCATTTTAATCAACTTCCTGTTGGTGTTGCATCATCCTACAGTGGCAGCTGTTGATATAATTGGGGAAAGTGTGCAAGCGTCAGTTTGCTTCTGGTTTTTATGCCGAGAGGTTTTGTACGTATTTTCTATATAGCAAAAAGTGGGCAAAAGAGAATCATTAAGTGTTACTCAGAAACAACAAATAGTGACTTTATATCATGAAGGATACTCCAAACATGACATAAGCAGAAAGGTGAATGTGAGCAAGACTGATATTCTTAATACCATCATGAAATATCAAGATACAGGTGAATTTATTGACTGAAAGATAAGTGGAAGTCCAAGGTAAACAAACCCACATGATGACAACACCATACGGCGAATAATTATGAGTCGTCTGAGGAGTTCGTACAAGAAAATCAAGGCCTTTCTAAATTCAAAAGGGTCTGATATTAATATCAGCGCTGTTTCCCAACTTTTTAGCTAATATTTTGGATTAAAGTCTTATAAACCTGCACATATTCCAGTTGCGAAGCGTCATCAATCGTGGACTGCTAAAAATTGCAGCCAAGTTCTCTTTTCCAATGAATCAACTGTGCATCAATTTGAATCATGTGAAGTACATGTTCGATGATCAAAAGGCAAAATGTTTGTTGAAAAATACAGCGTTAGCACCGCAAGACACCCGCTTAGTCAGATGATATGGGGTGCTATGTCAGCATCCGATACTGCTTCATTATCCTTTTTGCCGACAGGCACTACCAGGACTGGTCCCTTTTAGGTGGAAATGTTACGTGAGAAGCTGTTTACTCATATGCAAGTGCACAGGTGCACAATCTTTATGCATGATGGTGCTCCATGCTACAGATCAAAGACAGAAAAGGACTACCTGCAGAAGAAAAACATAACTGTGCTTGATTAACCCGGTAATAGTCTTGGCTTTAACCCTATCGAAAATCTGTGGACCATTTTAAAAGACAAGGCAGCAATAAAAAACAGCCATCAAATTCCCAAGCTTTGATTGATGCGATAAAGTATGTGTGGTGCAAAGACATTTCAAGTGACTACTGAAAATCCCTCATTGAGAGTATGCGACATCGTATTCTGTCTATTATAAAAAACGAAGTTTGCCACACAAAGTACAAATTTTGGTCTTTTTGTGTTCTAAAGAATGTAAGTATTCATCTGTGGTGTCATTTTTTGAAACATCTCTGACTGGTAATTAGTTGTTTCTTTGAAAATCTTAATTATCAATAAATTGACAGGTGGTCTTAAACTTTTGCAAATGACTAAGTTGTAGATATTAGCTCAGAAAATGTGTAAGCCTTAGGCAAATATAAATGTTACTTGAAAAACAGTATCAGAAGTCTGGCACAAAATTTCTCACATTATCAATTACATAAAGTGCAAAATATGTCAGGATGACTCAGGAACTGTATTCATTCCCATGATGCTCAGGGAGGCAACCAGCAATTTCTTGACTCAACTACTTGTATCCCATGAGACTTTTGTGCCACAAATCATAGCAAAGCTGCATTGGATTAATCCTCGAATCTCAGATGCAGAGGGGAAGGTTGTGGCGTCGAGGCGGGCACTTCTGAGATTGGGGGTGGATGGCCTTTAGTGTTCTCCCTAGAGTCTTTTCACTGGGTGGCCTGCCCACTTAATTTTGTCTGCCACCCGGCTATAATTCCTTTAATGAATGCTTTCACATTCATTAAAGGAATTATATAGTAAGAATGGAAAACTTATTCCCACATACATCATCAGTGTTGATGAAAACTGGCTGAAATCTGTCTTTGTGTCACCGCCCTTGTGGAGCAGTGGTCTAAGTGCTGGCTTATGACCATTCGTCCAAGAAGGATCCAGGTTCGAATTCCTGTGAGGCATAGATGTGTTTGTTTTATGGTACTGGTCCTCTCCCTTCCCAGGAACCAGTAGCCCTAAATTAGGGACAAGCAACTGCTTATGAAAGTCCAATTTATCCCCCATTGAAGGAATATTAATATGTAGCATTATAACAATGTAAAATTCCTTCTTTCTCGAAGGTAAAAGAGCTCAATTAATATTGTTTACATATGTAGGAAACATGCCATTTTGCTGTACAAGCTCTGCGATCAAAATGTCGCCAGCTGTTGCCCCTCATTTACATAAGAACTTTCAGTCTATGTATCTTAAAGGTCTTTGATATATCATCATCATCATATATATATATATATATATTATAGCCTATTGAGTTGCTTACAGTGGTCATTGAACTTTCAATCTATGAAAAAAAAATCTGTGTCGAATATTTATTAGTAAACTCATTTTTTTAACCATTTTTGTACAATTTTCTAACTGTTTATCATGTTACAAGGAGTGTTCAAATGAAAAGGTACGAAACGACACTGTGGGTATAAATGAAGACTTTATTCAAAGTATACACCATAGGCCGTAGCACAACGATCCCATTGATTAACGAGCCGAAGGATTCCTTGTTCCCAGAATTCCTGTGGCCGTGACGAGACCCAGTCCTGCACAGCGTCCTTGAGTTCGTCGTCCGAGTGGATGCGCTTCCATTTCAGATGTTTTTTCAGGGAACCAAACATATGGAAATCGCAGGGCGACATGTCCGGGCTGTAGGGCGGATGGTCAAGCTGCTCCCACTGGAACTTGGCCAGTTCCGCGTGTGTGACCCTGGAGACGTGTGGACGCGCGTTATCATGGAGCAGAACCACACCCTCCGCGATGAATAGCGGCCGGTTTAACACCTTCCGCTGTCAGAAATCGGATAACGCCTCGCTGCTCCTCAATCGTCGAATTTTGCAATGTGAACGCCATCCTGTCCTCACACGCACTGCCGCGTCAACTGGACGGCGCTCTTTATAAGAGCCTCTGCTCTCTCCTGCGCATGCGGGCGCCCGCGCATGCTCCGATCCACGCCGGCGACTCCAATCGCATCCCTAGATGTGTTGCTACGTTCTCCCATAGTGGCATAGGCAAATATGTTAACGGTTACGTTCTTATGACGTTTCGTACCTTTTCATTTGAACACCCCTAGTATGTTACATTAATGCCTACCACAGGAAAACATTTATTTTTTTTTTTCGATTAGAGAAGGGATCGTTAAAGTATCATGCAGCTAAAATTTCTTGCCACCTGGCTGTAAAAAAAATCTAGGGAGAACACTAGCCTTGCTTATGGCTTGGAGTACAATGCCCAAGGCGGGTGGGTTGGTGTACCCATCTGGCAAGTGCTGGGTGCTTGGTTCCTAAACATGGTTCAAATATACTAGTTTCGAATTTTACTTCATTGCAGCACGAGTTCTTATGAAAACTCACAAGGCTCATATGAAACATGAGTACAGGTTCCAGTAATGAGATTGGGTCACAGAACTATGAAAACTCAGTGTTATCTGACCACTATTTGACAATTTAGATTAATTGAAAAATTATGCCCCAAGTTCCCACACTGGGCTTGCCAGTTAATAATATGAACACTAACCACAATGTCAGTTAGTGCCAGAACTGCAAGGGTTTTGATCTTCAAATATAAATTCTACTGCCATAGTGTCTGGCTAAGTGTGCTGTCTTGAAGAGAGTCAACTGAATCTTCCTTCATTGGGAAAAAAGATTTACAGCCAAGGCTGAACAGATCACATCTGAAACACGATTTAACACATATAGTGCTAAAGAAACCTATAATTAAAGTTGGTAACTTCTGGTGTTATAAGTGAATACAAAAAACTGCATCTACCTGAGGCAAAAATGGCTTTGGTTTCAGAAATGTTTGTTGTTTTAATGCAATGGGACCATGTTCAATCGCACATGTTAAAACAGGGTGTATGAGAATTATTGGACATGTTACAAAATTATGTACAAAAAAACTATGAGTATTGTTTGTTTTTCTATGTCACGTATTACTAACACGGTTTCTATATTTTTGTTTTGCAGAATTGTTATTCCCAGAATCCGATAGATGGCGCTAGGTGTGGCATGAAGAGGAATGTATGAGAAATGTGCAATCAGTAGTCATGTCATCCGTACAGCAGAAGGCAATGTGTGTGTTATGGCTTGCAGAATTAAAGTCTGTCATTAAAGTTAAAAGACGGTACCGTTTAGAGTATGGTTGTAATCCTCCATCAACGAATTAAATTAAGCGGTGGATGAAACAGTTTAAAGAAATTGGCAATGTGGAACATCGTGGAGGAGCCGGTAGGCCTAGCGTCAGCGGTGAGATGGTTGACCAAGTTAATGAAAGTTTTCGATGAAGCCCCAGCAAATCCATTCGTAAAGCAAGCAGAGAACTGCGCATTCCGAAATCGACAGTTCACGATATCTTGCACAAGAAATTAAAGTTTCATGCTTATAAAATTAAAATAGTGCAAAAGATGCATGTAAATGATCACACTCTGCGATACGATTTTGCTGTGGATATGCTGAATCGAGTGGAAAACAACAAAAACTTTCTAAGTACTGTAATTTTTAGTGATGAATCCACATTTCATGTACCAGGTATTGTGACTCGTCACAACTGTAGGATATGGGGCAGTGAACCGCCTCATGCTGCTTTTCAACTGGAACGTGATTCTCCAAAAGTTAATATGTGGTGCGCCCTATCAAAAAGAGAAGTGATTGGCCCTTTCTTCTTCTGCGAAAAAAAACATAAATGGTGACATTTACTTGGATATGCTAGAAAATTTCGCTATACCCCAGATCAAAAGATAGGACAACATCGTTTTCCAACAAGACGGCTTGCCTCTGCATTGGTCAACATGTGTACGTAAGTGCCTAAATTAGCATTTCCCCAACAGATGGATTGGGCGTGGTGGTCCCATTCTGTGGCTTCCTCGCCTCCAGATCTAACTCCATTGGATTATTTCATGTGGGGTTATGTGAAGGATCGTGTCTATCAGACACCTTGTACTGATTTGCAGAAACTGAAGCAGTGTATCACAGCTGCTATTAATTCCATAACTCCTCAGATGCTTGCCAATACATGGCATGAAATTGAGTATCGCTTGGACATACTACGAGCAACCAAAGGATCTCACATCAAAATTTATCAACTTGTGTAGTGACATTGTAAGTTAGTACAGTCAGTTTCTTTCCATCTGTTTAATGCTTTGTTTTTATATAATTTTGTAATGTGTCCAATAATTCTCGGACACCCTCTATATCAGAATCTTCAAGTGAAAAAATATATTACAGTTGCCACAACTGTATATAAAGGCACTGAACTTGACTGTGTAGCATGTATGCCAAAGTAATATCATCTTTGCAGTAACAGCAATTAGCAAACCTGTGATGAGAAGAATCCATTTTGCTAATCCATACACATCTGTTTCTTAAATCATTGTTCTTTAATCCAAACCAACATATTGGTGGTTGATATTTGTCATGAGAAGGTGTTTGACATGTTTGCAGTACACAGTGTAGAAACACTACCGCACAGTATTTCAAACATTTCTAATGAACCAAAATGCCAAATAAATTGCCTCTTTTCCAAAATACAGCTCGTGAAACAATTATAAAAATTAATTTCAATTACTAATTAACAAAAAATAATTGTAACAGGAAACTCACCCCCTATCAGAGTTATCTGCTCTTTCAATTTTCCATGAGAGGTTTTCTATTTCATGTTCTAGTTTGCTTTGCTGGTGTTCAAACTAGAAAGAAAAAAGGATAACATTTAAAATTCAGTTTAAATTTATATTTCTTATAGTTTATAGAATATCAACAAATACAAAGTCTTAAATTTGACAGCATGCATTCTTAAAGTTAATATGCAACTGTGGTAAATATCTGTTATCACAAAATATGCATACCGAGGCCAAAAACTTACGAAAGTAGGATGTGCACAAACAGTGTATGTTGTACAGTGGCATATTACAACGGAATGCTATAAAAATACAATTATAATCGCACCAGTAACCGTAAGTGAACACAATCATCAAAAAGACATGAGATGTCTTTAATTTTGTAGAAAAGGCTTGACCTTCGGTACATAGCTTGAGTGCCCATTGCTTGGATCTTTCAAATCTTAAGCTTTTCCAAAGCCACTGCCTCAGAGGGTTGTGAAGTAAAGGTACTATCCATTTCTTGAAGGCAGAATTGTAGTAAAATGGCACAAGCAAACAGCAGTTTCACTGTGCGGTTTAGCACACAAGGCCCTATGCTTGCGTGCAGCAGCAAATGTCATACTTCAGCTAAGACCAGGAACGTACCATGGCCTCACAAACCTCTGAATAGGAGTTGAAACACTTCTAAGTATTCCCAAAATCAGAGACTACAGTCTTTGTGATGATTAAGTATATTAAGGAGGTACAACGTATTTTCACAAATAATTTATTCTTCAAGCCAACCGAGGATTTGCTGGACTCTGACCTAGCTTCATCAAGAAGAATGGCATGTAAATATTCAAATCGTACATGACATCAACGACAGTGTTTACAATCACAGGCTTTTGTTAGTTACTTCTACGCGCTTGATAGAAATGGAGTGGATGCTATGTTGTTAACAAGTTGCGAAGAATTCTGATATATATGGAAAGCTTCCAGAATATTAAGTTTTGGTGGTTGAATCTGGCTTGTCGATTAGTTTCACTTTTTCAAAGAGGAATTTATGGTCATTTTTGTAATAGTGTTAGCCATCGATGACTTCTTTAGGACAAAGTTCCGAATGTTGCTCTTGTGTTCCTTCAATGGAAAACGGAATCCCATTTATCAAATCCCATGTGAATGTGGTGCTTTGTATAAAGGATAGAGCCTTGATTTTTCTATTGAAAGAACACAAGACCTACATTCGGTACTGTGACCTAAAGTAGTCATCGATGGCTCAACACTGTTACAAAAATGACAAATTTCTCTTCTTTGAAAAAGCGAAACTAATCAACAAGTGATACAACCACCAAATTTGCTATTCTGGAAGCTTTCCATCTATTCTTCGCAACTTGTTAACAACATGGCATCCACGCCATTTCGATCAAGCAAGTGGAAGCAACTAACAAAACCTGTGGTTGTAAACACTGTTGCTGATGTCATATACAATTTGAATATTTACGTGCCATTCGTCCTGACGAAGGTAGGCCAGAGTCTAGCAAAACCTTGGTCAACTTGAAAAATAAATTATTTGTGAAAAAACGTTTTATCTCCTTAATATACATCTAAGTATTATTGTTGCTTACCTATATGGAAGAGGATAATATCAGTAAAAAACAAACAACTAGTTTTTGGGGTGGAACTGTAAAAAAAGACTGGATGATGGACTGTTGAAAGCTTATGCAGTCTGACAGAAGTCAAAATGTGCTGTTTCAAATTGATAGCTGAGCAAAACAGCCTGGCTTAAGCCCCATGAAGCCATGGACCCAGTCAGTTTAGTTGCTGGCAGTGGTGTTCATGCACATGGCATATTGCCTGGGTCTGTCAATACTATTACCTTGCACACTGTACTTTTATCCTAGTTGAAAGGGATACTTCCAAGACAGCAAAATACCCATCTACTCCTCTCCTGCAGCATGTGACTGGTTTGATCAGCAACCTAAGGACTTTCCACAAATTCCATAGCCCTTTTTTTCATTCCTGGACTTCAATACTGTTGAGAAAGACTAAGGTATTTTGGAAAGAATTGTTCACCAGCATTTCTAATTTTCATTTATAATGTACCAGCTATAGATATCCCATGGGAGTAACAAATGGTTTTTAACATTCATATCACCTAATATGTCAAGATACATTTTAGTTGCCACCCAGGAAAAGATGCCCTGCTCATTACTGAGTCAAAGTTTGCAATTTCCTGTCCAGGCTGTGCATCTTTGAGAAAACAATTTGAAAAACTTATATTCTGCACAGTAAAGGCTTTGCAAATAGGCAAAAATAATATTAAATAGTTCCCTGAACCAAATATTACCAACACTAGCTGAAGTAACAGACAGATATGTGAAAACAAATAAATATTAAATATGCATACCTTTCAAAATGATTCATTTTGGACAATAATTCTGACAGGTAAACAAACCTAAGAGCATGTGATAGAAAATATCAAGCGTACTTACTATGTTACAGGGACAAAAATGAGAATTTTCAAATATAGTGAATAAAGCATAAAATAATAAAAATATTTGAATGAAAGAAAAAACAACATTTTTCCTGTAGCAGAAAAGAAAAAGTTTAATACAAAATAAGCTATTGCTCATACTACATATCACTAAGCTGTTCTCCAAGATTCAGAGGTTAGCTACACAAAGAAATACAAACTACCAGATAAATTTTTAACTGATTATTTACTTACTGTTGCCATATCAAACTTCTCCATTTACAGCGAACTTAACACACAACTCCGGCTTCACTGACATCCATCACACATCATACAAAAGACCTTCTTTACTTCATACTTGTAATATTTTTCTCATGCAGACACTCCTGAATCTGATCCTCCCATGACTTCCTTGGCTTTACTCTGCCTTCCTCTTCCTGCCATCTCGTCACTCATTCTTTCAACGTGGCCAAACCACAGAAGCACATTAGTCTCCACCTTGCTAACAACATTTTGTTTCACATTACACAACTGCAACATATCTTCATTCCCTACATGATCAGAACATGTCTTGCCACAAATCTCCCATAAGTAATGTATTTCTCCAGCACACAAATGACTCCTATGTTTCTTCTGTAGCATCCATGTTTCACTGCCATACATCAGAGTAGGAACAATTACACTTGCATACACAGCCATGTGGGACTCTCTTAAGAACTCATTAATCCAGTGAAAACCTCGCAAAGCAGCTATGACTTTCAATGAAAAATTCACTCGCCTACTAATTTCATCATCCAATTTGTTCTCTCTGTCAAACATGCTTCCTAAATATACAAACACATTCACCTTATCAATCACTGTACCATTTAGACTTATATTACTTTAAGTGCTAACAGTTTTCGCTCAAAAACCATAACTTTGGTTTTTCCCTCATTTATAATCAGTTTCAATACATACAAACTTCATACATCTGGGACAACATACTCTGCAACTCACTTTTGCTCTCTGCCAACAGGACAGTGTCATCAGCATACAGCAATCTGCACACATGGATATCACCAAGACATAAACCACTATTATCTATTTTGGCATCACGCATGCATGCATCCATAAATATATTAAACAGCCATGGTGACATTACACAACCTTGTCTAACTCCTGCACCAATGGAAAACCATTTTGATAAAACACCATTCACTCGTACATGAAGCTCTACTGCCAGCATACATGGCTTTTACACTGTAAAGTAGATTCCCAGTAACACCATATTTTTTCAATACCTTCCACAAAAGTGTCCTATTAACTCGGTCATAAGCTTACTCTAAATCTATGAAGGCAGCAAAAACTTTCTTACCAACAGCCAGATACTTTTCAATCATAATGTGTAATGCAAAAATTTGGTTAGTGCAGCCTTTACCAGGCATAAAACCACTCTGGACATCGCACACTTTCTATGATGTAAGACCCCGTACTTTTTCAATAACGACCTTGATTTACTATGAATACGAAACACTTTCCCTGGCACTCAGTAGGCTAATACTACAACAGTATCTTCAGTCAGTCTGATCACCTTTTCCCTTTCCACAAAAGTGGAAGGATGAATATCTGGTGAAACATTTTTCTTTTCATTTTGACTAATGATTGATTTACTATGACTATTGTTCGTATTCATAGTAAATCAAGCATTACAAAATGAAAAGAAAAATGTTTCACCTGCACTAGTGAAGCAAGCTGTTGATTTGCAAAAATCCTAGAATTCTTTTAATCTTGAGCCACATCATGAATTTGTTGTCATATTCTCTGATCTCAAATATTTTACAAAACTATTTTAAATTTTTGGTGCACGTTTGGGGGATCTGGTGACTCATTATCATGTATTAAATACATAAGGTTCCATTTTATAAAACTCACGCTCTGACACAGCTAAGTTTATGGTACCACCTTGACGATTCACTCCCTTGAGAAGAGTGTATTTCTAAGTTATTTATTTATTTATTTATTTTTTATGGAATGTTAATTTACAATGTACAGTAAAAAATCATGACTTCTAAACAAGAGTTTATTGTTTTTTGCGCAAAATTGCAACTTTGTTACGAATCTCATAGATTCCATACTTGGCCCAATACATACCCATTAGTATCACTGTTATGAAATGATGGTTATAGCTGTTAGTGTTATTCAGAGGAATTCATTAGCCTACAGGTAACCCACAATTTCACATAGTGAATTTATGCTAATTTTTTGAGCCATTTTTATTGTGTTTCATTCTTTTTTCATTATTTTTTATGTGTGCCTTATATGCTGTGAAATATAGCGCATGCAATTTCATAAATGACCATTTCTGGAATAGTGGTACTCCTAAAAGGCGGAATTCCGCCTTTTGGCAGAACTCTTTCACCCCTGATTAAAGGAAATTTTGCTGGGCGATGGGGAACATTAGCTGGGCAGGCTGCCCAGTAAAAAGGCTCTAAGGAGAACACTACTGACGCATGCCAGCTGAAAGACCACATTTAATATTTAACATACTAGATATACATAGAAAAGATGACTACAACTGAACATCAATGCAAATTTTAGCATAAATGCATGAGAGTTCTTTAAGCACCTTTTGCCAATTTTATTGTGATCTATACACAAATATCCCCTAGGGCCTTATTCATTACTGTTATTTAGAAGGATGGGGTGCGCTGAAAAATGTTCATGGTCATAATTACAGATAAAAGCATTGCTTGATATCTTCCGGGGAGTTTCTGTACCACACAAAGTTCCATCGGCAGCACTTTTCACAGCATTACTAAATGTTTGGCTGACCTCTAAAGAATGCCACTCAGGATAGACCTAATTCCTTCTTTGCTCCACTAAATCTCTCAGATACTTCAGCAGTGCACCGCTACTTTCATCAACAAAAGGGGTTTGTGTTTTCGTGGGAGCATTGAAATATATACCTTTTCAAACTGCAGTTCCCACAGTCCGTGTTTTATCCCCATCATCTGGAAGTCTCCAAAATGAAGAACTTGGAAATGAAGATTTGGCAACCACTCTTGCTCTGTTTGTTTAGAGGCGATCCAGACCTGCACTTCTTAGTGTCTAATTTCTTAATATATCTATTGCATGTTAACTGCTGATAACCTACACTCAATTGTAACATATTAAAGATTCATCTATCACTTGCATATTCTGAAATGCTGCTCATAACAATGGCATTTATTAAATGAAAAATAATGGCAATGATTTCGCTTTTCTGACTTTCATAGTTTGAGGAGCTGAAAGGAAGTACAAATCAGATAATAATAATACTTAACCAAATAAAGAATATACTGATATCTTGTGCAAAACCTACCAGAAGTTAATTTGTGTTTGAAATTTTTTAAATGATACTTCTCACAAATTTATTATTACGAAATGAAAAAGAATGAAAACTTATGGGGTTCTCTTACTAGGCTTCTTCTTGAACTGTGTAAATAGTATGCATATGGATAAGTATACTTCAACGTATATCGGCACTGTAACGAAAAAAAAAAAAAAAGCAAGAATTAAAACAAAAAGGATATAACACATAAAAAAGCCTGAAAACATAATTTGTATGTAAAACAAAGGATTTCCCAATTTCCTTCAGTGAGTAAACACTACTATGAAAAATGCACATAACCAAAATGCCCAAATAGCATCACTTAGCTGGGGGTCGGGGGGTCCATATACTCGTACCGGCCATTGAATTAGAAACTCTTACACAGATGTACATAAATTCACTTGTGCAGTGACTTGCAAAATATGTGGTGACTTTCATCACCATGTGATCCAGGCAAATATTTAAGACTGCTGCTTGTCAGAAATCATTGCAGTGATGATCTCAATGGGAAAAACAAAGGATCTTTTGGAGTTTGATAAAGCGCTTGTTATGAGTGCCCATCTGGCTGGAGCGAACATTCTAAAAATAGCAGAGCTGACTGATTTCTCAAAAGGTGAGATATCTGAGTCTTTAATCAATAGAAAATCAACCCACATTGTATAAGAGGCGCAACTGTGGCATGACAACAATATGTCAGGAATGAGATCGCAGTCGTCCGAGATTGTACAGAGAAACAGGACTTCTTGTGTGCAGTATGTCGACTGAAGCATTCAACGAAGGCTGTTCCTGATCCATATCTCAGCGAACTACGTACAGGGAATTGAAGAGGATCGGTATTTGACAGTTGCATGCCTATAAGGAAACCACTGATTTTTGCAAAAAACTGGAAAGTTCATCTACAGTGGTGTCAGGAACACTGGAAGACTGGTAAAAAGCCATGCAATCTGACAAGTCATGATACACCTTATTCTGTATCAAGAGTAGACAAAGAGTTTGGCAGGAGTTCCACAAAGCAATGAGCCCAGCTTGCTTTGAAAACACAACTGAAGGTTCTGGAGGTGGTGTCACGGTGTGGGGCACATTCTGTTGGTACGGAGCATGTCCCCTGATATTGCTGGAACATTCAGATGTTCTCCAAGGATTATCTGAACATTTTTGCCATTCAAGTAGATCCTGCAATGTCGACATTTTATCTAGCAGGTGACAGCTGTTTCATGGACGACAGTGCTTCTGTCCATCACACAAGATGTGTTCAGCAAGCATGACAGAGATTTCCACCATCATTCCTAGCCACCACAGTTCTGAACTCCACTGAAAATGCATGGGACATGTTATAAAAATAGATCTTGCTGGGCAAAGTCCTCTTTCAACAAATCTGAACCAGTTAAAGGACTGTTTGATGTGTGCATGGTATGCTGTAGAAGTAGATGCCCTCCAACACCTTGTGGAATCTATGCCAAACCACATACATGCTGTAATTCGGGCTAAAGGAGGTCCAACACAATATTGAATAAGTTTCTGATTCAGTGGCTGGTATTTTATCCATAATAGTGTGTGTGTGTGTGTGTGTGTGTGTGTGTGTGTGTGTGTGTGTGAGAGAGAGAGAGAGAGAGAGAGAGAGAGATCTTAACTCAT
This sequence comes from Macrothele yani, assembly GCA_039090855.1. Lineage (NCBI taxonomy): Eukaryota > Metazoa > Arthropoda > Arachnida > Araneae > Macrothelidae > Macrothele > Macrothele yani. The sequence goes on from CM076997.1 coordinate 130,781,384, forward strand.
CGGAAAATCGTGATTAACTCCTCAAATTTCATATATTGTTTTTTGCATTGATTTCTGAATTGCAGTGGCCGATTTAAAGTCAAAATTCCAAAAGGAAGGCATGCTAGAAGTAAAAATATTTACCATGGAATTTCTACAAGAATTAAATCACTTATGCAAGGCTTTACCCAGATATATTTATTTAATTCTAGTTCCATTTAAAGAATCTTTAGCTAATCTTCCTTTCCTCCGAGTTCCTTTGGTTTTTTACAGACGTTTCTGGCCTCTGGATTTTAGTCAAGGCCTGTTCTCAATGTGTAAAAGGATTATCAAAAGTTTTGTTTACTCCTGTAGAATTTAAATTTTGAAGAATTAAAATTTTTCTATGAGAACCAGAAATACAGCTGCAAATGGGTATACTACCTTAAAAATATATATCCATGCACTACCTCAGGTGCTTGAAAATGTTCCTATTACGTATGCAAAAACGAAGAACAGAACAACTTTCAATATTTCATTGATGGACACCATGTTTGACAGTGACAAATAAACATCAATCTCATGCTACATGCAGTGTGCTTCTTTACTGGTCCTCAGTTCACAGGTGCCAACTGTCCAGAAATCAAACTCATGCTCAAGTTCTGAACAAGAAGTCTAATGAGCGATAAAGCTCTGAATAAGTCATTTTGGTAATGGAGCTCATGAAACCCAATAGGTGCTCTATCATTGTATATGAAGTCTAATGGGTGCTTGATCTTCATGTAAGTCTCTTTAGAGCTGCCCTAATGAATATTCAAGCTCTTTTGATATGCACATACATAAATCTACAGTGGAATGTCAATTATACACCAATCAGTCAATCGATTTACTCAGTGATAGGTTTTTAAAATTGGGATGCATGTATAAGTGAGCTCTTTCTCTCCCTCCTCTCTCTCTCTCTTTTCACTTTTTAGTCATACGTAATTTAAATTTGGTGCCTTGAAAGATGTATAATTGACATGCCAGTGAATTATATTTGTGTGTGCGTGCATGTTTGTGTGCATGTGTATTCCTCTAAAAACCAAAAAACGTCAAATTAAGTTTGTTTTTTTGTATTGGGGGGGCTTATTGCCATCAATGACATTAATGAATTTCAATGGTTGCCTGGAGCCCCCCCCCCCGAGCACCCATGCAGCCGACACCTATGTTCAGTTGATTAAATTAGTCTACCTATAGTTCATAAAGGATCATACAAGGTGTGTCTGTCAAATCTATTTTCATTATATTCCATCTGAAAGAAGAAATTCATGGCTGCAGCAAGTGATATGGCAACAGAAGAAGCAAAATGGCAAAGGAAAGAACTATTTTTACATGTAATGGAAAGTCTATTAATGAAGTATATAAATGAGGTATTGTGAACTTATAAGTGCCCCCCCCCCCATTCATGCACTCCAAAGATACTGCTACATTGCTAACAAGATTAACACACAGGGTGCATAAAAAAAAAGAAAAAAATGTACATGATTGGGGTTTCAGGAGGTGGTACTCGCAACAAAATCATTCACTGCAGAAAAACAAATCAGAATATACAGATTGTATTTTAATTCAGTTAGTGAATTAACATAATCAAGAATTTGAAAAGATCAACTGAAATATTGTTCTTGAACTGGTTCATAATTACATAGTATAGAAAAACAGATATTTACTCCCAATGGATGAGAAGGAAAAGTTCCAATCTACAGTATACCTCTTTATAAAACCAAAAATTATCTTAAACTTTTTAAAAAATTACGATAACTAATTCAATCTTAAATATCAACATTTGATTACAAGAATCCTGCAGCTCTTAAGAAAGCTGGTATTATCATAATAAAATTTGGCTCCTGCATTTGTTGTGTGTTTCAATCAGCACCAGAGCCCATTTAAGAGGGAGGCTGCAGCCCTGGGCCCCCCTTTCTCAAGAGGCCCCAGAATTATTCAAGATGCTTGAAAAATTGAGAGTTCCATCTTTTTTTGCAGATAGCACAGCAAAAACTATAAAAAAACTACCTTGTAAAAAAAAATTGTTTGTTTGTTTCTGCTTTTTTAAGAAGAGTCCACAAAAAGTATAGTCTCCCCCAGTCCATCCTGAAATCTTTCGAAAGCATTACAGATGTCTCTTTTGTACACATCTGTAATTGGGGAAATTTTCATACATTAAGAATTTGTTTGAATCATGATATTTGGATCATATCATTTTGCTTACTACTTCGATATAATTTTAACAAGCTGAACTCAATTGGGGCGCGGGGATTAAAGCAAACTGAACTGGTATCCATTTTTCAACCATGCACATTTTACATTTTCTTGCTAATACTGATTCGTCCATGAATCATGGGATACACACTTCAATATGACGGGAATATTTCTATGGCTTCCTCATCATATTTTGGGAATGTTTTCTCCTGGGTATTTTAATTCAAGCATAAATAGTGAAATCCTAGATGTGCCACTAATATTGGGACCTCGAAATACTGTCCAGCTCCTGGGCTCCCCGTCTCCTTAAATGTGCCCTGATTAGCACACCTTTTATTTATGAAAGACACTTGATGAACCAATGTACAACTCTAAACCCTGTAATGACGAACATCTCTACTCATTGGCATAGCCAGCATTCAGTGCAACACAAAAAAGAATTTCCTTTGACAGTTCTAATTTTATCACTTTTGGTGAAGAAATGTAATCATCAGGCTCAGCCCATCCATGCAAATGTTGAAAGCATGCTTGTGCACCCCTATCAAAGGAGTACTACTGTTTTATTCTTAACGACATTCTTAAAATTGCAAATTGTAATGAAAATGTTACGATATTAACTTTTCATTTGACACTTTGCTTTCTCTCATCTGTGCACTGCTTACTGTAACTGCTACAAAAACACAGAAACAGACTTGAAATAGCTTCTTGAGTGTGAGCATAACTATTAAGGAGTCAAGAAAAGAGATCAAGGTCTATGTGTGTAACCAATATAGACAAAATAAATGAAAATTTTAATTATTTTTTTTTTTTGCATGTGACATTTCCTCTTAAAAAGTGCAGCTGAGTTTCCTTTTTTAATAGTGTAAATATTTATAATGCATAGTAACAGATACAGAGCTGTGGTCTAAACTGCAAACTAACCCACTAACAACTGTGGCAGAAGGATACACCCAACACTGTGGAAGCACATCCCCCAAACTTTGGCACAACAACCCATTAGCATTGTCACTTCTATCACATTTTGCATGAGGTTCTCAAGGTTTATTTTCCCTCAAATTTATCCTTTAGGTGTGAAATGTGCAGTAAAATGTTGTTGCAGCAGCCTAACACATAGTAAACAGCAAGACCAAATTTAAACAATGGTTGAAGCTTTGAAAATTAATTAAAATTTTATGAATTTAAATTTCAAAGAAAGGGTTCTGTGGTGCACACACACTCATGTGACTTTGTCAGTTTCTGCCAAATTTTAAACCTCCACATCCAGTGGTTTATTCTTTAGGGGACTGACAGGGTATTCCTACACAACAGTTTAAAGGACAACTGTGTGTGAGTATCCTTTACATAACAGTTTATACTGTGCTGATAGAAGATTTAGGCCTAATAAGCAAACTAGCAATGTAGGTACCACACACTAGCCACAATACAGAAAGAATTTTACTACAAAATTGCCTTGAGTAGCCTTGCATAGTATTGTTGCAGTAGTTGGGTGCTTACCAGGTTCCTCTGCTTAGATGAAAGCTGAGTAGAACCTCACGCACCTAGGCAACAACATCATTCACAGTCCTGGATTGAGCCCCATACTTATTCCTCTTGACCTTATGCAGAGTTGCATGAATGTAAAATCTTACTGGTCATAAGCATGGATGTTTGCACTGTGGTTTTTTGGAAGATGTATGATTAGGACATCACCATGACATTGGAGTGCTATAAGTCATTTCTAGAGGAGCATATCCTTGCATGGGCACTGCAACACCGTGTACAGTGACCCATTCTCATGCACGACACTGCACGGCAGCACAAGGACCAGGGTATTTGGTGGTTCTTTGAACAGAATGATCAGGGGATGTACTCCCCACCACCACCATATTCACCAGATACAAACCCCTGTGATTTCAACTGTTTTGGCAATTTGAAAATGGAAATGCCTGTTACTCACTACAACAGCAAATGGGATTTGTATTTCAGAATCACAGATATTTTTTACATGTATTAATGACATTGGTATTTTTAATAACATTCATGAACTGCCTACAGTTTGAGAATGTACTAACAATGAGGGGAACTATTAATAATTACCTTCAAATATTGTGATCATTGCTTTGCTATTACAGGAATTACAGTAAGTTGGAAGTGCCCACTTACTTCCAAAACAACCGAATATATATAGCACTCTTGGCAAAAATCAAAACTGTGCAATAGTCAGACCAATTAATATGAAAAATGAGTTTTTGAAGTAAACTAAACATGCATAACAGGACCAAAAGAAAATGATGGAGAAACATAGTACTTAATTAAAATCTGAATGCAAAACTAACAGTGCACCCCAAGAACTTCCATGTTTCCTTTCATATGTACATATATATCGGGTGTCTCAAAAAAGATTGAAACAAGATTTTATCTCTTCAACGGTTGATCACAGATACAAACTTTCAAATAGAAAGATACTCAAAATGACGTAAAGACTTATGACATAGCAGTTGCATCCCAGCAGGTGACATTTGCATAAAAATAAAAAAATTAATTTTTATACAGCCTTTGCAGAAAAAACGTCCAATTAAAATAAAAGTTCCACAACATTCTGATGAGTCGCAAAAAAACGAACTCCCTCATTCTGCTTACAAAATTCAGAGATATTCGCGATGAAAATTGTAAAAAATGTGTCGTGTGGAGTGATAATTTCCTGCATGCATGAGAGCTCTTCCCTTACTCGCTTTCAGTGCTACAAAGCTAAGCAATGAAACAAGCTGTTGTTCACCTGTAAATGGACTCATGTGATATATATGATGAAAATTGTAAAAAATTTATCTCCATGAGTTTTGCAAGTAAAATGACAGTTTGGTTTGTTTGTTTTTTAGACTAATTAAGACATTGCACAACTTTTTTAATGGATTTTTTTTTCTGTGAAGGCTGTATAAAAAATTCATCTTTTTATTTTTATGCAAATGCCATCTACAGGGATACATCTGCTATCTAAGTCTTAACATAATTTTGAGTATTTTTCTAATTGAAAGAATGTATCTGTGATCAACCGTTGAAGAGATAAATGCTTGTTTCAATCTCTTTTGAGAAGCCCGGTATATATACCTGTATGTTCATGAATAGAGATTTGTGATGGTTTATGACGATGATGGGCAAAGTGTATAACAAGAGATAACTAAATTAAAGGCAAAAGTAGATCATGCTTTGTTACATTAAAAGATTATAACTTTGAAAAAGCTTATAACTTGGGAGCTTTCAACCTTAACTTGGGTCTTCATACCAAATGGAGGACTAAGATTGGTTTTCAGATTCTCAAGTTTAAATGTGTATTGTATACTTAATTAAACTTCTAATATGTTTTTTTTTTCTAGGAAATATTTATTTTAAATCATAAATTTTCACTCTTCTCCGTCACTATCGCAGTTACAATTAAAAATAAAACATATTGGAAGTTAAATTAAGTATTTAATTTAAGAAACTTGGAAGCCAGTTTTCAACATGAGCTTTATTCAAAGAATGTGTACTGTTGTGACGTACCTGCCAGCAGGGCGCACACGACATAAAGGCAGATAGGAATCAGAATAAACGTCTGCGTAGCTCAGTTGGTAGAGGGACTTGTTCCGGAATAAGTGGCCTCGGGTTCGAATCCCGGCGTAGACCAAAAATGACGGAGAAATTTACTTCGTCATAATGGCGCCCGAACTATCCGGATGACCCGGCCGTTCAAAATCTCGCATTGGTGTGATGTTATTTCCACACCGCGAGACAGGAAAAATCAGAGAATTCCTTCTCCAGCGCTTCGAAAAATAAAAATGTGTGATGTTGCATTCCACACAGCAGATTGACTGGGAGTTCTCAAGTGCACGTTCTACAGTGGATGGCTGCCTGCAACGATTCATGGTCACGGCTGACCCGTGGGCCATGCCCCCGGCCCTCTTTCGGGGGGGGGGGGGTGACGTACCTGCCAGCAGGACGCACACGACATAAAGGCAGATAGGAATCAGAATAAACGTCTGCGTAGCTCAGTTGGTAGAGCGACTTGTTCCGGAATAAGCGGCCTCGGGTTCGAATCCCGGCGTAGACCAAAAATGACGGAGAAATTTACTTCGTTATACAGTAGCTTTTGTTGCCAGAATTTTGAATAGATCTCCAGATCATTAGGATGTGAAGTGGAGACTCTGAATTGCAAGTCTTTGGTGAAAATAGAATTTCTATGCATTCATGGTAACGGAGAGCAAACCAGTTCTCAAAAGGAGCAATAAGTTTGGTTTCATTCCACCTTTCAAAATGTCTTTTTTTATGTTCTAAAATTCTGCCCAAATTCAAATAGACAGGCAATATTTGGGGGTTACCTTTCAAATGTCTTTTTGTGTGTTCCAAAATGCTTCTGTATGTACTTCCAATGTAAGAGCTACTGCTCTGTGGAAGAAGTGATAGGAATGAGTTAAACCCTTGGGAGATCAAGATTTTCAACTTTTTCCCTATCACTATGTAATAATTTCATGGCACTTGGGGGGGGGTTAATGGCAAGATGGTAACCAAAACTTCTGAATAAATTTTGTAGCTTATAAGCAGAGGAAGTATGCTATGGAACAGATCCGGAAATTATTTAAGTTATCTTTCTTTTGAAGGTGGAAGCATGCAATTTTTTAATTTATTTTAGTATTTCTTTATGGGGTGGTTGACCATAAGCAAGGGGTAACCATGTGCAGTTGCTATTGCTAAGATTTTTGAAAATTCTTCTTGAAGAGAAGATTGGTTGTTACATATGAGACGAGCCCTGTGGATGACTTTAACACTGCAAACTTGTAGAGATACAAAGTAAACGACTGGAAGGGAATGATGTTTGTGGCAGCAGAAAGTTTACTATAAACAGAATGTGAGATGGAGAGATGGAGAGATCAGAATTTTTGCAAAGGAAGACATCCAGGAAATATATTTTGTTATATACTTCGCTATTTTTGGTGAGTTTCATAGATGGAAAATTTTCAGTTATGGAGTTACATCAAGTATATGATACTGCATTTCTACAAACTTTAGGAAAATATTAAAAGGTTATCACATATTTTATTTCTTTAACAACATGAAATGATTAAATCCATTTGCCAAAATTAAAATGGTGAAAAATTTTCATGTGCATCATTAAACAAATAAAATATGCTGTAAGATACTAACACAGGGATCATAGCATACTTCTGGAAAATTTTAGGTAGGAATTTTAGGACTTTTTAGAAAAATTTTAGGAAAATTTTAGGAGTGTATTTCAATAAAAACTAGATGTATATTTGTATACATCTAGTAAATCAACTTTGTATACATTGTAAAGAGTTTGCTTCACACCCTTCAACCATATATACTGATAGACTGCGCATGACATCAAAATTTCTGGCTCCAACATAAAATCACATGACATCAGTCAAAAAGATGGGTTACACCTGCTGTGCTTATGGTTGCTCTGAGCGATATAGTAAAGAAAGATCTATGATTTTTCATGGGTAAGAAACGAATTAAATACCTAAGTCAATAAAGTTCAATTACTTAACCAGAAACTTGCAGCTATTGATATAAAATATAGTAACTTAAAAAAAAAAAAATGTAATGCATGTTTCAAATTCTTCGCAAATGTTCATCACATTATAAATCACAAAATGTTAACAACCCGATCATGCATGTATATAGCTCATAAGTAAACTTACCTGAAGAGTTTTCATTATATATGAGGCGCATTCACATAATACACCGAAAACACTTAAGTTCTGCAGCGTAAATTAGTAATCATAACAGCATTTTTACACGAAATTTGGAGTCTGATGATGACGTGCCCAATGTTGGAGCCATGGCGGCTTTGATGCAGCTATTGCCAATATGCAGCCATTAGTATATATGGTCGAAGTTCACACCCAAATTTTTTGCATAACGTCTAAAGTTTAAGTATGATTTACTTCTAATGTTCAGTTCTTATCTTTTCACGTGTTATTATGATATTCAAGTATATTTACAACATTCAAGTTTCACTTTGAACACTAATATGCTGTTGAACCAGAAGCAATTCACGATTTTCACAGCAAAGTTTTCAGGTTTCACATTAAATTATAATATCCTAAAAAGGTAATTGAAAACCAAGAACTATGTACAATTGTTCACTGAATTACTTTTTTCATATTATTGTTTTAATTTTTCCTGATAAGCCTATCTTTTTCTGCTTCCACCACAACTAATTTACTTTCAGTTTTCTTTATTTCAGCTGAACCTTGTATGATCAAGTTAGAGGCAACTGCTATTTCAACAGTATTTTGTTTTTCTACAGCTTTTCTCATTCTTTCTGTTCCCTCTTGAATTACTGCTAGGGAGGCTTCTTTATCTTTTTTAAGTCTATTTATTTCTGCATCATTTTCTTTTATTTTGTCATCAAACTCACCTTTTCTTATTTTCTCTAGCTGCTTTTCCTTATTTTCCCTCTCTTTCTGCTTCCTTTCTTTTACCTTTTCTGATTCTTCTTCCTTCAGCTTATCAATATACTCTTTATCAAATTTATGTGAATCACGAACACTATTTAACAAATTTCTTGTTATGGGAACTTTACTTACACATCCATAGTGTTTAATGGCCCCTTTAACTATTCTTAATGATGTTATAGTTGAGTCTTTTAAGTTAGCCTTGTCCTTCCTTAACAGAGCAGTGTTAACCGAAAATCCCCTTTCTGCATCAGCATTACCATGAGGTAAAACTAAAATTGACTTGATGAGTTCAGCAAGATTTTAGTATTTTTCTTTTCCGCTGGAGTCTTTAATACTAAATATATTACGCCAGTAATGATCAATCCGCACTGGAATATGCCCTTCCTCTGAAAATTTTACGAGTTCATCTAGAGTTGGCTTGTCGCAATTTAAAAGTTTCCACTCATCTCTTACTCTATCAATTTGTTCCTCAGGAAGATGCAAAACACTTGAAATTCTGGTTATTTCTGAAAGTCCTTCAGTGACTGAAAGTTGAGTTGACTCTTTCTTTGGTTCTTTTACCTTTAAAACTTCTATGTCTCTTAGCTTTTGATTGCAGAATGGCAAATTTGACTTTAAATATTTTGTGGTTGCAATTAGTGATGATCTTACATCTAAGAGAAATAATTTCTGCCTGGTCTCCTGAACATTCCTGAGGAGATTTTTTGTCTTCATACCAACTTCTAACTCCCCTAGTTTTTTCCGTGAATTTTTGTTTTCAAAATCTATATTCTTTAGGTCTTCTCCAAATTTCCCTGCAATAACATCATCTTGGATAAACTGAGCCATAACATCCCTCATTAAAGTATTTAAATCAGAATATAACTGGTGTATTTTTGGTTCTTTGCTCTGATAACATAATGAAAACTTTTCAAAATTTTGGTGTGAAAATGAAATTAATGCTAAATAGCAAGGAGTTAGCTCATTTTTCAGGAAACAGTGAATTCTTTTATACCTTGCCGAATTGCGTAGTTGTTTTTCAAATATTTTTTGAGATGGCAAGAAGTTTAAAAAATATTCTGTAATATTTAGCCATTGATCCAAGAGCCTCTGGGCTACAGAACCAACGGTTAACCATCTGTTGCTGACATGACGCAAAAGAAATTTGGCTGTGACCAATGTTATATCCTCGACAGATTTATAATCCTCTTGTCTTGCAGCACTACTCTTTAAAAAGTAATGCATATGAGTAGCAAATTCGTCAAAATCTACATTTAAGCTTGTCAAAAAAATTTTAAATGCATTACTAACAACATGCAGGTTGCAAAAACCTAGTTCCAAAGATTTCTGGCCTGTTTCTTGTTTTACAACTTCATTGAATTTGCGTAAAAAACACTTATTTACATTTGGGCTGTCCATGGATACACAAATAATTCTGTTCAACGAAATATTGAAGGATGATAACACATCAAGAATTTCTTTTAGCAAAATATCTGCTGTTGCATGACCCAGAAAAACGCTTGTTAGGTATCGGCAAGAAACTGAATTTATTTCTGAAGACCAGTACCTGAGATACACATCCAACTGCCGTTTCACTTGTGTATTTGTAGTTTCATCAAATGCAATAGTAACCTTTCCTGGGCTACTAGATGCAATGTCTTTTTTCAAATCCTCTTCAAAATATTTTGACAATCCATGTGATATCACATAAGCAACTTTTTTTTCTTTAAGTTGCATTTTGGCTGCAATAGCAGAATCAGGAAACATTTCTTTGAAAAGTTCAACTGTTTCAGTGCATGAAACAAAAGACATATTGTCCTTAGCAACTTTCATGGCCCATAATGCTTCGGCTTTAGCCAACTGTAAATCATGACTCAGTACTTCACTAATATTTGTTTTGGGCTGAAGATCCCGTCCTCCAAAGGCTTTCAAGGATGGACTTATTTTGAAATTTACTTTGAAATTTCTGCAAATGTTTTTTTCCTTTATGATGCGCTTTTACTTGTGAAAAGCCACTAATAGAAATATTGAAAATTTCTGAACACAATATACACTTAGCAGAAAATATTGTTTCAGTTGCAGAACACCATTCTTTCAACTTCACTCCGTCCAATTCTTTGGCGAGCCACGCATCTTGAAATTTCGTTTTGGATTTAGGCATCTAAAACACTTGTATTACTAACCAGAAAATGAAAGGGAAGTACAAAAACACGTTCCAATATTGCAAAACCAGACAACTTCCCAAAGTTTGGCTGCGAGGATGTCAGTAGAAAAAAAAAAAAAAAGCAGGTCACCACTAGAGAACTGAATCTGCACACAGCACAGAGAACACCATAAAAGACGCAAAACCAGAAACTATCATACACATCTCACGCAAGTTCAGTCAAAGCGAGTCGGAGCCGAGATATATTGCGCATCGAAGGTCGCTGTCGCCGACGCAAGATCGAAGGTCAATGATCACGTGCTCTACTGCCTGCCACGATAACACTCAGCTACCATCCCATCGTCATTACCGGAGGTTACGGAAGGAGACCACATGTTTCCTCTTTGCTTCCACCCACCTGCGGTTTACAATAACAAAACATCAGCAGAAAGAGGAGGTTCCACAAGGCATGTACAAAAATAAAGTACGATCTTCTGCGTGCCACGGAGTTCGTCTGCAAAGCGCAAACCAGGGGTGAAAGTGACCCCTCCCCTTTTCCCTTAGATCTCTTGTTACTCTCGAAAACTGTCCGAAGGCACAAAAGTGGAGCGCCCGCCCCGAAGCAAGTGCATCTCGATGGCGTCATTTTCCCTCCCTTCAGCAGCACAGCATATAGCCTGTGTTTATACAATAACAGGTCTTTTTACCTTACCGTAATGGTAAATTTATTGGCGTTGATAACGGTTGTATTTTTAATAAATAAGTTTACGAAAATTTTAGGAAAAATAGCAAATTTCAGGTATAATTTTAGGAATTTAAGGAGGGTCACAAAATATTAGGAATTTTAGGAGGAATGCGATCCCTGCTAACACACAAGCATGTGAGAAAGAGACAACACACAATCAAGTATATACTATAGTAACACTGTATAATAATAGAATATAATATACTTTAAAGAAGTCAGCATTAGTGGGGATTATGGGAAGGAAATACCTTGGCTAGTAAAGCACCTGCTTCGAAAAGGTACTGCCAATCTATCCATGTGCCCTGATTAGTCATTACCTTGGCGTTTACCTTATCCCTGATCGTTTTTAATGTTTGTTCTTCCAGATGGAGACTTTTGGTATGATTATCCCACTGAAATTAAATTTCAAAAAGTTACATATATATAGCAAAACTAATATCTATAATTTACTGCACTCTTTGAAAAACAACATCATCAACAACAACCGTTCTGAATTCACTGCTGGATTATGGTCTCCCCCCCCACAAAAAAAAGAAAGTTTCTCCCACAACTCTCTGTCCTGAACCACTCTTCCATGCGATTCCTACAAACCTTCAAATTTCATCTGCCAATTTCCCATACGATCTTCTGGACCCCCCGCCTTAGCCAGCTGCCAAACACTAGAGCCAGTGCTTTATATGAGAAACATTTCGAACTGAAAACGATCTCCAACAAAAAAATAATTTTTCAAATCAGACTCGCAGAAACAGAGATATTGACAAAAATAACATATGCATTTATGCCCCCTGGTGGAAAAACTAAACACTGTTTTAAGCAGGAGGTATTCTCAAAAGGTCATACAAGGTGAGCGGTATCAGTTCACAAAATAATTTTTTCATTCGAGTTTCCAGAAGCTCAGATTTTGTTGCAAAACATCAGAAAACGAAATAAACACTTGTCTTCTGGTGGCCAAACAAATTCTTCACCAAACAATGAGAAATTATATGCAAAACATTTCCCATCAGGAGCTGTATCTGACGCAGGAAGAATGTTTCAAATCAGACTTCCAGAAGCTGAGATACCGGGGAAACAGTGTTACCTTTACACCCCATAGCAGAAAATCTATGCATTACTTGAAAATGAGACTGTAACTAAAATAGTCTTCGATATAAATGGCATCAAAAAGAAAAATAGTTTTTTCAATCGGATATTTAGAAGCACATATTTGTTTTGCTGATGACATAGTCATATTTGCAACTACCCCATCAGACCTGCAGAGTATGATCCAGGAACTTGCTGACAAGAGTAAAGAAGTGGGATTAAAAATGAACTTTCAGAAGACAAAAGTGATGTACAATGCTTTTACAAGAAATGAAGATTTATCGATTGATGGAGAAAAGCTGCAGATAACAGACACGTACGTTTATCTTGGACAGCGTATATCAAGTGAGGGTCACATTGATGAAGAAATTAATCGGCGTACAAAACTTGCCTGGAGAGCTTTTGGAAGAAACAGCATAATTTTCAAGAGCAATATGCCATTATGTCTTAAAAGAAAAGTGTTTGATCAATGCATCCTTCCAGTGCTTACGTATGGTGCAGGGTCGTGGACCTTAACTAAAAGAGACATACAAAGGCTGCAGACAACTCAAATCAGCATGGAGAGGTGCATGCTTGGTATAACCAGGAGAGATAAGAAGAGGAACTCGTGGATCCGAAAAATGACTAGAGTGGAAGACATCATGATCAGAGTTAAATCCCTGAAATGGCAATGGGCTGGACATACTGCCAGAAGAACAGACCATCGATGGACAGCCGAAATTTCAGATTGGATTCCAAGGGACAGAAGAAGACCACATGGAAGATGGGTGGATGAAATTCGAAGGTATGCGGGAGTGACACGGAGGAGACTGGCACAAGACAAACCGTTGTGGAGGAAACTTGGGGAGACCTTCGTCCAGCAGTGGATTGATAATGGTTGACAATGATGATGATGATGATGATTATATGAAATAAAATGTATTTTGAATCTGATAGGATCTGCATGTACGCCCCCTAGCGGCGAAGTTGTGCATTCGGGCAGAAAAAACGGAATTAAAGGATCATCATTCTCGCATTTCAAGCTTCCCAATACAAAAAGAATTTTACAAATTGAACTAATAGTTGCAGAGATATGGTTTTATATCATATGTGTGTCCCTGGTCAGACAAACAAAGTGATAACATATGCATGCTCTTTTTTTTTTACAAAAGACGTACTAATAACTCAGCTTCAGTACTGCTAACAGAAAAGAAAACCAACAAACAACCCTCGCATTTTCAGACATAAGTTATATCAGTAGAAAAATCCTGAATTACAAAATATCACGCAGGGACAAAAATGCAGGAAAGGAAAAAATTCCAGGACCTGTAACAGAATTTTAGGACATTTTCAGGACTTTTCCAGAATTTCCAGGAATTCCAGGATGCATACAAACCATAAATTCAGTATTAACATAATTATTTACTATTATTGTTCATTTAATTATTTCATTATTTTTAACTTTGCCTCACTTAATAATACTGCAGATTCCTCTGGCCTGGAACTAAAAAATTTGCCTTCCACTGCCCCATCAATAGCAATGGTACAAAAAATCAGTTTTTTAGTAGCAACTTAAAAAAAATGCTCAAAACTAAGTTTAAAATACTATCTACGTGCCACTGAACTTTAAATCATTCTTTAGATTTGCATATATTTCCTGTGGATATAACTGTATCAATAAATGTTAACGTTGGTCATAGATAAAATTTTGTCCCAATGCAAGACAATTTTATATTTGAATGTTGCATAAAAATAATGAAATCAACAAATCAGTTTCCCCATTGGACATTCTAAGGAAAGCCAATTCCGACATTTGCCTTTGGTCTTAGGGATCAGCAAGAACAGGCACAGCACAATGCAAGGTTTGTACTCTTCCAAGCAAAATAAATTCAAGCACTTTTCAAGGACTTTTTAAATCCGAATTATCATATGTGTGTACTGTTGGTCGGTCAGTAGGTAGGTATTTTAGTAAGTTCAAACTAGCTGAGGAGGACACACCTTCAATGACCTGCCTATTAACCCCTTACCCCTAGTTGTTATATTTTATTAGCTTGGAATTGCCACTCTGTTTTGGTGTTTTTCGAAATCATTTTATTTTGTGGAATATTTTGAAAGAGTACATTGTTTTCATATTCATCTTCTGGAACGACACTCATTGTTTGCTTTAACTTTTTTTATTTTTTATCCATGACTTTGATGCAGCCAAGAGGCGAAGGGTCCACGCATGAAGCACAAGCAATTCCTGGAAGTTCCACCCTCTGACAAGAACACATCCCTAGCCGCAGTAAACAGAAACTTATCACAATTTGCGAATACATCATTCCACTTATTTTACTCACATGGCTGACGCTTTGCTCTGTAGTGATATCATAGCCAAGGTACCAGCTGTTTTTATCATAACTATACAGAAATTTTCTATACATCATTTTAGCACAAACAATTATTTAACATATGCTCTTTCATATCATTACTTAAAAAACAAAACAAATTTTCAAGTACTATTTACAGAGCCTGAAACTTTTTCAAGTACTTTCAAGAACTTGAAAATGAATTTTTTATTCAAGGACTTTTTAAGGTTTTCAAGGAGGGTATGAACCATGCAATGATATCCGCAAAAAGAATGCAGATGGTGAATGATTCCTTACTCCTGTTTTCTCTCGACACGTGGCTATTGTTTTTATGCCACCAACGGAAGTGAAACTCAGCACTGCTCTTGTTTGCTACCTCCCTATGCACGTGAGGGCAGCAGACAAGAGAACGAAGTTCACATCTAGCATCATGTGTCAAGTTATCAATCACACCGTACAGTGTACACCTTACGGTTATGCCCCCAATTACTTTTCTTCCACTAAACTTGTGCCTTTTACAGAAACACAAGCCGCTGGGGCCACAGAATGAAGTAGTAGCAGCCAAATCTTCCAACCAAACTAGCTCAGCATTTAAAGAAATACAATATTTCCAGGAATTTTCCAGGAAATTGAGGAGGTGGGATTTAACTACATAATTTAATTGATACCATTTTTTTTAATGGTATCACAATTATGAGCCATTCTTAGGATCTTACTGTAGCCTATACCAAGAAGTGCTATTTATGTAGAAATAACTCAGCATTTTTTTGGAAATGTGATTATATAGATCTGTTTTCTTTTCATTAACATGATGAACTTAATTAGCAATCCTACCCGTTGGTTTTAGTGAAGTTTTCCTTTACTTATATTTAATTTTCACATTCACACATGGCTAAGAACTCTACCCATAAAGCGAAGAATAACTATTTCATTTTGTGAAGATAACACACAACACAAGATATCAAGTCATAACTTTTAGTCAAATTCAGCAAGAGTTTACTTACAACAATCCTCAAATACTGAAAGGACACGATGATTTATTCCGCTGCACAGTGACTGTCCCTCAGCCTATCACCTGCAGTTCAGTATATCTATTGACCATGATATCAGCCCACACCATGAATCCTCAACTGCTGTTCTGTCCTGTTCAACAATGTTCCAAGTATCATATGCAGTCCATCAATTGTTGCTTTGAATCCAATGAAAGACAAAAGTGGCTTGCATCTGTGAACACTACTGTGGCCCATCGATCTGGAGACCAGTCAATATCAGACATACACCACAGATGGCAGGTTGTACGATGCACCCTGAATAATGGTAGACAGCATATGGGTTTCCAGGCATATAGTTGAGATGCGTTTAGACCAGTGTTTCTCAACCGCTGGTCCACGAGTTTTTTTCTGCCAGTCCGCAAGAAACGAGTGAATTTATTTATTTTTCTTTTGAATCGGAATGGAGTCAAAGTAAGAGGAACTCTAGATCTAAATTTTTCTGAACACCTGTCGCAGGAGATTAAAGGAAGCTTTGATCACTAATCTTGTCACAGAAGATCTGAACTCCTGCAGGTAACCCACCAGGAAAAGGAAAGCTTTGTTGAACTTCCTTCTGATGCCAGTCTGGTATAGATAATCAGATCCAAATCTCTGACTCAGTTTTGGGAAATTATGGAGAAAGAATATCCAAGCCTCGGTGACAAAGCTCTAAAATTATGCACATTAAAGAAGAGGAACACTGTGCCCTCCTCCCCACCCCCTTCTCCAGAAAAAGTGCCTCCCGTCGTTTTGCTAGTGACATGTGCGCACGCACGCACACACACACACACACACACACACACACACACCTTTGTTCAACATTTAAGCCTGAAAAATGCCCTGACTTCATAAGTAGCATAATTTAAATTGCTAAATTGATCTCAAAATTTTATAAACATTATGTACATGCATTTCTATGTTTTTTGCTTTAACAGTTTTCTTTGTGTTGAAGGCACAAGTGCCCTTTTGACATTTGAATCATTAGATGGACACCACTTATATGCCTTATGTGGTCGCAGCATTTTTGCCAGAAAAAGAACAATTACTAAAAATAAAAAGAAATGCATGACTTCAAAGCAAAATTCATGACTTTCACCACCCTTTTCTGAATTTGTGTTTTTTTCTTGACTTTCATGACCAGTAGACACCCTGATAATGGACATTGACACTGCACTGCACCTTGCAGAAGCGATGCTGGAACCCCGGCTTGAGAAGATTATCGGGATGCAGCAGCAACAGGCATTGCATTGACAACAGAAAAAATTATATTAACAGTAAGGAGAATATCGTGGTATGTTGATTATGGATTGCACTTATTTAATCATTAAAGAATATTACATACATGAGACTGGCCGATGACACAAAAAAGCTGAACTTTTTTTAACTGGGTGGAAAATTGGGGCACGCGAGCACGCGGTGTGAGCAAATTCAAATACAGCATATACACAATATTTAAGATTACACTATCCATATGGAATTCTTTTCTGTAAATTATGTAAGTAAATATTAAAGTGAACCACATTATTATATTCACAATAGAAAAGTAGGGATTTAAGAACAAATAAAATGAAATATTTTAAAAAATCAGATTTAAAACTTAATCTTTACTAGCTAAATCCTGAGGTGAAAAGTATTTGTCTAGGAAAGTTTCTGCATTTAGTCAAGCAATTAGAAACTTGCAAGAATTAGAAACATATATCTACAGATTAGTTTTAGTCAAACATCATAGTACACGAATAAGTCAGTCTTGTTGGCTTAGTAGCACTCCAACGTACCAAATTTTTCAGAAATAAAATGTATCTCAAGAGTCATGTGTGTGGAAATAAGTTAAATTCACAGATTCTTACTAAATGATAATTGGAATATGTATTATAATATATATTTGAATATGTACAAATGTAAAAAAACATGACTAGAAGTTATGGTTTTTAAACAGGTTGCTTCAAAGATATTTTGCCCTTCTTTGTTGTACTTGCTTGCACAACAATTTGAATTTCCTCTTCTGAGCAAGTCTGGCTTTCTTCTCAGCAAGCTGCATGGCCATATTTATTTTATGTTGACTGCAGCTGAACAGCATCCATTGCTAACTTTTTCTTTTTGCTGATAATTCCTTTTCTTTTCCTCTCAATTTCTTTGGTATAACTTGTTTTTGATGTCGTAAGATTTTAGCAGAGGTTGGCATCAACTGCTTCTTGCAAAAAAATTTCTTTACTGAAGAAATTAACTGCAGACTTATCCTGTGCTTTAAGTTTATACTACACAGTTTGTATAGCTGAATAGGTTTCAATGTTCATTCTTTCTGATTTTATATCTATGATTTCAACCATCATGCTGAAAGAACTTTCAACCTGTGGACCATGAAAGCATGATATCAAGGCTTTTACTATTTTAGATAACATAGTGTACTTGTAGAGGTTAAACATCTTTGCCCACCATGCATCAATTTTTACAAAGTTTCCAACTTCATCAACAGGAGATGGAAGTCGTTAATCAACCTGATACTGGTGAATTTCTAGAGCAAAGCTATCCATTTCCCCTCAATTCAATATCTTTGAAAGGAACTATGGAAGTTTATCAGTCTTTTTAAAGTTAGATTATGTCCCCTTGTAGAAGGATCAATAGCTGATATGTACATTATAAGATCACTACATAATGGCAGTGTCTTTTGCATGTATTTTGCACACTGAATATAAGCTTCAGCAGCCTGGCTTAAAAAAATTTTCACCATAATGTCATTTTATTTGCTTTCCAAAATAATGTTCCTGATCCAAGAATCTTTCACAGGTTTCCCTTATCAAATATTTCACAGATTTGCCTTTCAGTATCTCTTGTTTAAAGAAACAAGCTAAGAAATCCAAGAATAGTTGCTTCTGCTCATCAAAAACTTTATGAATTAATGGCTCTTTTGTTTGAAATAAGCATACATATTTTTTCAAAAGAGGTAGAGAGCTGCAACATAAAAATTTAATATAAGCAAGGTTTTCTTTGAGCTTTTAAATAATTTTGCAACAATTCTAGATTTCTGTTTTCTTTCATCTTCTGTTAGTTTTTCCCGCAAGTTCTTCCAAAGCTCCTGGAATTTTAACTTTTTCTTTCTTTACATATTTTGTTTATGACATCCATGTATATTGGTCTTTCATTAGGCTGCACAAATCCATAATACAGGAGCAAAAGGGCATCATGGATATGTAAACTGTTTAATGC
The DNA here is from genome assembly GCA_039090855.1 of Macrothele yani. Classification (NCBI taxonomy): domain Eukaryota; kingdom Metazoa; phylum Arthropoda; class Arachnida; order Araneae; family Macrothelidae; genus Macrothele; species Macrothele yani. Next base: position 130,800,523 of record CM076997.1, read on the forward strand.
CACATACTGTTTAATGAGAACCACCTGTGTTGCACCATGTTCTTAATTTCAGTGAATTTTAGCCCTATAATTTCACAAATTTCAGCAAGGGCTTCACGTTGATCTGCCGACCATTTAAAGTCATTGAAGAAGTCAATAAAATATTTCTCAATGTAACCTTATAAAATGGCTTGCAAAATTTTTTGCTTGCATTATGAATATGGTGACATGAATCTCCATCAATGACAAGCAAGTGGGGAGATTTTCTGTGCTGAATCTTGCTTTTAACCATGTTTTTGAGCCTCTTATGACACATTCTTTCCACTTAGCTTTCAAACAAGCAAAACAAATTCCTTCTTAGAAAGAAAGAAAGAAAAAAAAATGGAAAGCTGTGTCACGAACTTTGTTTAGAGGCTTCGGGCTGATGTAATACTGGCCCGAAGCCATGCTTTTTCCCCACTTAGCTTTCAAACATGCAAAACACATTCTTCCTTAGAAAAAAAGGAAGGAAAGAAACAGAGTTGCGTCACGAACTTTGTTCAGAAGCTTCGGGCAGACGTTAGAGCCAGGCGCCATGCTTTCTTTCCACTAAGTTTTCAAACAAGCAACACACATTCCTCCTCCTTAGAAAAAAACAAAGAGGTGCGTCACGAACATGGTTCAGAGGCATCGGGCCGATGCAATTCCGGGCAACAGCGAAAGAAGCACGTCCGAGCCAACGTAATTCCGGATCACTGCAAAAGAAACACTCCAGGCCTACATAATCCCCGTGCGGCGCCGTGCTTCCTTTCCATTTAGCTTTCAAACAAGCAAAACAGGGAGGGGGCAGGGGGAGAATTTAAGAAAAGAAAGCTGCGTCACGAACTTTATTCAGATGCTTCAGGTCGACGCAATCCCGGGCCACGGTAAAGAAGCATGTCGGGCATTTTTTTTTCACACTTTGAAACAAGCAAAACAAATTCCACCACCTCAGAAAAAAAGAGACAAAGGGCTGTGTTACGAACTTTGTTAGTCACCCGTAATCCCGGGGAAATCCGTAATTTTTGGCATCCTCCGTAGGAAGAGGTTTCATGAGAGCTTCGATTCTTGAACAATCTCAGAAAAGCAGGAACGCGTTCGGGTACATTTCCAAATTACAAGAGAGAGTTTCTGGCGATGACATCACGCATAGAATCGAGCGGATAGAATGCAGAGTGACGAATTCCCGCAAGACACAGAAAGGGCTGCTGGAGTTTCCCTAAAGCACGAACTTGGTGGAGCTTCCACCCTTTGCGCTGCGATGCTCAAGTGACAGACATCCCATCCATTGTTGACAGCAGCAAACGACAGGGCTTAGTAAACGAATTGAGCTCCTGACTCCACCCTCCAACATTTCTTCTTGCCCCCAGCACCTGCTCCAAAAACAACGCTTTCAGCTAGAAAGCGCTTAGTTCTTTTACTCCACAAAAAAGCGGAATCGCGGAATTCCGCTTTTTCAAGGATTTTTCTGTAGAATGACGAAAGCCCGCCCTCTAAAAAATCCTGAAAAAATTTTCTCCGTTTTTGCAATGACCTCAAGAATGACCAAAATGATGCCGGAAAAAGCAGAATTCCATGAATTCGCGGAAGAATCTCATGTATGATATTAACAGATTAAATTATATTAGTTGTAAGTAGGTGACATGGGATAATCTGGTATATAAATTATGGATTGACACAGTGATCATTATAATACAGAATATTAGGAGATTAAATGCTCAGAAATAGCCAAAAGGTTTTGTTTCGGCACTGCTGGTCCGTGAAAGTTTCCCCAATGTTTTGCCGGTCCGCGAATGCAAAATTAGGTTGGGAACCACTGGTTTAGACAGTTTGGTGCAAAATTTGTAGGCTTGTGCTTGCTTGAAAACAATTAACCAACTAATCTGCAACACTTTTCTCACTCCATTTTACTATTATGGCCAAGTAACAGTCATCCATTTGGCTCATAAAGTGGGTATAACCTCCAGTGGTTCTGTTTCTCCTGAATGCTAACCAAAGCTGAGACACTTTGCTGTGTGCTACTTCAAACTCTCTGGTGACATAAGTCACAGTCCGGCCTTCTCCAAGCTTGCAGAAAATTAGACCTCAGGTACAATCATCCATACGTTTTTGTGACACATTATTTTATTACCTCAGACACGCAATTTCTTGCTCCATAACTGAAATGAAGAAAAACAGATTGAACTCATATGAGACACAACTTGGCCTCCTGCCTCAGCAGCTGTCACATGCTCACAGTAAATTGGCATACACATTACACATCGTGAAACATCTTCTTGTTTCACACCACATTTATGTGCATTTGTTAGCAAGCTACTGTATTTTCCGGCACATAATCCATGGACTATCTGTTCCCGAAAGTTTAAATTCTAGCCACTGCAGATTATACGAAGGTGCGGATAATACGGAGCTTTTTTTTTCTTTCTCCATAAACTTCAAAAATGAGGCAGTTTTACTCTTCATACTGTGACATCATCATCATTGTCAACCATTATCAATCCACTGCCGGACGAAGGTCTCTCCAAGCCTCTTCCACAACAGTCTGTCTTGTGCCAGTCTCCTCCATCTTACTCCTGCATACTTTCGAATTTCATCCACCCATCTCCCGTGTGGTCTTCTTCTTGGTCTTTTCCTGTCCCTTGGAATCCAATCTAAAATTTCGGCTGTCCATCGATGGTCTGTCCTTCTGGCAGTATGTCCAGCCCATTGCCATTTCTGGGATTTTACTCTGATCATGATGTCTTCCACTCTTGTCATTTTTCTGATCCATGAGTTCCTCTTCTTATCTCTCCTGGTAAGACCAAGCATGCACCTCTCCATGCTTCTTTGAGTTGTCTGCAGCCTTTGTATGTCTCTTTTAGTAAGGTCCACGTCTCTGCACCATACCTAAGCACTGGAAGGATGCATTGATCAAACACTTTTCTTTTAAGACATAATGGCATATTGCTCTTGAAAATTATGCTGTTTCTTCCAAAAGCTCTCCAGGCAAGTTTTGTATGCCGATTAATTTCTTCATCAATGTGACCCTCACTTGATATCTGCTGTCCAAGATAAACGTACGTGTCTGTTATCTCCAGCTTTTCTCCATCAATCGATAAATCTTCATTTCTTGTAAAAGCATTGAACATCACTTTTGTCTGCTGAAAGTTCATTTCTAATTCCACTTCTTTACTCTTGTCAGCAAGTTCCTGGATCATACTCTGCAGCTCTGACGGGGTAGTTGCAAAAATGACTACGTCATCAGCAAAACGAAGGTGAGTTAGATAATCTCCATTAATCTTTATTCTTTGTTTTCCCAGTTCAGTGATTGAAAGACATTTTCCAATGTGGCATTAAAGAGCTTGGGAGATATGGTGTCACCTTGTCTCACTCTCTTTCCAATTTTTATGTGTGTTGTATTTTCAAACAGCCGAATCTTTGCACTTGCATTTCTATATAATGAAAGAAATCTGTATCATGTCAAAGCTTTAAGAATGCCACATGTTCGACGATAATGGGCAGTGTCACTGCATCAACATATCTCCCCCTCCCCCTTGGCTTTGACAAAAACGTCTCTATGTGGAAACATTTCCTCTCTGCGGATTGCTGCTTTGTAAAAGTCAAAGGAGAAAACATTGCCTGCAGCAAAAATAGGGGGATATTGCCTGAATAGGGGAGTGCCATTTCTATTCCATGCTGCTCTGATCCATGACCTCCATAACGTCGCTTCCCCCCACACACTCTTCCAGAGGTTCCAACCCCACTCCCACTTTTTATTTTGCTCTACTTCAAAGAGAATGCCTCTGGCACTACAGCTCCAAGACTGAAGGGGAGAACTTTGAAACCATCACAAATTATTTACAGTCTGAAATTCAGTGTTTCAGTTGTTGATGTAATTAAAGCATTACTCAGAGTTACAACACGATTACCACATAAATTAAAAATATATAACACAACCATTTGAAAGTTGCGGGGTATTGTAACAGTAATTTTTTTTAATTTCAGCTATTTTATATTTTGTTAAACTCATTAAATGGAAAGGAAGTATATGTATAGAGTAAAACCTCGAAAATCCAGCATCGACGGAACGAGTGCCGGATTTATGAAATTTCCAGATTTCTGAAGCTATAAAAAATTGCGTAATGGGCGTTACATAAACATACTTACACGTAACAGGTCACTTTAACTAAAATTTGTGTGTCTACGCTTTATAAATATGCAGGGGTTGCACTGGCCGGTCGCATTCTTTGCAATTTGCAAAAAAAAAAAAAAAAATAAGCTTTGGCGAAAATATTGGTAATTACTGTTTTGCATTACTTATTATAAAACTCTGTTGTGGATTGATTATGCATCGGTTTTTAAAATTTTACTATGAATTTTGTCTGTTGCTTATATGCCACTGCGGATTATATCCAGAAAAATATGGTATTTTATCCACACAGTGCTTTGCAATCAAAAGATCTAATGTTTGTCCTTAAGTTTTAGGCAGCAGTGCATAATATCACATCGTATCTTCTTCTTTCACATTGCAAGCATTCATATGCATGTGTTAGCAAGCTATTTTATCCACACAGTGCTTTGCAATCATAAGATCTCATGTTTGCCCTTAAGTTTTAGGCAGCAGTGCATATAAATTTCAAAACAATTACACTTCTCATAATAATAAAGTATAGGGGGAAAAAATACAGACACATAAAATATTTCTTACTTATATAAATGTATAAACACTTAAACAATTACTGAATTTTGGCAAGATATCACAGAAATCCTGTCATTCATTCTTCTGTTCCTCACGTTTTTAAAAAGTTCGTTATAAAAGTCCCGATGTCCGGACTCCAACGGGATTTTTATCGAACTTTTTAAAAAACGTGAGGAACAGAAAAATGACAGGATTTCTGAGATATCTTGCCAAAATTCATTATAATAAGCCACGTAGGGACGTTCAAGTGGTTAGACATAACGATTTGAACTGATATTAGTACTTAAACAATTAATTTACAAAAAAAAAAATGCTCACCCTTTCAAAATAAAATAGATATTTTTGTAATGCTTCTTTAGCTTGGTCATGTTTGTCTCCATCATGTGTCTCTTTATAGCGATTACAATCATGCGTTGCAGAGGTGTGATCTTTCCATTCTACAATAAGAAGAAAAGACAAATACCCAAATACTTTTCAAAATAAACTTCAGTCTCATAGGTTTCTAACATAACAATACAGCACATTAAAATTCCTAGTTACATCAGCAGACAGAGATCAACTATGTAACAACCAACTGCTGCTATATATGTATAAAACAAAAATACAACAGATATTAACAGAGGCAGGTTTACCGTTGGGCCAGCATGGGTGCTACACACTGAGGGACGTCAAATTTTATGAAAACAAAAGACCAAAACAAAAACAACAACAACAAAAAAACGGCAATGAAATGGTATTTTTCATTTCTAAAATGAAATGGTATAATACAGTTAATATTTAATAATATACAGGGTGATTCATAAAGAAGTATACAGTTTCAATGCACCATAAAACAAGAACAATGTAAGATATTTTATGTTACCTGTAACAGAATTGTAGGGGAATGTTTCAAGTTTTTTTAGAGAGAGTCATAGATGTTCTATGTGTGCACCCTTAGTCACACGACACACATCGAGCTGGTAATCCATTTCCGCCCAAACGCGAGGTAAGATATCTGAATCGAGTGCAGTGAAATTTTTCAACATCTGCACTTTGTATGGAATCATTTTTAGCTTCTTTCTCAAAATTCTCCAGACAGTGGGCTGTGAAATCTGCACTTCACAACTAACCCTCCGTGTTGATTTTCCCGGGCTTCCTTGAATGGCGGTGCAAACACTACCGACGACTTCTGATACAAGCGGTCGTCCAAGACTTTTAAGTTTGCACAAACAGCTTGTAGTTTCAAATTTTTTCTGCCAATGGTAGATAGATTTTCTGTTTGGAGGTTCTTTTCCGAATCGTGATCGAAAATGCTGTTGCACAACAGTTACAGATTACGTTTTGCTCAATTCAAGAACACAAAATGCCTTCTCCACTGCAGACGCTGCCATTTTGACTGACTAGCACGTGCGCTATCACCTATGTCACTTCCCTCAGTAGCGGGACACAAACTTTATGAGTACATCTACCTCACGGTTCGTAGTTGTGGTCAGTGTTTTCAACTGCTACTGTTTTACAGCATCTGGAAATTGTACACTTCTTTATGAATCACCCTGTATATTATAACCGTATATTAGCATCCTTTCAATTTATTTAATTATTAAAAATATCAAATTCTTTTGAAACAAGGAAAAAATCATTAAAAAATAACAACCAATCACTAAATAGGGTTCACCACAGCGCATGGGTACCGTGTATCGAGGAGGGTATATCAAGAGCAAAGCTTGCATGTAGGGACAATTGTGGCAGCAGATTATGATTGCATTAACTTCCACAGATTGCGAGGATGCGTTGATGTTGGATCCGTGTACAATGCAAGCAGTTGGGCGAGTTTGAGAGAGGACGTGTAATTGGGTTGAGAGAGGCCAGTTGGTCAAGTCACTGTATTGCCAGGCATTTGGGTCCGGGTGATGCAGCAATTGAACTGTGTTGACACCAATGGGTTGAAGAGGATACAAGTCAGTGGCATGCGGGCATTGGATGGCCAAGGACAATGACAAAATGCGAGGATCAAGCGATTGTGAGAGCCACGCGAACAGAACCAAATTCATTGCTCTCAACTATCAGTGGCCATGTTATGTGATCTGCAGGTACGGAAGTGGCCATCCGGACTGTTGCCAAACAGCTTGCATCACAGGGACTATGTCCAGACTGTTGCTAGACAACTTGCGTCACAGGGACTATAGTCTGGACTATTGCCAGACAACTTGTGTCACAGGGACTATAGTCTGGATTATTGCCAGACAACTTGTGTCACAGGGACTATAGTCTGGACTATTGCCAGACAACTTGTGTCACAGGGACTATAGTCTGGACTATTGCCAGACAACTTGCGTCACAGGGACTATAGTCTGGACTATTGCCAGACAACTTGTGTCACAGGGACTATATAGTCCGTGAGATAGACCAGATTTATTTATCCTAGAAATGCCAAAAGCGCCATTGTGATTTTTGGAAAGCCTACCACTTATGTAATCAAAATATGGCAGTCTTAGTAAAAATTAGTGGTGGGGGGAATGAAACATGACGTCATCAATATGGCCGCCATGTCATATTTGCATCGAGGCATTACAACGGCTGCAACTTTTTACTGGGTAATCGTAGAGAGGGTTTTTTTTTTTTAATTTAATGGAAGATAATTTAATGATAAAAAAAGTTTACTATGTCAAAGTTTTACGTAATGTGTAAACTTTTGCCATTTTTTAATGTCAAACTTAAAAAATCGGAATTTTCAGATTTCACTCAAGCTTAAAATTTGTTGGGGTTTTTTTGTAAAATAACTTTTTGTTAACTCTCATGAACTTTTTCTGTTTCAGGAAAGCCACCAATAGATAACTGAAATGGGAGGACATGAAAAAGAAGAAATGGAATGCCTCATCCACACAGATGGAGTTTACGGTGAAGTTTTTAAGTTTAAGGACAATACATGGAGAAAAGTTAAAGAAGCTGCTACCACAAGACTCAAGACATGGAAGCAATCAAAGTATAGTGCTGTGTGTGAAAGCCTTGCAGACAGTTTTGATGAAAACCGACATGGATATCACCTGACATGCTATAGACAATTCACAGCTGTCACAAATTTAAAAGGAAGGTATCCTCCTGAAGCCAAACCGTTTTTTCTTAGATCATCTGTGTCAGCGGATTTGCAGTCAGCTTCTACATCCGGAGTGTTTGAGAAGAAATGCATTTTCTGTGGAAAGAGAAAGAGAATAAAAGGACGAGAAGAAGCACTAGGAAACTGTGAAACATTGGAGGCTGAGGTCTATAAAAGAAGCTGCAACTACACTACAAGATGATCCCATGCTTGTTAAAATAAAGGACATAGATTTTGTTGCAAAAGAAGTCCGATACCATCATTCCTGCAGAAAGGAATATCTCAATCGAGCAAAATCTCATCAGCTGCATGGGGAAGGTGTGGGACAAAAAAGTGATACTAAAACACAGACTAGCCACAACCAGCAGAAGCACGACTCAGCCTTTAAAAAAGCAGTGGAATATGTTCAAGCTTGCGTTATTGATTCCAAAAAAGCACAGTTTCTGTACTCAATTCATGCAAGACACTGTACCTACCTGTCTGAGGAAGGCCTATGTAATTCTTCATATACTGCTCAGAAACTTCATGAAAAACTACCAATGTTCTTTGCAGATAAAATTCATTCAACCAAAGTGAGCAACAAACAAGGTTTAGTGCTGTACTCATGTGAAATTTCATCTGTTGAAACAGTTGCTCTTGCAATGGACTATTCATCTGCTGGCATTGTATCTCTGTAAAATCATTCTTTCGGAAACCCAAGTTTCCAAGTTACAGCATCCTCTTACTGCCGAAGATATTTTGTCGGGGAGTCAAAATGTACACAACTGTTAGAATTATTTTACAGAAACCTTTACAGTGGCTCATCAAAGCCAGCAACGAATGCCAGAGTTCACAGGATGCAATCATCAGCTGAGGATGCAATTTTTATTTGCAGTGGAGGCAGAATAAATCCAACAAAACATTTGTCCCTAGGTCTGAGTGTTAAAAGCATGACAGGCAGTAGAAAACTTGTGGAAATTTTAAATCATCTGGAACATTCAACACACTATCACATTGTTGAAGAACTTGAAACAGAACTTGCTTTATCACTGCAGAAAATGACAGGAATAACACCTGAAAATATTCGGCATGTACCACATCTTTTCACAGGGTTGGCCTGGGACAATTATATGATGCAAACTTGGAGACTCTCTCGGGTGAAGGGACACTGCATGATACATTTGGAATTTACTTCCAAAATAAGAAGGACGTTGTTGCTGCAGCAACAGAAGAGGTTAGTGACACACCGCAAGTCGCGAAAAAGCCCTTGAGTAAGTCAAGAACCTTCCAGCCCTCCTCTAGAATCTTAGAACCATATCCAAAGAAACCCAGGCTTGTAAGGTCTCTTTGCTCTTCCATAGTAAAGTATCCTATGACAAGTGACTGGGAGGAAAGTTTGAAGAAAGATTTTGTTTGGATGATTTCAGTTGAATGGTGTAAAAACACACCAATGTGGATAGGTTGGAACTCAAAAACAATTTACGATTTGTTACCTGCTCAAGCAATTGAGTACATGGAAAACATTAGCTTACCACCAACCCAGACAGATGTTGTTCTTGAAACGCTGAAAGTATAGTTGCATTTGAATGCGGACAAACATTTGTGCTTGTTCATTATGACCTAGCAATAGCAAAACTTGCTCTTTTAATACAAAATCAGGAAAGCCCATGTTTTGTTAACGTCTTCATTTGCTTTGGCTCATTTCATATTGAACTAGCGTTCTTTGGCGCTTTGGGTTATTTCATTGATGGATCAGGAATAGAACATATTTTGACTGAAAGTGGAGTGCTTGCATCTGGCTCACTCCAAGGGATTTTGAAGGGATAGCATTACAACCGATGCAAATGCCTTCACATATTATTATCACTTGTTTTTGCAACGCAGTCACTTCAAGAAGATTTTACATGTTCGTACATGTGATGAAGGCAGACCTCTGAATATAGAAAGAATCAAAAACCAAGTGATAACTTGTAATGGTAAGTTGACAAAACATAGTTTTGAAGAACTGTTGAGTGCAACTGAACTAATGCAATTGTATGAAGAGTACACAACTTTCACAGATAAAACGAGGAAAGGCTTGCATGGTAAAACAGCACAGTTATTCCAAAAGTACGTGGATTTCGTGGAAATTTACAAGTTTTTCTGTCGAGCATACAGGACCAGCAATGTTGACATGTACACACAGGCCATAGAAAAAATGTGTCCCATTTTCTTTGCATGTAACAGACCCAATTATGCTCGTTGGATGACAGTATATCTCCTAAAGCATCTTAACATCGATGAGATATGCCCAGGGGCAAAAAGAGCTCTTTCTAAAGGAGGACTATCCATCAAACGCTCAAGTTGCTCTTTTTCTCGTGTCCCTGTGGATATGACACTAGAACAAACCATGTATAAAGATGCTGCATCAAGGTTTGGTGGTATCACAGCCTTTGGTAAATCTGATTCTGCCAAAGCAAGATGGATGAAAACAAGGTCCATCAGGAGCAAAGTTGCGACTCATTTGTTGGAGTTCAATGGGTTTTCAAATGTTAAAGACATGAAAGCGGACCTTCAAGGCTCTAGGATCAACAGAGACAACAAGGATGTTCTGGAAATCATGAATACAACGGATAACTTTTTAAATCCTTTTCATGATATTGAGCCCAACACTCCTCTTATAACTTCTCCACTGGCCAGGTGATTATGACTGAAGTGGCAGATCAGCTTGTAAGAATTTATGAAAAAGGACAAGCTGTTTTTGAAAAATTCAAAGGTATGTACGCTGCAGATCCTCAAAGTGTTGAAAAGCTGATAACCAGAAATTTGGTTAAAAACTGTTGCATTTCAGCCTAAAAATCCACTAAGAGTCAAACAAAGTTAGAGGCTTTGAAGTGCACACGAGATCTCTTCGGGAGATTGTTGTACCTTGCAACGGTTCAGAAATGGGACATTGAAGAGGTGATTGAATTTCCACTTACACCGATACCTATGTCTTTGGGCCAAATTGGAGGGTCTATGAATAAAACTGATAAGAGCAAACTGATGCACAAATTAGAGGAGTATCAAACATAAAGTAAATAGAATCCACTGGAAGTTTATGCTGTCATATATGATGCAATGTTTATGATACATTACTTGAAGTTTCCCAAAACTTATGCAGGTGTTGCATACAAACTAGTGGAAAACATTTGCAGCACATCCGCCAAAGAATTGCACCTAGTTTGCGATGTGTATGAGACTCTAAGCATAAAGAATATTGAGCATGACCATCGTTGTGGAACGTCATTCTCGGGTGACATAAAAGTGACAGGGCCAGAACAGAAAACTCCAAACAAACCTCAGGAGCCCTTGAGGAACAGTTTGTTTAAGTCCTCCCTCCTTGCTTTCATTTGCAATGAATGGAAAAAGGACAAATATGTATGTCTTATGGGTGAAAGAATACTGTATGTTGGTACTGAAGATACATGCTATCAATATAGCGCACAAAACAATGTTATGATCTCCATACAAATTCCTGAACTGAAGTGTCATCATCAAGAAGCAGACACGCGGATAGTTTGGCATATCCAGTACATAGCACAACACAGCTCAAAAAGGAACATCGTTGTTCGAGCCAATGACACAGATATTCTTGTTTTGCTGGTGTATCATCAAAGGCACTTCCAGAACTGTAAGCTGTGGATGGATAGTGGCCTGGCCTCAAATAACACAAGACGGTTTATAGACGTTACAAATATTGCAGAAGAACTTGATGATGGTTTAGCTACGGCTCTACCTGGCTTCCACACATTTACTGGATCGGACTTTACAGCAGTTTTGCAAGACAAGGAAAGGTTAAACCTTTCAGGATAATGTCTAATAATACAGCACACGAGAAGTTTTTAGCAAGTTTTTGAGAGACAGTGGATCTGGAAAATAACTTGTTCACTGACGCTGAGCAGTATGTTTGTTCCCTGTATGGACAATCTCTTGGCACGTCAGTAACACACACAAGATACAGTCTATTCAAAATAAAATGTGCTCCTAAACAGGAGCAATGACCTTTACAGAAGATACAATGCATTGATCCTACTCTTCTTCCCCTTCAAGAGCTGCTATTCGTGAAAAGTTAAAAAGAAGCAATGCTGTTGTGCTGATATGAAAGAAAGCTAATCAGCAAAACCCACATCAAGGTATTGACCCCTAAAAACATGGCTGGTGTTTATGCAATGGAAATTACAGAATTCAGTGGTTTGAAGGACCTATGTGCCCTGAATACCTTGAAATGGAAAAGAAGGCACAGAAAATGAAGAAGATGATGCATATAGTGATGAAAGCAATGACTGAGAGGAGACAACCAGAAATGTGCTTTCAAACTCTATGCGAAACATCTGAAACTTCCTGTATAAAATTTTAGAAAAAACATTGATTATAATGCTTTACAATACTTGAAGATCAAGTGATTCACAAATACATTCATTATACCCATTTGTTGTTGTGATGTGATCGTTTTTAGGGCAATCCAGTATGCTTGTAATGGTAAAAATTCTGATTTTTGAAGTTCGACATTAAAAAACGGCAAAAGTTTACACATTACGTAAAACTTTGACATAGTAAAATGTTTTTATCATTAAATTACCTTCCATTTAAAAAAATAATTATCTCTCTACGATTACCCAGTAAGAAGTTACAGCCGTTGTAATGCCTCGATGTAAATATGACATGGCGGCCATATTGATGACATCATATTTCATTCCCCCACCACTAATTTTTACTAAAAATGCCATATTTTGATTACATAAGTGGTAGGCTTTCCGAAAATCACAATGGCGCTTTTGGCAATCAAGGGTAAATAAAACTCGTCCTATCTCTCAGACTATAGTCCAGACTGTTGCCAGACAACTTGCATCACGGGGACTATAGTCGAGGAGGCCACTCCTTGACTACAGTCCGGACTGTTACCAGACAACTTGCATCACAGGGACTATAGTCAAGGAGGCCACTAATTGACTATAGTCTGGACTGTTGCCAGACAACTTGCGTCACAGGGACTATAGTTGAGGAGGCCACTCCTCGACTATAGTCCAGACTGTCGCCAGACAATTTGCGTCACAGGGACTATAGTCCGAACTGTTGCCAGACAACTTGCATCACAGGGACTATAGTCCGAACTGTTGCCAGACAACTTGTGTCACAGGGACTATAGTCGAGGAGACCATTCTGCATACCACTGACCAACGAGCATCGCCAGCACCAACAGCAGTGGTGTCGGGTCGGATCAACATGGGATAGTGTCCAGTAGCACCATGCTGTCTTCGGTGATGAGTCATGGTTTGCACCTGGCGCCCATGACCAGCACATGAGTCTGGAGATGAGTCAGTCAGCCAGCACACAGATCCTGCCTTTACTGTGGAATGGCACATGGCTTGCACACTGGGTGCGACTGCCTGGGGAGCCATTTCCTACGATTGCCAGACACCCTCGGCAGTCCTCCATACCACGCTCTTGGCTTAACAGTACATCGACGAGATCCTACGACCTGCTGAGTTGCCATTCCTGTTAAAGCATCATTGAGCAATTTTTCAACAAGATAATGCCATGCCACACATGGCACAGTTTTCTTTGGCCTGCCTCTATAATGTCAACACCCCTTGATGGGCAACTCAATTGCCCAACCTTTTACGGATTGAACATGTTTAGGATGTGATGGAATGCCACCTAAGCCCATACCTGCCAACTAAATTTAATGAATATGCAGAAGATTGCTTTGAAAAATTTAGAAGATTGTATAAAAATTTAGAAGATTTTTTTTACGTCAATTTGTCACACCATAAAGTGATTTAGAATTCATACTGCTTAAACAAAAAAGGGATACAGGACATTTACCTTTATTTTTTTGTGTGTTTTTATTGAAGGGAACTTTTATTTATAGTAATTTAACAGTTAGCTAAACTTTTTACAGTGGCTTTTTTAAGAATTCTTTGGAATACTCTTTTTGAAAGCAAAGTAAATTTTCTTTGCATTTAATTAACAGAAGACTCAAGCGATTCACCTGACATTAATGATCGAAACATTGTGCAATTTTTTTAACCAAAGAAAAAATTCTTTTGCATTATAAAATAAATGGCAAATACACCCTATAATTATTATTTCACTTTGGTGTTCTTTCAAATGACGAGCCACACCATTTTTTTTTTCCTATCATTACTGGAGCATTGTCTGCTCCAGAAGCAATGCAATTGCTTTCTGGAATGCAATAGTGTTCGTCCTTAAGTGCAATAGTGTTCGTCCTTAGGTTTTGGTTCGAGCAATGCAATAGTGTTCGTCCTTAGGTTTTGGTTCGAGCAATGTAAAAGTGTTCGTCCTTAGGTTTTGGTTCGAGCAATGCAAAAGTGTTCGTCCTTAGGTTTTAGACACAGAGAAAGAGAGATTATGGCCACCAGAGTAATATGGATGACAGGGGAGGAGAAAAACTGGTTACAGAATACATTCTGCATTGTGCAACTCCAGTACGATTATTTATCCTAATTTGAACAAGAAGGTCTGCATTTTCAGAAATTTTGACAATTTTTGTTAAGCCAGTGACAGACTCAAGTGTTCCTGTTGTGGATATGTTGCAATGCTATTAAAAAAAAAGAAAGAAAAAAGGATCGATTGATGCAAAATTTATAGGCAAATCTTTCATAAGCATGTTAAAATCAAGCAATTTCATTTGTAAATATACAAATTGATGGTGAAATGAAGTTTCAGAATTGTGCAATTTAAACTTGTAAAAAAATGATTCATTTATTTTTAATTTAGATATCCCATTTTAAATAATACATATGTGCTAAAAATTCCATATAGTTGTTCTTGAGAATATGACAATTCTTTTTGTGAAGAAAAATTTAGATATGAAATTCAAATTGAAATTATTTTTTTTTTACATTAAAATATATTTACTTGGAGACATTTGATTTTTCTTAGCTTAGGGTGCTGTGATGTTTAAACCCACCTCTGGATGTTAAGCACATTTCTTCTTACTTTTAAACCTCTGCAAACATGGAATTTACTGATTCCTGGAAAAAGTAGTCCTGAAGTTTATAATAAAATCCAGTGCTACCTAGGTGTCATCATCATCATCATCATTGTCAACCATTATCAATCCACTGCTGGACGAAGGTCTCCCCAAGTTTCCTCCACAACGGTCTGTCTTGTGCCAGTCTCCTCCATGTCACCCCTGCATACTTTCGAATTTCATCCACCCATCTCCCATGTGGTCTTCTTCTGGGTCTTTTCCTGTCCCTTGGAATCCAATCTAAAATTTCGGCTGTCCATCGATGATCTGTCCTTCTGGCAGTATGTCCAGCCCATTGCCATTTCAGGGATTTAACTCTGATCATGATGTCTTCCACTCCTGTCATTTTTCGGATCCACGAGTTCCTCTTCTTATCTCTCCTGGTTACACCAAGTATGCATCTCTCCATGCTTCTTTGAGTTGTCTGCAGCCTTTGTATGTCTCTTTTAGTTAAGGTCTATGTCTCTGCACCATACGTAAGCACTGGAAGGATGCATTGATCAAACACTTTTCTTTTAAGACATAATGGCATATTGCTCTTGAAAATTATGCTGTTTCTTCCAAAAGCTCTCCAGGCAAGTTTTGTACGCCAATTAATTTCTTCATCAATGTGACCCTCACTTGATATCTGCTGTCCAAGATAAACGTACGTGTCTGTTATCTCCAGCTTTTCTCCATCAATCGATAAATCTTCATTTCTTGTAAAAGCATTGAACATCACTTTTGTCTTCTGAAAGTTCAAATGTTTTTAATCCCACTTCTTTACTCTTGTCAGCAAGTTCCTGGATCATACTCTGCAGCTCTGATGGGCTAGTTGCAAAAATGACTACGTCATCAGCAAAACGAAGGTGGGTTAGATAATCTCCATTAATCTTTATCCCCTTGTTTTCCCAGCTCAGTGACTGAAAAACACCCTCCAATGTGGCATTAAAGAGCTTCGGAGATATGGTGTCACCTTGTCTCACTCCCTTTCCAATTTTTATGTGTGTTGTATTTTCAAACAGCCGAATCTTTGCACTTGCATTTTCATAGATGTTATTAATAATATTAATGTATGCATCTTCAATACCGCAGGTTTTCAGAGCCATTGTAACTGCTGATGGTTTCACCGAATCAAAGGCTTTTTCATAATCGATAAAAGCCATGCACAATGGAAGTTCATATTCCCTCGCTCTTTCAATTAGTTCTCTCAGCACATGGATATGATCTATTGTGCTGTAGCCACTCCTGAATCCAGCTTGTTCTCTCGGTTGAGCCATGTCCAGTGTTACCTTCAAGCGGTGTGAAAGAACTTTAGTGAAGATTTTATAAACTACTGATAGGAGGCTGATAGGTCTGTAGTTTCCGAGATCCTCAATGTCACCTTTCTTATGTAGCAGGATCATTGTAGCGGTGTTCCAATCCTCAGGAATCTTTCCTTCATTAAGGCATCGAGTGAAAATTTGGGCGAGTACTGTTTCGATTTCTCCACTTGCTTCTTGTATGATGTCTACAGTAATTCCATCTTCTCCTGGAGCTTTTCCCCGCTTCATGTTCTTGATTGCATGTGCAACTTCTGCTGGAAGGACTGGAGGAACTCTGGTACTGGTATCTTTCATGATGTCTGGAGTGCATGTATCATCCCTTTCATATAATTTGGAGTAGAAATCTTTCACTCTTGTCAAAATTTCGCCTCTATTTCTTGTTACAGAACCATCTTCTTTTCTCAGTGCCATAATCTGTTTTCTTCCCTTACTGAGATGTCCCTTTGCTATCTTTAGGCTTTGGTTGTTTTCAATTGCTTTCCTCACTAGTTCACAGTTGAATTTTCTTACATCTTCAGTGATACTTTTTCGTACTGTCTTGCATAGCTCTATATATTCCACTTTGGAAGTCACATCTTCTTTAGTTGTCCTCATCTCTCTTCTTTTTTGCATCAACATTTTCGTTTTTCCTGATAATTTATTTACATGCAACTTGTTCTTAGACCCAGC
This sequence comes from Macrothele yani, assembly GCA_039090855.1. NCBI lineage: Eukaryota > Metazoa > Arthropoda > Arachnida > Araneae > Macrothelidae > Macrothele > Macrothele yani. The sequence goes on from CM076997.1 coordinate 130,817,241, forward strand.
TAATTTTGTTGCTGTTTCCATAAGAGCTTTGGTTACTTTTCTGTTAACTTCAGAGATGTCCACTTCTTCCGATGTTAGGCCTTCTAAAGCAGAGAACCTGTTCTTCAGTTCCAACTTGAAGGTATTATGGTGTTTTTTAAGGTTGGTTATGTCAATAGATTTTGTTTGTCTTATGAGCTTGCCACGTTCAAGTTTAGTGTTGAGGTGCATCTTACATCTCACCAATCTATGGTCACTACCTGTGTTGAACTTGTTTAGCACACTGCAGTCTTCTATGACGAATTTTTTGTTACACATAATAAAATCAATTTCACTTGCCGTCCCATTTGGATGTCTCCATGTCCATTTCCTGTGTGGCTTTTTCTTGAAGAAGGAGTTCAAGATGAAAAACCCTTCTGCCTCTGCAAACTCAACGAGAGTATTTCCACGCTGGTTTCTGTTGCCGTGACCGAATTTACCTACTGAAGTTTCATTCTGTTGCTGTCCCCCTATTTTTGCATTGAAATCTCCCATAATTATTTTCAAGTGCTGCTTACCTTTATTATTTAGATGACAAATTTCCTCATAAAATTCTTCAATTTCTTCTTCAGGATGACTTGTGGTGGGTGCATAAGTTTGAATAATCTGAGCCTGGTATCTTTTCGAGAGTTGGATAACAAGCCGTGCAGCTCTGTCAGAGGAACTTTCAACTTCTACAACTTTATCCTTCAGTTTCTTGTTTATTATAAATCCAACACCACTAGTTCTGCCAGTATCTGTCCCACGATAGTAGAAGAGATGTCCACTTTTCAGTTCGATGAGATCTTCTCCTTTTCTCCTTACCTCACTTAGCCCCACGATGTCCCACTTGATCCTTTGTAGTTCCTCTTCCAATTCAAGAAGCCTTGAATCAGAAGATAGGGAGCGTCCATTGTACGTTGCCAAGGTCAGCATCAGATGGCAGCCTAGTCCGGTCCTCCGGGGATTCTTAGCACCCTCTGCCTTCATGTCGCACTGGCCGCTGCCTTGGCCAGATACATTCCAGCTGCCGGAGACTGAGGGCTAAGATTTAAGTTGTGGAGTCATTTTGGAGGGGTTTGGCCATAACTCACCACGCTAGCCAAGCGGGTTGGTGAGTGTGGGATAGAATTTCCTCTAATCCCGATGGTATAGTTATACCGCTATTGGCGGTCGTCAGAGCCCCTTTAGTAGGAACAGGATGCACCACGAGAAGGCGGGGTTGACATTTGTCAAGGAGAGGCTGTGATGTTACGCATCACCTGACCTTACATCCCTCTACCTAGGTGTACAAGTAGATAAATATATTAATTGAAAAAGCAAAAAATTTGCCCCTTATATGACAGCAATGCACTGCAAATGATACTGGGAATCATTTTAGTCAATACTGCCCAGCTATAATACACAGATGTGGGACAAACTGAGAGGTTGGTGAGACAGATTTTTTTTTTTTTTTTTTTTTTTTGAAATTTATATATACAGTAAAACCTTGAAAATCCGGCATCCAGAAAACTGGCAACTTTAGAAAGCCGGCACTTTTCTGTTTTCGTTTTCACGAGAACATCTGATGTTTCACCAATAACTGTGGAAATCTCCCGATGTACCGTCTCAAAAACACATCCAGAGATCATGCAATCTCAGCGTGCAAATTGTCGATAGCCACCTACGTGTAACAATGGGAAGTTTCTCAAATTCGTCATCTCATTGGGCCATGCTGAAGCGACGTGTAGCAATGAGGTGACGAATCGGCATGTATCTTTGAAATGCATGTCGAACGTGTGATGATGATCTGCGCTTGGTGATGGCAGTATGTGGATTCCATTGTGTAATGACATCTACATCGGCCTTCATGATGCATCGCGGTAATCCCTTCGCGATATATTGTAGTTTCGTCAGTCAAAAAAAACATGACAATTTAAAATTCACGTCGGGTTTTCACGATGTATTGATACATCGCCCAGCCCTCTGGCTTTTTTCAAGATCTTGTCTAACCATTCGCCAAATTCAATTTTTTTGACAGAGTTTTATAATAAATAGTACAAAAAGATAATCGCCAATATTTTTGCCAAAACTTTTTTCCATTCCCTAAACGATTTTTTTTTTTTTTTTTGCAAGTTGCGAAGAATGCGATCGGCAGCTCGACCCCTGTATATTTATAACGCATAGACGCGCAAATTTTCGTTAAAGTGACCTCTTATGTGTAAGCACGTGCTTTACGTAATGCCAGCTACATATTTTTGGGATAGCTTCATAAATCCGGCACTCTTCCGGTCCCGTCGATGCCGGATTTTCAAGGTTTTACTGCACATTCTTTAAAAGCTATAATTATACAGCAGTCTACATTTGAAATAAAAATGGCTCTATGCAAATTCTGGCTATCCATAAGTACTTTTCCTTCTTTTCCATGAAAGAAAAATACTCCAGTGTTAACCCTGGCAGCTCTTTGCTTTTTCACTCCACTTGGTATATTTACAGGGAAACCTGTTTATCACAAGTGCTTCAGATCTAAGAAGTTTGAGGATTATAGGCAATAACACGCAATGAGAGATAACTAAATTAAGGAATAATGGATCACGCTTTGTTACATAAGGTGGTTAGAACTTTTAAAAAGTTCTAATCTCCTTACATAACAAAGTGTGATCCAGTTTTTCTTAATTTAGTCTGAGAAGCTATGTCTGTTACAGCTTTTATCTATCCATGAAACAAAAAAATGCATATTCACACAACAACTGCTTAACAAACAAAGCACTTGCAAAGAGAATACCTGAAAATCTAACTAACATGCTTGTGAATGAACAAAACAAAAAACACATGCAATAAAGAACAATCTACAAGAATAAATAAATCAAAGTGGCTTAAGAGATATTTCTTTAACTGCTCCTATTTCTCATGCAAATAATTAAAACTGTGACCTGTTTCAAAAATTTTACTTCAAGTCTTTCACACATTCCATTTTATCTCACTTAGAACTTTTAAAAGTTATAAATGTTTCCAAAAGTTTCAGTTATTATTTCTTCAGCACAATGAGCATGAATGTAAAATGACACTCATGCTCAGGATGCTGGATTTACTGTCTTCAACATTTTCATCAGAATTCATTTTGATTCAACCCTACATCTTTTTCTGTGGGAACTCTAGAAGTTATCAATATGGGCAGAAATTGTCAAAGATAACTAAACTTTCCAAAATTTTAGATCCATTTCATTTCAGACATTCTGTAAAAAGTATACATCATCTTAATTCACATTTTGGTTGCTACCCAAAAAGTATGAATAATTTTGGGTGTAATATTGACAAACTGCAACAAAATTCAGGTTATTTACTAGCATCCACACTGCAAGAAGAGCTACACACGAAACAAAAAGTTCTGACTGTGAGGAAAGCTCAAGTTCAGAGGGATAGGTTCAAATGTTAAAACAAACTGTGTTTCATTAGTGTGTGTAGTGTTTCAAAAATTAATCTTTTTAAGTTTCATGGTAGTTTTAAATACACCTGTAAATCATTGAATAATGCAGAGGCAGCACAAGGAGGAAAACATTATTAATAGATAAGAGATGCTTACAAGATATAATAAATTCAAAAACAAATCATGAAACATGAACTGAACTTACCGTGAAGACACACCCAACAGAACTCATGCTTGCACTTTGAGCATCGCTGTTAAATAAACAAATTAAAAGCTAACATGAAATATAAAAGTTTCAGTATTGAAAGAAACTAGCAAAAAAAAAATTAAGAAAATTTAACTCACAGAAATAAAGTAACAACAGCCAACAGATTTTCAATCATTTCATTAAAATACAGTAGAACCTGAGGTAAGCCTAAAATACAATAACAAACTAGAAGAAAAGCGAACATCTACGGTTATTATAACAAGTTAAAAAATGTGTTTGAATTTATTTTGAAGAAATATTCTCAAATGGTTTAACGATTTCATTTTTATATATTATGAAAGCTAGATGCATTATCTATCACAACTACATATATATAACATGTAGAATAGAATTACAATAGCGTATATGCGCTACAATATGTATGTATATAAATTTAGTTTTAAATTCTTTGGTAAAATTTTGTCTTTGACTCTGCTCTTGGGTAGATATATATATATATGTGTGTGTGTGTGTGTATGTATGTCATCATCATCATCATTGTCAACCATTATCAATCCACTGCTGGACGAAGGTCTCCCCAAGTTTCCTCCACAACGGTCTGTCTTGTGCCAGTCTCCTCCATGTCACCCCTGCATGTCACCCCTGTCTCTTGTGTATGTATGTATGTATATATATATATTATATATATTGGGTTGTCGGAAAAGTCACGACGTATTTTAGCCATGTTTTGCAAAGGTCATTTATTGATAGAAAGAACAAAGATCAATCAATGATACAGAAAGAACAAAGATCAATCAATGATATAACACATCACTAGAGAACCAATCAGCCAGTGGGTCAAAGCCCTTTTGTTGGTTGGTTCTATTGCGATGTGCTTCTCTGAAGAGGAGCCCATTCAGTCATTAAGCTGCATCATATTAAAGAACAAGGAAAAACTGAAACTAATCAACTGACAGATTTTTTTCTGCAAATGAACTGTTTCTACAGAACTATTAACAAATTCTATGTGGGCAAGTATACCACTTACACTTAGGTTCACAAAAAATCATGAAATTGTGATAAAATTAATGTACCTCATGCATTTGGTTGTTATTGATGCAAAGCAGATAATTTTATAATGATCACTTATTTAAAGAATTTACAAATGTGTGCTTTCGTGAGAAAATGCAAGAATGGAAGGAAATATAAAAATTCATTGCAGTGGGATTTGGATCACAGCTCTGGAAAAGCATTCAAAACCAACTGGAAAACTTGGAAAAGTCTGGGAATGTTTTTATCACTTTTGAGTGGAAACTCCTGTAGATACATATTTAAAGAAAACATTAATTTCAAATAGAAATGTTTAATGAATAAAAGGAATCTAAACATCATGAACAGTGTTGCACCTTAATTCTGCTAGAAACCTGTTATGGCGAATGAAAATTATGATAAGGACCACATAACAATGAAAAAAAAAACTGATTTCATTTCACAGAATATGCTGTTTGATGTCAGTGTGCAATAATATGAAATTGTTGGGGGAAATTCTATGTTTGTTGAACAGCGTTATCCTTTGATGTATCATTTTTATGTGAATATAGTTTTTAAAGAGTTAACACTTGTCATTAAGTTTATGTATATATCGCCATCATTGTTAATCCTTATCAGTCCACTCCTGGATGATCTCCCCAAATTTCTTCCACAACTGTCTGTCTTGAGCCAGTCCTCATGTCACTCCAGCATGCTTTCGAATTTCATCCACCCATTTCTCATGTTGTCTTCTTCTGGGTCTTTTTTCTGTCTCTTGGTATCCAGTCTAAAATCTCAGTTGTCCATTGGTGGTCCATTCTTTGGTCAATGTTTCCAGCCCATTACCATTTCCAGGATTTTACTTTGATCATGATGTTTTCCACTCTTGTCATTTTTCTGCTATATATGCGTGCTTGCTACCCAAAGGGTTAATCAGATAGCGCTCAAACACGAACAACACGCAACAAACACCTGGTTCTGCAAATGCATGTTTATTCGGGGAAAGGTTCATATACTTCCATATTGTATATATACATGTGGGGGGGACACGCACATGTCTAATCAAAGTTCAACTCACTTAGGATATTTAATCAGGGTATTTAACTTATGTTTAGAAGATGGGAAAAACTGAAAACTGTTGCAGTGTATCACACACACACACACACACACACATTGTTAAACTTTAAAGCAGACTCTAGCAGAGGATTGGATTCCCCTTAGATGGCCAGGGGTGATTGTGAGGTGACACAAGAATCCCTGAAACTCTCAGCTCAGTGCCAATATACATATAATGTATAATACGCACATATAAACTAGCTACACAACAAATAGGCCCTAGAGCAGTTAAACTTCGCATCTTTTCTTGTACCCAATACTCTTTCACTGTGCAAAATCCTTCAGGCATTGCATCTTTAAAATCAAATTTTGCACTTCATATTATATGTTAATTGAGAAGTCTATGTAGATCAGTTTTACTTCAACGTGAAGCCTACAGTGAATTCCATTCAATTTCTAAAAGTAGTTATACACCGAATCTAAAATAATCAAATTATTTGAACTTTCAAAATAATGAAAAGAAGTCTTCCTTTCAGCAGGCTGTTATCTTGAGAGCTTGTTTGATAACAAAAGAAATGCACAAGGTGTCACCAATCGTCTACATTCACCATTCGCACGGACATGCAGTGTTTTTAATCAAACACTGTAATTTCCCAAAGAAAATGGAACCTGAAGTTTAGTTACCATTTTTAGAAATGAAATGTCCAAAGCATCTAAAATTCTTCTAAAACTTAAAAACCCGGATTTACGGGTTTGGAATGTGACAAAAACCCGGAATTCCAGGCTACACCCGGATTACAAACAGGTCTGGATGGCACCACAAGAGTGCATTAAAGAGAAGAGCATTGAGAGTACTGTTTCCCCGATGACCCGAAGGTTCACTTGGTTAGAAGCAACTGAGTTGATTGGAGCTACAGGGTCTTCCTGATGATGCCCATGAGAATGGGCAAAAGGTCTAGAAGAAGGCATGGCCATTTTCCGGGATGAAAAGATACAAATTTTAGTTGAAGGTTTAATAATGTGGTTTTAATTATTTGACTTTGTAGAATGTGTATAGTGAATTTTGTGCACAGGAGAATTGTATATATGTAGTTAATTAGATGACATTTTAAATTGTCATTCAATGTGGTATATTTTAAGATAAGTATGTGCATAAGAAATTATATTGTACACATGTTAGGGAGAATTAGAATGAATGTGTATAGTGTCACTTTCTTGGTTGAATGTTACAGTGCTAGCTAGTATCTTGAAAATTATTTATTATGAAGAAATTAACAAAATTTTGTAATATCCTCAAACTGGAGACAGGACATAGAAGTCAAATACTGTATGTGCTGGAAATGTTAAATTAAAGTAAAACTCCAAAGCTCGTCAAGCAAGGTGAATAATCTGTGATAGGTATATAGAATGTATAGTGTATTTCTTCAAGGTCAATGCCAAATAATTGTCGTGACAAATCTTGTGGCTACCATTTTCAAGTACTGACTGCGAGGAAAATGTAGAAAGTGGAACATTAAATGTGGAAAATTTTGATGTAAGTTTCACAGGCTGAAAACTAGGGATTAAACAGTACCATGGAATGGAAAACAGGCAAAACAAAACTATTGAATCAATACTTCAACGTACATACATGACCCCTCCTCCCTTAATTGTACATGTGTACACACACACAGAGACATGCACACTTCCTTACATTTGTTTATTATTTTAGATTGCTCTGAAAGTTTCATACTTCACATTAAAACCAAATATTTGTTTCAGTAAAAAGCTTAACTTCAAGCAGAATACAAGTATGAAATATGTTTTCAACGCACAAAGAAAATGAATTGGAAACTAGAAAATGGGCAATACTTCTGTCGAGAAATTTATCTTGTCAGATTTTTTTATAAATGGAAAAAACATGATTTAGAGACAGGAAGAGCATAGTGCAAAACAATAAAAAGTTAAAAACGATGTGACCATGTTTTATTGACAATTCCACAGATGTAGTGTTATTCCTTCTCATCTATACAGAGTAAGAGACCCAATTCCCTTTTTTTCTTCTTGAAAAAAACTGTTACTCAATAATTACATGACATTGCAGACAATTAAAATCCTACAGGTTATAAACACATATACATTAAATAAATTGATAAAAATATCTCCTTACAATGTGATTGCAACCTCCATCCTTCTCTATGCTTACACGGCATGCAGGACACTAAACATAATGAAGAAACACATGTTAGTTGAAACTATGGACTCAAACAAAACAAGTATATGTTAATTCAAATTAGTCTCAAACACTACAGTTTGAAAAAGCACAATGTGCCATCATTACAATTTAATACATCAGACAAATCTAGCAAAACAGCAATTAAAAAGTAGTATTTAATTATTTAGACTTTGTGTAGCTATTAGTAAGCTGTAAGTTTAATGGTCACTAACATGCAAAATCACAGGAAAGAATTTGAAACATTGTTCTTTAAGCAACGGCAGTGATCATTAGCACAAATTAATTCTCATCAATGGCAATAGTTATCAGCATAGTCAAAAATAGCAACAAGGCAATTATCTTATCCCAAAAATAAACAGCAATTACTGACAGTCAATAATACCAATGTGGAAAGAAAAAAAAAAGAAAGAAAAAAGAAAAAAAAAACTGGGGCAAAAGTAAACAAAATTAAATTCTACAAAAATTTAAAGCTATGACAGTAACATTTCATCACATATCAGAAATCATCTAGATCAACTACAGATTTGGTTAGGTGTCTTATATATTGTGCTTTTCTCAAAGCACAGGTGCATGTTCTCCCATGTGAAAAGTCTCTTTGATATTTTCCTGTACTTATTATTTAACAATAACTTAAATCTGCCACTCCTTCAACTATTTCAAAACATTTTTAATGTTCCATTTCAAATGCTCATCACACACTTCACTGTATGCTATTTCTGTCATTGCACTCAAGAAAAACAAAATATAAATCAATTATTCATGACAACATGAAAATACTGCACTTAGAAATAATAATAAAAAATTAGTTTACATCAGGGATGGCCAAGAGATTGACAGCAATCATTTATAATTATCTGCACGACCCCTTGGAAATAACTTTTAGCCAACACAAACCATCAGGCTAAAAATTGTGTTGGTGAGCCATTATTTGCTGCTTTAAATTTGCTATTTACTGAACTGCTCATATTTCAGCTGCTATGATGGAAGCAAGAATAAGCCTGTCATGTTACAATCTAATTATCCCATTAGTTTGTTCTTTGTTGAATGACAACACTTGCCTTTTTAGTCATTCTGTTTGCTTTGGTAACTCTAATGTTTGTGTGTTCTTTTGTGAGAATAGTCTTGTTTGTTTCTGTGGTTCATTACTTTAAAATCTGATATATTCTGCTGTTGTCATGTACCTCAAACAGAAGCAAAATAATATGACTAATTCATCAAAATCTGCACTCAACACAGTCTTGAAAATTCAGGAAATAAACAAAAGTGTTGAGGATTATATAAATATGTTTCCTATAAATGTCATACTAGTCTGAAATTGAATTACGCTATATACATAAGAACCCTTGTATACACATTCAGTACTAAGTCATAGTTCGTGTTCAAGTAAAAGTAAACATCATTCTTGTTATAAATTCATTACCATAAATTTAGAACATATAATTAAAAACATAAATTATTACTTGTCCCAATGAGTCAACCTAGCACAAGTGCCAAAAAATCTAAGATATATCAGTATTATAATCATTGCACAACCAAAAAGGATAAACATCAAATGGCGTTTTTAAACCATCCGTAAAAAAATACGAACTACCCACCCGGCACTGAGCTACAAAATGCAAAATTTGACAGTTAATGTCACAATTGCCTGAGCAATAAAACAGTCCTTTCTTACCAAACTTAATATGAAATTCAAGGCAGCTACCATAGCATCATTCAATGTTGCTTAAATTTTAATACAACATGAGCCTTTATAAGGCTCATGTTGTCTTTTATTAAGGCTGGAGATGTGCTATTTCACAATTTTAAGAATAAATCCAGAAATATTGGTTTCTATTAATAATTGTAGGTTGAAAGTTAACATGTTAATCACGTAAAATTTTTTAAGAAACACTGTGTTTCTTAAATTTCTTTACATAACTAGCATGCTAACTTTCAACCTGCATTTGTTAGTTATGTGTGAATGCATACTTCCTATTTCTATCAAAAATATTTCATTAGCGTATAGAACAGAAGAAATGAGTCAAAAAATTTGGACGAAATTTAATAGGAAAACATTATTAAAATGTACCTTTCTGCCCCTGAAATTTGACGAATCAAGAGATTTTACTGACACTGCACAGTTGTGCATCTTTATTCAAATGGTTTTACATGATGTATCCACCAAAGACGAGTAGCTGACTATTATTCAAATGTAGGGGCAAACAAGAGGTCAAGAAGATATTTACAATTCATTTAAGTCTTATTAATCATGCACATATTCAAATCAATAAGCTGGCATCAGTTACAAATGACTGAGTTCCTGCTATGGTTGAGATCAAGTTAAGTTCATTACTCTAAGTAAAAATGAAGAAATACCAAGTTTTATAAGTTATCACTGTATTATCCACCAACAATTCTAAAATTCAAAAGTACTGAATTTGAACAAGGTGATGAATGTGCCTTCAAAACCATTAATATTGTGTGTGCAAGAAGCTTGCAAAGATTCCAGTTTTGAACTTAACTAGAAGAATGTGAACATGGCGACCTCTTGTTGCACACAGATATTAGATGGCTTAGCCATGTTAAATTTCTAAAAAGATTTAGGCATCTTTTAACCAAAATGAAACATAATAGGTAGCTTACCTTTTATTGTAAGGACAGCTCCTTTGGTACACATTTCCCTGCACGTTTTGTTCTTTTTGTAGTCTAGCTTGGTTCAAACCTCTGGTGCGGTGGACCTATTCCGTCTTCAGTTCATTCAATGCCTGGCGAATGTATAAGTCCTTGAAGTGTACTGCAGTAACGACATTTGGCCCCAACAGCATCTACTTCCCTTCCAACCACTCTTACCAACGTGTAAAACCCAACTTTAGTTGGCTAATTGACATTTATAAAAACCAAAATTCCTTAACTCAATATGAACTGACATTGACAAACTAACACAAACATCCTATTTACATACACACAAAAATTCCAACCAAAAACATTAAAAACATATATACAACTATTTACACACAACTTCTCTTATTCCCTTCTATGTCATTCCGTCAATTCCCATTCCCTACACCTCATGACATCCAGAGCATTCGGTCACCACACCTCAGCCATTCCCACGTAGACTGCCTCAAGCGCTTTCTACCCCTCGACGTTGGGAGGCGTTCCAGATTTTCTCTCTCTCGCTACCGCAGTGTGAGTGAGCGATACAATCGTCTTCCTCGCCCCCGCTCCAACATCACCTACGAAAAACTTCCACCGTGGCCCCATCTATTATAAACTTTTGTAAAAACTTTATTTTCTTCTTCTGTGTTTTTGGCTTTTTTTTTTTTTTTAATTTTTATTAATTCTTTCCATTTTTCACTAAGGATACTTGGGTCATTATTATTACAAATTCTATCTCTATTTTTCTCAATCAACACAGACTCTGCAACGCGTAGGTGTCTCTCATTGCAACATGATTTTATTATATAGCTTGTGGGACGCCAACACCAGAAAACTAATTATAAATATAATGATTTTATTATTTTAATCTCTTCAAAATTCAGATATGTGTGGTTATCCAGGCAGCATTGTATTAGTGCTGTTTGTGCTTCTTTTTTTTTTTTCTTTTTTTTTTTTTTGCCAATTTTTAATATCTTGTTGTAGGCGATATTTTAATTGATGTTTTTTATACCTCCTGAAGATGGCCCCGGCGGGGGTAGAAAGCGCTTGAGGCAGTCTACATGGGAATGGCTGAGGTGTAGTGACCAAATGCTCTGGATGTCGTGAGGTGTAGGGAACGGGAATTGACGGAATGACATAGAAGGGAATAAGATAAGTTGTGTGTAAATAGTTGTATATATGTTTTTAATGTTTTTGGATAAGTTGTGTGTAAATAGTTGTATATATGTTTTTAAAGTTTTTGGTTGGAATTTTTGTGAGTATGTAAATAGGATGTTTGTGTTAGTTGGTCAATGTCAGTTCGTATTGAGTTAAAGAATTTTGGTTTTTATAAATGTCAATTAACCAACTAAAGTTGGGTTTTACACGTTGGTAAGAGTGGTTGGAAGGGAAGTAGTACTGTTGGGGCCAAATGTCATTACTGCAGTACACTTCAAGGACTTATACATTTTCCAGGCATTGAATGAATTGAAGACGGAATAGGTCCACCGCAACAGAGGCTTGAACCAAGCTAAACTACAAAAAGAAAAAAACGTGCAGGGAAATGTGTACTAAAGGAGCTGGCCTTACAATAAAAGGTAAGCTACCTATTATGATTGTAATTGTATGCATGTAAATTACGAATAGTTATGGCAAAAGCTATAGTTGTTCTAACACTGAAGTAAAATCAAACAGTTTTTGATGACAAAAGAAGAATCATATCATCAACTGGAAGACCGAAACTGGCTGCTTAACCTTGCCTTTTTTCTGTGGCATTACAGAGAAGTTGAATCAATTAAATTTTCAACTTCAGGGAAAGCACAAGCCTATAATCAACATGATCTGTGTAGTGAAGACATAAAGCAAAAACTACCTATGTTTGTAGCGCAATTAAAATGAAGTGATTCAAAAAATTCTGATTATACGACAGGAGAATCTAACAATGGCGAAAAAACATAATACGGTGAAGATGCTGATCAAGTAACTGTGTCACTAAATGAATTCAATGGAACATTCATGGATTTCTTGAAACTAGATGATAGTGCTACATTTATAACATTTCCATTTAAAGATTACATCAATGTGAAAGTCATGTGGTTAAAAATTGCAAAATTCTTAAATACTGACCAAGCATCACTTGAAGATGAAATATTGACACTAAAATGTGATGTATTTCTGAGACCAAGAGCTTCTCTAAGAAGTTTCTGGAGCTTACTTTGTAAAGAAAATTATCCCCATATGTGGAGAGTAGCGGCAGAGCTCACTTCATTTACCGATTCCACTTACCCGTGAAAAACAGCGTTCTCTTCAATTAATGCTATTAAGACAAAACATTGCTCTTATTTGACAAACCAGCACTTGACACCATGTTTGTGAACTGCAATGAAGTTATGAACCACAATATGAAAAACTTGCTGAAAATATTCAGTGTCAAGTTTCAAGTATATCTTTCAAATCAAGTATTAATTAGGTTTGGCTTATGATCATATTTTAGGGGTTGACTCAATTGTTTTTTAATAATTCCTTTTATGTTATTTACACTCCAGTTTATGTTCCACTTAGGCATATTACTTGTGCAAAATATATTTAAGCTAGTATTTGTATATTGTTCTTAAAACAAATCTTGTATAAATAAAACCATTCTCCATTGGGTTTAAATTCTACTGTTCACTCTCAATAATTAATGAAGACTTTACTAGTATACCCTTGTCACTAATTTCAGCAGAATGTCACCCTCTGAGCCTAACAGTTTGACCACCCCTGGTTTAGATCATGAGCAGAACACAAACTACTTACAAGTTTAGTATAAGCTGAAATATAATTTGCTGTTTCTGAGTCAGCCATGGCATTTTTGAGCCATTTCTTCATAGCTTCACAATCAGCAGGGGCATGATAGTCTGTCCCACAGTTGAAGCTGAAAAATATTTCAATACATTGACAGATTATAAAACTATTAAAAACTGTAATGACAATTTGATCAACTATATTCCAATTGAAACTACTAAGACCAAAACAAACAAAAAGTTATTCCAACATTCTATAATTACTTAATTTAAACCAATGATGAATTTAGAGTTACCTGGGCCCTGCACATAGCATTGGTCCCCACCTAATATTCTTGAAAAATAATGCCTTTTTTTTTTTTTTTTTTTTTTTGCTGCAGCAGAACCTTTCCCCAACATTTTTGCTCTCTGATCCATTAGTATTGCAGTCACAAAAAATTCAACTCGATATTTCAAAAGAAACACACATTTTATGTTCCCCCAAACAGGATGACTGTTTTCATGGTGGTGTGTGTATGAGGTTTGTGCAAAATCATTGTAGCTATCAAGACCAGATTAAATATTTAGGGATTTTTGTGATGCTTTAATATGCTGTTAGACTTTGGTAGCAATCAGGAAACCAGAAGTGACCATATATGTACAGATAAACTACCTTTACACTTTTAGATATATTGATGATCTGCTGTGTATCAATAATTCAGAAGTTATAGAGAGTGATTTTGATAATATCTATCCTAGCTCTCTTAACTTATGTAAAACCAACCACAGTAATCAGGAACTTGAGTTCCTAGACTTAAGCATTAAGCTCAACAGAGGTAACCCATCTATTAGCCTCTATGATAAAAGAGTTAATTTTCCTTTCAAAGTAATTAAATATCTACACTGGAATAATAACATTTCAACCAAAGTAATTTAGAATGTACTAATTTCTCAGGTCCTAAGAATTTCAAGAATTTGCAGCAACAATTTGGACTTCAATTACCACATTAATATACTATTAGAAAGTTTTCTAGAGAACGAAATTCCTTCTTCTTTCATCAAAAGAACTTTAAGAAAAATTATTCTGAATAATAGAGTAAGGTTGGCAGATCTGCTTTAATTTTCTACACAGTTAATAATATGATTCTGACCAATCAAAGCCGTAAGGAAGTTGGCTAGAGGATGCCTATTAACTACCTAAAGGAACCTTAGTGCTATGGATATGACGGTCCTATTAAAACAAAAAATTAAATAATATAAACAAAATCACAAAAAAAGCTTAAAAATCTGTTTATAAAAGAAAATAAAAACAAATAAAAAAGAAAACTAGTTATTCATCACTAGGATAGCTATACTAAAAATAGTAAAACCAACATTAAAATTAATAAGATTCTGATTAATCTATAGAAGCTCACTAAGGTGATTTAATACATGCAAAGATTATTAAATAAACTGCTCGTGTATTTTATAATATTTCTCATGTATTCTGGAGAGTTAATTCTGCTCTTTCTGATCATACAGATCCACAGTCTTAAGTTTATATATTTTTTTCTCTGGTTAAAATCTCCGCGCGTTGGTTTCTTGCTGTATGAGGAGGCCATCAGCCCCACCCTCACTGCCCCCCAGCGTCTAGGGAGTGGCGGAAGAGGTCAGCCACGTTCTTCTCTTGTGAGGAGAAAAGTTTTTGTAACACAAGAGGTAAGCTCTCTTCCTTGTTTATGGGTTCTAGGTTTTATAAGTTCAATGTTTGTACTTCATGTACCTTTTCTCTGTCGTTTTTTAGCTTTTCAGCTTTTAGGCATTGGTTTGTCTGTTAACATTTTTGCGGGTTTTAACTCTTTCTTTTCTTTGTAACTTTGAGCGTCTTTTGGGGTACCTAGGAACAGAAGATGGCTTAGCTTGTTCCTTTTCTATGCGCTGTCTATGCGCTGTTTTTTCAAAGTAGTTAAGTTCTTAATAACTAATGAATTATGCACTTAAAGCACTGCTGAAATACTTTGTACATATTGCAACTAACTGTTTAAGATATATAACTTTCACAAAGTTTTCTTTAGTTAATTATTATCTTTAACTTATTCTCGTTTTCGTGCTGTCATAAGTTGTAGAGTAGGGGGTTTTAGACTCAAGTTTTCTTTCAAAAATCTGTTCGTTATAAATTAACATTTCCTTTTTTAATTGCAATGTAAAATTTGGATTTCTTTAGCATTGTTTTTCAGGTTTAAATTCTCTCTCAAACGAACTTGGAATTTCGTTATGGCTGAAAATCATTTCTAATTATTATGTCACTCTCACAGCTTGAGTTCTCTTTAATCTTCTTCTCTCTGTTTAATAGTAACAGATGAAGAGTATGGGTCGGGCCAGGAAGGTTAATGGATGCAAGCGAAATTGTTAACTAGTGCTAGGTCATGCAACTCTAAGGAGGACATGACTTATATATATATTTTTTAAACTATTTTAGGTGGGAATGTTACTTGCATCTATGGCCTTGCAGAAACCCATTTCCAACTAGGTCTTTGTGGAAGTGAGAAAATGCAGAGTTTTTGCTGGTCCTTGATAAAGCCAAGGCTCAGTATTCTCGACACCTTCTACATTCAGTTGGGTTTTTTTTTATCTTTTTTCCTTTTGATCACACAGGTAGATACATAACCTTTTCTATGTTGTACTAGGTGTGAGTCAAAATTATATATGTATTTTTTTGCTTAGGTATCTTCTTTATAGAATATATATATATATATATACTAAAGGCTGCAGACAACTCAAAGAAGCATGGAGAGGTGCATACTTGGTGTAACCAGGAGAGATAAGAGCAAATGTATCTCTCACTCCAGGCTGGCTGTAGAAAGAAAAAAAAAAACAAGGAAGACGACACCGAATTGTTGGTTGCAATGAGCACGCCTTTTGAACCCCTTCTGACATGAGAAAAATATTTAAAAGGAGTTTTTTTGAAAATCTAATAATTCAACAAAAAAGAAAATACACTTACACCACCTATGGAAAAACTATGCATAATTTAAAATATGCAATGTGAGTGGGGGTTATTCATAGTACGTGGAACCTGTAACCAAAATATACGCCGATGAGCCATTACATTATGCCCACCCCCAGCCTGCAGAAATGAGCTTGCCTGGAGACCAAATGATGGTGCAGGGGAGATTCACAGAACAGTACATATACAGCCCGAGGACCAGCTTTCGATTAGTTGAGTGTTCAAAGTCAGAATGGGAAAAGCTGCCAATTTATCGGAGTTTGATAAAGGACAAATTGTGATAGCACGGTGCCTCAGAACTACGATCTTGGAAACGATGCGGCTTGTGGTTATTCATGTGCTACTGTAATGAGCACATATCAAAAGCGGTACACAGATGGCCAAACAACGAACCGTCATCCAGTCGTGTGTCATCCACCGCTCATTGATGCCAGAGGAGAGCGGAGATCGTCGCGCATTGTTCACAGCGCCCACAGGGCCACAGTGTGACAAATCACCCGCAGTTACAACAGTGGTGATCAGGGCAATGTGTCACAGCACACAGTTCATTGCAGCCTTCTGCACATGGGCCTGCCTGCATAGCCGAAGACCCAGCCAAGTCCCTATGCTCACTGCACGTCATCACCAACAACACATGGAATGGGCCCAAGATCACTGATATTGGACTGCGAATGAGTGAAAGAAAGTGGCCTGGTCTGAAGAATCAAGATTCCTGGTGTATCATGTAGATGGCTGAGCGTGGATACGCCAATTCAATGGAGGCAATGGCACCTGGATGCCCGTTGGGCGGAAAAAGGCAGGTGGCGACGGCATTAGGCTGTGGACAATGTTTTCTTGGGACACTTTAGGCCCCATTATCGCAATAGTACAATCCCTGACAGCTGCCAGGTATCTAAACATCATAGCGGGTGAATTTCACCCATTCATGGCAACTGTGTTCCCTGCCAGTGATGGCCATTACCAACAGGATAATGTGCCATACCACACTGCCAGAATCGTCAAGGAGTGGTTCGAGGAACATTCTGGTGACTTTCTGTTAATGGCCTGGCCTCCAAATTCACCTGCCATTAACCCAATGGAACATTTGTGGTTCAACTTGGAAAAGCGGGTTCGCACTAAATCACCACCACCCCGAAATGTACAAGAACCAGAGGACCTGCTGTTGACATTATGGTATCAGATACCTATCGCCAGCTCATCGAATCGATGCCTTGTCGAGTGGCCGCTGTTTTGCGGGCTAAAGGCGGTCCTACAGCGTATTAGGTAGGATAATGTAATGGCTCGTTAGTGGGTATATATACATGGATTTCTACAATCAATGAAACATCCACAAATAGAAATAGCTACTTATGCCACCTAGACGACAAATTGTGAACTATTTTTGGCAGGAAATGCACATAAAATTTTTTCATAGTTAGTATTAGGTTGTCGGAAAAGTCATGACGTATTTTGGCACCCGATGGCGGTTGGGAGGTTTTGGAAGTACTAGAGGCATGCGCAGCTCTGTTATTGCTATGGCATTCGACAGGTGCCAGTTCTAGCTGCAGTCTAAGAGGAATAGTGAGCGATTTGGTTGATTTGCGGAGATTTGAAATCAAGTTGAAGATGAAAGACCAAACTGTACCTTTTTGCCATATTTTACTGTTTTACTTCTGTAAAGGGAAGAACACGCGTCAAGCTTGTGAAAAGTTGCGTAAAGTGTACGGTGATAATGCTCTACAAGAACGTGTCAGTGCCAGCGGTGGTTCGCAAAATTCCATGCTGGTGATTTTGACCTCAACGATGCTCCTCGGTCAGGGAGGCCAGCCGAGGTTGATGACGACAAAATCAAGGCATCAATCGAGTCAAACTCACGTTACACGACACGAGAGATTGCAGACACATTGCACATCCAGCATTCAAGCATTCATGACCACCTGAAGAAGCTGGGATACATAAGCAAGCTCGATGTGTATGTTCCTCCTGAACTCAAAGAAGCTCAATTGACGGCGTGTATAAACATCTGCGATATGCTCATTAAACGTCAGGAAAACGATCCTTTTTTGAAGTGCCTGATAACTGGTGACAAAAAGTGGATTGTGTACAACAATGTGCTGTGCAAACGGTCTTGATCCCGATGTGCTGATTCACCTCAAACGACATCCAAAGCAGACATTCATCAGCGGAAGGTTCTAGTCTAAGTGTGGTGGGATTTTAAAGGTGTCTTGTTTTTCGAGCTCCTACCACGGAACCAAACAATCAATTCGAATGTGTACTGTCGGCAATTGGACAGTTTGAACGAATCCATCATCCAGAAAAGTCCACAGCTCGTTCATCGTAAAGGTGTTGTGTTCCGTCACGACAACGCGAGACCACACACAAGTTTGATCACCTGCCAAAAATTATTGGAGCTTGGGTGGGATGTGTTGCCACACCCAGCATACTCGCCTCACCTTGCACCGTCAGACTTCCACTTGTTTCGCTCTCTTCAACAGTCCTTGCATGGTATAATGTTCAATTCAGATGAGGCTGTAAATCAGCACCTTGTACAGTTTTTCGCCATGAAAGACAGGTCCTTCTATGAACGAGGCATTCTGCAGCTCACTGAAAGGTGGCAAAACGTTATCGAACAAAATGGGCATTATATCATTGATTGATCTTTGTTCTTTCTATCAATAAATGACCTTTGCAAAACATGGCTAAAATACGTCATGACTTTTCCGACAACCCAATAGTACCCGACCAAAAAAAGATTTTTCAATCAGGTTTTTAGATGTGCATATGTTGCTGCAGATATGCTGTAAATTGAAATGTGAACTTATGCCTGCTAGTGGCAAACATGGTTATTAAGAAAAATTTTGAAATTATATGTGCAACATTCTGCATCAGAAACACTGTCCAACACAGGAAGAATTTTTCAAAACAAGACTGTTAGAAGCCCAGATATTGAGAAAAATAAGATATTTATCCATGCCTCTTGACAGGAAAACCACGCATTACTTTAAGCAGAAAATAAACTTAACAAAGAGATTTTTCATAGTGAGCGGTATAAAATCATAAATGATATTTTTAATTAAATTCTCAGAAGTGCAGATATTGCTGCAAATACATCAAAAATAGAAATATCAACTTGCACCTTCCAATGGCAAAACAGTTCTTTACCAAAACTTAGAAATTATATGCAGAACATTTCCCATCAGGAACTTTATTAAACACAAAAAGAATTTTTCAAATCAGACTTTTAGAAGTATACATAATGGGGGAAATCACAATTTACCTTTACACCCCGTAGCAAAAAAATTGTGTTACTTGAAACAGAAGCTCTGCCCAAAATACTCTTTGTTATAAATTGTATCAAAGGCAAAAAGGAATGTTTTTAATTGCATATTTAGATCAATGACATGAAATAAAATGTATGTTGAATTTTATAGCATCTGCATTTACGCCCTATAGCATGAAGTTATGCATCAGAAAAGAACATTAAAAAAAAAAAAAAAGCCTGTATCATCATTCTCACATTTTGGGCTTTCCAATGCAAAAATAATTTTTTAAATCGGACTAACAGTTGCAGAGATTTAGTGTCCACAGATAAACGGATGGACAGACAGATGGATTCACAGACAAAGTGATACAATGGGCATTAACTTTTTGTACAAAAGGCATGCTAATAATGTTCCTAAGTAAATTAACCTTGGTATATTCAAAATAACTTCTTATGTTGACCAACGTAAAATTTTATTGGCATCACATCGCAGCATTATATTTTGTGAAGTGATTACACTGAATTGCAATACAATTATATATATAGTATAGCGTATTTTTGTGATGCACATTTTATAGCTATGTAAAAGACATGGGCAATTAGAATTTCTTTTAAATACTGAACCTTTTTAGAGTTCAGTATTTAAAAGAAATTGTAATTGCCCATACCTTTGACTGCTGATAAAAGCAATGATGAACATCACTGAATTCGATCCTTCTGTTGTGGATGGCAGGTTCCAAAATAAATAAACAGTGCCAGTGGTGCCTTGTTCAAGGGGAACTATTGCACGAGTGCCGGACAGGGCCCATGAAAAAGCTCTTTCTTCTGACAGAGCTAAAGTGGAGGTGGCTTGCAGTGATTTTCCTTTCACAGTGATGATGATGACAGCTCCATTAAAGTAATGGTGACTTTAAATTGTAACAAAATCACAGTTTACGAAAGCAGTGATAGAGTTGTGAAGAAGTTGAAACTGCAAGTCACCATCTTACTTGTAACAGTGACAAAATCACTGTTTGTGATGGATACAATATGTAGCAGGAGCACAGCGCAGAATCACAGTAATAGAAGCTCAGCTGAGCAGTAAATGAAAGAATAAATAAGAAGGTATTGGTTCCCTATTCAGCAAACCTACAATAGCACTTCCACCTCCCACCATTTACCCTGATGGGACACGGGTGATAAAGACCTCACTAAGCTCATCTTCAGTGGTTAACTGCCCTTAGTGTAAACATCCCTTGCAGAGGGGAGATTTTATCTTAGAGCATGATGGTCATTAACGCTAAAACTTTGACACCTTAACGAGGATTTTGGGACTGTTACTTTTAGTCAGTGGTCATAACAATGACAGTAGTTTTTCACTAATGATGAAAGTAACATGCTTTTCTTGGGGAAAAGAGAAAATCAGTATGGAAGACTAAGAATAAAGATGAAAAATATACCCAGGTCATCATGGGGTGATAATACATGGTCGAGTCACATTATTGTGACCACCATGTGCAGTGCAGACAGCAGCTAGACGAGCTGGGAGTGATTCAGTAAGGTGCTGGAAGGTGTTCACAGGTATGTGGAGCCATGCTGACTGCAGTGCATCTGACAGCTGCTGGAGGGTGCGTGGAGGATCCACAGATGATCAATCGGGTTTGATTATGTCTGAAGGATTAGCGGGCCAGTGAAGTAATTTGAAGTCTTCATCGTGCTCTTTCACTCTCGAACATTTCTAGCTGTGTGACACGTCGCATGTCATGCTGGAAGATCCCATCTGCCCCAGGGAAGACACTCAGCATGTATGGGTGTACATGTTCTTGAAGGATGGATTCATAATGAATTCAGTCTATAGTGCCTTCCACAGGTATGAGTGGACCCAGAGAATGTCATGAAAACATTCCCCAGATTGTAACGCTGCCCCCACCAGCTTGTGTTCTTCTAGCAATGGTTGAAGAGTGTTCTCTGATGTTTCTCGCCTTGTATGCTAAAGTCCTTCCGTTTGATGAAGCAGAAAACGTGACTCATCGGAGAAGGCAATATTTTGCCAATCAGCAGAGGTCCACTTCCGATACTGCTGTGCAAATGTAAACCTTTTTTGCCGATGCACCTTTGTCAGCATAGGTGCAATGAGCATCCATCTGCATCACAGCCCCATACACAACAAAGTTCGCTGAACTGTCATTTTAGACACACTTCCGGTAGCCTCCTGGTTCACTTGGCCAGTGAGTTGCTCTACTGTAGTGTGTCGATCAGCCCTCATGCACCTTCGAAGCTGATGTTCACCTCTCACATGAATGGCACGTGGTGCTCCACAGTTTGCACATCGCTTATTTACAATAGTGTCATTTCTCCAATCACGATACACTTTAATAACAACAGCAGCAGTGAACAGTTTACAAACTGCACTGTTTCAGAAATACTGCCACCCTTGGTCCGAAAGCTGATATCATCCTCTTTTGCAAATCTGATAAATCGCTCCTTTTATCCATGACAGCAACAAGTGTATGTTTTCAGAATGCCAACAGCACACCTTATATACCCTCCAAGCCAGCTCACGACATGTTCCTTCTCTCATTGGCTATGCGTTGGTAACGTCAAAAGTAGATGGTGGTTACAATAATACTTGACTGTGTATCTTTTAGTATTGTTACATATGTAGTAAATCTAAGATTTCTAAAAAAAATTGCTATTCAAAATCAAGAAATTGCAGTTTTAAAAATTGCATAGCAGATTTTGCTATACAAAACTTTTTGAATAAATTTAATCCTGATGTCCACATACTGCATGCAACAAGCACAATGCGACTGCAACAACTGATGGAAGACTGTTTGGTTACACTCTTCAGTGTTCTCATCACAACTCTTTTAATGTTTTCTTTTCTTTTCTTTTTTTTTTTTCGGTTAGAATTTTAACGACCACCATGAGTGACTCAGTGGGCTATAAGCAGTCACTCATCCTTACTTTAGGGCAACTGGTTCCAGGGAAAGGAGAGAGCCAGTGCCTTAAGACAAACACAACATTCATGCCACACCGAGATTCGAACCCGGACCCTCTCCGACAAATGGTCAGAAGCCATTGTTTACACCACTGTACCACACGAGTGGCTTTGAATGTAATAGGTGCAATAAAAATAATAGCTTTTCGGTGGTGTCTTGAACTTCAGGAACAAGAAATTGCATAAGGATAAGTCCTGGGAATACTGTGAGTGCAGCAGTACAAATATTTTGCTGCCCAAAAGCTCCTGTGAGAGCCTCACTGCTTGGTATGTTGTCATGCAAGATGGACAACCTCCTGTTTCTCAATATTGAAACTGTGCATGATGGATTTTTTCACAATGAATGTTTCAAAATGTCCAGATAGTTGGCAGCAGTAATACTTGTACCATTGGGCATGAACTTTTTGTGCATAATTCCCTTACTACACTGGTGTGCAAAAATTAAGGACGAAGAGGATAAATTAGCATAACAGCGGAACGAGCAGGCAGAACGGACCGAAAGAACACTCAGGAGACAGACTAGGGTCCGGTATGGTAGGGCATGCGCATATATGCAGCATGACGTGGAGGGGGGTCGGAAGGGTATAAAGCACACAGGCGTTGTACACTCAGCAATTCGGTGAAAGCTATTGCACAGTGTACATCGGTTTGAACGACGTCGAGTTGCTGCCACCATGTGATATGGCCAACAGGCAATCCAGTAGACAACATCTGGATGACTTTACCCGAGGTCACGTCATTGGGAAGTAGGTTGAAGTGCGACTAGTGTGACTGAAGAGTTCAAGATCATTTCACGAGCTTGGAGAGCATTTCAAATGACAGGAACAGCTGTCAGAGAGTTTAACAGTGGTCATCCACGAGCAACCACGGCGGCAGACAACCGGTATATTGTCCTACAGGCGAGAAGAGACAGACGGCAGACAGTGAAGAAATTGCAAGGCACATGCAACAGACAACTGGACGTCCGTTATCGCGTTTTACCGTGGACAGGAGGCTGCACAAAGGTGGTCTATTTGCACGAAGACCAGTACGGTGTGTGCCATTAACGCCTGCTCATCGGAGATGGTGGTTTCTGTGGTGCCAGGAACACAAGAACTGGACACATCAGCAGTGGGGTCGAGTTCTCTTTACGGATGAGAGCCGATTTAGTCTGATGAGCGATTCTGGACACCTCCAACATCATCGAAAGGGACCAGTTTGGAGGTGGTAGAGTTCTCGTTTGGGGCAGTATCATGCTTGGTAGCCGTACTGACCTCCACATCTTCCAAGCAGGTTCAGTGACTGGGGTCTGCTATTGTACCGAGATTCTCCTGCCTCACGTGCATCTGTTTAGAGGTGCTGTGGGTACTGAGTTCCTCTTCATGGACGACAACGCCACACCTAATTGTACAGTGGCTGTTGCAGAGCAGTTGGAGAGTGAAGATATTCAACGCATGGATTGGCCCGCAAGGTCCCCGGACCTAATTCCAATCGAACACGTGTTGGACCTTTTCGGGAGGCACTTGGCAGCACATCACCAGCCGCCAGCAACAATTCCACAGCTGTGATTGGCGCTACAAGAGGAATGGGCCGTGATGCCTCAACAGCTCCTTGACAACCTCGTCCTCAGCATGGACAGACGTTGTAAATCCTGCAACACAGTCCGGGATGATCATATCCCCTACTAAAGACTGGATTTTTCTTGGCAGCCGACTGTAACATGAATGTTTCTGTCTTCTGTCCAGTTGTGCCCGAAGCTACCTTTTCAATACAGTGCCTTTGTATCCTTTGGATTCCTTGTTTGGATGGTTTTGCTCACTTGTCCCATATTCTTACATCTTGGGGCTCTTATGGTATGATCTGAGTCGATGTGGATCACTTCTGCACTATGTTACATTCGAAAAACTGTCTCGTCCTTAATTTTTGCATGCCAGTGTATCATTCAGAATGGCATGCATTGTTTTGATTTTTGACTTTCCTTCAAGAATGTTTATGGTTTTGGAAGATTTTGCCGAATTTCACTCTCCACTTTGTGACTTCATTTCAGGGTTGTTTTAAGAACACTACATCCCATCACTGTAACGATCGAATTCAGGAAGTTCAATTTGCTTTCAGCTGCCTCAATGAGTTCTCTGCAGTATTGAACTCACGACTGGCATTGCGCATTTGTTAATGTTGTGCACAAACCTTCATTTTCTTCAAATAATGTGTTATTTGCCAAATTGTTTCTTTTTTTAATGCACAGATTGCCTCAAATCATTCAGAGCAGTGTATTTAGTTCATTGGTAATGAATTCTCCAACTTTTTCAATCAAATCTGTCGTTCAAACCGTTTTCACTGGGTCTGAATGTTTGCCATCTTCTAACGATTCTTGTCCATGTCAGAAATATTTATTCCACAGGAAAACACCTGCACAAGACAGATAGTTTTCTCCATACACTTGCTTTATCATTTGAAAAGTTTCTGTGACAACGTTTTCCCAATCAAAAGCAAAACTTCGATGTTTGCTCTTTATTCCGTTGACCCTTCACAACACAGACACAGGAGACTTGTAGTTCAGCTTGCAATACATTCTCAAATGGTGGCAATTTTTGCTGACATTAAAAGCACAGCACAAGGAACAACAGCTCTTGCATTTCATGTTAATTTATAGTAGATGGCAGCACCAGCACTCATCTCATAACATCAGTCTTGTTTTTCAATTGCTACATTGTGCGTTATTATTTTTCAAGGTATTCTCGCTCTACATTCATAAATATTTTTCCACTATTGTGGAAAGACTGATGACAACAGTGATATTTAATTTTTTTTAAAGAATTCACAAGTGATAGAAATCACCGGATCAAAAGTTGAATTTTTAACTCTGAATACACTCAAATTTTGAAGAACTCCATCGTCAAAATAAAACTGAATGCGAAATTCATTTAGTGGAATCAACTTTAACTGTGAAAATAAAATTTTAAAAAATGGTAATAATAAAAATTTCATGTAAATAAAAATAAAAGCATACAGTCGCGAGGGTGTTAGGCTGGTAATGTAGCACATAAAACCCACAAATTCAAATCACACAGCCATGAAATGCCATTACTCTTTGACTAAAGCAAAATTTGTCCTTTTCTTTGAAAATAAAAAATAAAAGCAGTCAGTGTCTGAAACATGCTACAAATACACTGAAGTGCCAGAAAAACTGGTACAGAAGAGCTTATGCAAAATACATAGCAACGTCATTTATGCATGTACTCAGATGCATCCGCCAGTGCGTATATAAAGTGAGAGACACCCTTGCCAGCTGTCAGAGCTGTTTTCGGCATGAGAATGACAAGTAATAACGATTTAAGTGATTTTCAACGCTGTGTCATAGTTGGCGCTCGTGAGATGGACCATAGTATTTCAGAGGTAGAAACGAAGTTCAGATTTTCACGGACGACCATTGCAAGGGTGTACCATGACGACAAGAATTCCGGAAAAACCTCCAACCTACGATACCAGTGTGGCCGTAAAAAGACATTGGGTGAACGTGACTATCGTCGGCTGTCAAGAATCGTTTCACACGATAAGCGTGCAACACTCTTGCAGATATCATCGGAATTCATTGCTGGAGCCTCAACAAGCATCAGCGTCCGGACTGTACAACGTACCCTGCACGATATGGGCTTTAGGAGCCGATGCCCAACTC
Organism: Macrothele yani; assembly: GCA_039090855.1. Lineage (NCBI taxonomy): Eukaryota > Metazoa > Arthropoda > Arachnida > Araneae > Macrothelidae > Macrothele > Macrothele yani. Next base: position 130,843,371 of record CM076997.1, read on the forward strand.
GAGTTCCCTTGATGGGTGCACGACACAACGCTATGCGCCTCGCTTGGGCACGGCAACACCGCCACTGGAAACAAGTAGCCTGGTCTGATGAGTCACGTTTCCAACTGTATCGGGCAGGTGGAAAGATTCGTGTGTGGCGCAAACCCCATGAAGCCATGGATTCCGTCTGTCAATAGGGAACTGTACTAGCTGGTGGGGAGTCCGTAATGGTATGGGGTGTGTTTTGCTGGACTTCACTGGGACCCCTGGTACGTCAACAAATGACTGTGACCAGCCAACACTATGTGCGCATCCTTTCTGATGAAGTACACCCGTTCATGTCCTGCATTTATGCTGATGGGTTGAACCTGTTCCAACAGGACAATGCACCTCCACACAAGTGTCAGGATGCCACATTATGGTTAGAGGAGCATTCATCTGAGTTTGAGGTGTTGCCCTTCCCACCCAAGTCCCCAGATCTGAACGTGATAGAACATATTTGGGATGCCATGCAACACGTTATCGAACACAGAAATCTGAGACCTCGGAATACACCCGAATTGTGGAATGCTCTGCAGGAAGAAGTATGGTCTGCATTGCCTACAGCACATTTCAGAAGCTAATGGAGTCCATGCCCCATCGTATTTCTGCAGTCCTGCACTCCTGGGGGGACCTACCAAGTATTAGACTGGTGTATCAGTTTTTCTAGCACTTCAGTGTATATGCTTTTCGTTTTTGTTTTGTTTGATCACTCACACAGACAGTACCTATACATAATGAACATCAACACATCTTTCTACCAGTGTTGAATCCTGACCTACACGTCTGGGCATGCTCTCATTAGTGGGAGGGGGAATGTGTAAAATATTTATTACAGAGGATACAATATTACAAAGTGTGAGTCACTTGCTGCACAACCCTAATTTAGTGAAATACCTGTGCAGTGTGTAAATACAAGCTAAACTACATATAGTGGATATGATGTCTTACCACAAGAGACGCAAAAATCGCATTACAAAAGATGCTGAAAATGCCCACCGCCTGCTCCCAGGCATATTTTTATGAGATGTCCCATACTGGAAAACAGCCGCTAAACTATGTCATCAGAAACTACTGCAATCTCATCTGATGCTGTCTTTAAGCTGTTAAATTGTCCAAGATTTGTTAGCTCACACTTTTCTTTTGAGATGACCCTGTAACGAATAGTCTGGAGGAGTGAGGACTGGAAATCTGGGTGGCCACAATCTTTCCAATATAATCCTATCTTCCAGAGTTTAAGCTGGCTCAAAAATGCTGTAGCAAAAATGCTAAAATGGGGGAAAGTTGCAGCAAAATGCTAAAGTAACCGCTTTTCTTGCTTGGAAAATCGTAACCTCAATTGAATTATTCACACTCACAACGCTTTGGACATCAATCGAAAAATTTGTTTTATGGCCTAGGAGGAATGCTGTAGACATCACAGCTGACTCTGGTTTAAACTTGAACTTTGAATGGGGGAAGGGGTTTAATCCTTCTAGTCTCTATAATCTTACCCCACTTTTTATGGAGTGCTCTAGAAGGTATGGTGGGGGAGGAACTGATTGAGCCAACAGGTACTATAGGAACAAATCTTAAGGATTAAGAAGATAGCATTAGAGGAGTGCGAATCACTGCCAGAATTTCGGAAGCTTTAGTTTTCACAGAAATAGAAAAGTCGGAGCAGAATCTGCTGATGGGTTGATATTTAAATGGCTGGCATTATTTTGCTATGGACACTAATTTTTCTCTTGCATTTTGCATTAACTCATCGCATTTCATGAAAAGAGCAACCATAGCTTAACCTCTGCTATCTTCAAAGAAGCTTTGGATTTTCTTCATACTCCTATTTGACATGTGGCACATTGAACCATGTTGCTGTAATTGCGATGGAAAAGTTTATAGTTGTCCAACTGATTCACAAACTTGTTAAGTATTATCAAGAACCAACCCAAATCCAGTCTCCTCAAAAAAAAAAACCAAATTGGTCTGATGATTCAGAGTTGAGATGCTGCACACATTACCCTCATTTTCTGTGGATGTAGTGGCTCTTCGTGCAGGGCATGAGGATTGTCAGTGGCAATATCTATGTATTTTGAGAATTTATGTACCCAGACAGATGGAACCAGGCTTCATTTGTATATCACATTATGCCCAACAATAATTATTGGGTTGATGCATAAGTTCATGCCGTTTTATTTCACGAGTGTTTCCCAGGTCAGTAGTGACTGTGCAGATGGTAAGTTGTACATCAAAATGTAGCCTATTTATTGGGTTGATGCATAAGTTCATGCCGTTTTATTTCACGAGTGTTTCCCAGGTCAGTAGTGACTGTGCAGATGGTAAGTTGTACATCAAAATGTAGCCTATTTATTGGGTTGATGCATAAGTTCATGCCGTTTTATTTCACGAGTGTTTCCCAGGTCAGTAGTGATTGTGCAAATGGCCAGTTGTATATCAAAATGTAGGCTATTTATTGGGTTGATGCATAAGTTCATACCGTTTTATTTCACGAGTGTTTCCCAGGTCAGTAGTGATGGTGCAGATTGTAAGTTGTACATCAAAATGTAGCCTATTTATTGGGTTGATGCATAAGTTCATACCGTTTTATTTCACGAGTGTTTCCCAGGTCAGTAGTGATGGTGCAGATGGTAAGTTGTACATCAAAATGTAGTCTATTTATTGGGATGATGCATAAGTTCATGTCATTTTATTTCACGTGTATTTCCCAGGTCAGTAGTGACTATGCAGATGGCCAGTTGTATATCAAAATGTAGCCTATTTATTTGGTTGATGCATAAGTTCATGCAGTTTTATTTCACGAGTGTTTCCCAGGTCAGTAGTGATGGTGCCGGTGGTCAGTTGTATATCAAAATGTAGCCTATTTATTGGGTTGATGCATAAGTTCATGCCATTTTATTTCACGAGTGTTTCCCATGTCAGTAGTGATGGTGCAGATGGCCAGTTGTATATCAAAATGTAGCCAGTAATATCGTGTATCTAAATCATATTGTGTTGTGTGATTGTGGCCAATGGCTTTTTGGTTTTCAAATCTGGAACTATGGAGTGTCAAGTAGAGAGGAATTAATATTTCAGACATCAGCACCTCTATGAGCTTAACATGGGATTCACAGCCGCCAAGACTACTTGACAAATTTGCGCTGTGTATGGGGAGGATGCTATTGCTCCGAGGATAGCCCGCAAATGATTTGAGCGGTTCCCAGGAAGCAAGTTTGACCTCAACAACTGTTATGGTGAGAAAATTTTGAAGGTTGAAGTTATTTATCAAAAGAGACTATATTTATGCTGGTATTGAAATTGATATGGAAATTATAGAAAATTTAAATTTGGGAGATGGGTGGATGCATTTCGAAACAAAAATATTTTTTAAGTATTAGAAGGCCATGAACATCCTAAACAAAAATGCATCTGAAAATTTACATTCCACAAGAAGTTATTGGAAAGTTTGCATTGTTTGTGTTCACGCAGAGTTGAGTCACCTGAAAGTGCAAAAATAAGTGAATATTGTTGCATGTGTATGAAAATGTGTCACTATAAGTCATAGGATAAAATGTACTCGTTCAATAACAACTTGTGGAGGCGGTGAAAGTCAATTTAAAAGGATAGGACAAAAATTGCAGTTATGAAATACCTTATAATACCAGGATTCGGATCGATAGCCTTAGTCAAGCTAAGGTGGGGTACATGGGACCAAGTCATGGAAGACAACAGCACACAAAATTTTTCACACTGCACTAATTTTGGACTTTTTTTTTGAAAAAAAAAAATCCAATAATAAATACTGCCTGTATTTATTATTTTTCTTTAAAAACTTAACAAAATAATTTAGTGGACAATCAGATGGTATTTCCTTTTTTGTTGTTTGCTTAAACACAGCAGTATAAAAACAGAATATCAATTTCTTTTCTATTTCTCTTTGGCCACTGGCCTTATGAACAGCACAACTTGACATATTTCAACACAGTTGGTTTGAACACTAGGCATTGACTTTATGCATCCAAAATTATACTACGATTCACATAGCTTACACAAAAAAAAGATACTGGATTATTTTTAATTCCACAAGGTGGACAAGTTCTGTTCTTTTGAAACGTACTCTCTTCTCTCTCACCTAGTTAGCTCAATGACAAATTTACAATTTTACACTTATTGATTTAAATTTACTGCACCTAAACAATCTTAGCAAACTCTGCAATCTCCCAGACCAGCTTCGAAGATTTCAATTTAAATTTACAGTTATAATAAGAGCCACAAATTATACATTAACCAAATCTACTATCTGAAAGTAAACAAACCAAGTAAATTATCCTCAAAACAGAATTTACACTGAGCACAAGCATTAATTAACATTACATAACCTATAGAACTATCCTGAATGAACCTACTTCACTTATAAAGAAACCTCACTAATTAACTTAAAAATTATCACTACTCATAGCATCATCAACATAATTCAGAAATTCAAACAATCTTCTTGCACTAGCTTGCTCATAAAAATCACCTCACTCTGCACTTCACATAATAGCTCAAGATACTTAATAACTCTATACTGTAAACAAAAGCTCAAAATACCAATTAACTAAATTTCCAAACCAAATATCAAGTTCACTAACACCAACAACCAGAATTTAGAATTTACATCCCTAGCACTACAGCAAATCATAAACAAATAAATTTAGATACTTTAAATCACCAAACAAACTTAAATTTAACACCTGCAGTGAATTACTGAGGTAGCGGTGAGGCAAATACTCTCAGTTCAGACACTACCCTGGGTTTTTGAGAACCAACACAGGAAGAAAATACCAGTCAGGCTGAAGGCGTGAAATTGGGTCGTGAATCCAATTTCAGCCTAGGCAAAGGGAAAGGAAAAATCCTCAAGTGTGACACATCATCATCAGGTACAGAATTTCCTCTAACATGATCTCGCCAATTATTGAAGCAACGCCCGACCGACCCTCGCCGGCAGTACATATCTCCGTGAGCAGCGAAACTACTGGGGGGGGGGGTTGAAGACAAGTTTTCCCCAAAAAACCACGTCCTCAGGGCTCCCCCTTTTCGAACCAATGCATGATCCCACCTTGATCAACCACGCCTGCAAGAGCCTGTCGTACTTCAACCCTAAATACTCCAGGCACATCCGGCCCAGAACTAACACAACTATATCCCAGGAAAATTCACTTATTTCTCTATATATCCCAAGAAATCCTAAATCACAATATCCACATATATCCCAGGAAAAATCACTTATCTCTATCCACATATATCCCAGGAAAAATCACTTATCTCTCTCCACATATATCCCAGGAAAAATCACTAGCAAGGAAATTCTTCTGCACCATGGCAATGCGCATGTCCACTGCAGACAATAACACTGACCATTTACATAACCCACTAAGTATTTTCACCTTATTGAAAATTAAAATTACAATTTAGACTCTTTTTGTAAAAACAAGAAAATTTAGGCCAAAGAAAAGAACAATTAATACTGGAACTGGTGAGCAAAAGTGTGTTTTCTCAACACATGATGTTCATTCTTTTTGTGAAATACAAAACTTGAGAACCCAAATACCTCAACTTCTATTTTGCACATATCGCATCCTGGTGAAAATTCTCTACTCAGAGCCCTCTGCCCTAGGACACGTTCCCGGTTTGCCTTAAGATCACCCCTTTCCAATGGGAGATTAACACTCATCTGGAGCATGTAAAATACTGGTCCTCAAATAACATACCTACCATCTTAATTTCGACACTCAACACTCCAAGAATGTAAACAGCACTTTAGGTTTCCAATTTCATCACACTATAATATGTTCCCAAAATTCCAATATAAATCATCCCATAATTTATCTTCACTCATAAAAAAAATAACTCAACGCTGTAAAAGGCTAGAGAAAAATGTTTACAATTTTTTCATCACCCACGGCATCACAATAACACTGCTTTTCAATTATCACATGCCCAACTAAACTATTATCGATGCACCAAAATTTACTGTGCCCAAACATTAAACTAAATTTTTTCGATACATTAAAATTTACTGGCCTGGGAAGTTGCTAAAATACCAGACATGACAACACAAAAAAAAACATAAATGAAAGCATTTTCAACTCCCCTCTCTTTTTTTCCTGAACTCATGCCTGAGGAACTAATAAATCTTAATTTTGAAAACTGAACGACAAAAATATGGGGACATCTGTCCCACATCCAGCTAACCTCAAAAAAAAAAAAAAAATTCTTCTTTTTTTTTTTTTTCGCAGAACTATAAATTTGATTTCACACTGCTGACCCACTCGTTCAACAATTCCGCAGCTGTCACAACATTAAACAAAAAAAAATCGAGAAAGAATTTACCTTCTGGGCTGGGCATGAACAACTCTTGTTTCAAATAAAAAAAAAATCTTCTCGTCCCACTGTCACTGTTGATCCTCTCTTCGCCTCCAACAATGTCTTTCTCTTTCTTTTTGGACACAATGTGCCCGAGCACTTCACCTGAACACAGGGAAAACAAAAGACATCCCGAAGCTGGTGATGATGGACCCTCTCAGAGGGAGTAATTCTCCCTTGTCCTTTTCGATGCCCATGGCTCTACCCTGGTAGGAATTTGGTCGGCTGCATTGGAAGGTGGACGGCATCATCCACGGAGGTTCCCCTATCTTTATCCATCAGCTCTCACGAGAATGCTTAGGAGTGCATCAGTGATCATCTTTCGCTGCGCCCCGAGGAGGTCTCGTCCTACGGTGGTCCTGTCCTTTCTTCATAATTTCTTCCACCTCTTTTCATTAGGTGGAATCAGTGAGCAATTCATCGCAAGCCCTGAGCTCCTTTTTTCCTCTTTTTTTTTTTTTTTTGTAACTAACCATGAACCTGACAAATCCCCACGCTAGAAGACCGTCGCTACTAGGCTCCTTTAAGCTTTTTACCTCGATGTCAAATCATGGTGGTCAGCAAATGCTCTCCCCACCAAAAGGCGAGGAGAGACTCGACTGTCCCCTCTTTCTCCCGGCCAGCCAGAGGACAAGAACAAAAGTGACTGAGACAAGCGTCTCAAAGTGTCAAAGAAACTCTGGGATTCTAGAAGAAAATGCTGACCCCTGCTTGGCTGACCTCTGCATGGCAACAGCGGAATTTCTCTCCCACGCCTCGAGTGACCTCTGACCTTCACTCAGGCATCGTTGCAGCGCCCAACACTCTCCACGAAAAAAAAAAATTGACACCAGGCACGTGCATCCTCTGGTCGGCCAGGGGAAGATGAACTTGACCTTCAACACGTAGGGATTAAGTGATTTCCCATGTGCAGCTGCGACCTAGTTTCTAAAAATAGAACAGCGCCAACCCCCCTAAGAGCATTTTCTGCAACATTTTCTGATCGACAACTAAGACCGAACCCTTAAAATGGCCGATCTGAAAAAAATTTCCCTTTTCTCACAACTTTCTCTTTTTTTTTCTTCACTTCATTCCGTGATGTGAAAGTAAAATTAATTTTGATTCTCTGAGCTGCACACCTACTCGCCTTTTCCTATCGCGATAAAAGAACAGATAAAATAATTATTTCCAAAACCCCAAAGTCAGTTAAATCAAATATTATTCTCTTTTTTCATTAACATGAAATTTTGTTTTCCTGGTTGTGATTAAGACAAGCGAATTTTGCGCACGAATTTCCCTGCCTTTCAACCAGGAATTTTCTTCTAACGTATGCCATGGGAGAAAATTTTTGCATTACTTAATCTCTGATAAACCAACAGAAAGATTGATCAGGTCTCTCTGAAATTCACCAGAGGTTAAAATTTTCGCCATGACACAACTCTTTACGCTTAGGTTCGCCATCTCACTTTGATGAGGATCTTTCGAGCCATCTCATCTACTTGGATTCGCGTCAAACTACACGCAAATTGGCTACGGAGATGGACTGGGATTAGGCCACAGTGGTGCACCACCTGTAACGTATGGGAAAGGCCAAGAAATAAGGGTCTTGGGTGCCTCACACTCACCGAGGACAACAAGAATCAGCGTGTTGCCGTATGTGGTTCCTTGCTTGCCTATTATCGCAATGTTCTCAGAAACACAAACCCTTTCTGTCACGTACTGTTAGTGGAGACGAAAAGTGGTGCCTGCATTCAGACATCGGAGGAAATGGTCTAGCCCAAACAAGACGCCCACACCACGTCCAAAACATGACCTTCATCCTGCGAACATCATGTGTGTCTGGTGGGACATGGAAGGCATTATTCACTGGGAAATGCTGCCGAGGAATCGGACCATTAATGCTGCACTCTATTGTGAGCAACTCCAAGTGTGGAGGGAGCAATTCAACAGAAACGGCCACATCATGGTGTCCTTCTCCAACATGATAATGCACCTCCTCACAGTGCAAACATGACCGAAATGGCCATTCAGGACATGAAATGGGAGATCCTTCTACATCCGGCCTATTCCCCAGATGTCACCCCTTCAGACTATCACTTGTTCCGATCTCTGTCGAATGCACTCGGTGGTAGAAAGTTCAACAATGATGCTGATCTCCAGAATTTCCTTGATGATTTCTTTGCAGCAAAACCAGCACGTCTTTTCAAGAATGGCATTGCAGACCTATCTGGAAGTTGTGACACCATCGTAAACAATGGGGAGGGGGAGCACATAGTTGATTAATTCAGTTTTCCCTTCCGATGTAATACATTCCTGTAGTGCAGTGAAAAAAGCGCCATGAACTTATGCATCAACCCAATATTATTAGCAAACAATTCACGGAATTAATAACAGCATGCCACTCTTTTCTGATGATCAGATTCCCTCAACTCCTCTATGATTGTAATGAAAGGACATGAGAAGAGCCATACTGGACTCAAGGGAAGATCTCCACATGCTGTTGTGATTCTAACTACCCACAACTGTTATATACCACAGACCAAGGTCACTGGAATAATGGCACTAAAAATTCTTTCATTGCAGCGTCAGATCTCCACGCTCCATAGAAGGCAGTGATGTCATCATGAGCAGATGCCATAGAGAGTTGGAACAAAATGATGCAATTGGACCTTTCCTTTTATCTGCCTGCCACTATTTGCTGTTGCTGATCGGTATATAAAATGCCACTTTACATAGCAAATATCTACTTATTCCCTTTTTTAATACAATTGAAACTGTTTAATATGAAAGAAAAAAATTGTATAGAATAAGAAAACAAATACGAACAAATTAGGTAGCAATGTCACTCTGGGGGCCAATACACTATGATGTCTTCCAGAATTTTTAAAAATGGATCGTCACTGTTTGTATTTGTTTTCTATACTATATCATTTTTTCTTCATATATTTCTTAAACAGTTTCAATTGTATTAAAAAAGGGAATAAGTAGATATTTGCTATGTAAAGTGTCATTTATACCAATCAGCAACAGCAAATAGTGGCAGGCAGATAACAGGAAAGGTCCATGCAATTAACCCAAACATTTCGACCAACTTTTTTTTTCACTGCAAGGAAAAAATTCCAGGAGACTATTCCAGAACCTTTCATAAAAATATAAAAAACCAAGGACTTTCCAGGCCTGGAAAAAAGGGAAATCAAGTTCCAGGACTTTTCCAAGGTTCCAGGGACTGTAAAATCCCTGTGAATAAGCAAAAAGTCAAAAACGTTTTGCACAATAAATATTGCTTTTACTTTAAATTGTCAAATTTCTGCACTTGTAATCCTTCTGAGTTAGAAAAAATAAATGACAATAGTGACTCTTCAAATAAATAATGACTTACCACTTACAAAACTGACCCATCCCAATCATTTCAGCGAAAATAAGCTGATAGGATGTTCCTCAAAATTCCATCATTTGAAATTGTTATTATGTAAAAGTGAAAAACATCTATGTAAGAAAAGGGCATCACTTTAAATGGAATACATAAAATAAAACAATGAACTAAAGCACTCTTTGCCCAATAGCAAGAATTTTTAAGTTCCTCTAAAGTGTGCAACTGAGATACAGTCCTATTCACTCATCTGAAATAATGTTCATTCTCAGTTCATCCCAAAACACAAGTTGTTGGAACATTACAGAACATTACACTAGCAAACTCCTTTACAGCCATCTTAGGTTCCTTCTAGTTTTCCTTTCTAAATGCTAAAAGAGGTCTTGGCACTAATGAAAATTTTCCTAAGCTTGAAGTGGATTATTGAGATCAATCCATCTATTTTCTTTTTTTAAACTTCTTGTTTAGCTTACGACCAAGTAAATATGATACTTCTGTGGAAAGTATTGAATGAATATGGTGTTACTGGGAATCTACTTAATAGTGTAAAAGCCATGTATGCTGGTAGTAGAGCTTGTGTACGAGGGAACGGTGTTTTATCCAAATGGTTTTCTATTGGTACAGGAGTCAGACAAGGTTGTGTAATGTCACCATGGCTGTTTAATATATTTATGGATGCATGCATGCGTTATGCCAAAATATATAATACTGGTTTATGTCTTGGTGATATCCGTGTGTGCAGATTGCTGTATGCTAATGACACTGTCCTGTTGGCAGAGAGTAAAAAGTGAGTTGCAGAGTAAGTTGCCCCGGATGTACGAAGTTTGCATGAAATTCAAACTGAGTATTATTAAAGGAAAAACCAAAGTTATGATTCTTGAGAGAGAAACTAGTAGTACTGAATGTAATATAAGTCTAAATGGCATTGTGATTGACCAGGTGAATGAGTTTGTGTATTTAGGAAGCATGTTTGACAGAGAGAACAAATTGGTTGATGAAATTAGTAGGCGAGTGAATTCTTCATTGAAAGTCATGGCTGCTTTGGGAGGTTTTCACAGGAATGATGGGTTCTCAAGACAGTCCCGCATGGCTGTGTATGAAAGTGTAATTGTTCCTACTCTGATGCATGGCAGTGAAACCTGGGAACTACAGAAGAAAAATAGGAGTGTTTGTGTGCTAGAGAAATGAGTTCCTTACGGGGGTGGGGGGTGGGGGTGGTAAGACACGTTCCGATCCTGTGAGGAATGAAGATGTGTTGGAGTTGTGTAACATGAAGCAAAATGTTGTTAGCAAGGTGGAGACTAATATGCTTTGGTGGTTTGGCTATGTTGAAAGAATGAGTGATGAGATGCTAACTAAGAAAAAAATTTCAGCCCAAGTGGCAGGCAGGAAAGGCAGAGGAAGGCCAAGGAAGTCATGGGAGGATCAGATTCAGGAGTGTCTGCATGAGAAACAGCTGATTATGAGAATGAAGTATAGAAGATCTTGCATGCGTCGGGTGATGGATGTCAGTGAAGCCCGAGTTGTATGTCAAGATGGCTGTAAATGGAGGAGTTTGATACGGCAATAGTAAGTAAATAATCAGTTAAAAATTACCTGGTAGTTTGTTTTTTCTTTGCGGAGCTAACCTCTGAATCCTAGAGAACAGCTTAGTGATATGTATGAATATGACGTTTAATAGAAAAATAAAAAGAGTGCATTTGCCAGGATCATAGTTATGATTCTAGAGGTGGGTGGGCAGTTATTTTATCAGGGTGGGCAATTATGTTGGGTATATATACCAGTTATATTAAGTCTGGTATATATACTTTTCCCCACTGAAACTGCCAGCATGGGCAAACTGCCGACTCAGGGTGGGTGATGCTAACCTTTCCCCCTTCCCCTAGCTACAGGCCTGACATCTGCAGACATCAAATATACAAGCAAGAAGTACCACAACGTTAAGAACCCAACTAATAGCCCAGAAATTTTTCTTCAAACTAACCTTGGGCACCAGATTTCTGCACAAAAATATTCTGATCTTGCCTGTTAAAGGGCAAAACAAATTCACAAGACCATTAACCAGCTGCATATTTATGGCAAACATTTCTTCCACATGGAAATGAAACTGATACTCTACTCAAACATTTCAATAACTGTGGTGTTGTGATGTACATATGAATTAATATACATGATACCATACTTCCTATTACTAACCAGACCTCAAAAATAAACGAAATATGAATAACCACATCTTGTGCCTTTTAAATTTTTAACCACCTCACATAACAGCCATCGGCAGAACGGGAATTTCACATAATATAACGAATACAATATTGAAAAAGCAAAAAAATTTCATGCTATGATTCATTGCACATATTGAACATTAAAGATTAGTAAGATCTTTCAGCTGAAGCATCAGTCTTGCTCACACTAGTAGCAAGCATTCACATGGTGGACATCATTTCAGTAACTGTTGCCAGTAGAGGTTTCTAAGTAATCGGAATGGTGAAGGGGGTTCCTTATCACTTCGTCCGAGTTCATTTTGTCCACATTCACTTGGTCCAGTTCATTTCATCCAACGTTCACTTTGTCCACTGTTCACTTCGTCCACTGTCCACTTCGTCCACTGTCAAGTTCGTCCACCGTTCACTTTGTACAATTTCATTTCGTCCTCAGAATGAATGGAATACCATGGGAATTTTCTGTTTTCATGGAATTTTTCTTATAGGCAGAACAAAAGGTCAGCGGACATTCTTTGCATGAGATTATTTTTCCTACCTAAGTTTCTCACTTAAAACAACAATTCTAAATGTTATTTAAAGTAAAACACGGAACTGAACTTTGAAGAGCTTTTTAACTCTTTTGTGCGGTACAATGTCAATTACTTCAGCATGACTCACGCTCTGTTCAGAAAAGGACTATACGGTGGGATTTTTTAATAATGCTGCACTTTTACTTAGGCACTAAATATTTACATAATATGTCAAGTTATTAATATTTCTCTTTTACTTACTTAGGCACTAAATATTAATTACTATGCCACATGCGTAGGCACTTTTGATAGTTTTTATTCTGCTTATGTCATATTAATAATGTTTACATATCAAGTGAAAATAATATTATTGTGCTTTTACTGAGGCATGAAATAGTAATTCACAATCCCTAGGCTTAGGCCTTTTTTACAGTTTTTATTCTACGGATGCCATATTCATAACGTTTGCGCATCAAGACAAGGTAATAGTATTGCGCTTTTGCTCAGGCACTAAATATTATTTAATAGGCCCTATGGCTAGGCCTTTTTTACAGTTTTTATTCTACCGATGTCGTGTTCATAATAATGTTTACATGTTAAGACAAGGTAATAGTATTGCACTTTTGCTCAAGTGCTAAATATTATTTCATATGACCTAGGCCTTTTTTACAGTTTTTATTCTACTGATGTCATATTCATGTCATTTACATATCAAATCAAACTAATAAAATTGTGCTTTACTTGGGCACAAAGCATTAAATAATAGGCCTAGGCCTTTTTAACAGTTTTAAATCCACCACACAGATATTCATAATGTTTGCATAATAAGTGTTCTGGTTGATAATGCACTTTCACTTAGGCATTAAATATTAATTCATAGGCCTTGTGACTATGCCTAGGGCCTATTAATCAATATTTGGTCCCAAAGTAAAGGCGCAATATTATTGACTTGACCTTTTATATAAATGTTAAGAATATGATATCGGTAGAATAAACACTGGTCAAAAAGCTTAGGTCTGGTGCCTTTGAACTAATATTGAGTACCTAAGTAAAAGCACAATGATATTAACTTGACGTGATATGTAAACAATGAATATGACATCAATAGAATAAAAACTGTAAAAAAGGTCTATGCCTAGAGCCTATGAAATAATATTTAGTGCCTGAGCAAAAGCGCAATATTACACTGCTGGACAATTGCTAAGGACGGATCATATACGGCTATATAGCGCATAAAAAAGTAAGTGTGGTTGGATGCCAAGTGAAATAAAATGTCATAATGCCAGGACATTACAAGAAAGACAATTTATTGTGTTCTGAAATCCAGAAGGCTTTGGAACGTGTTCAAGGGACAAACAGGCCATTTTGTGCAGAATACGTAAACGTGAAAAAAATGCAATTACCGTCCGCAGGTGTTCCGGCGTAAGATGTCAATACGGAATATGGCCACCATGGAGGGCGATGCAAGATTCCACACGTCGTGTCATGCTTTGCACAACATTATCAAGCAGCCGTTGGGGTAATTAATCCCATTCCTCTGTCAGTGCATGGATGAGGGTGTTCTTGTTTATTGGAGGGCATTGGCGACCAGCAAGACTCCTCCCCAAAGCATCCCACACATTTTCAATGGGATTCAGATCTGTAAAACGTGCTGTCCATACGAGGCGTTGAATATTCTCGCTATCAAGACACTCCTGGACAGCGACTGTTCGATGACATGTTGCGTTGTCGTCCATGAAAATGAATCTATCACCGACAGCACCACGGAACATGCAAACATGAGGTAGCAGAACATCATTAATGTATCGTTGGCCAGTCATAGTCACAGCTGGAAGCACATAGAGGGACGTATGGCCATTGATCATGATGCCAGCCCATACCATGACACTACATGTCGAATATCGGTCCCTTTCCTGTATATTTGCTGGACAATATGCAGTACCACTATCACGCCAGATCAGTTGTCGTTGACAATCAGACGATAGACTGTATCTACTCTCATCTGAGAAGAGGACAGCAGACCAGTCGTTATCAGTCCAATTGCAATGTTGATGGCACCATTGCAAACGGGCGGTACGGTGACGTCCGGACAATGGGATGCACACAACAGGACGGCGGGCGTATAGTCCTCCTTCATGCAAACGTCTGGCGACAGTTTTTCGGGAGATCCGCTTGCCAGTAGCAGCCATAAACTGATTTGCTACCTCACTAGCTGTGCTGCGCCGGTGTCTTTTTGTTGATAGCACTATGTACCGATCTTCTGCAGGTGACGTACTGCGAACACGACCTCCCCCGTGATGTTTGCTACACTCTCCATTTGTTCGAAATGATTTCCAAAGCCTTGAAACAACACTGTGGCTGACGTGAAATTCCCTGGCAACATCTGTTATTTTTCGCCCTTTTTCAATCTTGCCAATAATACGGCCACGGGTAAAATCATCTAGGTGATGTCGGGAAGACATACTGAAAATTGCAAGTTCGTCAATTGATTCTTTCCCTTTCAACTTTACGTTTGAACAACAACGGTCAATATGCGTCAAATCATTTATAACTCTTATCAGCGCTATGACGTCACTAAAAAGTTTGGCAATCCAAAATTTGCATACGCACAACACGTCTTACTGTATCCCGCACTTATGCTAATTTCCACATTTTCCTGCCTTCCATTTTATGGTTGCTATCGTTGCTATTGTCATCCGTCCTTAGCAATTGTCCGGCAGTGTATTACCTTGTCTTGATATGTAAACGTTATGAATATGACATCCGTATAATAAAAACTGCAAAAAAGGCTTAAGCCTAGGGATTGTGAATTAATATTTTGTGCCTCAGTGAAAGCACAGTATTACTTTGACTTGATACATAAACATTATGAATATGACGTCAGAAGAATAAAAACTGTCAAAAGGGCCTACGCATGAGGCACAGTAATTAATATTTAGTGCCTAAGTAAGTAAAAGAGAAATATTAATAACTTGACATATTATGTAAATATTCAGTACCTAAGTAAAAGTGTAGCATTATTTAAAAAAATCCCACCTTATAGTCCTTTTCCGAACATAGAGTGAGTCATGCTGAAGTGATTGACATCGTACCACACAAAAAGAGTTAAAAAGCTCTTCAAAGTTAAGTTCCACGTGTTACTTTAAACAAGGTTTAAAATCGTTATGTTTTAATCGAGAAACTTAGACAGGAAAAAGAATCACATGCAAGCAATGTCTGCTGACCTTTTGTTCTGCCTCTAACAAAAATTCCATGAAAACAGAAAGTTCCCACAGTATTCCATTCATTCTGAGGACGAAATGAAAGTGGACAAAGTGAACGGTGGATGAAATGAACAGGGGACAAAGTGTACATTGGACTAAGAAACAGCGGACGAAGTGAACATTGGAGGAAATGAACTGGACCGAGTGAAAGTGGACGAAATGAACACAGACGAAGTGGATCTGTCACTGTGAAGGGTGCATCCGAATTACAAGAGTTTTTACTGAAAGGAATTCCAATGCTTTTCATGTAGAATAAGGAAAATTTGTTTGAGAAAGGTGCAATCCTTTTGGTGCTGGTCCACTTTGGAGAGACAGAGGTATTTTCAATTGTCAGAAGAGAAAGAGCAGAAGTAGGAAGGCTTTTTCTGACATCCCTTTTATGTTCCATAATTCTGCAATTGATTGAATGAAAAGAGTATAACATTTTTTGCCTGAAGAAGTAGACACAGGGATGATGGCAACAGTTACAGAAGCAATGTCCACCATATGAATACACTGCTGGCCATCCAAAATGCAACACCAAGAAGGAAGCATCAGATTGGCCTGAAATTTGCAGCATGTGTCGCCTGCGAGAGGACATGCAAACGATTAGCATTGCAGGGCATATGCAAATCATGTGCGCCCGGCACGCCACCAAGAAGCACTATCAGAAGGGTGCACAGAAGGCACTATAAGAAGGGTGTAAGCACGAGAAGCACTATAAGGGTGTAAGTAGTGGAAGTGTGTTGTGAGGCCAGACCTGTGCGCGGGAAGTTTTCTGATGCCTCGTCGCAGAATACGGCAGTCATTCCAGCACGTTTTGGAGTTCGACAGAGGACAAATAGTGGCTTATCGCAACAGCGGTTTATCGTACCGAGACATCGGTGCCCGTGCGGGAAGACATCTAGCCATGGAGAGGCGAGTATGGATTCGGTGGGTGCAGGAGGGACAGACAGACCAACGTGAGCGATTGCTGCAGCCGCGGCACACCACCAAACGAGAGGACCGGCATGTTGTGCGGCAGGCATTGACAGCTCGCACCGCCGCATCACGAACGTTAGCGTAGGAATTAGGGTGTGTTGCGCAACAACCTGGGTCAGCACGTACAGTTCGACGTCGTCTACCGGATCGGGGACTTGTCGCACGCCGCCCATTGCTTCGATTACCATTGACATTAAACCACCGGTGAGTGCGGCGGCAGTGGGCCATTGAACGTCGCACCTGGACTACGGAATGGCACGACATTGTCTTCTCCGACGAATCCCACCTCTGCCTGCAACACCACGATGGTCGGATCTGCGTGTGGCGGCACCGCGCCGAGAGACTGTATGACGCCTGCATTATGCATTGCCATACCGGTCCGTTGCCTGGCGTTATGGTTTGGGGCGCAATTGGATATGACATCCACACCCCTCTGGTACGCATCGCCGGTACACTCAACAGCCACCGCTACATCTCCGACGTTTTGGAGCCTGAAGTCCTCTCCTACGTGCAGGACCTGCCAGCGGCCACGTTTCAACAGGACAATGCGCGCCGGCACATGGCATCGTGCAACAATTCTTCACGGCCCACCATGTGTCACTGCTGCCATGGCCAGCCTGTTCTCCCGATATGTCGCCCATCGAACACGTCTGGTAGCTGATCGGCAACCGAGTGGCCCAGCAAGCACCACCCGCGGCTACGCCTGATGAACTGTGGCAACGTGTGGAAGCAGCCTGGACCGACATACCAAGCACACATCCAAAGCCTCTTTCGTTCGATGCAGTGGCGTGTAGCGGTAAAGATTAAAATTGGTGTTTTTTTTCAAGTGGCCATTGGCCAGTGGGTGGACAAAATCTAGTGGCCACTTTCCTTACGGCTATTTCATGTTATATACACATTTTATCACTGCACTGTATACCTTTCACTTATTTAGACATAGTTAAATTTAAGCTTAGTAGTTACAAGGGCTCACTGTCCAGTGCAATTAAATGAATAAATATAATCTTAAAAGTTACATTTTTCTTCAACCACATCAACCAAATTTTCTAGACAGTTTTTATTGGAAAGATAATTTAATCATTTCTATTTGGTCTCTCGCTATGTTCACAAATAAAATCTCAATCTCTCCACTATAAATTGATAGCAGTGGATGGGCCAAAATTTTCAAACAGTACTTACTTAATTGCTTACTTTATTTAATTTGCTGTATTTTCTAAAGTCTTTGCATGAGCATTGTCTTATCAAGAACATTGCCCACAATACTTGCATTCTCTTAACTTCTGCATTGTTTGGCGTAACAGTCAGCAGTATTGGGTAATTCAACAATTTGTGCTATGCCCTTCATGTACTAAAAATTGCTTGTTTTTTGTTTCTTTAACAGTTTTTAGTGCGTTATTGATGGTCAAAAATGTTCAGACATTATGTTTTGAAGCTGCTTCCATTCAGCTGATTCTGCTCATTTTTTCTTTTCATTCCATTTACTTTTGGTTAGGTTCTTTTTGGTGTCAAAATGAAAACTGGCTGTATAGCTTTCAAAAATGAATTTGATATCCTATTACATAATCATTTTGTGGTACAGCGGAGATTGGGAGAAATGTGATACCAACCTGGTCACTTTATTTTAGACTCACAATGATTCCTGACCACTAACAGAAAATATTCAGTAATTTCCTGGGTTGTTCTAATAAACATTACATTAAGGACATTGATAAACCTTAACAGGTGTTGAAAATATAGTCATGACGAAATAAGAACTCATGCAGAGTACCCTGTTTCCATCGGATTCTGTCTGGTTTTCAAACCCAGTGTTTTTTGGGGTTTTTTTTCAGAAAATGTTCAGTTTTGGGTAGAATTTTAATGATTTGTCATTTTTCCTGTTTGCCCACCACAGACCTTCCAAATACTACGAGTTCTCCATAGTCACTACGAAAACGGTCGATCGTTGCGGAGTACGGGAAACATCGAATATACTACGGAAATAAGAAATCTGATTGTCGGGGGTTATTTTTTTATTTATTTATTTTTTTCCTTCAGAAAACGTTGTTTTGGTGAATTTTAATGATTTGTCATTTTCTTCCTGTTTGCACACCTCAGACCTTCCAAATGCTACGAATTCTCCATAGTTACTACGGAAATTGTTGATCGTTGCGGAGTACGGGAAACATCAAATAAACTATGGAAATAAAAAATCTATGAAATAATGTCATTCAGTCATTTGTTCAAAGTTTATTTTCATGCTTCCAAATTCTAACATTCATCAAACATTTTTGGGACTGTTTATTGGATGTTTTTAATGTCACAACATTTGTTCGATATAATTTGAGCATCTTCATGCCGTTCGTCGCCTGAAAATGATTGTTTTAGCACGGATGAAAATGTTCCATAGTTTTCTAAATTTCGAATTTCTTTTACCCCAAGATGCACCTTTCTTTCATTTTCTAGTTATATTCTTATGTTATATTTTTTCTGATTATGTTTCTCGTTTTTAATAGCTTCAGTAATAGTGAAAAAGAACAACTTCATATTTTAAAAGTTTTTTTCTAGTGAAGCGCAGTTTTTGTTATTTCTAACAGCCTGTTCTTCAAAAACAATCAGTACAAAAAGTGTTTTTTCTTTTCCGCTTTTTTAAAGCTAAATTAAATTTCAAAATCGGTACTTATTCCGCCCATGATGAAATCAGCCTTTTCCGTGACCCATAAAATGACTATCACGGCAGTGTGAACAATACAGTACTCATTTTTTTTATATAATTTCGTTGAAAAACTTGTGTTTACCCATTCGTTAGTAACATTTTGCCGTATTAAGGAGCAGACAAGAGTTGTTGTTTTTTTATTTTGTTTAAAGCCAACTTCACACGTGCAAAGGAAACGCGACTCTGTGTGGAATAAAAGACTGTGCACGGTAGCGGAAAGTGAAGTCCCGACTTTCTACCTTTGATTTCTTTTTGTAAACAAAAGAGAAAATGCTTGCCCATTTTGTTTGATGATAAGCAAGAAGTGCCTAAGCAATGGAAAATCGTGCATTTTCAGAGAAACCAAACTTTAAAAAACCAGCTGCTGAAGACAAGTTGTGATGCCACAGTTCCATCTAAAGCCACAGGTGTCCGTCCATTCCCGATATGGTTACTTTGTGCACCAACTGAAGTGGAAAAACAAACAGCCACGGTGAGCCACCCCCGTTCTTGAAGAGTGAATCTATAAATAGATCGTACCCACTTATTTGCAGAGGAAAGGGCTGTTTTTCACAGCGCGTGAGTTGGATGATTTGAAAATGCATTTCCTATAGCAGGAGCGTTTTAAAAATGCAAATAAATTCTTTAGCAATGAAAAGAGGCAAATTTTCGAGCGTGGCGACTAAAATTATTTTTTCTACTGGACATTTTATTTTACCCAGTCGCCACGTGGTGAGTGGCAACCGCTAATTTTAATCTTTATGTAGCAGCCGTTATTGCCAGCCATGGGGGCCACACGAACTATTGATGTCTGCGTGTTCCGCAAGTCACAAGGGCCTGTAAGCTCAATCGTTTCATCTTTGTATCTGCTGTTATGTGTCCACTAAATCTGGCTTTGCTATCTTGTGTCCTTCTTGTGTTGCATTTTGGGTGGACAGCAGTGTACTTGCTACTAATGTGAACAGATAAGTAATAAATCATAGCGTGAAAAGTTTTTTCTTCATTATTGTACTCACATAACAGATAAGGAAGACTAGCACACTTTCACAAACATAATATACTTCTCTAATAAACTGGAATTAAAAAAAAACCTTACCAAAAAGAAGTTTTACACTCACAGGTCACTCTCTTACTTTGAAGTTCTTTGGCATAAATAATTTTATCACAATCTGGTCCTGGGCAATACTTCAGATTGGGATTGCTCTGAAATTCAAAATAAGAGCCTCTCAAAATGACATAGGGGTACAATTTTGGAAAAAAACTCAAATTAGTCCTGCGGACCAGTGAATACCAGAAGTTGATGTGGTACACACCAATTTTTACTGGTCCACAAATGACACAAATATTAATGCATTTAATATGCACACTGAATTAGGTTTACTGCCTTTCTTCAAGAAGGGGTATATAAAGTGTAAACTTCAGTTTCAGATTGACTAAATAATAAAGTACAAATATTACAAAACATTTTCCCACTGATTATAATCTGTATGCCAACAGACAAACATATAAGTTACATTTAACTTTAGTTAGAGTCTTATTTCGAAGTTGCATTGAAATTTATTACCCAATCATGGGTAATGGATGTACATGCCTTAATAGAATCAGTTTAAGTTATCGCTTCCAGTAATAAATGCTGATTATTTATGAGCAAATTTATAAAATATTTATGAAGGAAATAAAACATATAAAACATTTTGTCTGCTTCAGAATTGTACTGGAGCCTACTAAAAGCCTTCAGCCACTGCTACTGCAATTCACATAATTGTCAATTAAAATCACCCAAAGGTGTTTATCCAGAAAAAAATTGCAATCCATTTTTTCTCCTGGATGAACGCCTTTTCCCTATTTCACTTCTTTTCATTCTGTAATTGCCAATAGTAACAGAACCAACACCAAAATATTGTGCCACTTTCTGTTTTGTTTCACAATTATCTAATTTTTTTTTTAATGTTTCCAGTTGCTGTTCCATGGAAACAACTACTTTGTCTTTTTCATTCTGTTTACATTAACTATAATTATGAAAACAGAAGGTACTTCTTGAAAATAACTTTTCCCTAGCAAATCAGTGTCCACTCTATCAGTCACCATCATGAGACACTGACAGACAACTTTGGTTTTGTTGGAAATAGACTGCTGCCCTTGCACTCCAATATTTAGCATTTTCGGATCCATGCGAAATATTCTCTCAGAAAAATTTATTAATAAGCTCAGATTTCCACACAGTGATAACACTATGTGATCACCTTTCTGTGCAAGAAGCATAGAATTAAAAAATGTTATAGTAATTCTCTCTCTATCTCTCTCTCTCTCTCTCTCTGAAAGATAATCTTTTGAAAAAATCAGTCTTAAAGCCAAGAAAGTGAAATTGTTAAGGCTGCCTATCAAAGATCCAGACTCACGGTCACCAGGTCACCACTGGCGATAAACTTCATCGTCGTGGCGAGTAAAAATGTTCGATTAAATCGCCAATTCTGGCGAGCTGTACAGAAGAAAAAAATTTTTAACTTGTACTGTACGGAAAAAAAATGTATTTCATTTTATTTAACTTGTGCTGTACAGAAAGTTTTTTAAATTGTACGGAACTTGCACAGGGTTTTTTTATTTTTTACTCCAAATGTACAGAAATCGCACGAAATGGCACAAAATTTAAGTTGTACGGAAGTCACATGTACAGAAGCTATTCTGCTTCAACAGCAGAAAAGAAAAAAAAAGTTGTAAAGAAGGTGAGGGAGTGGCTTTGGTTTTTTATCAGAAAGAATGCACCAAGGTTGTGATGGGTCATCATAGGGGAACGAGGTTCGTTTGGTGTCTGGGGAGGGGGTAAAAATTTTCTTCCCTTTGACAATGAATCACTACCTTGCTGACCTGCATGTTGGAAAAGTACTGGCAGAAATTTTTATAGAAAAAATTTCTCTGATTTTTTAAATAACCGAATGCAAATTTTACAGTAACCAAGACACGTCAAAATAAACTCCCATGTGAAATTTTGTCAAAATCCGATGAAAACTTTAAAGTTAGGCACGTTTTTTTATTTTTAACGAATGTTCGCTGAAAGCCTGCATAGGCCATAATACACTCTCTCTCTCCCTGCCATCTCCCGTGTCACATTTTTAGGTTGCACCTGCGAGCTTTTGAGCATCGCAGAGCGGCCGGCTAAAAAGAACATTTATTTTATGAATTAACCCTGACCGAGTTTTCTATCCTCTTTCCGTGTTCACTTAACCAATTAAGAAACATTTTTTTTTAACCTTTAACCTGCCAATGTTCCCATTTGGAAACACGAACTTCCTGATCAATAAAAAAAAATTGGAAGAAAGAATTCGGTAATGAAATTTTTCTTTAAATCTCTGAATGTCCTTTATATTTTTTGGCTACTTTTATTCTGGCCTCCACTCAAAAAATAAAAACCTGAAAATTTCTCAAAACTCCTGTTTTTCATAATTTTATGCATGTTCTGAACATCTTTGTATTTTAATTTGTAAAAGCATCGATTTTTTTTTTTAATATTCACTGGAGAGGTGCAGAAGGGTTGAGTTCATCATGTGATAGCATAATTTTTTATATATCTTTATTCAATTAGGAGAATCAGTGTCTTTTTTTTTTCAATGTTCCAAAGTGGGAACATTGGTGGTTGAAGCATTTTTTGCTGAATGTCATCAGAATGTATTCAACAGCCACACAATGACTTGTTTATGTTTGAGAGTTTGATTGATGCACAATTATTTTCAGCTTCTCCCCAGAAGTCTTTAAAACTGAACTTTGACACTTGATAGTGGGTAATGCCATAAAATCTAGAATGGTTGACAGGATGTTTACGTTAGAACTAATACAATAGGCAGCAAAGCAAATAGCAGGGGACACAGGAGTTGGGACTTCTGTTCAGTTAGGCATCTTTGTGTGAAAGGCAAGGTTCGAAAAAATCTGCTATGGCAAAGCGTTTCCTTACTGTGGAACAAGCAGTTGAATATTTACAAAATAGTTCAGATGATTCAGATTTACCAGACGTAGATTTATGTCAGTTACTACCTGATGAGACCGGAAGCTCGCTAGGCAAAATATTCTCAAAAAGTTTTCCGAGTTGAGTGGTATCGGTTCATGGAAGAACTTTTTCAATTGAGTTTCCAGCTCAGATTTTGTTGCAAATACATCAGAAGCCAAAATAAACATTTGCGCCCCCTGGTGGCCAAACCATTCTTTACTAGAAATGAGAATTTGTACGCAAAACATTTCAACCTCAAGAGCTGTATCCTACTCAGGAAGAATTTTTCAAATCAGACATTTAGAAGCGGAGATACTGGGAAAATCATGATTTACCTTTACGCCCCCTAGCGGAAAATGTATGCATTATTTAAAAAAGGGACTGTAACTAAAATAGTCTTTGATATAAATGTCATTGAAAGGAAAAATAATTTTTTCGATTGGATATTTAGAAGCAAATATATGAAATGCATTTTAAATTCGATACAATCTCCATTTGCACCCTCTAGCGGTGAAGTTTGCGCATCGAAAAAAAACCGGAACGAATGGATAATCATTCACACATTTTAAGCTGCCCAATACAAAAATAATTTTACAAATTGAACTAATAATTGCAGAGATATGGTCTCTCCGGCGGGACAGACAAAGTGATAACATAAGCATGACACAAAAGATGCTAACAACGCAGCTTCAGTCATCCTAAACAAGAAAACCGATAGCGCCCCCCACCCCCAACCACCCACACATTTTGCAGGGGGTGGGCAGGGAAATTTGTCAGACATAAGTTATGTCAGTAGAAAAATCTTCAACTACAAAACATCGTGCAGGGACAAAAAGGCAAAAACGGATAAAATTCCAGGACATGTAACAGAATTTTAGGACATTTCCAGGACTTTTTCAGGACAAAATGGAATTCCAGGATGCGTATGAACCATGGATTTGACATATACATATCGATATCAAAGTTGATATTCACATGTGTCAGTATTAAAAGTGATTTACGTTAGAACTAATACAATAGGCAGCAATGCACATCGATATACGAAACACAAATCACGTTTTTTTTTAAATAGTAGCCTTACATTAAAATAGTTCAAGGTTTTTCTGAAAATAGTTGCTTTTGGCTGTTTTTTGTAAGAAATAGTAGCCATAGTCGCCTATCATAAAAAATAGTAGCAATAGTTGCCTATTTAGTCGCCACTGGCAGCCCTGTAGTACGTAAACATCTTTTTGTACTTCTAATGTACATGGTTCTTATGACTTCTGAGCTGGAATGTACATTTTTAGTCAATGGCACCAAGTTGATACCTGCAGATGTAAGAATACTTGGAGGGTCTCTATCTTTTCTGATGTACAAAAAGATGTTCCTTGTGCTTAAACCAAGACTTAGTGAATGTCTTTGACAAGTATATTACAATAAATTGATGACTGCTGGTACATATTGCATTGAACTGATAAACCTTTCAGGTTTCTTTTGAGATTTTAAAGATGTTTTGAAAAACATGGATTGTTTTGCACATAATGTATCGACCAAGTTGGAATCATAACCATTGTCATGTGCTAATGTCCTAATTCGTTTTATTTCTTCCGCCAGATAAGTGTCATTAGATGTACAGATATATTATCTTTTGATATAGGCATGAAAAGCTGTCATTTTTTGGTGGTACGGATGATGTGAGTCATTGGAAATGATGGAAGGTAGGTATGTTGTTTTTTTATAGATGGAGAAAGACAGCCTTTGAGTTACAGTATTTCTATGCAGTTCAAGATCTAAGAATGGCAATGTGCCTTGAGATTCCAATTCATATGTGAACTTTATGGTTGGAATAATAGATGACATAGATCAGTGTTTCTTAAAGTGTGTTCCACGGAACCCCAGGGTTCCGCGACGGGCCTCCAGGGGTTCCGCAAGCAGTTCGTAAAACATCGCCGACATTTTCAAGAAAATCTGTTAATTCCATTTTTTCCCGATGACAGAGTGCCGGAGAAGCAAGAATTTGCTGCGTAGTTTTGGCCTGTTTTGCTCGCATTTTCATTGGTCATTAAAAATCGTTAGTCAGTGTATGCTTGTTGAACTATGCTCTGTACTCCGCTTAACGTTAGAAATGGATCGTTGACTTAAACAGGGTATGTTAAAACGTTTGAGTTCCGAAATTTTTGAGTTGAATTCTCTATCACTGCCTAGTACTTCTCATATAGATGAGAATGATAATGACCAAGAAACAAAAGAATTTGCTTCAGTTCAAGAAAATCATACACGTTCTGGAAGGTGTGATCAAGATAAAACTGCTAAATTTGCAAAAAGAAGAAAGTATGATGAGAGCTATATTGGTTTCGGATTTACGAATGCTGATGATAATCCGCAGTGTGTCGTATGCCGCAGAGTTTATCATAATAGTTCAACGGCACCTGCCAAACTGCGACGCCATTTGGAGACACATCGAGAGCTCAAAGAAAAGAATGTTGTTGTTTTTTTGTGCGCCAGCGTGATGAACTTTTAAAAAATGAAAAAAAAATATATTTTTCATGCAGCACATACAGCGAATGAAATGCTACAGAGGCTTCCTTTTTAGTAAACAATCAAATAGCACAAGCAGGTTAACCTCATATAATAGCAGAGAATCTAATCAAGGCATGTGCTACTCACATGCTTAAGTGAATACTTGGGGAAAAATCGGCCAAAGAAATATCGAAAATTCCGCTATCAAATGATACAGTCTCGCCGAATGAAGGAAATAGCAGACAGCGTAAAAGAGGAACTTATTTTTCGCATCAAGTCTTGCGCTTTTGCTTTGCAAATGGATGAGTCTACAGACGTGTCAGGTCTCGAGATATTGCTTGTTTTTGTAAAATATCCGTATGAAGCGTCTCTAGCAGAAGAACTTCTTTTATGCAAGCCGCTAACAGCTCGTGGAACTGCAGCAGTGATGTTCAGTATTTTAAATTCCTTCTTTGAAGGAAATGAAATTCCTTGGGAAAATTGCATTGATATTTTTACAGATGGTGCTAAAGCTATGGTGGGAAAAACATCTGGTATTGTCGCACACATCAAAATGATTGTAAAGCACTGTACCAGTAGTCAATGTATGCTTCTTAGGCAAGCTCTGACCGCGAAAAGTTTGCCTCTCCATCTAAAAAGCACCCTGTATGAAGTAGTTAAAATGATAAACTCCATAAAAGCTAGTCCTCTGAATAATAGATTGTTTAAAATCTTGTGCGATTATACGGGAAGTGTGCATACGTCATTGCTTCTACACATGGAAGTTGAGGTGGTTATCTCGAGGTAAAATATTGGAACGCTTTTTTAAACTTCTAGCTGAAGTGCATGTTTTATTCAAAGATAACCACTTTTATTTGGAAGATCGATTAAATGATAGAGATTGGTTATTTCGAGTAGCTTATCTATCTGATATTTTCTCAAAACTGAATTAACTCAATCTTGCACTTCAAGGAAAGCAAATTGATGTATTCACTACCAAAGACAAAATTGTGGAATTAAAAAAAAAGGCTACAATTTTGTAACAGTTGTGTTTGCAGCCACGAACTTGACAGCTTTTTCAACTGTGAGAAACTTTCTGTCAGAGTTGGACTCTAGAAATAGAAAACAAACAATATGATGAAATCACCCAACATCTGGTAGCTCTCCACGATTAAATGAGTCACTATTTTCCTGATGAGCAACACGAAAAAATAAAAAGTCAATAATGGATTAAAAATCCATTTGTTATAAATAAGAAACCTCCCTGCTTTTCATCTGATGAATATGCAAAATGTATTGAACTGACGTCAGATTCTTCGGTGACATCTCTTTATAAAACAGTACCAATGACAGAATTTTGGTTCAGTTTGAAAGGAGAATATCCATTATTATCGCAAAAGGCTGTGTCAGTACTCTTACCATTTGCAACAACCTATCTGTGTGAAACTGGCCTTTCTGTGCATGCCTCAACAAAAACTAATCACCGGAATAAGCTGAATGCACAGCCCCATATAAGATTACATTTTTCTTCGATAGAACCAAATTTTAAAGAATTATGTGACAATAAAAAGTGAAGCCATTCATCACATTAATATTTTTCATTATTGAATACTTGCATCATTGGCATAATACATTTTCTTGGCTCTACATTACCTTTTTGTATGTATTACCTTTTTATTGATTGCTTATTTTTTCATTTTATTTTTATTTCAAATCAGTGATAAATAATAGGCATATAGGTATATTAATTTTTAAATGGTCTTCATAGAGGGGTTCCATTGCTAGACATTGTAGGAAAAAGGGTTCCTTAGGCTAAAAAGTTTGAGAACCACTGACATAGATGAACAGAAAGACTGTAATGAATTTTCACCATGAGTCCAAAAGATACATATATCATCCACATAGCGCATGTAGAGTGCTGATTTAGGATAACTTGATTGGAAAATGTTTTCTTTTAAATCTTGAATAACTACTGTATTTCTGCTAAGAAGGGGGAAATTGGTGAACCCATTGGTGTACCTTGAAGTTGCTTGTAAAAAATGTCATTATATTTAAAGTAACTGCTTTGTTGAATGAGAATGAGAGCATAAATAATAGATTCTATTTCATGGGGTGTATATTGTGAGAGTTGAACCAATTTTTGTTTGTTAATTACGTTATATGCAAGTGGTATTGGAATATTCAGAAACATAGATTCGATGTCTAATGATACCATAATGAAAGGTTGGCCGGCCATGGGAATCAAATTGTTTTAGTCTTGAAACAGCAGCAGCTGTATTGCGAATGGAGTATTCAGAGTTTTGAATTAAGTGGTTAAGTAATTTTGCAAGTGCTATTTCTAGATTTCTAGTTGGACTGTTTTTGCTTGATACTAATGGTCGTACTTGCATGCAAAGGTTTATGAAGTTTAAGTTTTCCAAAAAGGCGAGGTGCACTTGGGCCCATGGGGTGTGCTAAAGGGTGGGGTAGATGCACTTTGTAGAGAGTCTGGCAAATGACCATGGTTTTTTAAGTGACTGAGATCTCTTATTAATTTATCCGTAGGGTCAGTTTTGCATACAGTGTGTGGGATATTATTGATGGCCTGGAGCATTCTTTCATTACAGTCAAACCTCGGTTTTCGTACGATTCAGTTTTCGACGACTTTTCTCGTTGAAATTTTGTCCCAGTTTTCGTACATCCGCTAGGTTTTCGTACAGTTGAAAATGAACTCGTCCACCTGCCCCCGTGACTCAGCCACTCCTTTCCCACGCCGGAAGCAGCAAGCGCCCACACAAAGCATCTCATGCGTTCATGACTCTCAGTCTGCCTCTGTTTCTCGTTGAGTGAGCATCTCCCCGCGCATTCATTCCCAAACATTTCGTAAACGTAATCCATTGTTTTTTGTGCTTGTTTATTGAGTGCGACTGCTAAATAAGTCACCATGGAGCCAAAGAAAGTTCTGAGTGCCAGCCCTTTGATAAAGAAGGCAAGAAACACGATATAATTCAACAAAGAACTTGTAGCAAAGTACGAAAGTGACGTACGCGTGGCCGATTTCGCCAGGATGTAC
Organism: Macrothele yani; assembly: GCA_039090855.1. Lineage (NCBI taxonomy): Eukaryota > Metazoa > Arthropoda > Arachnida > Araneae > Macrothelidae > Macrothele > Macrothele yani. The sequence goes on from CM076997.1 coordinate 130,872,259, forward strand.
GAGAAGTCCGCATCAATGATCAGTTCCATCCTGGTGAAGAAAAAAGAAATCAAGGAAGCTGATGTTGCGAAAGGGGTAAATGTGCTAACGAAACAGAGATCGCAAACAATCGAAGATGTTGAGAAGTTGTTGGTGTGGATCAACGAAAAACAGTTAGCGGGAGATAGTGTTTTGGAGGCGATAATTTGCGAAAAGGCAAGGTTGTTGCATGCGGATCTCACAAAGAAAATGCCTGGAACAAGTGCTGCTGTTAGTGAATTTAAGGCCAGCAGAGGCTGGTTCAACAAATTTAAGAAGTGAACTGGCATACACAGTGTGGTAAGGCATGGCGAGGCTGCAAGTTCAGACAAACGTGGGGCCGAAGAATTCATTGATGAATTCAAGGAGTACGTAGAGGCTGAAGTATTCCTCCTCCAACAAGTCTTCAATTGTGACGAAACAGGCTTCTTTTGGAAGAAAATGCCAAAGAGGACCTACATCATGCAGGTGGAAAAGGCACTGCCAGGACACAAGCCTATGAAGGATAAGGCTAACTCTTTTGTTCTGTGGTAACGCTAGTGGGGATTTCAAAGTGAAGCCTTTACTGGTGTATCACTCTGAAAATCCCAGAGTGTTCAAGAAAAGCAATGTCATCAAGAGTAAATTGTGTGTGATGTGGAAGTCTAACACTAAGGCATGGGTCACAAGGCGAATTTTCACTGAGTGGGTCAATGAAGTGTTTGGCCCGAGTGTGAAGAAATACCTCCTGGAAAATCAATTGCCACTCAAGTGCCTCCTGGTAATGGACAATGTTCTTGCTCATCCTCCAGGCTTGGAAGACCAATTGTTGGAGGAGTTTAGTTTCATCACAGTGAAGTTCTTGCCCCCTAATACCACTCCTCTCATCCAACCCATGGAACAGCAGGTCATTTCAAACTTCAAAAAACTTTACACCAAAGCGCTGTTTCAAATGTGCTTTAAAGTGACCTCGGACACTGAATTTACCCTAAGAGAGTTCTGGAGGAATCAGTTCAATATCCTCAATTGCATACACCTTATAGATAAGGCTTGGCAGGGAGCGACTTCCAGGACGATGAACTCTGCTTGGAGAAAATTGTGGCCAGAATGTGTCCTCCAGAAGAATTTTGAAGGGTTTGAGGCTGACCCTGACGACCATACACATGTTGTGGAATCTATTGTGTCTTTGGGGAAGTTTATGGGGTTAGATGTGAGTGGCCAGGATGTGGAAGACTTAGTGGACGACCACAGGGAAGAGCTAACCACTGAATAGCTGCAAAACCTTCAACTGGAACAGCAACAGATGGCAGCTGAGTATATTGCTTCAGAGGAGGAGGAAGAGAGGGGAGAATGTGCCTTCTTTAGTCATTAAGGACATGTGTGCAAAGTGGAGTGAGTTGCAAAGTTTTGTGGAGAAATATCGCCCTAACAAAGCTGTTGCAAGCCGTGTCTGCAACATGTTCAATGACAATGCCTTGTTCCATTTTAGGCAAATCTTAAAGAGACACCAGAAACAGACCTCTGTGGACAGAGTTTTTGTGCGACAGGGGTCCAGTGACTCTCAAGCTGGTCCTAGTGCCAGTAAAAGACAAAAAAGGGAAGATAGGGCCTTGATACCAGAAGTCCTTATTGAGGGGGATTCCCCTTCCAAACAATAACCTCTCCCCTCCTCGCCATCTTCCATACGCCAACAAGAGTCTTCAACAATGGTAAAAGTGATGTTAAGTGTTCATTTATCTATTTCATTAGTCATTTACATTTATTTCTCATTGCTTTCTGTATGTAAAAATATAGTTATTCTCTATAAAATGTTTTTTTTTTATTTGTTAATATTTTGGGGTGTCTGAAACGGATTAATTGGATTTACATTATTTCTTATGGGAAATATTGCTTTAGTTTTCGGACATTCGGTTTTTGTCAGACTTTTTCGAACGGAATAATCACGAAAACTGAGGTTCCACTGTATAATCTGTTTGGTTCATGATGACTATTTGTGATGTTTTGTCTGCTGATAATAATGCTATGTTTTTATTCCTTCGTAGTTGGTTTAAGGCATGTTGTTCTTGAATATATTCTTGTTGGCGGGCTGTCGCTGGTTTCTGTTCAGTAAAGAAATTTTTCTTAATGGCACATGATATTTTATATCTTAGAGGTTCTTGTTCATTATGTGGTAAGTTCTTGATGATTTGCTCATTAGGGGAATAATTCGTTCCATTGAAATATTTATTGGAGGGAAAGCAAATTTTGAGCCTCTATTTAGAGCTTGTTGCACCTGGGTAAATTTTTGCTGACTCAAGGTATCCTTGGACAGTCGCGGTTGTTCTTCAGAAGATCTTGTTTGTGAGATCGGCGAAGATTTTTCTTTTTTATGTGTTAGACTGATTTTTTCACCTTACCATCAGCAGATGATTTAGTTCAAGTTTCATCCATTAGTGTTGTTTCTGTAATACTGTTCATCCAGTTCAAATACAATTTGTGTGGCTTTTAAAAATACTATTGTCTGCAGATGGGGAAAACTCGGGGAATTTGATTTGGCAAAATGAGTGGTAACCCCAAATAACCAATAATCTGGATGTTTTTCCTTGTTTATTTCTATGACTTATCACGGTCAGTAAAAAGCAAATACTTTTTTCTCATATTATCTGCCTTCCAAAATACTTTTTACTGTAATCAGTGTGCTTTTAATAGTACCTCAAAAAAAAAAAAAAAAAAAAAACATCCCACTTTCTAAAATCTGTGAGAGATAAAAGTGTCTATGTTAGAACATAATGACAATATTCACTTTTTTTTAACATTCTTCACGTTTTTCAAACACCTTTCATTAAAATACATAGGTTTTTTACCAAAATATATACTTGTAGTAAAAGTAATTGAATCTGATGGTTTTTTAGACATGGTTAAAAACTCCTAAACTGCAAAACAGGCAGCTGCATATTAAAAAAAAAAACCATGAAATTTCTTATATGATCATTTTGGGGAATTCCAGTTTCTAGCTCAATTTTCTTAAATCAACTTTTGGTTAAATATATCCATTCAGAGGATCAACAGATTTTTTGACATAATTTCATGCATTGCTAAATGTTCCAGGTACCTGGAAAAAACTGATGACATCAGGAGTGTTTTGCGCTATGTTACTGAACTAGGGTTGGCTGTTTTAAAATATGCAGATGAAGGGGCAAATTGGTCCCTTTTTAAGGAATCTTTGTCTTAAAAGGATGACATGCCATCATCATTTCAAGGTCACCAAATCAGCTCGGCATGTGATCAACAAAGATATGTTGTAGATGAAGATATAGGACTAGGTTCTACAGAAAATAGCATTATTTATTGAAAAAAGTTGCACAAAAACTTGAAAAAAGGATTTAATAATGTCCAAACATCTGTTTTATGCAAATATGTCCACTCTTTAGATGAGGTGCTGTTTCCCAAATCTTCTGAAAGCCTAAACAATCATGGGAGTGATGCAATAACTAAAATACACAAAGTTTAAAGTTTAACCCTGATCATGCTTTGGAATAGAGGCTTCAACTCAAGAAGATTCTCGTTGTGGGAATCCTAACAGAATTTCATCTATTTCAAATGATTTGTTACACAAATTAGAGAATTCAGATAATTTAAAGCCTTTTGAAATCATGAGAGATCTAGTAACTGTGCTTTTAACGGTACCCCTGTTGAATACTCATGTGGAATGTCTTTGGTCAACAGTTAAAAACACATTAGGTGAAAGAAGCCTTCTAATGGAAAAGAACACACTTGAAAGTCACATTAGGATCAAAACATCAGGAATAAAAATGAATAATTTTGACCCTGAAGATGTAATAAAACTCTGGTGGGAGGATAGTGTGAAATCTCACCAACCAAACTACAAAGATTAGTTTATGTATTTTATTACTTCAGTTTCAACTTTAAAGCATACTATAATTCAATTGCAATATGCAAAATAAAACATACAAATATTATAGTAAGCAATTTTATAAAAATAATAGTATGAAATACACATTTTGATTTTTTCAAAGTTTGACCACTGATTATTTATTTATTTATTTATTTATTTATTTATTTTATGGCCCCTAACAATTTTGGTCTTGGTGGCTGGCCATGCCAATGTCTACTAGCAAAATTTGTAAGTCTGGATCTTTACTGCCTATACTCACAAATGGTAGAAACAAGTATTCACATTCTGGGATATAACAAATGAACCAAAAGCTTTGAAACTTTGTAACAACATAAGAAATACACTAAAGTTGAATGTGTATAATGTAAAAAAACTGCAAAAAATCAGGGCATTTACATGTGTAAAAAATAATGTTAATATAACGGCATGTGGTGCCATCTACATTTTAAATATTTGTTAGGAATTAAATATAAAAATAAACACTCAGTAAAAACTTATTGCCATAACTAAACCAAACACAACAGTAATGCCACATCTGATATTGTCAAAAGAAATCTAGATTTTTAGCAATCCCATAGAACCAATGGAACTACATTGAAAATTCATGTTCACATAAACTTTTAGATCATGGAAAATTAAATATTTTGGTGGGCTGTAGAAAAGCAGTTATTCTTTGACTTATGGTAACAAGTATTTGCCGAACATTAAGTTTCATTAATACATTCAGGGCAACTTACCATTTCATGGTCTTGCTCCCAGTTCAACAGTGGAGCACTAGTTTTGATCAAAATGTCGCATGTTTTACAGGCAGCATGGGGGCTATTCACTTTTCACATCTGAAGTCATTTACTTTATTATATTCTGTTCCTGGTCGTGTTGAGTTTTTTCGGAGGCGTCATATGCTAATCCTCTATCATTCCTTCATTTTTATACATAATGCAGTCATGCCATTAAAGTCACCAGAAACAGGTGCGGTCCTTTTACATATCAAAACTCAAAAACATCAGGTTGTTGTTTTTTTCTGTCATATATATACCACATACACCAGACATACACACAAAAAATTACTTATACAATATATTTTCTAAGCGAGAATTAAAAGCAAGTATAGAATTTAAGCATCTTAAAATTAAAATTTTGAAATCTGAAATTCAGGAACAGTTTCTCGCGTCTTGCAGAGACATTAAACTTATCCCAAAACATTTGCAAATCAAAAATAAACTGGTAAACAAAAAAGATTATAGTATATTACATACACGTTAACAAAAAATACTTAGCAATGAAATTATTGGTAAAAGGAAATTGATTTTCAGATTGAACACTCAATGCTTGAAATTGTGGAAGACTATATGCAACTCATGTTATGCTCAATTTACTGGCCCATGGAAAGATCGCGTATTAGATATGACCTTCATCGAAATTAATGAAATTGCTGAAAAGGAAGCTAATTATAATCATTCAACAGTTGATAGAAAATTACATAATTTATTTGATGAACAAGAATTACCTCAGCAACCTGTAAATGAATTTGCTGTGTTTGAAAATTTATCCGACAAGATTTCGAACTATTCTCAGACAGCAGTGTTACAAAAAGGAAAGAAATTTGCTTTCCTGCAAGAACTTCCAAAAACAGAAGAAATTATTCCAAGTCTTGAGGATATATTCTTAGAAATATTTCTGGTTCTGAGAAAAATGAAGTTGAGAATAAACTGTACAGAGTAATTTTAAAAAAATTTAATGCAAAAAATAACAAAAATTTTCGTAAAAAAATTACAATATGAAAAAAAAAATTTATTGGAGCTAAGAGCTGGCCCTAGTATTAAATTCTGTGAAGCATATAAAACTGGCCAAATTATTATACTCAGCACTGAAGAATATAATTAAAAAATGAAAACTGCAATTGATGAATTAAACTGTACTGAGATACATAAAGATCCAACAGATAACCAAATTAAATTTTTGGCCAATATTAGAAACCACAAAGAGGAGCTGAAAGACCTGGCAAAAAAATACAATATATTGTGCCCAACAATTGAACTTACAGTAGAAATTGAAGAACAAAATACAATAGCCTTCTTAGATGTACAGGTAATAAAAACCAGAAATGAACTGCAATACAGAGTGTACAGAAAGAAATCATATGTTCCAGTATTAATTCCCTTTAAATCAGCACTGGGAGTTCACTCAAAAATGTAATTGTATAAAAACTTTAATCAAGAGAGCATATACACACTCTGCAAAGGATCAATTTAAAAATGAAGAAATTGAATTTATAAAAAAAATTGCTGATAGCTTTGGTTATCCTAGACAATTAATAAAAAAATAGAACATTGAAGTACAAAATAAATTGAATAACAATACCATAGCAACTAACAAACAAATCAAATGAATGGTTTCCCATATGTCAGAGGTGTGACGACAGAAATTAATAAAATTTGTAAAAATATGATGTTCAAATTGGAAGCAAAGTCAGTACTATCAAAGACATTGTGTTAAAAAATAATGATAATAGCAGTAAATTAGAGAAGCAGGTGTTTACTTGATTCCCATTACAGCAAATCCTCCAATGCCTTACAAAGGCAGCACCAAAAATAAATTAAAATGTAGGTTGAAACAACAACATATAAAAAACTGGCAGAAAAAAGAAGAAAAAGCAGCACTCATCCAATACTGCTTTGGCTAATCATGAATTTCCAAAATTGGACAAAATCAAGGTAACAAAAAGTTGTAAATCTGAGGGACACCTCCGGATTGCAGAATCTGTATTAATTGAAAAAAATAGAGCTAATGTTTGTAACCATAACGACCCAAATATTATTAGTAACAACTGGAAGAATTTAATAAAAGTGGAACAGAAAAATAGAAATGTTAGAAAACTGAAATCTAAAACAAACAAGAGAGGGCGCCACAGCAGCCAAAGGAACTAAGCTTCAAGAATGGATATTGCCCCAAGAGTCACTCACATGCTCTGAGGATACTGAGAGTATAGATCAGAGTTTTCGTCCCCCCTGATGATGGTAGCGGGTTGCTACAGAAAGTACTAGGGTTTTGCAGAAGGTAGAGTGTGACATGGGAGAGCTCCTTTTATGAAGCCAATTTACAATGGACATGGGATATATGCAAGTGGAGAGCATGGTTAAATAATGTCGATGTAGTTGACCAAGGAGGAAATGTCTGATGTATATATGTATATAGTGAGTTCATAGGCCATTTGTGAATTATTTATATTGTATAAGTAATTTTTGTGTGTATGTCTGGTGTATGTGGTATGTATATGATGGGGAAAAAGGGAAAAAAATTATGTTTTTGAGTGTCGGTGTGTAAAAGGACCGCAGATCTTTCTGGTGACTTTGTATGGCGTGACTGCATTATGTATAAAAATGAAGGAGTAATAGAGGATTACTATATAATGCCTCCAAAAAAAAACCACAAGACCAAGAGCAGAATATAATAAAGTAAATGACTTCAGATATGAAAAGGGAATAGCCCCCATGCTGCCCCTGAAACATGCAACATTTTGATCAAAACTCATGTGTTGGAAATGTTGAACTGGGACAGAGCAAGGCCATGATATGGTAAGCTGCCCTGAATGTATTGATTACACAGTTGCATGTTAAACCTAGACCTTTAGATATTGGACATGTTCCAATGTATAAGATATTTACAATTAAGTTTCATATTTCATTTTCTTCCTAACGAATACTTACAATGTAGATGGTGCCACATACCATTAAATTACAATTATTTTGCACATATAAATACCGAGTTTTCATGGTTCTTTCGCCATATGTCAAACTTTAATGCAGTGGTTCTCAAACTGCGGTACACGTACCGCCAGGGGCACGCAAGCAGCTCTCAAAGACTAATGAAATTTGTTCAAAAATTCTAAGTATAATCGTTTATTTATTAGAACATTTTAAAATAGTTCTTATTTTTTATTCACCTGTATGAATAAGTAAATAAAAGTACTAATTTCTATTTTTTGTTATACTGTGTTCTGATATGCTACAATTTATAAAAAAACAGAAACAAAAAATTATAATAGTTATTTCACAGGTTGAGAAACAGATGGCAGCACAATGGCTATGTAGGTACTTTTCGCCAAATTTACGGAGTTTTCAGGAGAAATTTGGAGACTTTTGTGTAACTGTAATAGCATGGGATGTTTGGCATCACTGATGTCAGTTACACGTGCTGAAAATAAGAGTCGTGAGTTTACGTAGTAGAATTTGTATTGAATTTTCGTTGAAACGATAGAGTAGTGAAATATTACAACTTAGTTAAATATGCCTCCCTTAATATAACCAAGGTTGCATAACTAACTCTCTCTTAGCTTTTGGTGTCTTCTCCTGCTGATGACAGTGATAATCCATTACTCGCATCACTCACATGTAATCAACTCTACTAACTCAGATTTATTCTAAAATCTAATTCTAATCTAAAACAAAACACGTAACTGTAACACATAAGTACATCGTTCGCCTCTCCAAATAACAATGATCTTCTTCTTCTCCTGACGTCCTTCCTCAGCGCCCTCTTGCGGTAGCATCATTTCTCGATCAGGCTTCAAACGAAACTCCAACAAGTAAACTGGTAAAGCTTGAAGACTTTTTTTACCCTTTTCTCATATCGATCAAGATAGATAAGTGGCTAATGAAACAAACCTGGCCTATTAAAAAGCAAAGACTCGAATCGGAAAGTGAGGTTACCAGTGGTGAAGATGATGATTGTAAAAATATTGGTGAGGCACAGAAGCTGAACCTTCTTCACTTAGGATTACTCATCGGAAGAAATCTCAGCCTAAGGTAAGAAAGCATGATTCAAATTACTTGTCTTGCATGATTCAAATTACTTGTCTTCAGGATTTTCTTAGGCAGGAAATGAGTCAGAACCTACATCCCTCTGTGTTATTTGTCATGAGACCCTTTCCAAGAATTCAATGAAACCATTGTTACTAAAAAGACATTCATACGAAACATGCAAACCTGGAAAATAAGCCACTTGAGTTTTGTAAGCAAAAGGAAGCAGAAATAAAATCTGGTAAACAAAAAATTGCCTCTTTTTCATCTCTGAATATGAAAAGCCTTGAAGCGTCATTCAAATCAGTTTAAGAATAGGAAGGGCTGGAAAACCCCACACTGATGGCGAGTCATATTTACTGCCTGCTGCCAAAGACATAGTGCCAAGTGTTATTGGTGAAAAACAAGCAAATCAGCTGGATGCTATCCCACTGTCCAATAACACTGTGTCTCGCAGGATCTCAAGTATGGCTAATGATTTGGAAGAACAACTCATCAGTAAACTGAAGTCAGAAAAATACTTTGCTGTACAGCTAGATGATAGTACAGATTGCACAAATATGGCTCAGTTGCTAGCATTTGTTAAATATATTGATACTACCCCCGCTGTGGCAGAAGACATTTTGTTCTGCAAGGAGCTCCCCGATCAAACAACGGCACAGGAGATATTTGGCACTCTTAATGGCTTTATAACGCAGCATGGTGTAGACTGGGAGAAGTGTGTCGGAGTTTGCACCGACGGTGCACGAGCTATGACTGGCAAGCATAGTGGTGTGTTTTCCCAAATAAAGAATTTTGCACCACAGGCAAAATTCGTCCGTTGTAGTCTTTACAGGGAGGCTCTAGTAGCCAGGAAATGCCCAAATGGTACGAAAATAGGATTGCAAGAAGCAGTGAAGACAGTTAATTTCATAAAAACAAAAGCAAGAAATTCCAGATTATTTGCACTTGTGTGTGAAGAAATGGGTAGCGAGCATAAACATCTCCTCTTCCACACCGAGGTAAGGTGGCTTTCCAAAGGAAATTGTCTTGCTCGTTTGTATGAATTGAGACAAGAAGTTCAAGTTTTCCTCTCTGACAGTAAGTGTGAGCTTCGTGACAGCTTTACAGATTAACAGTGGTTGTGCAGGCTAGCTTTCTTGGCTCACATATTCCAGTGGGTGAATGAGCTGAACAAAAGAATGCAGGGTAAATACACAAATTTTATGATTCATGACAACATAAAATCTTTGAAAAAAATCTTCAATTTGCAGCAACAGAAATTATGAATGGACAACTGTCATTCTTTCCGTTCTTAGAATATTTCGTAAAAAAAAACGAACTTGAGCTTCATGGTTATGTTGTCAACGACGCAAAACAGCATTGTCTGGGTTTGATTGAAGACTTTGACGAATATTTTTCTGAGACTTTAGACAGCAGTTCTGGATACAAGACCCTTTTTCTGCAGTGGAAGACTTCAGGCTACCAGATTTCTCTTCAACGAAAGGAAAGGAAGAAATTATTGAACTGTCCTGTGATGAAACACTCAAATCCAGTTTCAAGAAAACATCTTTGACAGACTTTTGGTTGCAGGGACTGAACGAGTTTCCACATATCGCTGACCATGTCATCAAGTTTTTCATTCATAGTGCACCTGAAAAATAAGTACTGCAATAGGCTAAATTTGGAACAGGAAATTTGCTTTAAAGTATCATCTGGACACCCAGACATCAGAAAGCTGTGGGAAGCCATGCAGGCACACCCCTCTCACTGAAAAACCTTTAGGATTCATAATCTCTCAACCTAGAGTAAGAACTTTGATTAGAAAAATTACTGTCCGGTTTCTTTTGTTCATTGTCTTTGAACGACTTACTGAAGATAAGATTTTTCTGCAGACTTTTCTCAATAAAATTATGTTTTTTTTACTGATCATAAGGATTCTTAATAAGCAATAATATTAAGGTAATAAAAGCAGGATTCCTTAAATAGTTTTGCCACATTTCAAATATTTTTATTACAGATGTCTTTTTTTTTTCAATAGATTAAAACTGTCTCAATAATTTGCCAGGTATTCAAACACAAAAATTGAAATTCTGTCACTTGGGGAAATTTCATTGGGGGGTACATTACACTTTTAGTCATGACCAAGAGGTACCATCTAAAAAAGTTAGAACCACTGTTTTAATGCATTTCCTATTGTGTCACCAATTTTCAAAGCTTTTGGCTTATTTGTTATATTCCAGAATGTGAATTTCTGTTTCCACCACTGGTGAGTATAGGCATGAAAGACAGCCTTGAGAGAAGATGAGAGCTCTCAATGGCAAGATGCCAAACAGAATAATGACTTAATAAGACATGCTAACTCAAGGGCTGTGGAAATATCCAAACAACATGAAACCAGACTTGAAGATGACTGGTTAAGACATGCTGAATTCAGGGCAACTGTAATTCCTCAAAAGTGTGAGGCCTGACTTGATGATGACCAAAATAACATATGCCGAATTATAGGAAATATTTATACCGTCTGACTTGAAATTTGTGGCATTTGGTTGTAATCCAAATTTTGAATACCAATTTCACCAAGAGATATTTGATTGGAAAGATGGATACAATATGTGATCATTGTGCAGCAATAAAATTTAAAACTGAAGCACCTGGAATGTGTTGTTTACATGAAAAGTTAAACTGCAGCCTTAATCAACTCCAGAGCTTCTCCTTTCTGAAATGTCTGGAACTACTCCAGAATTGAAACATTTTCTGGAAAACATAAGGAGATACAATTTATGCCTCCAAATGGCATTTTTTGGTGCAACCACTAGAGCAGAAGGAACTAGCTACATGCCTACTTTTAAAGCACACAGCCAGATTTACCTCAAAGCTGGGTCACTTTTCCCACCCTGACTAATGAGAATGAGAGTGTTTTGCAAATTTACTTGATGGGTCAGCAACTGGAAGATGGCCAGCATTGTGCAAACATTCCTGGTACAAGACACCATATTGTTTTAAACCAGCAGTGTATTTTTCATCAGCAAAATAATTTTGCAAACATCTTTAAAACACCATTGGACAGAATGCCTCTGGATTAATATAGAGTCGCTATAAGAGCAGGGTTTACAAATATTTTAATGCTGCTACTCCTACAACTAAAGAATTGCCAATTGCTGTGGTTGGTAATGAATTCAATCACCATGACATAATTATTCAAAAAAGGAGAGAAGATGTTCAACACTTTTCAGAAACACACTGATCATATCATACCCTTCATTATCCAATATGTGGTTTGGTGACTCAGCACTTATCATTCTATGCATAAAATTCCATAGCAGATCACCAGTTCTACGATCAGTTGGCATCATTTGAAAGTGACATCCAAGCAGAGGATGGATATCATTTTCAAATTATGTTAACTGATGCTGGAACTGCCAATATACTATAGAATTTCACACATATCAAATGATGATAAGGGCTGAATTGCCAAATTACATTTTTAAATACCACCAGCTTTCTCGCCAATAAACCTGAGTTTAGCTAAAAATACATTACTGTATATTTTTAGAACTTGGGCAATGCTGGGCACTTCTGTAAGTATACATATAAATGTAAAGTATATAAAAGCATGAATACAAATAAAAGAATTTACCTTCACATAGTCTGAGAAAGAAATCTTCTGATATTTTTCACAAAGAGATGGCTCTTTAAGAATACTGAGCAAGAAGTCCTCAGGTACCAATAATTTACATTTCTCCCCCATGCATTCAATGTCTTTAAAAGAAAGAGAGAAAGGAATTTTATTAACAAAAGATGTAATTGAGTAAGGTCTAAAATTCATTAGAATGACTTTTTCTTAATGTCACAAATAGCAATTAATGCCTAGTTTCATACCTACTGTTTATTCCAAAAACTTACTTAAATTCAGCCAATATTATTTCCAAATACATTCCATAAATACAAAACAATTATACTATTACTCAATACTTTCTTAACTTCCATTTATCCATCTAAAATATTGCTTCATTTTTTTCTTGACAGAAATCAGCAAAAGCAGCTAATACATGGCACACAAGTAATTACCCACCTTATTTACAAACACGATTTCTTTCTATGTAGATTTTTGTGACTTTACATAACCTGGAAACAAGTTCCTATGAGTCACTTTTTTATCTTCCCAATAAACTCAACATAATCCTGAAACTGTCACTTATAAATTCCATTCAACCATGAATTTAAAAAAAGAAAAGAGGGGGGGAAGTCATATATAGGTTAAGACTCAGGCTGTATGATGTATGGGACAAGTGCCCAGCTCAATTTTGGAATGACTACCCTTGCACATAAACTTGTGTGCAATCATGTTTACATGCATGGGGAAAACATCTTTCACTTTCAATACATATTATGCAAAAACTATATGTTTACAGTATCACTTTGTATACCTGTACGCCTATCAATACACAATATAACTCTAAAACTAGCAATCTGATTTCAAAATAATTTTTAATTGTACCTGGGGTTTTTTTTGTACACATATACAGATCTTTTTTAAGTTTGCAAAGAAAGCATACATATATAAACATTTTTAAACTGCAAAGAATGTGATCGCATTACCAACTGCATTCTTTGTAATTTCTGAAAAAAATTGTTTTGATGATGGATAAAAAGTTTTGGCAAAAATATTGCCAATTACCTTTTTTAATGATGTCTGGGCAAAAACAATCTTCAAAAAAATTGTTTTTGCTTGGACGTCATGTCAAATTTTGCTTCCGCAATGCCAAGGATATTTTTAAAATTAATAAATAATATTTTAAATGTGATCACATTTACGGACTTCTTATCTTTTGATGTAAACCATAAATCAATATTGCACAACTTAGATTAAAGTTCCATACGTAATAAACTGCAATTTTTCAACAACTATATATATATATATTTTTTTTTTTTTTTACACTAACCCTTTTAGAACCAATCCATGGAATAAATATAATACCCAATTTTTCAATTTCAAAATTATCCTGTCAAAAATTCTTTGTTTAGAAACTTTATAGGTTGTAGTAAATTCAAAATTAAAAATAAGTGCTCATATTTCTTTCAATTAGAATTTGAGATCTATAACATAATATTTTGCTGCTTAATTGCAAGAATCTATAATTAGTTGTTTCTGTACTATTATAAAGCTTTGTTTTTAAGGTTTTTATATTTCCAATGGAGAGTGAAAGAAAATGGTAACTTCAAATTACACTTGGCAAAAAAAATACAAAAAAATTGAATTTTGCGAATAGAGGATTGGCAAAAACTTTAAAAAAGCCACAGCAACTGCTGTATATATATATATATATATATATTCTATAAAGAAGATACCTAAGCAAAAAAATACATATATAATTTTGACTCACACCTAATACAACATAGAAAAGGTTATGTATCTACCTGTGTGAGTAAAAGGAGAAAAGATAAAAAAATAAAATAAAACAACTGAATGTAGAAGGTGTCGAGAATACTGAGCCTTGGCTTTATCAAGGACCAGCAAAAACTCTGCATTTTCTCACTTCCACAAAGACCTAGTTGGAAATGGGTTTCTGCAAGGCCATAGATGCAAGTAACATTCCCACCTAAAATAGTTAAAAAATATATATATATAAGTCATGTCCTCCGTAGAGTAGCATGACCTTGCACTAGTTAACAATTTCGCTTGCATCCATTAACCTTCATGGCCCGACCCATGCTCTTCATCTGTTACTATTAAACAGAGAGAAGAAGATTAAAGAGAACTCAAGCTGTGAGAGTGACATAATAAATGGAAATGATTTTCAGCTATAACGAAATTCAAGTTCGTTTGAGAGAGAATTTAAACCTGAAAAATAATGCAAAGGAATCCAAATTTTACATTGCAATTAAAAAAAAAAAAAAAGGAAATGTTAATTTATACCGAACAGATTTTTGAAAGAAAACTTGAGTCTAAAACCCCCTACTCTACAACTTATGACAGCACGAAAACGAGAATAAGTTAAAGATAAATATTAACTAAAGAAAACTTTGTGAAAGTTATATACCTTAAACAGTTAGTTGCAATATGTACAAAGTATTTCAGCAGTGCTTTAAGTGCATAATTAATTAGTTATTAAGAACTTAACTACTTTGAAAAAACAGCGCATAGACAGCGCATAGAAAAGGAACAGGCTTAGCCTTCTTCTGTTCCTAGGTACCTCAAAAGACGCTCAAAGTTACAAAGAAAAGTAAGAGTTAAAACCCGCAAAAATGTTAACAGACAAACCAATGCTTAAAAGCTGAAAAGCTAAAAAACGACAGAGAAAAGGTACATAAAGTACAAACATTGAACTTATAAAACCTAGAACCCAAAAACAAGGAAGAGAGCTTACCTCTTGTGTAACAAAAACTTTTCTCCACACAAGAGGAGAACATGGCTGACCCCTTCTGCCACTCCCTAGACGCTGGGGGGCAGTGTGGGGGGGTGATGGCCTCCTCATACAGCAAGAAAACAACGCGCGGAGATTTTAACCAGAGAAAAAAATATATAAACTTAAGACTGTGGATCTGTATGATCAGAATGAGCAGAATTAACTCTCCAGAATACATGAGAAATATTATGAAATACACGAGCAGTTTATTTAATAATCTTTGCATGTATTAAATCACCTTAGTGAGCTTCTATAGATTAATCAGAATCTTATTAATTTTAATGTTGGTTTTACTATTTTTAGTATTTTCAAAACTGTTCTGAATTTTCAAAACTGCTGCGTTGCGCGTTTTGATTTTCAGGTTATTTTGCACCCTTCGTTTTAAATATACTAAAAATAGTAAAACCAACATTAAAATTAATAAGATTCTGATTAATCTATAGAAGCTCACTAAGGTGATTTAATACATGCAAAGATTATTAAATAAACTGCTCGTGTATTTCATAATATTTCTCATGTATTCTGGAGAGTTAATTCTGCTCATTCTGATCATACAGATCCACAGTCTTAAGTTTATATATTTTTTCTCTGGTTAAAATCTCCGCGCGTTGTTTTCTTGCTGTATGAGGAGGCCATCACCCCCCCCCACACTGCCCCCAGCGTCTAGGGAGTGGCAGAAGGGGTCAGCCATGTTCTCCTCTTGTGTGGAGAAAAGTTTTTGTTACACAAGAGGTAAGCTCTCTTCCTTGTTTTTGGGTTCTAGGTTTTATAAGTTCAATGTTTGTACTTTATGTACCTTTTCTCTGTCGTTTTTTAGCTTTTCAGCTTTTAAGCATTGGTTTGTCTGTTAACATTTTTGCGGGTTTTAACTCTTACTTTTCTTTGTAACTTTGAGCGTCTTTTGAGGTACCTAGGAACAGAAGAAGGCTAAGCCTGTTCCTTTTCTATGCGCTGTCTATGCGCTGTTTTTTCAAAGTAGTTAAGTTCTTAATAACTAATTAATTATGCACTTAAAGCACTGCTGAAATACTTTGTACATATTGCAACTAACTGTTTAAGGTATATAACTTTCACAAAGTTTTCTTTAGTTAATATTTATCTTTAACTTATTCTCGTTTTCGTGCTGTCATAAGTTGTAGAGTAGGGGGTTTTAGACTCAAGTTTTCTTTCAAAAATCTGTTCGGTATAAATTAACATTTCCTTTTTTTTTTTTTTTAATTGCAATGTAAAATTTGGATTCCTTTGCATTATTTTTCAGGTTTAAATTCTCTCTCAAACGAACTTGGAATTTCGTTATAGCTGAAAATCATTTCCATTTATTATGTCACTCTCACAGCTTGAGTTCTCTTTAATCTTCTTCTCTCTGTTTAATAGTAACAGATGAAGAGCATGGGTCGGGCCATGAAGGTTAATGGATGCAAGCGAAATTGTTAACTAGTGCAAGGTCATGCTACTCTACGGAGGACATG
The DNA here is from genome assembly GCA_039090855.1 of Macrothele yani. Taxonomy (NCBI): domain Eukaryota; kingdom Metazoa; phylum Arthropoda; class Arachnida; order Araneae; family Macrothelidae; genus Macrothele; species Macrothele yani. The sequence continues at coordinate 130,888,808 of CM076997.1, forward strand.
ACTTATATATATATATTTTTTAACTATTTTAGGTGGGAATGTTACTTGCATCTATGGCCTTGCAGAAACCCATTTCCAACTAGGTCTTTGTGGAAGTGAGAAAATGCAGAGTTTTTGCTGGTCCTTGATAAAGCCAAGGCTCAGTATTCTCGACACCTTCTACATTCAGTTGTTTTATTTTATTTTTTTATCTTTTTCTCCTTTTACTCACACAGGTAGATACATAACCTTTTCTATGTTGTATTAGGTGTGAGTCAAAATTATATATGTATTTTTTTGCTTAGGTATCTTCTTTATAGAATGTGTATTCTGAATTTTCAAAACTGCTGCGTTGCGCGTTTTGATTTTCAGGTTATTTTGCACCCTTCGTTTTAAATTCTAAAATTGTTTCCTTAGTCTTCAGTTTTGCTCTTAAGTATATATATATATATATATATATATATATATATCCTTTAATTTTTCATCATGCAGTGTTCTTCTAAAGTTCTGATTGAAAAATATTTTTCGCACCAGATGCCCATTAACTTTGATTAAGAGTTCACTCATTGTTTAGTTTGTATAATCAATGATCCCATTGTCTGACTCATTTAATGAACAATCAAATTGTCCAGCTCATATATTGAATGATCTTTCCTCAAGATTGCATAAAAGGATATCCTGTTTTTCTCATAATCAATGCTTTTAAAACTGCTATTTGAAAAATTCGATTTCTGTTGCATAGCTTCCACCAAGAGGAACATTTTGCACATATTCTCTACTATTCATATATGTGACTGACAAAAAAAAAAAAAAAAACCCTTTCTGATCAGGTGAAAAGCTGGAACATAAACATACAGCGAAAAAGTGTGAATAAAACCCAGCATCAGCAAGATGGAATTCTTCAATGTAATTTATGTAAATATTAAACTGGAGCACATTTCATGATATCAAATTACTGAATGCAAAATAAAATAAAATGGTTTTAAAAGACATTACTTCAAGAATAGTTTTGTCTTGTTTTGTTTTGTTGTTGTATTTGCCTGCACATTAGAAGTTTCCACTTATGAGCAAGATTTGATTTCTTCTCAGCAGGTTCCACAGCTATTTTGTCTTTCATTGACTTTACAGCGGCATAGCATCCATTGCTAAATTTTTCTATCTGCTGATATCTTTCCATTCCCATTTCTTCATTGTTGCTTTTTTTTTCTTTTTTTTTTTATGCCCTCATATTTTGGCAAAGTTGGAATCAACTGCTTCTTTCAAATAACCCGTTTTACTGAAGAACTGAACTGCAAACTTAACCCTGTGACTTAAGTTTATTTAGCCAAATAGGCTTCGATCAGTGGCATAACTACCACCCCTACAAGCCCTGGTAGTTGGGAGGGGGGAGGTAACGAAGGGATGCAGGTAACGATTGGTAACAATGGGGCAGCTGCCAGTTATAGTTTAATGAAACAAAATCTAACACGCACAATAATTAACCCAAAGATTCATATTTTGCTTTAAGATATATTTAGATTTGCCTAAATAAATGCCTATTTTCACTTTTAAAACACTGAATGTCCCACAGATTGAAAGTGTTTGGCTCTTTGACTTTGGGTTGTAATACGATTGCCCTGCAATGGGTTGTAAATAATATGATCGCTCTCCAATCGCGCTCTCTGCGGTGCTGAAGGAAAGCGTGAGGCCACAGTGGGATTCCCAGTGGAGAATGTGGGAAAACAGTCAGTTACCTACAATAACATGCACGACAGGCGTCAACATTTATTCACAGCAGCTGCAAACCTGCCATGCATAAGAGGGTGATTCCTTCAAGGATTTATTTTAGTTTTGGACAAAAGTAATTACAGGTATTGTCAAATCTATTACTTAAAAAGTTAAAAGTACAGGGCTCTAGGTACCACCATTACTTTTGCAAACACTTTCCCTGACCTCCTACCCCCCCTCCAACCACCACACACACACACACACACACACACACACACACACATATGCAACACACTGTGAAAAATGCATCCTCCCTTGGATTCAAAATCCTGGGGAAATTACTGTGCTTAGGGTTGCTGAAGTAAATCTTGTGAGGGGGGAGAGAGATTGTGCTAGTTATGCCACTGGCTTCAATATTCAATCTTCCCAACTTTATGACTGTTATTTCATACACACACATACAGCATGAGGACCATGACCGCATGATATCAAAGCTTCCATTATTTTGGATAAAAGATGTAACTTAGAAAGGATAAATCCTTTTTGAAAACCATGTATCAATTCGTACAAATTTTCCAACTTCGTCACTTACGTTTGTGGAAAAATTTCCCTCCCTTATCAAGCTGAACTGCAAACATTTATGGAACAAAAACAACATGTAACAACAACACAGAGCAGTCGGAAGATCACAAAAACAAAACAAACAAGTTAGTAAAATCATGCAATGCATTGATTATGATACACTTTCAACATACCAGAAATCATTACTCAAGTTATCACTCAAGTTATGAGGATAATGGCTGTGGAATAAATCTCGGTCCTGTGCCCTGACCTTTGATCCCATTTCAATGATATTCAACAGAGCCGGTTCAGTATACCTCCAAAATAACATGATAAAGTTTTGTCGCAATCGAAGCATTTTTACCTAAGTTATGATGCATAAGGGCTATGGAATAGATCCCGCTCCTGTGTCCTAATTTTTGACCCCATTTCGCCCATTTTCAATAGGATTCGTCCCCAGACAGGCCCCTACAACATACTTACATTTCATCCAAATCGAAGCATTTTTGCCTTAGTTATGATGCATAATGGCGATGGAAGTGATTCCACTCTTATGTCCTGACCTCTGACCCCATTTTGCCCATTTTCAATAGGGTTTGTCCCCTACCACATACTGAAATTTCATCGAAATCGAACCTTTTTTACATCAGCTATGGCACATAAGAGCAGTGGAATGGATCCCGCTCCGATGTCCTGACCTTTGACCCCATTTCGTTCACTTTCAATAGGGTTCCTTCCCAGGTGTTTCCCTACCACATACTATAATTTCATCGAAATCGAACGATTTTTACGCGAGTTATCGTGCAGACGGACATACGCACACAAGGCATAATGTAATTTCAATCGCAAGAGTGTGACGTCATAAGATTTCTATGCATGAGTAGCATTGATGGGATGACGCCATGACACTAAAAACGTGGTAATTCGGGGTGGTTATTTAACCCACTAAACGAACTTTCCTAAAGTAGAGATCAAGCTAAATCGATTTCTAGTGCCAGAAAACGGTAGGTTAACGACTTTCATCAAAATCCTTAGAGCCGTTTTTAAAATAAAATTTACATACATACAAGAATTGCTCCTTTAATAGTATGGGATGAGTGCGATGGAATGGATCTCGATCCTATGTCCTGACCTTTGACCCCATTTCGTTCATTTTCAATAGGGTTCGTCCCCAGGTGGTCCCCTACCACATACTAAAATTTCATCGAAATCGAACCATTTTTATGCACATTATGATGACGCATAAGGGCAATGGAATGCATCACGCTCCTATGTCCGGACCTTTGACCCCACTTCACCCATTTTCAATAGGGTTCATTCCCAGGTGGTCCCTTATGACATACTAAAATTTCACCGAAATTGAACCATATTTACGCAAGTTATTACGAATAAGGGCAATGGAATGCATCCCGCTCCTATGCCCTGGCCTTTGACCCCACTTCACCCATTTTCAATAGGGTTCATCCCCAGGTGGTCCCCTGCCACATTCTAAAATTTCATCGAAATCGAACCATTTTTACGCGAGTTATCATGCGGACAGACGGGCGGGCGGGCGGACGGACAAAGCTGGAGCATATACGCTTCTTCAACCTATGGTTGGAAAGCGTAAAAAGACTATGATATTATGGGAGAAATCTTTGCTCCAACCAACTTCCATTTTTGGAAAGTGTTCTTCCATTTACAAGCTGAAATACAAACACAACAGCTGTTCCATAAAAACTGAGAGTAAAATTACGCAAAATGAAGAAATATAGGTACAGCAAAATATATGTTATTCTTTCTCAAAGTATCTTCCCTCGGATGATATGCAACGGTCTCATCGTTCAGTCCACTTTCCAAATCATGTAGCGAAGGCATTTTGTGGAAGCTGCTTTAGTGACCCCTGTACAGCTTGAATAACATCAGCATCTATGTTTAATGTTGCACCATAGAACTTCTTCACAGTTGGAAACAACCAGAAATCGCACGGGACGAGGTCAGGACTGTAGAAAGGCTGTGGCATGATTTCAGTACTGCATTTCATAAGAAACTGTTGAACACAAGCAGCCACATGTGGGCGGGCGTTATCATAGTGTAGGGTCCACTCGCACACCAGTTTCAGGCGCTTAATTGATATGTGTAATTGCAGACGCTTCAAGACTGAAATGAAATACTCAGCATCAAAAGTAATTTCTGGAAGAACACCATGCTGGTACTCTACACCTTTATGATCAAAGAAAATTATCATCACCACCTTCCCAATTCCTTTGGTTTAACAGACTTTTTTCGAAGGAGGCGGGCCTGTGTGTTTCCACACTCGTTGCACACTTCATGAGAGGGTCAAAACAGTGGACCCATGTTTCATCAGCAGATATTAGTGTTTAGAAAGTTTGGATCCTTTGAAATCACTTGTTAACACTCAACACACCTGAATTCTCGCTAATAATTGTTCTCTCGTCAGGTGATGACGTTCCCCGTCTAGATCACACACAATGCATCAGTAATTTGTCACATAGAATGTGAAATGCCGACGTGTTTGAAATATTAGTTGACATCGCTATGTCTTTACACGTCAATCATCGATCTTCTTGCAGGATTGTTCAAACAGTGTTAACAATACGCTCCGTAACAACACTTTCAGGTCGACTAAGCCTAGGAGCGAATTCTGCCGACAAACGCCATTTTTTGAAATCATGGTGCCATCTAAAAACCATTGACTTATCTTTGTAAGCTGTTTTCGTTAAATCAACTGTTTCTGGAGCCGTTTTACCCAAACAATAGCAAAATTTTATCACACAACGCATTTCACTTCTCTACTCTGAATCACTGACATCTATAGCTGTATGGCGAAATGCATATGTACCTTAAACAACTGCTCAATAACAAAACCAGAATCATCTGCCACGGCTAATAACTGTTGCCATAGATACTTCCTTAATTCAGTAAGTCGTCTGCGTGATTATTTTTCCCCTTTGCATTGTTACCAACTCAAAAAAATTACTCTCAGTTTTTTATGGAACGGCCTTTGTATTTGCAGAATATAATGATATTTAACAACAATACTGGGCAGAAGGAACATCCCAATTCTTAGAAATCGTTATCTACATTTTCAAGTTGAAATACAAACATTTGCAATAAAATCATACTTAACAACAAGACTGGACAGCAGAAACATCACGTGAAAAAAAATGATTACATGAGAAATCTTCATCTAACTTCTGTTTTCAAAAGTTTTGAAAGATGAAATTCCACACCCAAATGGAAGATGACGATTCCCCCCCAGCCATTTTTCAAAACATTTGCTTCCACATTGTGTCGATCTCGAGAATTACCCAAATGATGACGAATAAAGCAGAATTTCCCAAATCCATGGAAGAATCTCATGCCTGACTACTTCATAATCCAATCCCAAATTTCAAGTTGAACAAATTATTTTTACTTTAAATAATGCATGGTTTTCCGACTAGTGGTGATAAAGGTGCATTATATTCAGCAGAACTGCTTCTAGGCCTAAGTCTAATCTGCTCCAATATGTGGCATTATTCACTGAAGGAATTTGCAGTATAAAATTCATATTGTAGTTTTCTGTCCAGCACATCATAATGTATGGGGGAAATGACAATGAAATTCATAGTGCATAGCTATATACTGGACATATGAAAATTTGACATGGAGTTAAAAAAGAATACATTAGGCTTACCCAAAGTTATCGAGTCTTCTTTGATGTTCTATCTCATTATCAAATAAATCTTACATCAAATGTTATAAGATTTCCAACAGCAGTAGACAATGAAATAAAACCATTCTGTAAATGGTCTGGTAAAAACATAAAAATTCGATCAAAGTAAAAGAATGAAGAGTTAAAATTCAAAGAACCTGGATGGTGGATGGAAATTAAAACCATTTAAAGGTATTAAGCTATAACAACAAAGAGATAAAATTCAAAGGAATCAGGTGGAAAGTTTTAATTTCTACTCAGTTCCTTTGAATTGTAATTATTCATTCTTTTAGTTTAATTGAATTTTCATCTTTCAACTTGACCATCTAAAGAACTCTTTGATTTCACTGCAAACAGCTGTCAGAAATCTTATAACATTTGACATTAGACTTATTTGATAGCAAGACAAAATGTCAAAGCAGATTCAAGAAACTTGGGTAAGCCTAATTTATTGTTTTAACTCAATGTCAAATTTTAATATCTCCAATATGTAGCTCTGCACTGTGAATTTTCATTGACATTAACCCACAAATCATTATGTGTTGAACAGAAAATGCCATAAAGGTGCATTATGTTTTGTTCAATACCACTAATTCTAGGAGATTAATTTAAAAAGTCTGTTCCACATTGGAACTTTTCCCACTTTGAAAAACATTTTGCAGCTATTTTCTGATTTTTTTATGCTAAACAATTAGCTGCTAGTGAGTGTATGTGTATGTTTCTAATTTCAAAAAGCCCAATTAAAAAGTTCACTTCAAAATGACCAATTTAAAGAATGCTATTTGCATCTGATTGCATTCTGTATGACATGCCCTCAGTTAGTAGATTTCATACAGTAAAAATGTTCGTTAATTACCATGTTTTTGTTGTATTGCACATTCACTTGAGTCAAAAAATTGCACTCATTACGCCGGAATATCTAATGGTGTCCTTCTTGTTGCTTATGGCTAAACTTATCACACTCATCTCTTCAATATCTGCAAGACAGCAAAACAATTATCAGAGCTGATGGCTTATCCTTGCTCCAAAAAACTTGGGACAAAATTCTACTTCACTTCCTATCCCAACTTCAGAGATCTCAGAAGACAGTTGCTATTGCTTTCACAGTTCCATAGATACAGAACTGATTTAAACTTCCTGTATTAGAAATTGCATTTTCTTTCATTATTTTTCAGCTTTAATTTCCCTCCTTTTGCATAAATAACCACTAAAAACAGGAAGGGGGAAAAGAGACATTGTAAATGACACACTGAAAAAAGAGTAACCCAAAGAAACAGTAGCGGCACCACTCCATGAAGACAGTATATACACTGGCAAAATGTGTAATGATAAATGGAATATCAGGATACTATTAGTTTATTCAGTGTAGTATTGGTACTTCAGAAACATCACTGTGCATGATTTCTTCTGAAGTACCAATTAAGATATTCCACAGTTCTTCCTTGTGCACTTCCACGGTACATGAAATGGATTAAGAAAGCTGTATTTACACACTTTGCAGATACTCATTCCCAGGGCTCAACAAATATGTTCTAAATCTAGGAGCTAGCTCCAAAATTATTATTTTTTTTTTATTGGAGGTTTAACGATCACCGTGAGCAACTCAATGGGCTATAAGCAGTCGCCCGTCCCTAATTTAGGGTCACTGCTTCCAGGAAAGGGAGAGAGCCAGTGCCGTAAGACAAACACAACATCCATGCCTCACCGGGATTCGAACCCTGACCCCGTTCGGACGAATGATCAGAGGCCATCGCTGAGACCACTGGGCCACCGGGGCAGCACTCCAAAATCCAGGCGCCAGGGGAAAGGGTTCAATAACGCATGAACAAAAACATACTTGGTTATGACACTGGAATGAAAGAGGTAAACCATATTTAATGTCATTTTTTTCTTTTTACCCAAACCACTTATTGCAAAATGAAGTTCAAATTCACTTCATAATTTTCTTTTTCCTTTCTTTCAGTAGATGATCTCTAAAAAATTAAAATTTCATATTTCAATTTTATTAAAATACTATAAAGCAGAATTTCACAAATCTATAATAGATAGCTCAGAAATTGTTCCAGAAAGAATTCTAAATTCATTCAATGAATTAGATGATTCCCTTAAGTTCACTATTGAAATTCAAAAAGAAAGAAGAATTAACTTCTTAGATATTACTATCTATTATGAAGATGAAAAATTCCTCACTAGTTGGTATAAAAAACCAATGAATACTAATAGACTACTGGATTTCAATACCTATCATCCAGTTTTTATTAAGAAAAATGCAGCAAGTCAGTTTTTAGAAGAAAAAAATAAAATAGTTTCTACAGCAGATAAAGAAGAACTTAAAGACGTACTTGAAGAAAATAACTATCCAAAAGAAGAAATTGAGAAGCTTCTGAATTTTAATGGTACGAAGAACCCGCAAAAACAACAAGTAAAATTCACTAGAAAAATTTCTTATCACAAAGGTTTATTTGAGTCTTTAAAGAGAATTAGTAAGAAGTACAATATTAGGCCAGCTCCAAGTTTGGAGAACAAAGTTAAAAAAATTTTCCCTAAAATAGTTCAAAGAGAAGAAGATATTTTGAAAATGCAAGGAGTAGTCTATGAAGTAAATTGTAGTTGTGGACTATCTTACATAGGTGAAACAGGTCACAGACTAGAAACTCGTATAGCAGAGCATAAAGCAGCTATAAAAAATTGCTCCAACAAGACTGGATTGGATAGGCATGTTAGAGAAACTGGGCACAGCATGGATTGGAATTCCCTTAAAGTCATCAGTTTCCAAAGCAATTTTCAAAAAAGAAAGCTGAAAGAAGGAATAGAGATTGAGAAAAATCTAAATTCCATCATCAATGACTGCAAAGGATTTTCCCTGCCTAACAACTGGCAGGATTTGTTGAAAAATAACCTAAACCATCCAGGTTAACCGTAACCGTGAGAGTGACAGGAATAAGTGACAACAACAAGACAGCCTGAAGAAAAAGAGTTTTCTCCGAAAATTAGCAATTTAAATGAAAAAATTTCCTAATAAAATTCCCATAATAGTTGTTTTAAAATACTATTTGCGGATGTCATATTTTGTACATATTAATTCAAAGTACCATTTTTTTTTTCTTCGTATAATCTGTAGACCATAAAATTCAGGAAAAAATTTCCTTCATAAGATCTGCAACGGCGTATAATCCAAAGAGAAAAACATTTTTTTCCTTCGCATAATCCACAGCAGCATGTCTCAGACCATAACATTTCAAAAAGAAAAAAAAAACTAGTCCATACCTGCCAACATTAGCAATAGCCTTGTTACTAATAGCTGGTATTGCGTGAAATACATAGACTATTTTACGAAATGATCCATCTCTTTGTAAAAAAAATGTGTCCCAACAAAACGTTACAACAAACAAAGACTCTAATGAAACAAACTTACCACGTGCAAAACACAATGTTGATTCCCCGGCAAGGGGATTGCGAGATTTAAGTTTGAAATTTCGACCAGTAAAAATCAGTAAGATGCATTCAGAATTTCACAATGCTTGATAGACATAAAATCCAAGCAAGTAAATGCACAGTGCACGAACCTCCACTTACCATATGATCATACTGCCTCTAAAATTGCAGTTTAAGACAAGATGAGACCAAAGAAGGGGAATTTTAACTGGTGAAAAATCAAAACAGACAGCAAGAATGCGGACTACTGTCAGTTTGTCTTTTGTTGACTCTGCAACTGCACAGCACCATTGCTTAAATTTTCTTTCTGCTGATATCATTTTCTGCCTACTTTTCTTTTTTTCTAGTTTTTTATGTCCTCCGAAAACAACCATCAGCCTGATAAATATAAGCACACGATATCAAAGCTTCAACTAATTAAATAAATGGTGTAACTTTGGGAATATTAATACTTTTGAACACCATGCATCAATGTTCACAAATTTTACAAATTCGTCACTTCCGTTTTGGGGAATTTCCTTCTTCCCTTATCAAGATTAAGTGCAAAAACTTATGGGGTGGGGGATATTTAACAGCGCTCGAGAGTAGAAACATGGGGAGGAAGGGGGTAGCGGTTACGGGAAATACTTCTGGTTTGGGAAATTTCCTATTATCAAGCTGAAATACAAAAATTTATGCAGTAAAATGATACTTAAAAATACTGAACAGGGGCAACATCACGAGTAAAAAGAAATTACGATTACGGAAAAAAAAAAAATCTGAACTTCGCCGACTTTCCGTTTTCGAAAGTTTCGTGAAGATGCAATTCGTTCATTCCATCCCCCGACTAACATCTACCTCTTCAATGTAGAACTGCTATATTAAAAGCAGCGATAGTACTGTTCGTCATGTATATTTTGTTTAAGTATGCAGGGTGGAGCAGTTAGGTCCATATAACAATATGAAAATACAAAACGAACATTAATGGTAAAAATTTTTTTTACTTACTCATAATAATTTCGGCATTTTTTGTCACTGTTACAAATCATCTGCTCGATAGAACGGACATTTGCTTATCTCGATGAGATCCAAGATCTGCCTGAACGGAAGATTCACGGATTAAAGATACTATTTCGAGTTAAAATTCTATACCTTTGTATAGGTGTTTGCAAGGAATGATGATTAAAAAACGTGAAAGTTAAAAACCCAAATGAATAAAAGAACACAAAGGAATAAAAGATGGATCCAAACTCAATTCACCACCGCAACACACTTCCAAACATGTTTTGGCAAGAATTTTGCCTTCCTCAGTGGAAACATTAAGGTGTACGTGGGCACCAAGTCCTCGTGGAAGATCCTTGAAAGATTGATGTAATGTCTTGTATCGCTCTGCCTTCAACCTTTGGCGTCGCAGACCATGGACAACTGCGTATCACTGTGCAAGCTGTTAATAGCGGCATCTATGGCATTGTGTTCTTCTCGGTCTACTTTTGCCATTCCGCACCTGTGATTTTTGAACCTCTGTTTATTAGCCTTTTGTAATCGATTGTTTTCCTGTTCGATCAGATATCACCAAGCATGAGGTAATTCAATTGGTGAATTAGTGTTGTAGCATTTATCTCCAAATTTCTCAATGACCACCGCTTCCGATGTTATCATCTGTCTATGAGTCTTGTGTGATGTCAAATGTCTAATATTTTCCCAGTTGGGCTTCGATTAATTTTCTATGCAGTGTTGTATCAGAGCTGTTCTTGGTCTTTTCTTTTGCCAATCTTGAATATGTTCTTTTAAATTCGTAATCATATGTCTTTTTGTACTTCCGATATAAATGGAATCTTGTTGATTGTTGTCTGTCTTGGTTGGAATGGCTTATACTCCTGCTCGATCTAGGATGGATTTTTTGTTATTACCAGAAGTTAGTAATGAGCCATTATCAATGATGATTTCTGCAAGATTTCATTCGAAACACATTCTTTCTTTAATATGTTACTTAATGGTGGTAAGTATGGAAAGAGATGTAAGATTCATATATATTCTTTTGTTTCGTCTGGTTTTGATTATTCTTAAGATTATTATATATTGAATTAATCAAACGTTTATTGTATCCTAAATGTCCAGCTACATTTTCAATCCACTGTATTTCTGTAAGTTCAAACTCTGTTGTAGAGGAATGCGTTATAGCTCTGTTAATGTAATATTGGAATGCAGCTGTCTTATATCTCCATGGGTGTGCGGAATCCGATGGTATTAATGCAGGCACGAAACATGGTTTTCGATAAACAGCGTAATCTATGGAATCGTGCCGTCTGAATAAATTAAGGTCTAAATAATGAAGATTTTTGTTAACCTCTTCTTCAAGCGTTGTCTTTATGGTTGGGTAAGTATTACTCAAGGTTTGTATGAACATATCTAGTTTGTTCCTAGTATGCTGCCAAAAAATCAAGATATTATCGACATAGCGTAGATATAAAATTGGCAAATCAAGGTCTGAGTTCTAGAATAGCATTTGTTCAATATTCTGTATGACAACTTCTGCTAGAAGACAGGAGAGTGGTGATCCCATGGGTGCACCAAATATTTGTTTGTATATAATACCATCATTTGAGAAATAATTACGGTTTGTTATAAATCGTAATGCATGTACACATGTGTATAATACTTGTTCGTTGTTTTTCATCAATGTTTTCATTTATAAGTTTTGTATTGTATTAACTAGTTCAATTGCTTCTGTAACAGGAGTGTTCGGATATAATGATATTATGTCCATACTACATATTGTGAAGTTATATTCCTACAAAGATTGAATTTTATTGATTAGTTCTTTAGAATTTGAAATATTAAATTTATGGTTGCTATAAAACGGTTTTAGGTAGTTATATATTGCTATCTCAAGATTGTCGTGGTAGCATTTCTTTTGTTCACAATAAGGCGTATCGGATGGTTATCTTTATGCGTCTTTACTTTACCAAAAACAGCAGGTGTACATGCTCCAATCGGTGGGTAAGCCTTTTGTTTTATCATCGGTGTGAGGTCACTATGATTCTTTAGAATTGCAACTTGCCGAATGACATTATCAATGGAATCCTTGTCAATTTTCTGTACCTTCAATTCTGTAATGGCCTTATTCATTTTCAGCTGATAGTCAATTGTTGTTCATAATTCATTTTTAGCTGATAGTCATTGTTGTTCATAATAAAATTGACAAGGATCCCATTGATAATGTAATTCAGCAAGTTGCAATTCTAAAGAATCATAGTGACACCTCCCACCGATGATAAAACAAAAGGCTTACCCACCGATTGGAGCATGTACACCAGCTGTTTTTGATACAGTAAAGAGGCATAACTTTTCCTTTCTGCATTGCTGACTCCTGAAAAAGATTCTGCTTCAGGGCCGGCAATAAATCTACTGCCAAATTTAGCTACAGACATATGTTTTTCATTTCTACATAAAAAATGTGATGTCCTTAACTTTTGGACAACAGTGCATATGAATTTCAGACTGTCTGAAAACTTTCCTGCATGCGTTTCTGACACAATATTGATGAAAATATACTACTTGAAGGGTACTTACTCTGGAATTATTACTGATATGCTGAACACTAACCTTTACAGTTATCTCAAAGTTCCAGTAAAGGCATGTGTCCTTTTTCAAATAATTAAACCTCTGCATATTATTATGTGCAACTTTATTTCATTTAGATAACTAAATAAATAAAAATAAAGAATTAAGCCCTTTTCAGTTAAAAAAGTGCCATTTTTCAAATTCTGCACCCTGCACTTTTTTAATTTTAGAATGAACCCTGGCCCCTGGTCTGGCCATTCTGAGAGGGTGACCACCAGCCATTGCAAATGTTGGTAGCCAGTCGCCTAATGGCAACCAGGTATTTTGTAGTGGCTAGTAAATTTTTCAATATATAAGCCAACGATGGTCAGCAGGGGTTTTTTTTTTCCCAAGTGAGCAACTATTTTGTCCAACTCTCCCCCACTTGTGAATGAATATAGAGTTCAGTTTCCTCGCCTGTGTTCCTGCAGCTGCTTCAAAAATGAATGGAAGTGAAGGTGGACTTCAGGAGAAACTTATCTGCTGATGGATCAGCCTGGAGCAACCAAAGGTCAGGGTTACTAAAGCACTCTTTGTCATAATATACATTGCACAAAGTATAATGTCATCTACAGGTAAAAGAATTATCTTTGAATCTCTGTTTAGCCACATACAGTATATGCTGAAAAAAAGAAACAAACTGTTATGGCAATGTTTTTAAGATGATGCAGCTGCTACATCTAAACATCTAATGCCATGTAGTACTGCTCCTTGTGAGCATACCTCATACAAACAAGTAATTGGGCATGTCTGAATAGTGATACTTTACTTGATGATTAGATGCAATGGCCCTTCAATTGAAGATTTTGATCCTCAAAATGCTATTCAATTGTGATGGGCATACCGCTGATGGGAAGATCAGACACAGTACATATCAACGCTAAACTGTATCAACATTTTTACTGCCACTTTATGTATGTATATCCTAGCTTTGATCCCTTTTTTTAATTATTAAAGAAATTAGACATCTAACTTCAATGGCCTCTTAAAAATAAGTTATGCATGTGTAAATTAAGATAGTAAGAGTAATGATATTACAGCACTGAAAATAAATTGTCAAAAAACAATCATTTTGGAACAAAAGCATATGCAATATTTGCAGTCAATCTAATGATACTTTGCAGTAACTGCTATGCATCTGTTTTTATGAAGTTAATGGGGGAGGGGTCTCTCATTAGAAAGAAAGAAAAACATTCACTCATTTAATTTCATAGAAACGTAAGTAGAGACATTACTGAGTTATTATTATTTTTTAACTTTGCATGGGCAGTGGATTTTGTCATTTGCTAGTGGAAATTTCAGCAGTTTTGCAAGGGTTGGCGACCCCCCAGTAGCTACAGACCTACTTCCTGCCTTATTAATAATGACCTTTCCAAACACTTTCTCTGACACACTTGGTAGACTGACACTACAATGATTCTTACATTCATATTGATTTTCTTTTCCTTTATACAAAGGAACCATGAAAGCATCCCTCTAATCCTGAGGGACAACTCCTAAATAGTGCTGCTCACGTTTTCTGGATATATATATATATATTTTTAATCTAGATATTTTACTTTATCTTTGCAGGACATAAAAAGTGATGAAATGGGTCTAGAGTACCACAAAATGTTCGTACTTGCCTGTCTTGCTTTTCCAATACAGCATGTAATGAAATTTTTGCATTCAGTACATTTAAAATGGAATCACAAATAATCAACCAATGACAAAATCAGAAATTTACTACAGAGCTGCATGCTTTACCTGCTGCAAGACCTTGGTTTATCTGAACTTCAAAATGTCTAGACCAACATTCTTTACAAAAATAATCACCACATTCAAGTCCAAAAAAATTTTACTAGGAAGAATCTGGACACATATTGTACAAGCAGCTGACGAATTAGTATGGACAACCTGCAAGAAATAAAGTAGAATTTTTGCACAAATTATAAATAAAATAATTTTTATTGTACTTTAAAGCAAAGCATTCATCAATGCTCAAATGCAGGAAAATCATAGGTGAATTCAAAACTCATAAAAATTTAAACAGTTTTACACAAGAATGCACTGTAAGGCACAAAATTTAAAAGTGATATAAATTTTTCATTAGCATCACTTACATCACAAAATATCAAGAGAAACTAAACTCCTATTCTACAGACAACACACTTGATAACAGCAACTTCATTGAAACTGAATACAGAGTGATATGAATCACATTTGCCATAATTTGGAATATTTTCATACACATATATATATTTTCATACACTGCTAATAGGTGTGCAGAATGCAATTTCTGACAATGTTCTGGGCAAGTTTAATGATCCTCGTGTGAATGATAATGGTGAAAGATTAATTGAACTCTGTTTTGAGAATGGTTTGTGTGTATCTAATACATTTTTCAACCACAAGTATATCCACACATATACTTGGGAAAACCGTACTCTTGGTCAAAAGAGTATGATGATTTTGTTGTCTACAATCAGCATCTGAAACATTTAGTTGTTGACATCCGTGTGATGAGAGGTGTGGATGTTGGTTCTGATCACTACTTGGTAGTGTCACGAGTGAAACTTAATGTTAGTTGGAGGAAAAAGAACAGGAAGAGACCCAGGATAGAAAGAATAAAGGTTGATAGACTTCTTGAAGACCATCAGTGTTATTCTGACATACTCAGAGAACGACTGAAGGAGCTGAAGTCTGGTGAGAGGGGTGTAGAAAAGAAGTGGGAATGTTTTAAGAACTGTGTTGTCACTGCTGCTAAAGAGGTCTGTGGCACCACAATAGTGGGTAACAATAGAGGTGATGCTTGGTGGAATAGTGAGATTGATGAGGCAGTAAAGAAAAAGAAGGAAGCCTATTTGGGGATGTTGCGAGGTAGAGTCTCTGTGGATGAATATCGCTGTAAGAAGCGTGAAGCTGCTAAGCTGGTTCGCTACAGTAAGGCAAAAGATAGGAAAGAGAAAGTGGAAAGGCATGAACTGGCTTTTTGGAAAGATAGGAAGTCTTTCTCGAAGTACATGAGAATCAGTAAAAAATAGGGGAAACCAAGTTGTAAGTTGTAAGAAGAATGAGATCGGGAAATGATATGGAAGCCCAATGAGTTAAGTGAAAGATGGGGCGAATATTTCTGAGTAATTAAGTCAGAAAAGCAAAGATGATTCTGAGACAGATGCAGATGATGTCACAGTGAGGGATGGAAGCACAGGAGGAATCTCAAGAGAAGAAGTGTGTAAAGCTCTAAAATCTCTTCAGAATGGTAAGGCTCTGGGAGTTGATGGCATAACTGCAGAGATGTTGAAATATGGTGGTGACTCTGTAATTCACTGGTTAACTGAAATTTGCCAGTTGTGCTGGGAGTTAGGAATGGTCCCTCAGGATTGGAAGGATGCTATTATTGTTCCCTTGTATAAGGGAAAAGGTGATCAGACTGAATGCAAGAACTATCGTGGTATTAGCCTACTAAGTGTGCCAGGGAAAGTGTTTGGTAAGGTTGTTATTGAAAAAGTATGGGGTCTTACATCAGAGAAAGTGTGGGATGTTCAGAGTGGTTTTATGCCTGGTAAAGGATGTACTAATCAGATTTTTGCATTCCGCACACTGATTGAAAAGTATCTGGCTGTTGGTCAGAAAGTTTTTGCTGCCTTCATAGATTTAGAGAAAGCTTATGACCGAGTGAATAGGACACTTTTGTGGAAGGTATTGAATGAATATGGTGTTACTGGGAATCTACTTAATAGTGTAAAAGCCATGTATGCTGGTAGTAGAGCTTGTGTACAAGTGAATGGTGTTTTATCAAAATGGTTTTCCATTGGTGCAGGAGTTAGACAAGGTTGTGTAATGTCACCATGGCTGTTTAATATATTTATGGACGTGTGCATGTGTGATGCCAAAATAGATGATAGTGGTTTGTGTCTTGGTGATATTCGTGTGTGCAGATTGCTGTATGCTGATGACACTGTCCTGTTGGCAGAGAGCAAAAGTGATTTGCAGAGTATGTTGTCTCAGATATACGAAGTCTGCATGAAATTCAAACTGAGTATAAATAAGGGAAAAACCAAAGTTATGGTGTTTGAGAGAGGAAATGGTAGCACCGAATGTAATCTAAGTATAAACAGCACTGTGATTGACCAGGTGAGTGAGTTTGTGTATTTAGGAAGCATGCTTGACAGAGAGAACAAATTGGATGGTGAAATTAGTAGGCAGTGAATTCTTCATTGAAAGTCATAGCTGCTCTGGGAGGTTTACACAGGAATGATGGGTTTTCTAGAGAGTCCCACATGGCTGTGTATGAAACTGTAATTGTTCCTACTCTGGTGTATGGCAGTGAAACCTGGGTACTGCAGAAGAAACATAGGAGTTGTTTGTGTGCTGGAGAAATGCATTACTTACGGGGGGTTTGTGGCAAGACACGGTCTGGTTGTGTGAGGAATGAAGATGTGTTCCAGTTGTGTGGCAGTTGAGTTGTGTGATGTGAAGCAAAATGTTGTTAGCAAGATGGAAATCAATATGCTTTGGTGGTTTGGCCATGTTGAAAAAATGAGTGATGAGATGCTTACTAAGAAAATCTTTTTAGCCCAAGTGGCAGGAAGTAAAGGCAAAGGAAGACCAAGGAAGACATGGGTGGATCAGATTCAGGAGTGTCTGCGTGAGAAAAAGATTCTGAGTATGAAGTATAAAAGATCTTGTGTACGGCGTGCAATGGATATCAGTAAAGCCTGAGTTGTATGTCAAGATCGCTGTAAATAGAGAAGTTTGATACGACAACAGTAAGTAAAAATATCTGGTAGTTTATATTTCTTTTTGGAGCTAACCTCTGAATCTCAGAGAACAGCTTAGTGATATGTATGTATGTATGTATTGTGGAAAGTTCGGATATCATACTTACGTTCCTTGACAGGAATGCCCAAGCTTCTGCGTGTCGAGCCTATATAGTTACTAACGTTTTCGCCTGTTGAGGTGTCCAACAGTGGTATGATGTACACTCCCCATTTGCTAATAATATCGGTGGCTGCCCGATCTTTTCTAACAGACGATATGAGATTCTTTGATCGGGTACCGAATTGTATGTTATGCTTTGAGCATATGCATGATAGTGCGTTAGTGATGTGTGGGTGCTGGTCCAATGCTCCCACAAACCCTTTGTTAGGCTTTGGGTCTTGTTCTAGATTTGTGGTTCTTTCGTTAATTCTCCAAAATAATCTGTTAACCAACGTTTTTGGATATCCGTGTTTATCCCCCCCCCACACACACACACACACAATTGGTTGCCATGTGCCCGATATCTTTGGGCGTATTAAACTGCATAAATAGGGGCTACCTGTTAGGCCTTTGGTCACACGCTACGTTAGCCCTACTCGACCACTTGAAAAAGCCCTTGCCCTATATTTGGCTAAGTTAGCAGAGAGCTCACCTTATTCTATTAAAAGCTCCACTAGGGCAATTGAAAGAATCAGAATAATTCAGCCACATACTGGCTCTTTCATATTAGCCTCTCTAGATGTAGTTTCACTGTACCCCAATGTACCTGTGGACGCCACTCATCATGTTATTGAGGCTAAACTTGCTGAAATTCACGTCCCCACCCCGAAATCACAGCCATTATGAATGCACTTCATTTAGTTAAATAGCGATCATATTTTAAATTTCTTGACAAAAATTTACTTGCAAACTGAGGGTTCACCTATGGGCTCCGCACTATCTGCTGTGTTAGCAGAAATTCTGCTACAATACATTGAAAACAAAGTTATCAATGAATCCCCTTTGGTCCCCAGTCTATACCTAAGGTACGTCGACAACATCCTTGTGTTTTGGCATCACTCAAGGGATGATTTAATTCAATTCTTAGACGCACTTTTGTCAGTATTTCCCACTATCGGGCTCACGACAGAACTTGAATCTGATCTTTCACTGCCTTTTTTGGATTTTCGCATACTTCATGACCCAGATACTAATTCACTGTCTTTCTCGATTTATTGTAAGCCAACTGATTGCAATAGCCTTATTCCATTTAATTCCTCACATCCAACTCCACAAAACTATCAGCAATCAACTTTCTTATAAGAAGAGCCTTCAAGCATTCTTCAAGCAAAAGTCACTTACAGTCTGAAATAAAGTTTATCTTTAAATTGGCAAATAAACACGGATATCCAAGGATGTTGGTTAACAGATTATTTTGCAGAATTATTAACAAAAGAACCACAAGTCCAGAACAAGACCTAAAGCCTAACAAAAGGTTTGTGGAAGCATTGGACCAGCACCCACACATCACTAACGCACTATCACCCATATGCTCAAAGCATAACATACAATTCGGTACCTGATCAAAGAATCTCATATCATCTGTTAGAGAAGATCGGGTATATTATGAGCAAATGGGGAGTGCACAACATACCACTATTGGACACCTCAACAGGCGAACACGTTAGTAACTATATAGGCTCGACACAGAGAAGCTTGGGTATTCGTGTGCAGGAACATAAGTATGATATCCGAACTTTCCGCAATAATACGGCATTATCTAGAAATGTCGTAAATGAAACACTGCAACCACACTGGGCGAACATTAGATTGCTGAACACCCCGACATACGTACACTCACTACACCTTGTAGAAAGCCTACACATTGAAGCCCTGGGGCTGTAATGGTAACACACCAGTGGACATATCAAAAGTTTGGAAAAACTATGTCGTTAATTTGAACTTTAAATAATAGTAATAAAATAAGTTTAATAAAACAATAACATGTGAATTGACAATAATTACAACCGTGTAACATAATCTGTATTATCATGTGTAATTAAAGTCGGAAATTTGCACGTATTGCTCAGTTACGATGGCAACACCTTAACCTTGTGAAGCTTGAGAACTAACTATACCATGGTGCATTGCTGCACTTCTATAAAAGTCCATGCGAGTGCTGCTTTACCTTTCTGTTCTACCTGATGATGGGGTAATTGTTACCCCGAAAGTGCTAGTGGAGGTTTTAATCAGTAAATAGCTTTCATCTTTTATTAAATATCGTACATAGATGGTGGTATTTGTTTTGTATGAGTCTTGTTACTAATAACTAGTATTGCGTGGTATTCATAGACTATTTTACGAAATGATCCATCTCTTTGTAAAAAACAAGTATGCGTCCCAACAAAACGTTACAACAAACAAGGACTCTAATGAAACAAACTTAACACGTGCAAAACACAAAGTTGATTCCCCGGTGAGGGCATGATTGCAAGATTTAAGTTCGAAACTTCCACTAGTAAAAATCAGTAAGATGCATTCAGAATTCCACACTGCTTGACAGACAGGAAATCCAAGCAAGTGAACGTGCAGTGCACGAACTTCCACTTACCATATGATCATGCTGCCTCTAAAATTGCAGTTTAAGACAAGATGAGACCAAAGAAGATGGGAAAAAAAGCTGAACATTTGAACTGGTGAAAAATCAAAACAGGCAGCAAGAATGTGGACTACTGTCAGTTTGTCGACTCTGCAACTGCACAGCACCATTGCTTCATTTTTCTTTCTGCTGATATCATTCTCTGCCTACTTCTTCATTGTCGCTTTTCTTTTCTAGTTTTTTATGCCCTCTGATAACAGCCTGAGGACCATGAGCACATGATATCAAAGCTTCAACATTTTTAGATAAATGGTGTAACTTTGGGAATATTAATACATTTGAACACCATGCATCAATTTTTCCAAATTTTCCACATTCGTCATTTCAGTTTTCAGGAATTTCCTTCTTCCCTTATCAAAGTTAAGTGCAAAAACTTATGGGGTGGGGGATATTTAACAGCGTTGGAGAGTGGGAGCATCGCGAGGGGGGGGATAGCGATTACGGGAAATACGTACAACTTCCGGTTTTGAAAATTTTTCTCCTATTTCCAAGCTGAAATACAAAAATTTATGGAGTAAAATGATACTTGAAGAAATTAGACAGAGGCAACATCACGAGAAAAACGGGAAAAATCTGAACTCCGTTGACGTCAGCTTTTCGTTCTCGAAAGTTTCGTGAAGATGGAATTCCGTCCTCCGACGAACATCTACCCCCCCCCCCCCCCTCTGTTTACTTGTGCATCGATCCCCTGAGTGGCCAAAATAACGAAAAAGGCGGAATTTCTCGAATTTGCGGAAGAATCTCAGTTTGAAGATTAGGAGGACATTTTCGCGGCTTCTAACTTCCGTTTGCGCAAATTCTTGCCTACAGTTTCAAGCTGAAATACGAACACATATGCCATAATATAATATTTAACAAGAATATTAAACACAAACGCTACATCGGGAGAAAAAAATTACGATTAGGGCAAATTTTTTTCACTCCATTTAAACTACTGTTTTGGAAAGCTTTGAAACACGAAATACTGTCCTCAGACGGAAAATGACCCCCCCCTTCTCTTCAGTTTTGAATCAATCTTAAGAACGATCTAAATGCTGGAAAAAAAACCGTGGAGAATTCCACGAATCCACTTAGGAACCTTATGTATATCATAAAATAGCAAAATAATTTTCTTTTTAAACAAAATGAAAATTCGTAGAATCTGTAGTTTTAAGAGTGAGTGCCGTAGTCATACAACTAAATCCGTAGAAACTACAGACATTCCGTAGTAATTGACATGTATGACAGTCGTATAAACAGGGCTGGATGGAGCTCTTGCGAGGCCCTGGGCAAAATTTCATTGCGGGGCCCACAGCAACATTTCATTGAGGGCACTAAAAAATAAATCTCATATTTTAATAAAGTCGTTTCAGAAAAGTATCGTTCGTGAAGAAGATGCATGAACACTACCGTAAAGACAAAACAATTATCTCAAAGAAGTATTTGCTTTAAGCTTAAGAAAAAGACCATAATACGGACTGAAAGTTCAGAGAGAGAGAGAGAGAGAAGAGAGAGAGAGAAAGAGAAATAGAGAGGAGGGAAAAGAGAGAGAGAGGAAGAGAGACAATGAGAGAAAAAGAGAGAGGGAAATAGATAAAGACAAAGAAAGAGAGAGAGAAAAAGAGAGAGGGAGAAAGAAAAAGAGAGAGAGAAAATGAAAGGGGGGAGAGAGAGAGTGAGTGAGTGTGTGTGTTAAAATCTACGATTTTCTTTCCCGGGAGAAGAGGTTTAGGTTGCATTGTGACTCTTATAACAGCTTATTCACAAAATGATAAAAAGATGCCTGCTTAGCGAATATTTTCTCATTGCGAATATTTTTGTATAGGAAATATAATAAGGATCCCTCTAAAATAAATTGGTATAAACAGTTTTTTCCCCTGATACATGTTTAGTGATTGATTTTCAATGCACAGCGGAGTAACTGACAAATTAGTGACATTCTAAACTTTTATACGTGTTCATATATGAAAGTTGCCTTTTTATTTCTTTTTTTTTCCTTGTAGTGTTAGAAAAGTGGCCTCCATATGTAGTCCGAAAGTAACTTGGATATTGTTCTTTTTATTTCCTTAAATTTAAGTATCAGGTTTTCACACAAATTGTTGGATATATAAAAGTAGGGTACCACAAAATGATGAAATTTAATTTGCTATTTCATGAATGCGGAAAATATTCAGGTGGTTACAAAAATCATTTCGAATCTGCAAATCTCAGTGTCCGTACGACGAACAGGGGAGATAACGTATTAAAAAATGCGGAGATTAGAAACAAACAAAAAACTTCAAAAATATATTTTTAACAGCCTTGTGCCCCAAAAAGTTACAAAAAAAAATGTAGTTAAATTGTTTTTACCGAAAATTATTTTGTCTTCTAAACTGCGGGGCCCCCTAAAGGTGCGGGGCCTGAGGCGACTGCCCCGGTTGCCCCTATGGTCCAGCCGGCCCTGCGTATAAATCCGCACCTATCATGTTAATCGTAATTTCCGACAGAAAACTGCGATTAACTGGAACAACTCAGAAATCCAAAGATGTAAGAAAGAAATGATCATCTTATTGAAAAAGTAACTGTCATTTTGAAGTACTTCTGTGTTGCTTTAAAATTAATAAAGAACTAAAATCGCTAGCTGTTGCAGCATTACCATAGTTCATTAGTTACACTAAAAGATCCGTTGAAATTGCAGATAGTGCATAGCAGTCTTATTTCTGAATACGTTTCAACTAAATACCGAAGGGAAAAAAATCCTTAACTAACAGAATTAGCACACCAAAACTGGGCAATGCGATTTGCAGAATGGTTACATGCTACAAAATAGCTCTGCGGGATTCCCAAGAGCCACGGATTCTCACACCATGTAGGCTTCCTTGCGTCATATTTTCTGTCAAAATGCTTCTAAGTAAAAAAATATATATATAAATATAGTAAGGTCAGGTGATGCGTAACATCACAGCCTCTCCTTGACAAATGTCAACCCCGCCTTCTCGTGGTGCATCCTGTTCCCACTAAAGGGGCTCTGACGACCGCAAATAGCGGTATAACTATACCATCGGGATCAGAGGAAATGCTATCCCACACTCACCAACCCGCTTGGCCAGCGTGGTGAGTTATGGCCAAACACCTCCAAAATGACTCTACAACTTAAATCTTGGCCCTCAGTCTCCGGCAGCTGGAATGTACCTGGCCAAGGCAGCGGCCAGTGCGACATGAAGGCAGAGGGTGCTAAGAATCCCCGGAGGACCGGACTAGGCTGCCATTTGATGCTGACCTTGGCTACCTACAACGGACGCTCCCTATCTTCTGATTCAAGGCTTCTTGAATTGGAAGAGGAACTACAAAGGATCAAGTGGGACATCGTCGGGCTAAGTGAGGTAAGGAGAAAAGGAGAAGATCTCATTGAACTGAAAAGTGGACATCTCTTCTATTATCATGGGACAGATACTGGCAGAACTAGTGGTGTTGGATTTATAATAAACAAGAAACTGAAGGATAAAGTGGTAGAAGTTGAAAGTTCCTCTGACAGAGCTGCACGACTCGTTATTCAACTATCGAGAAGATACCAGGCTCAGATTATTCAAACTTATGCACCCACCACAAGTCATCCTGAAGAAGAAATTGAAGAATTTTATGAGGAAATTCGTCATCTAAATAATAAAGGTAAGCAGCACTTGAAGATAATTATGGGAGATTTCAATGCAAAAATAGGGCACCGGCAACACAATGAAACTTCAGTAGGTAAATTCGGTCACGGCAACAGAAACCAGCGTGGAAATACTCTCGTTGAGTTTGCAGAGGCAGAAGGATTTTTCATCTTGAATTCCTTTTTCAAGAAAGAGCCACACAGGAAATGGACATGGAGACATCCAATTGGGACGACAAGTGAAATTGATTTTATTATGTGTAACAAAAAATTCGTCATCGAAGACTGCAGTGTGCTGAACAAGTTCAACACAGGTAGTGACCATAGATTGGTGAGATGTAAGATGCACCTCAACACTAAATTGGAACGTGGCAAGCTCATAAGACAAACAGAATGTATTGACATAACCAACCTTAAAAAACACCATAATACTTTCAAGTTGGAACTGAAGAACAGATTCTCTGCTTTAGAAGGCCTAACATCGGAAGAAGTGGATATTTCGGAAGTTAACAGAAAAGTAACCAAAGCTCTTATGGAAACAGCAACAAAATTAGCTGGGTCTAAGAACAAGTTGCATGTAAACAAATTATCAGGAAAAACCAAAATGTTGATGCAAAAAAGAAGAGAGATGAGGACAACTAAAGAAGATGTGACTTCCAAAGTGGAATATATAGAACTATGCAAGACAGCACGAAAAAGTATCACTGAAGACGTAAGGAAATTCAACTGTGAGCTAGTGAGGAAAGCAATTGAAAACAACCAAAGCCTAAAGATAGCAAAGGGACATCTCAGTAAGGGAAGAAAACAGATTATGGCTCTGAGAAAAGAAGATGGTTCTATAACAAGAAATAGAGGCGAAATTTTGACAAGAGTGAAAGATTTCTACTCCAAATTATATGAAAGGGATGATACATGTACTCCAGACATCATGAAAGGTACCAGAGTTCTTCCAGTCCTCCCAGCAGAAGTTGCTCATGCAATCAAGAACATGAAGCGGGGGAAAGCTCCAGGAGAAGATGGAATTACTATAGACATCATACAAGAAGCAAGTGGAGAAATTGAAACAGTACTCGCCCAAATTTTCACTCGATGCCTTAATGAAGGGAAGATTCCTGAGGATTGGAACAATGCTACAATGATCCTGCTACATAAAAAAAGTGACATTGAGGATCTCAGGAACTACAGACCTATCAGCCACCTATCAGTGGTTTATAAAATCTTCACTAAAGTTCTTTCACACCGCTTGAAGGTAACACTGGACATGGCTCAACCGAGAGAACAAGCTGGATTCAGGAGTGGCTACAGCACAATAGATCATATCCACGTGCTGAGAGAACTAATTGAAAGAGCGAGGGAATATGAACTTCCATTGTGCATGGCTTTTATCGATTATGAAAAAGCCTTTGATTCGGTGAAACCATCAGCAGTTACCACGGCTCTGAAATCCTGCGGTATTGAAGATGCATACATTAATATTATTAATAATATATATGAAAATGCAAGTGCAAAGATTCGGCTGTTTGAAAATACAACACACATAAAAATTGGAAAGGGAGTGAGACAAGGTGACACCATATCTCCGAAGCTCTTTAATGCCACATTGGAAAATGTCTTTCAATCACTGAACTGGGAAAACAAAGGGATAAAGATTAATGGAGATTATCTAACCCACCTTCGTTTTGCTGATGACGTAGTCATTTTTGCAACTACCCCATCAGAGCTGCAGAGTATGATCCAGGAACTTGCTGACAAGAGTAAAGAAGTGGGATTAAAAATGAACTTTCAGAAGACAAAAGTGATGTTCAATGCTTTTACAAGAAATGAAGAACAACTGGAGATAACAGATACGTATGTTTATCTTGGACAGCAGATATCAAGTGAGGGTCACATTGATGAAGAAATTAATCGGCGTACAAAACTTGCCTGGAGAGCTTTTGGAAGAAACAGCATAATTTTCAAGAGCAATATGCCATTATGTCTTAAAAGAAAAGTGTTTGATCAATGCATCCTTCCAGTGCTTACGTATGGTGCAGAGACGTGGACCTTAACTAAAAGAGACATACAAAGGCTGCAGACAACTCAAAGTAGCATGGAGAGGTGCATGCTTGGTGTAACCAGGAGAGATAAGAAGAGGAACTCGTGGATCCGAAAAATGACGAGAGTGGAAGACATCATGATCAGAGTTAAATCCCTGAAATGGCAATGGGCTGGACATACTGCCAGAAGGACAGACCATAGATGGACAGCCGAAATTTTAGATTGGATTCCAAGGGACAGGAAAAGACCCAGAAAAAGACCACGTGGGAGATGGGTGGATGAAATTCGTAAATATGCGGGAGTGACATGGAGGAGACTGGCACAAGACAGACCGTTGTGGAGGAAACTTGGGGAGACCTTCGTCCAGCAGTGGATTGATAATGGTTGACAATGATGATGATGATGATGATATTCTTACAATCTCTTTATAGTCTTCTATCTCGCTGTTACGTTACATTTTTTCAGCTACCGCATTTTCAGTACTTTCCAAATGACACCACCTCTCCTGACAACTAACTCGCTGACTTTTTAAAACGCTGCACCTTTTTGTTTTTTTCTTTATCGGTGTCCACAGTACCTAAATTTATAACTTTTTAATAGATAAAATAATCTATGGATTATACAACAGATATTACGGTATTTACTGCAAATTACGAAACCTCAAGTAAGAAGAAAATTAGGCACCAAGGTCCAAATTTTAGGCACCTGAGCGACCTGGCGCCCGGGATTTGTCTAGCCTTGTCAGAATGTATATATACATATGCGCTAGTGGCCATTTACCAGGCATTTTGCCCCAAATATAAACTACCTTGCCCAGAAAGAACAAAATTAAATACACGCCGAAAAAAAGGACAAGCAGGAGACACAACATAAATTGTGAATAAGTCAAACAGACCCCCTCCCACCCTCCCCACCTTTGCTTTGACCCTCTGACCCCTGAAAAGACACAACACAGATGTTAATCCCACTGGTAAGGTCAGGCAAGGTAAGTCATGCAGGCTACAATAGGAAAAGTGGGGGTGGGGGTGGGGTGTTGAAGGAGATAATTTTTAAGAACATTCCAGGGGATTATCTCCCTTCAATGAGCTAGAAGAAAACTCCCCTGGTGAATGGGTTAGCATATTCACAGATACACAAACAAAAATGGGGGCAGGGTTGAGATGCCTATTACTGCAGCACAAAAACAAGACAGGGGGGAATATGGACTTTTAAGGGCCTTAGAAATGGAAATCAAAAATAAGTAGTTCTTAAGGATTTTTCAGGACCGTGCAAACCCTGATATGGGATATTTTTTATGAGAACTGATAGACAACAAACCAAGAAGCTGCAAGTTTCACTACAGAATACTGAAGAGTTCAAGATGAAATGTGGGCACTTCATTTTATCTTTGATTACAACATTTTCCAAGTCCCTGTGACTGTCAATTATACTTCAACCAGCAGGCCTGGAAAATATCGGCTGAAAAACATTTATTTTTGTACAGAATTTCGATAAATTTTCCAGGCTACTAGCAAATAGTTTGTACTGCCTCACCATGACTACATACCTCATTTTCACTAATACCAGGGTGAGTTAAAAGATAATTTTGAAGAAAGTCTTGCATGCTCACCTCATTCTGCAAAGTACAGGCCATTGTTTTCCATAGCCCTTTGCCAATGTTCCCGCAGTGGTACCACTCAGCAGGTTCTGAGAAGACAAAATTTTTTATGCCAGATTCCACAACCACCGCAAACAGCATCCCCCAAAATGTTCAGATTAAAAAAATCTTCAGATGCCAGTTTTCCAGACTTACACCAGCTAAGTACAGTTAAAAAGGTTCAGAAATTTTCACTCGATGAGCAATGTTATCATTGCCAAGTACTGTAATTTTGGAGATGAGTATAAGTAATAATAGCAATAACAAAAAAAGGACTGTGTCTTTACCTGCATATCACAGTCACGAGGTTTTACAGGCTTTACCCGTGAATGCTCTAGAACATGGTTAGCATTTTCACTGTATCTCAAAATAATATCCCTAACTGCCCAGTTATTAGTGTAAAGGAGAAGTTTGGCTAAAGATGGCATGATCTGAAAATGAATTAAAAATTGACTTATTATACAAGATTTTACCAAAAAAAAAAAAAAAAGGTGAACAAAATGTATGAACACCATCAGATTTTAAATGTTTGACAACTCTAACAAAAATTAATGAAAATGTTAATGGCATTTTAATCACATTTTAAACATGTGCTTGCAATAATAATGACCCGAGTTTTGTCTTATGACTACCTAGGAAACACAACAGAACAGAGTAGGATTTCAAAATCCAATGGGACATAACTTTCACTATTTATCATTTCTTCACAATAATGCAGATGACAGCCTAATTCAACAAATCCACTGGACACTTACACTGGTCCAAATACTGGAGCACCAGAACTATTTTTTGACAGTGAAAGCAAGATATCACTGGGACAGTATTTTTTGGTCAGCTCATAGAACTTTTGCACTCTTTCAAAACATGATGACATCATCAGAACATGCTAGAGATGAAACGATTATATTGATAAAATCTAAATTAATAAAAACTTGAATTTTATATCTGCATTATAGGGTTTTTATATAAAATATTTTACTCATACTATAAATGATGTTAAACTGTATCAATTTGGACAATTCCACATTAGTATGAATTCTCAAGAAATGTTATACACTGAAGAACAATTGAATTAGAGATACCTGACTAGTAACGCGTAGCACCACCTTTTGCCCTGATGACAGCGGCGATTCGTCTCAGCATGGACTCGACAAGACACCGAAAGCTTTGGGAAGCCATACGGATCCACGACCCCTGAACAAGCTCCCACAGTTCACAAAGATTTGGTGGGGGGGGGGTCAGAGCCTCGGGCATCCTCTCGATGGTATCCCAGATGTGCTCAGTGGGATTGAGGTCAGGTGACCTAGCTGGCCTAGGAAGCGAGGTCACGTCGGTTGACTGTTCATCCAACCATTTGGATACAATTTGGGAGCGATGGCACGGTGCATTCTCTTGTTGCAGAATGAGTTCCCCAGTGGGATGTTGAAGACGCACAAACGGGAGCAAATGGTCATCCAGGATATCCCGGTAACGTTGACCTGTGAGGGATGATGTCACACGTACCAGGGGTCCCATTTCAGTCCGTGTAAACAGTCCACAGACGAGAATGCTACCCCCACCAGTTTGAAGAGTACCCTTCTGGCAAGAAGGATCCATCACTTCATGTGGTTTGCGCCGTGCTCGTTTCCTGCTATCGGCATGTACCAACATGAATCTCGACTCATCAGTCCAGGCAACATTTTTCCACATGTCTAGGGTCCAGTGGCGATGATCCCGCACCCATGCTAATCTTTGCACCCTGTGATGTGCGGTCAGCAGCGGTACCCTCGTGGGATGATGGCTTCTGTACCCCATAGCAAGGAGATGGTTCTGGATGGTGTGGCTGCTTACACGTTTTTGTGCACCAGCGTTAAATTGCCGAGTGATTTCTTGCACTGTGGCCTGTCTATCCGCAGTTACAATGCGAGCTAGCTGACGATGACCCCGCTCATCCACACGCTGTTGTTCACAGAAGTTGGCCCTTGCAGGGATGGTTTTACCGGATTTGATGTACTCACGGTGCACCCGTGACCGAGTGGCTTCCGAGATGGAGTGCCCCGTTCGTCGGGCCCCAACAATTTGCCCACGATCAAATTCGCTTAGATCCTTCATCTTACCCATACTGCGTCCGACTCTTACTGATTCCCGTCGCATAACTCCTTATATTGTCGGATCGCTGCATATGTCATGTCGTTTCCGTTTACAGGGCCGCCCACAGCGCCACATTTACATAATGCCAGCTATCTCTAATTCAATTGCTCTTCAGTGTACATCAAACAACATACTGTAAAGATACACATGCATTTCACTCCTTTCTCCTCCTGCCTCTTCCATTTTCTTTCCTTTTTTTCTTCCTTTAAAGAAAGACTGATTTTAACATACTGCAAGACATAACTTTCAGGAATATCAGGCTGTTTTTTTAAATAAGGCTGGTACTTCATGAGACTCTTTTTTCTCATACTGAACGAGTAAAGGAGAGTTTAACCAGTGTCTCAGTAATGGCATTAAAAAATTTCGTGTTCTAGGTGGTTAATTATTAAAACAGAAAATAATATTTAACTTTATCAATAAGAATTTTAAATGGTAGAAAATAACAAAAATTCAAGTACTTATCTGATTTCCAATTATGGACATAATTGGAAAGGAAGAAAAGTGAGGGGGAACAAATATGATTTTTCACTCAAATGTCATATGTGGGCAGTGGTGTTGGAACCACAGCAGCAGTTGCTCCTGCGGTTCTGACACCACTGCCCAAATATGAATCTACTTTTCCTCTGATAATGAATTCTGTTGTTAATGTAACTACTATGTGGGTCCTAAAATGAGGGAATCATGTAGGCTCTCCTTTGACCTGTCTCCTTTCCAAAGGAAAACAGCATTTTGCATATTGTTTCAATAATCTGACACATGCCACTATCACTCCTCCATCAAATCATTTTCTTGGTACATGTACTGTAATGATCATGACTCCAATTGGGAAGTGTGAATACCAATGTGATATTGTGGCCCTTTACAATAAATTACTTTCTAATATTCTACTACAAAGTCTACATTTTAACAAACATCTTAGAATTTAATTTTTTTTTACATTCAAATAAAAATGATTTCATTTTTAAGTATAACAAAACAAATTGCACTTCATATGCACCAACGGGCAAGTATGCAATGAAGTAAAAAAAAACAAAAAAAAAACCTAGTAATCTTTTATGTTAGCATTCAAAATTATTTGGACGGAATTTTCCACAAAAAAAAGGCCCGGACGCCTTTTCAGCAGGCCTCGCGAATGTCCGTTGCCAAATGGCAACTAGATATTTAGTAGTAGCAGTAAATTTTTTAGTATAGTAGCCAATGATGGAGAGCAGATTTTTCCCCCCAAGTGAGCAACTATTTTGTCCAACTTTTCCCCCACAAGGACTTGGCAATGTATCGATACATCGTGAAAAACCGGTGTGAATTTAACATCGATGTTACAGTGTTTCGACTGACAAAACTACCGTGATGTAAATGCTCGCAATGTAATTGCAATTGCAAGCCTCCAAGCCGTGACCAAGCACTGTTGTTCAAACCGGTTTTACCACCCCGAGACACGTGAATATCAGCTGAACCTCGTGCATTCGGGCGTCTCTGATGTAGTTTCTTGCGGTGTCTCGTTCCAGACACTACATCAGGGGATTGCTCATCAGAAATTCGCCTGCCAGGCGAGTAATCGTGGACATCGTAGCTTCGTGAGTGATCCCATCCAGAGTCCTATCACGATGTTTAAACAGGTTTCTTATCGGGCCTCTGTGCATCGACGATGCTATCAAGAGGCAGCGTGATCCATGCGTTGGATATCGGAAATTCACCACAGCTGAGGAACAATAGGAAGTACGTGGCAGGGTTTTTTTGACATGAATACGTCTTTAAAATCAGACCAGTACTAGGTGGCCAGTATGGAAAGTTGAGCGTTACGAAAAATTGGGCATCGAGTTCGGTCTAATAATTTCTATATTATCAATGCAAACCAAACCAACCTAGTGTCATTCGATAGCTAAGGGAACAAAGACTTGTTACTGACCTTGAGTTACCGCGCAGTGATAAGCAAAGCGCTACGGCGTGAAAATTGGTCTCAAGCGAAAGCTAACGTCGAGATCTGTCGATTTAAGACATTAGAAGTGAAATTAAATACAGTGTTGGTTGTGAAACTTTAGATCGCAGTAGAAATTTTTTTTGAATTTCACAATGTCGGCATATACTCGTCGAAAAGCCAAGCAGAAATCCATCGAACGTAGTCTACGCTGAAGAGCAACTCGTCAGCTTTCAATAAACACGCCAATGTCTGTGGCAGAGCACATGAGAAAGTATCGGGAGTGAAAGAAAATTGCTCCATATCAATGGGCTCATACCTCACAAGCACTTTGGCGGCAGCGACGTATGAACCCATTGATGTGGAGCATCGGTAATGAACCTCATAAAAACCAGTAATTGGGCATGTCTTAATAGTGATAAGAGCAACTCGTCAGCTTTCGATAAACATGGCAATGTCCGCGGCAGAGCACATGAGAAAGTATCGGGAGTGAAAGAAAATTGCTCCACATCAATGGGCTCGTACGTCGCGAGCACTTCGGCGGCAGTGACGTACGAGCCCATTGATGTGGAGCATCAGTAATGAACCTCATAAAAACCAGTAATTGGCATGTTCAAATAGTGATACTTTAAACGACTTAATGATGATTAGATGCAATGGCTCTTCAGGTGAAGATTTTGATCCTCAAAATGCTATTCAATTGTGGTGGGCAGATACCTTTGATGGGAAGATCAGACACAAGTACATATCAGCATTGGTAAACTGTATCAACATTAGTGCCACTTTATGTATTTGTATCTTAGTTTTTGTCCCTTTGTTTTAAATATTATTAAAAGAAATCGGACATCTAAATTCAATGACCTCTCAAAAATAAATTATGTATGTGTAAATTAAGATAGTAAGAGTAATGACATTACAGCACTGAAAAATAAATTATCAAAAATCAAACATTTTGGAACAAAAGCATATGCAATATTTGCAGTCAATCTAACGATCCTATGCAGTAACTGCTATGCATCTGCTTTTATGAAGTTAATGAGGGAGGTGACTTTCATTAGAAAGAAAAAAAAAACATGCACCCATTTAATTTCATGGAAACTTAAGTAGAGAAGTTACTGAATTATTATTATTATTTTAATTTCGTATGGCCAGTAGATTTTGTCATTTGGCTAGTAAAATTTTTATTTCACTAGCCACACTGGCTAGTAGAAAGTTCAGCAGTTTCACAAGGGCTGCTTTTCAGTTATTTACATTTACATAAAATGCCATGAAAATTATAGTGATATGTTTTTAAACATATTTCCTGCAAAATTTCAAATTTCTCCAGAGCACACACAGCAAGTGTCTTTTGCTTCAGGAAAGGGCCCTTGTCCAGAAAAATGAAGCCAGCCACAGATGTTTGCTGAAGATCACTCTCTTCATTTGGCCCTTCTGAGCATAGCAAAGTGACTCTCACTGCACATTTTGTTAACATCACTGTGCTTGTACATAAAGTTCTTGGGGAAAATCCATAAAAACCATTTAATTACTATAATTTGCACAGTACTTCATCCAAATTTTATATATATATGAAAAGAGGAACCAATTTTTGCAAGAAATTCTTGCATAACCAATTTAAAATGCTAAGGTAAAGGGACCACAAAATATTATTATCTTCTTTATTTGAAATATACGAATAACAGCCTATGACAAACAAAATAAACAACAAAATTATCATTGACTGGTATTGTTGAACTGATACGAGCTTCCACCGGAGACCTCAAGAATCGGCGTAAAATATTATTATTATTATTATTATTATTATTATTATTATTCTTACAGTTTTTTGTTTACATACTAGCAAACTGCCACATAAGTCTTCAATACACTTCTGTAAAAGTCGTTTCACACAGTCAATAGTCAAACACTCATATTCAAAATATTCTGGATCTGGATCATGTTCGTCTATGTCGTTATAACATACACCAACTTCTTGATCAAAATAATCATAAAATTCTTCGTCTGAGCTGGAGCCAGCACTTGCCATCTGCAAATAACAAAAACGCAGCATAAAAATTAGGACAAAAAAAATGGTTATATATATATATATATACTGTATACACTGAAGTGCCAGAAAAACTGGTACACCAGTCTAAAACTTGGTAGGTCCCCCACAGAAGTACAGGATTGCAGAAATACAACAGGGCATGGACTCCAGTAGCTTCTGGAAATATGCTGTAGACAGTGCAGACCATACTTCCTGTAGAGCGTTCCACAAATCTGGTGTATTCCAAGGTCTCGGATTCCTGTGTTTAATAGCGGGTTGCATGGCATCCCAAATGTGTTCTATCATGTTCAGATCTGGGGACTTGGGTGGGAATGGCAACACCCCAAACTCAGATGAATGCTCCTCTAAAAATAATGTGACGTCCTGACACTTGTGTGGAGGTGCATGGTCCTGTTGGAACAGGCCCACCCCATAAGCATGAATGCAGGACATGAACGGCCATGTACCTGATCAGAAAGGATGCACACATAGCGTTGGCCGGTGACAGTCGTTTGTAGATGTACCAGGGGTCCCAGTGAAGTCCATACCATTACGGACCCCCCACCAGCCGGTACAGTTCCCTGTTGACAGGCGGGATCTATGGCTTCATGGGGTTTGCGCCACACACGAATCCTTCCATCTGCCCGATACAGTTGGAAACGCGACTCGTCAGACTAGTCTACTTGTTTCCAGTCATCAAGTGTCCAGTGGCGGCGTTGCCATGCCCAAGCGAGGAGCACAGCTCTGTGTTGTGCACCCATCAAGGGGACTCGAGTTGGGCGTCGGCTCCAAAAGCCCATATCGTGCAGGGTACATTGCACAGTCTACACGCTGATGCTTGTTGAGGCTCCTGCATTGAATTCCGATGATACCTGCGAAAGTGTTGCACGCCTATCGCGTGACACGATTCTTGACAGCCAACGATGGTCACGTTCACTCAAAGTCTTTTTACGACCACGCTGGTATCGTAGGTTAGAGGTTTTGCTGGAATTCTTGTAGCCACGGTACACCCTTGCAATGGTCGTCCGTGAAAATCTGAACTTCGTTTCTACCTCCGATATACTATGGCCCATCTCACGAGTACCAACTATGACACCGCGTTGAAAATCGCTTAAATCGTTATTACTTGTCATTCTCATGCCGAAAACAGCTCTGACAGCTGGCAAGGATGTCTATTGCTTTATATACGCACTGGTGGACGCAACCGAGTACGCGCATAGGTGATGTTGCTATGTATTTTGCATAAGCTCGTCTGTACCAGTTTTTCTGGCACTTTATTGTATATACATGTATATATATGAACAGGGCATGTTGTCCAATAATCCAATAGCATTATTGAACACAGCTTGCATCAACAGTAACATCAAAATAAACTCACAGGGGGTGATTGTTGTGAAGGTGAACAAAATCAGGAACAATCGAGAAATACATGAAGCATTGAAATTAAATTAAAAACAATAGCAATTTAAAAATAAATTATCTTATGAATTACTACATATATAATGCATGATGTTATACATATACACACACCAGGGCTTGAAAAACACCATGCCTGAGATGCCTGGGGCATGTAAATTATTGGCCTGAGCAGATAAAGCTATTTAGTTGCCAGGACCAGGCAATTAGATTTAAAAGTGAAAAAATTTGGAATAGAATTTCCTAATACACGAAAAAAGACAGTCGTCGCATGTCGTATTTCATTTCACTGTTAATCGCTGGAAGTTGTATTATTGTTATGGAGTGCCAAGTACAGAAGAATATCACTTGATTAATTATGTTATGCTCTAGTTTTAGATATTGGAACCATATGTAATTTTGCTCTAGTTCCAGATATTGGAACCATATGTAATTTTGCTCTAGTTCCAGATATTGGAACCATATGTAATTTTGCTCTAGTTCCAGATACTGGAACCATATGTAATTTTGCTCTAAATGTTGTTTATAGTCAGTGATAGGATGCATACCTCTAACGGAACTAGCCTCGTACAAGTGCAAAGACTTCAAAAGAACATGACAGAGTTACTAAATTTCTCTATTACCTAAATATTTCATCATACCAATTTCAGCATCATCATTTTAAAACTTGAGATACATGCTTTTGTGCAATGAACATTTTGAATACAGACCCTTAAAACGGAAATGCAGAACATGAAAAAAAAAATTCATATTTTTTTAACTTAAAAAATGAGGACTCTGATTTGTTATATTAAAAGATGAATTTTCTTGGGCATCTAACTTTTTGATACCTGGGCAGGCAAATAAATTTTGCACATGCCCATGTAACTTTTCAGATATTTTTCCAGCCTTGCACGCACAGTGTGTTCTGCTTAGATGCACAATAAAAGAAAAATTCATGACCTACAAAGTGCTAGTTCAAATGACAGAAGTTGGGTGCCATTGTAAAGAACAGTTGTGAAATTTATAAACCAAGCAAATTCAAGAGTGCAGTGAATGCGCAGAAGCTATCTACTGCTGCCACATTGTGGCATGTGGCAGAAGTAGATAGCTTCTACGTCAGTAGCCATGTGGACTGTTTAGTGTGCTATCACTTTCGGTATTGAAGTCCATGACACTTGTACAGCACTGTTTTCACTGCAGGTACAATTTTGGAGAGACTGGATGTCCCAACTTACATGTCAATTACGAAATGGGACAAGCAACTCAGAGAAATGTTTATTATCGATGACTGGTAAACATGATAAGCATACGATGTCTGAGGAAAACATTGAACAGATTCGAAAGTCATGTCAAAGAAGACCACGGAAATCCACCTGAGAGTGTGCAGCAAGACACTCCACCAACAACAGTACGTCGAGTACTCCATGAGAGATTGCATTTACCACGTAGAAGATTCAACTGCATCAACAAGTTAAGCCACATGACAGGACGCCATGGAAAAAATTTGCAGAGACAATATTGGCCAAAATGGATACTGACGAAACGTTCCCAGACCAGGTATGCTTTTCAAAGGAGTCAATATTCCACACATCAGGAAAAGTAAACAGAGACATAACTGCAGCCCCTGGGGGTCCAAACTCTATACATTGTTCATGAACATGAATGAGATTCTCCAAAATGCAATGTTTGGTGTAAGATAATGAAAGACAAAATCATTGTTTCCTTTATTTTTATGAGGACCACAGCAGGGGTGCAGAATATGTCCAAACACGCGAACCAGGTTCAGGGGAAATTAAGGCAGCTCTAGGGAAATTTTTGCCCTGGTATAAAATAATAATAGTAATAATAAAACAAAAAAATTAATAACGAATATAACGTAAAAAATGGGAGTAATTTACTTCACGGTAATCAGGCAATCATTTTGAAAAATGTGTCGTTATGAATACAAGAGGTTATGAGGGCTGTGACATACTGCCGCTCACAAACGATTCACCGAGCCTAAACCACTTTACCAATGCCAAGGCTAGACAGCGTGGCATAAGTAACAAGTACGACACAACCACTAGTCATGCTAATAAACGTTTCTGAAATTAATGTGGTGAGGGATGGATGTTGTTTTTATCTCATGGCGCTGGCTCTCGCCCTTCCCTGGAACCAGTGGCTCTAAATTAGGGACGGGCAACTGCTTATAGCCCACTGAGTTGCTCTATGTGATCGTTAAACCTCCAACAGAAAAAAATGGCAGCGAATGTGTCATAGGTGCTGATTTGAAAAATTATTGTGGGTTCTGGACATTTTAAAGCAAATGACCCATGCATTTTTAAAAGGATTTAAATTTCATTCAGTAAAATTATGTGGCACAATTAGATGCCTGGAATGCTTGAATGAAATAAATTAATTAATTACAGAATTTTTTAGCTGTTTATTTTTCAGCCTCTCTGCCCTGGGTTACTTCTTGATTCACCAATTCTTCATACGTCGAAAGTTAATGGGTTCCACCATTTTAGGTGAGAAAAGAATTATTGAGTTAAAAATATCTTCTTTTCATGCTTTAAAATGATACACAATTAAAATAACAACTGTCTCACACGATTAAAAACATCTCCACTATGTACAATTGACAGGGGTGCTTATTCTGTGAAATCAAATTTAATGAAATTAATGTAGATCAATACTTACAAAAAAAAATCAGAATAATATATGTGTTACATTCGTAATTTATTTCCCAAGTTCTGATATTTTTTTAAAGAACAGTGACCTTTATAAAATTTTAGTAATTGCAAATTTCCAGTGTTTGGCCCTTCAAAGCTATAAATAATACTTATAAAAAGTAAAATTCTGAGAAAAAAAATAATAAAGGCAACTTACATAATTGATGCCTTGCCTGCCTGTGGCAATGGTGTATTTTCTTGTGCAGAAAAGACTGAAATGTATATGACAAAGTTTGTTCAGTTTATACTTTAAATGATTTGTATATTCACGTAATAAGTCATTAATGCTGCTGATGGATGCAAACTTCATACTTCATAATGCTTTAGAAAAACATTTGGTTATTTTGTTTTTATTTTGCTGCAAATCCTTTGCGTGAGATTTATGTTTACTGCACCCAGATTCCTGCTTTGGTGTTGACAGATTTTGTGTTGGAATTTTAGGGCTCACCACAATCTTTGTACTTACAGAGCTGGCCGCTGATGATTTATTTATTCCAGAAAAATGATTTCCAATTACTCCATGCCTTCTATCAAACTTTTCCTTAGTTGATTTGTGATGAATTTTTCAGCTTTGCAACATGTTCTGTAACAAAGTTTTGTCAACTGCAGTGGTGAGCGGATTTTCAACACCAAACATTTCAAACGTTGAACATTTCTTTGCTAAGAGGTTATATTTGATGGTATGATAACTGTCCAAGCTTTTTGCATCTAAACTAGTTCTGTGCTGTGTGATGATATTATCCATGAAATTAAATGAGCTTTCCACAATTGGCCCATGAAAACATGAGATGAGGGCTTTTACAAGTTTACCCAATGTGGAGTACTTTTGTATTCCATCATGTGAGCACATTTTTGACACTGCAGCCCAGTATTCCATCAATGCCTTTAGGAATTTTATTTTTTTCACATTTCTCATTGGCTGAGTAATTAAAGATATCACTAATTGCTGTATCGATTTGATATGATCTGATTTCTTCATCGATAACAAGCATTTCGTTAGCAGACAGCACTGAGCTACATGCATCAGTCAATTTTGAAAAGAGCTATATAGGTAGTAGTTTGGCCCCTAAGAGAGGGGTCTAACCCTGAAAACTAATCAGAGTAGAATTTCCCACAGGAAGTTTTTGGATCATGTATAAGGAGCATGCCAGATGACATTAATTTAGCTCTTTCTTAAATGAAGATACCAAATAATCATTTGATGTACTTGCAGCAATAAGTTTTTTGGCTTCTCCTCCAACATAAATAAATTTGTCTGGCAGGTGATTATCGCCACTCTTAAAATCTATTTTCAAAAGATCCTTGTGAGTTTTGCACTTTGAGATTATTTCATGTTTAATGAAAAATGATAAAATTTTCTTTATCAACACAAAAAGTTCAACATGCAATCTATGCAACATAGGTTGTTTGGTCTGAAACAGCTTTATGTATTCATTGAATATAGGCAGAACAGCTTTGTACAGATGGATTTCAAGTAATGTTTTCTTTTGCACCACAAAAAGGCTTTCAATAATTTTATTCTTCCTTTCTTTTCCCATTTCTGTTAAACATTTTGATTTCAAAGAATCTTGGATTTTCACAAGTTTGGACACACAAGAATTACTAATTTTTCTTTCCTCATACACTTTATCCAAATCAGACTTATACAAATTTCTGTCTGAATCTTTAATCCAAGAATAATAGAAGATTAGCAAAGCATCCCACAACAAAATCATGCGTTCAACTGCTGGGAGCACACACAGCCATCTATGATTTGGTCGTGAAAGCGGGGAGAGCTTTTGAATTCCCAAAATCGTACAGATTTGGAAAAATAGTTCTCTTTTGTCAACACTTAGCAAGTCAAAGTGAATGTTGTCACACAATGATTCAATGTGCATTTTAAAAGGAGCAGTGAATCTTTTTACACTGTTGTTAACAGTATGGCAGCTATCACCATCAATATGAAGTAGATGTGGAGCTTTGTTGTTACAAACTAATGTTTCTACACCATTCTTTTTACCCCTCATAGTGTTGCACGAGTCCATCAGGAGACTAATTAGGTTACTCCAAGGAATACCATTTCCTTCTATTAAATGTACTATTTTTGAGTAAATATTGGCTGCAGTACAAAACTGAAGTTGAATCGATGATAAATGTTTTATTACGACTTCTTGTTGCTCAGGGCAAAAATATTGTGCAAGAATAGTTAAGACACTACAATTCGCCCAACTTGTGCTCTCATCAATATTTAATGAGAAGGGAGTCTCTGTCTGAGGGTATCGACAATTTGTTTTTTTATTGTACGAGCAAGGCCATCTCTCATTTTGTATGTAACAGCTGACCTATTCATACTTAACGCCTGTAATGCCTTTGGGTCCTTTGACAATGTCTGAGCCAGTTTTACAAGATGAGGCCCAAGTGTATAGGGAAGAGAGTGTTCCGCTATGAATGAACATAAATTGCCTCCGATCTAACTGTACGGGTACTTAGATCTAGTGGCTTTTCATCACCAGCAGGGTTTTCTGCAGACGTATAAGAATACAAGTTCATTGAACTCTTTACAGATGTTTTTGAAGATTTGTGTTGTGAAGAATTTGACTGGCTTACCAATGCTTTTACACCATCCTTTTCATATTGAATGCTTTTGTTGTACCAAATGCAGAAACATTCCCCAGGAGAATCAGTTTTTCGACACCATATCCCAATGGCGTCAGCGTTGGCATCTTGCTTCTGAAGCCAATCCCAGCGATATTTATTGCGGATATCTTTTTCCAAAATTTTTATGAGCTCAGCATCAGAATTTTTCAAAAACTTCATTATCATAAATTACATGCGATGTCAGGAACAGAAACTATTCTGTAGAATAGCACTTCACCAGGAGGAGCAGTAAGGATAACCAGTGGTCCCCAGTGCAGCAGCAGTCAAATGGAGCAGGAACAAGTTGAAGTACTTAGAAGTGCCATACTACTGAAGCAGGTAGGGGGAGGGATGAAGAGGGGACAGTCACCCACATCCTAGACTCAGATTTCTCTGCATTTTAAGAAAGCCAGAATGTCAAAGAGTGCATTGAAACCAATGACAAAGATTTCCTGAGCAGCAACCAGCAGGCATCCCAAATGGAAGGGAGAGGGGTGAACAAAAAGTCAGCAGGGAGATCCTCCCTAGATCTCTGTGATGATGAGATGAGAAGTCTTGAAGGTCAAAAGCAGCAGACAGAGTGGGTGGGCCACTAAGCCCTGGGGTGGGGCAGGAGCAAAGGGGCACTGCCAGGAAAAGAAAGGGGTGAGAAATTTCTGTTTGAAGTAGCTCTGGGCAAACCCAGCACCAAACCACAAAACAAAGCAAACAGTTAACACACTTCTAGAAGACAAATATAACATTAGGTGGGGGGTGAGGGCGGGGGTGGGAGGGGATCTCTCCCAGCTGAGTTGGGTAGACACAGAGTGGACCTGTTTCTCTTCTCCTCTGTGGGGGTAGATTGGCAGTAAAATTTCCCAACTCCAAGTGGAATTGAGCTTTGCTTTGGCCACCAACCAAGGGAAAACAGGGAAAGGAAAGTGACAGGCCTCGCCACTGGCCATAAAAATTAAAAAAAATTAAAAATAAAATAAAAACGACGCAAATTTCCGTAAAAAAAAAAAAAAAAAAAACCGCCAAAAATTCCCGAAATACAACGCCGCCGAAACTTTCATAAAAAAAAAAAAAAAAAAAACGCCGAAAATTTCCGGAATTTCCGGAAAATAAGCACCCCTGAATTGATTCATTGGCAGTAATTTAATACAGTCAGGTCCCAAAGTACAAATAAAAGATGATAGGTTAAAAAGGCTAAAAGATGATAGGTTAAAAAGGCTAAAAGATGATAAGTTAAAAAGGCAAGATCATTCGAGCTCCCACTGGAGCTCATTCTCAAGCTATAATGCTGTGTGCACCCTCAGATACACGCACTAATATACAAAAGTTTGTCACGTTGTCCTGACAACATAATGCTGTGAAGTTATAACAGGCTACACCACTCTCAGGGTACAACAATCATTTTAAATTTTGAGATGTTAAACAAGGTAATTTGTAAAGATATAATTACACACATTATATAATGCAGTGGGGATGTAAGGTCAGGTGATGCGTAACATCACAGCCTCTCCTTGACAAATGTCAACCCCGCCTTCTCGTGGTGCATCCTGTTCCCACTAAAGAGGCTCTGACGACCGCCAATGGCGGTATAACTATACCATCGGGATTAGAGGAAATGCTATCACACACTCACCAACCCGCTTGGCCAGCGTGGTGAGTTATGGCCAAACGCGTCCAAAATGATTACACAACTTAAATCTTGGCTCTGTTTCCGGCAGCTGGAATGTACCTGGCCAAGGCAGCGGCCAGTGCGACATGAAGGCAGAGGGTGCTAAGAATCCCCGGTGGACTGGACTAGGCTGCCATCTGATGCTGACCTTGGCTACGTATAATGGACGCTCCCTATCTTCTGATTCAAGGCTTCATGAATTGGAAGAGGAACTACAAAGGATCAAGTG
The DNA here is from genome assembly GCA_039090855.1 of Macrothele yani. Lineage (NCBI taxonomy): Eukaryota > Metazoa > Arthropoda > Arachnida > Araneae > Macrothelidae > Macrothele > Macrothele yani. The sequence goes on from CM076997.1 coordinate 130,931,121, forward strand.
GGACATCGTCGGGCTAAGTGAGGTAAGGAGAAAAGGAGATCTCATTGAACTGAAAAGTGGACATCTGTTCTACTGTCGTGGGACAGATACTGGCAGAACTAGTGGTGTTGGATTTATAATAAACAAGAAACTGAAGGATAAAGTTGTAGAAGTTGAAAGTTCCTCTGACAGAGCTGCACGACTTGTTATCCAACTCTCGAGAAGATACAAGGCTCAGATTATTCAAACTTATGCACCCACCACAAGTCATCCTGAAGAAGAAATTGAAGAATTTTATGAGGAAATTCGTCATCTAAATAATAAAGGTAAGCACCACTTGAAGATAATTATGGGAGATTTCAATGCAAAAATAGGGCAACGGCAACAGAATGAAACTTCAGTAGGTAAATTCGGTCACGGCAACAGAAACCAGCGTGGAAATACTCTCGTTGAGTTTGCAGAGGCAGAAGGGTTTTTCATCTTGAACTCCTTTTTCAAGAAAAAGCCACACAGGAAATGGACATGGAGACATCCAAATGGGATGACAAGTGAAATTGATTTTATTATGTGTAACAAAAAATTCGTCATAGAAGACTGCAGTGTGCTAAACAAGTTCAACACGGGTAGTGACCATAGATTGGTGAGATGTAAGATGCACCTCAACACTAAACTTGAACGTGGCAAGCTCATAAGACAAACAAAATCTATTGACATAACCAACCTTAAAAAACACCATAATACCTTCAAGTTGTAACTGAAGAACAGATTCTCTGCTTTAGAAGGCCTAACATCGGAAGATGTGGATATTTCTGAAGTTAACAGAAAAGTAAACAAAGCTCTTATGGAAACAGCAACAAAATTAGCTGGGTCTAAGAACAAGTTGCATGTGAACAAATTATCAGGAAAAACCAAAATGTTGATGCAAAAAAGAAGAGAGATGAGGACAACTAAAGAAGATGTGACTTCCAAAGTGGAATATATAGAGCTATGCAAGACAGTACGAAAAAGTATCACTGAAGACGTAAGAAAATTCCACTGTGAACTAGTGAGGAAAGCAATTGAAAACAACTAAAGCCTAAAGATAGCAAAGGGACATCTCAGTAAGGGAAGAAAACAGATTATGGCACTGAAAAAGAAGATGGTTCTGTAACAAGAAATAGAGGCGAAATTTTGACAAGAGTGAAAGATTTCTACTCTAAATTATATGAAAGGGATGAGACATGTACTCCAGACATCATGAAAGGTACCAGTACCAGAGTTCCTCCAGTCCTCCCAGCAGAAGTTGCACATGCAATCAAGAACATGAAGCGGGGAAAAGCTCCAGGAGAAGATGGAATTACTGTAGACATCATACAAGAAGCAAGTGGAGAAATTGAAACTACACTCGCCCAAGTTTTCACCAGATGCCTGAATGAAGGGAAGATTCCTGAGGATTAGAATAATGCTACATTGATCCTGCTACATAAAAAAGGTGACGTTGAGGATCTCAGGAAGTACAGACCCATCAGCCGCCTTTCAGTGGTTTATAAAATCTTCACTAAGGTTCTCTCACACCGCTTGAAGGTAATACTGGACATGGCTCAACCGAGAGAACAAGCTGGATTCAGGAGTGGCTACAGCACAATAGATCATATCCACGTACTGAGAGAACTAATTGAAAGAGCGAGGGAATATGAACTTCCATTGTGCATGGCTTTTATCGATTATGAAAAAGCCTTTGATTCGGTGAAACCTTCAGCAGTTACAATGGCTCTGAAATCCTACGGTATTGAAGATGCATACATTAATATTATTAAGAACATCTATGAAAATGCAAGTGCAAAGATTTGGCTGTTTGAAAATACAACACACATAAAAATTGGAAAGGGAGTGAGACAAGGTGACACCATATCTCTAAAGCTCTTTAATGCTACATTGGAGGGTGTCTTTCAGTCGCTGAGCTGGGAAAACAAAGGGATAAAGATTAATGGAGATTATCTAAATCACTTTCGTTTTGCTGATGATGTAGTCATTTTTGCAACTGCCCCATCAGAGCTGCAGAGTATGATCCAGGAACTTGCTGACAAGAGTAAAGAAGTGGGATTAAAAACATTTGAACTTTCAGAAGACAAAAGTGATGTTCAATGCTTTTACAAAAAATGAAGATTTATTGATTGATGGAGAAAAGCTGGAGATAACAAGCACATACGTTTATCTTGGACAGCAGATATCAAGTGAGGGTCACATTGATGAAGAAATAAATCGGCGTACAAAACTTGCCTGGAGAGCTTTTGGAAGAAACAGCATAATTTTCAAGAGCAATATGCCATTATGTCTTAAAAGAAAAGTGTTTGATCAATGCATCCTTCCAGTGCTTACGTATGGAGCAGAGACGTGGACCTTAACTAAAAGAGCCATAGAAAGGCTGCATACAACTCAAAAAAGCATGGAGAGGTGCATGCTTGGTGTAACCAGGAGAGATAAGAAGAGGAACTCGCGGATCCGAAAAATGACAAGAGTGGAAGACATCATGATCAGAGTTAAATCCCTGAAATGGCAATGGGCTGGACATACTGCCAGAAGGACAGATCATCCAATGGACAGCCAAAATTTTAGATTGGATTCCAAGGGACAGGAAAAGACCCAGAAGACCACATAGGAGATGGGTGGATGAAATTCGAAAGTATGCAGGTGTGACATGGAGGAGACTGGCACAAGACAGACCGTTGTGGAGGAAACTTGGGGAGACCTTCGTCCAGCAGTGGATTGATAATGGTTGACAATGATGATGATATAATGCAGTGACAGTAATAATGAATATATAATTAATTATCAATGTAGGTCTAATTTTAAGTCCATCATGTGTCATCAAAAGTGTTAGATTGATATATACACTAGTGTGCAAAAATTAAGGACAAAGAGGAGAAATTAACATAACAGCGGAACGAGCAGGCAGAACGGACCGAAAGACCACTCAGGAGATAAACTAGGGTCCGGTATGGTAGGGCATGCACATATATGCAGCATGACAGGGGGGTCGGAAGAGCAATAAAGCACACGGGCGGTGCACACTCAGCAATTCGGTGAAATCTATTGCATGGTGCACATCGGTTTGAACGACGTCGAGTTGCTGCCACCATGGGATATGGCCAACAGGCAATCCAGTAGACGACATCTGGATGACTTTACTTGAGGTCGCGTCATTGGGAAGTTGAAAGAAGGTCGAAGTGGGATTTGTGTGGCCGAGGAGTTCGAGATCAGTCACAAAATCGTTTCACGAGCTTGGAGAGCATTTCAAACGACAGGAACAGCTGTCCTAAAGTTTAGCAGTGGTCGTCCACGAGCAACCACGGCATCAGACGACCGGTATATTGTCCTACAGGTGAGAAGAGACAGCCAGCAAGCAGACAGCGGGAGAAATCGCAAGGCACATGCAACAGACAACTGGACGCCCGTTATCGCGTTTTACCGTGGCCAGGAGGCTGCACAAAGGTGGTCTATTTGCACGATGACCAGTACGGTGTGTGCCATTAACGCCTGCTCATCGGAGACGGCGGTTTCTGTGGTGCCAGGAACACAAGAACTGGACACATCAGCAATGAGGTCGAGTTCTCTTTACGGGTGAGAGCCAATTCAGTCTGACGAGCGATTCTGGACGTATACACATCTGGAGAGAGCAGGGAACACGCAACCACACCTCCAACATCATCAAAAGGGACCGGTTAAAGGTGGCGGAGTTCTCGTTTGCGGCAGTATAATGTTTGGTAGCCGTACTGACCTCCACATCTTCCAAGGAGGTTCAGTGACTGGTGTCCGCTATTGTACCGAGGTTCTCCTGCCTTACGTGCGTCTGTTTAGAGGTGCTGTGGGTCCTGAGTTCCTCTTCATGGACGTCAACGCTACACCTAATCATACAGTGGCTGTTGCACAGCTGTTGGAGAGTGAAGATATTAAACGCATGGAGTGGCCTGCAAGGTCCCTGGACATAAATCCAATCGAACATGTGAGACCTTCTCGGGAGACTCTTGGCAGCACGTCACCAGCCGCCAGCAACGATTCCGCAGCTGCAATTGGCGCTACAAGAGGAATGGGCCGCGATGCCTCAACAGCTCCTTGACAACCTCGTCCTCCGCATGGACAGACGACGTAAATCCTGCAACGCAGTCGGGGTGATCATATCCCCTACTAAAGACTGGATTTTTCTTGGCAGCTGCCTGTCACATGGCCGTTTCTGTCTTCTGCCCAGTTGTGCTTGACGCTACCTTTTCAATAAAGTGCCTTTGTATCCTTTGGATTCCTTGTTTGGACCGTTTTGCTCACTTGTCACATATTCTTGCATCTTGGGGATCTTTTGGTATGATTTGAGTTGATGTGGAGCACTTCTGCACGAGGTTACATTCGAAAAACCGTCTCGTCCTTAATTTTTGCACGCCAGAGTATGTTCATGAATAGGCGCTGGCATAGTACGTATGAATAGTACGTATAAATTACCTTGTTTAACATCTCAAAATTTAAAATGCTTGTTGTACCCTGAGAGTGGTGTAGCCTGTTATAACTTCACAGCATTATGTTGTCAGGACAACGTGACATAAACTTTTGTATATAAGTGCGTGTATCTGAGGGTGCACACGGCATTATGGCTTGAGAATAAGCTCCAGTGGGAGCTCAAAAGATCTTGCCTTTTTAACTTATAATCTTTTAGCCTTTTTAACTTATCATCTTTTAGCCTTTTTAACCTATCATCTTTTATTTGTACTTTGGGACCTGACTGTATTTAACTTACTGCCAATTACTCAATTGTACATAGTGGAGATGTTTTTAATCGTGCGAGACAGTTGCTATTTTAAATGTGTAAGGAATTATTGATTCGCCTATTCTTGTCTCATCTAAAACTTTCACCTGCTAGAGAGGAGAGATTCACCTGGAGCACTAGATCTTTCGCGTGTTAAACAAAAAAAAAAGGGACCATTTTTCTCGTGAAAAAAAAAAAACTAGTTATTTATTGGAATAAATATTAGTTTGTTTGTTTTTTCAAATTTTTAAGTAATAGGCTTTAAGGATAGTTCTTGATCATCGACATATACACTGCTGGCCACCCAAAATGCAACACCAAGAAGGAAGCATCCGATGGACCTGAAATTTGCAGCATGCGTCGCCCGCGAGAAGACATGCAAACGATTCACATTGCACGGCATATGCAAATCATGTGCACCCGGCACGCCACCGAGAAGCACTATAAGAAGGGTGCAGAGAAGGTGGGGTGTAAGTAGTGGAAGTGTGTTGTGCTGCTGCACCTGTGTGTGGGAAACTTCCTGATGCCTTGTCGCAGAATACGGCAGTCATTCCAGCACGTTTCGGAGTTCGTCAGAGGACGAATAGTGGCTTATCGCGACAGCGGTTTATTGTACCGAGACATCGACGCCCGTGTGGGATGACATCCAGCCACAGTGAGGCGAGTGTGGATTCGGTGGGTACAGAAGAGACGGACGGACCGACGTGAGCGATTACTGCAGCAGTGGTACACTACTGAACGAGAGGAACGGCATGTTGTGCGGCGGGCATTGACGGCTCGCACCGCCACATCACGAACGTTAGCGTAGGAATTAGGGTGTGTTGTGCAACAACCTGTGTCAGCACGTACCGTTCAACGTCGTCTGCAGGAGCGGGGACTTGTTGCACGGTGCCCATTGCTCCGATTACCATTGAAGTTACACCACCGGCGAGTGTGGCAGCAGTGTGTTGCGCAACAACCTGTGTCAGCACGTACCGTTCAACGTCGTCTGCAGGAGCGTGGACTTGTTGCACAGCGCCCATTGCTCCGATTACTATTGAAGTTACACCGTGGGCAGTGGGCCGTTGAACGCCGCACCTGGACTACGGAATGGCACGACATTGTCTTCTCGACAAATCCCGCTTCTGCCTGCAACATCACGATGGTCGGATCCGCGTGTGGTGACACCACGGCGAGAGACTGTATGATGACTGCATTATGCATTGCCATACCGGTCTGTCGCCTGGCGTTATGGTTTGGGGCACAAGTGGATAGGACACCCGCACCTCTCTGGTATGCACTGCCGGTACACTCAACAGCCACCACTACATCTCCGACGTTTTAGAGCTTGTAGTCCTCCCTTACCTGCAGGACCTGCCAGAGACCACGTTTCGACAGGACAATGCGCGCCCACACGTGGCACGCGTCGTGCTACAATTCTTCACGGCCCGCAAAGGTGTCACTGCTACCGTGACCCGCCTGTTCTCCCGATATGTCGCCCATCGAACACGTCTGGTCGCTGATCGGCAACCAAGTGGCCCAGCAAGCACCACCCGCGGCTACGCCTGATGAACTGTGGCAACGCGTGAAGCAGCCTAGCCCGACATACCCCAAGTCCACATCCAAAGCCTCTTTCGTACGATGCCACGGCGTGTAGCAGCCGTTATTGCCAGCCATGGGGGCCACACGACCTATTGATGTCTGCGTGTTTCACAAGTCGCATGGGCCTGTAAGCTCAATCGTTTCATCTTTGTATCTGTTGTTATGTGCCCAGTAAATCTGGCTTTGCTATCTCGTGTTCTTCTTGGTGTTGCATTTTGGGTGGCCAGCAGTGTATATCACCTTTCTTATGGGTTCAAAAAGCTCAAACTTAAATCATTAGACAACGGTATTAATAGATGGTGAAACAGCAAATTCGTACCCGGGAGATTGGTACCCTACTGCTGCTGAGACGTTACTGGAGCATATACACATTGCATTAATGGAAGATTGTTCCTCTTTGGCGATTGTCGTTGTTGAATAGTTGTTCTCTTGGAGGAAAACTCCTATACTTTCTTCCACCATTAGGAAAACACATTGCGGAAAACTCCTACACCTTCTCATATAAGGGAATATACACAAATTGCATTTCGTATGAGATTTGTCAAAGTGTAGGAGTTTTCGTAGTGAGATATAATGATAATAGGAAATTCCTACTTGCAAAAAATGGTACATAAGATCGAGTTCACTGTAAACCACTACACGGGAGAACTGACACACTGGAAAGCTGACACTTTTTCATTATTAAGGGTTACTCTTCCAGGTAGGTACAAGTTGCTATTCCACCGAGGGACACTTCGAATGTGTGGCAGTTTTCCAAGTTCCCGAATTATGTGTGGCAGTTTTCCAAGGTATCTTAATACAGGATAAGCTCTTTTGTTTGTCTTTATTTTGAGGCTGGTACACACGACTTTAGGGCAACTGGCCACAAAAGTTTAAGGGGGAAGGGGGCATATAAAGATTGCCGCTTCTTAGTCTATACTGAGAATCCAAGTTATTAATATTTCTCTTTTACTTATTTAATTCACAGGCCCTACACCTAGGCTTTTTAGCCGTTTTTAATCAATCGCGTTCATATTCATAACGTTTACATATCAAACCAAGTTAATAATATTGCGCTTTTACTTAGGCACCAAATATTAATTCATAGGTCCTAGGCCTTTTAAACAGTTTTTATTCTGCCTATGTCACATTCACAATGTTTACGTATCAACTCATGTTAATAATATTGCGCTTTTACTTAGGCACCAAATATTAATTCATAGGTCCTAGGCTTTTTAAACAGTTTTTATTCTGCCTATGTCACATTCACAATGTTTACGTATCAACTCATGTTAATAATATTGCGCTTTTGCTTAGGCACTAAATATTAATTTATAGGCCTTAAGCCTAGGCCTTTTCAACATTTCTTATTTTACTGGTGTCACATTCACAATGTTTACGTATCAACTCATGTTAATACTATTGCGCTTTTACTTAGGCACCAAACATTAAATATAAGTTCTAGGCCTGGACTTGTTAAGAAATTTTTAATAAGCACAACATTACTAACTTGAATTGTTATGTGAACCTTATACATATGAGCACAGTGAATTAAAAAATGCTAAAAGGCACTATGTGAAAAAAAGGCTTATTAATTAATGTTTTGTTCCTGAGCAAGAGTACAACACAAGTAATTACCTTGATTGTTTATGCCATCCTCATGAATATAAGCACGGCGAATTAAAACCTGTTAAAAAGGCCAGGGGTCTATTCATTAACATTTGGTACTCTCATAAAAGTGTAATGCTCTAACCTTGCCTTGTTATGCAAATCTTATAAATTAATTTCAGCACGGTGGATTGAAAATTGTTAAAAAGTTTCGGGCCTTATAAATAATGTGTGGTGTGCTTAAGTAAAAGGGCCTAGTATTTACTTCACTTCTGATGCAATCGTTCAAAATATGGCAATGACGGATAAAGAAATTGCTAAGGAGGCCAAGGCTTGGAGCCTATAATTAATGTTTCATGCCAAAGTAAAAATGTGATATTTCGCTGGTCCGAAAGCTGCTGTTCTTAGTCGGAGTGAAGTTACATGCATGTTGTCAAAGCATATAATTGGCAGTTTCACCCTTCCGAAAAAATAAATAAATAAATCCCACCTTATCACCCCTTTTCTGAATATAGTATGATTCATGCTATAATTCCACTGTTTCACTGAACACCATATCTTTAAAAAATCTACAAAGCAATGCAATTTATTTTCCCAAATAAAAAAAAAGGGGGCAATTTTCACTTGACCCCCTAATACAAAAAATAAAGCGAGGTTTTTTTGTTTTTTTGTACGAGAGCAATTTATTTATATCGATGGAGTTTTCAATTTAATTCTCATTTTATAAGAGACAATAACATTTGTCGCACACGTCAGATTTTCACAAAAATATAATTCCGTTATCTAAGTGTGAAGTGGCCAAGAAACTTTATACGTCCCCTAAAGTGTGTTTGCTGACAAGGCTAAGCCCTCGTTTGGTGAGCTGTTCGGTGGCCTTGTCAAAACTCTATATGGGGTTTGAAACTGCTGTGTTTCCAGACGTGTACAATGAAACAGTCTTATTATAGCCCTTAACCTCATTAGCAAACGGTGAAGATGAAATACAATGACACCAGTCTAAAGTGAATTGCCGCAACTGACATTTCGTGAGATCCCGCGCTTCGTGGGAAAATCTGTCTTCAGGCTAAAATCTCTTTCAGGGGAGATTGTTGAAGACAATGTGTTTGTGAAAAACTGTGATACAGCATAGCAATGATGATAGGAAGCAAACAGTTGTTTATCACATGTACCGCCTGAAGTTTGCGCACGACTAATGTGTTAAAATAGCTGTTCATACAGCAGATAGATTCAGTTTGGGATCTTTTATCAGGATTTCTCTCCACCACATACCAAGGTTTAGTCATTGACTCAGTGTTTTACTTCAGAAGATAAGAAAAGTTTCATTGTAGTCTCCAAAAAAATAAATACATAATGAAGTAATTAATAACAATGATAAAAACGTTTTCAATTAGGCTATGAATGTTTTCTCCATGACTCATTTAGATTATAGATTCAAATAAAATTGCGATTATTTTCTTTTTTTTTTTCTTTTGGGGGTTTAATGACCACCATGAACAATTCCCCAACAATTTGATGGGCAATAAGCAGTCGCCCATCCCTAATTTAGGGCCACTGGTTCAAAGAAAGGGATATAACCAGTGCAATTAGGCAGACATAACATCCATGTCTCATGGCATTCGAACCGTGACCTAACTCAGACGACTGATCAGAAGCCAGCGCTTAGACCAACGGGGTGCCCTCAAGTTTTTTCCGAAACTGTCTGTCTTGGGGTAGTGTCCTCCATGTCACTCTGGCATGGCTTCAAATTTCATCCACCAATCTCCTACACAGTCTTCTTCTGCACTTCTTTTATGTCCCTTGGTACCCAGTCTAATACTTCAGTTGTCCATTGATGGTCCATTCTTCTAGCAATATGCCCTGTCCATTGTCATTTCAGGGACTTTACTTTCATCATGAATTTATGATGTCTTCCACTTCTGTCATTTTCTTGATCCAAGAGTTCCTCTTCTTATATCCTTCCTAGTCATGCCAATATTATTAACTGGACTTAATATGTAAATGTTGCGAATATGACATCGTTAGAATAAAAACTGTCAAAAGGCCCAGCCAGGCCTAGGCCCATGAATTAATATTTAGTGCCTAAGTAAAACATACATGAGACTGACGATGAAAGAAAAGCTGAACTTTTTCACCGGGTGAAAAAATCGGAATGAGCCGCCAGAAAGTATGAATATAATGCAGCATGAGCAAGACAGAATTGTTCACTGAAGTTTATTTATGTAAACATTACTGACATTTAACAAAAAGAGCACGGGACAGAGAAACACTGCAGGGGGGGGGGTTACACAATTACGGGCGAAATATTCGCCCCTTCCATCTATTGTTTTCAGAAATGTTTACTCCATTTTCAAGCTGAAATACAAATATTTATGAACTAAAATGGTATTTAACAACAATACTGGATAGAAGGAACAACGTGCGAGAAAAAAAAATTACGATTACAGGAGAAATCTTCACTCTGTCTAACTTCCATTTTCAAAAGCTTTGAAAGCTGGAATTCTGTCTTCAGACGAAAAATGACCCCCACCAATCCCTCAAAAATTTCTGTCCAGTTATGCATCTATCTCAAGAACCACAGAAATGATGATGAAAATGGCGAAATTCCTCGAATTCTCGGAAGAACCTCATGCCTAGAGATTACAGGGAGATTTTCGCGCCATCTAACTTCTGCTTCTGGAAAAATTTCCTCCAATTTTTCAAACTGAAATAGAATATTTATGGAATAAAATTATATTTAACAACAATACTGGACAGGGGAGCATCACGAATAAAAGAAATTTTTATTGTGGGGGAAATCTTCACTCTGTTTAGCTTCCGTATTTGTAAGTTTTGAAAGATCAAAAACCATACTTCGCCGACCCCCCCCCCCGAGAAATTTCTCTTCAGTTTGCATTGATCTCAAGTATGACCCAAATGATGACAAAAAAAACGGAATTCCGCGAATTCGCGGCAGAATCTCATGTATGGTAAAAGTGCAATGTTATTAACTTGTCTTGATATACAAACTTTGTGAATATGACACAGGTAGAATGAAAACTGTTTAAAAGGCCTAGGCCTAGGACCTATGAAATAAAATTTAGTGCCTAAGTAAAAGTGCAATATTATTAATAGACTTGATATGCAAACGTTATGTACATGGAGTCAGCAGATTAAAAACTGGTAAAAAGGCCTAGGCTAGGCCTATGAATTAATATTTAGTGCCTAACTAAAACTGCAATATTAGTAACTTGACTTGGTATGTAAACATTTTGAATATGAAGTCGGCAGATTAAAAGCTGTTAAAAAGGCCTAGGTCTATGAATTAAGTAAAAAGAAATATTAATAACTGACATGTTATGTAAATATTTAGTGCCAAAGTAAAAGCGCAGCGTTATTAAAAAATCCCACCTTATCGTCCTTTTCTTAACACAGCATGATTCATGCTGTAGTTCCGTTGCTTCGTCAAACTCTGTAGTTTTAAAAAATGTACTAAGTCAAGACTATTTATTTCTTCAAATTAAAGTACAATTCTCACTTGGGTTACATAGAACATTTTCTCAAAATTTGTTTGGAATTCCCAATTTAATTTTCAATATAGGCCAAGAAACGGCAATCTTTATACCCCCACCCCCACCCCCTTTTCCTTTTGTGGACGGTTGCCCTAAACTCGTACGAACCAGCCTGAAAATTCACACAAAAGGGCTCCTTCCCTTCGTTACACATTCAAAGCGTTCCTCAGAGGAAAATCAATTTGTGTCCGGCCCCTTAAAGAAAAACCTGTTGCAGTTTCTCAACGTGTCACACTTTTCCAAGTTTTTGAAAGACGTGTGGCACTTTTTCTGTGTGGCGGTTTACAGTGAACCGAGGAGTTGTCATTTGTGCAATTTGTATAAGCCCCTGTAACATCACCGCAACAGAAGGGTGCCAATTTGCTGTTTCCCTTCTTTTTCAAAACGTGCTTTGGGGTCACACTGCCAGTGGCGTAGGAACGCTTTTGATTTAGGGGGTACAAGCTCATGAACCTTACATTTCAAGGATTAAGCCATCTATGGATGAGCCCCTCCGAGATTTTGGGGGGGGGGGTAGTATATTAGAGTTTTTAATAATTCGTACACTGATCAGGAATTCATCAGAATGAACATTGTTATCATATTACTATTAATTATTACCATTATTATTTTTATTGCTGACAACAAAAAGTTCACATTATTAATTTCTTATCAGAAAATGAATGAAGATTTTTTTTTTTTGTGTGTGTTCTCTCTTGTTAATTTTTGTACTTTTTTTCCATTAAAATATTGAGCAGGGACAAGTCAACATTAGGATGAATTTCTGTCAGCAGGGTTTGGAAAAGAGAGATTTCTCAGGAAATGTTATATAACTCTTTACAAGAACGAATTAAATTTCCTATCATTTTTGTTTACGTTAATAAAGTAAAACCGCAGTAAGATAAAAACAGCTCTACCCGCGAATATAGTACCATTGAAGCATTATGAAGTCTATATTAAAAACTTTGAACGATACATAGGCTGACAATTGATGTAAAAAGCACATTTGTCTGGTGCAAAGCTAAATGATGGTGGAGATATCGAGGAATTGGAGTTCTATGAGTGGTATGTGAAATCTGTAATGCACTTGTTGTATTGCTACAGATCTTAAGACAGAAAACAATTTTAGTGCCGGTGCTGTGGTCACTGAAATGTCCACTTGTGCACTAAATTTTTTTTTAAAAGTGCAGAAAGTACGACCTGATGAAGATGCATGGAATTTTAAGAGAAAAGAAACACTGATCACAAGTATGTTATCAAGCCCTAGCCCTACCATATGCTGTTTGAAGTTATTAACAAAAACCTCGAACTCAGGGGCGGATTTCCGGCTAGGCGCACTCGCTATTTCAGGGGCCCCGAAAATATATAATTGGATTTTCAGTTTTGGTTTTCACGGACCAAAGCAAATTAATCTTTAAAGCGACTACTTTGGTTTGTCAATTGATATTTTACTTTCTCATCTTAATAATAACATATTTTTTTCTTGCTGTTGCGGATATTCCAAATTGTCGAGTTCTTATCGATGTACTTATTTTGAAAAGAACAGTTAAAATAATTTTGAGTTCCTTTTAGTGGTTGGTAAAGAAATTATTCACGCTTCCCACACGTTTCATTGTTTAAGGCAAATTCTTAACTGGCCTACTGTGCTATAAATTGCTTTCATGGTACTTCCAGCCAAGAGAACACATTTGTGTTGGAACCTTCCCACCTTCTTCCCGAGTTGCAATGAGGAGTACTTGTAAAAACTTTCCTGATAATCGGGCGTGTTTGCTGTTAATAGTTTTTTTCCTTCGTGGTAGGATAATCAATGAAGAGAGAAATAATCTTCACAGGATAACTCTTCTTGGGACAATCAAGTTCTTTCTCGGCCCTAATCGCACTAAACCATCTTAAACGAAAAGAGTTATTAATATTTACGCTGGAAAAATAAAGAAATTTGACAATATCACACTATCTTATTTAATAGTGTTAAAAGTAATTTATATGTTATTGCAACATTTTCTCATTACTTTCTGCTCCCTTGGTTTAATAGTGATAATTATCAAGTATTTTCACCTTTTCTATTTCTTAAATCGACTTAAAACTAGCTTTTGAAAAAGCAATAAAAAGTTTAAATGATACTCTTACTCAAAAACCTGCAGTTCCTACTTTTCCATTTTTAAACCGGATCTTTTGCATTTAATTTGTATGCTTCTGCTTCTGATAACTGCAGTGCAGGTATAAATGGGATACAGGTATTTAAAGTGCTAAACCTAACATCCATTGATTCCCTATTAGCCTCAAAATTCTGTTTATGATAACTGCAGGGCATGAAGTATACGGGATATTAAAAGTACCAAACTTAATATCCATTGATTTCCTATTAGCCGCAAAAATATTTTTTGAAATATCTCTGAAATCAAAAAGTTCGATGTGCATGGATAGACAAAATTATTACACTAGCACTGTTTCTTACAGAACGTTCTAATAATAGGAAGCGAAGGCATTTTAAAAATGTGTAAAAACCTTTTTCTTGACTCCCCCCCCTTTTTTTTTTTTGTTAATCTGACGGATGAAAATTTCTGAAGGGATAGGAAGAGGGAGGGGGGCCCTGAACCTTTTAGCACCTAGGGCCCCAAAAGATTTAAAATCTCCTCTGCCCGCACTCGTCGTTTCCCTGCAGAACTAATTTGCTGGAGTTTCCCAGATGGCTGGCCAGTTTTTGGTGGATGAAAAGCCTCCCACTACAAGCTTCGGATATAAAAAAAAAAGACAGATGACCCGTGATATTTCTTTGAAAAAAAAATAAGTAGCATATAAATTTTACAGTTCTCTTTACGAATGATTGGTTTGTGTTTGCTCATATCTGGGGGGGGGTTACAGTAGATATTAATGTACCCCTCTCTAAAATTTGGGGGCACATTGCCCTGTAACCCCCACCCCCACCCCCACCCCCACCACCACCACCCGTTCCTACGCCACTGCACACTGCATACAAAATTAAAATTTCGGTGGGTGTACATCATGTCCCAAACGTGTGTTGTGTCACACGGCATACAAAATTAAAATTTCTGCGGGTGTACACCATCTCCCAAAATCAAAGCATGTCATGGTGCTTAAATGTTGAAAATATGATAGCGATTATTCCTAAAGTTACTGTGCAGAGTGTGCTCAAGTTCAGTGGGCAAACGTCTGGGTGGGCAAGTGTCCGACACCCGCATGTTAAGGAATATTATGTATATGTGATCTCGTGCTAAAAGAATATAACCCCACACCCACACCACCACCACCACACACATACATAATAAAAAACGGATAGGTGAAGATCGTTAATATTTTTCTGGCACAGGAGACGTGTCTTCGAAGAGCAGCTAGGACTAGTATGGTCACATAACCTTCGCGGAGGGGCGTGTCCCCCCTTCCCCTCGCGCCTGTCTATGTCGTTGGCTGCGCGTTTGTGGGTGCCACAGGTCTAACTACGAAACTAGTTCCTACGGAACTCCGGTAATGCTAAAACATGGCTCATTCTAGGCGTTGCTCGCGGGACGGCGCGCAAGTTTGAAAAATTCCGCCCTGCCCGCCCTCACGTTAAAATTATGCGCCCTACTGCCATTTAATTAAAAAAATCCTGCCCTGACCACCCTAAAATGTAAACTGCACACCGCGCGCGCGGACTTACCCTAATCAATGGTACACAGCTGTGTATCCAAAATAGCGCACCAACTCCACATTAACCTCTCGTCTACGTCTAGAAAGTCGTAACCAACCCCCGTTGGTAAAAGATTCCTGGAAGACAGGAACCGATAAGATACAATCACTTTAACTGTTTCTTTATGCCCGCAGGAAAGGAAGGAAGGAGGAGTGAGATTTAGGACAAAAGGACTTGCCCACTGAACTACTGGGGGAGAAACGAGTTTGCACAAATTACTGACAAAAGAGGTGGCCAGTATTCCCCCAACCCCTACTTACTGTCTCTGCCTCCACTCCTAAGCGCTAACGTCCTTTCTCTTCCCTTCTCCCCTACCGAACCAGCCTACAGGAAATTTGTAAGATACTGGCCACTAAACCTACCGAAGTTAGTTAGTGACCAGTATTCTAATTATAACCATCAGTCACTGCGGCAGGCGCCGCAGATTGCTTTCAAAAAGTTTCAAGTTATATTTATTTAATACAAAAAAAAAAAAAAAAAAAAAAAAGGCGAAATTTCCTTAACAATTTACTCAACACAACCCCAGGAAACGACACCGCGCAAAGGTGTGCAAACTGTTCTTTCTACTTCTTGAAACATCCACTGTTTCTTCTAGCATTCCTTTTTTTCAATTTTAAAGCAAAGGGAAATTGTTGCGCGATTTAGGTGGATTCCGCTTCCCGACGTGAAGTTATATAATAGATCAAGTAGCAATTGTTTCATTTTATTTTAATTTTCTTCTTCCTTGTTTTACAAACAGATAATTTCAACTTGAGGAGAATATTGCTTTCTTTCAGTACTGAAGCTAGGAAGCTATACTTTTGCGCACTTTTAACGTTTTCTTCATTTCCACCACGTCCGTCTTCGCTGCAGCCAGTAGCCGCAATTTTTATTTTTTAGCGTCCGTATAACATCGTGACAGTTAGATTTATATGATTATTTTTTTTTTTTTTTACAAGAACAATATTTTTTAAGCTTTCTTAACGTTTCCTCGTTTTCGCGGCTGTCGATGTTTCGGAACTTGACATCCAATTTTTGTTTTCTTTTTCTTTTTGCTTCCAGAAGATGGCTTTACCTCAGTTAGATTTATGAAGTTTTTTATTTTTTTTTATTTTTTTGTTTCAAAAATCATATTTTTACGCATTTTTAATCGTCACTACTCCGTTTTCACAGGCGTATTATGTGGCATTTCGGGAGCCGATGCTCGCAAATTTTTCTTTTTTGGCTTCCAAATAGCTTTGTTTCAGTTAGATTAAAGAGGTGGGTGTGCCTTTTTTTTTTTTTTTTTTTCAAAAGCCATATTTTTTGGTAATCGGAAAAGTCCTCCAGCTAAAACACTCAGGGAACATGCACAAATTACATTTCACACAAAATATCGAACGTGGGGGAGATTTCTGGATTAATCATTTCCATTTCCACCTTGTTTAAAACAAGATGCAGCCGAACATCGTGCACAAATATGTGGGGGAAACTCCGGGCTCGGCATTTCAAACATTTATCGCTGTTTATAGTATAAAAACTGTCTTGCAAATAGCTGGATGAGATGGGGGAAATTTTCGGTTTAGTATTTCCACTCTTACCGCGGTCTTTAATGGAAAATTGTCTTGCAATCAGCAGGCTGATAGGGTGGGAGGAAATTCCGGGGTCGGGATTTCGACTTTTAGGATGGGATGGGAGAAATTTCCGGTGTCATCATTTCCATAGCTGGAAAATTACGGGCGCCTACAAATTTGGTCCAGGCGCCCAATTTTTTTTTACATCAAATTTCGTAATTTGCAGTCATTACTTTGAGTTCATAGATGCAAAATGTAACTTCAACAAATTGTAATTTAATAAAATCAAACTGAAATTTTCTGCTTTGGTCGCATTTATAAATTCTGTTAGCTGTTATCCTGAACCGTGTGTTTCAAGCAGAGAAACGGGATGAAACCCTGAGTCACGTGACTAACCTGTCAGATCACGGAAGAACTGAAAATCGCACGGTTTCGTTTAAGTTGCCAGCCGAGAGCAGAAACAGCGCGACGCGGCGACGCCCGTCGCAGATTCTCGGAAAAGTTTGCAGACTGTTTTTCTATTTTCTTAACATTAATTGTTTTTAAAATTTCTTTAAATTTTAAAACAAAGGAAGGGAAATTTTCACGCATTTTTAACGTTGGCTCCCGTTTAAGATGTAAAGCTCTAATCCATAGATCACGCAGACAACTATTATCGATAGATCGCTCCTCCCTCATTTCATTTTAGCTTTCATTCTTCCATATTTTTCAAACAGATAACTTCAACTTGATGAGATATAATTGCTTTTCTTGAGCTTTGAATCTCGGAAGCGATTTTTTTATACACTTTAAATGCACCACGCACTTTTGAAAAAGTGCATAAAAACATTTCGGAAGCTAATGTCGCAATTCTTCCTTTTTTTTTTTTTTTTTTTTTTTTCATGGAGGCCTAAATCTTAATCTAACTGAAAGTTAAATTAAGGCGATTTCTTTTTCGTCTAATTTTTTTTTTTTTTTTTTTTTTACGTGACGGTGAGCCATACCCTATTTTTAAAGTGTTTCCGCGGCCGTCGGCTTTCCGTAAGTTGACGTCGCAACTATTTTTTCTCCCTTTTGCTTCCAGACAGCTTCGCTTCTCAGTTAATATTTTTTTAAACCATATTTTTATACATTTTTATCGTCCGTCTTCCGTTTTTCACTGTCGCATTACGAGGCATTCATTCGGAAGTTACTCGCAGTTTTTGCGTTTTTTGGTTTCAGACAGATAGCTTCATTTCAGTCAGATTGTTGTCGATTTTTTTTTTTTTTTTTTACAAAAATCCATATTTGTTAAGCATTTGCAACATTCCTTTCCGTTTATGCGGCCATGCGGCATTTCGGAAGTTGACGCTCGTATTTTATATTATTTTATTTTATTTTATTTACCTTTTTTACTTCCAGATGGCTTTATCTCGGATTTTCTTTTTCTAAAGCCACATATTTACGTATTTCTAACGCATCGTGCTTGGTTTCCGAAACAGTATTACGCGGCACTCCGGAAGCTGACGGTCGCAATTTTTTTTAGCTATTATTTTCTTTCAGATAGTTTCATCTCAGATTGATGAGGTTAAAGGTTTTTTTTTTTTTTTTGGTTTTTTTTCACATTCTATTTTATGTTTAAGATTTTTATCAAAACTATAAAACCCTGAGATTTATAGACCGAATTTGAATTTCATTTAGCAGTAAGTAGTTTGGGTAATATGCAGTGCTTAATACACTTATATATATACTCTTTGTTCCGACATCACCACCATGCATTACGTTTGTGCATGATACTTTGAAATTTGATTTCGTTTCACCTGGGTCCTAGATCTGGAGCTTATTCTTCCAGCCGTGATCATTTCTATTTTCGTCAACTTTAAAACAACATTCAGCCGTACAAGTAACACAATTAAATATGTGGGGGAAATTTCTGGGTTCGGCATTTCGAACCTTTATCGCAGTTTATAGTACTGCAAGTAGCTGGATGGGGTGGGGAATCTTCCGGGTTAGTATTTTGACTGTTACCGCGCTTTTTCGTGAAAAACGGTCTTACAATAAGCAGGCTGACAGGGTGGGGGAATATGGGGGGGGGAGGGCTCAGCTATTAGGGGTGGTGGCTCAGCCGATGTCTCTGCCCTTCTTCACTCTCAGCGATTTAGACGTGTTTCGCCTTAGATTTCTGTCTCCATCTCTCCAAACCGAAGCCTTGTGCTGATCACTTCGGAAGGTTTGGTTCCTGCAGTTCTTGCACACAAGGGGGAAAGTTGGGAAGTGTATTTATTTAATCTTTGCCATACCAACCGGGATTCCGCGCGACTCGTGTTTACTATTATGAGGACAGGTGGGGAGCGGCTGACTGTTCGCTTTATGAGGGATCGGTGACATCATAAGCGAATTTTTTTAATATAAATATATTTTGCGCAATGAGTTATTTCATTTCCACCAGCACTTAAGAATTTTTGACCTTTGATGACTTTTCTTTTTTAATACAACCTGGAGTGTTGTTTTTTTTTGTTGTTGTTGTTTTTTTGTTGTTGTACCCTCTCCCCAGATCAGCTCGAACGTAGTCTTGTGAAAGAAATAATAACTGTACCTACATACACCATGGCTGAAAAATTTCCCGGTGCCTAAAGATTTGTCGCAGTCACCCCAATTTTTTTTTTTTATTCAAGTTGCGTAATTTGCAGTAAATACCGTACTTTCGTCGTATAATCCACGAATTGTCAATTAAAAAGCTAAAATGTTAGATTCTGCGGATAATAAGATTTTATGGTACTTTAATTTTTAAAAATTCCGCATGGCATCAGGACAGATAGCTAGTGTTGTTGGAAATGCGCTCGCAAAGAGGAGGAAATATGGCTTTTTCATTTATTTATATTTTTACGAGCATTTGGACGGAAAATATTTTGCGCTCAATTAGTAGTGTGGAATAGCTCAGTGGGCCAGGCTAAGTGCTCTAGAAAGCTCGCTGAGCTATTCCACACCATGTAATTGTTGCCGTCGCGGTAGCGTAATCACTTTCCGAATTGCATTCGTTAATTTGTTGCATTAATCACATTAGTGTAAGTTCGTCCTTCAGTTTTTTGAGAAATATTTTCAGAAATGCAAAATACTACAGATTTTTAGGTCTAACTAATAAATAATGGTAACGCTGAAAAAACTAAAAAACTAGGAATTTTTAGGGGTTTTTTCATTTGAAAATAACATAAATGTAACTGTCATTTTTAAGTACATAAAAATGACTGTAGGGGTGAGACATAGACTTTCGTGCTAAGTCCCGCCTTCTTTCCGATAGGCGTCCGTGAGTTAATTTAACAACTTCTCCCTACAGCAAATAATCTGAGGTTCTCACTCTCGTAATTTATTAATAATAAATTTATCATCCAGGCGCCTCTTCCTCCGCCTTTTTGTGTAATTATCCGCGAATCAAGGAAGGGAGAGAATGGCTACTGTAAGGCACTTCATCAACTTCAATAAATACTTCGTGAATAAGAAAGATAATAAATTTAATGAATCAAAGTATTAGTGAGAGTCTGGTTCCGGTGCCAATGTCCGCGTCGACGAATTTGTGGCATGCGTCGTCCGTCACGAATTGTTCAATCTCAAATCCGTTACCCTAACGCCACTCTAATATCCAAGTCGTTCCGACTCCACGCTGTCTCTCGAAAACACTCTCTTTCACGCTAAAAACCAGGAACTGCGTTTCTCGGAGCATAAAATCTCCACCGTCTATCCAGACACTCGTTGCAAATCCTTTTCACTTTCTCCCGAAGCCTCCAGCTTCACGCAAATAACAGGAACTGCGTTTCTTGGAGCATAGACGCCGCACGTCTACCCGCCATCCAAGCGCACCTCGCAAACAACCTCCTTCTTTCTCCGAAGCTATCTCTTATCCCCCTCGCTCCAGAAGACCCCTCCCTTCTTTTTCGGCACCCCTCTACCACGAGGCGCTGACCTACTACGAGACGCTGACCATGTCAGGTCCTGGAGCGAACCTGACCTTTGTCCGCAGGCCAACTTTCTCCGTATCTGCACCCCAGCCGCTTCTGCTTTTGGGAACCCGCTCGCCCTCGCTTATTGTCTCCGTGCCCGACGACAGCATACTTCACATTCCTTCTAACGGACTTCTGCACGTGGAAACCAGACTCTATACAAACAGAACAAAACATACAACAATACTGACATTCTTTTACATAAAGAACGTATTCAGTCTTCTCAGACAGGCTGGCGCCCTTCTAACCTTGGGCATTGTATATGCACACAGTTAATGAAATAAAGTTATTTCCTTGTTTTTATGTACATAAATTAGCACTAGATCATATCTTAATTGATATGCATCTCATTATTACTTTTCGCCCTTACAATGACAGTTACGGTTTGTTTGGTTTTTAAAAGATAATTTCTTTCGTACGTCTTTGGACTTTTTTTTGTCATTGTTGAATCGTGACTTCTCTGTCGGAAATTATGCTACAGGATCAACAATGACAGGTGCCGATATTTTATTTCTGAATTTCACGGTCTGCGGATAGGTCGACGTGGATTAGATGACGAAAAAATTACGTTTTTCTGAATTTTACGATACGCCACTGAAAATGACACATAAGAATTTCTTATTCTCGCCGCCGATCATGCGCAAGAATTTTTTTTTTATTACTATTTCTTTCTAAATTTCGTAGCCCGTGAGTTATAATGCCGCTCTGGATTATAGGAAGAAAAATTTGATACTTTGGGGCTTATTATGTGCAAAATTTAATTTCAATAAATTTTACTTAAATAAAATGATTTGGGTTTTTAAAAAATGACAAGAAAAAATACACTATATAACTTTTTGTTCCATCATCTTGACACATTGCTTTTGAGTGCGATTCTTTAAAATTTGAATTTACTTCAGCTGGCACCTAAATTTTGGGAATTGTCTCCTAGATCTGGAACTATTTTTCCAGCCCTGGCATGCACAATCATTGAAACAGAAAACTTTTTGCAAGCCCAGGAAGCGTGGACCACAATCTGAAATAAAATAAAATGAAATTAAAAATTTCATCCTATTTTATTCCTAATAATTAAAAAATAACTGAAATAAAATAATTTTTATTTTCAAAATAATAGTTATAGAGTATTAAAATTGCTCTAAACACAAAACCAGGCAAATTTCTCAAAAATATGCTAAATTTCACAAAAATAAGCAAATTTCACAAAAATAGGCAAAATTTCACAAAATTGGGTATCATTTAAAAACTTGGAATCGACCCCTGAATATATAGCCAGTGCCGTTAATGCCCACCAGATGTTGACGTCTCAGTAGCTGAGCCCATCTTACGGATTTATGATGTCATTGTTGGCCACCAATTGTTATTCGGCCCAGCAGTGGCCGAATAACATTTTTTCGGTTGCTGTGCGTTGCTAAAACATGGAATATTCAATTCCTTTTATTTTAATTTGCTGCATAAGTTTTTAAATATATTTAGCTCCTTTCGTCCACTTTTCATTTCTTCTTCCTTATCTTGTAGTTCTTTCTACAGTTTCTTATATTATGAATATGATGATTTCATATTCTGGTATAAATCTATTTACAGGGTCATGCAAATAATCGTTTTTCTTTAAAAATTCCAAGGCTGACTTATCCTGATTCAGTAGCTTATATTTCCTGGCTTGAACAGATGAAAATGTTTAAATTTCATGTTGCTGGATTCTTTATCACGTACATACCCCATCATACTAAAGGAACTTTCCACTTGAGAGCCATGAAAACAACTCAATAATGCCTTCACCATTTTTGAGAAGACACTGAATTTGTTTAACTTAAAAAGATCATGTTTTGGGATTCATTGAAATTTATTTATGTAAATATTAAACTGGAGCACATCAGTGCATCCAAAATATAAAATTACTGACATTTAACAACAGCACAGGGTAGAGGGAATGTCCCGCGAGCGAGGATTACAATTGCGGGCGAAATCTTCGCTCCGTCCGCCTTCCGTTTTTCGCCATTTTCCCTCCATCTTTAAAGCTAAACTACAAATATTTATGCATTAAAATGATATTTAACAACAATACTGGGCAGAAGAAACATAGCACGAAAAAGAAATTTGGACTATGGGGGGAATCTTCACTCTGTTTAAAGAATGCAGGACTACATACAGAACAGGTTTGAAAAGTTTTTGACAGTTTTAATGATGGTTTGAACTGTCACGTCAAAAGCCTATGTCAAAAATCTCAAAAGTATCCCATTTTAATTTAAAAATAGTCTTTTAAGGTAGCATGCATAAAACATTTGATATCAACATATGAATAATGTTACAGTGGACACCCCCTCCTAAAACCTGAAGAAAACTCTAAAATTTGTCCGCCATGTCGCGTATTGTATGAGGCAGCTAGGAATCACAGTTCGGCAGACTCACATGTTCTTTTACAGTTCAGTTTTTTTTTATTTATTTCTCATTTACGTTGTTTTTTCTTTCGGATGTTCTCTAAATTAATTAACAAAATTGCGGGATAATTGGGGAGTCGCTCCAATGCTCTTGAAGGCAAGAAACGCAATATTTTTGCCATTTTGAATTGTTTCTACCTGTGGGAAAAGTTAGCACTCAATGGTTACTCTGAAAATTGATAAGAGCAAAGCGATAGGCCCAGAAGAGGACTTCTGGATTTCTTGAGGAGGGGCCGATGTTACGACCCACACCCGCCATTAATTTAGTAATTAATGGGCGTGGTTGATGTGTGAAATTAATTAAGTATTAATTATGTTCGAGGCTTGATTGGAGTTTAAAAGTGTAAACAGCAGATAAAGTTTTATCTGGGGGTTTGGAAAGAAAAGAGGCGAAGAATTCTCTCTCTGGCTGGGTGGTCTCAGAATAGCTCTGTTAGGTCATAAATATCAGGGCGCAGCTGACGGGAAACTAAGCAACACGGAATGGTACCTTTCGAAGAGGGGTCCACTTGAGTAAATGAATGAAGATGGGGACAAAAGGTTTAGCGAATAATCGTAAATTCGTCGATTGTTTGGGGCATTTTCGAGAACAATTGCTCTCTGTGTGGTCCGTGCAGAAAAATAGGAGTTCGCACTTGGCATGAACATAAGGAAGAAAGTTAGTTGTCTGTATGCTCTCCGATGTGAAAGGCTGGATGCCTTGGATCTGCAGCAAAATGAATTGGGAAAAATGAAGCAGCAAACCTCCCCGCATTTGGTAAGAAATGGAGACAACTTGAGGCAGCTGGAGATGCCAGTTTGCCACAAAGACAGCAGAATGCCTAAATCCGCGTGATAACGAAGAAATTCCTAGGCTGGAGCGTAATGGAAATCAGCGACTGTTTGGACTAATGAAAGCCAAGTTACAGGGGAATTAAGAAGTCTGCGAGTGGACAGTGGTCATTCCAATGAGAAGCGAAGCCATGCAAAGTCGGGTTCGGATGCCAACCACTGCAGTGTGGAATCGTCACCCCCATTCATCCCCTACTGTGGAGGAAGTGAAGAGATGCGCTTGTCTTACGGGGCGAAGCGAGGCCCCATGTGTGCGTGTGTGTGGTCGCGTAAGCAGCGAAGCCACTACGTGTAAGTGCGACGGGATAAAAACATGGGGAAAGAAAAATATGAGCGTAAGAGCGGTGGCTTCGATACCTAACAAATATACAGGTGAAATGTTCAGTTGCCGATATACGCTTAAGGTAAAAGCACGTCTGATTTCGCTCGGCCGAGAAAAATTAATCTCAGGGCTGGCGGTCGCAACTCGATAAAAAAAAATGGAAACGAAACCTGCGAGTGGCATATTTGAACTGCGTACTCAGGCAGGGTAGATAGATGGTTTGCGAACGGAAAGGAACTGACTGAATTGGGAATGAACGGTCAAAAAGGACGGAAGGTAGCGACGGACGGAATCAACTATAGCAGCAGCGGAATTGAATGTGTCCCACTCTCCCAGCAGTCGACGTTCACAATTATTTCTTCACGACAACAAAAATCATTTCCCAGGAACACAGAAAATCAATCTTGGAAACCGCAACATCAGATGTGAGAGGGCCTATTTTGCTTAACGGCCACCTTCAAATCGTCACGAGAATAGATCAGTGTGCACTCTAATCATTGCAACAAAGTGCGGCGTGATATTATTATTTTTAAGTGTGTGCTTCATTTACATCAAGCGTCAAAGTGAAGTGTTGAATCATCGGTGCTGCCACATGGTGCAAGTGTCTGTGTGTGTGTTTTTTGTTTTGTCGAGTGATATTATGTGATACACAACGGATTTGCACAGCAAAGTCACGTAACTGTAAGTAGATGAATATTTCCTTTTTCTTTCTTCGCACATCTGCGAACTTGTGCCATCCCGACACCCAAAGCTGCATGGACATAGATGCAGTAATGCTGAGTGACTGAACCTCAGAGGAAATACCTGCACATACAGATTTCAATTTCTTACAGGGCCCATTTCCTGATTACTTTTTTTTACATGAATAAAGGAGAAGGTGTGGCCACAAATTCCGCTGGGCGGGACAGTTTCTTTTAACTTTGGTTCAGGGCCAAAGCGAGCGGGGAAGGGATCTGCATGTGCATGCTTATTAGATTTAGTTAATTAACTTTGGCAGTATTTCGCACCTATAATCTTATACCGCAAATTAACGTGCTTGTGTATTTTGTGTCGCGAGTATTTTTAATGTGATCGTTTGCATATAATTTTTTTTTCATTCTCTAAGCAATTGTATATGAATATCACCTGCAGCTCTATTTAGTGTGTTAAAGAGTAGTATCTCTCGTTCAGATAGTCCGGTGGAGACTCAGACGGCTGTGTCTTCCGACAGTAAAGTGTGACACCGTATGCTGCCCACATATCAGGGGCAATTGTCTATACGCCCAGAGAGCGCCGTATCTGTTTAAATCTCGCAGAACGTTATTAAATGTTGTGTTGTGTATTTGAGAATCATGTGTTATTTGCGAAAGTGAGTGTTGTACTGGCTGGTTGGGGATTGAATGTACCGGAGTAAGATCCGGACCACTACACTCAGTCACGAATTGGTGATTGCGGGTGAACCTCATCACAACTCTGATCCCAAAGTATCATTTTTTTTTTAGATTATTTTATTTTTTATTTGTTGTTGTTATTTTGTTCACAAGGTGGATTCACCCAAGCCTTATGCTTCGGGTCATTCTTCAACTTTCATTTTTTTATGTTCTGGTGTGAATCTTTGAGTGCAGCAGTGCACCTGAGATTCTCACCTGGTGCCGTGGCCAACTAAATTGTACTTCAGGTCTCAAGCACCGTTACCGGCAGACTCGGCAGGAACACTGCTAGTGCCGTGTAACAATAATATAATTCCTGTAGTAAGGTTTTTAAATAGTGTAAGTTTCTATTATGCAATAAATCAAGTTTCTGTTGTGAAAACATCATTTGCATTTATTTTTCCTGCGTAAGAAACTAAAAATCAACCTTTAATTAAGAAGTGACTAAAATCCCACATGAAAATTAGGAAGACTTGAATCCATCAACACCACTTTTTTTGCTATCTCCACCCCATTTCCCTTGTTACCAAAGGATTATCTACTGAGACTTCCTCAAATAACAGATTTCCTTTTGAAAGCCTCCTAACCCTACAAACCTCAGAAACAAAGAAAAACATCCAGGGGATTTGTGAGGTGTGTGTTATCTTTGCAACCCTACCCAAATTAGTCACAGTGCAGCTGCTTGACTATACTTCGATTCACCCGAAGAAGACACTGAAGCGAAAGGTACGTGAAACCTACCTACACAACTAAAAGTCGTTCCCAACATTTTCCGTAAAAATCAACGCATTTATTGCCCGAATCATACTTATACTGCCCTAGCTGTTTACTCATAAGTACATAGTTATTTTTGACATAAATCTAATAAAAATGATCTATTTTCTGAAGTTTTAAAATTAGACCAACCCATGCATGCGTAGATATGCAGTGTTTGGGAGACAACCCCCCTCCTCCACCACCACTAATCCTTCCTTTGCTGGGCAGGATAAAGAATGCCTTGAAGGGGCAACGCGGTGGTGACAATCGCTCCTTACCTATCAAGCTGGTGTTATGTGGAGGCGGCTGTGTTTCGGAAAAAGGCAGGGGAGGGGGGGTGGAGACATGAGCGACTTT